>CM035626.1:29064719-30355368 GCA_020496765.1 Gossypium stocksii | reverse complement strand
GGTGGTTGTTTGTGGAGGAGACAAGTAATTATAGGCAAGGGAACTAGAAATTTTGAAGCATAATTATTAGAGTAATAAAAATTGATGTCTCAAAATTCCCTTTCCTAAGAAATCTTACTTATTCCACAATTAAGAGAGAGAAAAAACAATGAAATAATTACTTTCTTAGTACAGGAGTCAAATTCCAATTTATACCCAAAATTATATGTGTCAGCTTGATTGTGAAAGATTAAGATCTTAACGCCTAAAATTGCAAGTTGACAATTTTTTTTTAATAATTAATTTGAGGAGAAGGAAGAATGATAAGTATGGAGATTTGAAAATTTTATCATGCTATATTTTTTTAAATAATTACATGAATTATAAGAATAAAATAAATTCAATTTTATCAAATAAAAAGTCAACAATGATTTTTTTTTTTAACATGAAGAAGGGATAAAAATATATTTGAATTTATTTTCTAAATTTTCTTTTCTTTTTACTTAAAACGAATCATATGTATAGATACACTATAAGGTTAACAAAAAAAAAAAAAAAAAACCTACGTGGTCATCTTATGCACTAATATAATGACAACGATAAAAAGCTATTTTAACATATTAAAATGTAAAAAAAGAAAAGCAATACAAAAATATAATAAGTTTCCATAAAGATAGATTTACATTATATGTTTAATAAAAAGATATGTTGCAATTAATAAAGAAATTAAGTCTGCTATCTGTAGCACGGTTATAGTCTGCTCTTTGTAGTACATTGTTGTAATTTTGTCCTTTTATTCATGTTGTTCTATTCTATTGTTTTCAATTGAAGAGTGTTCTATTAGGTTGTTGTCGAAATTAAAAAAGAACTACTAGATTTCAATATAGAGGATGGTGAAGAAGAAGTTTTTATTTTGGCTACTAATGGGATCTCTTGAAAATTGTTCTATGATTGTTGTTTTGTAATGACCCAAAATTCACGGGCATCGGAAAAGTGAGTTATAGGGCCTTCGTCTTAGTGAAATAAGTCATGAATCTAGTGGTGTGTCTAAATAGGTTTTAATTAGGTAAATTTAGCTTAATTTAGAGTAATTAGTAAAAAGAACTAAATTGAATAAGGGGTAAAAGTTTAATTCTAAAGTAATAGAGAATAAAAAGGACTAAAATGACAATTAAACCATTTACAAAAGTTGAGGCGGCATATATGTATTAAAATCTAAGATTTTATTTAAGTTATATTTAAATATTATATATAATTATTATAATTATTAATTAACATTATTGTTTTATATTAGATTATTATTATTAGTATTAGTATTAAATAAATTAAATAGTAGATAATTATATGGTAATAAAAAATATACATGTGTAAAAATTACATTGGAACATTTGTAATTTAATTACTTATAGTTTAAGTAAAAAGATATTTGTTAATTAAATAATCAAATTATTAAAATTATGAGATTTTTGTTTGAGAAACAAATTAAATAATGACAATGGTAATAAAATTATTGGTACAAATGTAAAAATAAATACTTATCCAATTGTAATATTAGTATTTGTTATTAAAATACATATTTATTAAATTAATTAAATATAAAATATACCATAAAAGAAATAAAACAAATGAAACATAAAAGAAGAAGAAAAAAAAAGAGAGAAAGGAAAGAAAGTTCCAGAGAGCATTCGAAACAGGGGAAAGAAAAGAAGAAAAAGAAAGAAAAAGGGAAAATAGGGTTTTTGAAGCTTGAAGTTAATTTGGTAAGTTAATTAAGTCCTTTTTAGTTAATTTTGATGTTTTAGAAGCTTTAAAACAAGATTTTGATGAAATTGAGTTGATAGTTCAAGAGTTTATATGTTTCCAAATATGGTTCATGTTGGACAAATTATGGAATTAGGGATTTAATTGAATGAATTCTAAGTTAGAATTGATTAAGGGATTAAATTGTAAGCTAGGCTATAAGTTTTATGTTGTATGGATTAAATTGAAGAAATTTCGAAATTAGGAAAATATGCTGAAAAATTAATAGTTAAATGTAAGTATGGAGGAAATTTGAATAGAAATAAAGTATGAATTGAATTAGAAAAGTAAATAAAATTATTTAGGATTAAATTGGGAATAAGGTAGGAATTGATTAGAAATTCAATTATTTATTTTAATTAGTGTTGTAATTAATAGTATAATTATTTTAATTTTCGTAGCTAACAAAGAACCAGAGAAATCGGCTCGAAAGGGAAAGGAGAAGATTACCGAGGAGTAAATCAAGAATTTCGAGTTTGTATTACTATAATTCAAGTTGTTTATTGTTAAATATTAATTTTAAATTTATTTATTTTATGGTAAGTAAATATTGAGGTAAGTAGCCTTATTGAATTGAATTTAGAAAATTGAATTGAATGATGAATATGTGTTAGTATTGAATTATAGATTGAATTATATGTGATTGGTATGAAAAGTATATTGAATTAAATTGTGAGATTGAATTGGAAGTGATTTGAATTGTGAATTGGAGATTGAGATTGAATTGATAATATATATATATATATATATGAATTGAATTTGATGATTTGTGATCAATTGAAAGAGAAAGAGAATTTGAATTGAGAATTGAAAATCCCTATTAACTAGTCGGGCTGAGTCGGATATAGTTGGCATGCCATAGGATTGGAAGAGTTTAGGGATACTTCGACCTCGAGTCGATGAGGCGTTGGTCGCCACTTTACTTCGGCTTAGCCGATGAGACGTTGGTCGTCACTTATTTGCTTCGAACTATCCGATGAGGCGTTGGTCGCCATTCTGGTGTGTTTGGTTGGATCCGTGTATCCGCCAAAGTCTGAGTCTTGTTAATAGGGGAAAATAAATGAAATGATAAATCAAATAAATATAATTATATATTTTTAAAAATTATTTACATTTCCATTAGCACACGATTAAGTAAAAAGAAGAAACCCTAAAAATATTTCTCTTCTTTTTGCAAGCCATTTGTTTCTTATATTTTGTTTTACTTAGCGGTGGTGTCAATCTTCGAACTAGCTCTCGCCCGCCTTTTTCCTCTTTCATCAACCCTTTCTTTCTTTCTTCTCCTCATTCACTGCACACGTCTTCTCTCTTTTTAGTTTACGGATCTATTTTATGGGTATCTTTGTTGCTTTCACAAGTTGTAATGAATAGATGACAATGTCTGTTGTTCATTAAAACTCCACCGACCACCAGTAGTTTTTCTTGGAAAGTGGGCGGTTCTTCGTTAACTTCTTAATTTGTTTCTGGTTTGAGAGTATTTCAGAATAATAAATGGTTTCACGTGTCAATTTGAACCCGTATTGTTTTAAGTTTTATATTTTTTTTTGTTTGTTTTTCTATTGTTTAGTAAGACTTCAGTTTTAGAAGTTTTTGTGTGCTCTTATAGCACATTTTTTAGTCTTGTTTATGCATGTAATTTTAGTTTTACAAGTGATTTTAGGGATGATTTTGTTGTCGTCCTCTCTCGTTTGATAAATGCTCAATTATTTTGTCAATTTTTACTCTCCGCTTTGGACCATCTGGAGCTTATTTCATTATCATATTAAGTATTTGCAATCACTCCAAATATGTCGTGCTTGAGTTGTGACAAAGGCAATTGTCAACGTGTCATAATGTTCTATTGATGTTGAGGCTAAAGTCTTTCTTGTATTGACGTAACTTATCCTTCATCATCTACGATGAGTGTTTGCTATTTTTTCTCTCTGAATTATATGGTTCCATTCATTGAATGAATTAATAAATTTGCCTTTAAAAAAAACTATTTGAAATAAAAAAAATATTATAAAATATATCTAAAAATGGAAGGATTGGTAATGTGAAATTACCATATTAAATATATGATTAAAAGATTGAATTGAAATTACATTTAAAATAGTGGAATATATAGTAAAAATATAGATTAAATTTATTTAAATCTTTCAACACTTAATTGAATTGAATTAAAAATGCAAAATCATTTAATATTACAATAAAGCATAAAATTAAAAAGGCGGGGCACATATATAGAACATGAATTGCCTCATTCATTCCTCTCCATTCAACAGCTAACACCCAAGAAGTCAAAATTTTATGTAGTGTGATAATATGTGTAGTAATGGGATGGTAAATTGATTGATTTATTTTAGGCAAATATACTTCTGATTTGGCAAGATTAGATTAATTTTTTTAATAATTATATTCATATATGACATAAATAATAGATTTAAATTAATTAAGAGTTGAAATTAAATTATTATGATACAATTGTGAAAAATTATAAAATAAAATAAAACATAAAAATTAATTAAAACTTGACACAAACACTCAAGCTTTTCTTTAAATCAAGACATGTTAAGTGATAATAATAAGATATCCACAAATATATATCAGTTACTGTTTATAGAAAAGAAAGAAGCGTTTTGATAATGGGAGAATAATTTGTTAAAAAAAATCTATAATGTTTATTTCACAAATTTATATATTATAAAAGTGTTTCAGTGAGAGGAAAGTTAATTTAGTAACAACAACAGAGTTTTGTTAAACAAACTGTAGAATAAAGCTAGTTATTTTACTTGTTTATTAATTAAATTATTTTTATTCCAAGTCTTTCATTTAGAATTTTATAAAAATTTTAAAAACATATAATATTAAATTATTTTAAAATTATATATTCATAAAAAGTAATATTGTAACCTAAAATAGATAAAGAGTTTATCATTTCAATAATTAAATATGGTTGATTGATTCAATTAAATTAAATTAAATATTAAAATAAATTAAAAGTGAATGAATATTAAATAATTAAATTCTGATTTAATAAAAGAAAATATAAAAATAAAAATAAAAGTGAAAGTGAAATTATTTTTTTCTCTTCGGGCCCTACCGGTATGAATTTCAATTAAATAATTTTAAAAATATTTTTATTTAAATTTAATTATAAAAATATATTGTTAATAATATAAAACTATAGATTTTGTTATTTTAATATTGTAAATTATTAAAAATGAAATAGAGGTACAACAAATTTTGGTTTTTCTTCTTAGTTAAAATGAAGTAAAATAATATATTTGCTTTTTTAAAATGTAAATTAAAATAAAAATTACTTTATTGTATTTATTAGCTAGTATAATTTATTATTAAAACCTAATTTTAAACACGGAATTCACTTTAAATATAACTAAAAACAAAATATTTTGGATAAAAAAATATTAACTATATACTTTTGTTTATTCTTTTATATATATATATATATATATAGATTATATGCAATTAGGTTTAGGTTTCGTATTAAATTTTTGTAATTTAACATTTAATTTTGATTAGACAAATTTAGGTGTAAAAAATATGGTTTCCTTTATTTCAATAATTACTCGGTTTTGTATATTCAATATCTCACTTAGGGAATCCAAAAATTGAAATTTTGCAACTTATATATATATATATATATATATATATATATATATAAACCATCGATGCTATTTCTGTCATTAGCTATGAAAAATGAAAATTTGTATATTATGCGATTATGTCCCAAAATTTGAGATTTTGATAATGAAAGAATATAAAACAATTAGGAAACATAAGTGATGTGATTACCATTTTAGTCCTAAATGATAGAATATAGCAATACCTAATGGCATGTAATATGAATATGACGTTTATTTGAGGCAAAATATAAATTTTGATTAAAATAAATTATGTACAATCAACCGTGTTGATTGTATTTAATATAAAAACACATTTAAATTATATTTTATCATATATATGTTTTAAAAACATTATATATGATATTATATTTAGGGTGATTATCTAATTATTAAATTATAATATTTAATGCATGCACACTTCTATTGGTATTAAATAAATCATGAGTATAAAAATAAGGACCCAATTATAAAATTTTCAAACTATAGGATTGGTGTCGCAACTACTGGGGTTTCTCATCATGACACAATTCACTAACTTGATCTCGTCGTGACGTAACTCACTACTTGATCTTGTCACAACGTCGAGATTACATCGTCGCGATGTGACTATCTATTTCCCAAAAGGACCACATGGTACCAAATTAAAATACCTAAACAATTCTATAACAACCTCAATTCATCCAATTCAAATATCATTCCAATTCCATATATGTCAAAAGATACCATAAACTTGATTCAAGATAATATTAAATAACTAAACTTCCAAAATGACTATTTTTTTATACAATATCGGTTAAAACCCTAGGTACATTCCATTTATTGAAACAACAAAAACTATACAAACATTGTTGAGTTGAGTGTCGCGCTTGGGATGCTGGATCACTTCTTGTAAACTCAGAATTCACCTATACCTGCGCATGAAAAAACAAATCGTACGTTGAGCGATAAAGCTCAGTGGTTGTTTCATGATCCAAGTCAAAGTTATAATAACAAATACACACAAGCAAACTCAAATCTATGTTTAATTCATTCACATATGACATGAATATATATATATATATATATTGCATACCAATTCATTGAACTTTTTCATATAACTTGTCATTTCATACCATTCAACATTAGGATACCGATTCTTTCGTTTGTAGCATAGCAAACTAAAACATATTCTCATTGACAAATTCATATGATTGTGTCATACCATAACTTTTAATACTTACCATACCATTTTCCATTCATTTCATATCCTACTTATTCAATCCTTACCTTCATCTATGAGCATGTACATATACATTGTTATTCATTCAATTGCATACCCACTCTCATTATACCAATTCAATCACTTTTCAAGCATAATAGCTCTTTCATACTCAAATTGGCCTCCAAGGATCGATTCTAACCAATTTATATAATCTTTTATATACTTTCTTTATCATGAATTATATATACACATATAGTTCCATATCATCAAATAATATCATATTCCAGTATTAATTCACAAGTTCATATCATTTCAATTTAATTCATGCATTTTAGTATCTTAGCAAAATTTTGGTTTATTTCATTTTCCAATTTCAAGATTTGATTTCAATGTTTAGCCCAATAAGCCCTAGTAAAACGGACTCGGATACACTGGTGAACTACACATACCAGATAGCTTGTATGAGCAAAACTACACCACACCAAAAAACCGAAGTGCCAAGCCCGTAGGCATAAAATGAATATTCATACAAAAATACATCCCTCTACCACACCAAAGTCTTTGTAGAGACAATAATACTCGATGATTCGCAATAGATGCTGGATCTCGATATAACATGTAATAATCTTCGTACAATCACATATCTCATATAAGTGCACATATAACCTTATTAGCATGTCAATCGTATCCTAACTTTGTGCTAAGTTCATATGAGCATAAATATTCATATATGCTTTTATCATACTTGTAACTACTTTTGTTTGCATATCCATACCCTGTAATCATTTACATTTATTTGTCATACACTGTGTTCGGTCATATAACAATCATTTATTTCATTTCATTTAATACAATCTAATTCATATATATTCACATTCAATTTCAAAATTACATTTCAATTCATTATCAACACACAAGATCTTATATCATATAGCAGGTTTTAGTCCATTATTATATTACAAACCTTATTCCACTAAATCATACTACTTTCCAATATATTCAATTCAGTCCACTATCTCAATATTCAAAATCAATCACAACAATTTAATTCATACAAAAATTATATCCGCACCATAGTATTCAATCATGTAATTAGCATGAAAATTATAACAAATAAATTGATCTTAAATCATAAAAGTACGAACCAAAATCTTTTGTCACTCGTCAATGGCTTTCGCTTTTCCTTTCCATCTTAATGGCCTGAAGTCGTCTTTCGCTACGACCAGTAATTCAATAAATAAAACAATATCAGATTTCATTCAATCTACATCCAAATACAAAGCCACACATGTTTTACATTTTATTAAATTTAGTCCCTAAACTCGAGATAAACATATCTTTGAATTCCTAGCTCCAGATTAAAATCAATTTCATGTTATTTCATTAGAGACCTTATGATTTTTATTTATAGAAAAATTTCATGACATTTTTTTACATTTATTCAATTTGGTCCCTAATATTACAAAGCTAAGAATTAAGCTTAATTAACTTTGCAATTTAGTCCTTTTCAAAATCTAGGCTTAATATTTTCATCAATTTATCAACAATAGTAACTTACTAAATTTTCAAAAATTGATCAAATCGGTACATGGGCTAGCTAAACCAAGCTCCCATGATCATAAATCTATAAAAATTACAAGAAAATGACTTGAATTTCAAACCTAATTTACTTGTCGAACCTTGAAATTATTTGGGGGAGGTTTTTCTTCCTCCATGGACGGTGAATGAGAAAGATGATCGCGTTTTCATCTTTCTCGAATTTTGAGCCTAAAAGTGTTGGGTTATTGAGCTTAGGAACAGTGAGGAGGTTGCACATAAGTGATTAATTGTGCACCTTAGTGACAAGAATGGGCCTGCTGGTCTGGTGGTTGAGTGACTATTAGTGAACCCCTAGGTTCTGGGTTCGAGTCTTGTGTGTGTATCTTGGAAACATTTTTATTTTTTGTTTGGCTTTAAGTCAGATGTTTTTAACTATTTACTTATTATATTATATTATTCTATTTTTAATTGGTATTGAGATTTTTATTTTATTTTTTTCTCTCCACTTTCTTTTCACGTTTTCCTTTGTCTTTGTTTTTCGTTTTGCTTTTGATAATAATACTCAAAATCGGTTTTGGCTTTCTGGTTTCGAGAATTTCGCTCCTCTGTCGTCATCTCCGATCACAAAACAGGTGTGAGATTTGAACTGTAACTACGTTACTTTATGAGTTTATTATTTCTATAAATTTTCTATTCGGCTTTTCTTGACTGTATGCTAACCATTAGTTTTGGGGTTTGAGTCGATAGAAGTGATGGGAACTCATCACTTTCTGATATATATTTGTAGGGCAACGGTTAGAGACTGCTCTGGTCACTAGAACAGCGGTTTTGGGGTGGCTTAGTGACCTCTCCGACAGCCACATGGGCGTGTGTCGAGGTATATAGCCGTGTGGATTTGGGAATTAGAGTTTTCGGGCTAAATTGGGAGCTACACAGCCTGGCCATACGACCGTGTGGCCAATTTAGGGATTTTATTGATTTTCACACGGCTATGTCCTCTAGGCACACGGGTTTGTGAATTTGGAAATTAGGGATTCAGAGTTTTAGAGTCACACGGCTAGGCTACATGGCCGTGTAGCTGATTTAGGGATTTAAGGATCCCACACAGGCATGCGTTTTAAAACATACAGTCATGTCTAATGGCACACAGGCGTGTGAGACCCTCACACGGCCGTCGGCCATGTCTACCCTGCACTTGATTTTATCGAAATTGGATAGTGAGTTACACGGCCTATTCACATGGTCGTGCCCCTGCTTCACACAGGCGTGTGCCTCTATCACACTGCTATGTGTGACCCTTCATACGGGCATTTGGACCCCCACATGGCCTGGATTGCTCTACAGGGCCGGAACATACTGGCGTGTGGTATTATCTCCCTAAATAATGATTTAGGCAGAATTTAATTGTAATTGCATCTCTATGTGTGTCCAACCCTCGACTAAGCTTTATTGAGGGTAATTATGACTCTGTTCTGGGTTGATATATGAGTGATTTGTGATTGGTTGTGTGATAAGCTTGATGTTAAATTCGAGTTATGAGTGTGCACATGATTGATTCTAAACCCGATCAGTTAGGTGAGTGTGTGTGCAACTAGTTCTGTCTGACTATCTAGTTATGTGTCATGGATATGTGAGGTTATATTACAATTGATACTGAACTCAAGTACGAGTGTACTCATTTCTGATTCTGATTGACTGAATGTGAGTGACTATCTGAATTGTATTTTGAATTGGTACGTCTATCTGCATACATCTACATACAGACATTTACATAAAGTATTTTGGGTGGGGATTTTGAAGAGAATGAAGATTGACTGAATTGGTAATTTTACTGCAATTGGACTGTACAGCAGATTACCACACTATACTGTACAGCTTGTACGTTAGCTACGCTACGTACCCATATCTGATCTGGCAGTTCATACTGCGCGACTATACTGGGAGTTACCGCATAGCACTGTACAGCTTATACGCTAGCTCTGCTGCAAATATAAGATTTGGCAGTTTATCTACTCATTGATAGTCCCAATACCCTGATGGTTGTGGACTTAATGAAAGGCTCTTAAGCCTATTGACTGGTAGCTCAGCTGCATTATACTGATATGTGCTGCATTCGGTACAACTTGTAAGTGTAGGGATGGGTGGGTGTTTTAAACCTCATAGTAAGTGTAGGGACGGATAGAGATGTGCCACATTTGGTACTACTTATAAGTGTAGAGATGTGTGGGTGATTTAATCCCCACAGTAAGTATAGGGTTGGACGGAGAGGTGTGTTGGCTGGATGGGTGGGTTATACATTTCAAATTCATTCATATGCATCATATTAACTGTTCGACTATAATATCTGATTGACTGTTCGATTGAAAGGCACTTGTGCCTATGAGAATTGTGTAGACTGTGACTGCGGCTATCTGACTAGATAGTTACTGTGACTGTTCGAGAAGTACTGCTACTATTTTTGAATAGTACATAAGACTGTGTGTGTCTGGTTGACCCATATGACTGAAAAGTACATATGGTGTGTGTTTGAATTTTGGGCGATTTCGCTCAACTATTATCTGACTATAAGTATGTTCTGCTTCTGAACTGCTTCTAGTTCCCTGTTTCTACTTCTATAGTTTAACTGGTTTGATCTCACACTGAGCTCGAGAAGCTCACCCTCTCTTCTGTTTTTCCTTTCAAGTACCTTTATGATTTCTGACGCTGGGCTCGGTACGCGGAGGTCTCGAGCAGTTTCAACAAAAAGGAGTTATCAATTTGTGATTCTAGTTTACATTTGGTTTTGAACTGTAAGGTTTATAATAATATGGTACAATTTCTGTCAAAAACTTTTATCCGTACATTTTATTCTGTTTGAACTTTTGAATTGAATTTTACAAGATTAAATGTTTTTGGTTCGTTATGAAATAAATGTTTTCAAAAATGGAATTTTGAATGATTGGATTTGTAAAATTTTCTCATGATCACTTCGATGATCAATATAGCATCCCGAATTCGGTCTAGACCTCTAGGTCTGGTTGGGGGTGTTATAGTTTAAGCTTAATTACTTTACTTAATTAACTTAATTGGGTTTATTTTACTTTAATTATTATTAATCACAATTAGTGATAAACACCATCATCGTCCACTATCCTATATTGCAAAATGGTTAAATAACCATTTTGGCCCTTTGGTTATTTTCCATATAAGTCCTCAAGCCTTTTGTCAATTAAAACTTTACAGTGATTGGACCTTTACAATTTAGTCCTTAAGCTTTAATTAACCATTTTTTCGGCTAAATTACTTAATTGAACTTTAATATATTTTCTTAATAACTCTATAACTATTTTTATTTAATATTTATAAACTCAATTTACGAAAATAGGGTTTTAGTACTACATTTTCTAATACCATTATAAACTGAGTCGTTACATCATAGGGCTATCTCACCGAGTGACATGTTGTTCTCTTCAAAGAAAAACTTCTTGTTATTTCACATGATAATACCAACAACATGGCCATCCAACTATCATACAGTTACAAGATAATTCTTCTTTCTTTTAGGGTATTTCCTAAGAGAAATCCACGTGATAATCTTACCGTAGAGTAGTTAAATTACCATGCCATCACAAGATACTATTGGTAGAAGCTGTAGGTATTGTTTAGGGACCTTCTCCCCCTTAATCTTTTAAAAATATGTAAGGTTTTTAATATTTGATTTCAATCATGAATGATTAATAAATGCATGACAAGTACATTTGGTATTGTTCTCCTAAATTATATGACATGTTTATCATACATATGTATGAACATACTTTTGTAGTCAATTTAAATATCATCATGCGATCTTATAAAACCATAAAATTAAATGTCTCCAACCAGCCAAAGTTTCCATGATTCCACTTTACAAAAATAAATAAAAAAATTGCAGTGATTACCTCAAAGCATACTTTGGGTCTTCGGGTTAAAAGTTATATATCTTGATTTTTGGGGTTTTCTTCAAAACCACAAATGCCTTAAAAACAATTGAATGAATCTACCATGGAACTACTATCGTCACCATGAACTTTTTTTGTCGTCACAGTTGATGTCGTCGTTACCATCATTGAGCCACCAGTGGGCCGTTGTTGGCCACTGTCGTTTTTTACTAGTTGGCTAGGTCGGGTTTGTGTCGTCTCGATAAATCTTGGATGCGTCTCAATTTTTCGGGATTCGTTGAAAAAATTTGTTACATAATACTTATGTTTGATTTCGGCTTATATGAAATATTCTAATAAATATAATAAATAATTCTTACGTAGAGATAATAGTCCACGATCTAATTACATATTCCAGAAAAATGAATAATTATTACAATCAAATTTTTAGGAATCAAAATTTTGGCAAATTTACTTTATTAGGTGAGTAATAAAATAATAAAATACATTCATTCACAAACATAACTCAAAACAGCTAATAATTACAAGAATGTCAAATCTTATAAAAATTAACCAAACACAAAGAAGGGAGAAAAGTTTAGTATCATTTTATAATATAAACATAGCACAACCTAGATTTGATATCGATTATTGGAAAAATCCATCTCGAAAACGGTTTTCTTGCATAGCAGAAAAATAAAATTTTAAAAATTGGGCTAGTTTTGATATTTATAGCAATAAACATTTTCCCAAAATAGTACCTGTGCTATGAGCAAGATGGATCCCAGACGTTCACGGTTTTCAATCAAATGACCTTTTCCAATATTCTCATACCACAAATTGTCTCGAGTGTGGGCTTAAACAATTTCAAATCACACACAGAATCGAAAATATATTTTTTTACTTTTAGTAGGAAAGTAAATCTCTCTCTTATATAAACCAATAGAATTGTTATTATCAGAAAATAGAATTTATACTTAGAATTATATTCTAACTTATTTTCGGACAGAGTAACAATATCTCAAAATTATATATTTTTTACCCTACCAGTGTCATCTATTTATAGGGAGAGGTAGTGAAACCCTAGATGAATAAGAATAATACAAATAATATTTCTTTAATAAAAAAAAGTCTAGTTAAATTAGGAGGGAGATGAGCGGCCAACCCTAGTTATTTTATTAGGGTTGCTCCCTCTCATACTTGTTATAAGTTGGATACTTGCTTAAATTCATATACCGATCTAAATAGTTTGCAAACTTTATGCTTGTTTCCTTTAGTTATTTATCTGGCGGGTTGCATCATATAGATGCTCTCTACAAGATAGGCGATTAACAATACTGTCTTGACATCCATTTGCTAGATCTCGTAATTAAAAGCCACCGTAATGCATAACAATATGCAGATAGACTTGGGAATGGCAACCAGAAAGAAGGTTTCTTCATAACCAGTACCTTCTTTCTGAGTATAACGTTTTGCTATAAGTTTGGCATTGTAAGTTTCCATTTTTCTATCCACATTTTTTTCTTCTTGTAAAGCCACTTACACCTTATGGGTTTTATCCCTTCCAGTAAGTCTACAACCTCCGTCGATAGTCGCTTGTAATGGAATGATAATTTGCCTACCCCAAGTTAGATATTGTCATGTGGATTCACTGATGAGATTTCCTTAAAAGAGATAACTATCTTGTGAAAACATATGATAATTTGTCATCCTTGAGGTAGGTATTATCATGTGGAATTACTGAAGAAAGTTTTCTTTTTAAAAAGGACAACTAAAATATATGTTACTTGGTAAGATTGTACTAAGGTGACTCATTCATGGTACATGTTATGATAGATGTTGAGTTGATGGTTATACACTCAATATCATTCTAGTTAAGTAATTTCTTACGAAACTCTACTCAAGTTAGAATGACAACCACACATGAAACAAGAATTAGTACGTGTGAATGTCTAAAATATTAGGTTCACGTATTTAGTGGATGAAAATCCATGTTTTTACTAGTTGATTAAGATTGCCCTAAGGTGACTTAATTCAATGGGTATATGAATTATCATTGCAACGGCTTACAAATGTTGCAAAAGCTTTTTTCAAATATTTGCTTAATACAAAGATATTAATAAATGAATGTTTTATTTTTCCAGTTGAAAAATGACACATACTCTTTTACTAAATATACTTGCTGAGAACAAAGGTAACGGAAATAATTACAAGCAGTGGAAAATTTTTTTTTATCATTGTCTTGAGCTATGAGAAACTCAAAATGATTCTGGATAAAAAATTCCCTCCAGCCACTCAAGCTAAGGCTACAAAACATTAGGAGGAGCCTGATGAGATAGCTCATTGTTACATGTTGGAAAGTGATTGAGCCCTAATGTGCACTCACCAAGGCTACAAAAATAATATAGATTAAATAAATATGTGGTATACTGCAAGCGAAATGTCAAATTGTAATATAAATTGATTTACAATAAAATACTAGGAGTATTCTGAGGATTGTACCCAAGAGAGGTATAACTAAATCAAACTAAATAGTAACAAAACACATGTAAAACTAAGTCTAAATAGCTACTAATCTAATTACTATAGTACGACTAACTATTAATTAAGAATATGGAATTAATTAGTAAAATGACCTAATTACATAAATAAAAAAACTAACATATTAACTATCGAGAATGACAAATAGGAGTT
Source organism: Gossypium stocksii (assembly GCA_020496765.1). Lineage (NCBI taxonomy): Eukaryota > Viridiplantae > Streptophyta > Magnoliopsida > Malvales > Malvaceae > Gossypium > Gossypium stocksii. Next base: position 30,340,633 of record CM035626.1, on the reverse strand, counting down.
TGATAATATTCATGGTTGTTATTAACCTAAAATTAGGGGTTTTATTAATTAATTATTATTCACCTAATTAAAATCTTTCGGCTTATAATTTTATCAATTAATCAATTTAGTCCCCTTCTCTTTCAACCTGATGGATCTGAACTGGGCTATATAGAATTGGTTCCAAGTAGAATACCCGTTCAGTCTAATCTACCTAAATTACTACTTAGAGGCATCAAATTTAAGGTTTAAGCTCATATAATTTATTCTAATTATTTTGATTTCAAACCCTAAATTAGTTTAATTACGCCCATTTCAATTAACCAATCTTCCCACGGATTTAGTTATTACCCATTATAAATATAATCAACCCAATTAATCCGTAAAACATTAAGATAATGAAAAGTGAATAGTAAAGGGTTAAAAGATGCTAAAAAATCTAGAGAATCTAATGATTGAGATCACTTGGGCGGTAACCAGGATTTCTTTACAAGAATGCTTGATCAATCATGATTGGAGAATTCTGTAATGCCCCAAAAAGTTGTATTTATGTTTCTGTTAATTATGACATAAATATTTATTTGTTTCAGTGGTTATATGTTCTGGGTGTGTGTGTGAGGTCCCAAGTTCGAGCCTTACTTGGGTTAAATTTTGGAATTTTTCTGAATAAAGCCTTAACCTTGATTAGTAGGCTTAAGTTTATTTTCTATAAATCGCTATCAGAATCGGCCTGTTGGTCTGGTGGTTAAGGGGATTGCTAGTTTGCTAAAGGTTCTGTGTTCAAGTCCCTGTGCAAGCATAGTTGTTTATTTTTGCTCCGAAGTGCACCAGATTTTCGATGGAATTAGAAGTCTGAGTAGTTGTGTTTGAGGGGATAGTGGGAGAGGAAATTTAGGGATATTTATCATATCCAATTTTTGTTTTGGTTATTTTCTCAAAATTCGACCCCTTCTCTCTCTTTTCCCTAACATTCTGTCATTTTCTCCTCCTCTCTCTACTGAAATCATTTTCTGAACTCTTCCCTCCCTTTTGCTTTTGTTTCTTTACTATTTAATTTATTCTTGTTCATTGATTAATCGCGCTTGGTCAGTAAGTAGCTATTTTGCTTCTTTCACAATGTTTCGTGATGAGTTGTCTAAAAGGGGGAAATGTTTTTAGTCCTTGTAGATTAGGTGAAAGGCAAGAATCGGTGGGCACTTCTGCTGAGAATTAAGTGTTAACGATTTCGGGTTGTTAATGGTAAGATTTTTGATTGTTTATTGAATATCGACCTCGTTTGGTTTACGATTGAATGTCAATTTAAGTGTTTAATTGGGTGATATGTTGGTCAATTATAGGTTCTGGAGTAGTCGGGGATCATTTTAGCTTCAATAAAAACTAGGTGTGTACCCAAAACATAGAAAACAAAGTTTTAGCGAAAGCTAAAAACCCCACTGTCGACGCCACATGGGCGTGTGGTCGCCCGTGTGGTAGGCCGTATGCTAGGACACGGACGTGTGATCAATGAGGCCAGGCTGTGCGTGCAAGACACGACTGTGTGATGGCCAGGTAGGCCGTGTGTGACACACGGATTAGATTGAATTAGACCGTGTGGGCCACACGGGCGTGTGGGTCCACAAGGTAGTTTACACAGACGTTTGGGATTCTGGGTCAGGCCGTGTGATCCACATGGGCTGGCCACATGGGCATGTGAGCCCATTTAACTGTAATGTTTTTACATGGTTGCACGGGTCATCCAAGTCGACTGTGAACCTACTGTAGGGTCGAAAGCACTACTTAGATCCTTAAATGTGCGAACTGAATGTATGATATATGTACTGAGCATGATGATTGTATGCATGTATACTGAACTGTATGTGTAACCGATAACTATGTGATAGCATGTCATTTATTGTATGTTTGTATAGCACTAGGTTGGGATGATGAAATTTAGAGAAAGCGTATTGAAAGGCTTTAAGCCTATTAATTGGTAGCTCCGCTGCAATATATATACTGAAAGGCTCTTAAGCCTATTGACTAGCAACTCAGCTGGATTATACTGATTTGTGCCGCGTTCGGTACTACTTGGGGTGTAGGGCTAGGTGGGTGTTTGAAACCCCACCAGAAGTGTAGAGATGGACAGAGATGGTGTAGTAGAAGCTGGTGGGTAAGAATTTGTTTTCTGATCATTGCATGCATGACTGTTACTGTGATGGGTTAAGGCCCAAACTGCTACTGAAACTGAAATGGGTTTAGGCCTAGACTGCATTTGACTGTTTACTGTGATTGATTGTATATTTGTTTCTATGGGGATCACACACTGGGTTTATGTAAACTCACCACTTCTGTTTTATCTATATAGAAAATTCCCAGACTTAGACGGATTAGCGTGACGGAGGATTCAGCAATGACCACGGTTATTAGAACTTCTTATTATGATTATATTTCTATAATCTTGATTGGTTAATTTTTGTTGTAATTTGGACTTCCAGACTTTTGTTTTGGTTTTTATCTGAGTTGATTTATGGACTCATAACTGCTAGAGGTAGGAAAACACGATTTTTTTAAAAGTAAAAGTTTTCAAAACACGCGGTTTACTTGAAATGGTTTTTAAAGCTTTCGCAGTGAACTACGTTTTTAAACAATCGTCTAAATGGGTAAGCAAAATTGGATCTAATAAGTGTTAAAGAAAAGTAAATAAATGAAAATGATTTTGTTGTGACAACATAGTTTTCAAACACCCTATCATGTGACATCGCCAGATTCGGCCATAATGTCTAGGCCAGGTTTGGGGTGTTCATTTAGTGGTATCAGAGTCAGGTTACAAAATTCGGCTGTAGTTTTTAGGTTTTAAAATTGGTTTTTGAAGAATTGATTTTCAAGTGATTTAAAATTATTGTACTGAGTATGTAGTACACCGAGTATCCGGCGCCAATCCTTTAAGTATTCTAAAACTTTGATAAGTGCAATCTGAAAATACTATAGATAGCATATTTTGAAACTCCTGTAGGTAATATACCATGAAAATACTCTAGTTAGTGTATACTGAAACGTAGTGTAAACTAAAAAAACTGATAGAAACTATGACATACGGAAACAAACTCTGAATTACTGAAACTGTTTGCATAAAACATTTGCTAAAAAATATTAAACTGTAACTGATTCATAAAACTCGTAATACAAATAAATTCAAGATAGAAAATGAGTGCACGTGGTACCCGCGGATGTGGTATTCGAGGCCATGGTAGAAGCCGTATGGGGGCTAAAGCTGAATCTTTCTCTTTTCGTGGTAGTATATTGAATTTAGACACTAGTGAAACACCAGTGTCGCCTGCTACTGAGACGGGGTCGTGTGATCGCATGGCTAGGGAAGACATATTGTTCCAGGCGATACTAAGGATATTGGAGAGGGTCGCTGGGCCCAATACTAGATCTGGGGGTCATGGGTCAGTTACAGAATGACTTCGGATGGAGGCCACTGAAAGAATCATGGATGATTAGGATTTTACCCTTGAACAAAAACTAAAATGTGTTGTTTCTTTGCTTCACGATGAGGCGTACCAGTGGTGGTTGACTGTTAAGGAGGGCACTAAGCCCGAACGTTTAACTTAGGGGTTATTTAAGACTGCCTTCCAAGGGAAATATGTCAGAGCTAGCTACATCGATACTCGTAGGAGGGAGTTTCTGAACTTTACCTAGGGAGACCGATCTGTGGGTGACATAGGGCCGAATTCCTAAGACTAAGTCGCTATCCACGAGGTATGGTAGCATTTGAGAATGAGAGGTGTGTTCGCTTTGAGGATGGCCTTAGAGATAATTTGAGGGTGCTGATAGCTCCGCAGAGGGAGTGAGAGTTCTCGGTTTTGGTAGAGAAGGCAAAGATCGTCGAGGAGGTTAAGAAAAAGGCCAGATCTGATGGGCTATTTAAAGTTGAGCCCCTTGCTATTGCTATTGGACTGGACGAGTGTTGGGAGAGGACTAGGGCATGTTTGAGGTGTGGGTCACTAGAGTACCGCATTCGGGAGTGTCCGCTGAGGCCCAATCTGCTATAAGCTCTGGGTACTGGTATTACACACCACAGAGGGTAGTTCAGCAGCCATCGAGAGGCTGTGGACAAGCTAGGAGTGGTAACGATATGGGCCATGGATATAGAGTATTAGGCAGAGGTGCTGGACAGACTGAGGCGTGGCATCCTGCTCTTATTTATACTGCTCGTAGTCGAAAAGACAAAGACACTTTGGACATCATTACAGGTACGTTCTTAATTTTTGATGTACCTTACTTTGCATTGATAAACATAGGTTCCACACATTCCTATGTAGCTAGCACCGTATCTGAAAAGTTGAGGATTTCGGTTGAGAGCACTACAAGTAAGGTTACTATATTGAGTCCGTTAGGGCAGTCCGTCCGGGTTAGTAAATTGTATAGAGACATTCCTTTAGAGATTCAATGGATGATATTTCTAGTTGACTTAATGGAGCTTCCGTTTTAGGAGTTTGAACTGATATTGGGGATGGATTGGTTGGTCAAGCACCGTGTCAGTTTGGATTGTGCGACTAATATGGTCGTTTTGAGAACTGAGGAGGATAATGAGGTAGTCATTATTGGAGAACGTCGAGATTATTTATCTAATATGATTTCTAGACTGATGGCTGAGAAACTAGTTCGTAAAGGATGTGAGACGTTCTTGGCCTATGTTAGTGTTTCTGTTTTTGGGGACTTTACGGTGAAGGACATCAAAACTGTGAAGAATTTCCTAGACGTCTTTCTTGAGGAGGTACTGGGTTTACCTTTGAATTGGGAAGTGGAGTTTGGGATTAAGCTTCTTCCTGGTATAGCTTTGGTGTCTATCGCTCCCCACCGAATGACACCGAAGGAGTTAATGGAGCTTAAGGCTAAGATTCAGGAATTGTTGGATCGTGGGTTCATCTGCCCTAGTGTGTCTCAATGGGTAGCACCTGTGCTATTTTTTAAGAAAAAAGATGGATCTATTAGGATGTGCATTGAGTACCGGCAATTGAACAAGCTGACCGTTAAGAACAAGTATCTACTTCCGAGGATTGATGATCTGTTGACCAGTTCTGAAGGGCTTCTATGTTCTCCAAGATTATTTTGCGATTTGGGTATCATCAGTTTTAGGTTAAGAAAGCTGATGTACATATGACGGTATTTAGGACCCATTATGGTTACTATGAGTTTCTAGTGATGCCATTTGGACTGACTAATGTATCGGTTTAGCCCTATCTGGATCGATTTGTAGTGGTGTTCATCGACGACATACTGGTTTATTCGATGGCTGAGGATGAGTATGACGAGCACCTTAGAGTTGTTCTTCAAACTCTGAGGGAAAAACAACTCAATGCTAAGTTCAGCAAGTGTGAGTTCTGGTTACATGAGGTAACATTTCTAGGTCATGTGGTTTTTGCTGAGGGGATTCGAGTCGATCCTCAAAAAATTGAGACTGTGTTGGATTGGAAGCAGCCTAAGACTGTGTCTGAGATCTGCAGTTTTGTGAGACTGGCAGGTTACTATCGGTAGTTTGTAGAAGGTTTCTCACTGATTGCAGCAGCCTTAACTAAGCTACTACATAAGAGAGTACCATTTTTTTGGACTGATGCGCAGCAAGAGAGCTTCGAGAAGCTTATGACTATTCTAACTCAGGCTCCTGTTCTGACTTAGGCTAAATCTGGAAAGGAGTTCACAGTTTATAGTGATGCATCACATGTCGATTTGGGATGTGTGTTGATGCAGGATGGTTAGGTGGTAGCATATGCGTCTCGTCAGCTTAAGACACACGAGGTGAACTATCCGACGCACAATTTGGAATTGGCTATTATAGTATTCGCTTGAAATTTAGAGTGACTATTTGTATTGTGAGAAATGTATTATCTACACCAATCACAAAAGACTCAAGTATCTCCTTACTCAAAAGGAGCTGAATATTAGGCAGCGTAGATGGATTGAGCTGCTTAAGTATTACGACTGTACTATCAAGTACCATCCAGGCAAGGCCAATATGGTGGCCAATGTAGTGAGCCGTACGACTATGACTAATCTGAGGGCGATGTTTGCTCGCATTAGCTTATTTGATGATGGTAGCTTATTAGTCAAGTTTTAGATTAAACCGACATGGATTGAGCAGATTAGAGGTAAGCAGTTGGAGGACGAGTCTTTGGGTCTTCGGTTCCGACAGATTAAGAGTGGTAGCACTACGGATTTTGTGTTGAACTCTGAGGGTGTGTTGTCTTTTCGAAGCTGGATATGCGTGTCGAATGATACTGATTTGAGACAGTCTATTCTTAAGGAGGCGCATAGTACTGGGATCTTCAGGAACTTTACTGGTGGTCGAGCATGAAACGAGAGGTTACTAATTTTATGGCTAGATGTTTGACATGTCAGCAGGTTAACGCTGACCATCAGTTACCTTCGGGTTTGTTGCAATCGATTAAGATTCCGTTATGGAAATGTGAGTGAGTAACAATAAACTTTGTTAGCAGGTTGCTTCTAACACCCACTAAGAATGATTTTGTTTGGGTCATCGTGGATCAATTGACCAAGTTGGCACACTTCATCCTAGTCAGACCTGGTTATTCTTTGCAGAAGCTGGCGACGCTTTATATTTCGGAGATATCGAGACTGTATGGGGTACTTGTCTCGACCATTTCTGATAGGGATCCTTGCTTCACGTCTCGGTTTTGGAAAAAGTTACATGAGACTCTGGGTTCAAAGTTGGACTTCAGTACTGTGTTCCATCCTCAGGCCGATGGTCAATTTGAGAGGGTGATTCGGATACTGGAGGATTATTGAGAAGCTGTGTTCGATTTTTAAGACAGTTGGGAAGAGTATTTGCCGCTAGTGAAGTTCGCTTATAATAACAGTTTTTAGTCCAGCATTCAAATGGCACCTTACGAGGCTCTATATGGTTGTAAGTGTCGCACACCCCTATGTTAGACTGAGTTGGGTGAACGACAGGTTTTGGGTCCTGAGTTGGTCTCTAAGACCGAAGATAAGGTTAGATTGATTCGAGATCGTCTAAAGACGACTTTTGATAGGCAGAAATCATATGCAGATTTGAAGAGACGTAAGATTGAGTATTCTATGGGGGACTTCGTATTTTTTAAGGTCTCACATGGAAAAAAGTTTTGAGGATCAGTCGTAAGGGCAAGTTGAGCCCAGGTTTATTGGGCCTTACTAGAGTCTGAAACGAGTGGGACCGGTTGCTTATTAATTAAAGTTACCGCCAGAGTTGGATCGTATTCATGATGTGTTCAACATCTAGATATTGAGGCCCTATGACTTTAATCCTACTCATATTGTCCCTATTGTGGAGACTGAGGTTACGCCAGACTTGACTTTTGAGGAAGAGGCGATACAGATTCTGGATCGGGACGTAAAGGTTCTGAGGAGGAAGTCTATTCCACTAGTTAAGGTTCTGTGGCAAAATCATAGCATTGAGGAGTCCAAGTAGGAACCTGAGGATTTGATGCGTCAGCAATATCCTTATTTGTTCTGATCAGGTAAATTTTGAGGCCGAAATTTTCTTTTAGGGGATAAAATTATAATGCCCAAAAAGTTGTATTTATGTTTCTATTAATTATGACACAAATATTTGTTTGCTTCAGTGGTTATGTGTTCTAGGCGTGTGTGTGAGGTCCCAAGTTCGAGCCTTACTTCGGTTAAATTTTGGAATTTTTCTGAACAAAGCCATAACCTTAATCAGTAAGCTTAAGTTTATTTGCTACTATTTGCTATCAGAATAGGAATGCTAGTCTGGTGGTTAAGGAGAGTGTTAGTTTGTTGGAGGTCCTGTGTTCAAATCCCTGTGCAAGCATGGGTGTTTATTTTTTCTCAGAAGTGTACTAGATTTTCGATGGAATTAGAAGTCTGAGTAGTTATGTTTGAGGGGTTAGCGAGAGAGGAAATTGAGGGATATGTTATCATATCTGATTTTTATTTTGGTTATTTTCTCAAAATTCGACTCATTCTCTCTCTTTTCCCTAACATTTTGTCATTTTCTCCTCCCCTCTCTACTGAAATCATTTTCTGAACTCTTCATTCCCTTTTGCTTTTGTTTCTTTGTTGTTTAATTCCTTCTTGTTCATCAATTAAACGCGCTCGGTCGGTAAGTAGCTGTTTTACTTCTTTCATAATGTTCTGTGATGAGTTGTCTAAAAGAGGGAAATATTTTTGGTCCTTGTAGATTAGGTGACGGGTAGGAATCGGTGGGCACTTTTGCTGAGAATTAAGTGTTAACGATTTCAGGTTATTGACGATAAGGTTTTTTATGGTTTATTGATTATCGACCCAGTTTGGTTGATGACTGAATACCAATTTAAGTGTTTAGTTGAGTGATATGTTGGTCAATTATAGGTTCTAAAGTGCTTGAGGATCGTTTTAGCTTCAATCGAAACCAGTTGTGTACCCGAAAATATAAAAAAAGGTTTCGACGAAAGCCAAAAACCCTATTGTCGATGTCACATGGGCGTGTGGTTGCCCGTGTGGTAGGCCGTGTGCTAGACATGAGCTTGTGTTTGACGAGGCCAGACCATGTGCGTATGACACAGTCGTGTGATGGCTAGGTCGACCATGTGCGATAAACGGGCTAGACTAAATTGGGCCTTATGGGCCACATAGGCGTGTGGGTCCATACGGTAGTCTACACAGGCGTGTGGGATTCTGGGCCAGGCCGTGTGGGCCACACGAGTGTGTGGCCCTACACGGACAAGCCACATGTGCGTGTGAGTCCATTTAACTAAAATGTTTTTCCAAGGTTGCATGGGTCGTCCGTGTTGACTGTGAACCTAATGTAGAGTCGGTAAGCACTACTTAGACCCTTAAATGTATGAAGTGAATGTATGATATATATACTGAACTTGATGATTGTATGCATGTATACTGAACTGTATATGTAACCGGTAACCATGTGATAGCATGTCATTTATTGTATGTTTGCATAGCATTGGGTTGGGATGATGAAATTTGGAGGAAGTGTACTGAAAGGCTTTAAGCCTATTGACTGGCAGCTCCACTGCAATATATATACTGAAAAGCTCTTAAGCCTATTAACTGGTAGTTCAGCTGTATTATACTGATTTGTGCTGCATTCGGTACAGCTTGAAGTGTAGGGTTGGGTGAGTGTTTTAAACCCTACAGAAAGTGTAGGGATGGACAGAGATGGTGTATTAGAGGCTGGTGGGTAGGAACCTATTTTTTGATCATTGCATGCATGGCTGTTACTATGATGGGCTAAGGCCCTAATGCATATCTGATACTGAAACTAAAATTGGCTAAGGCCCAAACTGCTATTGAAACTGAAATTGGCTTAGGCCTAGACTGCATTTGACTGTTTACTGTGATTGACTGTATGTTTGTTTCTGTAGGGATTACATACTGAGTTTAAGTAAACTCACCCCTTCTGTTTTATCTGTACAGGTAATCCCTAGACTTAGACGGACCGGTACGACGGAAGACTCGGCGGCGACCACGGTTATTAGAACTTCTTATTATGATTTTATTTCTATAATTTTGATTGGTTAATTTTTGTTGTAATTTGGACTTTCGGACTTTGGTTTTGGTTTTTATCTGATTTGATTTATGGATTCATAATTGCTAGATGTAGGAAAACACGGTTTTTTGAAAAGCAAAAGTTTTCAAAACATACGGTTTACTTCAAATGATTTTTAAAGCTTTCGCAACAAACTGCATTTTTCAACAATCGTCTAGATGGGTAAGCGAAATCAGATCTAATAAGAGTTAAAGAAAAGTAAATAAATGGAAATGGTTTTATTGTGACAACATAGTTTTCAAACACCCTATCTAGTGACATCGCCAGATTCGACCATAACGTCTAGGCAGGGTTTGAGGTGTTGCAAATTTGCAGTAAATGAGAATGTAAAAACTAAATAAATGAATCTATCTATTAAAATATTCTAAAGCGTAATCGAGCCTCATTCTTTGTGCTTTTAGGGTTACATTTATAAAAATAAGGTTTATTGACCTGATCAAGTTGACTTTGCCTTCAATTTTGGGATAAAGTTGATTGTGTAGATGTAAACAACTTTACATATTTTAAGTCCACCGAGCATGAATATAGCAACATTACAGATCCAATGTCGCAATTTTATAGGTAATTTTCTCGAGTCTTTAGAGAAGGGTTGGATGCCGTGACTTTGTTTCTTAATGTCACAACTTTACTACAGCTTTGGGAACAACTTCTATCTTTAGCTACTATCGAGAATGTTGCTTCTTCGCATGTTGTATGTTGCGACTCTAGGGTCCAATGTCATGACTTTGGCCACAGTTTACTTGTATTGTCAACGTTGGTCAAAATTTTATCTAAGTGTTGGTGTAGCTTCAATGTCGTGATTTCATGGTCTCCATGTCATGACATTCGAGTCAGTTCACTAATTTATTGGTTTATATGGTTCAACTTGTTTCCTGCACCATTACTTCAACTTGTTATGTAACGCTCTAAAATTTATATTTTTTTTGTTGTGAAAATAAGACACAACTGTGTATCTGTTTCAATGGTTATGTGTTCTGGGTGTCTGTGAGAGTTGCCAAGTTCAAGTCAAGACTTTGGCTAAATTTTGGTATTTTTCTGAATCAGGCCCTATCTCTAGTCAGTAGGCTTTCAATTAATTATTTGTAAGTACTTAACAGAATGTGCCTACTGGTCTGGTGGTAAAGTTGAGCGTTGGGATGTTGGAGGTCTTGTGTTCGAATCTCTGCATGAGCAAGGGTGTTGATTTTTGCTAAGTGTACTGAAGGAGTTTTAGTTTAGCCAAAATAATGAGTAGTTGGATGATGGTGGGGTTAGAAGAGTGATTTAGGGTATTGAGCAGTTATCAAAATATTTCTTTTTTTTTTGCAAAATTTGGTTTCCCTCTCTTCTCCAACTCTTTCTGACGCTATTGTTGCTATCTTTTCAATCTCCATGCCAAAAATTCCCTTTAATTCTTTCTCTTCTTTCTATAAAATCCCGTTCTCCCTCACCTTCTGCTTCTCGATTTCTTTTCAACTTTATATCTTTTTGTTCCACATTTGCCTGTAACTGTGGTAAGTGTTGTTGTTAAGTCTTATCGTCATATTGGTTATGAGTTTAACAAAGGAGTTGTTTTACTCTCATTTTAGGGAAAGAATGAGTATCGATGGTGGTTCTTGTAGCAATCTAAGTAATCGAGGCTTTGGTTCAATGATGGTAAGTTCCCGAGTGCGTTGGTTAATGGTATAAGGTTTTAATTGGAAAGTAATTTCATTTAAGTCTCGTTATATCTCTGAAATCAGACTCTAAAATATCAATAAATAGGTTGTGGAGCGATCAGGAGTGCTTTTGTAGCGAAACAGTACCAGGTGTGTATCCAAAAATATAGAAAATAAGATTTGGACAAAAGCCGAAAATCTCACTGTTGACGCCACACGTGCATGTGGTTGTCTGTGTGTTAGGTCATTTGCAAATGAAACGGCTGTGTGTTTGACGAAGGCCAGGTCGTACGATAGACACAACTGTGTGGTGGCCAGGTGTGGCCATGTGCGACACACAGGTTAGACCAATTTGCTCTATGTAGGCCACACAGACGTGTGGGTGCACATGGGTAGTCCATACGGGTGTGTGGGTTTTTTGGCTAGCCCGTTTGGCCAATCTATGGGTGTGGGCCTACACGGGCAAGCCACATGGGCGTGTATTCTTTACTTCTATGAAATGTTTTCTAGGGTTGCGGGGGTCATCCAAATCGACTGTGAACCTATTATAGGGTCGGTAAGGCTACTTAAACCCTAAACTGTATGATCTGAATGACTGATGTATGTATTAAGCATGATAGTTATACGCATGTGTGAATACTGATCTGTAGGTAAGATTGATAATCGAACATTAGCATGTTAGCATGTTACTCTATATGTCTGCATTGAGCATATCTATCTGCATCTGCATTTGGGGGTGGAATGATGATTATTGGAGGATGTTTACTGAAAGGTATTTATGCCTAGTACCTGGCAGCTCAACTGCAATATATTTGATATGTGCCATATTTCGGTACAGCATGGTGTCTAGGGATGGGTGGGTGTTTTAAACCCCACATGGTGTGTAGGGATGGTCGGAGATGATATGTAGAAGCTAAGGGTAGGATCTGATTCTGTTCTGACTGTTGAGTGCATCTGTATCTGAATGGGCTAAGGCCCAATTCTGCACCTATTACTGTAATGGGCTTAGACCCAAGATTGTATCTATAATGGGCTTAGGCTCAAGACTGTATCTGACTGATATCTGTTAAATTGATTGTGTGCATGTTTTTTGTGGGGATTACACACTGAGTTTACATAAATTCACCCCTTTTGTTTAATCTGTATAGGTAATCCCCAGATCTAGACGGGTTGGTGTAGCGGAGGACTCGACGGTGACCATTACTATCTAAACTGCTTCATTTTTGTTTTATGGTTATATTATTATTTTTTTATTATTAATTTTGGGTATTTTGATGTTATTGGGACTTGCGGACTATTTGCTTTATTTTGGGATTTTACACTATTTTTATAGACTTTTAAACTACAATACTCAACAAAATACGATTTTTACTAGAAACAAAAGTTTTCTCCAAAACAAACGGTTTACTTAAATTCAACAGTTTCTAAGCTTTCGCAACGAATTATGTTTTTATAAACCTAATCGGTTAAACAAATAAAAGTAGCTAAACGAGAATGTTTTTATCGTGATGACTTAGTTTTTAAACACCCTAGTATGTGACACCGCTAGATTCAACCATAACGCCTAAGCCGGGTTTGGGGTATTACATGTTAGAACTTCATTAGGCTCGAATTGACCTAATTGGTCAAAAAAATCATAAAATGACTCATTTTATTTAATTAAAAATATGTAATATATGATTTGTAAAACGACTAAAATGATATAAAAATGCTTGATTACAAGCTCCTTAAGTATCGAAAAGAACCTAGTCTGCCATATCAAATTATGGCAGATTAACAAGCATAACTAGCACTCTTTATAAGCAACTGGAGAGCTGTAAGACTGCCAAAGGATTCTAGACAAACTAGAGGACATGTTTGGAGGCCAAGCTATCTTGCTTCGACAGTTGGCTATAACTAGTTTGATGAATGCCTAACAAAAACCCAATATTCTAGTCAAATACCATATGATTACTCTTATGGTTTACTCTGCCAAGGTTGTAGATTATGAGACCAATCTAAACTAGAACACACAGATTGAAAGGGCGTGCCACCCACCCCATTCTATTTAGAGTCGAATATTGTTTTTTGTTAAATTAATATTATTTGTGTTTTACTAATTCAACTAGGGTTCTTTTATCTCTCCCTATAAATAGATGACATTGGCAGAGCTATTTACACAGGTTTTATATAAGTTTGAGATATTGTTATTTTACCAGAAAGTAGTGGGAATTTATTTTCTAAGAATAAATTCTATTTTCTAAGAATTACAATTCTACCGGTTTCTATTGAAAGAGAATTACTTTCCTAATAAAAGTAATAAATTACTTTTGGTTTTGTGTTTGGTTCCTGATTGAGCTCACACTTGAAGTAATTTATGATATGAGAATAGTGAAGAAGGTCGTTCGGTTGAAAGTCAGTAATGTCTAGGATTCGAAACACACAAAGCACAAGTATTTTCCGAAAAAAAGTTTATTATTTTAAGTATCATAAACCGATTGGATTTTCAAAATTTTAATTTTCTGTTGTGACTGAAAACTGTTTTCTAAACTGGATTTTTCCAACACCTCATTCATTTACTGCTTGACAATATTATAAAGTCACAATATTATAAAGGTAACAGTTCTAATTCTACCTTTAAGAGTTTGAAACTAGTAAGTTCTTTAAAAGTAGTGATACTAAGAAAGTAAATTGGAAAGTGGGGCAAAAAATGTCTAGGTCCCATCTAAAAAGTCCTCGCAAGTTGATTGATTTTCTAAACTTGAAAATTGACAACTTCAATAAACGAAATTTAATAAATTTCACCCATCTACACATGTATAAGAATATAAATATTTATAAGTATGATATTATAAAATGATTATATAAAGATACATATAATGTCTAAATTTAATATGTAATACTATAATACGAGCACATCATATTAAGTAACCAATGCATAAAGATTTGTATGAATGCTAAATTATACACACAATTCTTTCATGGATGGAAACATATATAAAACATATACCCTCATTGTTTAGTTAAAATATTTCATTAATTATAAATAATTTACTTAATACATATAAAATTTAAATATAATTTAATGCATAATCTTTAAATATGCATAATATTTAAATATGTTTATATTTAAAACTTAATTATTACTAATGAATATATATATATATATATATATATATTTAAAAATGAAATCTACTTTAAATCTAACTAAAAAAATAAAATATTTTGGAAGCCAAAGAACTAACTTAGAACTCTAAGTTTCCTAAAATGCTCATGCTCCTTTCTTTATATTATATATATATATATATATATATATGACCTGAGTAATAATTAAGAAATGACTAATATATTTTTTTATTAAATGACTATTATTATTTTAATTATTTTTTCATTTTTTCATATTTTTATATAATTTTTGAATAAAAAACTAAAATTAACACATCCAATATCTAATGGTCTAACCAACAAATTTTTTATCACCACACCAATATTAATTCTTGAGTAATTAAAAAAAAAACTTCTAATAAAAAATGTTTTCTTTCACCAAATTTGTGTATATAGATAATATCATTGATTGTATTGGTATCACAAGTCAACTTGATAATTAATTTTTAAAAAACTAGAATTTTAATACTAAATTTTCTTTTCAAACTTGATAATATTTTTATGTACTATAGAATAATGACAATAACATAATAAATAATTGGAGTGGATTTAATGATTTTAATATGATATATTTACCTATTTCAATTTTTTTTACTCACAAGTTAAACTATTTTTTTATTATTTTAATTTTATACATATTGCATATGTGTTGTTATTATTATTAATTTCAAACATTATATTTAATTATTTATTATATATTATTTTAAATATGTGATTTCCATAAAATTTCTAATATATTCTATACTTATTTGAGTCGCCTCACACATGAAAGAATCCTTTGAACTGATGTTATCGGTATGAGGATTTAAAATCCAAATCATTTTTTCATTTATTACCAACCAAACCATCTGATTATAAGTTTGATCAAAAGTACCCTGTTGACATTGCATCAATGAATAAGGTTTCTCTTTTTACAATATGTTTTAAAACCCCGTCTACTTTTTATTATTCCAAAACCCCATCAACTTTGGTGTCATTATTTTTGTAATAATTTATCAATAATGATCTTTTGGCTTAAGAAAGAAAATTGTTCCAAAATGTGGAACAAATATCTCAAGACAAGCTTCAACGTGAATTTCATTTAGAAAACTGACCTTGGATCCTTAGATGTGTGAAGTGTGTTTCTATTATTGTTCTGAATTTATTGAGAAAATGGCAATATCAATCGGAGAATCTCAAATTATTATGTAGCAGACAAAAACCATGTTAAGATATTAATGCCCTTATCTACTCGTATGGGACCGAATAAATTTAGATTTCATATTCCGAACTCCTTTGCCTCTAACGGTTTCTCAACTTTGCAGCTGACATCAAACTTATTTCGTATATATTTACATTCACAAGCTAGGATTATAATGACGAAGAAAAGAAGGGAATGATCCCATAAATTTATCGTGCCAACATTATGAATCAAGCCAACATCAAACATATTAATGTGATAATAAAACATATATTTACAATACTGATGGTGGATAGTACGTCCATCACGCCTTGGTTTAGTTAAATCTGCAATGCTTTCCCGTTTTCCTGATTAATGATTGTAACAGAAGATAGACCATTCGACACTGTCTCCACATTTTTTGCTCTGGTGTTGAGTCGAAGAATATGCTAAACATCTATATCAGAAAGACCCTATTACTGTGTATGGTTATGATTTGATGTTATATTCAGTTTTCTTTCACCGGCACCTCCTTCTGCAAATTAGTAGTATTTATCCACCACTGCTGTTTATAGAAAAGGTTTATGTAGGTAGCTGCTAGGGTTGGAATTAGAGAGATTATTTATCAAACATCAGTCCTTAATTTTTCAAATGTTTATGCCTGCAGAAATTTACCAGGTCCTACATTACATTTCAAACAAATGAGTCCAAAATGGAATAGATCAAAGGGAGAAATATCAAACCATTTCCATCTTGCATTTTCCATGCTGAAAGTAACTGGATTGAATAAATATTAAATTGAAACTCAATAATATAATAATTTTTATGTTTGATTGCAGAGCCCATTACTTAATACACTATATTTAGCCGTAGACATATATAGCTCATTAATCATGTTGGGCAGGAAAGGCAAAAATCCCTATCAAGCTCACAGTTCTTTCTGGATTCGGGGATCTATAATTTGACGTTGAAATTCCAAAACGTGCTACGAGAAATCATTGTTTATGAACATGGCTACGGAAACAGACAGATGCGATGAGGAAGCCTGATTGCTGCGGATCGTAGGCACAATTTTGTTACATTCATGATTTAATTATTTCTGAAAGAAACTGTTGGTGTTGCATGTCGCTGACAAGCATCTTCTTATTTAGTTAATAACCAAATTTTGGTAAAAACATAATGAAGGGTCTTATACTAAAAGTCAGATTGTATTTTATTTCCTCTACTAAAAAAAAGCAAATTAATCTCCATAGATCAAAGTGCAAATTGATTTTTTTGGTTAAAAATTTCATTTATTTGTATTGTTAAAAATTGATGTGGCTGATGAAATAACTAGACAATGAGACATGATGTGCCACAGTACCTGATGCTGACGTACATGGACCAATTTCTTTCAATAGAAATAGATGAAATTTTTAATAAAATGATCAATTTACTCTTTAATCTAACATATAATGATTAATTTACCTATTTTTTAGTAGAGGGATAAAATACAATTTAAATGACCTCTATGCTACTTTTAACTAAATTTAAGTGGATGTAAATAATAATAATAATAATAATAATAACAGCACAGGATAAACACATTACAACAACCAAGATCTAAGGTATAATACCAAAGTCTAGGGGTTAGATGACTTGCTTAAGTATAAGAAAAAAAAAGGATATCAAAATTACAAGTGTAACAGACGGTGAACGTAAATTTAATAGCGTTTGAGGAATATAAATAGTATGTATGGTGAATGTCAAGTAAGGCATTTATAGCCAAACCTCTCACGAGCTCTCTCTTACAAACCAAAGAAGAAAAGGGTCCGACATGTCTCTGAACTAAGGTTTGTTGTCGACGAACACGACGAAGTCGACGATGTGGTTGAGCAATTATATTGCCATATATTATCCTTATTATGCCAATCCAAACATGCACCAAATTTGCTTGCTCCCATGTGTTTGTACTTTTACGAATTCATAGATAGCGATGCATTTATACTCTCAATCTCCTATTTCTTGGTACCTTGAGACTCATTATATATATTGTGTGTAGACTTGAGGGGGTCGGTGATTATGTTTAGCATCATGATTATTTTACCCTCTAATTTCTTTTTTAAAAAATAATTATTTTAATTTTTTATTTAATTTTTCATTTCTTTTAATTCTTTTTTGTCAAATAACTTCAAAATAAATGAAAAATTAACATTTTCTGACTTGCAATATATGTGGATTGTCACGTAAATAACACATTAACATTTAATTATTTTTTTAAAATTTATAATTTTATAACTTTTAATAATTTTAATGATTTTAAAATTTTAAAAATAGTTTATATATATATATATATTTGAAGTTTTAAATTTTAAAAAATTAATTAAATACTAATATATCATCTATATGGCAATTCACGTGTATGCAACGAAAAACATTAATTTTTTCATTCATTTTAAATAATTTAATAAATAAAAAACTAAAAATTAAAAAATAAAAAAATTAAATAAAGGACTAAAATAAAAATTTAAATAAATAATTATATCATTATATTTTAACAGCATAACCAATAATTAAACTTGTTGTCCAAATCATATATATACAATACAGTAGAGGTTACAGTGTTTTGCCATATTGTACTCTCTATTTAAAATGCTTATTTATAAATGAGGTGGGTTACTCATTTTCTTTTGATTTTTTTAAAAATTTATTCCTTCTATTTTGTTTAAATTTTTTCTTTATAATATCTTATATGTTAAATATAAAGTTGATTTTAAATATATTATCTTTTTATTTTAAGAATTTATTAAATTGAATTAAAATTAATGAATATTAAATTATTAAGTTTAAAACATAATTTTTTAAAAATGACAAATATTAATAATTTTTATCAAATTAAATTTAGATTTTCAAATATAATAAATTATTTACACTTATTGATTAAAGTAGAACAAAGATAATTATAAAATTATAAAAAATCAAATATTAACAATTTTGACATTTAAAAAAAATTAATTTAACAATATATAAAATAATCTGTAAGAAATTATTAGTAATATTATTTAAACTATTATATATTAGTATTCAAATCATGATAAATTTTGGTATTGTTTTAATATTAAATTATTTTTAAAATTAAGTAACATTGATTCTAAATTAGCTAAATACTTTTAAAATTATTTTTTAATTAAATTAATTTTCCAATTTATTAATGATTTTTTTTGAAGAAATTAATTAAAAATTTTAAACAAAAACTAATATTATAAAATAAATTATAATATAATATACAAAATTCACACGTGCAGCGCGCGTGATTACAAACTAATCTTATATTATTTTGACTTGAGTGTATGAATTAATTATATTAAAAATAAAATGTTATCTTTAATGTTAGTACTAGTTGCATTACCTAGATCATGTAATTTGTCATATTTTGTTGCTATCTTTTAACTGAAAACCTTAAACTCTTAAAGTGTATATTTGAAAATTTTAATAGCACTTCATTAAATTTAAAATGTGATCATGCAAGGATTTATGACTGAGTTTTTTTTTTTGAAGAGATTTATTTTTTAAATAAATTTACATCAAGAAAATTTTCGCTAATTCTATTTTATATTGAAAACTTGATTGAATTAAATTCAAGAAGACAAATTCACATAATTGTATTATTTTTGCTCAACCAAAAGAACATATTATAAATTCAAAAACGGAACTAAAATGTTAGTGATAAAAAAAAAAAAAAAAAACAAAACAAAACAAGACCAACACCTTACACACCCAAACCAAGAACCAAAAAAACATGACAATCTAAAAACATCATCCCAAAAGTTCAAATTAACCCCTAACAAACTTCTAGGAAATCACGTAAAACACCTAAAACAATCCCGAAAGCTTAAATATATTTAAGAGGGATATAATACGAGGACTTCCTAAGTTATCCATCTCAGTTTTACTTTTGTCTAAACATACTGAACTGCATAGTTATGATGGGATCTGATATATTAGTGTTAGTATAATCGCTTGAGAAACTTATTTCATTGCAAATTATTGTAAACAAACTATTCAAATTATTCAATTTGAAATTAAAATAAACCCACTATTTTCTAGCAAAATAACAATAACTCAAATAATTGTGAAGTGTGTATTTTAGGTCAATCGATGCCATCTATTTATAGGTGTCGAAACCACCTTTTTTAAAAAGGTTTTGAAAAACGGGGTCGACTTTAAAAAACGAAAATGGGAGTCGCCACTAACCTTTTTAGGTGTGATTGGATCACCTTATAAAACATTTTGGTCTACGAAGAATTGAGAAAACAGGTTCGGAATTGGTACCAAATTGAGTCGTTTTCTGTCTTAGGTAAAAAATTTGGAAAGATTTAAAAATAGGATCCTCTTTTTTAAAACTGGAATAATCTGAGTTAAAAAATCGAGATTCATTTGCTCCGAAAGAATTCAAACATCACATCCAGCACGATTGGACATGATGTTCTTAAACTCTCGTAACTAAAACCATCTCGTGATTTGCAAAATTTATTTAGAAGGATATCTTAGGTATTTAGACAAATGGGAAATCGCAACCCAGCACGTTAGGGCACTATTTCCCGAATCCCTAAACACAAAAGTATTTCCTTGTTTTTAAAACATCTTTTGGATTGAATGAAATGTATACTTTTTGAAATAATGATGCAATTAATAGAAATATTAAAATATAATATTAGAATACTAGAATGATAATAGCAATAATATTTACAGTAAAAGAAAATAGAAAGAATGTATTTAAAAGGTATGTACGTAGTATTCAAAAATATATACATAATATAACGTTAAAAATACATACATAATATAGTTAGAACAAAATATATACATGAGATAATATAAAGAATATGAATAATATGATATTAAAAATATGCATGATATATAGACTATAATACTAGAAATATATATACACGTAATATATAAAAATATATACATAATATATAAAAATATGCGATATATCAAAAACAGCTATTAGTAATACTATATAGATACATACGCGTATAAAAATATTCATAATAGTAATATTAAAAGTTTATATATAATATGTATATTAGAAATAATAATAGTAACCATAGTAATAATATCTAAAATAAAGTAATAAATCGTAGTAGTGAAAATAATAAATATAATAATATTAAAAATAATACTAAATGTAATATAGTTGTAATAGCCCAAATTTGACCGGGCTTTGAGACTAAAATAAAATAAATAAATAATGTTTATTTAAAAGTCTATTTATAAAGGCCCAACAGAGACCAAATTTTAAACCATTACCCGTGTACCTAAATACACCCCTAGCCCACTTACAAAACTACCCGACACTCATTCCCCGTGACCCAAACTTAACCAAAAAATAGTTAGACCCAATTAGCTCATTCCCGAATCAGGCCTAGCCTAGGATGCCCATATGACCCAATGTACAACGAGGCCCAAATGGCCCAAATTGGGTTTCAGAACTGAGAACCCTAGGGTTTCATTTTATGGTTGCGCCGCAAAGGGATCTAGAACCTTCGAGGAGCACCCCTCTCGCCTCACGCTGCTTCAGCACCCAATCGTGGCCTCCAGCAGTACACCGTAACTCCGACCCCGAACCACGCACGATTGGAGTATGAATCAATACCTTGGCCACCCGGATTTTTCGTGGTTACCTGCAAG
Organism: Gossypium stocksii; assembly: GCA_020496765.1. Lineage (NCBI taxonomy): Eukaryota > Viridiplantae > Streptophyta > Magnoliopsida > Malvales > Malvaceae > Gossypium > Gossypium stocksii. The sequence goes on along the minus strand of CM035626.1, from coordinate 30,319,500 downwards.
AAAAGAAAAGAAAATCACAGCAGATATGCAAGAAAAGGAAATAAAATCACAGCAGATATGTAAAGAAAATAATGGAAAGAAATCTCTGATTTTTTCCAAAACTTGTAACGATTTAAGGCTATAAAAGCCTCCCTTGTAACGGATAAAATTCCTTACGCATATACACAGATATTTCAACAGCAATAAAAAAGCAAGAAACAGTTTTAAAAGGTGATTCTTTTCTTTTTTTTTTTTTTCTTTTCTGATCTAAGCATACATAAGCATATACAAATCTAAAATAGTTTAAAGGAAAAGAAGAGGGATATACCTTTCGATTTGGGCTAAAAAGCTAGGCTTTTCAGCTTCCGACCACCCTGAAGGGAGGTTCCAACGGTGGCGCGTGGGCTCGTGGGCGGAGGTCTGATGACCGGGGCTAAGACGACCGATGGTTGGAGCCCGGAGGACCTACAGACACCTACAAAGCGTTTTTTTTAAAATCTAACCTAAAATGTTTTTTTTTTCTTTTTTTTTAACTTATATAGAACCCAATCACCCGACCCAGCATCCAATAAGATCCGCATGTTGACCCGAAGACCCGGGAAGGATCCGCGTGTTTTTGAATCAAAAGGGTTAATTATTCAATTGGTCCCTCTGAGTTTTAAAATGTTGTAATTCTTATTTTATTTTATTTTAACATGGCCCTATTAATTTATTCGTGTTTTAATTTGGTCCTAGAAGCTTAACAAAAGCTTGTTTCTGGAACGACGTCGTTTTAGGGATTAGGGTAAATTACCCAATAAGTCCCTGGACTTTAAACCCGTGTTCCCAGAGGCCCAAATTTATTTTTTTGTTTTTATAAATTAACTCTAACATTTAATTCATTTTTTTATTTTAGTCCTTTTAAATTTATTATTTTAAATTTATATATTATTTTATTAAAAATTATTTTATCTTATATTATTTTCATACATATCTATATTACTATTGTATTATATTATAATATATTATTTTCATATATGTATATTATTTTAATAGATCGTATTATCAAATATTATATTCATTATTTTATAGTATTCACTATTTATTATATTCTATTCTATCATATTTTATTATATATTAAAATATATTTTATTTATAAATTAGTACCTTTTTTAATATCCTGTTACTTTAATATTATTTATACTTTGTTAAAATATATTATTTATATCTTATTTTATAATTTTTATTTATATATATATATATTATTATGTATAATCTTAAAACCTATAAATTATTATTAAATGTTTTTATATATGATAAACATTCATTTTATTAACTTTACGTAAATTATAATTCTACTCTTTCAAAACATTTTTTTTTTAAATTTCTTCAATGCTTCAAATATTTTTTATCTTTTGTTTTTTTTATACATTCGAGATTTGTTTTTATGTGCATATATTTTTAAACTTTACATTAATTTTATATATATCTGCATGAAAATTGACCATTATGTGATTGCTTTAGAATATATATTTGTATGAAATATCATGTAAATTCTTTATGTTTTTTTATTTATTTGTGTGATATGAAAAATAGCATAAGTTGTGTAATTTATTTTCTATGTTATATCTTGCATGAAATATTAATGCATGAAATGTTGTTATATTATACTTGTATTAAAGCATGTGTTATAATTGTTTAAATTTTATTATCTTGTAATGTATCATCTTATTTGCATCATATTAAAATAAAATATAAACAAAAAATGTTTTAAAACAAATGCAATGTTTTTTGTATTTAAAAATTCGGAAAATAGTGCCCTAACATGCTGAGTTGCAATTTCCCGTTTGTCTAAATGCCTAAAATACCCTTTTAAATGATTTTTATAAATTACGAGATGATCTTAGTTACAAAAGTTTTAGAATATCATGTCCTAACATGCTGGATGTGATATTCGTACACTTTTGAACGAAGGAATCTCGGTTTTGAACTCGAACTATTTTAATTTAAAAAGGGATCATATTTTAAATATTTTCAAATTTTGGCATTAAAGACAGAAAGTTATTCAATTTGGTACCAATTTTGGGCATTACGAGGGTGCTAAACCTTTCTCGTACGTAACCAACTCCCGAACCCGTTTCTTTGATTTCGTAGACCAAAACAAATGATTTCAAACAAAAATGGTTTGAAGGTGGTTCAATCACACTTAAACTGATTGGTGGCGACTTCCAATTTTATTTTTTTTAGTCGAACCCCGTTTTTACAAGCCCGTTCAAAAATGATTTCGACAGCTTGGCGACTCCGCTGGGGATGGCTTAAGAGAGTCAAGCCGAAAATTGATTACTTTTTGTCTTAATGCTAAAATTTGAAAAGATGTAAAAATAAAGATCCCTTTTCATGTGTTTGTTGCATACGTTTGTTATTTTATCTGCACACATTGCATTTGCATGACCGTTGGTCACACCTTTAAGTGGGAGTAAGAAGCTAACCTTTCGTGAGGTTTTCACCTTCGTATGAGTTAGTGGATTGCTTCCGGGAAACATCTGTACCTATAGACTTCATGAGATTTTCATCTCTGTATGGTCGTAGGGAAATGCATCCCCCTAAACTGAACTTGGTCCATATGAGCCTATAATGGGTGAGGATCGATGAATCTGCTGGTTTGGGTACCTTTTACTTTAGAACTGAACTTCATGGAGTGAGCTTTAAGTGCTTGCCCTAGGTAGTATGGTGATATCCTCTAGTGCCTACCTTTATAAGTGTTTGTTTATATGTTTTTATGATACTGACTCATTTTTTTATTTTGTCATTATTGCATGTCATTCATCATTAAAAGGTGTCGATTCGAGGTTCGATTTCTGAGATAGAAAGTTTTGTAATGGGGAACGAATATATTAATAAAGTAGAGGACAACTCTTTCATCTATGCTTGGTCAGAGAAAACCCAGTTAGAGAAAGGAGATAGCATTACTGAGGGGTATGCATCAGAGTTATGGGATTTTACTCGTGTTAGTTCGACGCAGTTTGAATTTCAGGAGTTGAGAGGCATTTGGACCCAGTTGGATGACGAGGCTAGGCAGCTTTTCTTCCAGACTTATAGAGATCTTCCTTACTTGCTAGATATCAAAGTAGATAGACACTTAGTTCGAGCTATGGTACAGTTCTGGAACCCTGCTTATAGTTGCTTTACGTTTGGTGATGTTGATCTTGTACCTACTTTGGAGGAGTATACGACTTTATTGCATTGTCCGAGGATTCAGGGTCATAAGGCTTATGTTAGGCCTGCTAGTCTTCCAACTTTTGCGAAGAAGTTGGTGATGATTACTGGGATGAATGAGCAGTGGGTTGTAGCTCGTGTGCAGCAAAAGGGTGATAGTAAGTGTGTTCCATAGGCCGTTTTGAGAGATTTGATATTGACGCATCCAGATGGGAAGAAAAAGGTTGACGTCTTCGCTTTGAGTATTTACGGCTTGGTGATTTTCCCAAAGGCGTTGGGGCACATAGATGAGGCAGTCGCAGATTTGTTTGATCGTGTTGGTAAGCAGAACACACCAGTACCGACCATCTTAGCGGAGACTTTTAGATCTTTGAGCGCATGCCGGAGAGCTGGTGAGGGTAGATTCATTGGATGTGCACAGTTGTTACTGGCTTGGTTCCACAGCCATTTTCAGAAACTTGATAAACCTCCTTGTCGAGTATTCTTTGAGGGTTATTCTCCCTTGAAGGAGGCAGCCACTATGCCTAGGAGAGACGATATTTCAGAAGAAAGGTGGATTGACATTCTTCAGAATCTTCGAGAGGAGGATATTATGTGGAAGGCACCTTGGATGACTCTTAGTGAAATCATTTATCGTTGTGGCAGCTTTGATTGGGTACCTCTTCCTGGGATTTAGGGAGTTGTCGCCATTCCTTGTTTTAAGACAATATCGAGCAAGGCAATTCATACCGGTTACACAAGGTTTAGCTCAGAGTGATTTCTCTTACAAGGGAGATCACTATAAGAAAAGGATGCGAGAGATCTCTGAGGCTTGGAAGAAGCCTTGTTGTATGAAGGTTTTGGTTGAAGGTTCGATGTCAACCCCTGAGTATAAAAGATGGTTTAGTCGGAGAGTTAATGATAACGTCCTAGGCCAATTTTGGGGGCTGCTAGATCGTTGGAGGAAAGCCTGCGAGTGATTCCATAAGAGTTGGAACTTATGAAGCAAGAGTTTGAGAGAAAGAATTTAGAGCTTGAGAAGAAGATCAAGAAGCTCGAGGAGGAGAAGATGCATTTGAACTTAGATGTCGATGTCCAAAAGATGGAGACTGAGAAAGTAAGAAAGGAAAAGAGGAAAATAGAGGAGGATCGAGATGATTTAAAGATACATTACAAGAAGGCACAGTCATCATTAAAAAAGGTCGGATTGGGAAAATCTACAGAGCAGTGGCAACAAGAGATCCAAGATGAAAAGGCCAAAGCCGAATTTTGGGAGAAGAAGTTCCGAGAGATGCAGGCACAGAATCAAACCCTAGGGGAGGAAAACCAAGGGCTAAAAACCAAGGTGACCGAATTGGGACGATCTCTTCATCTTCTACAGAATCGTAGTTTTATAGTCGAATTAAAGGAATTAAGGAACAAGGTTGAGAGATTAGAATTAGCTTTGCATAGTAGTGAACTCCGAATTGAGCAGCTTGAGGCACGAGAAGAACATTGGAAGGAAGAGCTCCATCAGTCTCAAGGACAAGTCAGAGATAGAGATTATGTCATGGAAGAAGCCATAGCCCAGATTCGAGAGGTTGCTGGACACTTGCAGGACTTGGCTGTACGGGCTAATGTGTTGAGTGTAATGTATGAGTCAGTGTCAGATAGAGGATGAGAATTAGCGTCGTTGTTAGATAGGGTTAAGACTTTAGGCCTACGGGCGAAAGCGTATTTGTAATCCGTTTTATGAAAAGACTTTTGTTCTTTAAATAAAGTTTTCTAAAATGAAATAGAATCAGAATCGATATTCTTTTGCATTCATGCATTTGCATCTCATTACATCTCATTGCATCATATGCATTCAAAGTTGTAGAAAGACCCTAATTAGTTAAAATTACTACAAAAAGTAGAGAAAGGGAAATCTGGAAATCACACATCCTTACGGTACTCGCACCAAAACAAAGAATATGGATCAAAGATTTGAGCAGCTTCAGAAGGAAATGCAAGACCAATTGCAAGAACAGTTGGTAAAGATGCAGAATGACATGAGAGAACAGATGCTAGAGTCTCAAAGGAATATGAAGGCTGAAATGGCCCAGCTGCTGAGGGCCACAGATAAAGGAAAAGCTCCTATGGCCATTACTGGTGAGGACAATGAGGACTACCCTCCAGGTTTTACCCCACCTCATGTCTAAGCAAAAACTGAGGCACCCCCTATAAGGTCGGCTGTCACCATAAGACCTCAATAGGGGTCGATCAATGCTGGAATTCCAATTGGTTCAAGACTCAATTTGGGTGATAAGTCTGCTAATCTGGTCAATATTCCTGACTTAGATGTGATCGAAAAGGAAGATTCGAGAGTCAAAGTCACGAAACAGTTGGAGGAACGCTGCAAATAGCTTGAGGAAAAATTCAAGGCTTTGGAGAATGCTGATGGGCATCATGGAGTTGATGCCAAAGATTTGAGCTTGGTCCCAAATTTGGTGCTTCCTCACAAATTTAAGATGCCGGAGTTTGAGAAATACAATGGAACCACTTGCCCGGAGGCCCATATCACTATGTTCTGTAGAAGGATAACGGGCTATATAAACAATGATCAACTATTGATTCATTGTTTCCAAGATAGTTTGGTCGGGGCAGCGGCTAGGTGGTACAATCAGTTGACCCCTTCCAGAATTAGTTCATGGAGAGATCTTGCACAGGCCTTCATGCAGCAATATAATCATGTAACTGATATGACTCCAGATAGGATTACGCTTCAAAACATGGAGAAGAAGCTTAATGAAAATTTTAGGCAATATGCCCAAAAATAGAGGGAGGTGGCAATACAAGTACAACCACCGCTGATAGAGAAAGAGACTACCATGTTGTTTATCAACTCTTTGAAGGCACCGTTCATCACTCATATGATCGGAAGTACTACGAAAAGCTTTACGGACCTAGTTATAGTGGGAGAGATGATTGAAAACACCATAAGGAGTGGCAAAATTGAGGGAGAGACAGTTAAAAGATCGGCCCCAAGAAGAAAAGATAACGAGGTGAATAACACAAACAACTTCAACTCAAAGACAATCACAATTGGCCAACCTAAAGCAGCCATGGTTGAGCAACAAAGTACTCAGAGACAAGAATCAGGCTCGAGACAAAATTCGAAGAGGATACAGTTCACGCCTATCCCTGTGACGTATCGTGAGCTTTTCCAAAGTTTATACGATGCACATGCTATTGCTCCATTTCATTTGAAACCATTACAGCCACCATACCCTAAATGGTATGACGCCAACGCTAAATGCGAATACCACGCAGGGATACCGGGGCACTCGATTGAAAATTGCACCGGATTTAAGAAAGTTGTTGAGAGGCTTATCAAAATAGAGGTTGTGAAATTCGACAATACCCCTAATACTGAAAATCCTTTACCAGAGCATGGCAATCAAGGAGTGAATGCCATTGGTGAAGCTAGGGAGGAAGAAATCAAAAAAGATGTTGCTGAGGTGAGGGTGCCCATGAAAACGATATGGGAGGAGATGGTGAAGAGAGGTATGTTGACATCTGGAAACGATAATGAAAGAATGGGGAACTTTTGTGAGTTCCATGGGGAGGTGGGTTATGTAATCCAAAATTGCGAAGAATTTAGGGCTTTGGTGCAGGGCTTGATGGATAACAAAGAGCTACGGATTTCTGAAGGCAGTTCTTGTGAAAAACAAATATACACGCTGGAAAATGAACGACAAGAAACTAGCCGGCCGAGAATTATTATTTCCTTGCAGGGGAATAATGAAGTAAGAGCACAAACGGCGCCTAAAGTTGTCATCCATAAACCTACTCCTTTTCCTTACAAGGATGACAAGAGGGTGCCATGGAGCTACGACTGCAGTTTGACAGTACCTGAGGATGAGAGTATAGCCAGTGTGTCTAAGGGCGTGCAAAATGAAGGTTTCCATACACGGAGTGGGAAATGCTATGATATGGGGGCATCAGAGTGGAACCCACAAAAACAAAAGATGTCGAGGATGAGAAGATGAAGGAGGTTGAAGCGCCCGTCAAGGGGCCGATAAAGGAGGAAGAAGCTAAGGAATTTCTGAAGTTCCTTAAGCATAGTGAGTATAGTATGGTCAAGCAGTTGCGTAGGTAGCCAGCCCGTATATCAGTGTTGGCCTTACTTCTAAGTTCTGAGGTGTATCGAGATGCACTATTAAAGATGCTCAACGAAACATATGTCACCCATGACATATCCGTCAATAAGTTGGACCGGTTGGTAAATAACATTAGTGCAGACAATTTCATCTACTTTAATGATGACGAAATCCTGCAAGGAGGCATGGGGTCGACTAAAGCCTTGGTCATCACGACTCGGTGCAAGGGATACACACTTCCAAGTGTGCTCGTAGATAACGGGTTGGCTTTGAATGTCCTTTCATTGTTCATGTTGAACAGATTACCTATTGATAGTTCGCATATGAAAACGTGCCACAATGTGGTGAGAGCCTTTGATGGAACCAAAAGGAGGGTTATACGACGAATTGACATCCCTTTAGAGATTGGGCCAAATACGTATGAGGTTGATTTCTTGGTGATAGATATCAAACCTTCCTACAATTGTTTGCTGGGGAGACCATAGATACACTCGGCTGGGGCGGTACCCTCCTCATTGCACCAGAAATTAAAGTTAGTAAATGATGGACAATTAATAACCATCAACGCTGAAGAGGACATCATAGCAGCAGCCACTAGCAAGGCCCCTTATGTTGAGGCAAATGAAGAGGCTATTGAATGTTCGTTTCGCTCTTTAGAGATCATCAATGCAACATTCATTTCAGAGGGAAGGGAAGTGCAGGTGCCTAAGACGTCCAAGGCTATAATGATGGCCCTGCAAATGATGATGGGGAAGGGAGCATTGCCAAGAAAAGGATTAAGAAGATATTTACAAGAGGGGATTCAAATCCCAAAGTTGATTGAGAAGAAAGATCGCTTTGGCTTGGGTTTCAAGCCAGACCATAAGCAAAAGATGAAGGAAATTGAGAAGCGCCAAGAGAGAAGAAAGGCGCGATTGAATAGAAGAGAAGTGGAATGGGAACCAATGACATTCTCTCCAATATCTAAAACCTTCGTGTCGGGTGGGTTACTTGTGAAAGGAAGTCATCAGATTAATACTGTACACAATGAGGGATTGGAACAAGGAAGCCTCGAGGGCATTCGCCCTTATGAACCAGGAAGCTCTTTAGACAATTAGACTGAGGAGGAACTTCCTGTAGTCTTTAGAAATTTTTCAGAGTAATTCTCGAAACATGTCTGTTATTCTAGAGCCTAGGAATAATGAGATTACATTTGTGAAATAGGCTTATGATCATCTATTATTCTTTTAATAAAATATAACATTATTATCAATTTGAACGAGTATTGTCCTATTTTATCAACCAATATTTCGTTAAGCTTTTGCAATCTTTATTTTTTCATTCATGGTACATAAATAATCATTCTTAGATTAATTCATTCTTTGTATATTCTTTCATAGCCCCACAGGTCCCTAGATATCAATGATATGAGCACTGATACTACAAGTCCTGATTTCTCTTACGAGCAAGACATGTATTTAGAGGAATCTCAGGATTTTAAAGATGTCCAAGATTGTGATGTGTCTCCTGATCTGTTAAGAATGGTAAAACAGGAGGAAAAGCAAATTATGCCCCACGAAAAAGAGGCATTAGAGAATGTAGCCCTAGAGGAAGGGAAGGAGGTGAAAATTGGAACCCTGATTGCCAAGGACACCAGGCAGGGTCTGGTTGAGTTACTTCGAGAATTTAAGGATATTTTCACATGGTCATATCAGGATATGCCGGGGTTAAGCACTGACATTGTAGTGCATCGTCTTCCGATAAGACAGGATTGCAAGCCAGTCCAGCAGAAGTTGCGAAGAATTAGGCCAGATATCATTCTGAAAATAAAGGACGAGGTTAAAAAGTAGTTCGATATAGGATTCTTGCAAGAGGTCAAGTATTCTGAATTGGTAGCTAATATTGTGCCAGTACCTAAGAAGGATGGGAAGGTACGAATGTGTGTTGATTACAGAGATCTGAACAAAGCTAGCCCGAAAGATAACTTTCCTTTGCCACACATCGACACTTTAGTAGACAACACGGAGGGATATTCGTTGTTTTCCTTTATGGATGGTTTCTCATGGTACAATCAGATAAAGATGCATCCAGAGGATATGGATAAAACCACCTTCATAACCTTGTGAGGAACTTTTTGCTACAAAGTAATGCCGTTTGGGCTGAAGAACGCAGGGGCAACATACCAGCGGACCATGGTGAATTTGTTCCACGACATGATGCATAAGGACATTGAAGTATATGTTGATGACATGATCACTAAGTCTCGAACGGAGAAAAAACATATTGAAGTCTTGAGGAGACTATTCTTGAGGTTGAGGAAGTTTCAGTTGAAGCTCAATCCGGCAAAGTGCACCTTTGGAGCTAGATCGGGAAAGCTGTTGGGTTTCGTAGTTAGTGAAAAAGGAATAGAGGTTGACTCAGATAAAGTCAAAGCCATACGAGAATTGCCTCCACCACAAACTCAGAAAGAGGTTCGAGGATTCTTAGGAAGGTTGAATTACATTGCTCGGTTCATTTCACAATTAATCGAAAGATGTGATCCAATCTTTCGCCTCCTTAGAAAGCATAACCAAGGTACTTGGAATGAGGAATGCCAGAATGCTTTTGAAAAGGTCAAGCAGTATTTGTTGAATGCTCCGGTGTTATCTCCACCTAGCCCAGATAGGCCATTAATACTATACTTGTCAGTATTCAGTAACTCTATGGGGTGTGTGCTGGGTCAGCATGATGAGTCAGGAAGAAAAGAAAAGGCAATTTATTATCTCAGTAAGAAATTCACTGACTGCGAAATGAGATACTCGCCAATTGAAAAGTTGTGTTGTGTGCTGATTTGGACGACCCGGAGGTTAAGACAGTATCTGCTATACCATACCACCTGGTTTATCTCAAAGCTTGATCCATTGAAATATATGATGGAATCAACAGCCTTAAATGGAAGGATGGCGAGATGGCAAATACTACTTTCAAAATTTGATATAGTTTATGTAAGTCAGAAGGCTATAAAAGGAAGTGCGGTAGCAGATTTTTTAGCCAGTAGGGCTTTAGAGGACTATGAGCCATTGAACTTTGATTTTCCAAATGAGGAGTTAATGTGTATAGCAGTAATCGAATATTCTCCTTGGAAGCTCAATTTTGATGGGGCGTCTAATGCTGTTGGAAATGGAATTGGGGCAGTCTTGGTATCCCCAAAGGGCGATCATTATCCATTCACATGCAAGCTAGATTTTGATTGCACAAACAATATGGCCGAATATGAAGCATGCATCATGGGACTTTGAGCAGCTATAGAGCGAGGAATAAGAACCCTCGAAGTATATGGAGACTCTGCATTGGTATTTTACCAGCTTAGGGGTGAATGGGAGACGAGGGACCCTAAATTAGTCAATTATAGGAAGATAGTTTTGGGATTGCTTGAGGAGTTCGAGGATATCATTTTTAATTATCTTCCACGAGATGAGAATCAAATGGCAGATGCTTTGGCCACCTTAGCCTCAATGATTAAGACGAATAAAGAGGAGGAAATGAGACCAATCCAAATGAGTGTCTATGAAGCTCCAGCTCAGTGTTGTAACATTGAGGAAGAGGAAAAATATGATAACCCGTGGTATCAAGATATATTACGATATGTGAGATATCATAAATACCCTGAACAGGCCAATGAAAATGAAAAACGAACATTAAAGAGGTTAGCCTGCGACTACATTTTGGACGGGAATGTTCTGTACAAGAAAAGGAAAGACCAAGTACTTTTGAGATGTGTCGATGCTGCGGAAGCTAAGCTAATCTTAGAAGAAGTGCATGAGGGTGTTTGTGGGACACATGCAAATGGGTTCACGGTGGCAAGGCAAATCATGAGGTTTGGCTATTATTGAGCAACTATGGAAGGGGACTGTATCAATTATGCCAAGAAATGCCATAAGTGTCAGATTTATAGAGACAAAATTCATGTACCACCTTCACCCTTATATGTTATGACTTCTCCATGGCCTTTTTCCATGTGGGGCATGGATGTCATTGGGCCAATATTACAGAAAGCTTCGAATGGACATCGGTTTATCTTCGTTGTCATTGACTACTTCACAAAATGGGTAGAGGCTGCCTCTTATGCGAATGTTACTAAGTCAGCTGTGAGTCGATTCTTGAAGAAGGTGATCATCTGTCAGTATGAAATACCTGAGAGGATTATATCCGACAATGCATTGAACTTGAATAACAAAACGATAATAGAGGTTTGCGACCAGTTCAAGATCAAGCACCATAATTCTTCTCCCTATCGCCCACAAATGAATGGGGTAGTGGAAGCCGCCAACAAGAACATTAAGAAGATAGTGGGAAAAATGACTAAGACTTACAGAGATTGGCATGAGAAGTTATCGTTTGCACTCCTTGCCTATCAGACATCTATTAGAACCTCTACCAGGGCAACCCCATTCTCATTAGTTTATGGGATGGAAGCAGTGTTACCTATTGAAGTGGAAATACCTTCTCTTCGAATCTTGACAGAGGTAAAGTTAAATGAAGCTGAATGGGTTCAATCCTGATATGATCAGTTGAACTTGATTGAGGAAAAGAGGCTAAGAGCCATTTGACATGGTCAGATGTATCAGAAGCGAATGATGCGAGCTTATGATAAGAAAGTTCGACCAAGAGAGTTTCATGAAGGAGACCTTGTACTAAAAAAGATCCTTCCTATTCAAAAGGACTTTAGGGGTAAATGGATGCCAAATTGGGAAGGGCCGTATGTCGTGAAGAAGGTTTTCTCTGGCGGTGCGTTGATCTTAACAGAGATGGATGGGAAAAGTTTACCCAATCCAGTGAACTCAGACTCAGTCAAAAAGTACTTTGTCTAAAGGGGAAAGGAATCCAAGGTGAAAACCCGCAAAGGGCACCTTGAGGTTCCAAAAAAAAAAAAGAAAAAATAGAGAGGCCAAGGTGAAAACCCGCAAAGGGCGCCTTGTGACCAAAGGGGTTTTGAGTTGAAAACCCGAAAGTGAGACTCAAATTTTAAAGCATCCGGTAATCTTGCTCAGCAAAGAATGAAGTACGTTGCATACTGGGACATCAACAAAGTACTTTAAATCTTCTAAACACATGTCTTCATGAAGTTGATGTACAAGCGCTCAAGCGGCGATATCTGGGGCATCTAACTTTCGACTTGTTTGCTATCTTTAGATTCTTTTTCTTCTCAAAGATAGGCTATCAGATTAATTTCCTTTGTATCTTTTTTTGATAATTCATTTAAATCCAATTATTCTTAAAGATTTATTCATCCTCCATTGTTCTTTAAGTATGTTGCATTGAAATAATGATAGATGAGCTAAACACGTTCACAAACGAAGTTTTGCACATTACTCTAGAATTTCTAGATAATACAAGAAACTAAAACAGAACAATTGTTCGAGAAATTCACATAAGTAAGGGTTGAAAGAACTCGAGGAATTTTTCCCTTCCAGTCCAAAGGGATAAATGGACAAAACTAATGATTCAATTCTAAGGAAAGATTATCTTGCAGTCGTCCTCAGTAGATCGTAGCATTTGAAGAATGGTATAGGCCTACAGGCTGAGCAGGAACAATAATGTGAGAAAAGATAAACAAAGGAATAAGTGGTGATGTCTAGGATAGGGGTCATGTTCATAACATTTTGCATTATAACATGTCTAATTAGGAGCATTCAACTCACTTCGATCATAGCATCCTAATCATCGGGCATAATCACGTACACAATCTATAGGTTATCGAAGACGATGCGCCTTAACCCCCTAAGTAGTAGGGTAGCAGGCCGCAGCATAGCAGATCTGGCATTCAGATGTTTATACTAAAGCAAATCCAAGATGGTTTGGCATCCTTGTACTTATAAGGAGTAAATCGAAAAACATAGCTGATTTGGCTTTCGCGTGCTTACGCTGGAGCAAATCTAAGATGATTTGGCATATCTGTATTGGCAGAGACCAAATTGAAGTTTAGCGTCTCCATATTCGGTGGAGAGCAGACACATGGCAGATCTGGCATTCAGATGTTTATACTGAAGCAGATCCAAGATGGTTTGGCATCCTTGTTCTTACAAGGAGCAAATCGAAAACACAGCTGATTTGGCTTTCGCGTGCTTACGTTGGAGCAAATCTAAGATGATTTGGCATCTCTGTATTGGCAGAGAGCAAATCGAAGTTTGGCGTCTCCATATTCAGTGGAGGGAAGACACATGGTAGATTTGGCATTTAGATGGTTATACTGAAGCAGATCCAAGATGGTTTGGCATCCTTGTACTTACAAGGAGCAAATCGAAAACATAGCTGATTTGGCTTTCGCTTGCTTACGCTGGAGCATCTAAGATGATTTGGCATCTCTATATTGGCAGAGAGCAAATTGAAGTTTGGCGTCTCCATATTCGGTGGAGGGCAGACACATGGCAGATCTGGCATTCAGATGTTTATACAGAAGCAGATCCAAGATGGTTTGGCATCCTTGTACTTACAAGGAGCAAATCGAAAAAATAGCTGATTTGGCTTTCGCGTGCTTACGCTGGAGCAAATCTAAGATGATTTGGCATCTCTGTATTGGCAGAGAGCAAATCGAAGTTTGGTGTCTCCGTATTCGGTGGAGGGCAGACACATGGCAAATCTGGCATTCAGATGTTTATACTGAAGCATATCCAGGAAGGTTTGGCATTCTTGTGCTTACAAGAAACAAATCGAAAACATAGCTGATTTGGCTGTCACGTGCTTACGTTGAAGCGAATCTAAGATGATTTGGCATCTCTGTATTGTTAGAGAACAAATTAAAAAAAACAGATTTGGCGTCTCTGTGTTCAGCGGGGAGCAGATCGAAGATATCAACATGACAGTCAGAAGTTGGCAAGAAGCAGATTGAGGGCTATGATTTAATAAGACCAGTTAAATTTGGTCCTTCTAATCAGTCTTTGCTCGATTCCCGTTACACAGCAATAAGCAAAGAGGGGCAGTTGTAATAGCCCAAATTTGACCGGGCTTTGAGACTAAAATAAAATAAATAAATAATGTCTATTTAAAAGCCCATTTACAAAGGTCCAACAGAGACCAAATTTTAAACCATTACCCGTGTACCTAAAAACACCCCTAGCCCACTTACAAAAACTACCCGACACTCATTCCCTGTGACCCAAACTTAACCCAAAAACAGTTAGACCCAATTAGCTTATTCCCGAATCAGGCCTAGCCTAGGATGCCCATATGACCCAATGTACAACGAGGCCCAAATGGCCCAAATTGGGTTTCAGAACTGAGAACCCTAGGGTTTCATTTTCTGGTCGCGCCGCAAAGGGATCTAGAACCTTCGAGGAGCACCCCTCTCGCCTCACGCTGCTTCAGCACCCGATCGTGGCCTTCAGCAGTACACCGTAACTCCGGCCCTGAACCACGCATGATTGGAGTATGAATCAATACCTTGGCCACCCGGATTTTTCGTGGTTACCTGTAAGAAAAGGAAAGAAAATCACAGCAGATATGCAAGAAAAGGAAATAAAATCACAGCAGATATGTAAAGAAAATAATGGAAAGAAATCTCTGATTTTTTCCAAAACTTGTAACGATTTAAGGCTATAAAAGCCTCCATTGTAACGGATAAAATACCTTACGCATATACACAGATATTTCAACAGCAATAAAAAGTAAGAAACAGTTTTAAAAGGTGATTCTTTTCCTTTTTTTTTTTCTTTTCTGATCTAAGCATACATAAGCATATACAAATCTAAAACAGTTTAAAGGAAAAGAATAGGGATATACCTTTCGATTTGGGCTAAAAAGCTAGGCTTTTCAGCTTTCGACCACCCTGAAGGGAGGTTCCGACGGTAGGGCATGGGCGCGTGGGCTCGTGGGCGGAGGTCCGATGACCGGGGCTAAGGCGATCAATGGTCGGAGCCCGGAGGACCTACACAGACCTACAAAGCGTTTTTTTTAAAACCTAACCTAAAATGTTGTTTTTTCTGTTTTTTTTAACTTATATAGAACCCGATCACCCGACCCAGCAGCCAATAAGATTCGCGTGTTGACCCGAAGACCCGGGAAGGATCCGCGTGTTTTTAAATCAAAAGGGTTAATTATTCAATTGGTCCCTCTGAGTTTTAAAATGTTGTAATTCTTATTTTATTTTATTTTAATATGGCCCTATTAATTTATTCGTGTTTTAATTTGGTCCTAGAAGCTTAATAAAAGCTTGTTTCTGGAACGACGTCGTTTTAGGGATTAGGGTAAATTACCCAATGAGTCCCTGGACTTTAAACCCGTGTTCCCAAAGGCCCAAATTTATTTTTTTGTTTTTATAAATTAACTCTAACATTTAAATCATTTCTTATTTTAGTCCTTTTAAATTTATTATTTTAAATTTATATATTATTTTATTAAAAAAATTATTTTATCTTATATTATTTTCATACATATCTATATTACTATTGTATTATATTATAATATATTATTTTCATATATGTATATTATTTTAATAGATCGTATTATCAAATATTATATTCATTATTTTATAGTATTCACTATTTATTATATTCTATTCTATCATATTTTATTATATATTAAAATATATTTTATTTATAAATTAGTACCTTTTTTAATATCCTATTACTTTAATATTATTTATACTTTGTTAAAATATATTATTTATATATTATTTTATAATTTTTATTTTTATATATATATTATTATGTATAATCTTAAAACCTATAAATTATTATTAAATGTTTTTATATATGATAAACATTCATTTTATTAACTTTACGTAAATTATAATTCTACTCTTTCAAAACATTTTTTTTTTTAAATTTCTTCAATACTTCAAATATTTTTTATCTTTTGTTTTTTTTTATACATTCAAGATTTGTTTTTATGTGCATATATTTTTAAACTTTACATTAATTTTATATATATCTGCATGAAAATTGACTATTATGTGATTGCTTTAGAATATATATTTGTATGAAATATCATGTAAATTCTTTATTTTTTTTATTTATTTGTGTGATATGAAAAATAACATAAGTTGTGTAATTTATTTTCTATGTTATATCTTGCATGAAATATTAATGCATGAAATGTTGTTATATGATATTTGTATTAAAGCATGTGTTATAATTGTTTAAATTTTATTATCTTGTAATGTATCATCTTAATTGCATCATATTAAAATAAAATATAAACAAAAAATGTTTTAAAACAAAGGCAATGTTTTTTGTATTTAGAAATTCGGAAAATAGTGCCCTAACATGCTGGGTTGCAATTTCCCGTTTGTCTAAATGCCTAAAATACTCTTTTAAATGATTTTTATAAATTACGAGATGATCTTAGTTACAAAAGTTTTAGAATATCATGTCCTAACATGCTGGATGTGATATTCGTACACTTTTGAACGAAGGAATCTCGATTTTGAACTCGAACTATTTTAATTTAAAAAGGGATCATATTTTAAATATTTTCAAATTTTGGCATTAAAGACAGAAAGTTATTCAATTTGGTACCAATTTTGGGCGTTACGAGGGTGCTAACCCTTCCTCGTACGTAACCGACTCCCGAACCCGTTTCTTTGATTTCGTAGACCAAAACAAATGATTTCAAGCAAAAATGGTTTGAAGGTGGTTCAATCACACTTAAACTGATTGGTGGCGACTCCCAATTTTATTTTTTTTAGTCGAACCCCATTTTTACAAGCCCGTTCAAAAATGGTTTCGACAGTAGTAATATTAAAAATAATATGTATATGTTTTAGAGAATAAATATGATAGTAATATATATAATAGTAAAACGTGACACATATAAAAAACTAAACATAATATAGTAATATTATAAAGTAATAGTAATAGAATATAGTAGTTAGTATAATATTAAAATAGTATTTGAGAATGAGTATTTAATACTATATAAAAAAAAAAAAATATATATATATATATACATATATATATAGTAGAAATATTAATTGAGGCTAATACTAATATTAATAATAATAAGAATAATAATAAGAATAATAACAATAATGCAATTAA
The DNA here is from genome assembly GCA_020496765.1 of Gossypium stocksii. NCBI lineage: Eukaryota > Viridiplantae > Streptophyta > Magnoliopsida > Malvales > Malvaceae > Gossypium > Gossypium stocksii. The sequence goes on along the minus strand of CM035626.1, from coordinate 30,302,231 downwards.
TTAATAAAATACCAAAATAATAAAAAGGATTAATTTAGAAACGAAACAGAAATTCTGGGCCAAATTTAAAACAATAAAGGATCAATTTGAACACGCGTAAGCAAGAGGGGGACTAAAACGGATAATAACCCTTCTTTCCAAAACGCACAGCAACAGGGAAGGTCGAATTGCAAACAAAAAGAAATTAACGGGCCAAATTAAAATAAATAAAACTTAATTTAAAATAATAAAAAAGCGGAAGGGCTAAAAGTACAATTAGCCCTTCCGTTAAAAAAACACGCGGATCTTAGTCGGAGCGAGTTGGATTTCAGGTCGGGTCAGCAAAACGACGTCATTTTGGGGTTTAAGGACAGCCCCCAAAATGACGTCGTTTTGGGAGGCTATAAAAAGGGAAAATCCTTCAAAAAAATTCATTTGTCCAGGTGTGGGAAAAAAAAGAGAGAGGGGAGAGCAAAGGAGATTTCCGGTCACCGTCCGGTCGCCGGACCGTCGCCGGCCGCAGCCGGTGGCCGGAAAAGGTAAAAAATCTATTTTTTATTTTTTATTTTATTTTTATAATATATATATATATTTGAAATGAAAGAAAAGAGAAGAATAGGAGAGAAAAAAAGATTCGTAGCAAAGAAAAAAAATAAATTACCTTAGAGTTCCGGTTTTAGTTTTTTTGATGTTTTTTGTTCATTGATTTGGTACTATTCTAATGTTTGAGCCACTGCTTTTTGTATTATTAATCTATTGTCTTGATTGCTAAAAACTCTCTGATTTGTATTGATAAAAGCCTCCTCTTTTATATCATTTCTGTTCGGCTTATATAGCCATCATACATATATTTTTTATTATTGCATTTTGCTGTCATTTCCTGTTTATTGTTTGCAGGTACTGTGGCGGTGCTTGGGCAGTGGATTTGACCCGAGTTGGTGGTCGGTGAACAGAAGGTGTCAGAAGCAAGTTGTTGAAGGTTCGGGTTAGGGCAGATTAAGGTTATTTGGGCTCCGGGTTTGGGTTTGTTTGTAACGGGGTATGGGCTAGGTTAGAGTGTTGGGTTTAGGGGTTTTGGAATTTGGGCTGTAATTGGGTTGGCTGATGTAAATGGGTTGGTAGTTTTAGGTGGGTTTAGGGTTAATTTGGTTAAGTGGGTAGGGTTAGTTGGGCTTAGACGGGCCCGGGGAAAATGGGCTTTGTACAATAGGGAGAGGAACAAGAATCCTAGTTGAACAAGCCCTTAATAAATAATATTTATTTAAAAGAAAACATACTCCTACTCTAACTATAGAAGGAGGTGGGCGGCACACCATAGTAAATATTTCTAGGGTTGTTGCCCTTTACTAATAGTATGAGAGGCATTGTGTCTATAATGTATTAGGTCCAATTATATCTATTTCCTAGACTTTTGATCAACACTTTATAATTTAATCCAACTCAATACTTAGTTTCTATTTCCAAAAATAAATATTATTTATTCAATTAAATTAGCTAAATTAATTTCTTAATTAAATAATTTTCTCAACCTAATTTTAATTCCATTAAAGTCATAGCAACTTTACCGTGAAAGAATCTATAAGGAAATATATTTAATTTCTTTATTCAACATATTCATAATGATTAATTAATTTAATTTCATTTTTGAACTTCAATTATTTAATTATAATTAGTTAAATAATAATTTAAAAAATATTAAATTAATTCTTAAGTCATTATTGTACTTAGTGAGAAAATGCATTTGTAACGCCCTAAAATTTTGTAATTCCGGCTTTTGTGAAATTTGTAGCATAAAAATGTCTGTATGTGTTCTGGAATTAATTTGACACAAGTATCTATCTACTTTAGTGGTTAAGTATTCTGGGTGTGTTGGGCAGGTTCCAGGTTCAAGTCAGGATTTGGGCTAAATTTTGGCTTTTATTTGAATTAAGCCTTACTTTTGGTTAGTAGGCTTAAAAGAATTTATTTGTAAAAACTTAGCAGAATGGGCTTACTGGTCTAGTAGTTGAGAGAGTGTTAGTGTTACTTGAGGATTAAGGTTCGAATTTTGGTGTGCGCAATAAGGTGGTTAATTTTTGCTGTTCGGACGGCTAGTGTTTGTATTCGACTAAAAATCTAACAGTGGAGTGTTCAGTGGAGAGAATTAAGGAATATGGATTAGGGGGTTATCAGTTGTGGTTAATCTGTTTTCTTTTTGGCAAAATTCGGCTATTCTTCTTCTTCCTCTCCTTCCATATTGCTGTCGATTTTCCTTCTTTTTCCCATTTTCTATTGTCCTCTTTTGCCGTTTAGTCTACTAATCTAGCGCTTGGATTCTCCCTTACCACTTTAGTAAGTGAGGTAGTGTGTTATTATTTTGGAATAGTGAATCTTTCAAGGGGCTGGAGAGTTCTGATTGACGTTCTAAGTATACGAAACCCCGATCTTTTGATTGAAGGTAATGTGCTTCATGAGTTTTAGTGTTAAGGTTTTCGATAGAATAATTTCTTAAGAGACTTAATTGGTATATTGTTGATGAATATTAGGTTCTAGAATCACGTAAGTGCATTAGGAGTGAAAACGAATCAAGTGTGTACTCCGATTGCACAGAACATGGGTTTCGGAGAAAGCCGAAAAGCCTGCTATCAACATCACACGGGCGTGTAGAGGTCGTGTAGTGAGACATAGCTGTGTGATCGACGAACCAAGCCGTGTGTGCTCAATACGGGCGCGACAGACATAACCGTGTGAGGTCGAAGAGACCATATGCGAGACACGAGCTCGGCCAACTAGGCTGTGTGGGCCACACGGATATGTGGGTCCACACGGGTGAACTACACGGGCTATGGAATTCTGGGCCAAGCCATGTGATCCACACGGCCAAGGCCAATTTGAGCCGTGTGGCCACACGGGCAGGCCATATGGGCGTATGAGCCCAATTTTCCGTTATGAACTGTAAGGTTGCACAGGTTACCTTAGTTGACTGTGACCTGTCGTAGGGTCGGTAAGCATTTTTAAGACCCCTATTTTGTGATATGATTTTGAGATATGTGTGTTAGCATGTTATACTTAGCATGTGTATTAATACTGTTCTAGATATGACTGTATGATTTGATATCTGCATCATAGCATGCCACGATAGTATGATGCATTGCATTAGGGTAAGATTATTGATGAAGGGAAGGAAGTATCTGAAACGCTTCCGAGCCTGTATCTGGCAGCTATGCTGCATATATCTATTATGTGCCGTTTCACGATACCATACGGTGTGTAGGGTTGGACGAAGATGGTGTGCAGGGTTGGTGGGCATATTCCGATTTGTTATGCACGTGATATTTGTATGGGCTAAGGCCCGATTATATCTGATTCTGTACTGAATGGGCTAAGGCCCACACCGTTTCTGTTAAGGGCTCAGGCCCAAAGTACAAATGTATTCTGATATCTATTTGTATGCATGCTATATTTGTTTGTCTGTCAGGTAATCCCTAACAGTAAACGGATCGATGCGGCAAAGGGTTCGATGGTGACTACGGACATATAAACTATGGTTTTTTTATTCGATTTTAATGCTTACATTGCTTTAATTATTATCTATTATTCTTTTGGGGTTTTATTTCGATGTAATTTATAGACTAAGGACTTTCAATTTTTATTTAGGTTTTTAAACTGTTATTTTAGATTTATAAACTGCAACACCACAAAACATTGTTTTCCAAAATTAACTAAGATTTTTCATTCTTAAACAGATTTATTGATTATTCGGTTATTATAGCTGTTGTAGGCCAATTTTGGCCCTTATACATTTTAACCCAATGCACCCCATATACATATAACCCAAAACCCGTTTTACAAACCCTACCCAAATACAAATCTAAACCTACCCAAATTTTAACCCAAACCAGAGGCCCAAATACACTAAAAACCTAACCCAGACCAATTCCTGTTGGCCCAATTGACCCAAACGCCCAAACCAAGCTTCGGCCATCCAAAACCCTGGCTACCCTTGCGTCGTACTCCCCACATGCCCCCACCAGCGTGCACAGTGCTCGAAAGCTGGCTCTGCTCTGCCCCTAAACACCGAAATGGTCAAAACCCCTTTTCGTTGACCTCTTCATAGACCTGCAAGCATATGAAAGCAGAGACAAAAGCAGCAAACGTGGAAGGCAGATAATAATGAACCAAAAACAGCAAGCAATAATAAGACATTTGTATTTATCGGCTATAAAAACAGCCAAATGAACCACTGTAAAAGGGGGACTTTTTCAGAATACAAAAAAGTCAAAAACATTGTATACACCCATATTTCAGAAATAAAGTAAAAACAGAGAAAAGGTTGCATATTCTTCGATTTCTGATTTCTTTTTTTTCATTTTTTGACTTTGCTTTTAAGTTTGAAGAATAACAAAAAAGAGGAAGAGGGAAGGGCTCAACAGAGATTACCACCGTGGCGCGGTTGTAGGGCTACCCTCCGTCGTTGCAATCGTATGAAAGTGGGGAGTTGAGTGCCTCCGCCCTTTGCCTTTTGGCGCCGCGAATCTGATCTCCAAAGGGGGCTTCGAACGGGCCTAGGGGTCCCCATTTTGGCGCCACTGGCCATCAAATATAGTGGTGGTATGATGGCAGATCGGTGCAAGGATGGGCTTTAAAAAAACCCTAGCAGAGATAAATCGGGAGGGGTGTTTTCTTTTTTAGAAGAAGAATGATGAAATATAAAAAAATGGTACTAAAAATTTAGTTTAAGTAACAGCACAAAACGGTGCCGTTTCAACACCGAAGGCACTAGCACTAAAACGGTGCCGTTTTAGTCCATACCTGTGCGACCTGACCCAGGAGATATGGGATCCGCGTGTTTCTAGTTTAAGTGGGCTATTTCGCCCTTAGTCCTTCCCCATTTTGTGTTATTTTATTTAGGTCCAGTTCTTTCTTTTGTTTTTTTTTTTAAATTTTGCCCGTTATTTTTATCTTTGTTTCATTTCGGTCCTCCTTTGTACTGCGCGTTTCGGATGGTAGGGCTTATTACACTTTCAGTCCTTCCATTATGCTCGCGCATATAAATAAGTCCCCCCTCCTCTATTTAATTGCAGATCCGCCCCTATTTTGTTTTGACAAATTATTATTATTATTATTTTAACATTGTATTTTATATCTATGCATCTGTATATTATATGTATTGCGTATATTTCATTTATTGTTATTATTATTATTATTATTATTACATTATTAGTTTTAGTTTTAGTTTCAATTAATAGTTTAATATATATATATATATATTTTCGTATAACATTAGTAATAATTATTTCTTTTATTGTTATCATCTTCATATGTATAATTTATTTGTGTACATATATATATATTTATTTGTATTATTAGAAGCTATTTTCAATACCATTATTTTTCTAATGCATATATATTTTTTTAACATTATATTTTTATATATCACGTATATTATCTTTTTATATTATATCGTATATATTATTTTTTATATATATTATATATGTAATAGTCATACTATTAGTTACATTTTTTATTATATTATATCATGTATATGTTTTTAATGTTATTTTTTATTATCTTATATGCATATATATTTTAATAACTAAATTACGTATGTCTTTCTAATACCATATTGCGTACATATTTTCGATATTATTACATATACCTTTAAACGCTACATATATTTCTTTTTTATACATTATGTATTTTTTAACTCTATCAAGTACATATATATAATCTTTTTAACATTACATCCTTTTTACATTATGTACACATTTTCAATGGTATCATTATTTGTGTTTTTTTTAAATGTTGTGTTTTTATCCTTTCATGTACTACTATTTTAGGTTCATATGTGTATATATGTACATTCATAATTTTATTTATTTTTTTTATTACGTTTAATTTCGCATATGTCATTATTATTTTTATCGCCATGTCTATTATTTACTTCAATGTATTTCTAACTCATTCTTTTATTTATTTTAATTTCATAATCAATTTGCTTTTCATTATTTCAAAAATCCTATTATCATGTTTTAAAATTAATTTCAATAAATAAGGCAACGTACCGATTCAACACTAAGTCGTCGATTTCATCGCTATGTTGGGTAAATCATATCGGCTCGTGTTAAAGACGAGACGTCCTTCTAAAAAAAATCCAAAAATTTAAAAACTCTTGTCTTTTTAATTGGATCATGATTAAATGTTACATTGAACTCGTATTTTTGAAAATCAAGACAGCACGTATTTAATAGGATACCAATTTTGGGCGTTGTGGGGGTGCTAATACCTTCCCTGCACGTAACCGACTCCTGAACCCTATTTTTTCTCTGAATTTTAAACGTAGACCTAAACTCGGCCTTCTTTTTCTAAAAATGAATTTTAAAGAGACGATTTATTATGTGTCTGATCACACCTAAGGGAAAAAAGATTGGTGGCGACTCCTTTTAAATAAAATCGAACTTCGGTTTTTGAATTTTCCAATAAATCGCCTCAATTAGTGACCAAGCTAAAATTTTTACGTCGCTACAGCTGGCGACTCCACTGGGGAACTCTTTTTGAGAGTCGAGTCGAATTAAACGCGTGTTGTCAAAATTTTCGAAATTCCTTGTTTAAATAATATTTAGACGTGGTCCTCAAGTTTTGTTTACGGAAAATCATGCACTCGCATTATGTCGTAAATATTTTCTAATGTGTTCTATCTTTCGTTTGTTTTTAGCTCTAAGCTTATGGTTTTAGTTTTGTAGTTTTAAAATAAAACGAAAGGTTTGTGAGTTTCTCCCCACACATCGTTCACGTGCATTTTTGCATAACATGAGCTCTATACCCGGGCTCCGTCCGTTTAAGTGAAAGTAAACGCTATGCCTTCGTGAGTTAACTCGTCCCTCTGCATAGGCTAGTGAATACTTTCGGGTTACATATGACTTATGCTTTCGTAAGTTAACTTGTCCCTCCGCATAGGCATAAGTAAATGTAATCCCTCAAATTGGGCTCGTAAGCCTGTGATGGGCAATGACCGAGGTTCTGTACTAATCTTAGTAGACGATAGTATGAACAATTTGAGTACCTATCTAGAACCAAAACCGCATATAGTGAACCATACGACCCACTTAACTAGAGCCATGCCGAACCTCTGTCCGTTTAATAGTCACCAAAATAAGTACAGGAGAAACACCTCATACCTCTTGTTTCTTTTACATTTACGCTTGTTATGCAAAGGAATCGGGTCCATTGGACCAAGTAGCTTAATTTGTTAGATTTTCCACAATTTTCCTCTGTTCATATTTGTTGTACTAACCAGGGTTGTTTGTCTTTATTTTTATTTTCCATCATGTATTATAGGCATCTTGTTAGGAAGGTGTTGATTAGAGATTGGTTGCCAAAAACGGGTTTCTGATGGAGGAGTCAATTACACAAGTGACCGAAACATTTGTAATAAACTCTTTTGATAAATGAAATGCCTAAATAGGGGCTATCTTGAAATCAACACCAAATTCTTGCATATTCATTCATGACTAACATTCATTTGACATTTATTCATTCATTCATCCATTTCACATTCCATAATCATTCACTAATTTCCAGTTGCGACAATACAAGGCTGGAATCACACCATTTGTATAGGACGCGCCGGCAAGCTAGAGTAATGGAGGCTGAATTCAATGAAAGAATCGAAAGGATAGAAAGAGCACAAAGGGAATTACAGGAACAATTGGCTAAATCACAACAGGAGACGAGGGATCTGATGGTGAGATCTTGAGAGGAATCACTTGAATAAAAGGATCAAATGGCTAAGATGATGGAAATGATGTCAGCTTTGGTCAAGGGAAAGGGACCCATGTAGAGCCCCGATGTTATGGAACCTCAGTCAAGAGTTAATCAGGATCAGGATCCGTTCTACCCCCAGGGTTCACCCCACCTCACGCTCATGTAACACAAAGGGGATATCCTCAAAGGGAACCTGCAGGCCTGCAACAACGACCTGTACCACCTGCTCATCCAAGGCAGGGTATATTTTTATCAATCCCCGGAGCTAATCTTACTCATCTTAATGATCCAAATTTGGATGATCCAGTAGAAATAGCCAAGCTGAAAAAAGATGATCACGATGTTCAGGAAAAGTATAGGAGCTTGAAGGAAAGGCTCAAGGCGATAGAAGGCACTAAAGTCTTCTCTGCATTAAGTGCCAAAGAGCTCAGTTTAGTACCCGATCTGGTTCTGCCTCCAAAATTTAAAATGCTAGACTTTGAAAAATATGATGGAATGAGTTGTCCAAAGGGGCATCTTATCATGTTTTACCGGAAGATGACTGGTTATGTGAATGAGGAAAAATTGCTAATACACTGTTTCCAAGATAGCTTGGTTGGATCGGCTCTTCGATGGTATAATCAACTTAGCAGGAAAAGGATTCGATCATGGAAAGACTTAGCATCAGCATTTTGTGAACAGTACAAGCACGTGTCTGACATGGTGCCTGATCAGTTGACTCTGCAGATGATGGAAAAGAAGCCGACGGAAACTTTTACGCAGTACGCGCAGAGATGGAGGGATATCTTGGCACAAATAGAACCCCCTTTAACCAAAACTGAAGTAGCGGTTCTCTTCATTAGCACTTTGAAAGCGCCGTTGTACGATAAGTTGGTAGGAAGTGCTACGAAAGACTTCGCGGATATTGTGATATCCGGGGAACTTATAGAGAATGCCATCAAAAGTAGAAGAATGAAAGTCCCCGAGAGCTAAAAAAGAGGGGGCAGCACCCATGAGGAAAAAAGAGCCAGAAACCCATATGGTGGGAACAGGAAGCCACTATACTTTTAATTCGTACCCAATTCAACCATGACCTCTATATCATCCACCTCTAAACTTTACATACTTGGGAGTGTTTTGAACAATGGGACTGTGGAAGAGATCCGTGTACTTTTAAAGTTAATCTAGAGTAATATTCAAAACATACTTGTTGCCTTAAGCCTAGAGGCGATAAGTTTCCTTTTGTGGAATAGGATTGGGTCCAAGATGTTTATTTCAATAAAATGCATCTATTTGAGTAGATATTATTTTATTCATTTATTCTTTGAACTTTTATTCAAATATTTTTCACTCTTCATTCATGATCATGCCATGCAAATAATCATCTTAAGAATCATTTATTCTTTGGAATATGCCTTTGTGCCCACAATAGGTCCCCAAATATCAATGTCGTGAGCGATGCTGTTACTAACTTCCTTTGAAGTAAGATATGTATCTAGAGGGATCTCAGGACTTTGAAAATGACAGAGATTGTACCTATCTTCCGATTCGTTAAGGATGGCAGAATGAGATGAAAGACAAATCCTAACTTACAAAGGGTCAGTTGACATTGCGAGCTTGGGAAAGAGATGAAGATCGAAACCTAGCTCACCGCAAAAATAAGGCAAGACTATTGAATTATTTCCAAGAGTTCAAGGATGTTTTCGCACGATCATATTAAGATGCACTTGGGAACATATTGAAAGAGGTCCATAAGAGTGTCTAAAGAACACATGACAATGGTTCTACAATAGCCAGGCTAATCATGAGGATCGAATATTGTTGATCCACTATGGGAAGGGAATGGCATCAGTTATGTCGACAAGACTCACGTGCTTCTTCCATTTCTTCGCAAACTTTTCAATACATGGGGCATAGATGTTTTGGGGACGATCTCGTCAAAAGCTTCTAGTTGACATCATCGTCGTAGTCGTCACTTGCTTTGCTAAGAAAGTGAATGTTGCTTCATATGCCGATATTATAAAGTCGACAGTAAAAAAAATCAAATGCCAAAAAAAGAATCATTTTTATAGTGCACGACTGTACAATGTTAAAAGATTACAGTTCGTTCAAAGATTAGGTGCCATATCACAATACAACAAAGGCTGTCAAAAGGAAAAATAAAAAAAAAAGTTATGAAAGGTGACCGAGACTTGTAAATATGGGCATAAGAAGCTACCTTTTACTCTTTGTGCTTATCATAGTTGACCAGTACCTTCGCTGGGGCATTAGAGATGGTTCTGCCCATGGAAATTAAGATTTTTTTTCTCTAAGCTTTGATTAAATCAAGAGTTGGATGAAGTAGAAGGTCTTCAGTAAACTTAACTGCAGAAAAGGTTTGAAAGTATTCATCATAGTCGAATATGCAAAAATGGATAATGTTAAGTTATGACAGAAGATCCTTTCTGTACAAAAGGATTTCAAAGGAAAAGAAATGCTTAAGAACTTTATGAGGTAAATGTGGCTTTCCCCGGAGGAGCACTGATCCAATCCTAAATGCGGATTCAGTCTAAAGATACCTAAAATGGAGAGGCTAAGGTGAAAACCCGCAAAGGGCGCATTGAGACAAAGGGGTTTTGAGTTGAAAACTTAAAAAAGGGCTGCTCAAATTTTGATAAAACGAGACATATGGTAGTCTTGCTCTATTTGAATTGACAATGAAGAAGTATGCTACGTCTTGGGGCATCGACAAAGTACTCCGAATCCCATAAACATATGTTAAGCTCAAAGTGGTCTCAAAGGAGTTTGTACAGAGAAGTTCAGGCTGCGATATCTGGGGCACCTAGTTTCCCATTTTATCCATTTTTAAATTTATCTTTGATTATCTTATTCTTTTCAAAATACGCTTCCAATAAACTTGCATTTGCTCTCATTGTTTAACTCGTTTGTTTTGAGCTATGCTCTTAATCAATTTTCTTCTTGTCCATTAATACGATCCTTTTCAAGCATTTCACATTGAAATAATGATTAATGGACTAATCATACTTTTGTAAAAGGAGTTTCGCATATTACTCTGAAAGCTTCTAAATAGTACAGGAACCTGAAACAGGACTGTTGTTTAAGAGCTCACCAAGTGTAAGAGTTGGAAATATTTGAGCTTAAATTGAGTGTATCTCTTCAAATTTTCTGTCAAAGATGTTAGCTGAAGAGAAACAAGATATCGCGTCAGTGATATAATCTCGATGAAAACAAGCAATGTCAACCTAAGCATAAAAGGGGATCATTCTCAAGAAAAATGATATTCTGCATCCATGCAAATATCATGCATAAACGTCTGGTCAGGTCACCCGGGGAGTGGTCAGTTGATGGAGCAAGTTACAGATCCTATACCTTTGAGTTACAGTGGAATGGACCCTGAAGTCACAGTGGGGCAAGCTGGTTGAGCAAAACACGATTATTTCTTCGATTTTTAGGTCGAAATACCAGCCGAGCAATAGGGCAGCATACTACATCAGTGATGGAGCCTTGATGGGCAACGAGTGATGACGCCTTAAGTATTAAAAAAAAAAAAGAAAAAGAAGAAAGATCAAGATGAAAACCTAAAAAGGGCATCTTGATAAACAAAAAAGATTAGGATGAAAACCAAAAAAGGGCATTCTAATGAAGCAGATCTGGGCCCAAGGAGTAAGAAGATTTGAGCAGTGAGTCAAACTGTAAGACTACAGCATTTGAAGCATTTTCAGCAGCTCGAAACCTTCTACGCAAGAAGCCATGCTCAAAAAGATTCTTGATTAAGAAATGTGGAAGAGTTCATGCATTGAAGATCTAGAGCATTTTGAAAGGACATGCTCTAAACCAAAGAAATGTTGAGTATTACCTGGATGAGAATTTGATAAGTAAAAGAGCCTCAAAGCAAGAACAAAGTTCAACAGGGGCAAAAGAGTGATATTTGAGAAACACAGATTACTTGTGAAACTTGGGGACAGGTACAAAGCCTGAAGAGAAAGGCAAGAGTCAAAGCAATGCAGATCCGCCCCTATTTTGTTTTGACAAATTATTATTATTATTATTATTTTAACATTGTATTTTATATCTATGCATCTGTATATTATATGTATTGCGTATATTTCATTTATTGTTATTGTTATTATTATTAACATTATTAGTTTTAGTTTTAGTTTCAATTAATAGTTTAATATATATATATATATATATATATATATTTTCGTATAACATTGTAATAATTATTTCTTTTATTGTTATCATCTTCATATGTATAATTTATGTGTGTACATATATATATCTATTTATTTGTATTATTAGAAGCTATTTTCAATACCATTATTTTTCTAATGCATATATATTTTTTTAACATTATATTTTTATATATCACGTATATTATCTTTTTATATTATATCGTATATATTATTTTTTTATATTATTATTTTTTATATATATTATGTATGTAATCATCATACTATTAGTTACATTTTTTATTATATTATATCATGTATATGTTTTTAATGTTATTTTTTATTATCTTATATGCATATATATTTTAATAACTATATTACGTATGTCTTTCTAATACCATATTGCGTACATATTTTCGATATTATTACATATACCTTTAAACGCTACATATATTTCTTTTTTATACATTATGTATTTTTTAACTCTATCAAGTACATATATATAATCTTTTTAACATTACATCCTTTTTACATTATGTACACATTTTCAATAGTATCATTATTTGTGTTTTTTTTAAAATGTTGTGTTTTTATCCTTTCATGTACTACTATTTTAGGTTCATATGTGTATATATGTATATTCATAATTTTATTTATTTCTTTTATTACGTTTAATATCGCATATGTCATTATTATTTTTATCGCCATGTTTATTATTTACTTCAATGTATTTCTAACTCATTCTTTTATTTATTTTAATTTCATAATCAATTTGCTTTTCATTATTTCAAAAATCCTATTATCATGTTTTAAAATTAATTTCAATAAATAAGGCAACGTACCCATTCAACACTAAGTCGTCGGTTTCATCGCTATGTTGGGTGAATCATATCAGCTCGTGTTGAAGACGAGACGTCCTTCTAAAAAAAATCCAAAAATTTAAAAACTCTTGTCTTTTCAATCGGATCATGATTAAATGTTACATTGAACTCGTATTTTTGAAAATCAAGACAGCACGTATTTAATAGGATACCAATTTTGGGCGTTGTGGGGGTGCTAATACCTTCCCCGCACGTAACCGACTCCCGAACCCTATTTTTTCTCTAAATTTTAAACGTAGACCTAAACTTGGCCTTCTTTTTCTAAAAATGAATTTTAAAGAGACGATTTATTAGGTGTCCGAATACACCTAAGGGAAAAAGATCGGTGGCGACTCCTTTTTAATAAAATCGAACTTCGGTTTTTGAATTTTCCAATAAATCGCCTCAATTAGCGACAAAGCTAAAATTTTTACGTCACTACAATAGCTTCTGCGTACAAGAAATGTTTTCAAGCAAGCTAATCATTATGTGTTTTTCGTTGGCTAAGTATAAAATAATAATTGGAATGATTTTTAAGTATCAAAACGATTTAGAAAACTCTTCCGTGTGGCATCGCCAGATCCGGTCATAACGTCTAGGCCGAGTTTGGGGTGTTACATCATTTATTTGTTAATGCTATCCATTAATGCTCTTACTTCATCATTTCCATTTATTTCTATTCATTTCTATCCATTTGGTATCACATGCAATTCATTTATAGTTTCAAAGAGCTAGCAGAGGGGGACTGATTGGGCATATATAATTAAGTCTCAAATAATTTATAATTATGTTCCAACTTTTCGTCTATTAATTATAGTCACGAAGTCATTCCACTAAACTATTGTGACTGAGTTCTCCCTAATTATATATCATTATGAAAGCTACTTAATAAGTGTTCGTCTAATGACATTGTGACCACCTCTGGACTTACTAACATCTAAAGTATGAATACTTCAACTAAAAGATATAGAATCAAAACAGTGTCTGCATGTGTACGAGTCAAGTTGTAATATAATTACAACAGAGTGGGTGAGTAACCTTAGGATCGTACCCAAGGGAAGTGAGTTACTAGATTAATCTTAACCTAAAAGAAAATATATCTAATTAGTACTTTAAGCAAATTATATTACAATAAAACATAAAATAAGGATTTTTGGGTTTTGATAAATAAAGAAATAAAAATAACAAAAACCTAAATAAAAAGGAATTTGAAAAAATAATTTATAAACTTAATCAATCCTAAATATGGGTGATTAGCTCGCTTCGATGGTCATAATTAATTCATATTTTGGGTTTTTACTCAATCAACTAGTAATTACCCTAGCAGGATCTCTCGATCTTTTATTAAACTAATGAGTTGACAAGAACTACTTATCTCTCGACCTTACAGTCCAGACCGGTTTGGGTATAAGGTGTTTACGGACAGGCCATACAATTTTGGGTTAATTCCCACCTAAATCACTTCCTAGGGTCATCAAGCCTAGGGTTTAAGCTCTTCCTCTCTTAAACAGTTGATCTGTTAAGAAAACCCTTCATAGTTATAAGTTAATCACACTTCCACTCACTAATCCCTATAAGTGGATTAGTTCCTCATTGATCTCATGAACACAATAAACTTGATGATAAAGATAAGCGTAAATAACGAATAAAGAGAAAAGTTTAATAGAATCCCGAATTTTATTGATTAAAACACAGAATACACAGTAGTTTGATCATGTTTACAACTCACGTTCTCCAAATAACACAAATAGAAAAGAACTGAAATAAACCTAGAGCCTAAAAGAAAAGAACAACTAAAAACTGAATTTACAATGTAAAACTTTGAATGTAAAAATTGTCCTCAACAAGTGTTTCAAGAGCCTATTTATAGTTAAGGTTGTCGTCATCCTCAAACCTAAGTCAACTGATGTTCTCGTGTTAACTTTTCATTGTGCAAACTAAAACGCCCCTGGCTCGTAAGTATTTCCCATATAAGGTTGATGCGGTGACACTCTAGTATTTGTTTCGCGACATTAAAGGCAGTATGCTCAGGTTCAGGGTATCTTCAGGGGTGTGTCGCGACATTCCTTGGTTGTGTGGTGACACCAAAAGCAGTCTCAAGATTCTTACATTCTGCTCTTCATGTTGCGACATTAAACTTCCCGTGTTGTAACACAGCGACTGGGATTGAGTTTCTACACCTTGAATGGTCTCCTGCACACTTACTAAGTACGTTAGCTTGCTTTTAAGCCTCATTTGCCCTCTAAGGTCAATAAAATACTCAAAATACACTTTTTATTGAATTTAAACTAAAATATAAAAACTTAATTAAAACATAATAAAAGTGATTATATTCAAGCTCCTCTAGTACGAAAACTAGTTTAATCTGCTATACCGAATTATGACAAATCAAACTCCCTTACACTTAAGCCATTACTTGTCCTCAAGCAAGGAAAAATAAAAACCAAAAAGTAAAAGACGACCCTTAAGTAAGTATGGTGCACATATTGGTTTTGGAGTACATAACTAGGCATTTTCATATTTACACATAATCCTAGCATGATATATAAACGACTTACCAATTTCAATATCAAACATTTATGTTCAATATTTGCAAAGTATACAAACATTAAGATTTTAAATATATGAGTCCATCAATAAATTTTATAGATAATTTGATTATCCTAGTAATACAAACAGTCAATGTAAGCACTTGATATAATGTCAATTCATGAATAAGTTTACCTAAGTCACATAGGGCTTTTTGGCTTGTAACATTCTAAGGCTTAGGACATGTATGTAATTCAAGAATAGGAAGTATCAAAATAGTTTCAAGCACGAAAATAGTTTGGCACATCGTATTGTTCCCAATTCTTCCCTTTTAGTATCCCTTGCCTGCTCACCACTTTATTTCTCCTTCTCTCACCTTTCTTATTTCTCCACATAGAAAGTCACAGCATAAATACAACAACTACGGCTAGCTCACGAGTTTTTTCTACTTTTTTTACTTTGTCACCTTTTTCTTTTTCACATATCTCACTCATAATGTTTTTTTTTTTTTGAAGTACTTTTTTTACTCGCTTTTCTTCTTTTCTTTCTGAATCTTTCTTTTATTTTGCACATATTGGGTAACCTATAATTACTATATCACATTGCTTCTTCCTATTTCACTCCTTTTTTTTTTCCACAATTCATCATAATGTGTCCACTTAACCCTCAATACGTATGTCCAAACGTCTATATTATGCAATTTAGAACCAAAGAAATAGGGTAAGTACAAATTAATGTTTTGGCTCGGGTTTTGTATGAAGGTTCATCAAGAAGTGTTTTCTGGCTGAAAATAGGTACTAAAGATTGATCAACGAGGTTAGCTTTTTGGCTCTGGATTTATACCAAACAATGTCTTAGGTCATCCCTAGGTATCTCATTATTCACAAATTTAACCAATCAAACAATCACAAATTCAACAGTTTATCATACATACTAGCATGCTTATTTCCCTGTATTTTCTATATCATTTGGTATATTCAATTACTTAATGCCTATTTACAGTGTAATATATATAACTTAGTAGTCTAGGACGCATCTCTACAAATAACCCATCAGGCTAGGATGCGAACACAACATACGGAGGGCTCAAAAATGTTGTATTTATATGAAAGTATTATTAGGCTTATTTTTATAATTCATGTTATTTCGGAACTGTACTATTTTATTGTGGCATAGGACTCATGTTTAGGGTTTATTTAGCATGCATGATTTTTAATTTGAATTTAGGATAAAAAAACATGGAATTAGATTTGGTTATGCATTAAATAACTCAGTTTTATTTTAACTAAAACTACATTGAGTATTACTTTTCTGCTGCTAGGTTATAAATAAATTTAAAGTAATATATAAATTAAGAATTAGTTAAGTTTCCAAATAAAATCACAATTACAAGAAAATTGTTAAACTTAATTGGTTTTTGATAACTCGCGATTTTTATTTTTATTTTGAAAATAGACTAAGTTTTCTTCTAAAATAATCAAATGTTTTAATATGATTGTTTTAAAAACTCTGATAACTTACTGGGTCATTTCGGTGGTAAATGTAATCTTCATGTATAATATTGAAAATCACTACCACCTCCATAGATGTTGGATCTATCCATCCATCCCTGCTGCACCCTACTCCGGTCCGCTTCAACTTAATTTTTTGCTACTTATCTTTAATATTTTCAATCTATTTAAAGTCATGTAAATATTTAAACATAATTTTTTTAAAAAAATTATATAAACATAAAATATATAGATTTTTTTATAATACATTATTATATTTTTACCCTTTTAACATATATATATATATATATGCAAAGATAAAATGACAATTTTATTAAGTAGAGTGCGTAGGCAAACAATTACGATAACTTCTCTACATTGATTGTTCAAAAGGAAAAATTCACCCTACTCTACCTCGCCCTACATCCAATTTAAAAAAAAAATAAATCGATTTAAAATCTATTGAATGGTTTGAATTTTCCATCTCTATACCCATAAGATTTATGGAAAATAAATTCTATATATTAACTTAACCAACTTCATTTGCAATTTGAAATGTATATTTCAGATTATATTTTAACTAATTTCATTTTCGATTATATTTTATCAATTGATATTTTTCAACTTTTTAAAAAATTATCGTTTGTTTATAGT
Source organism: Gossypium stocksii (assembly GCA_020496765.1). NCBI lineage: Eukaryota > Viridiplantae > Streptophyta > Magnoliopsida > Malvales > Malvaceae > Gossypium > Gossypium stocksii. Next base: position 30,284,825 of record CM035626.1, on the reverse strand, counting down.
TAAATGTAAAGTTATCATTTTAACTATTTCATTTCAGATTATATTTTATTAATTGATATTTTCAAGTTTTTGAAAAAAATTGTTTGCGTTGGTTATGTGATTTAAAATATATCAAAATATAACTGCTACAAAATTTTGATATATACCTCTTATTATTAAAAAAATCTAATATTTTAAAAAATAAAATATACCTATGGAATGATACTCTTTTTTCATTCAAATCTTCAAAAACAAAAAATCCAAAATTTTCACATTTTAAATTTGAAATTATTATTCGATTAACATTCAAATATTTCTTAACACATTAACAATATAAAATCTATTTAATATTATTTTAATATTAAAATTTTTAAAACAAATTGTTAAAATTAAATTTAAAATATGTTTTAAAAAATTGTACTTTTTCAAGGTACTTAGTATTTATAAAAATGCTATGCATATTTTTAAAACATAGACATTTCATTCAAATTTATAAATTTTAATATTAAAAAAAATAAATAATCCAATTATTTTGAAAGTACTGAAAAGTTTTAATTTTCAATTTTGAAATCTGTTAATGTTTAAATTTGAATATTGAAAAAAGTAATTAAATTATTTAAAAATGTATTGAATTTTTTTAAGATTTAGTTTAAATATTTAAAATTGGTATATAATACTTTACAACCTTTCACATTTGTATTTAATTTTAAATTTTTACATTTAAATTAATTTTAAAATTCAATTAAATATATTTATCTAAATAAATCAAATATATAATTCAATATATATTTTAGAAAAAAAATGCATTTTTAAGTTATACAATTTTTAAGTATATTTTAAATTTTCAAATTTTAAATATGGTTGCAATTTTAAATATATATTCAAATTTTTAACAATAATATATATATTTAAATTTAAATAATTCAAATTTTGTACCAAAATTTTAGGAAATTAATATATATATATATATATATATATATTAAATTAAAGCACAGAATCAATTACATTGCACAAATAAAAAAAACACTAGATATTTAAGATTAAAATTCCGACCAATCATCACTAAATATAAATAAACTTATTTGGAACATAACAATAATATCCATAGGTGTCATGGTTTGACATGATCTACCATATGCACTTTTTTGGTACTTATCCATATGGGTTAAAATATGTCATGATAATGCAATCATATCCTAATTGCTTCTTAATTTGCACAACAAATCAAAAGAAAACAATTATTTACAAAGAATAAACCCCTTCTCTCTTACCTAATGATGTTATGCTTCAACCAACCAGTATTTCAAAATCACGAATATTTAGATCCTTTAACATCATCATCATTTTTTAATTGATAATTAAGTCCTCATTTCTCATGTCATGTCACAAGTTATTTAAATTCGACTCCAAAAATATTTAAATTCGATTTAGTAATTATTAAGTCGAGATTAAGTAATTTGAGCTATTAATCGAGTTAAATTCGAGTTTAGTTTCATGCTTATTGAGCTATTTATATTTTTATATTATTAATGTATATTATTATTAATATATACATATTATTAACTTGAAGTTTAATTATCGATTCAAACTCGAGCTTAAGTATAAAAATTGGTAAACGAACTTAATCAAGCTCGAATATGAATAGCTTAATTATATTCGAGCTGAAATCAAACTTAAAAATAAATGTTTAATTAAGCTCAAATCAAATATTGATGTCCAATTTTCAAGTCAAGCTCGAGCTTAACATATTCAAGCTCGCTCGACTCAGTTAGATCCCTACTTGAACTATCGAACTAAACCTTAGTTCTTTGTTTTTATTAGTATACATGGCCTTTGGGTCTTCCTTTTGTTGACAAGTGGCAAACCCATAATGAAGCTCACTTTTTGCTAACATTTTAGAGAAGTAGTTAAATTTTAGTTTTAAACCTTTTAATACATTTAGGGTCATTTTTCAGGTTGGGTCAGATCTGAATCTAGAAAACGGACCTTGAATTTTACATTGGCCTGACCTATAATTAAGTCTACTATCAAGTGAATTTTTTTTAAAAAATTTTAAAATGTCATACCAAATAATTTAATACAAGAATTTTAACAATTGTAACTATTGAATTTGAATATTTAAATCTAAAAAGTAAAAGACTATATTCTTGGAAATATAAGTAGGGGACTAAATTTTAAATTACAAAATGTATAGGGATTTAGAGCATATTTTAACCTTCAAATTTTTACTCTATAATTTAGTACAAATAAATAATCAACCTAACGCAAAACATGGATAGATAACCAAACTAGTTATTATTTTAAAGACTTAATGTCCAATTCCATTGGTTGAAGACGTTGCAGAAACCCCAATTGTAGCTTGTTATCTAATTTTATAGAATGTATTTAATAGCAAACTATGAGAAACAGATAGATCTAATCATGGGTCGAACCACTCGTCGAGGCCTGAAGGCCTATTCGAAAAGTGGGAGGGTTTGGGAGAAAATATAGGCATAAAAAATGGGCTTGGACAAAAAAAAAGATTTGTTTTCTAAACAGGCAAGGCCTCGAGCAAGATCTTTTTGGCCTGAGCTTAATTTTTTTGGCCCAGGCTCGGCCTAGCCTAAATTTGAATTTTTTTTATTGCTATTATGTTGTTGTTTTGCTACTATTTCGCTATTATATTGATACTATTTGTTGTTATTGTTTGGATATTGTATAACTCTTATTTTATTCTTAATTTTGTTACAATTTTAGAGGCATTTACTTGCTAAGTTGCAACTATATTAGTGTTGTTTAAGTATAAAGACTTTTTTTAAGGTATTTTCAATTTGTTGGGAAACATTTATTTTAATATTTTTAGTATATTTGATATATCATATTTTTCAAATTTATTTAATATAAAAAAACAATATGAGCAGGTCGGGCTCGTGTTTAATATTTTTTATCTGGGTCGAACTTGGGCAAAATTTTAAGCTCATTTCTTGAGTCGGGCTTGGACATAAAATTTTGCATCGGTCCGGCCCAAACTCAGCCCATGATCAAGTTTAGAAACGGATTAGAAAAAGAAAAAGGAAACATATAGAAATGTTGTCTATTCATTGGTGCCAATCTTGTGGTACTATATATATATATATATATATATATTAAAAGTATGATAAAAATTCTTGCATTAAGAATTTGATTGCATTTTTTCCATCTCTATTTAATAAATAGGTAAATTAGTCCCTACACTTTACATTAAAGAGAAAATTGGTCCTTTGTGTTAAAAAAAATCTATCAATTTGTATTGTTAAAAACTAGCATAACTGACGGAATAACTAGACTGCAGCATATGGAATGACACGTGTACCTCATGTTGACATATAAGGACTAGTTTTTAACAATAGAAGTAGATAAAATATTTAACAGAAAGACCAATTTGATCTTTGATCTTTGATCTAACGTACAGTGATTAATTTTCCCTTTTTAAATAGAGGTGACAAAATACAATCCAAATCATAATACAGGAATCTCCATAATACTTTTAACGATTATTTTATTATTGTTTAATGTCATATACATAGAGAGAGAGAGAGAATTACAATTTGTCCAATCAAAATCATATAATGTTTGATTACATTTAAAAAAAAATGAGAGTCGACTTTAAAAATGAAAATAGAAATGAAGTCGCCACCAATCTTTTTTTGAGTGTGATCGGGTCACCTTGGGATTGATCATTCTGATAAAACATTTTGATTTATTAAAACAATGATTTTGGTCTACGAAATTCGAGAAAATAGATTCGGGAGTCGGTTACACACGAGGAAGAATTAGCACCCTCGTAACGCCCAAAATGGGTACCTAATTGATCAATTAATGTCTTAATGTCGAAAATTTGAAACGATTTAAAATACGATCCTTTTTAAAAACAATACTTGAATAAATCAAAGTGGATGTTAAGACCTTCTTGTCTCGAAGTAATAAAATGTCACATCCAGTAAGTTAGGATACAACATTTTAAACCCTCGAAACTAAGCTTGTCTTTTGATTTTCAAAACTCATGTATTTTAATTTTAAAAGGATATTCGGTTATTGAGGTTAAATGAGAAAAATCAAAATCCAGTAAGTTAAGGTAAGATTTCTCAAATTTCCAAAACAGGAAATATTGCCTTATTTTGAAAATTTTCTTTTTTTGAATAATAGCGAGTACAACATTTGATGATGTGTGTTATTTTGTTTGGAGTAAAATAAAAAGAACCGTATTGGATAAATATGTCGGGACTTAATTCACGATGCGATGATATAAAATAAGAATATAATAACGATCATGGAACAATAATACATGAATACAATATTATGTAAGTGAACGATAATGATGTGAAAATAGGAAATAACGAATTAAAACGCATAATAGCGATAATTACACAAGATACATTATCTAAATACCAACATTAGTAATCAAAGGCCAACGAATTAAACCATATATATAACAATTTTAAAAAAATAAATAAGTAAATTAAAATAAATAAAATGTAAAATAATTTTAAAAATGGTAATAAATGGGTTTAAAATAATGTAAAAAAAATTAAAATCAACGATGTATAAAACGATTTCAAAATAAATTTTATATAAAAAAGTCTAGAAATAAATAAATAAATATATATATATGTATATATAAGGTAATTTAAAATACATAATAAAACAATTTTGAATAAATAGTACATAAAACAAGTTAAAATAAATATATATAAAAATAATATGAAGTAAATTGTATATAAAATATTTTAAAATAACATAATAAACAGTTTAAAAAAAAGAATAAAATAGGTTTAGGACGCGATTGAAAATAGACAAGAGTTTGGGGTATAAATCTGAAGTAACAAAAATGGAATGATGGACCAATTCGCAACAATCTGAAAATATAAGGGGCAAAATGGAAAATACCCCAAACCCCTCAATGCGCTGCGCTTCAACCCGGGCTGAAATGAAATAACATGCAAAATTCGGGGTAAAATTAGAAGACAAAGAAAATAAATAGGGCTCAATCGCAGGATGCTGCAAAAGAGGAGGGACTACTCGCGCAAATATCCTAATAGCATAGAATGCGTGGATCCTGAGGCCTGCCGGTCGGGTCAACGGGCAGACCTCCTCCTCTCCAAACGGCGCCGTTTTATTTTTGTATATAAGGCCCAAAAGATTTTAAAAAACTCATTTAAACCCTCAATACTAAAAAAAATCAAAAATGCTTTTTAAAATCCTCTCTCCTTCTCATCCTCATGGCCGATTAAAACGCCACCGGTTCCATCGTCGGACCACCGTGGTCGGCGATCGGAGAATAAAAAGAAAGCCATTTAGTCCCTTTAAAAGGAGACCGAAGGCAAGGCCTTCTTGGCCTTAAAACCGAAAGGGAAGAAGCCCTTTAAACCATCCATTAAGTCGACTTCGACGACGGAAGGGGAGATTCCGACGACGGAGGCGCGGTCTGAATCCAGTGAGTCCCTCTCTTTCCCTCTTTTTTTGTTTTTCGTATATGAAATAAAAGTAAATAAATAAGAAAAACTAGATTAAAAAAAATAGAAAATCACCTTCTCTAATTTTTTTAGATTCAAAGTTTCGTTTTTCTTTTTTTTTTTTTTGCATTGATCTCTGTATTTGAATATTGAAAAATCTTTTTTTTGTTTTCCAAAAAAATCCTCTCTACATCGATTTGATCTAGGGTTTTTATAGCTGGAAATACAATATGTTTTTGTGTTTATTGCTATTGTTTGTTTTCAATTTTGCCATTGTTTCTGCTACTTGCTTCTATCCTCTTTTCCGTCCTTTTTACAAGCAAGGTCAACAATGGCAAAAAATTTAGCTTTTCGCCATTTTGGTGCTACGGTGATAGAGGAGCAGGCTTCGGGGCGTGAGTCTCGGGCGTTGTGCTCATTCACATGGAGAGCAGCGCGCATAGAGGGATTAGGGTTAGGGTTTGTTTGGAAGAGTTAAGGTTGTGGGCTCTTTTTTTGTATTTTGGCCAGGGTTTGTAATTGGGTTAATGTTTGGGTCTAGGGTTTTAGCTTTAGGTTTTGGCTTAGAATAGGTAAAATTTGGGCCAAAATTGGGCTATCGGGTTTTAGGCCTATTTAATATTAAAAAATGGACTTTTATTTTAAATTTGGGTTTATTTATTACTTGGTCCAGGCGGGCAAAAATGAGCCATTACAGCTGCACCTCTTTGTTCGTTGTCGTGTAACGAGAATGGAGCAAAGACTATAAAAGAGCCAATTTTCCCCAGTCTCGCCAAGTCTCAATTTCTCTAGGGCTTCTTCTTCAAGTGACCTCGTTCTAATCCACCGCAACTTCAGAAGGACTTGTGGCTTTAATTTGCTCCACTGCAACTTCAGGAAGATAATATTCGCCGACTTTGATCTGCTCTACTGCTATTTCAGGGAGATAAGGCTGATGGCTTAAATATGCTCCCCTGCTACTTTGGGAAGATAAGATTCGCCTTCTTTGATCTACTCCATTTACTACTTCAGGGAGATAAGATCTGCAATCTTCAGTCTACTCCCTAGCTACTTCAGGGAGATAAGGCTGGTGGCTTAAATCTGCTCCCCTACTACTTCGGGAAGATAAGATTCACAATCTTTGATCTACTCCACTTGTTACTTCAAGGAGATAAGATCTACAATCTTCAATCTACTCCACTTGCTACCTTAGGGAGAGAAGATTTTTGGCTTCAATTTGCTCCACTTGCTACTTCAGGGAGATAAGATTCGCCATTTTCGATCTGCTCCACTGCTACTTCAGGAAGATAAGATCTTTGGATTCACCGATATTACTACACTGTCCTCTCGAGGGACATGACCTATAGAATCAGTTTCATGGGCATATACTTGTGCCTAGATTAGGATGCTATGATCGAAGTGAATCAAATGCCCTAAGTAGATGTGTTACGAATGCAGAAATGTCATGAGAATGATCTCTTTTTAATGCTTCGGGTGTTATCATTTGTTGTTCATTAGGGCTTTATCACTAACGTATTATACTGCCATCTTGTTCAGCTGGTATTTTTGATAGAAGCCCCGGAAAAACAATCACATTTTGCTCAACTGGTTTACCCTACTGTAACTTCAAGAAATTAGTTTCTTCCATACATCCTATTGTAACTCAAATGTATAGGATTTGTGAACTGATCTGTTACCATGCTCTGGGTGACATGACCAGACATATATGCATGAATGTAGAATGTCATTTTTCCCAAGAATAATGTCTTGTTCAATCATTATTTTTAACAGGAAATCCGAAGAGATAATCTCAATTTAGATTATTCATTCTCAAATATTTCCAACCCTTAAGCCTGGTGAGTTCTAAATAATAGTCATGTTCCAGGTTCTTGTATTATTTAGAAACTTCTAAAGTAATATGCGAAACTCCTTTTATGAAAATGTTATTAGTCCATTAACCGTTATTTCAATGCAAAATGCTTGAAAAAGACCATAGCAATGGACAAGAATGGAATTGATTTGGAGCATAGCTCAAAATGAATAAATTATCAAAAATAGCAAATATAAAAAGGAAATTAATTGGGAACGTATCATGAAAAGAAAAAAGTATTCAAAGATGGCAAATTCAATATGAGTAGGATGAAGAACTAGGTGCCCTAGATATCGCAGCCTGAGTTTCTCTGTATAAACTTCTTGAGGACCATTTTGAGCTCAATATGTGTTTAGGGGATTTAAAGTAATCTGTTGATGCCCCAATATGTAGCATACATCCTCCTTGCTAATTCAAGTATAACAAGATTACTGCATGCCCCACTTTTAATCAAAATTTGAGCCGCCCTTTTTGGGTTTCAACTCAAAACCCCTTTGGTGTCAAGGCGCCCTTTGTGGGTTTTTGCCTTGGCCTTTCTTTTTCTTTTTTTCTTTTTGGAAAACTTTTTATTGAATCTGAATTTACCGTATTAGGCAAGTCCTTGCCATCCATATCGGTCAATATCAATACTTCTCCAGAACAGGCTTTCTTTACTACATAAGGTCCTCCCCAATTTGACATCCACTTTCCTCTGAAGTCCTTTTGTATAGGAATGATCTTCTTCAACATCAGATCCCTCGCGTGGAATTTTTTAGGATGAACCTCTTTGTCGTAAGCTTGCATCATCTGATTGTGACGGATAGCTTTTAACATTTTTTCTTCAATTGGTTTCAATTGGCAAAACAACTTCCATTCCATAAACTAATGAGAAAGGTGTTGCCCCGGCAAAGGTCCTAGCCGACGTTCAATAAGCATAGAAAGTAAATGGTAACTTCCTATGCCAATATTTACAAGTCTAGGTCATCTTCCATGATTTTTTTTCTTTTCTCTTTTTTCTTTTTGGTTGCCTTTGTTGCACTGAGATATGACGTCTGATCTTTGAACAGACTGTAAAATTTTGACATTGTGTGGTTGTACATTGTTAGAAATGATCCTTTCTGACATTTTTTGTCGGCACCTAATCTCTTTTTTTATTTTTTATTTTGGAAATTTGATGACTGTCGACCTTGTAACATTGGTATATGAAGCTACTTCCACCCTCTCAGTGAAGTAATCGACGACCATAAAGATGAATCGATATTGGCTAGAAGCTTTTGACAAGATCAGCCAAATAACATCAATGCCCCACATAGAAAAAGTCTGTGAAAAAATGAAAGAGACGCATAAGTCTTGTCTCTCTAAATTCAAAATTTACGGTATAACTGACGCAATCCCCTTCTATGGTGGACCAGCAGTACTCGAACCTCATGATTAGCCTGGATATTGTAAAACCATTAGCATGTATCCTTCTAACACCCTTATGGACTTCTTTTGGCCTTAACGGCATCTACAGGTCTTACTAGCCCAAGCTTATCTTGATATGATTGTGCGAAAACATCTTTGAATTTTTAGAATAATTCAATGACGTTTCACTTTGTCTTTGTGGTGATGCAGGCTCCGATCTTTGCCTCTTTCTCTTCTCCTAAGCTCACTGTCCATTGACTTTTTGTAAGGTAGGATCTGTTTTTCATCTTATTCTACCATCCTTAAAAAATCAGGAGATAGGTTACAATCTCTGTCATCTTCAAAATCTTAAGATCCCTCTAGACATATATCTCGATCAAAAGGAGATTCTGAGTCCGTAGTAGCTCGCTCATGTCGTTGATATCTGGGGACAGTCCCAATGTTCAAAACATTCCTAAGTATGCAAGGACTTGGCAACTTTTATTCCTCAGTTCCCTCTTTAGATACGTCGTTAATGTTCAAATTCCCCGATATTCCCTCCGGGCTTCTAACTTCTTCAAGGAATCGCGACTCGCTTGCCCCCTCCTTTAATTATTACATTAATTGCTTCGTCAGAGTGATTAGGTTCTGAGGAATCGTCGAACTTCACAATTCCTATTTTAATGAACCTTTTGACCAACTTTTTAAACGTAGTGCAGTTTTCAATTGAATGTCCCGTTATTCCTGCGTGGTACTCGCATTGGGCATTCGTATCATACCATTTCGAGAATAGAGGTTGCACGGGTTCTAAATAGAACGGAGATCCACATGCACATCAAACAGATTCTGATATAGCTTCATATATGTCATCGGGATAGGTGTGAACTGGAAACTTTCTATATTTGGCCTCAAGTTGGATTCCTGCCTAAAAGAGCCTTGATAACTAGTGTTTACGGCCCTCGGCTGGCCTACAGTGACCGATTTGGAATACATGCCATGGTTGTTCACTTTATTTTCCCTATTTCCTAATGTTGTTCTTCTAACACTTTCTCCCGCATCTATCCTCCCACTTCTTATTGCTTTTTCAATCATCTCGCCAGACATTACTATATCTGAAAAAGTCATGGTAGCGCTTCCCAACATATGGTTAATGATCGGGGCTTTCAGAGTATGGATGAAAAGTATTATGGTCTCATTTTTCAGAAGAGGTGGCTGGACTTGTATTACCACCTCTCATCTTTGGGCATATTGCCTAAAGCTCTCACTTTGCTTATTTTCCATATTCCGCTAGGTAATACTATTGGTTGTCATGTCTGTTACATGGTTATATTGCTCCATGAAAGCCTGTGCCAAGACCTTCCACGAGTGGATTTTGGCATGACTTAAATGGTTGTACCATTTAGCTGCTGATCTGATCAGGCTGTCTTGGAAGTAATAGATTAATAGCTGGTTATTATCAACATATCCTATCATCCTTCGACAAAACATCGTGAAGTGAGCTTGAGGACAACTAGTCCCATTATACTTTTCAAACTCTAAAGTCTTGAATTTCGGTGGGAGTACTAGATCTAGGACCAAACTTAGATCTTTGGCGTCAACCCTGCAATGGTAATCAGCATTCTCCATTGCCTTAAATTTTTCTCCAACCACCTATATCGATCTTCAAGTTGCTTTGGCAATTTCATCCTTGTTTTTGTCATTTCGTTTAGATCAGGAACTACAAGAGTGGTTGGATTGCACCTTGGATTAGAGCTTGAGCCTATCGGGTAGTCCATAGGTGCTGAGGTACCGGCCTGATATTGTTGAAGTCTGGTAGCGATGGGTACCCCTTGCGGATGCGTCTGAGCATTAGTCGGAGTAAAACCTGGGGGATAGATGGGCTCTTCATTATCATCCTCATTGTTGATCATTGAGCCTTTTATTTTTTCAAGCCTTCCGGCTAGTAATTAGGTCAATTGATACATCATATTCCTTTAGGAGTTTAGCATTTGGTCCCTCATGTCTTGCTGGATCTTGGACAGTTGCTCCTGCATCTGCATTTGCAACTAATCTTGCATTTCTCTTTGAAGATATTCTAGTCTTTCCAGCCTTTGATCCATATCTTTGGTTTTTCTTCGTCGTAACGATACTTGGTTGGTAGGTTTTTATCGGTTTTCAGATTAACTAAAATAATTTTACCTAATTAGGGTCTTTTTGTGAAAATATAATGCATATGATGAAATGCAATGAAAATGCATAAAATGAATGCAAAAAGAAAGAGATGCGTTAATTCTGAATTCAATTCCATTAGAATAACTTTTCTAGAAAACAAATTTCTTTACATAAAATGAATATTTATACGGCCTTGCCCTCATATTCCAAGCGAAGAAATCGATCCCTTTCTTCATATCCAGCCGTTAAAGTCAAATCTCACGAACTTTTCAATAGATGTCTCAACTAGCTCATTTTTGCTTGATCTAGACCGCGACTCACTGCTCACTTATCCTTGCGATACTCGTTAGCTCCTTTAAGAAAATCGAGATGTGACGGTTTCCAAATAATCTTTGTCATCTTGGATCCTCAAGCAACGAAGGAAAGTTATATATTCCTCCACGGATTATTAGCCTTCTCTCATTGTGTTTACTATGACCATATTCAAACGGCCGTATTATATTCCATTTTATCAAGAAATCCATCTTCCATGACAAGCTCTTCTATTTAGCAATCGAATTTGAATCAACACCTCCTTTCTATGATGAGAATGCAATGCAATCAAAAGAAAAGAAAACACGTTAGTACAGGAGAAATAAATAACAAAATAGAGGACCTGTCTAGGTGACTATCAGGGTTCGGCGTGACTCTACCGAAGGTGGGATCTTAGGGCTCTCTACATGCGGTTCAACTCTAAGGCAAGGGTACCTAAACCTCGAGATTCCTCGATCCTCACCCATTATAGGCTCATATGGACTGAGTTCAGTTTAGGGGAATACATTTCTTTATGGACATGCGAAGATGAAAATCTCACGGGTACGGATGTATCCCGAAAGGTGTAACAAAACGGTCATGCAATGCAATGTGCGAGAATAAAACAAAAACATGCATAAAACACAATGGATGAGATGCAGTGAAAGGATCATATATTAAAACCAAATTTTTAGTTTTTGAAAAAAGACAGAATAATCAATTTACGGCATGACTCTCTTAAAGTCCCCAGTGGAGTCGTCAAGCTGTTGAAACCATTTTAAAAAAAAAAACGAGAGTCGACTTTAAAAATGAAAATAGAAATGGAGTCGCCACCAATTTTTTTCGAGGTGTGATCGGGTCACCTTGGGATTGATCATTCTAATAAAACGTTTTGATTTATTAAAACAATGATTATGGTCTACGAAATTCGGGAAAATGGATTCGGGAGTCGGTTACGCACGAGGAAGAATTAGCACCCTCGTAACGCCCAAAATTGGTACCTAATTGATCAATTAATGTCTTAATGTCGAAAATTTGAAAAGATTTAAAATACGATCCTTTTTAAAAAAAATAATTGAGTAAATCAAAATGCATGTTAAGACCTTGTTTCGAAGTAATAAAATGTCACATCCAGTAAGTAAGGATACAACATTTTAAACCCTTAAAACTAAGCTAGCCTTTTGATTTTCAAAACTCATGTATTTTAAATTTAAAAGGATATTCGATTAGTGAGGTTAAACGAGAAAAATCGAAATCCAGTAAGTTAGGGTACAATTTCTCGAATTTCCAAAACATGAAATATTGCCTTGTTTTGAAAATTTTCTTTTTTGGAGCAATAGCAAGTACAACATTTGATGATGTGCGTTATTTTGTTTGGAGTAAACTAAAACAAACTATATTGGATAAATATGTCGGGACCTAATTCACGATGCGATGACATGAAATTAGAATATAATAACGAGCATGGAACAATAATACATGAATACAATATTATGTAAGTGAATGCTAATGATGTGAAAATACGAAATAACGAATTAAAACGCATAATAGTGATAATTACACAAGGTACATTATCTAAATACCAACATTAGTAATCAAAGGCCAACGAATTAAACCATATATATAACAATTTTAAAAAATAAATAAGTAAAATAAAATAAATAAAATGTAAAACAATTTTAAAAATGGTAATAAATGGGTTTAAAATAATGTAAAAAAATTTAAAATCAACAACGTATAAAACGAGTTCAAAATAAATTATATTTAAAAAATGTCTAGAAATATATATATATATATATATATGTATGTATATATAAGGTAATTTAAAATACATAATAAAAAAAGTTTGAATAAACAGTACATAAAACAATTAAAATAAGTATATATAAAAATAATCTGAAGTAAATTGTATATAAAATATTTTAAAATAACATAATAAAAAGTTTAAAAAAATGAATAAAATAGGTTTAGGACGCGATTGAAAATGGACAAGAGTTTGGGATAGAAATCCGAAGTAACAAAAATGGAATGATGGACCAATTCACAACAATAGGAAAATATAAGGGGCGAAACGGAAAATACCCCAGACCCCTCAATGCGCTGTGCTTCAACCTGGGCTGAAATGAAATAAAGTGCAAAATTCGGGGTAAAATTAGAAGACAAAGAAAATAAATAGAGCTTAATCACAGGATGCTGCAAAAGAGGAGGTACTACTCGCGCAAATATCCCAATAGCCCAGAACGCACAGATCCATAGGCCTGCGGGTCGAGTCAATGCGCAGACCCCCTCCTCTCCAAACGGCACCGTTTTATTGTTGTATATAAGGCCCAAAAAATTTTAAAAAACCATTTAAATCCTCAATACTAAAAAAATCAAAAATGCTTTTTAAAATCTTCTCTCCCTCTCATCCTCATGGCTAATGAAAAGGCCACTGGTTCCATCGTCGGACCACCGTGGTCGGTGATCAGAGAATAAAAAGATGGCCCTTTAGTCCCTTGAAAAGGAGACCGAAGGCAAGGCCTTCTTGGCCTTAAAACCGAAAGGGAAGAAGCCCTTTAAATCGTCCCCTAAGTCGACTTCGACAACGGAAGGGGAGATTCCGACGACGGAGGTGCGGTCTGAATCCGGTGAGTCCCTCTCTTTCCCTATTTTTTTTTTGTTTTTCGTATATGAAATAAAAGTAAATAAATCTTGTATTTGAATATTGAAAAATCTTTCCTTTTTTTTTGTTTTCCAAAAAAAAATCCTCTCTACATCGGTTTGATCTAGGGCTTTTATAACCGAAAATACAATATGTTTTTTGTGTTGATTGCTACTGTTTGTTTTCAATTTTGCCACTGTTTCTACTACTTGCTCTTATCCTCTTTTCCGTCCTTTTTGCAGGCAAGGTCAACAACGGCGAAAATTTTGGCTTTTCACCATTTTGGTGCTATGACGACAGAGGAGCAGACTTCGGGGCGCAAGTGTAAGGCGTTATGCCCGTTCACATGGAGAGCGGCGCGCATAGAGGGATTAGGGTTAGGGTTTGTTTGGAAGAGTTAAGGTTGTGGGCTCTTTTTTTATATTTTGGGCCAGGGTTTGTAATTGGTTTAATGTTTGGGTCTAGTGTTTTAGCTTTGGGTTTTGGCTTAGAATAGGTAAAATTTGGGCTAAAATTGGTCTATCGGGTTTTTGGCCTATTTACTATAAAAAAAACATGGACTTTTATTTTAAATTTTGGTTTATTTATTACTTGGTCCGGGCCCGGGCAAAAATGGGCCATTGCAATGTTATTCTTTAAACTTCGTAAATTATTAGTAGTTTTTTCTAACACTATATATTCAGTTCGGTTGCCTGACCCAAGCTATAAGGTATTACAACTATAAAACTTTGACATCATTCACAATTTAATAAAAAATAACCAAATAATTATGTTGTAATCATTTTTCCATGTTATTCAATCAAAATAGGATTTAATTCGAGTATATGAAGCATTTTAAACAAACTAGGAACAATTCTTGATTAAAATGAAACATTTACAAAAATTTGAGTAAAAAGTGTAAACAAAGGTCACACGGCCGTATGGCTAAAAAACATGACCGTGTAGCCAAACCATGAAATAAACTATGCTCGCGTGACTCAAGGTCACATGACCGTATAACTCTCTGAAGTTGTGTAAACAAACTTGTACCCAAAATTAAGAGACCACACGACTGTGTGGCAAACTGTTTCACACGTCATGTATACCCAAAAGTACCTTCAAGCTCAAGCCATTTCATTTGCACTTTCTTAGATACCAAGCCATGCAATTGCTATCACATAAACCTATTCAAAATGTACCAAAAAATGCCAAAATATAGCAACTCACATTCAAACCTTGTGCCTAACCACTATGCCACAATTGGCACGGCACTACAGTTCAAACATGAAATATCAACCATTCATGTTTTTCAAGTCAATCAGTCCAACATCAATAATTACGAACATTCATAGCGAAAACATGCTATTACCTAAACACATATAAAGCTATTCAAAACTTGACCAACATCATCTCATTACCATGTATCAAATAGGTACTAAACATTTAATACATCAAAGTTTCATATGACCTCATTCACAACCAAAACACCAAAATATGATCATTAACTTGCAACATAAACAACATATATACATGCCACAAGTAACCAACTATTAAACTTCAAAAATCTACCAAATCAAGTGACAGTAGGTGTGAGCTTCTCATTGATCAGATCAACATGTTCCGAACGTCTACAATCTATAGAAAGATAATAATATAGGTAAGTATATCAAACACTTATTAAGCACATACAATATAAACAACTTACCTCAAATTCTTACCAAAAACAAATTCAAAATGAGATACAAAAAAACTACCAAAATTCAACCCACATCATCAATATAGATATAATGCCTTGAGCTAACCATATGAACAACCATAAGCATTTTCATTTCCAAGCAATGCCAAATTTGATCTTATAATTGAAACACATAAGTCACTTAGCCAATCTAAAATGGCAAGTCTCCAAAACTTTAACAAAAATTCTTCCCGGTCAAATTTCTTAAAAGATCTCAATATACAGGTGAAAATAATAGTGTCTGGTTACCCATTAGGGTTAAACCTACACGATAAATTGCCTGGTTAGGGCTTAATATTCTTGTATTCTCGAGTCTGCAATATAATTAGGAACTCAGAACCTAATCCTATATTCTCGAGTCCACAACATATGCAATAGCACAGAACTTGATCACGTGTTCTCGAGTCCATAACATATGTAAGAGTTCGGAACCTATTTTTGTATTCTTGAGTCTACAACAATGCAGGAGCCTAGGTTAAACTCACTAACCTGTATACAAGAATTTACTAATTTCACTAGGATACATCTCAGATTATAATATAGACCAATCTACCAATAATTAATGTAACACCCCAAACCCATCCTTGACGTTAAGGTCGAATTATGAAGGTTACAATGTTTATAAAAAAATTATTGATTAACTTACATGAAAACTTAGTTTTATTTTCAGAGTAATCAAATTATTTAATTTATCAAAAACACAAGTATTTAAAAGATCGCGTGAGCACTTTAACGAAAACCTTGTTTTACTAATTTTATAAAAACAACCCCGAATGTTTAACCAATTGAGTTTTTATGAAAGGGCAGAGAAAAACTACTAAGTTATATGTTTTGCAGGATTCTACTGTTACTGGTGATGCAGCTGTTGCATCCTCTTCCTTATCAGATAATGATAGTACTAAACTTTGGCATATGCGCCTAAGGAATATAAGTGAGAATAGCATGGCAGAATTGAGCAAAAAAGGACTTCTTGATAGGCAAGGAATTTGCAAACTGAAGTTCTGTGAGCACTGCATTTTTTAGAAGCAAAAGAGAGTTCGTTTCTCTAGAGGAATCCATTGGAGTATATTTATTCTGATCTGTGGGGGCCGTCTAAAGTACCTTTGAGAGGTGGAGCTAATTATATGCTAACTTTTATTGATTATTTTTCCAGAAAAGTTTGGGCGTTTTTCCTAAAGCAGAAAAGCGATGTGTTTTTTACATTTAAGTCTTGAAAACTATGATTGAAAAATAGACAAGAAAACAAATCAAACACCTTGGCATAGACAATGGCTTAGAGTTCTGTCCTGATGAGTTGAATGAACTATGCAAGTCAGAAGGGATCGTGAGACACTTGACAGTTCGTCATACTCCACAACAAAACAGCACTACAGAACGAATGAACAGAACGATCATGTAGAAAGTTCAATGTATGTTATCGAATGCTAACTTACCAAAGTTGTTTTGGGCCAAAGCAGCCTCTACTGCATGTTTTTTGATCAACCGATCTCCATCTATTGCCATTGAGAAAAAGACTCCACAAGAGGTATGGTCTGATAATTCTGCTGATTATTCTTTTGTATAGATCTTTGGGTGTCCTGCGTATGCTCATGTTGATAATGGAAATTAGAACTGAGATCCATTAAATATGTTTTTCTTGATTATAAAGTTAGTATAAAAGGTTATAAGTTATGGTGTCCTGAAAATAGAAAAACTATGATTAGCAGAGATGTTGTTTTTGATGAAACTACTATGCCACCTAACTTATCTCTTAAAGACTCTTCCATTAATCTTTTTTTTTTTTTGCAATGTTTGCCACTTTGATTAATCTTTTCATTAAAGGCTTCGATCCCACTAAATTTTAGTCTTATCCATTTTTTTACGACATTGCTTAAGCATTTTGCATTGAAATAACGGTTAGTGGACTAACAATGTCAAAGTATAAAAGAATTTCTGCATATCGCTATGAAAATTTCTAAATAGTACAAGGACCTAAAACAGGACCATTAGTTAGAAATAACCAAATTTAAAGGTTGGAAATATCTTGGAACGAATAGTCCAAATTGTGATCACCTCTTCGAGTTTCCTATCAAAATACCAGATCTAAACAAGAAGGCTTGGTAACACATCAGTGATAGAACCTTGACGAGTAATGAGCAATGAGCAATGTCAAACTAAGCACTAAAAAAGGGATTATTCTCGAAAATAACATTCTGCATTCATACAAATATCATTCATATAGTCTAGTTAGGAGTATTTGATTCATTCTGATCATAACATCCTAATCGCTTAGCATAAAATATAGGCCTATGAAATGGGTTCTACAAGTCATGTTCCCTAGATAATGGTATAACAGATCAGTGAAACTACAAATCCTATACCTCTAAAGTTGTGGTCGGTCGGATTGAAATCACCATAGTAAGCCTTATCTCCCTGTAATTGTAGTGGAGCATATTGAAGCTACAAATATTATACCCTTGAAGTTGCAGTGGAGCAGATTGAAGCAACAAATCCTATACCCGTGAAGTTACAGTGGGTCTAATTGAATCTACCATAGTGAATCTTATCTCCCTGAAATTGCAGTGAGTAGATTGAAGCTAAATCCTATACCCATGAGGTTACAGTGGGTTAAATTGAATCTACCAAAGCAAATCTTATCTCCTTAAAGTTGCAGTGGAATAGATTGAAGCTACAAATCCTATACCCTTGAGGTTGTAATAGGTCGGATTGAATCTACCATAGCGAATCTTATTTCCCTGAAGTTGTAGTAGAGTAGATTGAAGCTAAATCCTATACCCTTGAGGTTATAGTGGGTCGGATTGAATCTACCATAGCAAATCTTATCTTCTTGAAGTTGTAGTGGAATAGATTGAAGCTAAATCTTATACCCCTAAAGTTACAATGGGTCGGATTGGATCTACCATAGTGAATCTTATCTTCGTGAAGTTGTAGTAGAGGCAGATAAAGCTACACATTATATACCCCTGAAGTTGCAGTGGTGGGATTAAGGTTACCATAACGAATCTTCTTTTCCTAAAGTTGTAGTGGAGCAAGATGAAGCTACAAATCTTATACCCCTGAAGTTGTAATGGGTCAGATTGAAACTACAATAACAAATCTTATCTCTTTGAAGCTGCAATAGAGTAAGATGAAACTATAACACTAAATCCTACATTCCTAAAGTTATAGCGAAGCAGATACAGTAAATTAGAGTAACCAATGGGCTGAAAGAGTGGGCTACTTGAAAAGAGAAACATCAGAGAAGTCAAGATTCAGAGGGACCGAACAAAATTAGTCCTCCTTTAAAGTCTTTGCTCCTTTCTCATTACACTAAAATAAGTAAAGAGGGGCAACTGTAATAGCCCAACAAAAATAAATAAACCAAAACAAATAAAAAGAAATAAACAAATAACTAAAAATCTATTAAATAATCCATATTACAAAAAAAACCCTAAACCCTAAATCTCTAATCCCTCCAGCGCCGTTCCCTCGCCACATCAGCAATTGCCCGAGGCCTGCTGATGAACGATAAATTATACATATTTTTACCTCATGTTTACCCTATATTTTAGATGAATTATTATTAATTTTGTGAGAATTGGTGCTCTTAATCCTTCTATTTCATATCTTATACTCAGGAGAGCATAGGGAAGAGAAGAGAACAGAAAATGGACTAAAAACTAGAGAAAATGGGCCAAAATGTGAAAACGCACAGCCCAAGAAGTAACCACACGGCCGTGGCACACGGCCGTGCCACATGAAGATCATACGGTCCAGCCCCCGACAAGCACGGCCAGGCCACACGGCCGTGCCTCCATCGATAGAATCACACGGCCTCTTGTCGAAATCACACGGGCGTGGCACACGGGCGTGTTCTAGTCGTGAGGAAGAGGAATTTCACTCGGATTTGAATACTTAAAGGCTAAGAAAGGCTCCCCAAAACTCTATATAAAGACCTTAGGAGGCAACTCTAAGGGTGTACTTGATTTCCTCCTGCCAAGGGTAATCTTCTCCCTAAAGTAGGGAGTCGTCTCTCTGCCGACACGAAGAGTGAAAGCCAGGAATTACTCTACGGGAAGCCGATTGCTTCATCCCAGAAGCCAGAATTCTGCATCAAGACAGAAGATCTCCCTAAATTCCTTCAGTGGTTTTTGGTTTCCTATGTTTTGTTGTTTTATTTCTTCTGAGATGCTTTCCTCTTTAATTATAAACTAAACCCCTCAAATACTTGAGGGGGATGAAGCCTAAGACAGATCTTGTTATTATTTATTCTTGAGTTATATGATAAATACTAGAGTTGTTCTTAATTATGTGTACTTAATTCTTGATTTAATAATCCCCGAGTATTATTTCAAGAATTAGATGTGCTTAGAGCAGAAGAGCTAAAGTCTCTGTGATAAGAGTAGACCTACCATAATTAAGCGGAGTTGCATGCAACCCTAGACATAGGGCGACATAAATCTGCCGGATTAGGGTCAAACCTAATATGGAGAGCCATAGATCAAATTAATGCAACCTAGGGAATTAATTAATAAAAGAACTTTAATTAACAACTTAGGCCTAGTTGCTCTACGCCTCGACGGAGGGTTTAGCATAGGTTAGGGATCCCTATGGATTAAGTCAAGTGAATAAATCGTCTAGCTCAAGAACCAATAACAAGTGAAGTCTAGGTGGATTCTCCCTTAAGTATTGCTTATATCAATCAGCTTTTCCCTAAAGTTTTTCCCAATTTACTTTTTGTGCACTTTTAGTTAGTTTTAGAATTAGTTTAAATAAACTCTCTTTATTTTTAGGCTAGATAATAGAAAGGAAGTAAGTATTAGTACTTTTAGTTCCCTTGGGTATGATAACTCGGTTTTGCCATTAAACTATACTACTATTCGACAGGTGCGCTTGCCTTTAAGGTCGTGATATTAGTTAGTTTTGATGTGATCAGTTTTATAAATTTTATTACTTAATATCGCGAGCCGTTATCACCTGCCCCTCTCCTTTAACTGAAATGGCAAGGTGAGGCTCCCTAGCGCCATTGACCTTGCAATGAGTACCTACAAAAAAGAAACAGAGGATAGAGAAAAGAAATGGCAGAAACAGCGAACAGAAAAGAAAAATATTATGTAATATTTGGCTATAAAAGCCATAGAACCAAATGTATTTTTTTTACAAGGAACCGAATAGAAAAAAGAAAGCAATCAAATACAAAAAAAAGGAGAAAACAACGAAATGTAGTCCATTATTTCGGCTTTTTTTATTTATTCTCAAAAAAATAAAATAAAATAAAATAAAAAGTTTAGATTTTTACTTGACAGTTCGTCTCACCTCCGACGTAGATGGCCTCTCCAATTTGAAAGGGCTTCGAACCCCTTAGAGTTCGTTGAGGGCCTCATCGGACGAGAAAGAAACTGAAAGGTTTCTTTTCTTTTTTTTTTAAGACTTGGTTCTTTTATAGGGGGTTTTGACCCTAAATCCGCATTTTACACATTTAAAATAACAAAAGAAGCTTTTTTGGGAAATTTCTGACCATTGGAGGGGCGGTCACCGTCGTCGATGATCGGTGGCTATGACAGACCGGCGACGCCCCATGGCCGGACAGAAGGAAGTGGTTGAGAGAGAAGAGAGAGTTTTTTTTTTTAAAAAGAGGTTACAAATGAGTTTCTAAAGATTTTTTTTACTTATATAAGCCCCCCAAAACGATGTCGTTTTGGGCTTGGCTTCAAACGCCCAAAACGGCGTCGTTTCAGGCTTGACCTGCCGACCTGATCCAGATCCCCTGGGGTCCGCGTGTTTTCGTGGGAATGGTTTATTTGCTGCCCTAGTCCTTCCACCTTTAAGCCATTTTCAATGTGGACCTAATTTCGTTTTTTTCATTTTTCTAAATTATACCATTTAATTTTGACTCGCTTTCAGTTTGGTCCTCAGATTACTAACCCTCTGGGGAATGACGCGTGTCCTGGGTTGGATTAATTGCCCTCTGAGCCCCCAAACATTTATATTTCATTTTAATTTAATCTTTTATATTTTGTGTTCTTATAATTTAGGTACTAGATTTTGTTATGTTTTCAATTTAGTCTTTTATTTCCCATTTCTTCATTTATTTTGCAATACATGCTTTAAGTTTTGTTTAAATTCCAATTTAATCCCTTATTTATTTAATTTTGCCACTTTATTTACTATTTCTTTTAACACTTAAATTTATGTTATTTATATTTCTTTTTTTTACTATGCATTCTTATTTTTATCCTTATTATTATTATTTTATTTATTTTCCTTTTATTATTTATATTAGTATTAGGGTTTTGACATGACTATTGCTACTATCACTATGAGTTGATGTTCTTATTACTATTATAGTTGCATCATTATCATTTACTAGCATGACATTTTTTTATTTTTTATTTATTCTAATAGCATCGTTTCCCTTTTTTACACACTACCATTTTATTTTATTTTGCTATCACCATGCCACGCGTCATGTTTAAATATATTTATCTATTTTTATATTATGCCCAAATAAATCAAATGTATACCACTTTAAATCTTATATTTTTTTTACTCGACATATAGGAAATAATTAAAATCGAGGCAATGTTCCTTATTTTTGGAATTTGAGGAGTCGTGCTCCTAATTTACGGAGTATGGCCTCTTTCTAAAACCAAAGTAATCGAATATCCTATTTAAAAATAAAAAAATGAGATTTAATTAATGATCAAATGGTGATTATTCTTATTTTTGAGGATTCAAAGCATTGTGTCTTAACTTACGGGGCATGATCCTTTCTTCTCGATTAACTCGAAGTAAGGCGTTTTCGTAACATTTAATTTAGTTAAGTAATATTTTAATAAAAAAAAGAACATCATGCAAAGAGGGATTCTATTTAACTTCTCTTTGAATTTTCAATTTTTGACGCTAAGACTCATAAAATTTAATTTAGTTAAGTGATATTTTAATAAAAAACAACATCATGCAAAGAGGGATCGTATTTAATTTCTCTTCGAATTTTCAATTTTTGACGTTAAGACACTAAATAATCAACTAGGTACCAATTTTGGGCGTTATGAGGGTGCTAATCCTTCCTCATACGTAATCAACTCCCGAACCTATTTCTCAGGTTTTGTAGACTGAAAATTATCGTTATAGTAAATCTAACATTTTATTAAAATGACCAAGTTTTTAGGTGATCCAATCACACCTAAATAAAAAGGATTGATGGCAACTACATTTTCGTTTAAATAAAAGTCAAATCGCCAAAATGGTTCTGGCACTTACAATCGGAGGTTGGGCAATCAGTTGGAAAGCCACTTTGCAAACTACAGTTGCTTTGTCTACCACTGAAGCTAAGTACATGGTGATTACTAAGGCTTGTAAAGAAGCCATTTGGTTGAAGGGACTCTTTAGTGAACTCAATGAAGATCTTCAAATCAATACAATATTTTGTGACAGTCAGAGTGCCATCTTCCTTACAAAAGATCAAATGTTTCATGAGAGAACAAAACACATTGATTTCGTATCATTTTGTTCGTGATATTTTGCTCGTGGTGATATCGTTGTGAGCAAAATTAGTATTTATGAAAATCCTACAGATATGATGACTAAGTTACTTCCTTTAACCAAGTTTGAGCATTGTTTAGACTTGGTTGGTGTTCATTGTTGAAGTTAAACCCTTAAAGGGGTTTTATGGAAGAGGTGGAGAACTTATTCGTTAAGTGTTCGCGATGAAGAACTTGTTCATTGAGAATTCGTGTCAAGGTGGAGATTGTTAGAATTGAGTGACCCGAATCCTTATTTAAATAAAATATAATAGTAAAATAAAATAAAAGTAAAATCCATATAGAACTACACTTCTTTTATTTTATTTTAGAAAAAAAAAATTTAAACATTTTTAAACTCCATCTATTTGATATTGATTAGAATAAGGTGTTTCAATCTTACTACACTCCTATTAGAATATGGTTTTACAAGCTTATAAATAGACATAGTCTACTCCTCTTGTAATCATTCGAATTTAACATAGTGAATTATGTTTTCCTATGCTCGTAGTTTTTTCCCCCAAAGAGTTTTCACGTAAAAACTTGTGTATTCTTTTTTTCTTTCTCTTTTTCTTTGCGATACATTGTCAATATTTTTTCACAATAAATTTTAAGTATTAAACATAATTAATATTAGCTTAACTTGAAATAACATTACAAAATTAAATTATAGAATTCAAATAATAATTTTATAACTTAAATTTAACATTATATATTATATAATTAACAAAACTTAATAAAAAATATGTTAAATTTTAAAAAAAATTATTATATGTTTCTTCTAGAAAAAAGAGTAGAGTGGAGGTTTTCAAATATTGAAGGAGAGGGATTGTTAAAAGGATATTGGTATTTTCTAATGGGATCAAGGTGTTGGTGGAGAGTGAAGACGAATGTTGTCACGTCTTCTGACGCAATGTCACTTTGCTTTCTTCAAAATAAATTTTGGTTAAATCGATTTCGGTTTGTTTTATGTGTGTGTGTGTGTTTTTTTTTCAATTTTTCATTTAAAATTATAATTCATTTCACATGATTTTGAAAAAGTAGAAATCAGTTTATCTCTATTCAATTCAAAACATGTATTACATTCATAATTAATTTTAAATTGTTATAAATTAGGAAAAATATGGTTTTTTAAGATGAAAAATGTTTTTTTATGTTATATTAAATTATGGGGTAACATTTATGCGAATGAAAAGTAAATTTTATGTGAAGAAAATTATATAAGGCTTTAGTTGAAATTTTGTGGAGATTGTTGTCTTATATTTAAGTATAGTTTTGTGAGATTTTCTAGATTTATTGTGGTTTTAAACGTTAAATTGTATTTTTTTATAGATTTTATATAAAAAGTTAAAAAATTAAAATATCTCTATATTTTTTTATAATTGAATAACAAATAAAATTATTTGGAATTGAATCCAAGCTCACATACTAAATGTTGTTACTATTAATTGTTATAAAATTTGTGTTTTTAGATAGTATAGATTAAGAAAAAAAAAACATTGGGTTTATGCCACATACTAAGTTTAGAAAAAGGAAAGAAAGGCAAACAGTTATTAGAACGTTTGAAAAAGACTAAGATTGGAGATGAACAAACGGCAAGATTTGATTGATTGGGGTCCCAACTTTAGGTGCTATAATCAGATAAGGATATGTTTGTACATGTAGAAATATGAGAACATAAGACAATTAGGGTTTCCATGGACGAACCTAAAACGATGATGAGTAGCTGTTTTTTCTTGGGAGGTGAGAACCAAACCAGCCAATGTCTTTTCTCCAAGTGGGTCACTTTCGTCGCATATCATCACATTATAACTAAAGCTAAAGGGACCAACATTCTTATGTCATGCATGCATGGCTCCCACACCCTTTTCGAGATTACTATTTACTTCCTTTTTTCTTTTTCTTTTTCTTTTTCTATTTTTACTTTTTACTTTTTTCTATATATATTTTTAATTGAGCACGATAGTTAATCTAGGTTTGTAGATAGATATGAAAATGGGATTTGGAGATTAAACAAAAAAAAAAAAAGCGAAAAAGAAAAAGAAAAAGCTAATATATATTTACATTGGTGGTGAGTTTTCTTTTCGTATGGATGCCTTTTAGGCATGGCATGGCCCCATGTAAGAAAACGACCTGAAATTATTGAAAGCATAGCACTACTTCTGATACCAAAAAAAAAAAAAAAACAAATGGCAGCTCTCTGATAATAATATGAAGAGACTATTTCTCTAAGGTGGTCCTAAATTTGTATAAGGGACGGATCTAGGTGGCACGGTCGGCAAAGGGTGGCCACGGCCACGTGGGAGCGGTGGTCCATGTAATGTGGGAATAACAGAGGGTGACAGGCTGTTTATAAAAGACTGAAGAGGCTTGGGAGGATGGGGGTGGATTTTTTCTTGATTAATATGAGATGACATCCAATTAGGGTGAGAAGTAGGTTAGATGGGTGGTGCAATTTGCAGCCTTGAAAGGTGAGAAGTTGAAATTTTTGGAGTCCAAGGCTAAAGATTAGCACAACTCTTTTTGAGATTTTCGATAGACCTATATGAGTGGGATTTTGCATTATAGTTAAAATCGGTATTTGCTATAATTTGTATATTTATGTTATGTTTAGAATAATTAATAGATAACTAATTATAAAATTATATAAGTTATATTATCAGTGCATAAGTCTTATGCACCATTAAAGAATAATAACATGGCACATCATTATTAAATTAAATAAAAAATATAAAAAATTTATAAATAAATACTAATAATTTTAATTAATCCTTAAATGTAACAATTATAAATCAACATTAATAACTCTTGTATTTAAGATTTAGGGTTTAAGAGATTGGGTTTAACATTTATTTATAATTAATTATTATTTAATTATATTTAAATAAAGTTATTACCATTCATTTATAAGTCCTTCATTATTTTTTTGTTTAATTTAATGATAAGGTATCGTATTATTATCTACCGATGGTATATAGAACTTATGCACTAACAATGTATCAAATATTCTCCCATTACTTATATTTATGTGGTTATACCAAATAATAATAATCTATGCTATATAAATTTTGATACATTTATAGGATTTGTATTAATGATAAGTCTTAATTAAATATAATTTATTGGTTTATATTTGATATGTTAAGTTTGTATAATAGTAAATCCGTTGATGATTAATCATATAAAATAAATTTAAAATGGATTTTGTTTTAAAAAAGAAATTAGATAATATCTCATCGACAAAGTATATAAAATGGATCAAATATTAACTCTAATACAATTGCTGGATATTATTTTTATAACCTAATAAAACATAACTTTCTAATCATTGAATGATATGAATTTGGGCTAACATTTTAAGCACCTGGATTTTCACAGGAATTTATTCTAAATATTAATTTTTGGTTAATTATTTATTTGGTCCTTCAATTTTATAAAAAAAAAGTTATTTTAATCCTTCATTTATTTATTTGCTTCTTTTAGCCTTTAAACTTGCATTATTTGTCAAATCACTTCAAAAATGGATGAAAAAGTTAACATCCGTTGACTTTACTGATGCAATGCCACATCAGCAATTAATTAATTTTTTTAAAATTTTAAAAAATTAAAAAAATTTATAATAAATATTTATAATATTTTTCATTACTAAAAAATTAATTAGTTGCTAACTTAGCATACACGTGGATGTTGTTGGAACATTTTCAACAATATTTATAGTGTTCCAATAACTATAAATGAAATGATGTAATTAATCAAAAGTTAAATCTTTTGATTATTGGTCAAGAATCATATCACTTGATTTTTGACAAAATTATAACTATTCAAATAATATTATTTGAACAGTTATAATATTAAATGAATAATTATGTGTATTTTTAAATATATTATTATTCAGAAAAGACACCTATTGAAAGATGTCTCTATGAAGAGACATGAAAATTCTTACAAATAGGAATGAGAGTTCATTTGGAAATTACACCAACAAATTCTAAAATTCTTTATTTCCTTCCTCCATTTTCTAATATTATTAAGATTATTCTATAAAATATTATTGCATAAATCCTTTGTAGAATTTGAGTTTCTTATTATTCATTCCTTAGTGCTTAGTGGACTATTCTCGTCAGTGCAAAATGCAAATAGTCATTGGCTTAGGTTAATTTACATGAAACTTTTTTGCACACCGAATATAAGTGGGGAAGAATATAACCTTAAAGATACTAGCTTAATACACACCTTGGAGCCTTATCCTATTTTTTCATTTGTTGTTCAAGTTCCGTTCGTGGATTTTTCTCACCGGAGTTTTGTACTAACAGATGTCATGTCAACAAAGTTAATAGACATTGATTTTTTTTTCATACATTTTGGAGTGGTTCGACAAATGATGCAAGTTTAATGGTTAAAAGAAACGAAAAATTAAATGGATAACTAAATTAACTTTTTTTTTAAGTTAAAAAATTAAATAAATCATTATATGTAACTGAAATTAGTTAGAAAATGTTTTGAAAACATCGAAATTTTAAATTTAAATAAATTTTATACTCTATATATAATTGAGTAAGCATTTTGGTTATAGAATGAAAATCATCAATATTAACCATTAGACTATTTTCTAATTTTAAAGTACCAGAAACTATATTCTTATCAATAACATATATTTTTTTCTTCTTCTTCTTAAAAGTTTCTCTAAAGTTTGTCATGTCAATTTAACAACACTTTCCTTTCCCAGTGTCAACAAGGCATAGGGGTGCCTACTACAACTCAACAAAAAAGAAGAGTCCACAACCCAACAGTTTGGGTTTGCATGGCCGCCAACTCCAGTTAACATTTTCAAGCTTCTGTTTTTGGATCTTATGGATGGGCCTTCCAATTACACATTCCTGAAATGGGGTTTTCCACTTGAGATTATTTTTTATACATAACCTCTCATGGATAATTTGTTTTCGCGATTAGCTTTATTAACTTGTTTTCTAATTCTCTTTAAATAAAATTAGAAATTTTATTATATATTTAGGAAGAAATCATGTATTTAGAAATAGATATATAAGAATATAAAAAGATGAAAACATCTATATAATTTAATTTGCAAATAAAATGAGTTTTTGGTAATTCCCTAATTGAGTTGAGATCCAATATAGATACACAAATATAAAAAAAATTTAGAACACATATATAACTTATTAGAGTTTCAAATAAAAATTGAAAATTATTTTAGTTCAAATGGTAAATAAAAAATTATATATATAATATCCTTAATTTAAATCTCATCATCGATAAATTTTTATTAATTTATAAAAAGATTAAAACACGCGTATAATTATATAATTTACTTTACTTTACAACTAAAAATTTAGATTTCACTAAAATGTTAAATATTTTTTTTCACTCAAATGCTTCATTATGTAGTCTAAAGTGGTATGGCTAATACTCCCAAGCCAATGAGCCCCCGGGGGTACTGGTCTCCTTGAATTAGATATAATTTTGTTCAGAGAGATTTAACTGATCCTAAGCTGTATTGCCTCTTGGGCTTATCTTCGTAAACCTGGTTTGAGAGTGATTATATAGTGATCACATCACCTAGTTGATTTTGAGTAGATGAGCGTTGTTCAGGTGCCTCGTTAGACCTTACTATCGCCACACGATGGCCAAAGTGACTTCGCCATTTATAGAATTCAAAATGGTCCCAGATAAAGCAAAAAACAAAGAAAAAAAAAACTCTTGGAGATTATACAGAATCAAACTGTACTACTTGAATTGTAGGAAATCTACAGTTTTCTTAACTTTCTTTCCCTCTTTGGTGGATGTGGATAGAACTCTGAACATTTATTTTGAATGTATAATTTCATAAACCACTAGTTTCCAGATTCACCATTCAAACTACATCAACTTTAACCACGCAAACCAGCAACATTTTGAAGCAGGCTTTAACAGAGGATGAACCAGGGAATTTGGGTTTAGATTTTTTAACCTCTTCTGATCCCACTGTTTGCTTATTATTCCAGTGATGAATCCGGCTGTACTTAATCTGCTTCTCCTTCAACCACTTGTTTGCTATAATTCCTTTCTCTTTCTTCTTATTGGTGGTCATCGTCAAGGGATAACTTCTTAAGTACTTTTGCCTTATCAGATACCATTCATTGCTGCATAAGCTGCGTAGTTTGGTAGGGTTTTGTAAGTGGCTACAGCTATCTAAACACCCTAAGCTACTCTCCATTTCTGTATTTTGTTTATGATGCTATTATCCTGCGGCAAGCATAAAGCTGTTCTTGATGTTTCTTTTGAAGGGATTTGGATGTTATATAATTTGCATTTGGTAATCTCAACATAGGTAACGGGGCGTTAAGGACTCTGAAATTAAGGTTTCGCACTTATAAATATGGAGGAAACTGTTTACCTGGCCGGGTCTTGATAGGAAATATGAATAAATAGAGAAAACTATATATGGAAAATGCATTAAATGACGAAATAAATAGGTTTGCTTTCGTTTTTTTTTTTAAAAAAAATTTAAACGTCGGGGGTTTCTCTCAATTATACTGAAATAAATGGTTATTAATGACTTTTCATTAGGCTATAAACAACAACTTGACTGACGAAAAAAATGGATACACGAGGGTTATGGCCAAGGGCCCATGCCTTAAAAGCTACAAAACAACACGAGTGGGTAGAGTTGACCTGGACTGCAGCCCCAATTTCTTTTCTTTTCTTTTTTTTTAAAAAAAAAATCAATCTAGGCTTATTTTTGGACCCGTGAAATTAGATATTTTTTTAAATCGGATTATTGATTGAATCGATCAAATGAATGATTCAATGGTCCGATTGATTTGATTAAAGATTTATTAAAATTTCAAAAGAAATAAAAAATTTTAAAAATACTTGGTTCTTAGTTAGAAACCACCAATTCAAATAATTTTTAGTCGGTTCAATCAATTCATAGTCTAATAGGTTTAAAGTCACTCTCCCGACCGATACTTCGATCGATTCTCGATCCAATTCAGTTCAAACAACATTATTGTAAACTAATTTTAATGTTAACTGTAGCAACCCATTTTCGCCCGGGGCCCAATACATACCAAAATAAACATGGAATTCCATTAACAGTCCACTGTTTTACAAGCCCAAATGCACTACCCTAAACTATTACAAACCTTAGCCCAAATTCATCAAACCCTAGCCCAAATCCTAGCCCACTATCCTAAAATTTTCAGCAAACTAATCCTAGGGCTAACCCCTATTGTGGCTGCAGCTCCTACCACTGGCCTCCCCACATGCCTCAGCGCGCACCACGCTCGAGACCTGGCCCCTCCACCTGCTCCGCTGAGCTTAGCCCCAGGTACCTGCAAATAGAGGACAGAGACAGCAGCGAAAGGACAGAAATGGCACAAGAACAGTAACCAAACAGTATAGTGCAGAGAAAAAATAAATATTGTATTTTCATTCGGCTATAAAGCCGAGAACAAACGAATGTAATGGAGATGCAAATAAAAAATACAGAGCTTTTTGAATAGAAAGAAATCAAAAAAGAATTGAACTTTTGAAGGTGATTTTACATTTCATATATTCTATTTAAATTTTTACTCTTAAATCTTTTATTTTTATATTTTATATACGAAAATATTAAACAAAAAAGAGGAATCGTTCACCTTACCCGCGGATTGAGTTTGGACGACCGAACCTCTGGGTTCGTCGGAAACGTCGCCGGCGCGGGGGGGAAGACGAAGAGCCTTCATCTTTTTCTTTTCATTTTTGTCCTTTTTTAAGGGATTCGGGGATTTTAGGCTTAAACCGAGGCTAAGGAAGTGATAATCGGCTGAAAGGAGGTTCCTTTTAGGAACTCCGACCACCGTTGCAACGGCGGCGGTAAGGATGGGTTCAAACCCTAGCCGAATGTAGAAGAAGGAAGAGAGGATTTGGTTGTTTTTGTTTTTAAGTTTTTAGTTTAGGGTTAAAATGAGGTTTAAAAAAAAATAGGTTTTTATTTGTTTAATGAAACGGCGCCGTTTGGTCTGGGGAAGACCCGCGCGTCGACCCGACCCGTCTGTGGGGGGTTCGCGCATTTCGGGAAAATGGGAGAATTACCATTTTCGTCCTCCCAGATTTTCGCCCCTTTTGATTTTGTCCATTTTACTTTTTTGTCTTTTTAAATTTACCCCTATTGTTTTATTTCATTTTTTATTTAATCCAAGCTTGGCTATGTGAAACGCAGCGCTTTGGGACCTAGGGATATTCTCCCATTTGGTCCCTGAAGTTTAAGCGCCTTGTGTTTTGGTCCCTGACGCCTTTTTATTATCTATTATTTATACCCCATTGTTTACTTTGATTCCAAATTCGTCCTCAACCTATTTAGTTTATTTAGTTCCTTTTTTAAAATGTTTATCATATGTTATTTAAAATATTTTATATACTATTTATTCCATTTTATTATATATATATATATGTTATTTATTTTAATTTGCTTTATGTACTGATCATTCAAAATTGATTTTATTATGTATTTTTAAATTATTATATATATATATATATATTTTTTTTTTTTTTATTTTTTAAACTATCTTATATATATGTTTTTTGTTAGATTCTTTTTACATATTATATATTGTTTATTCTCAAAGTTTTATATATATAAATCGTTCTTTTACACTGCTTTTCTTTTTATATGTTATTATTTTAAAATTTCCTTTTCCATATTTTATTCTAAACTTTTATATGCTATTTTGACTTGCTGTTTATAAATAATTTATTTTATGTTAAAATATATTGCATGTTAATTATTTGAAATTATTTTATACCATTTTTTATATTACCTATTTTATATTTATATATGTATACATTATTTGATTTTTTTTATATATATTTTTATATATATCATCTTTCTTTCTTTTTTTTTTTTAAAATATATATTGTTTTAAGTATACTATTGATTTTAAAAATTCTTTTCTACATTATTGGTTTTAACCTTACTTATTATCATCTTTTAAAATAGTTCTTTTTTCATTTTATTCATTTTAATTGGCTTTACGTTCTTTTGTTACATATGATGTTTATTCCATTGTCCTTGAATTGTTGATGCTCATATTTAAATAATGTATGTGGTGTGAGTGTCGGCATTGTACGTGCTATGATTCGATTATTAGCGTTTTCATATTATTGCTATTCACTCGCATAATATTATACTCATGCATTATTGTTTATGCTCATTTTATATCGTGTTATCGCATTGTGAATTGAACCCCGACATATTTATCCAATTTAGATTTGTTTCATTCGATTTCAACAAAATAAATACACGTTGTTTAAACATTGTACTCGCTATTATTCAAAATGAAGGCAATATTTAGTGTTTGGGAAAAATTGAAAAATTGTGCCCTAACGTGCTGGGTTGCGATTTTTCGTTTGACCAAATAACTAAATACCCTTTTAAATGCATGTTTTAGAAATTATAAGATGATCTCGGTTTTGAGAATTTTAAAATGTTATGTCCTAACATACTGGATGTGGCATTTTATCTTTTCAAAACAAGTGAATCTTAAAATTCAAAGCGAAGTATTCAAATATTCTTTAAAAGAAATCGCATTTTAAAATCTTTTCAAATTTTTCGACATTAGGACATTAATTGTTCAATTCAGTACCAATTTTGGGCGTGACGAGGGTGCTAATCCTTCCTCGCACGTAACCGACTCCCGAACCCGTTTTCTTGAATTTCGTAGACCAAAAACACCGTTTTAGTAAACCAAAACGTTTTATTAAAACAAAGGTGATCCGATCACACCTAATAAAGATCGGTGGCGACTCCTATTTTTAATTTTCGTTTTCAAAACCAAAGTCGATCCCCTATTTTTCAAAACCTAGAAAAAAATGGTTTCGACATTAACTATTAATAATATCTTTTTATTTTTATATTTTTATAATTCAAATCAATTTTGTTTTGAGATAAATAATTCAAATCAAATTTGAGCGTTAGCTTAAAACATAAAAATTCTTACCCAAACTCAATCAAGTTGGGCTAGCCGCATGGCTATGAATAGATGTAGTTAAAACTAGTAAGACATTGACTTAATGGACAAGTCTGGAGAATTTTAAAATTCCAAGGTTGAGTTTTACCATGTGTAAATATTATGTTTGAGTTCTCAATTTAGATTTTCTTTAGTACAACGATAATTTGAACTCAAACTATTCTTGTGATAAATGAACACTCAGCCAATAAACCACAAATTTAGATTCTTCTCAATTTAGATTTCATTCTTAAGTATCACTATGTGTGGGCCTTGTTGGGATATTATTTCAATTATTAATTGAACCGTGTTTTGTGTTAGCTAATTTTGACAATAGATATTAAAATATGTATTTTGCACTTCCAATTATGATTATACTTATAATTGCACTTGTAACTTAAAGTAAATAATAATAATAAGAAGAAGGAGAAGGAGGGAGAAATTTACTTACATAGTGTAAAATTAAAGTGGTTTTACATTTTCCATAACTTTTTATACAATTAACATTTTTAATAATCCTACTGCCATATTTCATACTCCATCCATTTAGATCATACATGTCAAGTGTGATATAAATTCAAAATGTCAAATTATTCATTTTATGTAAAAAAAATTTAACTATTAAAAATATATTAATATAGGCATATTTTACATGCATGACAAGTATAAATATCTTGATAAATACAACAGTTGGATTGTTAAAATATTAATTAAATAAAAAGCTATGAAATAGCGTAAAACCACTTTAATTTTGCACGTGTAAGTAAATCACTCCCTATACTAATAATAATAATAATAATAATAATAATAATAATAATAATAATAATATGCTTTAAAAATGAAAAATTTTACTAGTAGACTTGGAAGGAGAAATTTTTTACCTACCCAATTTTAATGTATCATTATTATTTATTTCTAATTAAATTATATAATTAAGTTGTAATAAATAAAATTCTTTTAGAACACTTTTATAAAAAAATATATTATTTAAGAATTATATTATTTTTAATTAAATTAAATTAATTAAGAGATAATAAATAAAACTCATTCCTAAATCATTTCTCAATGTCTATACTTCAAAGCCTCAAAAGAAAATTTTAATAACTGAAGTATTGGATAATATGAACATAACATAGATATACTTAATATTTATTATCATACAAAATTAGTCCAAATCAAAAGTGATATGATATTGTTAAGGTTTACTGACCTTCAATTATTAAATAAAATATGAGTCAAATATGTATAGATACTCTAACTCTAATTGATGATGGGCTAATTAGAAATTTAGGTTAATGTGCAAAGGTTGTATATTAGGGTTATGGTATCTAAATTACAAATATGTAACTTTTCTGATATCTCAACCTCTGAATCATAAAACTTGAAGATCTCAACTTATCAATGAATCTAAGTATGATTCTGCATCTAGTTTTTGGTTCTTGATGATCTAGCATGACATACCCTAGTTTATTAAATATTATAGCAAAATTTTTATGATACTTAGAGGTATTAGAGTCAAGTAATAAATTTAATCTCAATAAATAAACCAAAAATAATTTTGAGATTAAGGAAATGCAAAAGATTCCATATACTTCAGTAATGAGAAATCTAATATATGCTTAGTTTTATATGCATTCGAATATTGCGTAGATTGTTGGATGTTGCTTAGATAATTAAGAAATTTAAATATAGATAATTAGAAAGCAGCCAAATGTTTCATATGTTATTTTTAGGAAAAAAAATATTATGTGTTCACATATCAAAGGTCTAATGAATTAGAGATCGTTAGGTATACAAACTCCAATTTTTTGGGATATGGAAGCAAAATTTTTTCACTAGGCTGCAAATTGTAATAATAAATGGTAGTTTTTTTTATTCCAATAACATCAAGAGCACAAAAACTTTAAATTCATATTTGTTAAAGTAAGAGTTTGGATTGATCAAGTGTAGGGGTGAGCGTTCGATCGAATCGAATCGAATCGAATCAAATGAAAAAATTTTGAGTTAATCGAGTTGACGAATCGTATTTTATCATCCTAATTTGATTTGAAATTTTCTCGAATCGAGTCGAGTGAAATAGAATTCAAATCGAATTGAATATATTTTTTCGAGTTAAATTTTAAAAAATAATTTTCGGTCCTTGTAACCACTGTCACCCATCGTAATAAAATTTTTCCACCATAATAAAAAATTTTATTAACTTTCATCACATCATAATTTATTTATTAATCTTTTATATACGGGTTAACTTTTTTGCTTGCTTAGTTGTTTCAATTATCTTTAGATTCTTGCCACTATGTATTTTGGAATTAAAAAATATATTA
Organism: Gossypium stocksii; assembly: GCA_020496765.1. Classification (NCBI taxonomy): domain Eukaryota; kingdom Viridiplantae; phylum Streptophyta; class Magnoliopsida; order Malvales; family Malvaceae; genus Gossypium; species Gossypium stocksii. The sequence continues at coordinate 30,249,555 of CM035626.1, read as the reverse complement.
AATGTAAAAATGTGACTTTTTAATAAAAGTTATTTTAAAGATAAAATGTGAAATTGATACCAATATAAAATTTTAACACGAATATTTTATGGCATCATTAATAATTCAATTTTAATATAAATATTCAATATGAATAAACAATTCAATAATATAAATAATATAAAATGTGAAATTTAATTTAATAATATAAATAGTATATATAAATAAAATTATTATTATTTATGTTTATGGGGTTTTTTTTTTGATAATTTTGATTTTTTATTTGGGAGTAAATAGTGAGAAGTAAAAGTTTAGGGGAAAAATAAAAAATTTTGGGAGTAAAAGTTTGAGGGAAAGGAAATAGGGGGAGTAGGGAAAATATTAAAAAAAATTGGGGGGGGATGAGTTTGGGGTAGATGGGGGGTGGGATGGGAAGGGAGTAAAAGTTTTAAGGAGAAAGTGGGAGGGAGTAAAAATTTTGGGGGAAAATAAAAATTTTTGAGGGTTTTGGGGAGTAAAATTTTGAGAAAAAGTAAATAGGAGAGTAAAATTTTGGTGGGAAATGGATTTTGGGTATATGGGAGGTTAGGATGGGAGGGGAGTAAAAGATTTGGGGGAAAAGTGGGAAGGAGTAAAAATTTTGAGGGAAAAGTAAAAAGGTTTGGGAGTTTGGGGTAAAAATGTAAAATATTATAGTTTGATATTCGAATTATTCGAATTATTCAAGTTATTCGAATTTGAAAACTCAACTCGATTCGAACTCGAAATTAAAAAAAAATTCGAGTTGACTCGAATAACTCGATTAGTTTAACTCGAAATTTGAATTTTTTTTTCGATTTTTTCGAGTCAAATCGAGTTTCTCACCCCTAATCAAGTGTAAAGCAACATATTGAGACAAACTCTATGATTGCATATATGCTTATTAAGGTACTACCACCCAAGATTTTTCATGAGCACACTGCTCATATAGGTATAATTCATTTGAAGATATTCGATTTTAGCGGGGTTTGAAATTTTAAATGTTTTTATGTTACAGACACATTTTTAGTTATTTCGGTTTAGGGATTTTTTTAAGGTTATTTTTTCACACTCTAATTTTAAAAAGGTTTGATCTCACTAAGGTTTAAGGAGGACCAATTAGAAATAGACATGATCTAGATCACATTGCATGCAACTTTCATTCTACACATCCATACTTGATCTATGCCATTTGGTTGTGTTAATATATGTGATCAAGGACAAATTTAGTTACGATATATGTAACAAAAGTCGCATTGGTTCTATGTTAGCATAATTAATGGATGAGATTTTTTAAAATACCTTTTAGATAGGGGTGAGCAAAACTTGATTCAACTCGAAAAATCGAAAAAAAATTTTGTAACACCCTAAACCCCTGTCCGTCACCGGAATAGGGTTTCGAGGAATTACTCAACTAAATTAAACTTACAAGAGTTCATAGATACATATCAGGCATAGATTCATTTTAAATTCTATAACCGAATATACCTACTTGCAAAAAGGTTCATCAATACATCATATCTCGTTAAATTTACTTTATAAGCATTTATTAAATTTCCACAATGTGACTACTAACAAAGAAGCCTAATCAAATTCTTAGATAGCAAATCAACCATATTCGAACCTCATTGCACATTTGTTACTATCCAAAACTTATGCTACAAAATAACAAGCCACATAAATTTCATCAACACATATACTCAAACTTAAAGGTTTAGCAAGCCATTTTCGCATGGCTAAGATATTTATAACTCAAATTGTAATCCGATTCAAAAGAAGGGAGATTAGCCTATACATGCCATTGTTCCAAAATAACTATCGAATTTACCAAAATAACGATGGTAGTGTAGGTGATTTAAGTTTGAATCCCCGAGTCCGTAGCTTCAAAATGAGATCTATAAAACAGAGGAAACAAAGTAAACAGAGTAAGCATTTCAATGCTTAGTAAGTTTTAAGCAATGTAAACAAATAAAAATTCAATTATAAATTGGTCGTTCGTGGTTTCAATTCAATTTTCTTTTGGGTATATCACCCCTTAGCCGAATATAGACACTCTCATAATACACAATAAGCAGATAACTTTCACTTGAAAGTAAGCTCATATAAACGTAGGTATATTACATAATTTCACATAACTTTTCACATTGACTAGATGCACTATAATCATAGAGACAGTCTTATTGTTTTACTCACATATACATCACATAATAACCTTATGATTTAGTCCAAATCAAGCTTACATATAAGCTCAGGATACATACCTGTTTATTTTAACGCATTGAACGTATTCATTAATAATTGATAGTGTGAAGTCTTTTAGTCTTAGACTTTACTCGGATCATCGGTGAGACCTTTAGCTCGGATGAAATCTCCACACGTAGCCAGCGGGTCTTAACCTGGACATAATCTCCGCACATAGCCCGTTGGTCTTAACCCGAACATAATCTTCGCACATAGCCAGCGGGTCTTAACCCGGATATAATCTCCGCACATAGCCAGCGGGTCTTAACCCAGACATAATCTCCAAGTTTCATGTAAATTTAGTCACATATAATAACATTTCACATTGATTATCACATATATAAATCCCTTGCCTCATTCAAATATAAGCATATAACATGCATCTTAACTTCATTGCATAGACATCATTTGAATTTAAAATACATATACCTCATTCACTAAACTTCCATCTCAATAAGCAACCACATACATGATCATATACTCATATTACTTCCTCGGCTTTTTTTCTAGTAACCATTCGGCCTCATATCATTTACATGTCTTTAACCTCCAATTAACCTTATTAAGGTAAAGACTATAGGCCATAGTTCATCTATCATACATATATCTAGTTATATTTAAGTTAATACCAAATTCAATTACTCAAAACTTACCTCGAATTTTTCTGAACAACTACGAATCAACTATTCCGTCACTTTCGCTTTCCCTTTATCCGAATTTGTCCCTCTATGCTCTTGAGCTAAATAAAATAATTTAATTATATTAATCCTTATTCAAACATCTCAATTGATCATTTTCACTTACAGTCAAAATAAGTGCATACAAGCATGTATACTCATAAATACTTTAGAAAGCACATACATGTCATTCAAACCCTTATTTCATACTTATTAATTAAGTATGTTAGACTTTTGTGCATGCATATTCTAATAATTAAACATTTAGTCCATTTTGCCAAATCCTCCTAAGGCCCAACGCCAAATGCTATCATGCATTAAAACAAACATTCTAATCATCTAAAGAACATGGCCGAATAAGGACTTTACTAAGGTTAACCCTTTTGCCCTTCAATTAAAGTGTACCTTATTAAATCAACTCATTTGGCCTAGATCAAGGTAATATAACCAACCTTTAAAACATAATTATCACCAATGCATTTAGCTAACTCATTCCTTAACTTTAAACACATAAGAATACATTTTTGAGATACATTTTAATCATCTTCATCAACTACCACTTATCACTTAAGTTGGCCGAATGTATACCCTCAACCATGCACACATATAATTCACATTTCATTACAAAGCTAATATATTATCAAGGTCACATTACCTAAATGGCCGAATACACAATGTTATATTTATACACAAATCACATTCGGCACCACCATTTAATTCAACTAGTCCTTGTATAAATTTTTTTAAGCTCATTGACACAAAGTAACACTATCCTATTCTCTCTCGATTGAGCTAAATCATGCTTTAGTATTTAGCCCAATTGGCCATTAGAGAATTAACCAAAACAACATTCAAATATTTTATGCCTAAATTTCCCAAAGGCCGAATACCACCTAAGACCTTTAGTGCTTATACCAAATTTACACTTCAAATAATTTTATTCACACGCTATTAACTGAATCTCAATTAACTAAGCATTTAAACAAATTTTCTTTAACCATTTTCACATTCGGCAATAATAAGGACCATTTAACAAACCTTAAATTCAACTTATAACAATATATACCCCATGGCCGAATGCTCCCTTGAACAATTTACTCTTACAAAGCATAAATTTCACAATCAAACTTACAAGCTTATAAGCACATACATTTTAACATCACAATGTCTATTAAACACTTATTCATCCATTCCTATCATTTCTATTTAAAAACATCAACTAACATGAATTAGCACACTTTGAACCATAACCGAATACATACCTCATCTCAAATTCAAACAATTATACACTTACAACTCAATTCATTCAATTTACACCTAATTCCATCAATTCAAAGCTCAATTAACAAGAACATGCTTGATTTTAAACAAAAACAAATTTCCCTTTTCAATAGCACTTATACGGCAATTTCATTTCAAATCTCAAAAGAAATGTTCAATTTTAACCATTCACTATCAATAAGCTCATTCGGCCATCATAAACTCAAATTCAACATCAAAGCATCATTTTCCAATGTCTATCAACATTTTACAACTTAAATTCAACTTGCCGAATTCACCTATACTTCTTAATTCAAAAACTTTGGCCATGGGTTAATTTAGCAATGCATTAACCATGCTAACTTCAAAAACAATTTAGCAAAATTCACACCACATACCTTTAATTTGCTTCACTTATGGCCGAACCCTTTGACAAATTTTCTCTTCTTCTTTAACTAGTTAAGGCAATGAAAGAGGAAGGATGAACATATATTGTTTTTATCACCCTTTTCTTATTTTAAATTATTCTTTATTTCATAATATTATATTAACTTTTATTTTAAGCACATAATAAGCATATATATTCACTAAAATACAAAATAAAAACAACCAAAACATCATCATTAGGTTGGTTGGCCGGCCACTAAAAGAAAAAAGGAAAATTTGACATGCAAGGCCATCATTTCACTTGCATGCACTTGTTAGTCATCACACATTTAACTAGCATACTTCCAAAGTTCTCAACTGAGTCCTTTTAAGTGCAATTCACATTTATAACTCTAAATTAAAATGTCACACATGATTTGACACATATATTAGGCATCAAAATAAATATTAAATTATTCTTGTGACTTGGTTTTGTGGTCCCGAAACCACATTCCGACTAGGGTCAATTTAAGGTTGTCACAACTCTCCCCCACTTAAGAAATTTTTGTCCCCGAAAATCTTACCAAAGAATAAGTTAGGGTATCGTTCTTTCATAGAGTTCTCAAGCTCCCAAGTAGCTTCTTCCGCCCCGTGTTTGACCCACAACACTTTCACTAACGAAATTCTCTTATTCCGTAAATCTTTAACCTCGTGTGCTAAAATACGAATTGGTTCCTCTTTATAACTCAAATCAGATCAAATCTCAATGTCGGATGGACTAATCACATATGTTGTGTCGGATCTATAGTGTTGAAGCATCGAAACATGAAAAACATTGTGAATCTTTTCAAGTTCGGGAGGTAAAATCAATCGATATGCTACCGGTCCAATCCGTTCAGATATTTCATACGGCCCGATGAACCTCGGACTCAATTTACCCTTACGGCCGAATCTAAGCACCATTTTCCATGGTGATACTTTAAGAAATACTTTGTCTCTGACCTGATACTCAATGTCTTTCCGCTTTAAATCTGCATATGACTTCTGACGATCTGAAGCTGCCTTAAGACTATCACGGATCACTTTTACTTTCTGCTCGGCATCTTTAATCAAATCAACCCTGAAGATTTTACTTTCACTAAGTTCAGCCCAGAACAACGGCATACGGCATTTGCGACTGTACAAAGCCTCATAAGGTGCCATCTTAATGCTTGATTGAAAACTGTTGTTGTAAGCGAATTCAATCAGAGGCAAATACTGTTCCCATGAACCACTAAACTCAAGGACACAACATCTCAACATATCCTCGAGTATCTAAATTACTCGTTCTAACTGACCGTCCGTTTGAGGATGAAACGCGGTGCTAAAATGTAGCTTAGTACCCAGAGAATTTTGTAGTTTCCTCCAAAACCGTGATGTAAATCTCGGGTCTCTATCTGATACAATAGAAATAGGCACCTCATGCAATCTGACAATCTGAGAAACATACAATTCGGCTAACTTATCAAGCGAGTAATCCGTACGTACGGGAATAAAGTGAGCCGATTTAGTTAATCTATCTACAACAACCCAAATTGCATCCTTCTTACTTAGTGTCAATGGTAGCCCAGATACAAAATCCATCGTAACTTTATCCCATTTCCACTCGGGTATCAAAATCGGTTGTAACAAACCCGAAGGCACCTGATGTTCCGCTTTTACTTGTTGGCATATTAGACACTTAGACACAAAATTTGAGATGTCTCGTTTCATACCATGCCACCAATACTGACGTTTCAAGTTGTTGTACATTTTTGTGCTACCCGAATGAACCGAAATTCGGTTGTTATGAGCTTCATTCAGAATCATCAAAACCAGCTCTGAATTTCTCCGAACACACACTCGACCTCTGAACCTCAAACAATCACTGTCGTCAACTTGAAATTCAGAATCCACATTTAAATCACACTGAGCTCGCTTGGCAATTAAATCCTCATCAGCTTTCTGAGCTTCACAAGCTTCACAAACTTGCCGTAATAACACCAGTTTTACTTTTAATTCTACTATCAACACACAATTAGCAGATATAGATAAATGCACATTCATTGCTCGTAAAGCAAACAATGATTTCCGGCTAAGAGCATCAGTAACAACATTCGCCTTTCCCGGATGATAGTCAATGACAAGCTCATAATCCTTGAGCAATTCAAGCCAACGTCTTTGTCTCAGATTCAAGTCTCTTTGAGTCATCATGTATTTGAGGCTTTTATGATCGGAATAGACATGACATTTTTCACCAAATAAGTAATGATGCCAAATCTTCAGAGCAAACACAATAGCAGCTAATTCGAGATCGTGAGTCGAATAATTTTTCTCATGAGGCTTCAACTGTCTCGAAGCATACGCAACAACTCTGCCTTCTTGCATCAAAACACATCCCAAGCCATTCAAAGATGCATCACTATAAACCACAAACTCTTTACCGATTTTAGGCTGAACTAATACTGGAGCTTCCGTCAACAGGGCTTTCAATTGGTCGAAACTTTCCTGGCACTTTTCAGACCATTCAAATTTAACATCTTTCTACAATAGCTTTGTCAACGGAGTTGAAATCATTGAGAAACCTTTCATAAACCGTCGGTAGTACCCGGCAAGTCCTAGAAAACTCTGAACTTCTGAGACATTTCTAGGAGGCTTCCAATCAAGGATAGCTGAAATTTTATTCGGATCAACTCGTATACCTGAAGCAGATACAAAATGTCCCAGAAAGCTGACCTCGTGCAACCAGAACTCACATTTACTGAATTTCGCATACAACTGATTATCACGCAAAATCTGAAGCACAAGTCTCAAATGCTCGGCATGCTCAAACTCATCGCGAGAATAAATCAAAATGTCATCGATAAACACAACCACAAATCAATCTAGATACTGCTTAAACACCCGATTCATCAGATCCATGAAAACCGCGGGGGCATTAGTGAGCCCAAACGGCATCACTAAAAACTCATAGTGTCCGTACCTCGTTCTGAAAGCAGTTTTGGGTATATCTGAGTCTCGAACTCGTAACTGATAATAGCCAGATCGCAAATCAATCTTTGAGAACACTAAAGCTCCCTTTAACGGATCAAATAGGTCGTCAATACGAGGCAACGGATACTTATTCTTTATAGTCACCTTGTTCAGCTGCTGATAGTCAATACACATTCTCAAAGTTCTATCTTTCTTTTTCACAAACAAGACTGGTGCACCCCAAGGTGAAAAGCTCGGTCGTGCGAAACCTCTATCAGTCAATTCTTGCAACTGAGATTTCAACTCTTTCAACTCTGTAGGAGCTATACGATACGGAGCAATTGAAATCAGAGTTGTACCTGGAACTAACTCAATGCCGAATTCAACCTTTCTAACAGGCGGTAATCTCGGTAATTCTTCAGGGAACACATCCGGATACTCACAAACCACAGGTACAGTTTCAAGCTTTTGTTCGGATATCTTGTTATCCAGCACATAAGCAAGATAAGCTTCACAGCCCTTTTTCATATACTTTCGAGCCAGAACAGAAGATATTACTGCCGGTAATCCATTCAGATCAGTAGACTCGACCCGAATTATTTCATTATTCGAACACCGCAAATCAATAGTCTTTCGCTTACAGTTCACAACAGCATCGTGCACAGTCAACCAATCCATTCCGAGAATAACATCGAATTCATCAAATGGCAAAAGCATCAAATCGGCCGAAAAATAGAAATCTCAAATCATAAGGGGACATTTCTTACACACTTTATCAACTAAAATACATCGACCTAAAGGATTGGATACTCGAATCACAAACTCAGTAGACTCAATAGGGAGAGTCTTATTAGATGCTAAAATTTTACATACATATGAATGAGTTGAACCAGGGTCAATCAAAGCAATCACATCAGTATCAAAGAGAGTGAAAGGACCAGTAATAACATCTGGCGAAGAGGCATTCTCTCGTGCGCGTATAGTATAAGCCCTAGCAGGAGCACGAGCCTCGGATTTGGTCGTGGCATTTTTAAACCTTCTCTGACCGCTGCTAGCATTTCTCAGATTTCTAGGTGGTCTACCTCGTGCTGAAGTAGTACTCGGTTTCCCACTCTGATTCACATTCTGCTCAGACCATCTTGGGCATTCCTTGATAAAGTGGTCAGTTGATCCACACTTATAGCAGGAACGGTCATGAAATCTACAACTCCCCGAATGCCATTTTCCACTTAGATAATAACATGCTCAGAACATAATATCAGTCACTCAGATCATACAAATTTGGGTCTAGTTAGCCCTTCTCGACCCTATAGTAAGCTCACAGTCATTTGGGACGACCTGGCCACATGGCCATTATACGATCACATGGCCACACCCAGCCATTATACGATCGTGTCTTGTACACGACCTAGCCTTCGTTGTTCACACAACTGTGTCATCTCACACGGCCTACTACACTGGCGACCACACGCCTATATGGCGTCGACAGAATGGTTTTTGACTTTTGTCGAAACCTCAATTTTTGCATTTTTTGGTACACACCTGTTACGATTTTGATGCAAAATCACTCTCGAGGCCTTGAAACCTAATAACGGAGCATCCAAAACTGATTTAGTGGGCTAATTAACGAGTTTTTGACAATAACATATTATCAGAAATTCGACGTACCACCAACGAAAAACCTCTATTAGCACCGCTAAAACTAAAGGAGCGAAAATCACAGTTCAATAGCCTCTTCCTACACCATTAATTGCAGAGAAATTAGATTTTTGTTCAATCGTTACATGTTTATGAGGAAAAAAAAGAGAATTTACCGAACCCGTACGAGTGCAATAAATGTTACAGATAAAAAAAAGAAAAGATGGATTGAGAAAAACGAAGAAAAGGGAGAAGAATGAAACAAAGGGAATTTTCAGCAAGGGAATGGAGAGAACAAACGTCAGAATTTTTTTCAAAAGCCAAAAACCAAAAATGAGATATTCTGATAACTTCCCACATCCCAGCTCCCCTATCTTCTCTCAATTAACTACCCACTACTCAGATTTCTAGTACAACTCAAACTCTCTTAACCTACCGAGCAAAAATATTAGCCTTCACGCTTGTGCAGGGATTTGAGCACAAGGCCTCTAGTAACCTAACTGATCGTGATTGTGATGAAGTAATAATAATGATCGTACCTAGGAACTAACTATTATCACGATAAAAGGCAAGCGCACCTATCGAATAGTAGTATAGGTAGTGGTAAGACCGAAATGTCGAATCCAAGGAACTAAAAGTACTAGTAATAACTTTCTTCCTATTATCTAGCCTAGAAATAAAGGGAGGTTGTTTATAGACTAAAATTCTAACTAACTAAAGATGCGACAAATAATAAATTGGGGAAATACTTTAGGAGAACTTGATCGATAAAGAAAATACCTAAGGAAGAATGCACCTAGACTTCACTTGTTATTTAACTCTGAACTAGACAATTTATTCATTCGACTTGATCCGTAGAGATCCCTAAATTATGTTTATATCTCCGTCGAGAATAAGAATAACAAACCTTAGGTTGATTAATTGAAATCTCTTTCTAATTAAAACCCCTAGTGTTGCATTAACTCGATCTATGGTTCCCCATATTAGATTTGACTCTAATCCGGCAGATTTTTGTCGTCTTATGTTTAGGATTGTGATAAACTCCACTTAATTGTGTTGGATCTACTCTTAAACTGGGACTTTTGCTCCTTTGAATAAGCATATTTGACTTAAATTAAAATCCTTAAATATCAACTCAAGAATTAAAAAAACAATTAAGAGGAAATCGAATATTTATCATATAGTTCAGATAACAATAACAAGATCCGTCTTAGGTTTCATCCCCCTCAGGTATTTAGGGGATTTTAGTTCATAAAAATAAAAGATATCTCAAAATAAGGAAAACAACAAAACATAAAGAAAACCCAAAACTCCTGAGAGAAATTTAGGAAGATCTTCAGTCTTGATGTAGATCCTTGCTTCTGAGATAGATCAATCGACTTTCTTCGAGTAATTCCTTTCCTTCTACTATCTGTGTCCCTTAAGTCCTCTTCTAGGGTGTTTTTATAGACTTTGGAATACCCTTCTTAGCCCCTAAGTAGCTTTTTCCGCATGAAATTGAAACTCGTCACGATAGGGACACGCCCGTGTGGCACGCTCGTGTGCATCAAGCCCAGGCCGTGTTCGAGTCTGTTAATGTGGCACAGGCATGTGGTGCACCCGTATGAGGAACTCCAAGCCGTGTTGATTTCTCACACTAGCCTATTTTCTTCTTTTTTGGCTAGTTTCTCGTTCTTTTCACTTTCCTATGCTCACCTAAGTATAAAACATGAAATTAAAGGATTAAGAGCATCAAATTCCACAATTCAAAGGATAATTCATCCAAAATTATGCTAAGCATGGGGTAAAAACATGTATAAATTACGGTTTATCACTAACACTCCTCCTAACCACCAGACCAGTAAGCCCATTCTGACATGGTTTTACTAATAAGTTAATATAAGCCTGCTGAGCAAGGTTAAGGCTTAAGTAAAAAAAAAAACCAAAATTTGCCAATGAGAAGGCTTGAACTTGGGACCCCTCACACAAACCTAGAATACTTAACCACTAAAGCAGACAGATATTTTGTGTTAATTAAACACAGAAGCAGAGATAAATTATTTTAGGGGCGTTACACGAATATTTAGAATTAGCGAACCAGAGTATATCCAACCAAAAGTATCAATCGAAAAGCCACTTAAATTATACCTTAAGGTACTTCCTTCACATGTAAAATATGTTTATTTAGGTGACACTTCTACTTTGTCTATGATTATTTCAACCGAGCTAACTAAAGAACAAGAAGAAAAGTTGATTGAAGCACTAAAAAAATTTAATAGGGCTATTAAATGAACCATAAAAGATATCTGTAGTATTAGTTCATCCATGTGCATGCAGAAAATCATCTTAGAAGATGGTGAGAAATGAACAGTTGATGGATAACAGAGGCTAAACTCAGTTATGAAGGATGTGGTAAAGAAAGAAATCATTAAATGGTTAGATGCATGTATATTTTCCCCATCTCAGACAGTTCATGGGTAAGTTCGATCTAGCACGTGCTAAAGAAATGAGGCATTACAGTCATGGAGAATGAAAACAATGAGTTGATACCAATCAGAACAGTTACGGGTTGGAGAATAGATTACCGAAAGTTGAACAAGGCAACTCAGAAAGACCACTTTGTTTTTTCATTCTTGGGCCAAATGCTGGATAGACTCACGAGGAGAGACTATTACTGTTTTCTAGACAGATACTTAGGATACAACTAGAGCACAGTAGCTTCAGAGGATCAACTTAAACAACATTCACATGCCTATACGGTACGTTTACCTTTAGACGTATGCCTTTTGGTTTATGTAATGCATCTACTACATTTCAAATATGTATGATGACGATTTATACTCACATGGTTAAAAAGTTTTTAGAAGTTTTTATGAATGATTTTCAATGTTTGGAGATACTTATAATGATTGCTTAGATAATCTAGCCAAGGTACTAAGGCGGTACGAAGAAATAAACCTTATGCTCAATTGGGAAAAGTGTCATTTCATGGTACGAGAAGGTATTTTTTTAGGACACCAAATAATGAGACGAGGGATCAAAGTAGACAAAGAAAAGTAGATGTACTTGAGAAACTCTCACCTCCGACATTTATTAAGGGTGTTAAGAGCTTTTTTGGACAAGCCGAATTTTATCGGAGGTTCATCAAATACTTCTCCAAAATTGCTAAACCCTTATGCAAATTATTGGAGGACACAACAATTAAATTTGATGAAGAATGCTTAAAGGCTTTCGATGATCTGAAAAGTTGATTGGTCTCAACACCAATCATTATCACACCGAATTGGGAGTCTCCATTCAAATTAATGTGCGATGTAAGTGACTTTGTTGTGGGAGCCATAATGGGATAGCAAAGGAATAAGATTTTTCATCCCATCTACTATGCAAGTCAAACTTTAACGAGAGCTCAATTCAATTATATAGTAATAGAAAAAGAGTTACTTGTCATTGTTTTTGCTTTGACAAGTTTCGATCTTATCTTGTAGGTACCAAGGTAACTATTTTCACAGATCATTTGACAATAAAATACTTGCCAAGAAAGATGCCAAGCTAAGGTTAATCCGGTGGGTACTCCTACTGCAAAAGTTCGATCTAACAATTCAAGATCAGAAAGGGGTAGAAAACCATGTAGTAGATCACTTGTCCAGATTGGAGTTGCAATAAGAGACATTTCCTCTTGTTCTTATTAAGAAGAAATTTTTGGACGAGCACTTATTTAAGGTAAATAACGTTTAGAATTTCCTCAATAACTTTCATTTAGTTTCAACAAAACTCAATTCTAAAGCTTCTAAAACATTTAAATTAAAGAATAATGGCTTAATTGACTTACCAAAACAAATTTCAAGCTTCAATTCTCTAATTTCTCCTTTTTCTTCCTTCTTTCTTCTTTTCTTTTTCTATTTCGTTTGTTTCTCTTGTACGTTTCTTTGTTCTTCTTTTTTTTCTTTATTTCTTTTTACTTTTATTTACTTAATTAATTATTATTATAAAATATCTAATTAATAACTAATATATATTACATGTGTACTAATACTTATATATACACATTTATTATCCCACCACCATACATTTGTCATTATCTCAATTAATTAAAATATAATATTACATAATTATTAACAATAATTATAATAAATAAATAAATATCATTTACTTAATTTATAAGTAAATATATATAACATACATTTGTACTAATAATTTAAATACACATGTATTTATTCTCTATCTTACACATGTCACTAATTTAGTTTAATTACTAATTTAATCCCTTGACATTTTTCTATTCTATAATTAAACTTTTATACTCTATTCAATTTAGTCCTTTCTAATAACTACTTCTAATTAAACTAAATTCACTTATCAAAAATCTAATTCAACTCATAACTAGCTTCATAAATATTTTTAATAAATATTTACTGACTTGTTTTTCCTAAGACGGAGGCCCTAAACTCATTTTTTCGGTGCCCGTGGAATTTGGGTCGTCTTCGATCTCCGATTACTTCTAATCCGAGTGAGCTTCCGAATCACTATAAAACATGGAAAAGAAAACAGAGTAAGCTATATAGCTTAGTAAGCTTGTATGATAATAAACTCAATTTATATATATACAATTCAAACAATTAAGCATATCATAATATAACTCATATTGATCCACAAACCTATCACATATTCATTCACAAGGTTAAATATGAAATTCACAAATTTTCTTTGATTCAATGCTTGTATAGTTCATGTCCGTACCTGTACTCACTCGTATCAATCTCCTACTCATACATATCCTTGATATACCCGTTGAACCATTCAGAATAATATCGGATACCCAGAAATCACACACCCTAAGTGCCAAATATATAACTGAAGCTATCTCAATCTCATATCTTATATAATGCTCACTCTCGAGCTATCAATCGGTCTGCTCACACAAGCTGATGAGAATCCACAACACATGTTGGATAACTCAGCCACCGGTAGGACGTACAGACCAGCTCCCAAATCACATAACCCCTAATGACATGTCATTCGTATCCTAATCTATTCCTAAGGTTCAACCAGGATTTCACATTCCCGAATCTTTGTCGAACGTATCCATAAGGTCGTATTCACAATTAAATTCAATGATAAAGCATTTAAAACACAAATATAATAATGTTTATTAACATACGAACTTCTCTTGATCACAAAAACGACGAAATGGATTAACTAGTCCTATACTTTATTCTTTCCCCAATCTAGATCCGAATTTCACTTTTCTTGATCTATATAATATCAAATTAACTTATTCAATTATCATTCCATTAACTTTAGCCCAAAAATAAAATTATGGAAAAATTACACTTTGGCCCCTAATTTTTCAACATTTTTACAAATTAGTCCTTATCACATAAAAATACAAATTCATGAAATTAGGTCCTTACCCATGCTAGCCGAATTTCCCCTATTATCATAGCAGCCCATATTTTTCATTTATTTCACATTTCTACCACAAAATTTTCACAGTTCTCAATTTAATCCATAAATGTCAATTTTATCAAAAATCAAATATTGTTTATCTAATAACAACCTTAAATTTTCTATCATAAAACATCAGAATACACACACATTCATCAATGGCAAGACCTTATACTTTTAACAGTTTCACAAATTAGTCCCTGGGCTAGCTAAACCTAGTTGCAACGATCTCAAAAACATAGAAATCATTAAAAATCGAGTAAAAAATACATACCATGAACCAAATTTAGCTTAGCCGAATGAAACAAGCTTCCATGGAGGGTTTTTGCTTCAATTTTCGGTGGATAAAACCATTTTGGAAGACAACACCTTTGTTTTCTTTATTAACACATATTTACCGAAAATTCATAACCAATATCCATAAATGTCCATTAACCATTATAATGGTCTAACTACTACTTAAGGCCACTCATATTCAAAATTCATGGCAAATATCACATATTTACTTACTATTCAATGCACTTATTCACTGCAAATATCACATTATAACACAACATTATCACTGTCATCTAACGTATATAGCATGCTTACATTTACACTTTCTCAAAGGTAATCTTGAGCACATATAACATAATATAACATCTCATCTCACTTCACAATTTTATAATCAACAAGCATATATTAAATTAAGAGTACGAGAAATCGTACACTCAAAATTTAAAGTAGGGGTTTAGGCTACTTCTAAATTCTCAATTAATGCATTGAATCGTACCCACAAGCAATTATTCCACACACTCACCAATACATTTTCTTCGAAAAGCCGAAAGTTCAAACTAGCCTTTCCTAACTCGTAGATGGTCCTAGCAAATTTGAAGCTCCAACACAATAATTCACACAACAATACATTCAAAAATCAGCTAAAGACTCATTACAAACAATAAAAAAAAAAACCTAAGCCTAAACTAAGTTCTTATGTAACCGAAACCTTTAACATAGTAAACTTTAAATTCGAATATCTCGGTTTATACTCAGTCTTTTCACCTAAAACCAATTCCGTTCATCTTATAATTCACCTATGACTAATTCTCAACCCTTAAACTACATTAATCTACTTAGTTGATGGTATCGACTTTTTCGACATGTTTATGGCTATTTTTTTGAAAATTCATTAAGACTCAAGAAATATTTAATGAAAATTCAAAGAAAGTTTAGAAACCTCTTAATCATGTCAAAACCTACTGATTAACACTTTGGAATCACGTTTTTAATCGAAAATCCAAAATTCACCATTAACGACTCTATTTTTTGCTTTTATTTAAAATATGCAATTTAATAACTCAAAAATCGGTTTCAAAGGTTTAATAACATTAAAAACTAATCAGAAAGTGAATGGTTACCTTTGATGGAAGAATAAATGAGCTTTTGATGCAAATCTAAGAAACCCACAAGTAAAGAAGATAAAGAAATTAATGGAATTTGAGTGTTTTCATGAAGTATTATGAAGATGCAAATCAAAAGAATGAAAATTTAACAAAGAAAATCGAAGGTGGAAGATTGGAAGAGCAAAGGACTGCACAAGAAAGCAAAGAAAAGAAAATAATGTAAAAACAAGTTGTATATGAGGGTTTTTAGGTTCAAATTTAAAATTTGGTAAAACTTAACATAAATGTTCACAATTCCAGCCCTACAACAAATTAGTCATTTTTCTAAAATTAAAGGTTTCTAAAACACTTTTTTTAAATTAATTTAATTTTCTAAAAACCATAATTGAAAACATTACCGATATACCATGTCACAAAATTCCAAACACTCTAAGGTTAAAATTTCAAAATTACCCCTAAAACTTTTATGTAATACCCTAAATAATTTATTTTTGTTTCTGTAAATATCTGACACAATTGAATATCTGCTTCAGTGGTTAAGTAATATGGGTGTGTATGAGGTCTTGGGTTCAATTCCCACTTTGGCATTTTTTTTGTTATTTTTTAACCAAGATTTATCCTTATTGATTAGACTTAGATTAAATTGGCTGTAAGTTTATATCAGAATGAGCCTGCTGGTTCGAGTGGTAAGGAGTTAGTGTGCTGGAGGTCTTGTGTTCGAATCCCTACGAAAGTGTAGGGGATAATTTTTGCTTCTAGCATTTGTAAGAGGTTGGATGGGACTGAAAGTCTGAGGAAGTTGAGATTGTGTGATTAGTGGAGAGTTGGGATATTAGTACGATTTTTAAAATAGATTTTATTTATTTTTCTTGTCTTTTCGTTTTCCCAAAATTCCTCTCATCTTTTTGATGTTCTGTCCCATTTTCTTCTCTGTCGATTTGTTTCTTGTCTCATTTTCCTTTCGGTTTCTCAATCACCTCCTTTCGTGCATTTTTTAGATTTTTTCATTCAGTAAGTTTTAGATTGGTGTAATCTTTGATACTTTTTGGCCAAGTGTTTTAATGGGGGGATTGTTTTGTTTGCTCTCGCTTTAGGTGAAGGGCAAGAATCGATCAGAGTTCCTGCAGTGAAATAAGTGATCGGGGTTCTTATTCATTAGCGGTAAGTGTACGAGTGTGTTAATTGATTTGGTGAGGTTCTATTTGTGATAAAAATTCGTTAAAGTTTCGTAAGTGTTACTGAATTTGGGCATTGGTATATCAATTTTTAGGTTCTAGAGGGCTCGTGTTTGCAATAGCATCAAAATTGAACCAGGTGTGTACCCGAATCGCAGAAAAATGAGTTCTAGTAAAAGTAAAAATGGCCACTGTCAATGCCACACGGTCGTGTGGTCAGCCATGTAGATGGTCGTGTGTGAGACACGACCGTGTCATCGACATAGGCATGGCCGTGTGCAAGACACGGCCATGTGGTGGCTCAAGTGTGGCCATATGAGCCATACGGGCCAGACCAAGTTGGGTGTGTGGGCCTACACGAGTGTGTGAATTATGAGCCAGACCGTGTGGGCCACAAGGGCAAAAGTCAATCTAGGCTTATGGGCCCACATGGGTAAGTCACACGGGCATGTGGGCCTATATTTCTAAAATTTTCCCTAGGATCGTACGGGTTGTTCTGATCGACTGTGGGCCTACCGTAGGGTCTGTAAGGGCTATCCAAACCCTAGTTTATGTGATTTGGTATTCTGATAGTATGCTCTAAGCAGGACATTATTATGCATGTCTGTCTGTTCTACTATACGAATTTCGATATCTGTATATTAGCATGATAAGCATGTTTAATTGGGGTGGGATTTGTATATATGGAGGAAGTATTTTGTACGGCATATATCGCCTATATTTTGGCAGCTTCGCTGCATATTATCTTATATGTGTCTTAATGGCACGATGTGGTATGTAGGGATGGGTGGGTGTTTTTAACCCTACATGGTGTGATGGGATGGTCGGAGTTGGTGTGTAGAGGATGGGGGTTAGATTTTGCATATCTGCTATCTGAATTGGAATCTAATATTTGATATTTAGATTTGAATCTGAAATTGAATTGAACTTGTATGTGTGTTTACATACTTTTTTTGTTAGGTTACACACTGAGTTTACGAAAACTCACCTTTGTTGTCTATTCATTTTATGTAACCCACAGGCTTAGGCAGATCGGTGCAGCGGAGCCTCACGGTGACTACAAGTTATAAACTGATTGCAAATATGATTTTTACTTAAATTTTAGATTTATTTTTGGGTATTTTGTAATAACTGGACTTTTCAGACTGTTTGCCTAAATTTGGGTTTTAACGATGTTTTATGATTTTATTACTGAAATCCTCAACAAAACTACGGTTTCACAAAAACTAATGATTTTTAAAAAATACGAATTGGGTTTCTGAAATGTAATGATTTTAAAGCTTCCGCAATAAATTGTGTTTTGGCAAATAAGTTGATTAATTAATGCTTCCGGTTATAATTATAAAACATGAATGTTTGATTAAACAACAATGCAACACTTTATCAAAACGTCACGGTTATTAAAATCCATTCATTGTGACACTACAAGATTTGGCCTTAACGTTTCGGTCGAGTTTAGGGTGTTACATTTAGTGGTATCAGAGCCAGGTTGTAAAACTCGACTGTGAATTTTGGGCTCTAAAATTGTATTTAAAAAAGAACTAGTTTTCAAATAATTTGAATAATTAAGAAAATATGTGGTACACTAAGTCTCGGGTGCCGATCCTGTAAGTATTTCTGAAACTTAGATAGTTTATTTTGAAAACATTGTAAGTAGTACCATCTAAGACTGTATTGAAATAGTTAGAGACTGAAACTGCTAAAAACATCTCTGAACTTCTGACAATTTATGCATAAAATATCTGATAATAAATACTGGAGCTGATGCATAAAACTTTATAATGTAGATAAATACGAATTACACAATAAGCATACGTGTAACTTGTGGATGCGATATTCGAGGTCGTGGTAAAGGCCATAGAGAGGATCGAGCTGAGTCTTCTTCTCTGGGTAATATGCCGAACTTAGATACGAGTGAGGCACCAGTTTCACCTGTTACTGAGAATGGGTCTCAAAGCCGTTCGGCTGGGGACGACGCACTATCCTAAGCTATGTTAAGAATTTTGGAGAGGGTCGCAGAACCCCATTCTGGGGCTGGAGGCTGAGAGTCGGTAACTGAACAACTCCAGTCTAATGGTGCTAAGTTATTTAGGGGTGTCACTAGAGTCGCCCCTAATGTGACCGAGTATTGGTTGAAAGCTATCGAGAGGATTATGAATGATTTAGACTATACTTCCGAGCAGAAACTGAAGGGTGCAGTATCTTTGCTTCGGGATGAGGCTTATCAGTAGTAGTTGACGGTTGAGGAGGGTACTTAGCCTGATCGTTTGAACTGGGATTTCTTTAATACTACCTTTTAGAGCAAGTACGTGGGGGCGAGCTATGTGGATGCTCGCAGGCATGAGTTCATAAATCTCACGCAATGTGATAAATCTGTGGCCGAGTATAAGGCTGAGTTTCTAAGGCTAAGCTGCTACGCTCGAGGTATGGTAGCGTCTGAATATGATAGGTACGTCCGGTTTGAAGATGGATTAAGGGATAATTTGAAGGGTACTAATTGCTTCACAGAGGGAGCGATAGTTTGCAATTCTAGTTGAAAAGGTAAAGATCGCCGAAGATGTTAAGCGCATGAAGTGCTAGAGCAGGGACCGTGAGAGGGGTAAGAATAAGAGGGATTCAGAGCCCTCTAGTTCTTTTCAGAGGCCTAAGAAAATGGCTAGAACTATTGGGCTGATTAGAGTGGGAGCTTCTGTTACTTCAACTAAGTTACAGCCATGCAGTGACTGCGGTAGACGCCATACAAACGAGTGTTAGAGGAGGATTGGGGCTTGTTTGAGATGTATGTCTTTGGAGCATCGGATTCAAGAGTGTCCATAGTAGGCAGATCATATGCAAGCTTCGAGACCAAGTACTGTACAACCCAGAGGGCAGTTCAACAGCCACTTTAAGGTCGTGGACCGGCTAAGGGTGGTAATGGTATGGACCGTGGGTAGAGGGCACTGGGTAGAGGTGCAAATCAAACTGAGGTGAGGCAACCTATGCTGGTTTATGCTGCTCGAGGTTGAGAGGATAGAAATGCTCTTGATGTTATCACCAGTACATTTTTAATTTTTGATGTACCTTATACTGTTTTGATAGACATAGAGTCTACACACTCTTATATAGCTAGTACTGTATCAGAAAACCTAAGGATATCTGTTGAGAGTACTTCTAGTGAGGTATGGTACTGAGTCCATTAGGGCAGTCTGTTTGGATTAGTAAACTGTATAGAGACATTCCGTTAGAGGTGCAAGTGGCGGTATTTCTAGCATATTTAATGAAGCTTCTATTCGAGGAATTTGACTTGATCCTTGGTATGGATTGTTGGTTAAGCATTGAGTTAGTTTGGATTGTACGACTAAAAGGGTCGTTCTAAGAACGAAGGATGATAGTGAGGTGGTTGTGATCGGTAAGCGCCGAGATTATCTGTCCAATATAATTCTGTACTTGTGGCTAAGAAATTGGTTCGGAAAGGGTGTGAGGCGTATTTGGCTTACATTAGTGATTTCGCTTATAGGGACTCTGCTATCGGGGATTTTTCGGATGTCTTTCCTGAGGAGTTACCGGGTTTACCCCCGAATTAAGAAGTTGAGTTCAAAATTGAGTTTCTACCGGGTACAACTCCAGTGTCTATCGCTCTATACAATATGGCATCAAATGAGCTTACAAAGCTTAAAGCTCAACTTCAAAAACTTCTGGATCGGGGCTTCATTCGTCCTAGTGTGTCTCCATGGGAGGCACTAGTTTTTTTCGTTAAGAAGAAGGATGAGACCATGAAGATGTGCATTGATTATTGGTAGTTGAATAAGTTAACTGTGAAGAATAAGTATCTACTTTCGAGGATCGGTGACTTGTTTGATCAGTTTCGAGGGACTTTAGTGTTCTCTAAGATAGATCTTCATCCTAAGTATCATCAGTTGAGGGTTAAGGAAGTTGATGTTCATAATAATGCATTTAGGACTCGTTATGGACATTACGAATTCCTAGTTATGCCTTTTGGTCTGATGAATACTTTAACAGCATTCATGGATCTGCTGAACTGAGTGTTTCAGTCGTATCTAAATCAATTCATCGCTGTCTTCATTGATGATATTCGAGTTTACTCTAAGACCAAGTATGAACATGATGAGCATCTTAAAATAGTACTTCAGATTCTCTGTGAAAAATAGCTCTACGCTAAGTTGAGCAAATGTCAATTCTAGTTGCGTGAGGTAACTTTTCTGGGGCATGTGGTTTCTACTGAGGGGATTCGAGTTAATCCTAGAAAGGTTGAGGTGGTGCTTGATTAGAAACAGCCTAAGAACGTGTTTGAAATCTGTAGTTTTCTGGGTCTGATAGGTTATTATCAGCATTTTGTTGAGGGATTCTCTTTGATTGCAACTTTTTCGACTAAACATTTGTGCAATGGAGTTCTTTTTATCTGGACTGATGTATAGCAATTGAGCTTTAAGAAGCTCAAGTCTGTTCTGACTCAGGCTCCTGTTTTGATACAGCCTGGATCTGGTAAGGAGTTCGTGGTGTATAGTGATGCATTGCACATCACCTTAGGATGTGTACTAATGCAAGATGGAAAAGTTATGGCTTATGCGTCTCGTCAGCTTAAGACACACGAGGGGAATTATTTGACGCATGATCTCGAGATGGCTGCAGTGAATTTTACATTAAAAATTTAGAGGTACTATCTATATTGGGAGAGGTGTATTATTTACATTGATCACAAGAGCCTTAAGTACCTCTATACTTAGCAGGATTTGAATCTAAGGCAGTGTCGATGGATTGAGCTGCTCAAAGATTATGATTGCAAGATAGAGTGTCATCTTTGTAAGGCCAATGTGGTGACCAATGCTTTAAGTCGTAGAGCGATGACTGATTTGAGAGCGATGTTCACTTGACGTAGTCTGTTTGATTATAGGAGTCTGTTTGCCGAGTTACAAGTTAAGTCGACTTAGATTGATCATATTCAGAGTAAGCCACTAGGGGATGAGTCTCTCGGTTTCCGGATTCGCCAGATTGATAGTGGTAGTACTTTTGACTTTGGGCTAAATAATAATGGTGTTCTGTGTTTTCGAGGTGGAATCTGTGTGCCGAATGATTTTGATTTGAGGCAATCAATTCTAAGGGAGGCGCATTGTAGCCCTTATGCTATGCATCCAGTAGGAATAAGATGTATCTCAATCTCCGTGAGTTGTACTGGTGGTCGGGTTTGAAGTGTGAGGTTACATATTTTGTTGTTTGATGTATGACGTACCAGTAAGTTAAGGTTGAGCACAAGTTACCTTCGGGTTTCTTACAGACGGTTAAGATTCTCTTATGGAAATGGAAACGAGTAAAGATGAACTTCGTTAGTGGGTTGCCCTTGACATCCACTAAGAAGGATTATGTTTGGGTCATCGTAGATCGATTGATCAAGTCCACTTATTTTATTCCGGTTCAGGCAGACAATTCTTTGCAAAAGTTAACGAAGCTCTACATCTCTAAAATTATAAGACTGCATGGGGTTCCTGTGTCGATTATTTCTGATAAAGATCATTTCTTCACTTCTCGGTTCTGAAAGAAACTGTATGAGGCTCTTAGCTTGAGATTGGACTTCAGTACTACATTTTATCCTCAGATCGATGGTCAGTCTGAGAGGGTGATTTAGATACTGAAGGATATACTTCAAATTTGCGTGATAGATTTATTGGGTAGTTGGGAGGATTATCTGCCGCTAGCTGAGTTCGCCTACAATAACAGTTTCTAGGCTAGCATCCAGATGGCACCTTACAAGGCTTTGTATGGTCGTAAGTGTTGTACTCTGCTATGTTAGACTGAGTTGGGTGAACGTTAGGTTTTGGGTCTTGAATTAGTTTCTAAGACTGAGGATAAAGTTAGACTGATTCGGGATCGTCTGAAGGTAACTTCTGATAAACCAAAATCTTATGCAGATATGAAGAGGTATGATATTGAGTACTCTGTGGAGGATCTCGTCATTCTTAAGGTTTCACCGTGGAAGAAAGTTCTAAGGTTCGGTCGTAAGGGGAAGTTGAGCCCTAGGTTTATTGGGTTATATCAGATTCTAAAGCGTGTGGGACCGATTGCTTATTAGCTAAAGCTACCTCTAGAGCTAGACCATATTCACAATGTGTTTCTTGTCTCGATGTTGAGGCAGTACTGGTCTGACCCATCTTACGTTGTCTCTGTTGAGCAAATCGAAGTTAGACCAGATTTGACTTTTGAGTAGGAGCTGGTTCAGATTCTAGATCGTGGCAATAAGGTTTTAAGGAGGAAGTTCATTCCTCTAGTGAAGGTTTAGTGGCGAAATCATGGTACTAAAGAGGCCACGTGGGAACCTGAAGACTCGATGCGTCAGCAGTATCCTTATCTATTCGGATCAGGTAAATTTTGAGATTAAAATTTTTTTTAGGGGGTAGAGTTATAATGCCCTAAATAATTTATTTTTGTTTCTATAAATATTTAACACAACTGAGTATTTGCTTCAATGGTTAAGTGATATGGGTATGTATGAGGTATTGGGTTCAATTTCCACTTTTGCAATTGTTTTTGTTATTTTTGAACCAAGCTTTATCCTTGTTGAATAGACTTAGATTACATTGCTTGTAAGTTTATATCAGAATGAGCTTGCTGGTTCGAGTGGAAAGGAGTTAGTGTGCTGGAGGTCTTATATTCAAATCCCTGTGAAAGTGTAGGAGATAATTTTTGCTTCTAGCGTCTGTAAGAGGTTGGATGGGACTAAAAGTCAGAGGAAGTTGAGATTGTGTCATTAGTAGAGAGTTGGGATATTAGTGGGATTTTAAAATAGATTTTATTTATTTTTATTTTCTTTTCGTTTTCCCAAAATTCCTCTCATCTTTTTGACGTTATGTCCTCTTTTCTTCTCTGCTGATTTGTTCTTTGTCTTCTTTTCCTTTCGGTTTCTCAATTCGCCTCTTTTCGTGCATTTTTTGGCTTTGTTCATTTGGTAAGTTTTAGATTGGATTAATCTTAGTACTTTTTGGTAGATGTTTTAATGGGGGATTGTTTTGTTTGCTCTCACTTTAAGTGAAGGGCAAGAATCAGTTAGAGTTCCTGCAGCAATATAAGTGATCGGGGATCTTATTCATTAGCGGTAAATGTACGAGTGTGTTAATTGATGCTGTGAGGTTCCGTTTGTGATATAATTTCGTTAAAGTTTCGTAAGTGTTACTAAATTTGGGCATTCGTATATTGATTTTTAGGTTCTGGAGGGCTCGTGTTTACAATAACATCAAAATCAAGCCAGGTATGTACCCGAATCACAAAGAAAAGAGATTGGGCAAAAGCCAAAAATGGCCACAATCGATGCCACACGAGCGTGTGGATTGCCGTGTGCGAGACACAATCATGTGATCTACATAGGCATGGCCGTATGCAAGACACGACTATGTGGTGGCACAAGTGTGGCCGTGTGGGCCATACGGGTTAGACCAAGTTGGACGTGTGGGCCCACACAGCTAAGTCACACGGGCATGTGGGCCCATATTTCAAAAATTTCCCCTTGGGTCGCACAGGTCGTTCTAATCGACTGTGGGCTACCGTAGGGTCAGTAAGGGCTATCCAAACCCTAGTTTATGTGATTTCGTATTCTGATGGTAGGCTCTGAGTAGGACATTATTACGCATGTCTGTCTGTTCTACTATATGAATTTCAATATCTGTCTATTAGCATGATAATCATGTTTAATCTGTTATTTTTGTATTTGTTATCTGTATTGATTTGGGGTGGGATTTGTATATAAGGAGGAAGTGTTCTATACGGCGTATATCGCCTATATTCTGGCAGCTTGGCTGCATATTATCTGATATGTGTCTTAATGGCACGATGTGGTGTGTAGGGATGGGTAGGTGTTTTTAACCCCGCATGGTGTGATGGGATGGTCGGAGTTGGTGTGTAGAGGATGGGGGGTAGGATTTTGCATATCTGCTATCTAAATTGGAATCTAATATCTGATATTTGGATCTAAATCTGAAATTGAATTTGAACTTGTATCTGATTGTTTATGTAATAATCTGAACCTGTATCTAACTGTTTACGTAATAATCTGTGTGTTTACATACTTTTTCTGTTGGGTTACACACTGAGTTTACAAAAACTCACCTTTGTTGTCTATTCTGTTCAGGTAACCTACAGGCTTACGCAGATCAGTGCAGCGGAGTCTCACGGCGACCACATGTTATAAACTAGCTGCAAATACAGTTTTTACTTAAATTTTAGATTTATTTTTGGGTATTTTGTAATAACTGGACTTTTCAGACTGTTTGCTTAAATTTGGGTTTTAGCAGTGTTTTATGATTTTATTACTGAAATTCTCGACAAAACCACGGTTTCACAAAAACTAATGATTTTCTAAAAATACGAATTGGATTTTTTAGATGTAATGATTTTAAAGCTTCCACAATAAATTGTGTTTTGGCAAATAAATTGATTAATTAACGCTTTCGCTTATATTTATAAAACATGAATTTTTGTTTAAACAACAATGCAATGCTTTATCAAAACGACGCGGTTATCAAAATCCATTCATTGTGACACCACCAAATTCGACCCTAACGTCTAGGCCAGATTTGAGGTGTTGCATTTTAAGCCCTATTTTAAGGTGTTACAAATACTTTGAATAAAACATGGCTCCAACATGTTTTCATGAGGGATTTCTTACAAAGAACGTTAAGCCACATGATTACCAACATTAACAGAACAATTAGTATCATCTCGCTCACTAGGAACTCTCACAATATCACGTGCATGAAAAGTAATCTTTTCATCACCTACACAAAGCACAAGTTCACCAGTAACCACATCAATAACAGTTCTAGCAATGGCTAAAAAGGCTCGACCTATGATCATAGGTACGTCAATATCCTCATCCATGTCCAATACACCAAAATCAATAAGAAATATAAAGTCATCGAATTTCATAAGTACATCATCAATAATACCCATAAGATATCTAATTGATCTATCCACTAATTGAATACTTATCCTAGTGGGTTTAGGTTCCCTAAAACCAAGTTGTTTGAACATCTTATAAGGCATGGAGTTTATATTAGCCCCCAAATCAGTCAAAGCTTTTTCAACATTTAAACTACCAACGAGACAATGAATAACAAAACTCCCTGGATCTTTAAGTTTGTTAGGTAGTTTGTTTTGGAGAATGACCGAGCAAACTATATTGAGCTCTACAATTGATAAGTCGTCTAACTTCGTTTTATTTGTTAACAACTCCTTTAAAAATTTTACATACTTTAACATCTGTTAAAGAGCTTCAACAAATGGTAAGTTAATGTAGATTTTTTAAGATTTTAAGAAATTTACCATATTGTTCTTTTTTATGGTCTCTCTTCAATGCTGCTGGATATGGAACTCTTGGTTTATAGTCTTTAATTACTGGCTTATGCTCTTTCTTACTTTCTTCAACCTCGTCACTTTTTACAATAGCTTCTAGCTTTGACTCCTTTTCAAGCTCAACTAACCCTTCCATGTTTCAAACAGTGATTGCATGGATTTCTTCCTCTGGGTTAGTTTCAGTTTTGCCAGGTAAACTACCTTGTGGTCTTTCCGAAACAAGTTTGACAAGTTGTCCAATTTGATTTTCAAGCCCGTGAATTGATGCTTGCTGATTTTTTAGTGTTGTTTTAGTGTTTTGAAATTGAGTTTCTAACACCGAAATAAATTTAGCCAACATCTCCTTAAGGTTCACTTTCCAAAGAGTTTGACATTTGATTTTCTTGACCACTTCAAGAGAAATTTGGATAGTTCCTCTAACTTGCATTATAGTTATTGCTATAGAGGTTATTTTGATGTCTAGAATTGTTACCCATAAAGTTGACTTGCTCATGCTCCATGCTAGAACTTAAGGGTAAACATTCGAAATTAATCATCCCCGCTTCATTCTCATCACATTGCATTGCTGGGCTCACTTGCTTAGAAAAATTCAAACCATCAATTTTCTTACCAAGAGTTTCAACTTGATTTGCTAACATAGAAACTGCATCAATATTAAAAACATTGGCTACTTTAATCTGTTAAGTTCTCATGACTTGCCACTAATAGTTATTCTTGAGCTATCTCGAGTGTTTTATTATTTAGTGTTCCACCAACTGCTGCATCAATTAATTGCCTAGTCGAGGGTTTCAAACCGTTGTAAAAAGTTTGAACATACAACCACAAAGGTAATTCATGATGAGGACACATTCTCAAAAGATCCCTAAATCTCTCCCATACATCATATAATGTCTCCAAACCAATTTGAGTAAAATAAGAAATATCATTCCTCAACTTAATTATTTTAGCCGGTGGGAAGTACTTCAATATACACTGTCATTTGATCCCAAGTTGTGATAGAACCTCGTGGCAATGAATTTAACCACTTTTTGCCTTGCCTCTCAAAGAGAATAGGAACAACCATAAAAGTATGGCATCATCAGTAACGTTATTAATCTTGAAAGTGTCACAAATCTCTAGAAAATTGGTTAAATGAGCATCGGATCTTCATATTGCAACCCATCAAACTAAACAAATTGTTGCACTATCTAAATTGTTTTCGGCTTATCCTCAAAATTATTTGCATTAACAGTCGGTCTGAAAATACTCGATTCAGCCCCAATCAAAGTAGGCTTAGCATAATCATACATAGTCCAAGGAGTAGGACGTTCAAGAGCTTTCTGATTATTTTTATTATAATCCATCTCCACAACTTGTCAGAATCAAACAAAAGAAAAAGTAAAATGTAACAATTAAATTAAAAACAAAAAGATTAAATTTAAAATTAAAAAAGGCTAAATTAATAGAAATAAAGTTTTCTGAATATTTTAATCCCCGGCAACAGTGCTAAAAACTTGATTGCAGTCACAAACCAACTAAAAATTCAACAAAGGCAAATGCACCTATCAATTAATGGTAAGCTACAGTGAGCAAAGATATCGTTCCCACGACAACTAAAAGTACTAGTAATTATCGTCTTTCTATTATTTAACCAAAAAATTTGAGAGATTGATTAAAACTAAAATTAACTAAATTAATTAACTAAAGGACACGACAAAGAACGAATTAGGAAAACAAATGATTAACAACCAAGAATCGAATCAATACCTAGGAAAGAATCTACCTAGATTTCATTTGTCATTATCAAATTGGATTAAACAATTTCTTCACTTAGTATTTTGATCCGTAGAAATCCCTAAATTATGCTAATATCTCTTTCTAGAGTAATAGCAACTGACTCTAGGTTGATTAATTGAAATTTCTTTCTAATTATTACCCTTATTATCGCATTAACTCGATCTATAGATCCCCCTATTAGATTTTACTCTAATCTGGTAGATTTATATCGTCCTATTTCTAGGATTGCATGCAACTCCAATCAAATATGCTAGACTTATTTTTAAACAGGGATTTTTCATCCTCTGACTTAAGCACATTAAACATGGATTAATAGTCTGGAAATTTTAAACCAAGAATTAAGCACATATAATTAGGAACAAGATTCAAGTATTTATTGCATAAAACAGAAATCAAAAGATATAATTCATCATAGGGTTCATCTCCTCTAGGTATTTAGAAAATTAGTTCATAATTGCAAATAAAAACATCCAAAATAGAGTATAACCACAAGGAACAAAAAAAAAAAAACTATAATAAACTTCAAAGGAATTAAGAGATCTTCAATCTTGATGGAAATTTGCTTTAGCGTTGACTTTAATGGTGTTTTTCGATTTGTTTTCTTTAGTATCCTATGACGACTCTCTCCTCTCGTCTTATCTTTGTCATATATAGGTCTTAGATGCCCAAAAAACCTAAAAATTGCATTTTTTCCATATGTTTGGAGTGCAATTTGTGATTTCCACACAATCTAGCACATGGTCGTGTGTCTAGCTTGTGTAGAATGGCCCAGCCTATATAGCTCCTAAAACTTGCTCTGATTTTTCGATTTTCACTCGTTATTCACTCCTTTTGCTCCCAAATGCTCTTCTAAGTATAGAAACATGAATTTAAAATTCACCATTTTAAATCGAATAATCATCCAAAAATGCATTAAAAATGAGGCTAAAACATGTTACTTTTGGCATTCATCAATACATGTCTAGGATTGGATCTATTAAAGAAAGGCTTGGTATTTAAGCAGTCAAATTTGAGTCACCCCCCTTTCCTGGGATCTACCTGGTGTATAGTTCACATTCACTTCTTTGATTTCAAATAATGATGACATTATTTATTTTTAAAAGGGGGGACCAAAAATTGAATTTTTCTTTTTTTTTTCAGAAAGTTATTTTTCCTATCAAATTGTTATTAAGTGAAAATTTTGTTCAAAAAATTTACATTTTTTGTTTAGTAATGTTAAAATTTAATATAAATAAAATTCTATTATCTCAATAATTTTTATGTTAGCTAAATTATGACATAAATGTTGGTCTTAATAAAAATGTATAAGTTAAGCCATGAAATTTTTAATTTCTTAGGAAAACTAAGTATGCATGAAAGTTTAAGTCTCTAGAATTGACTTAGTAATTTCTTGAGGCGAAATAGTTGAAGGCATGATAACTTGAAAATGATTTAGGTAAAAAAAAATTGGACCATTTGAACCTTTCAAGCCAACCTTAATGAATATTTATCCATTGAAATTCAACTTTGAGACTATACGACCTAATTTTTTTCTGAATCTTATATTAATGAGTAATATTTATCTTTAAATTTTCCAAAACACTAGACTCAGTTTATTTAGAATATTTTTGAGAATTAGCTTATGGGAGTTAAGAAGAGGTTCTTAATGCTTAAAATGTTGAAGTACATGTAGTAGTATGCTCAAGTGTGTTAAAAAAAAGAGAGATAGCATATGTACTCAAAAATAAAGATGTACAGAGAGCATGTGTACTCAAATTCAAAAGTAGGTGGTGATTTGGGGTATTTGTATTTCGAAGGTCCAAAGCAAGCTGAGTCTAGGGCTTTAGCCTAAATGATCTATCTTTTACCTACCTCTAGCCAAGCCACGTTATAACCATATTAATGACCTATTGATTTTGATTTTTATGCCGAATACATGAGTGGAGAGATATTTCTAAGCTCAACTTATGAAGGCATAATTAAGCTTAAAGATTAGTTTAATTAAGGGAATAAAAGTTTATTGGAATAAACTAAGTACCTAATTATTAAAAGAAAGCATGTGGACTATATTTTTGCTATCATGGTAATATTTTAGAATAATTGAATGATATGTATACTTGAGTTGCATAATTATAGAATTTCTATTCTTGAGCATAATTGTATTAAACTCATAACTATGGGAAGGATTGATTTTTGAAAGGTAATTTTCTTGAATTCTTTGTAAGTCAAACATTCCTCGGGACGAGCAATGAATTAAGTTTGAGGGTGTAAAAACACTAAAATATATAGACTTTTCAGCACCTTTAGGCATTAATTCATGAAAAATCCAACTATTTTCTATTGGATTTCGTACTGTTATTGTAAAATAAATAAATTGGATATGAGTTAAGACACATCTTGATTTTTAGCTTTTAATATTAAACTTATGGAATTCTACCCATTTTGAGCAGTTTTGTGCAATGGAAGCAAAATCAGCCTTGAAGTCACCTTGGGAGGATTAAATTGCTGGAGCATCTCTAAAGCATTAGTTGATGAATTTATAGCCATGAACGTCCCATATTAACATATTTGGACTCTCTAAATAATTATTTTGATCTGATTAAAAATTGGGTCATTAAATTTGGACAGCCTGATGCGAAAGGAAATGCCTAAATTAACCAATTGAGGAAGGAAGAAGCATGAGCCCAAAGAGTAGCCCAAAACCATCCATCTCTTGCCCAAATTTACTTAAGTCAATATTTCATAAATATTTACTTGTACAGTCTTTGTGGAGACGACAACTCGATATACGTATCACTTTATTACTTGTTACGACTTTATACAGTTGCATATTTTGTTGTTCCAATAAGACATGTAATTATAAGTTAATTAGTATGGTGTGTGCGTAGTCCAAGTGGAAAATTGTTGGATCATATTAACATCACACACGCACACCCAAAACCCAACCCGAAAGTCCAACTGGATCTGAAGCACCACTGTGATCATCGGAGCAACCCGCTCGATCAATCATTCAATCTTACAAATTAAAACATAAATTGTAAAAAAAATGATGCAAATAATAAATCATTTAATATACTTGATAAAAAAATCAATAAGTTCCAAAATAGAAATAAATAAAACCAAAAGTAATTAAACAAACAATCTAACAAATCCTAAGTACATTCCAAACTTAGCTAATTAAATGGTCATTACGAATTAAGTGATTACGGAGACTCTTTGGCGACACTACTCAATCAAGAACTCACAAATTATCCGTTACCTACATGCGGAATTAAAAATCTAAGTATTCTAATAAGATACAACCATATATAATTATGCAAATTATGAGGGAAAGTCACATTCAAAAACATTTTTCAAAGATGCAATATCTTAAAAATTCAATCACGAAATAACATTTTTAAATAACAATGAAACATTAACAAGGCACTCAATAAATAATGACAATGTTTCGATTCAATGTTCAAGTTCATTTAATTATTTAATCATTTTTCCAAGGTAACATAAGGAGGAAAAACATTTGGGCACATAAGTGTCCAATTGAACGCCAAACAATTAATAAAAATAGTGCAAGCGCCAACAATGACAATACTCCGTTGCGTAATAAATGCACTTAATTAATAACCAACTGATCGCGATGATTGTGATGAAGTAATAAAATCTGATCGTACCTGGAAACTAACTAATATCACGATAACAGGTAAGCGCACCTATCGAATAGTAGTATAGTTAGTGGCAAGACCTGAATATCGAATCCAAGGAACTAAAAGTACTAGTAATGACTTCCTTCCTATTATCTAGCCTAGGAAATAAAAGGGTTTTGGTTGTAAACTATTCTAAACTAAACTAAAGAAACGACAAAGAGTAAATTGGGAAATTGCTTTTGGGAAAACTAATTGATGAGGGCAATACCTAAGGAAGAATCCACCTAGACTTCACTTGTTATCTAACTCTGAACCAGATGATTTCTTCATTTGATTTGATCCATAAAGATCCCTAAATTATGTTAATACCTCCGTCGAGGATAAAAACAACTAATCCTAGGTTGATTAATTGAAATCTCTTTCTAATTAAAACCCCTAGTCTTGCATTAACTCGATCTATGGCTCCCCATATTAGATTTGACTCTAATCTGGCAGATTTTCGTCATCCTATGTCTAGGATTGCGATCAACTCTGCTTAATTGTGTTGGATCTACTCCTATGCAGGGACTTTTGCTCCTCTACATAAGCACATTCGACTTAAATCAATATCCCAGAAATATCAATTTAAGAATTAAAAACACAATTAAGAACAAATCAAATATTTATCACACAGTTCAGATAACAATAACAAGATCTATCTTAGGTTTCATCCCCTTAGATATTTGGGGTTTTAGTTTATAATTGTAAAAAGAAACATCTTAAAATATATAAAATAGCAAAACATAAGAAAACCTAAAAACTCCTGAAAGGATATAAGGGAGATCCTCTGTCTTGATGTAGCTCCTGGCTTCTGAGATGGATCAATCAGCTTTCCTTTGAGTAATTCCCTGCCTTTTACTCCCCGTCTTGGCGGGAATAATGTGTGTCCTTGTAGTTGCCTCCTAAGGTCTTTATATAGAGTTTAGAATGTCTTTCTTAGCCCCTAAGTAGCCTTTTCCGAGTGAAATTGAACTTCATCACGACAGGGACACACCCGTGTGCCACGCCGATGTGAGTTGACTTCCAGGCCATGTTCGAGCCTGTTAATGCGGCACGGAGGTGTGACACGCCCGTGTGGTGAACCTCCAGGCCGTGTTGATTATTGAATTGGGCTTACTTTACCTGTTTTTGGCTTGTTCCTTGCTCTTTTCTCTTCCTTATGCTCACCTAAGTATAAAACATGAAATAAAAGGATTAGGAGCACCAACTTCTACAAATTCAATGATAATTCATCCAGAATTTAGGCTAAGCATGAGGTAAAAATATGTATAATTTACGGTTTATCACCAACCATCACATCAAATGCACAAAGTGTAACAATGAAAATACTCCTAAACGCTCAAGGCAATTCACACAATGAACAGTAAGCAATTATTGGAACCCTATAACATACAGCAGGCTAACTATATCCGAAAAATTTTTCACTAGCTTTATTAGGCATTTAATAAATTATTAAAGTAATAATTTAAGCAATGATAATCAAAAAATTATCAGTTAACTAAAATAACAATTTAACAATAGTAGCCATCATGAAAATCAATTTAATAAACTACCACACAAGTACAGTTTTAAATGCAAGGGATCATAACATCATAGTCACTAAGCTAATAATTCTAAGAGTCCATAGCTTAGAAACAATCAATTCACAATGAGCATTGTTTTCAACAATTCACCTAACTTTTTTCACTTTAATAGAAAAATATATGAATTAAAAGTAAATTTCTAAGTTGGGCGATTTGGGTGACTTATGCATGTTGAAACAATAACAATTTTTGAAGAGCAAATTAACACCTTTGTAGCAACAAATTAAGTGCAACAAAGTGGCGATTAAAGAAAATAATAGTAGCCACTATTTTGAAATAATTTAAAACTTTATATGAAGCCAAAACAACAACAAATGGTGAAAAGATGAACAGCAACAGGGAATTGATCGGTGTAGATAGCAACTTTAGAGGAAAAAATTGCGACGAATTATTTAAAAGAATAAACAAGTGAATTGACAGGATTCTTGGCAACCAATTATAGGCTAAAGGCAAGAGTAGCAATAAATTGAAGTAGCAATCGACAATTTAATTGGACAATAATTTTGTAGCAATTGACAATAGGAAGGAATAATTTGTGTAGCAACGATTTAAAAAAAAAAAAAAGCAAAACTAATAGCAATTTAAGGCGAACGGTAGGAATAACTGGTGTATGTACATAGTATACTTCAAAGACTATAGACCTTAAAATGAATCAAATCAAGTATATGACAAATCAAATTTCAAGCATGATAACAACATATACCATTTCAAATAAGCATCAACCATTTCTAACTCATGCATTAACCAAATTTAATACCATGAACAACATGGGATTCATCATATACCAAATCCATTAAAAGTTACCAAACTCATCAAGACTTTTATACATTAAGATTAATACCAAAGCATTTATATACATGCTACAATCCCTCGACTCAAAACGATCGAATATCTACCGATTCAGAGATAAGATAGTGTGAGCTTCAAAATGATCTGGCTTGATGTATTCCACAAGGTATCGATCTATAAGGAAAAGGGAAAACAAACGGAATAAGTACATAGGCATTAAACAGAAGTTTACCTTAGCTTTCAGTTAAGCACAACAAGTTACTAAGCTTCGCATAGTTGGCTAGACATGGCAAACCACATAATGTGAGTTTTAACTTGTAAATAAAACATATAATACCACAATTACATATCATGTCAGTTCATGTGATTTTGAATAACTAGTTCTAAACTTATTCAATCATGGAATGAAACAATGGTATACATGTTAATGTTATTTCTTCAATACCTTGTTTAAGTTCAATTTTAACATTTTACAAATGAATATCAAGATCATTATGTCTCATTTTAATTTCTCAATTCATGTAATTTGTTTCACCTGATAAACCTTAGTAAACGGGCTCAGATACATTCATGTAATTTATGTCGCCCAATGAACCTTATTAAATGAACTCGAATACACAAGTATCTGCGTCACACCAGTTGCTCGTCTGAGCTAAGTATATTCGTGTCAAGTTACTAGTTTTGGCTAAACCTTTATACGACACATCTGATTGCTTGTCCAATCTGAAAATATACATGCCAGTTTACACGTCCGAGTTAAACCTTTAAAACGACTTCAGGTTACCAGTTCAAGCTAAACATGTGTCACACATATCTTCGAGTACGCAACAAATGCTGGATCTCGGTAAAAATTGTAGCCAATCCTGAACAATAGCACACAAAACCATATTGGCATGTCAATCATATCTTAACCTTTACTAAGTTCTTATGGGCCTCATTTTCAATTATAACCTTCATTTTACAGTTTGGTCCAATTCTCACCATTCATACTAAATTACCACAAATCAACCCACAAAATAACAACTATACACAAATCAATTGCATAACAACTTAAACACACTTATATCATATGAACTTACCTGGTCAAAATAGCAAGCAATTTGAATCTTCATGGATTATTTGACAATTTTGGATTTTCTTCGATTATCTTTGATTTGATTCAATTATTGATCTAAACAATTATTTTAGTCAATTCATCAATACCAAATATTTTTACATCATTCCATGATATGCATGAACCTATTTAATTTCATTTTTTGAATGTCCTTTAATTTTTGCACTTTATTCAATTTAGTCCCTAAAACCGAAATAACTATATCTTTCAATTTTGAGCTTTTATTTTTAAACCCATCTCAATCACATCCATTGGAGTCTCCCTAATATCTAGTATTACTAAAATTTCATAATTTATTCACTTTAGTCCTTTTGTATAAAACTAACAATTACACATTACAATCTAGTCATTTTTCACATTTAAGCTTAAATTCTATCAATTTAACACCAATTTCTTCCAGAAATCAATAATGGAAACTTTCAAAAACTTTAATAGTTTTGCAAATTGGTACATAGGCTAGCTAAATCAAGCTCTCATAACTTTAAAAATATAAAAATTACAAGAAAATTACTTAAATTATCTTAATAATTGAGGACCGAATGGCGAAAACTTTCTAAGTTTTTCTTTTTTTCAAGTTTCGACCAAAAAAAGAAGATGAAGAAAAGATGAAAGCTTTACTTTATTTTTGTCTTATATAGTTAGATTAGGGATTAATTAATTAAGTTTAATTATACTTAATTAACAAAAAGCATCATTAACAAATTTAAGTGGAACCTTCTTGACATATATTATAAAATGATTTAATTATTATTTTGAACCTTTGGATAATTACAATTTAAGCCTTTATGTCTTTAGCCAATTAAAAACTTATAACGATAAAGATTTTTACAATTTAGTCCCTATACCCTAACTAAACACTTAATAGAAAAAATCAAAGGACCAAACTAATATTTTATTATACCAACTCTGTAAATATTTTAATTTAATACTTATGGGCCCAGTTTATGAAAATAGGGTTTCGAAACCACATTTTTTGGCACCAATAAAAATCGGGTTCCTACTCACTAAACTTTTACTATATTTTTGTTTTGGTCACTTGAAAAAAATTTCAATTTAATCATTAAACTATCCAAATTCATTTTTTTATTTAAAACGGTTGGATAATATCGCCATTTATTTCTCAAATCAACTATACGAATGATCAATCAACTATGTATCTATTTTTGTTTTGGTCACCCAACTATTTTTTTAATTTAGTCACTAAAATTTTTTAAATTAGAATTTTTAGTTATCATGTCATTAAATTGATAACAAAAGTTTGATGTGGTTTTTTTTATTGGTCTAATAACAAATTCAATCCTTCAATATTTTTATCTTCTATCAATTTAGTCTTAATACTAAAGAACAATAATTTAGCCCTCAATATTTACAAAATTTATTAATTTAATCCTAATTATTAAACTTCTTTTTTCATCTACCTATTTTTTATGGTCTTTGTCAGTGTAATTTAGCATAGAAAACTCAAATGTTTCTAGTTTTATATGCCAGAAAGATCATAAGTTGTTGGTAAATTTTTTTAACACTTTAGATTAAATTGTGCCTCTCTAATACTGAAAAATTCAAAACTTTTTTTTTGGTGGCAAAAATATCATAAGTTATTGGAAAGTTTCTTCTATATAATTTTTATGTTAAAACAATGGTTCTCCTGAGCCAAAAAGTTCAAATCTTATTAGCGTTAAATAAAAAATTACAAAAAAAATTTAGCACCAAATATTGGTAAGAATATTTATAGCTAAATATACATTAATTAGGATTAAACTGATAGAACATATACATATTAAAGAGAAATTTTTGATATAAGGCCAATAAAAAAGGCCACATCAAACTTAATGGCATGGTGGTTAAAAAAAATTCTAATTTCAAAAACTTTAGTGACTAATTGAAATTTTTTTATAATTA
Organism: Gossypium stocksii; assembly: GCA_020496765.1. Taxonomy (NCBI): domain Eukaryota; kingdom Viridiplantae; phylum Streptophyta; class Magnoliopsida; order Malvales; family Malvaceae; genus Gossypium; species Gossypium stocksii. Next base: position 30,212,248 of record CM035626.1, on the reverse strand, counting down.
GGGCGACCAAATCAGAAACACTCTCATAATTGAATGAACACTCATGTAATTTATCTTAGAAATAAACAACCGTGTCATCTCTTACTCGACTTTTAACTTAACCACATAGTAACTACATAATTGGAGCAAAACAGAGAGATGATAAAATTTTAGTCCCTAGTATGTTTACTCATATATATTATTGACTTGGATTTTTCATATTATTAAATTGCATAATGTTTTAAAAAGTATAGTTGACAAAGACCATATTAAAAGTCAAGGTCTCCTGACATCTCGAAATAGAAAAAATTAATTCCACTAGCTACCTAGTTGAAAATCAGAGTACAATATAATGCTGTCCTTTTTTTTGGCGCGGAGAAAAAAGAGGAGGGAAGGGCAGTGAGAGGAACAGTAGTCATTTTCAATGTTTCTTACGTTTGTTTGGTAAGAAAAAGAGTTCAGACTTTAGTTATTTTGACGTGCAAAGTAAATCTTTTAGAAAAATAATATTGGCTTTGTGGTGCGAGATCGGGATATGTTTGTGATGGCGGACGTGCACCACGACTTGAACCACTTTTATGATTCTCCTGTGAGCTACACCTTTTTAAAGAAATTTATGATCCACTTCAACCATTTATTCATTTTATGAATAAATCTAATGTTAGCTTGTCAAATAACATATTGAATTGTATAAAAATATTTTAAAAAAAAATTTATAGATGTTAATGATATTGATTCAAGTTTCAATATTTACGATAAAATGTCATTGTAATCATATAATTTATTTAAAATATGTATGATTATTGTGATAGTTTTTTTACCTAAGTTGATGTCAAATTAATTCGTAACAATTTAATTATATAATTAAATAATATATTTATGTAAAAAAACAAAAGTGAGAGTGCCAATAAACTAATGTCTAAGAGGGCAACTAAACGAACTTTATAATGATGCCAAGAACAAAGTTGAAAGCTTAACGTACAAAAAAGAAAGAAAAAGAATGAGAGAAATTAACATATTTTCCACTTAAATCTAAATCTTTTATTCAAAACTTTATTCTATTCCTGACCTCTTTTTATTTTCTATTATTTTTAATCAAACACGATGAAACATAATAATCTTTCGTCTCCAGTTTTCTTTTTGCTTTCTTCACTTTTCGTACATACAATCCATGCCACACACCAACCACGATTTTTATTTTTTAAAGTTTAAATATTTTAAAAAAGGGTTTTTATATGCCATTTTATAAAAAAAAATCCTTTTTCAAAAATATTTACGGAAATGGACCAACATTTTGATTATTTACCCGAAAGGACCGAATTCCCCGAAAATGCGTCCACGTCAATGCCAAAAAATCAATTAAATTAGGGTTTAGGGTTAATTAATTAAATTATGGATTAGTTTTTTTAAATAATTTTGTGTTTAGGGTTTTGGAAAAAATATATTAGCAATAAAAAAATTTACAGTAGTTTCTGAAAAAATAAATTTGAGAAGACGTTTCTGAATAAATAGGGCCAAAAACGCTTCAAACAGGATGCACTGTCAGCAAAAGTACTGAAAAAAAGCTCCCACGTGGATGCGTTTTTTCTACAGTAATTTCTGAAAAAATAAATTTGAGAAGACGTTTCTGAACAAATAGTGCCAAAAACGCTTCAAGCAGGATGCACTGTTAGCAAAAGTACTAAAAAAAGCTCTCACGTGGACGCGCTTTTTCTACAGTAGTTTCTAAAAAAATAATTTTGAGAAAACGTTTATGAACAAATAGTATCAAAAACGCTTCAAGCAGGATGCACTGTCAACAAAAGTATTGAAAAAAGCTCCCACGTGGATGCTCTTTTTCTACAGTAGTTTCTGAAAAAATAATTTTGAGAAGATATTTCTGAACAAATAGTGTTAAAAACGCTTCAAGCGAGATGCACTGTTAGCAAAATTACTGAAAAAAGCTCTCACGTGGACGCTCTTTTTCTACAATTGTTTCCGAAAAAATAATTTTGAGAAGATGTTTCTGAACAAATAGTGTCAAAAATGCTTCAAGCAGGATGCACTGTCAGCAAAATTACTAAAAAAAGCTCCCACGTGGACGCTTTTTTTTTACAGTAGTTCCTATTTGGCCTTAGATTATAAATGAGCTAAATTTCATTCTTAGGTTGCATAAGTTACAGTAAGAAAAATTAGAGAGGCTAAGCAGAATAGAAATTGAAGATGAGTGAACGTATTAGTGCTGTTATTTACTATGATGATGAGGTCCGTCACATCGAGAATGGCGTTGTTTCTTTATCGAAGAACACAGCGTGACTGGTTTTTAACCAGAACATAGATTTGACAGAACTTCGTAAAAGAATTAGACATAAAATCTTCGGAACAACGCCAATGAAAGTTTTGTCTATTAAATATCGATTTTGTGCTTCAATTGATCCTGTGACATATGACTTGTTTGACATCAAATGTGCTCGTATCTTGAAGGCAATGATGCAAACTCATCCCGCTAGTGGATCACCCTAGCTTGAGTTATATGTACAATTTTCATTGCCAAATGATGCATTTGCGACTTCAACATTTACTACTGTTCGAGAGGAATACACAACCCCTGCCCGACACTCCTTTAGTGGGCGGCAAAACGCGAAAGTGCTCATGTTTGGTAGCAGTATGGAATACACAACCCCTGCACGACACTCCGTTAGTTAATGGGACATGCACCTTGGCGGGTCGATGTTTGATGCTAGAAATACATACTGAGGAATGACATCAACTTTTAGTGGTTGGCAATCCACATCTAATTGGAGGCGTTATGAAACGTCCAGAAGAAGGGATGATGTACTCCCTACGATGTTCACCGGGGAGGGGACCTCGTACGTTGTAGATGATGGTGGGTTGGATAATGAGTCTAATGTGGATCCATCTCGAGAGCTTGGCCCCAATGGTGTAGAAGTTGCATTATTTTCTAAACCAAAGCCTGTTCCAACCAAACCTGAAGATGTTGAAAGGGGTTCAGATGAAGAAGAAGAAGATCCGCAATTCAGGGCGTACTCGCCTCCAGCCCATATGCATAATGTCGATCTATCTGCAGATGATGTATTGGAGTTTCCAGATCTACCACACAGAAGGCGTGGTCATACAAGTTCATTATTAGATTCAGGTGAATTGGAAGTTGGTAATGAGTTTTCCAATAAGGATAGTTTTCTTGGTGCATTAAAACAATATAGCATCATGAACGGGGTTAACTACAACGTGGTTAAATCCAAATCTGATAAGTTTGAGGCCAAGTGTGCAATGCAAGATGGTACATGTTCATGGAAAATCTATGCCTCGTTGAGGAAAAGGACATGGTTTTGGGAGATAAAAAAGTACAAAAGTCCACATACATATGCTGGAGGTATAGTATTTAGGGTTTTTGAATAATACTGTTATTACATAATGTTGCATTATTTAACGTACTTCGTTGACATGTGTTTTACAATATCATCCCAAGATGGATTCAGATATATTAGCTAGCTTAATACTATCGGAGGTGAAGGTAGATCCCAGGACTTTAGTGCCGGTCTTAATTGCTAATGTTTGTAGCCAATTAAGGTACATGCCCTCTTACCGCAAGGCTTGGATAGCTAAGCAGAAGGCATTGGAAAAGGTGCATAGTGGGTAAGACGCTTCATATAATGAAGTGTAACAATGGTGTCAAGTGCTGGAGAGATATGTCTTAGGTTGCATAACAGACCTTAAAACAGCACCTACGTACTACAACGACCGACTGCTCCGTGGATGCCAAGTGTTCAAGCGTCTGTTCTGGAGCTTTAAGCAATGCCGAGACGTATTTCTATACTGCAAGCTATTAGTACAAATCGACGATACCTTTATGTTTGATAGATATATCCATCGGCTATTGCTAGCTGTGGTACAAGATAGCAGTGGGAGAATCCTTCCAATTGCGTTTGCAATAACACCGAGGGGTCAGCTGATGATTAAGATTTCTTTCTTTTTAGGTTAAGGAGGCATGTTTGCCCCCAACTTGATATCTGCATTATATCATATTAGGGCACTAGAATACTAGCGCAATTGAGCAACAGGGAAACCTATGGCATCGGACACACCATCAGTATTGTCTAAGGCACGTTGCATCCAACTACTATGAGTAATATCGATCTATAGGTGAACGACGACAAATGACCAACATGGGTATTTAATCTCTATTAATATAATTTTATTTGTAATATTCAATTTATTCTGAATGGAAGAGTTATATATAATTTTTGCTATGAACTTATATTGGCATGGTATGAGATAAGTAAGGACCGTTTTCATGAGATGTTAGCGGTCTTACGTTTATTTAACGATGAAGGCGCGGACTACCTCTATAACATACCTTTCAAATAGTGGATACAAGCATACGACGGCGGCCTACGATATGGTCATATGACCTCAAACTTGGCTGAATGCATAAGTTCTGTTCTAAAAGGAACATGTCATTTACCGATAACATCAGTTGTGCGAGAGATATATTTTCATTTAGCAGCACTATTTCCAAAGCGAGCAACGAGTTATGAAGGCCAAATGTAGGAAAGCCATGTATGGTACTGGAAGGTATTGCAAGAAATTAACAAGGTGAAGGCGCGGGCGAACACCGTGCACACAGTGTGTTACAATCGCGACAACCTATAGTTTCTTGTGACAGAGTTTGACAGACCGAACCAAGGTATTATTAGCGGGCAATATCGTGTACACTTGAGAAATAGGACTTACAACTGTGGGATGTAGTTGCGCTCATGTAATTGCAGCTTGTTAGAATCTTCATTTGAATTCCATGAGCTATGTCGACGAAGTCTACAAAATAGAATACATATACAACGTATGGAGACACGTATTCTCATCGATTCTAAATGAACGTAAGTGGCCGTGCGGAAGTGTTTGCATCACCCATAGTGGAAGTGTTTGAATTCCATAAGGCGATAGATATTGGTCAAAAGAAGAGCTTACGACGGCGCCTCGTGTGATCTCTTATACGACGGTGGCCTATAGATTAGCGGTCCACTTGGAGTAATCGGGAACGGAGATGAACTGGGCTATGCATTCCAACCTGCCGTAGGACTGGAAAAAGGAAACATATAAGGGTTAGGATACATAAAAGGGCTAAGATACGCACCTGGCATAATCTGAAAAGGTTGTGATGAGGGTGTCGTCGGTTGAAGTGTTAGGCCCAATGACTGTGTGGGCCCTGTTGATGGGCCTGCGTCGTCATCCATTCTTCTTGGATTTAAAGGGTCCCGTCATTCCCTTTGGACATGAATTTTCTGTTGCCTTTTCTTTTCCGACAATAAATATGGCTTGCCATGAATCCTAAACCATGGCATGTATTCCAGCACACACGTTAACTCTGGAACGATGATCGCTTCCCGAGTAGGTATACCATACTGATTTTCTCACATTTTGATATATGTTGACCAGAATCTCAGCTAATCCGTATGCAACTGCCGTAAGTCGACTTTGTGCTCATCATCGAGCACTTCAGGTGCCATAGAAATCGGTTATTGGAATCCAAATTGCCATAATACTCTATCTGACTAGCGCATCTACACAGTGGCATAGTTGACCAATGGGACATTCACACGCCAAATGTTCGGATTTTGAAAGAATTCATTCGGAATTACTGCTCGAATTGCCGAATCCTTGTATGGTATCCATTGAAACTATATGAATATGATAAAAATATTAGTTATATACATAACACTAAATACTAAATACTAAATACTAAATACTAAATACGAATCAACTATTTTATTATGTATATCGATTTTATTTAATACTTACTTATGCTTCCGACCGTTGGTCTAATAGAAGCCGTATATCTTCAAGAGAGGTAGGTATTCCAACATAACTCGCTGAATGGTTCCACCTAATTAAATAAATTTTTAGCATACAATTATATTTTAAATCTACGTAATAATTGTAAAATCTAATATAAAATTTACCTCGTTATGAGTGAGAATGTATATAGGTGGTTCACTCGAGGACGTAAAAATAAAAAGCGAAACAGTGCCCATGATTGCAGTAATGATAGGCAACCTTCGATTTTGGCTTTATTCAGTCGCGTCACCCTGTAAATCTCTTGGTACAATGTTGCCAACATGGTAGATCCCCAATTAAATTCATCAACTGCTCTAAAATGAACGAGTTTCAACAGTCATCTCAGATGTACGAGGTTTCATGACAAGTCTGGCATTAGTAACCTCCAATCATCTCAAGAATGTAGCTCCAAGAATGTATCTCGTAACCAGCCCATCTCGATCCGACCTTGGTTAATATTATCTGGAATAGCATCTAAAAGCTCGTAGCATACGGCTCCCCAATCAGTAGATTGAGCGGACCCGGTGACTGCATACCCATCCACCGGTAATCCCAATTGCAACTGCACGTCTTCAAGAGTGATAGTACACTCTCCGCATGGAAGATGAAATGTGTGTGTCTCGGGTCTCCACTTCTCTATCAACGCACTAATGAGTTTCGAGTCCAACTTGCACCCCCGGCCTATTGTGGCCACGTGCCAAAAACATGTTTCCCGCATGTAATTCTCTATCAACAGTGATGGAAGACCAAACATATTACGGATATAGTATTGCAACACCTGATCTACAGACTGTTATAAAAAATTATAAAATAAAAATTATTTAAAATTGCATAAATGAAAAAAATATTAAATAATATTGAAAAATTAAAATTAACACTTACCATTTTCATTTGTTCGACGGAGATGTGTTTATTATCGAGACAAATTAATTCTTCGGCCATTGCTAACACGATCGAATATTTTTTTAATTTAAAAAAACTAATTCAGAAAAATTTTAAATAGAGCTTTTTTGCAAAAATTAAAGAGAGTTTTGAGAGAAATTTGATAGAATTTTGAGAGAATTATGAGAGTATTTTTGTGTAAAGAATGAAAGGGGGTTTTTATAGTGTTTTTTTTTACCGTTGGAGTCCAAACGGTAAAAATAAATTTGTCGTTGGGGGGTTAAAAAAAGTGCAAAATGCGTCCTTGGGAGAGTGTTTTGCTGACACATCACCTGAGTTCACGCTGACATGGACGCGTTTTCGGAAAATTTGGCCCTTTCCGGTAAATAATCAAAAAGTTAGCCTACTTCCATAAATATTTTTGGAAAATGACTTTTTTTTTTTTTGTAAAATGGCTGTTTTTATATTCTTTTAATTTTTAATTTTAAGATATTAATTTGTTTTATATTTTTTTATTATAATACCTTATCTTGATTGTATCTATATCATTTAATAACCAAATAGATCATCTATCTTTGATTAAAATCGAATTTAAATTGAAGGAATTTCAAATATGTTTAGAATTAAATAGATTCCGCCAACACGATTTCTTATACTCACTTATTTTTTGAGATTATATTTATGCACTTGCCCATGAGTAATAAATTGATGATTTTTTTTTAAATCAAGGTTATAATAATAAATTCAATTTACTAATTGAGAAACGTCTAATTCTTCGAATGGATCAACAAAACCATTTGATTAGTTCTGCTAATGATTCCAACCAAAATCTAATTTTTGGGTACAACAATAATTTGTTACAGGATTTACAGTCATTTTAGAAATTCCATTTTCTTTATGATTAATATCCTACCCACAAGGGATAGAAGTCACAAAATCTCATAATTTACTATCAATTCATTCAATATTTCTTTTTTTTAGAGGACAAATAATCACATTTAAATTTATTTACAAATCTTGATGTTTAAACTAATTGTTGTCTTATTTTATTAATACTTGTTGACTTGGTAATTATAAAAAAATAGAGTATATAAAATTAAAAAAAAAACATTTTTTTTCATATTTTCAATAAAATCTTGAAATTTTAAAAATATATAAATTTTAAAAAAAATTAAAATTCTTTAAAATTTAAAAAAGAAAAGAGAAGGAATTTAATCACTAGATTCCTTTCTCCTTTAGTTTATGCTTTTCAGTTTGAAGCACTGAAACCACACAAAACAAGAACAATTTTACCTTTTTTTTTGGTACTAAAAGTAATTAAATTAAATCCAAATTTAAAAACATAAAAGAAATTAATACAAAATCAGTTGTTTGCATCATCTCATCTATTCAACTATACAATTATAACTGATTTCTACACTGCCAAATCTAACAATTCTTTCAATTTCATTTAGTAAACAATGAACATTAATTCTTGACTGATTATTATTTGTGTTCATAAAAACTCAGGGAAAGCATAGGAAGGTATTTTATTTTGGTGCAACAGTCACACGGGGGACGTGGGTCACCATCTCCTCTATGTTCTTCAAATTTAAATATAAAGTAGTCTAGACCTTAAAAGAGAATGTTAAGTCAACCAAAAAGGGGAAAAAGAGCTAACTCAGTCTCTTTTTATCTCCCAAGTTCTTTTCTGCTTGTATTTTTTGCTTTGATTTTTTTTTTTTTTTATCTCACCCTTTCGAATTACAATTCTCGAATGAGCTAGGAAATAGTTTTTTTTTTTCAAATTTTAAGGAGTTTTATTTTTATTTTTATTTTTTCTTAAAAAACATTTAACTTATAAGGATTTTTATCATGTTTTTATATATTTTTTATAATTTTTATATACTTTTAAAAAGTAAGATTAAATTGATAAAAAAATAAATGTTGAAGATTATTAAAGTTGTGTTTCCTTTTCTCTATAATTGCCGCATTAGAGACTAACAATAAAAATGGACTGAAGTTAGTTGAGGGTCAACATTTTTAAATAAAAAAATTAGTGATTTAATTTCTTAAAATTAAATTTAAAAAAAAACATAAATTTAACATTTAAAAAAAAAAATTGGGACACATTACCTTCAAGTTCACGATCAAACCCCACTTTTATCTCTCGTGTAAAACGAAACAAGAGCCAAATGTTTTTTCATCCCATCACTTCATTTAATTTGCTAAGCAATCGATTTTTTAGGTTAAAAAGGTTTCTTCAATTTCACATTTTAAGTCCAAAAAGAAAAAAAAAAATAAAAATTGCAATTTTTGACTCATTTAAATTATATATTCAAATAAAATTTTATATATTATATTAATTATTTGTAAAGTATTAAAAATTCATATTTGCTGATTGTGACTTAGCTCGATTGACATCGGTATTGTTCTAGTGCAAGAGGACATAAGTTCGAGTGCGTTGAAATACATTATCCTCCTATTTAAGGGTTGGGGAGGGGTTATGGATAATTATAGACATTGTATAAAAAAACAGATATGATAAGAACCTATAATAAGATTAATGTTAAAAAAATATATTTCATATATCATATTTTTAATAACGGGTTGTCATAATTTATTTTTTCATATTCTTATTATTATCTAAGTTAATTATTTATTAATATAATATAATAGGTATTGTGGTAATGATAATACACAAAAAAAATAAAGATATTTTACATTTGAGTCAATCATTCTATTAATTATGATTGATTTTTTTTGTTTTAATACAAAAACTTAACATTACTCATAATCTCTCCTCAACCCTTAAATTAGAGGATAAATGTGCTCCAGTACTATTGTATTCTCCTTACACTGACAATAATACTAATATAACTAAACTAAGACTCAGTCAACAATTATAATTTATAAGAGTTATGTTTGCATGTATTTAATATCTAGCTTATAACTTGTATATTCAAATTATATGTTAAGTGCTTACAAAATACTTAAGATTTATATTTTTATAATATTAATTAACTTTTTTATATATTAATAATATTCAAATTAAATTAAACATTTTAACTTTTCATAATATTTTTATTTAAAAAAATACCTCAAATCTTAAATGACATTAATTAGAGCAATTTTTAAAAGTAATTTGTGAGTAGCAACGCTAAAAGTGGATTGCCAAAGTTTGAGGGCTTTGAAGCAGCACTTAATGCCTCACGGGTCGTCCATGAGTCTGCCTCAACTACTCAATTATTTTTGACATAGATGGATTTGGCAATATGCTTGCTTCCTCTCAACAAGCTTCTCAAGTTTTCTTTCTTCACGTTAAAGCTACTACTACTCTGCCCTGTATAAAAAAAAAATTGAAAGGATAGAAATTGAAAAATTAAGATATATATATATAGAAAGATGAAAATTATAATTTTCTCCTATAGAAAATTTGATAGAAAAAAATATTTTTTATTTATTATTTAGTAGAGTTAAAATATAAAAAGGAAATAAAACTTTTAAAAATTACATACTTTTCTATTAAGATGTATTTACCTCTTTTTTTTTTCTTCTCTTATTATTTCAATTAGAAAATATTTATTTTTATACATTATGATAAAAATATGCGTATATCTTGTTTTCTTCCCTCATTTTTCTTTCTCACCAAATATGATTAAAAAAAATTTTCTTTTTTTTTTTAAAATTTTGTCACTATCTCCTTTCATCTTTTTATGTTCTCACTCAACCAAACACATTTATTGACGGGTTTTACCATATAGGCATGACGAGGCTCCCAGAAGTGCAAGTTTACAACTTTGGAACGTCATCACCTTAAGATCAAGATCAATATTTTCTACGAAACCCAAAATGTTGCGTTTGTTATTTCCCAAACTTCTCAACATAAAATATAAGGAAAAAGGTTGGTTGTTAGTGTAATGCATAAGTAACAGATATGTTCTAAAATACTTAGATAAAAAATAAAAAATAATTAATATAAATCTAAACATATAATTAGAAATATGAGAAAAATTTCTTGTAAAAAATAAGATCTCTTTAAAAAAAAGCGAAAAATTTTCCTTTTTTTTTTCCACAAACAAGTCATATGAGCGACTAAATCAAAGGCGGACTGGTATCTTCCCTAAAATTTTAGGAAATTTTCATTTCTCCCTTGAAATTTTTGAAAATTTTTATTATACTTTTTATTTTTTTGAAAATTAAAATTAAGTTATATTAAAATTTTTAAAATTTCTCATTAATTTCACAAAAATTTTAATTAGACCCTCAAAATTTTTTAAAATATTCTCATTAACTTCCTAAAATTTTTGAAAATTTTACTAGGTTCCCCAAAACTTAATCTCTGAATATACTATTGAATTAAATATTACCAATCGTAAAAATATATGAAAAAGTAATACTCCTACCTAATGTAGCAATAATATATAGGGCTTTGGTTAATACTTAATTAATAACTATTACATAACTACATATAGAAAGATAATCATCAATTTTTCATTTTTTTAAAAAAGCTTATTTCATGATGCATCATTTATTATAATCATCACACGTGTAGCTTGGACGTGCTTTATAAACAAAGATGAAAGATTTGTGCCTTGATTATCAAAACTAAGAATTCGAAGGTCTACGAGTACATGATTATGTGAAGTCGTAAAACTCTTGTATAGCTAAATATTAAACAATGGAATTAAGCCATCATTTGATGAAACTCATTAAAATCAAGCACCCCATTACCATCGATATCATATACCCGAATCATGGCAACGCATTCATCATATGATTTTGCATCCCCAAGTCGATTCAACATCCTTTGCAGCCCTTTGGGTGTTATGCACCCCGAGCCCTTCTCCAATTCAAACATCTCAAACGCTTTCTTCAGATCATCATAATCATCTCCCTCATCATCCTTGCTGGGTTCTCTTTTCATTAGCTTCAAGAAATCCTGATAGTCCAGCATGCTATCCCCGTCCGAGTCAAGATCGTTGATCACCCCTTGAGCATCTTCATGTGACATGTACTCGCCGATGGACCCAAAGTACGCCCTAAGTTCAAGAGCAGAGATTTTGCCATCACCATCCCCGTCGAAATAGCCAAAGACTTGCTTCATCTCGTCTTCTTCAGGCCTTTTGGTTCTCATATTAGGAACTGTGCGAGGAGATATTGGTGTTGATGATGGTCCAGGAGAAGAGCTTAAGGATGTTGATCTAGACTTTGATCCACGACAGTGAAGGCTCAACCTAAGGCTCTTGTTAGAGAACCATTTGGAAGCCTTGGAAACTTTAGCAGTTGCCATATATAATATATTGACCGTGGAAACCCTAATTTAGGCTCCAAAGTGAAGTTAACAAAGATTCAACAGCTTAAATAAAGAAGAGAAAAGCCATCAAAGTCTTTCTTTTTTAGTTAATGATAGATATGCTTTAGAGAAATTTCAGAGAAGGCTAGAAGATGAAGTATATAGACATAAAGGAAAGTGCATGGCAACTTCCTAGATGACCTAACCTACAATTGATTGACCGTTGCCCAGCTCTCTTTAAAATGGTGTGTAGTGCGTTACCTAATTTGTTCGATTAAGATTTCTGTTTACACTTACATCTATACTGGTATCTATATCTATTTATTGATATACACACTAATCAAATATTTAATTTTATCATTTTAATTAAAGTATAATTTAATTTTTATACAGTAAATATATTTTTTCACACATATCCTATGTATACCATATATATTTGTTTTCTTTAAAATTAACTCCTTGTAATAATCTATTTCCGCCTATTTAATTAATTTTTATTTAATAAATTGTACCATGAATAAATAAAATACATCTGAATATTTGATTCTTATGGAATGAAAGTGAAGTTCAATTTTTTTTTTATATATCTATCTTTTTTTCTTATGATAATCCAAAATTCGTAATTGCATGTATCTATTGATCACTTTTTATTGCATATTGCTATAGATTTTTTTTAAAAATATATATATTCTTTTCATTTAGAAAGAAAGTAAAAAAGAAGAGAAAATATAATAAAATATTTTTAAAAGAAAATAAATTTTAGAAAATATAATAAAATACTTTTAAAAGAAAATAAATTTTACTTCAAATTAGAAAATAAACAATGTTTTGTTTAGCTTTTGAATTTGGGAAAAATACTTTTAGACCCATAAATATTGCTAAACAGATCATTATTGCAATTAAAAGTGTTTTTGATCCCAAACTCAAAAACACTTTTGTTTAGCTTTTGAATTTGGAAAAAGTATTTTTGACCCTTATTTATAATTTAATATATTTTATGTAATATTTAAATTACATATATAATTATTTTTGTATTGAAATTTATCTTAAACATATAACATTATATATTTAAATTTTTAATGATTATATTTTAATATTTAAAATATAATTTATATATTCAAATCAAATTTTACAAAGAAAAAATTATATTTTATATATCAAAATAAGTTACAATAAATTAATTTTTTATTTTTATTCAAATAAAATGAATATAAACATTTTGTAGCATCATTTTATATTTCAAAAACAATATTACACAAGCTCTAAGTAGAAGCAGAATAAAAGGGTGCTTTCGATTAGTTAGTCAAAACTTGGACCCAATTCTGCGGCATTAACACCGTCCCAAAAGATTAACAACGTTGCGGACCACCCGCCACAGACAAAATGGGCTTTAAAGATCAACCTTTCACATTTACTGTATTTTTGCATTAAATTCGATAATCCCTACGGCTTTTTATTTGGTTAAAATATATCATAAATTTATATATTCTTTGTAAATTTAAATTTTAGACGGTAGAATTTTAATTTTTGGAATTTATTATTTTTATTTTTTAGATATCAAAATGTAATTTTAATTGTTAATACTATTAAATTTAAGTTTGTTAGGATAGTTACCACTATTGGTCTAAAACCCAATTTTCGGCTCAAACTGACAAAATCACAAACTGGGCTCACATGATGGGATTGTAAACTGAACTCGCAGACAAAATTCACTCGCCAACCCTACTCCTTTGCGAAGTTATACGTGCATGAGAACGTGTAACACATGTTAAATCTAGAGTATGGTACGTGTCTATAAGCATGGAGCCTGCTTAGTATGTTATCTCAATAAATAGTACCCATATAATATAAATAGACAAACATCACCAGGACAAGAAGAAAGAGAGAAAAATACCTCAACAATTGGTGCAGTAAGCGTGGAGAATTTCTGATCTTCAAAACTTCAGTTTGCTAAAAATCGAAATGGCTCATCTCAATGAGAATTTTCCCATCAATTTGTTTGCAGGACAACCTGGAGCCTCTGGTGCCAGTAATCAATCTAGTGAATGAACTTATTTGCTAGTTGGTTTGCTAACCAACCAAAAAATTTAGGTAATTCGGCTTATGCATGAGCATCAAATTCTTTAGACCTGAACATCCCCTCTGGTCAAGGATTGACATTTCCCTATGACCAGGAGGTATTCCTATAGTAATTTTTTGCTCTACAAAGAGTAGTTGAGGTTGGTGAAGGAGCAAATGGCTCTGCAGAATGCTAAATGTAATATCCCGAATTAGGGCCTAATCAGAATAGTGGTTTCGTGACCATAAATCTGAGATAGAAATAATCATTTTATAATTATTTTGAGGTTTATGATATGATTGCATGATTGTGTGAAAATTTCGTGAAGAAATTCTATGCATAAAGGGTTTAATTTGAAATTAGGGACTAAATCGAATAAGTTGCAAAACTTGCATTCTAGAAGCTTTTAGTATGAAATTGCTTTGGAATATTAATTAGGAGGTCTTAAATATAAATTTGACCAATTTCTAAAATTCTGGACAAAAATGGGCTTGTACATGAAAAAATTACAAAGAAAGGCATTAAGGGCATTTTTGTCAAATGGTAAAGGTGTTAAATTGAAATGTGTTTTATTTATATTTTTATGGTTTACATTTTTATGAAATTATTTTGTAAAAAATTTTGTACGAAAATTTTGACGTTTGGGCACTCAATTTAGTCAAAAAGACTAAATTGTAAAAAGTGCAAAAGTTGAGTTCTATATGTTAGAGGTGTCCAATTGTTATGAAAATTTAAATTGGAAGTCCTTAAATGGCAATTAGACCATTTGTTAATTTATTGGACAAAAATGGACATGAAATGGGTAGAAAAAAATATTTTTAAGTTAGGGGCATTTTGGTCATTTAGTGATTACATGAATTAAAAATCAAATTAAAAGCCAATTTTTTCTCATCTTCTTCCTCAAGGCCGAAAATAGCATGGAGAAACCATGGCTAGGGTTTTTCAAGCTTCCAAGCTCGATTATCAAGAAAGACGTGGAATCGACCTTAATCGAGGAAAAGAAAAGATTGTGGACTAAATTGCAAAATTTCTATATTTTGTACCGAGGTAAGTTCATGTGTAAATAATGTAACATAATTGTTATTTTTAAGTTAATTGATGTTATTTATATGATATGCTGATTTTTATCATGAAATATATGCTTTGTGGTTATTATTGAATAATATGCAAGTTATGTGTGCCACTTGTTAAATATAAATTGCTACCGAGTATTGGTTTCGGTATTCTGTGGAAGACGGCAAGGATATGTGATTGAGGAAAATCCCGTTTGAACCTTAGGAATAGATTAGGATACAAGTGACATGTCACTAGGATGGTTGAGCATCCGAACTCGTTGAGTTGAGTCCGAGTTCACTTATGGATGCAAATGTTCGAACTCATTGAGTTGAGTCCGAGTTCGTGAGATGTAACTAGGCATCCGAGCTCGTTGAGTTAAGTCCGAGTTCACTTATGGATGCGAACGCCCGAGCTCATTGAGTTGAGTCTGAGTTCGCTTATGGGCGGGTTACATGGTCGCTTGATTACATATGTGGCACTTATGTGCAAATTATCCATGTATCCAAGTTATATTCCAATGTGTTCAACGGGTAAAATTCTAAAGAAACGGAAGAACACTCAAGATGCAAGTGTCATTTTGATAAGTGTTGTGAAATGGACACTTTGGACAGGTATGTACTTAACCCTCGGGTTGAAACTTGATACAACAACAATAATGTGGTAAGATGACAAATGATGATTAGCAATGTGATATATGTTTTGGTGATACCATGCTAGTGTTGTTTGGAAGAATTGCTTTGTTATGTTACTTGTTATTTGCATGTGAACTTACTAAGCATTTATGCTGACTCCCTCCTTTTCATTCATTATAGTTTTGACAAGCTAGCTCGGAAATTGGGATAGGTCGAAGGCTCGTTCACACTATTCGAAGAACTATTTTGGTAAAATGGCTTGTATAACTCAAATATGGCATGTATAGCAATATACTTGTTTTGTGTAATTAATCTTGCGATATGGTTGTGGTTTGGTTGAGAAAATTCCTGATAATGATTAGTCTTTGGAATGGTTAATTTAGATCATGTATGAGACCATGTATGTTCAAAGTGTTAATAGTTCATAAATTTCCATAGAAAAGTGAAAATTTGTCATAAAATAGAATGTTGTAACAGCAGTGACGTGAGTTTGAAAAATCACTAAAAATAGTAGAAACCGAATTAGGTGATGAATTGAATATGAAATTGAATCTTATTGTGTCTACTTTCATATGGAAGAAGCAAAACCGGTAAAGGAGTTATATGTAATGAGATATTTGAGTTTTAGTGAGACAGAGCCAGAGCGATTTTTGGATCCCCTGTTCCAACTTTGGAAATTCACCACAAATTGTAAAAAAATAATTAGGAGGTGTACTTTATATTTTCAAAATCCTTATTGAGTCTAGTTTTAATAGAAACAAACGGTATGGTTATACGTGTTTTGTACAGAGAGAAAAGTGGTTCGTAGTAAGTAGAGGTCAGTGCAGTCGAGTTCTAAAATAGGGGTAACTTTAACTAATAAACTGTACAATTGGCTTGACCAAAAATTCTAGAAAAAAATTATTAGATAGATATATGAGTCTAGTTTCAGGGAAAATTTACGAATCTTGATTTCGAGTTTTGTAACTCGAGATATGATTTTTTAAGCGACCATGATGCAGAAAGACAACTTGCTACGAAAATTTAATTAGTTGATTTAAAATTTAAACAGTGATGAAATAAGTTTAGTAACACCTCAAGCTCGACTCCGGCGACGGTCTCGGGTAAGCGGGCGTTACACTAAATTTGAGCAGCAACCAATGTTCCAATAAGAGTTATTGAGGCAAAATGAAGAATTAAGAAAGAAGGTATAGCCTGGTAATTCTAATCTCCATGGTAATAGTGACATGTGTGAAGAGGGTTCTAGGATGCATACAAAACTGTCGCAAAATGAGATGGATGTCTTACGTAGAGATGTTCGAGCTTTGCATCTTGAATGCCCAGGATATGGATTGACTATTTTGTTCCAATAGTTTGCTAGCTCCTAAATTGCAACTGTGAGCTTGCCAGCTGACTTTAAGGTCTCTAAGATATTTAAAGAGAGAAGGGACCTTAGAGCACATATCATGCAGTATAATGATTATATGAATGTGTTAGGAGCTTCTGATGCTGGGAAGTGTAAAGCCTTATTAAAAACCCTTAAGAGTAGTGCAAGCCCTTCCACAAGGTTCCGTCCATAGTTTCTTACAACTAGGCCAGATGTTTTTGGGGAGATTTCAAGCACATAAGATGATACTAAGTACTCATATGGGTTTGATGTCTATAAAATGAAGAAAATGAGATAGCTTGTAAGATTATATTAAACACTTTCACGCAGAAACATTGAACACGAAAAATTTAAAGGATCAATGAGCTATTGACACTTTCATTATGGGAGTTTTAAATGAACATGTCCAATATTCATTCACTAATAACATGCCACAAAGCTGAACAAATCTGTACAAGAGGGCTCACAAGTTCACTAAGGCAGAAGAGATCAAAAGAGTAGCACATGGTACATTCTAATGAGATTATAGATATTTGAGGAACAAAGAGGGAGTTTGTGCCCATCAAGGCTCCTTTTTTCAGAATCTGTGAGTACAAGATAGGGGATAGCAGAATGGACAGTGGTAAAATAAGTCATCCAGAACTTTCCAAACATCCCAACCTAAACATGCAAGAAAATACCCTTCTTATGGTAAATTTGAAACATATACTCCTTTGAATGCTACGCGTGCGTATATTCTTAGCTAGGTAAAGAACCTAGGCATTTTGCCAATCCCTTCACCTATAAGGCATAATGCAAGAAGATCATACTTGAGGGATAGATGTGCCTTTCATCAAGATGAGGGGCATAAGACTGAATATTGTTCTTCCTTAAAGGACGCTATAGAAGAAGCAGATAGGAATGGTGAGTTGAAGGATTTTGTTGCTCAGCGTACTAATCAGCCAGGGTATAATTCAAAAACTGAGGCTAAAGGTAAACAAGAGATGAGAGGAATTATTAATGTGATAATTGGGACAAATGAAGATTGGGCAACTTCCAATGCGAAAAGAAAAGCTCATTTTAGAAGTATTATGTCTGTTAGTTCGCCAAAGATATTTTGTCAACAAGAAAAATAGAGGGTAGACTTTAGCAATGAGGATGAATAGCTAATTTGTGATGAAGAAGGGAATGATCCAATGGTTATGTTGGCAGCTATTACAGGTTTTGAAGTAAAAAGAATATTGGTGGATAGTGGCAGTGCAGTTGAAGTGTTAACATGGGAGGTTTATCAAAAACTGGGGTTGAAGGAGCAAGTATTGAAAAAGGCGAGCCTACTGTATAACTTTGCGAACCAGGGCTGTATCACTTTACTTGTTACCTTGGGGGATAGTGAACGTACCATAACAGAGTATGTCTAGTTCTTTGTGGTCGATCACCCCATAGTGTACAACATTATTTTCGAACGTCCCATAATGAGAATGGCTAAGATTATGATAACAACTTCCTGCATGAAAATTAAGTTTCCTACAAGAACAAGGGTAGGGTTCATCAGTCTAATCAGCGAACGGCCAGGCAAAGCCACATGCTATCAATGAAGCAAAATATCATGATTGTTAAGGCTTTGTTAACTTTTTTTAAAAGGGTTTCTCCGCAGGCTTAAACAATTCAAGTACCTAGTGGTAAAGCATAATTAATCACAAATAGTTGTATCCTCTCCTACACATGGCAAAACCTGTGACGTTCGATGAAGCATAAAACATGCTCGATAAGTTTTGTTTATCTCAACCAGAGTCACTTTATAACTCTCCCTTTTAACTAGATAGGAGACAAATTGTTAGGATAGTTACCAGCATCGATCCAAAACCCATTTGGATTTGGGTTGGCATCAGCCCAAACCCACAAGGTCATAGACTAAGCTCGCATGATGGGATCGCAGACTAAGCTCACAGGCAAAGATTGCTCATCGAGCCTACTCCCCTGCGAAGTTATACGTGTATGAGAACGTGTAACACGTGTTAAATCTAAAGTAGGGTACGTGTCTGTATGCATAGAGCCTACTTAACGTGTCATCTCAATGAACAGTACCTATATCATATAAATAGACAAACATCACCAAAAAAAAAAAAAACAGAGAGAAAAATACCTCAACAAAGTTCATTACAACATTATTTTTCTTAGTTACATGTCTATCAAGTGAGTTTTTTTATTATTTTTCCAAAATGTCTCATTAAAAAAATTAACAAAATTTCTTAATAGTATTAACAATTGAACTTGAATTTTAAAATACGAAAAGTTGAAAGACTAAGTTTCTAGAAATAAAAGTACAAATATAAAATTTTAAAGGCATAATTGCAAAAAAAGCCTTCAACCTTTGGGGTTTTTTTATATACGCCCCTAATGTTTTTTTTTTTTTGAAATCGGCCCTTCACGTAACAGATTTTTTAGATTTCAACCCAGTGGAAACGGTAACCGTCAGCTGACTGTTAGTCAACAGTCGGTCAATAAAATTGGTCTATGTGGCGGTCAATATGACTGATGACGTGGCCCGCATTAAATTTAAATTGGCTGACGTGGAAAATAAATTAAATTAATAAATTTAATAATCATAAAACCCAAAAAAAAACCCTAAATCCCCAAACCCCCTAGATACTTTCTTCCCATCTAAAATCCCAAATCGAGAAATTTCACAAAATCCCTAACCTCCGAAATCAACCTCTAAAATCTTCAAATCTCTAAATCTTGATGCCTAAATCGTGAAATCCCTAAAACGGCTAGGAACGAAATCTCTAAATCGTTGAATCCCTAAAACGACTAAGAACGAAATCGTGAAATCTTTATTCCTTCCGGATTTTTTTCTTCCTTGTTGTCTAAAATCATGGATTCACATAGTTCGAATAGTCAGTCTAGAGGTTCGGTAAAGCATGGTTCGAAGAAAAAATCGTCATATGCATATGTTACTTCATCGCGGAAGGAGTATGCCTATGATGGACCAGCAGTAAAATGTCACTGCAATAAGTTAGCTCCAAGAGACGCTTCATGGAGCGATTTAAATCCAGGGAGAAGATTTTATGGTTGTTTAAATTTTCGGGTAAGTGAAGAATTTTTATTTGCAAATTGAGCTTAGCTCAAATTTGATATTTTCATAAATCTCAGTATTTGTTTTGTTTTCATTTTGGATTATTTCAATTTGGTTGAATTGTGATTTGTTTGTAGGACGGTGGTTGTGATTTCTTCAAGTGGTATGATGGGAAAATGTATGACCATGCGACTGAGTTACTGCACCGATTACGTGATAGTGAACGAAATCTATTGAAGGAAAATTTAGCACTTAGAAAGTATGCTATGGATTTGATTGCATTTGATGGTAACCATAATGGTGGTAGTAGTGTTGTTGACATTGAGGTTGAAGAAGGTAGATCAATTTGTGGTGTTGAAGAAGAAGTAGCATTAAGAAAGAAAATGTTGACCATGAAGCAAAAAATTAAAGTTATGAAGAAAGAGAAGTCAATGTATAAGATATTATTTTCTTGCTCTTTGTTATGTATAGTATGCATCAGCATAGGTTTCTTTTTTGGCAGTAGTGGTAAGAGGCATATGCAGCTAGCAGTTTCAAATGTCGATTGAGAAATATGTTGAAGTTAGTTCCCATACAGCACATGCAGTAGCCAAGGAGCAAACCATGCAACAGAAGCTGCCAAGCCGAGTGCAGCAGCTTGTTTAGTTGATCCTTTTGTCATTTTAGTCAATGTAACTTAATTTGTATCATTTTGAACTATGTTAGGTATAAGTCTAATGTATTTTTTATATTGATATTATCATATTCCTGTTGGTTGTTCATTGGGACTTCAATTAACAGTTTAGCAGACCAAGGTATTGATGAGATTTTATTGTCATTAGGATGGAAAATTTAAGTTTAAAAACAGAATGAGTGATTCTGTGATCTTTCGAACAAAAAACTATCCTTGTAAAGAAAATTTATTAACATTTGTATTACTACTTCAAACGTGGAAAAATAATAAATACTAAATTATATAATACGATGAAAGAAAGATTCAATATTAAAAATATACTGTCATTAATTTCTTCTCTCTGTCATTTCAAAATAAGGGTCAATCCAAGGGTAACATTATGCAATTTAAAATGTACTCAACAACTCCTTTTAGCCAAATTTATGCATATGATTTCCCCATTGCAATTTGGATAAATGTACTTTACAAAAGCATATGATTGTCTATACACCATTCATCCTATACACCATAAACGCTATACCAGCCAAAAACCAAAATGTGAGTGAGCTATACATGAACCAAAAAAAACCAACATATTGGTTTTCAATAGAACAAAATAACATTCAATAATGGTGTATTCCAAAACCAGAATGTTGTAGGTTCAAAATGTGACTACCATCTTCTGTTCTAAAACTAGAATGTTGTAGTCAAAATACCTTACACCGTATCATAAGCTATCGCGAGATGGTTCTGTGAACTAGAAAACAGATACAAATAAATAAATGGATTATGGATTATGGCACAAGTTCAAAAGCAAGTTATCATAGAATCACAAGACAAACATCAGAAGTCATTCAAAACAAAATAACGATGATTTACTCGTGTTTACTGAAACCGATGCTTGTGTTCCTAGGTGGTCGAGAGGAGCCTTTCGCTTGTTATTCCGTGACTTAGGTGTTGAAGAAGATTTTCCAGTAGCTCTCGACATGCTGTTTCTGAGCAAAAACAAATTGCTTTAAATAAATAAACAATTTTCTAAGCAAAAAACATTTAAAAAAAAACTCACTCCTACATCGGGACCACTTCTAAGAATACAATACAAAACAATAACACATGTCTACAATTTTAACATCTTTTTGCTTGGGTTGGGTAACAGATATCAATATCATCAGGACCACTGTCGGATCACAAAACGACAAAACAAAGAAACCCTATCAACAACATCGGGACCACTATCTCATCAAAAATCGACAGAACAAACCTTACATTGTGGCACTAAATTTACAATAATAAATCACAAATAACCAAAAAATCAAACCAAAAATGCAATTTATTTTCCCAACAAACCAAATAAGAAAGCACCTACCTTAAAATTTTGGGTTACGGAAACTGCTCACGATTCTGGAATTTTTTTCGTTCCTAATAATTTTAGGGATTCAACGATTTAGGGATGAACAATTTAGGGATTTCAAGAATATTTCGGAATGAACAATTTAGGGATTTCAAGATTTAAGGATTTGAAGATTTTAGGGATTGAATGACGATTTTAGGGATTTCACGTTAAGATTTTGTGAAATTTCCCGATTTGGGATTTTAGATGGGAAGAAAGTATCGTGGGGGGTTTGGGGATTTAGGGTTTTTTTTTGGTTTTATGATTATTAAGTTTATTTAATTTAATTTATTTTCCACGTTAGCCAATTTAAATTTAATGCGGGCCACGTCATCAGTCATATTGACCGCCACGTAGACTAATTTTATTGACCGACTGTTGACTAACGGTCAGTTGACGGTTACCGTTTCCACTGGGTTGAAATCTAAAAAATCTATTACGTGAAGGGCCGATTTCAAAAAAAAAAAAACATTAGGGGCATATATCAAAAAGCCCCCAAAGGTTGAGGGCTTTTTTTGCAATTATGCCAATTTTAAATTTGTAAAGAGTAAAGAGACCAATGGTAGATTTCAACTTTTTTTTAAGTGAGATTATAAAACCATTTGTTTTTTTATGAAAAAAGTTATGTATTCTTGATTAATAGTTAAAAATAATAAATTAATGCATAGTAATTTTTTGTGGAGTTAAAAAAATCAAGTAATCTTCATTAAATAATAAATAAAAACATAATTAGTATCAGTGTAAAAAATATGTATTTAAGCACATTCAAATGTGTTTTTATGATGATAAAAACAATCAGGAAGGCAAGAAACCTTGGCGGTCAACATTAATTATTAAAGAGTTAAATCACATTTTGGAGCTTGAACTTAACAATTCTTTTCACATTGGGTTTTTTTGTCCAAATTAGGCCTTAAATTTGACAATTATTCTCATAATAGGATTTGAACTATTTTTGGTCAAAGTTAGGCCTTGGATTTAGCAAATGTTTTCACATTAGGACTTAAACTTTTTTTTTATCCAAAGTTATTCTTTGAAAACCTTAAAATTCAGTCCCCAACATAAAAATAATTACTAAATATAGAATCTAACTTGAACTAAATCAATTTAGACCCAATATAAAAAATTATCAAATTTAAATTTTAATATAAAAATAATTATCAAATTCAAACACCAAATAGTGACGTAAGCATTCTCGGGGAAAACTTGATCATTTGATACTTTCGAAGTCAAGTAATAAGAAAAAAGAGCATGCTACATGTGGCATAATTCAAAGAGCTCTTGGGCCCTGGAGAGAGGTTAATAAAATAGAAGCTTCAGCTCAGGCCAAGCCCAAGTTTGTTTAATTATGCACGAGCCCAAGTATAATCGGTAATTTGCTTGGGAAAGGGATGCAACTCTGAATATTTCAAATAACATAATAAAAAATTTACGACTCAATATTTAATTTTTTTTAATTTGACTTATTTTATTTTAAGTTAAATTTATTTATAAACCTTTTAAAAATAATTAAATTATTTTTTAAACATAAATATTGATAAAAAAATTAATATTTTTACGCTGTTTGTATGCAACCCACGTAAATGTCCACATGTACTTTATATTGACATGACATTATTTATCTTATATGTTACATCAACTAACAACTTAAAAATTATAAAAATATTTAAAAAAACTTATTCAAAATTATAAAAGATTATATAAAGTTAATGAAAATTTAAAAAAATGAAAATTATTTGGTACACTATCAATTGAGTTTTTAAATTCCATAAACAAGGTCATGGGTTGACAAGTATCCTATAACGGTATAGTTTAATATTAAAAAAAACACATGTCAATTTTTTAAAGCTATTTGTAGAATAAAAAAAGTATACTATTAGTGCACTATATAATCAGCTAGAAAAAAAATAGCATGAAGCACACATAGATTGTCATGTGGGTTGCCATATTTCAAAGTTTAATGTTTTAGTCAGTATTTC
This sequence comes from Gossypium stocksii, assembly GCA_020496765.1. Lineage (NCBI taxonomy): Eukaryota > Viridiplantae > Streptophyta > Magnoliopsida > Malvales > Malvaceae > Gossypium > Gossypium stocksii. The sequence continues at coordinate 30,188,091 of CM035626.1, read as the reverse complement.
ATTAAAAAAAAAAACAAGTCAACTCTTTTTGAAATGGTGATAGCTAAATTGGTCTCATTTTAAAATATTGAGAGCTAAATTTAACTAAAAAAATTTAATTTTTTTGGACAATCTCATAATAAATTCTTATTTGTTATGAATATTTATGTGGATGTCATTATCACCCCCATAAGTTATGAGACTCTTCCTATACTCAATTAATATGGGAGATAAGAGGTCATGACCCTTTACATGCCCTATAATAATTAGAGAGTTACTATCAACCCCTATATATATGGGGCTCATGTATTCATGAAAAATAGATAGAAAAGATTATACATTCTCTCTACACTTTCTCTTCTACATTCTCTCTACACTCTCTCTTCTATCACATTTTAGTTTGTTTATTCTTTTCATTATTTCACAACACGTTATCAGCACGAGTCTCTAATACAAAAATCAAGGCCAACAAACTTTTCCTTAAAGATTGCCGAAGGACGCTTAGGTGAAGTAAGAGTAACAAGTTGATCTATTTCATTTGCATATGTGTTATTTCATTTGCATATTAACATGCTTTATTTTACATTTTTGACTTGTATATTTTGTCTTATAGTTTTATAATGTCAAATCTTACAAAACTCGAATTTGTGGCTCTGGACATCACTAGAAATAACTATTTATCATGGGTACTAGATGCTGAAATTCACTTAGATGCAAAGGGTCTTGGTGAGACTATTAAGGAGGGAAATGAAGAAAGTACACAAGATAAGGCCAAGGCCATGATTTTCCTTCGCCATCACCTCCATGAAGGTCTAAAGACCTAATATTTGACTGTTAAGGACCCTCAAATTCTTTGGGCCAATTTAAAGGAAAGGTATGACCACCAGAAAACTGTGATTTTGCCTAAAGCTCGTTATGAGTGGCTGAATTTAATATTACAAGACTTTAAGTCTGTTAGTGATTATAACTCGGCCATGTTTAGAATCACTTCACAATTGAATTTATGTGGAGAGAAGATTACTGATGCAGAAATGTTAGAAAAAACATACTCAACTTTCCATGCAAATAATGTTGTCCTATAGACACAACATCGTGAAAAAGGATTCCAGAAATATTCTGAATTAATTTCTTGTCTCCTAGTGGCAGAGCAAAACAACGAGCTACTAATGAAAAACCATGAATTACGCCCAACTGGCTCTGTTCCATTCCCTGAAGTGAATGTGAGTTTACATAATGGGCAAGAATTAAAAGAAACACACCATACAAATAGGAGTGTGCGTGGCCGTGGTCGTGGCCGAGGGCGTGGCCGCGGACGTGGATATGGATATGGTCGAGGTGGTCGTTTTAAAAATTCACATTCTTACCAAAAGTGGGATCGAAAAAATGGTAACAGGGAAGAGAAAGAAAGAGGTGAAAATGTGACTAATATATGCTATCGTTGTGGAGGAAAAAGACATTGGTCACGTGTGTGTCGCACACAAAAGCATCTAGTTGATCTTTATCAGCAGTCCATAAAACAGAAGGGAAAGAAAGTAGAAACCAATCTTGTGTATAAAGATGACGAATGTGATTTTGATGATGGCAATGCAACCCACTTGGAAGTGGCTGATTTTCTTTCTACCATGATGGTAATGCAACCCACTTAGAAGTGGCTGATTTTCTTTTTACCCCTGAAGGAAATTATTAAGCCCACAAATTTAGATAAATAATAAAATAAACCTCTACTACTCTATGTTTCATTTAGCAACTTTAATAATGATGTTATGACCTTTACTAGTGCTATGTTTTTATGTGATGTTTTCACCATTATGTGTGACATTTTATGGTTATTATGTTTCTTTGAAGAACATTATCTCGTAAAAGGAATCAACTATGAATGGTGAAGATATATGTCTAGCAGATAGTGCAACTACTCACACCATATTGAAAGATAAGAGATATTTTTCTCACTTAATAATGAAAGAAGGAAGTGTGAGCACTATATCTGGTAGTACAACCATTATAGAAAGCTCCGGAAAAGTAATTATTTTATTACCAAGGGGAACAAAAATTGAAATTATTAATGCATTATACTCCCCTAAGTCTCAAAGAAATTTATTGAGTTTTAAAGATATTGGCCAAAATGGATATCATATTGAGATTTTAAATGAAGGAAATTGTGAATTCCTTCAAATTACGAGTATTGCTCAAGGCAATAAACAAATTGCTGAGAAATTGCCTGCATTTTCTACTGGTTTGTACGACACAAAGATCAGTTCTATAGAAACACATGCTATAGTAAACTAGAAGTTTACTAATGACTTTGTTCTTTGGCATGACTGGTTAGGCCATCCCGGTTCAATAATGATGCGAAAAATAATTAAAAATTCATGTGGACATTCATTGAAGAGCCAGCAGATTCTTCAAAATATTACATGTGTTGCATGCTCACTGGGAAAATTAATAATCCGACCATCACCATCTAAGAAAAATAACGAACCACTTACTTTTCTTGAGCGAATTAAGGGGATATATGTGGGCCTATACATCCCCCATGTGGACCATTTAGGTACTTTATGGTTTTAATCGATGCATCGAGTAGATGGTCCTATGTATCTTTGTTATCAACTCGCAACCTGGCGTTTGCGAGATTGCTTGCTCAATTGATTCGATTACGAGCCCATTTCCCAGATTTTCCTAGTAAGACCATCCATCTTGATAATGCTGGTGAATTTACTTCTTATTCTTTTAATAACTATTGCATGTCCATTGGAATAAGTGTTGAACATCCTGTAGCTCATGTTCACACACAAAATGGTCTAGTAGAATCTTTAATAAAACGACTTCAAATGATAGCAAGACCATTACTTATGAAGTCAAAACTCCCAATCACTGCTTGGGGGTATGCAATTTTACATACAGCTGCATTAATTCACATCAGGCCAACAAGTTATCATAAAGTCTCCCCATTACAAATAGTTCATGGTCAGGAACCAAATATTTCCCATCTAAGAATATTTGGATGTGCCGTATATGTTCCAATTGCTCCACCACATAGAACTAAGATGGGACCTTAAAGAAGGTTTGGTATATATGTTGGATTTGAATCCCTATCCATAATTAAATATCTAGAACCATCTACTGGGAATCTATTTACGGCTCATTTTGCAGATTGTCATTTTGATGAGTCAGTTTTTCCAACATTAGGGGGAGAAATCAAACAGCTGGATAAGAAAATTAGTTGGAAAGAGTTGTCATTAGCTCATCTTGATCCTCGAACTAAGCAATGTGATTTAGAAGTTCAAAAGATTATTCATTTACAAAGTTTAGCTAATGAATTGCCAGACACATTTTCTGACCCAAATAAAGTGACCAAGTCACATATACCAGCTGTGAATGCTCCAATAAAACTTGATATCCCAGAAGGACAAAATCTAGTTGCTACTGAGTCTAATACACGCCTGAAGCGTGGTAGACCAATTGGTTCTAAAGATAAGAATCCTCGAAAAAAAAAGGAGCAAAGATTAATAATGGCCAAATCGAAGAAAAAATGATTATACCGGGATCTCCTGAAGAGACTATAGATATGACTGGAAAAATAGTTTCAGAAGAAAATCAGGTACCTAACAATGAAGAGATCTCTATTGATTATGTCATGTCCGGTATAAAATGGAACCGAAACCAAATCGACGTCGATGATATTTTTGCATGCAATGTTGCACTAGATGTTATAAATAATAAAGAGGATTATGAACCAAAATCGATTGAGAAATGTAAACAAAGAGATGATTGGCCAAAATGGAAAGAAGCAATTGAAACTGAATTGAAATCGCTAGCGAAAAGAGAAGTGTTTGGACCTGTAGTCCGTATACCTACAGGTGTGAAACCAGTGGGATACAAATGGGTCTTTATGCGTAAAAGAAATGAAAAGAGTGAAATTGTGAGGTATAAAGCACGTTTAGTTGCACAAAGATTCTCACAAAGACCTGGAATTGATTATGAGGAGACATATTCTCTTGTGGTGGATGCAACTACATTTAGATTTTTGATAAGTCTGGCTATAAGAGAAGGGCTTAATTTACGCCTAATGGATGTAGTAACAGCTTATTTGTATGGCCCACTGGATATTAACATTTATATGAAACTCCCTGAAGGATTTAAACTGCCTGAAGCAGTGAGTTCAGGTTCTAGAGAACATTATTCGATCAAATTGCACAAATCCCTTTATGGATTGAAACAATCCGGACGCATGTGGTATAATCGCCTAAGCGAGTATTTGTTAAAAGAAGGATATAAGAATGATCCAATTTGCCTATGCATTTTCATTAAGAAGTTTGGATCTGGATATGTCTTTATTGCAGTATATGTTGATGATCTGAATATCATTGGAACTCCTAAATAGATCCAAAAGACTGTTGAGTGCTTGAAAAAAGAATTTGAAATGAAAGACCTTGGAAGAACGAAATTTTGTTTGGGGTTACAAATTGAGCACCTAAAAGAAGGAATCCTTGTGCATCAATCAACGTATATTAAAAATGTACTAAAGAGATTTTATATGGATAAGGCACATCCAATAACTACCCCGATGGTTGTAAGATCACTTGATCCGAGTAAAGACCCTTTCCGTCCTCGAGAAGATGGTGAAGATTTTCTTGGTCCTAAAGTATCATACCTCAGTGCAATTGGGGCATTAATGTATCTTGCTAGCCATACCCGACTTGATATATATTTTCTTGTAAAATTGCTAGCAAGATTTAGCTTATGCCCAACTCGGAGACATTGGACTGGAGTTAAACAGATATTTCGTTATCTTCAAGGCACAAAGGATATGGGTCTATTTTTCCCTAATAAATCCAAGACAGAGTTGATTGGTTTTGTAGATGCAAGATTTATGTCAGACCCTCATAATGGAAAATCACAAACTGGATATGTTTTCACATATGGAGGTACTGCAATCTCTTGGCGCTCAATGAAGCAAACAATTGCAGCAACCTCGTCTAATCATGCAGAAATCTTAGCAATCCATGAAGCAAGTCGTGAATGTGTATGGCTAAGATCTATGATTCAGCATATAAGGAATAATTGTGGTTTACCATTTGGAAAGGAAGCTACAACTGTCTTGTTTGAAGACAACACAACATACATTGATCAGCTCGATAGTGGATATATCAAAGGTGACAAAACAAAACACATTGCACTAAAATTCTTCTTCACTCATGACCTCTAGAAGTTTAAGGAGATAAAAGTTAAGCAGATCAGTTCAAGTGAGAATTTAGCAGATTTATTCACTAAGGCGTTTCCTACATCAGTGTTTCAGAAGCTAGTTTACTATATTGGAATGCGTCACCTTCGAGATCTCAAGTGATGTAGCCATTAGAGGGAGTAAATACGCGCTGTACTCTTTTTCCCTTAACCTTGGTTTTATCCCACTGGGTTTTCCAGGTAAGGTTTTTAATGAGGCAGCATATCAAGCGTATAATTATGTACTCTTTTTCTTTTACTAAGTTTTTGTCCCACTGAGTTTTTCTTAATAAGGTTTTAACGAGGCATAATTAGATAATGAACATCCAATATGGAGTGTTATGAATATTTATGTGGATGTCATTATCACCCCCATAAGTTATGAGACTCTTCCTATACCCCATAAGTTATGAGACTCTTCCTATACTAAATTAATATGGGAGATAAGAGGTCATGACCCTTTACATGCCCTATAATAATTAGAGAGTTACTATCAACCCCTATATATATGGGGCTCATGTATTCATGAAAAATATAGTAAAGATTATACATTCTCTCTACACTTTCTCTTCTACATTCTCTCTACACTCTCTCTTCTACCACATTTTAGTTTGTTCTTTCTTTTCATTATTTCACAACATTATTATATATGCTCTTTTTAATACAATGCCTAGAATTAACAATAACCCGTCCCCAACCCATAACTAGGAAGATAATGTGTTATAACGCGCTCGAACTCACGTCTTTCTGTATTGGTAATAATATCTATGTCAATCGAACTAAAAAAAATAATTAAATTAAAAAAAGATATAAATATTTAAGATTAAATTATAATTTTTTTAGCTAAAAAGAAAATCTGTATGAGTTAAACAATTAAAAAATAATTCTCGACTGTGCCATCTTAAACTCATGGTTAAACGTGATTTAACAACTATTGCGTATATAAATTAATTAATAATTCATTTATTCAACATTTTTCATCAAGTTGGTTAAAAAAGATTTGTTGGTATATTTATGCAATGGTTATATATTGTGGCAAAAGTAAAACATTTTGAAGATGGGCATGGTACTAAGAATCCATGCTAATTATAATGCCTTGTAACCTGTAAGGTTAGGTCAAAACTCAAATCCCTATATTTTGTAGTTGTTTGGAATATCAAAGTCTCAAACAAAGGAGTTAAACAAGGTCATGTTTTTCCATATACGGTGGTTGGCCAAAGATTTAGCCTCATTTACATTATCTGGTTTACATTCTGAAATTTTGGCCGTCCAATAGGACAGCAACTCTTCCATTTATTAACATTTTTTTGGCCAAACCATATTATTAACCTTCAATGTCAAATTTTATATCCATATATTTTAGTTACTGCCTTTTTCTATACCAACAGTCCATGTAATTAATGTCAAATCGATAAATAAATGACAATTATAAACAACCTCACATATATACGTACATATGGCAGGGACCCATAAATTTTGCTCACAAATTACCCTAATTTACGGCCTGGGAATATGCGAAAAACCTCGACTCCCATTTATAATTAATTAAATATTTTATGATGTAAAAATAAATATTTCATATTTGAAATAATAAAAATAACTTAAAAGTTATATATAAAAATATTTTCAAACAAATATCATACTTTACTTACTTCCAACATAATTTTTTTTAAAAATATTTACGAAAAAGGTTTTGTAATTTTATTGAATAATGTCTAAAGGTTATAAAATAAAGCTTATTTTGTTCAAATAAGTTCAAAAACCCAAAACTCAAAATTAGTATGAAAAAAAATTGAAACTTAACTCAAACCAAAGTATGATAGTTGATTTGTTTTTTTTAAAAGAAATTAATCAAATTGAACTCGCTCGTAATTGAATATAGAACTTGAAAGTTTGCTATTTTAATTGTAAATGTCAATTAACTGAAAAAATCAACTAATAAAAATCAATTTGATTTATTCAAATTTTCTCAAGGATTGATTCAATTCCAGCTCTAAAAAAAATTGATTGAATTGATTTTTAGTGATTTTGAATCGAGTCAACAAATTTTTTAGTCTACGTGTCCCATTAATTATATTTAAAATTTTATCAAATAAATAAATGAAAACATCATTATTTTCGTGAAATTTTTTCTTCCCACTAATAATATACCTGATAATAATCATAATATATATAATTAAATATGTCAAAATTTTAAACATAAATATAATATATTTATTTTTGATAAGGAAAAGAATAATTATATAATTTGCAAGAAAGATATAAAATGATCTAAAGACTTATAACAACACAAACAAATTATTACTCCACCGAATTATTATTTTTTAAATTTATTTAATACTAATGTTTGTTGATTTAACTTTAATTCAATTGATACTGTTATAATTATTTAAGATCTAATTAGATTTATTGGTCAAATCAATTAGATTGAAAATTGATTGATGTTTGGTTTGAAGAAAGGTTTTAGATAAATTGAACCGCAAATTAATACAGATTAGTTGAATTGGGCTAAAAACTTAATTGAATCGATAAATATTGGTTAAATAATTTATTTAATTGAATTATTCGGACCAACGAATCCACTAAAATATTGGTCCAAAGAAAAATTTTAGACAATTGAACCGCAATTGAATAAACTATGCTAAAAACTTAATTGAATTGATAAATTTGATTGTGAAAACCTTTAAGTAATTTTACTATTGGAATAGCTAGATTTACTTAAATATATACATTTAAGGATATAGAGATTATAAGTAGAAATAGAGATTATTTAAAAAAAATAAAGAAAATGTAATTAAATGGGAAAAGTAAAGCTAGCTGGTCCATCAAATATCAATCTCAAGAATTTAGTCAAAAGTATGAAAGGTACATGTCTAGCTTTGGCAGGACAGTAACAACCAAATAAAGAACCATAAATAATAAAAGTTAGAATAGTAAATTATTTGTACCCATTACTATGTATCCCATGATAAAGCTTCCTCTTCAAATTTAGAAACTGCAAGAATTATATAGGTAGTAAACAAGCTGGGCACTGTTAGAAAATGGAAACCAATTACTGAACATGTATATTGTCTTCAACAACCTCATGATTTTAACAATCAAGCAGCAATTGAAATTAAAAAGAGAAGATGAACATAAAATTTGAAACCAATTTGTTCTTCTTGATCTATAGCTGTAGTTGTTATATATACTGTTTTCAATTACGTAGATGGAAAAGAAAACAAAAAGTAGATTGTAGTAAGATTGTTAAAGCTCTGTTGTATAATCTATGAACATTGGACACCTCCCCCCAACATTTGCCACCATCTGCAAGAGAGAAACATCTTAATTTTACACTCAAATCTATGTTGTGTGTATGTTCTATGGCCTCATCCAACTAAAAATCTCAGGCCTAGATATGAAAACATAGAGTAATTATATATCAAAATAATTAAGATACCAAAATTTTAGGACTCCAAGGCAAATGGTGTTTGCAGCAGATCATACGGAGCCCATAAAGCATCCAAAGGACAAGGTCGGTTTGCATCTAATCTAACCCATGGCTTCCCTTTCCCACTCCAATGCAGTAAGCTAACTGGACCAGGATGCAAATTTCTACACAATCCTCTATAGTTATCTCCTCCAAGGCCATGTTGGTTCCATCGATGATCAACAGGAGCTATATTCCCTGCAAAGACGAGCAAAAACGGTGGCAAAGACCCTAACTCATAGATCCTCATTCTCTTTTGAAGCTCCATCCATTCTATAATCTTGGTAGTGTAATCTCCTTGTCGCCATCTTTGCAAATCTATCACCATTACCCCAGTGTTGAAATAACAGGCTTTGCGTCCGGCAAATGTTAGAGATAACGTTGGGTTTGACCAGAAGGTTGGGGTGAAGTAGGAAGTGAAGTTGGCGTTGCAATACTCCGGTGCAGCTAAAACCGAGCGGTCTCCGAGCGGCGTCGCGGCGAGTTTAGCAATGTCGTCGACGAGGACGAGGTCTGAGTCTAAGTAAACGACTCGGCTGAGACACGGTGGGAGGAGGTTGGCGAGGTAGTTGCGGGCATAGTTGAGAGGGCAGTCAAGCGCTGAGCGGATGGAGGTGGAAATGAGTCCCGACACCTTGGAGGAGTCGTATGGGTAGATTTGGAACTTGAGGGAAGGGAAAGAGCGGGAGATTGTGAGGCGGAGGTGGTGGTGGTTGGCGGTGGCGGAGGGGATGAAGTGGAAGCGGATGTTTTGAGGGCAAGAAGAGTGCTGGAGGACGGAGAGAATGGCAGCCATTGACCCACGTAAGTAGGCAGCGTCTAGGGTCATTGCAACATGGACAGCTTGGTGGGAGCACATTTCATTGGTGTCCAAGGAAGAGCAAGCGGGAGAGTTGTAAAACTGTGGAGCTTCTTTGAATCTTTGATAATTAGTGGTAGTGGCGGAGGCAGAGGCAGAATTGGTGGCAATGATGAGGAGGAAGAGGAGGAGAAGAAGGTGGTGTCGGTGGAGGTGATCATGTGGTTTAGGCATTTTGTTGGAGGGAATCCAAGAGGATATTGGAAATTAAGAAAGAGGGCTATAAAGTGTTTAGACTACGTTTATTAACCCTTTTAAGAGTGGGGCGGGGACGGTCCTTGGTTCCCACGGTGCCAAAAAAGGGGTGCTGCAGCCACCCAAAGTAAAAAGGTTTTTGAAACAACTCAAGCTCTCAAAGTCTTTGGCTTCACATTTGCTTGTTGCAAAATTTTTTGCCTTTTTTATAAAGAAAAAGATCGCATATTGAAAATAAAAAGCAACATATATTTAAATTTTAAATCTTAAAAATAATCATACGAATCTATTAAATTAATTAAAACCATATATTTACCTTCTTCTTTAATGCTCCTTGTATTGATTGACATAATTACAAAATTGCAGTCAAGTCAGTTGGTGATTTATATGGTAATAGGGTTTAATGAGTACAAATATGGTAGCAAATCAAGACCCAAGTCATTACGATATAGTTTCCGTTTTATGGTAAAATATGGAATGTCTTTCATTCAAGATTTGCTAATAAAACATGGTAAGGTTGGGAAAGGAAATACGTTAAAACTAGCTTCTTTACTGTATCTAGAACCCATAATGTAAACATTCTTTCTCCAATTTTCTTGGTTTTCCTTCTTTTTCACCAAATACAAAAAAAAAAAAAAAAAAAAAAAAGAGAAAAAGGGCAGATTGTAGTTAACTTGAATTTACAATGACGTATTATCAACGATCTAGTTGAGCCATCCACGTCTAGGGAAAGCCCTAGCACAAGAGTTTTTGCCTTCAATCTAAGGATTTGCATGTTCAGCGTAACCAAAAAAAAAAAAAACCATTAAAAAAGTATTATTTTATTCTTTTGGTCTCTAATTTGATCCACATATTCCGTGAAAAATTAAATGCAGAAGCTTACCGGTGTCCTAAAGTTAAAATGCAGTGAAGCTAAATAATACTATCAAGGCATCGTCGTCCCAGTCCAGGTGGCTGCAATATGTGGGTCCATAGAGTGCCACCTAAGCAAGTCATAGGTAATTATTAAAGACAAAACGGAAGTTCACTTTTGTTAGGAGATAGGGACATGGAAACCAAGAAATTGGTGGGAAATGCTTCTCTTAACTAAACATTTTGCCTTCCCTCTCACTCTCACCTTATCTAACTTCTACTTGTGTTGTATCACGAATATGTGACCTAACATGGGCTCCAGCCTTCCATAATTACTAAAACCGTCCACTTTTATTTTATTCTTTTTTTGAAAATTACATGCCCATATTCACCATGTTCCATAATAATATCTCCCTTTTTCCTGTATCATATAATATAATGTTATAAAAGCCATCGTTTGTCATATTCGCAGGAATCCAATAAGTCTTTCCAAGTGTTGATTATTATTTCTATTATTTCATACATCTTTGATATTTTAAAGTATTATTGCAATTTAGAGATAAAATGAGTTGCACAAAACTTGTAACTTGATTTTCTTGGCCAACATAAAGCTTCTTACCTAATTGGCCTTAATTTATATTCTATGCTTACAAGATTAATATGAAAAGGAAGGTACGGAACACAATATATGGGCTAGCTACTTTCGAATTCCATTGTACTCAAATAAGTTAGTTGCCCTTAGTTATTAACACAAAGGATGTGAGTGGGACACGCATGGTTTCCTCTTTCATTAGTAGACTTTACACGAAGCAATTAATAAATAAATAAATAAATAAACCGAAGGCAAAGCTTTGCATGTGCTATACACATGACAAACCCCCCTATTTCTCTCTACACGATGACCCCAGCCTTCTTAATTGAATACCCCTCTTCTTTATCTTCTTTGATTAGATCCCCTTCGAATTTCTTCTCTGGATCTTTGATATAAAAAGGAAAAAAGAAAGTTGAACCTCATGCAATCATGCTACCCTTTTCAACCGACATTGACAACCTTCTGCTGTCGGCACTGCCATCTCTCACCCCTTTATTTTGAAAATTAAGTTTCGAATCTTACTTTTTTTTTCTTTAAAATAAATAAAAAAATTACGACTGAATCGTTGAATATGGAATCAAATGTTTAGACCTAAGCCACACGGTTTAGCTCCACAATGTGAAGATGATAGTTGAAAAAGAAAAAAAAGGAGTAAAAGGGGTCAGCTTCAAGCGGCAATCCCCATAGTTTCACTCACTCTCAACTCTCAAACAAAGATTTGTCTTCGTAAAGTTAGGTTTCGTATAATATTTTCATATAATTTACCGGCACATAATTTGTATTTAAATAACATTAACGAGTGCCAATACGCAGGTTTCTATCTACAAAGTTCAAGTTCTACATTTTTAAATACTTTTTTCAACCTTTTTGTTTTCTCTATTTTGACTTTTCTAGCTAGTTAATATCATAAACTTCAACATTTTTGTCTCATTTCATTATATTTATAAATTTTAGCTACTTGAGATCATGTTAAATATTCTCTTTTCATAGCTGGAACTTCAACCGTCCCTCCCCCCTCTCTATATAGACACAACCATAAAATAATAATAATAATAATAATAATAATAATAATAATAATAATAAATTATACATATAGTGACTCAACTATAAAAAAAAAATTATTTTAAACACTCAAAAAAAAATTTACAATTCAAGCATCCACGTTGTAAAGGCCCAAATTTGCTCGAACCGAACATAAACAAAAACCAAAAATAAAAAATAATAATAACATTACAAAGTCCACTTTTTAAACCCTAAGCCCAAAATTACAAGGCCCAAAAGGCCCAAAAACTTGAAATTTTCAGAAAAGAAAAGGGAGACCTAAACCCTAATGCGCTGCACCTCCCTCGGTCACCCCGCCTGTGCCTCATCTAGAGGCCTGGCACCCTTAGTTGTTTTACACCAAAATGGAAAAAACCCACCTCTGTTGATCTCGCCAGGACCTGCAAAGAGAATGAAGAAAGAAGATAGCAGAAAAAGGCAGAAACGAAAGCAGAAACAATAGAAATAATAGTAAAAATGATACACAGTGTTGTAAATGGCTATAAAAGCCAGATCCGTCAATGTAATATTACTACACACGAGTATCAATAAAAAATAGAAACAAAAATCCTAAAGGTGATTCTTTTAGTCTTATTCTTCTATTTTTTTTTTAAAAAATTAAAAATAATTAATAGAACTTACCCATCGATTCTCCCTTCTCCGTCAAGTGCTGCCAGTGTTCGAACACCCAAGAACTCATAGGGGTATTGATGAGGGTTCAAAAGGCAACGAGGAAAGAGGCTGTTATGCGCATCATTTTCTTTTTTTAAAAAATAGAAGTTGGTTTTAAGTTTTTTTTTTTTTAAAGGAACGAGGGTTGAAAAGGGCTGAAAAAAGCCTAGTTTTTGTGTAGCTCCGGCTGTTGCCTACGGCGGAGCCATAGTGGAGGCTCGTCGGAGACTCGATTAGAGCTGGGGGCTGGCTAAAGGGGATTTCAGAGAAAAATTCGAAGGCTTTTTTTGTTTTTTTTTTTAAAAACTTGGTTTCAAATGAATTTTTTTTTTTTTTTTGCGTTTTGTTGCTTATATAAGGTTTAAATACGATGCCGTTTTGGGTTTGGTATTCAGATGCCTAAAACGACGTCGTTTAGACCATGAACCCGAGACTCGACCCGCTTCGGATTGAAGATCCGCGTGTTTTTTAAAGCGGAAGGGATATTTCTCATCCGGCCCTTCCGCTTTTTCGGCTTATTTTTATTAGATCCTTTTTTTCTTCTTTTCTTTTTTATTTTGCCCTAAATTTCGCTTTTATTTCATTTTAGTCCCGTGTAAAGTGCAGCGTTTTGGAGGACGGGGATATTTTCCCTTTCGGTCCTTCCATTTCATTCGCGCATTGCAATATGGTCCCTTGTTTCACTTTATTCCCTTTTTTTCTTTAAATTCTATTTAAGTTATTTATTTATTCAATTTTTTCATTTTTCCTTTATTTCATTCATTTGCTTGTCCATTTACTTATTTATTTTTATATTGTTCATTCGTTTATTCATTTTTATTTTAATCCTTGTGTTTATTTATTTATTATGCTTTCCACTTTTCTTAATTTTTATTTCCTTTCATCAAGTATTTATTTTATTTACGCTTCCATTATTATTACTACTTTATTGTCTATTATTATTATTATTATCATTATTATCTTTTTATTATTGTACTACTATGTATATTATTGTTATTTTTATTATTATCATAAGTTTTTATGCTTTATTCGTTTATTATAAATTCATATTGTATCATCGTTTATTAAATACAAGTTTTCGTTTTAGCCATACTCAAACAAATTAAGTATATATATCATTTTAAATGTTACATTAATTTTTACCCAAATTCGTACAAAAGAAAAATTTTGAAAATAAAAGTAATATTTCGCATTTGGGAATTCGAGAAGTCGTGCCCTAACTTACTGGGTTTCGATTTTTCTCGTTTAACCTCAATAATCGAATATACTTTTAAAATTTAAATACATGAGTTTTTAAATAAAAAATCGTTTTCTCAAGGATTCGAGGTGTTGTGTCCTAACTTATTGGATGTAACATCTTGTTACCTCGAGATGAGAAAATCTTAGAAAATAAAGGCAATATAAGTTGTGCCCTAACTTACTAGGTTTTGATTTTTCTCGTTTAACCTAAATAAACAAATATCCTTTTAAAAATAAAATATATGAGTATTAAAAATAAAAGACAAGCTTATTCTCAAGGAATTGAGGTGTTGTGTTCTAACTTACTGGATGTGACATTTTGCTACTTCGAAAAGAAGGTCCTTAACATACATCTCGATTTACTCAAGCATTTTTTTAAGTAAACGACATTAGTATAAAAAGAAATCGTATTTTATACTTTTTTTAAGTTTTCAAGTTTCGACACTAAGACATTTATTAATCAACTAGGTACCAATTCTGGGCGTATTAAGAGTGCTAATCCTTCCTCATGCGTAACTGACTCCCAAACCCATTTTCTGGATTTTATAGACAAAAAATATCGTTTTAGTAAATTTAAAATTTTATTAAAATGATTGAATTACGAGGTGACCCAATCACACCTCATAAAAAAGATTGGTGGCGACTCCCATTTTTGTTTTCAAACAAAAGTCGACCTTTTTCAAAAAAAAAATAGTTTCGACAGCTTGACGACTCCGCTGGGGAAAAAAAAAAGAGAGGCAAGCCACAAGTTTATTACTTTTTGTCTTTTTGTCAAAAATTGATAGTTTGGTTTAACTCTTACGATCCTTTCATTGCATTTCATTTTTTTTTGCGGTTTTCATCAAAATAATATGTCTACCTTTTTTGTTCAAGTCTCTTAAGATATTTTCGCATATTGTATTGCATAATCGGTCGATTATACCTTTTCAAGTGGGAGCAAAAAACTATTCATTCGTGAGGTCTTCACCTCCGTGTAGGATAGTGGATCGCTTTTGGGATACATCCGTACTTGTGTCTTCGTGAGATTTTCATCTCTGTGTAGCCATAGGGAAATGTATTCCCCTAAACTAAACTCAGTCCATATAAGCCTATAATGGGTAAGGATCGAGGAATCTATCGGTTTAGGTACCCTTACTTTAGAACCAAATTGCATATAGTGAGCCTTAAGAGCCCGCCTTAGGTAGAGCCATACCAAACCCTAGTGGTTGCCCGAATAGGTGCTTTATTTATTATTCCTTGCTTGCTTTAGCTTTGTATGAAATCCTGACTTGTTTTGTTTTGCTTTGATTGTAATTACATGGCATTTTCATCATAAAAAAGGTGTTGATTCACATTCGGTTGCTAAATAGAAAGCTTATCATGGAAAAGGGGTTTTTTAATAAAGTGGAAGACAATGCGGCTATCCGAATATGGTCCAAGAAAATGTAACAAGAGAAAGGTGATAGTCTGATGGAGGGGTATGTATCAGAGCTGTGGGATTTCACTCACAATAGTGTGACTCAGAATAATCTCCAAGAGTTGAACAAAATACGGGGTCAAAGGGATGACGAAATCAAGCAACTATTTTATAGTAATTGTGGTGATTTGCCCTATCTACTAGATATCAAAGTGGACAAGCACTTATTCCGAGCTCTTGCCCAGCATTGGAATCCCGTCTATAGTTGCTTTACTTTCAGGAAGGTAGATTTGGTACCTACCGTAGAAGAGTACACGGCCTTGCTTTATTGTCCGAGAATTCACGCTGACAAGGTTTATTTTAGAATTGCTAGTGTCCCGACTTTCTTAAAGAAGTTGATGAACATCACAGGGATAAGTTAGTAATGGGTCGCGGCCCAAATTAAGCAAAAAGGGATAGTAAATGTATTTCTTGGAAAAGTCTGCGAGATTTGATCTCGGCATACCTAGATATGAAGAAAAGGGTTGACATCTTTGCTTTGAGCATTGACGGATTAGTCATCTTCCCTAAAGCATTTGGGCATGTAGATGAGGCAATTTCAGATTTATTTAACCAACTTGACAAAAGGATCACGCCCGTTCTTGTAATTTTAGCTGAAACTTTTAGATCTTTGAATGTATGTCGAAGAGTGAGTGAGGGGAGGTTTAGCGGGTCCGCACAACTTTTGCTAACTTGGTTCCACAGCCATTTTTAAAAGATAAAAAAAGTCTCATATCGAATCTTCTTCGAGAACTATTATCTATTAAAGGAGTTAGTGGCTATGCCAAGACGAGATGACATAACAGAGGAGAAATGGATGACGATTCTTCAAAGTCTGCAAGACGAAGACATTGAATGGAGAGCCCCTTGGATGGTCTCTGATGAGATTTTGTATTAGTGTGGAGATTTTGATTGGGATCATCTACTCGGGATATGGAGAGCTATTGGATATGCTCCCCTACTCATGTTGAGGCAATATAGATCAAGACAGTTTACACCAGCAACACAAAGGTTAGTTTAGTGCGAGTTTACATACAAGGACGATAACTATAAGAAGAAAGTTCGTGAAATATCGAACGCTTAGAATCAAACTTGTAGAATGAAAAGTTTTGCTGCCAACTCGATGACGACCCCCGAGTATGATCGATGGTGGGGTTAAAAAGTCAACGACAACGTCCTTATGTCAAATCAAGAAAATACCTAACCAATGGAAGAACACCTGCAAGTGATTCCGTTTGAGCTAGAGATCATCAAGTAAGATTTTGAAAAAAGGAGTTTGGAGCTTGGAAAAATGATAGAACAATTAGAGGAGGAAAAAAAATGCAACTAAGGCTAAATGTTGACATCCAAAAACTAGAGGCTAAGAAACTTGGAAAAGGAAAGAATAAGGCTGAAAAGGATTTAGACAGTCTGAAAACGAGCTACAAAAAGCTACGTTTGTCGATAAGAACTGCTGGTTTGGGAAAAATATTAGAACAATGGTGACAAGAAATTAACAAGGAAAAGAGTAGAGCTAATTAATGGAAAAAAAAATTTTGGGATGCTCAAGCTCGAGAAGAGGTTCTGGAAAGGAGTTTGCTAGAAAGTCAAAATGAGAATATGGGATTAAGAGCTCGGATGTCAGAGTTAGAAAGGTCTCTACATCAGTATTGTATTTGTAACTCTGCAATCGAGTTAAAAGCTAGCCTGAGCAAGATCGAAGAGTTAAAAGGAAAGATAGAAGAACTCAAAACTGAGTTACAAAATTGTGAACTTCGAGTTGAACACCTTGAAGCGAACAATTAACATTGGAAATAGCAATTTCACCGTTCTCAAGGTTAGATAAGAGAGAGAGATCATATCATGGGTGAAGCTGTGGCTTAAGTACGAGAAATGGCTGATCATTTGCAAACCATAGCAGTTCAAGCTAATCTACTAAGTTTAAGATACGAGTCAGAATTAGATTGAGACCGAGAGTTAGTTTGGCTTCTTAAGAAAGTCAAGGCCTTAAGTATTAAGGCAAGGACGTATATGTAAAACATCCATTTTATGTAAAGAGATTTGATTTCTAGAAGAGTTATTCTAATGGAATTAAATCAGAATCAATGCTCTTTTTGCATTCATTTCATTCATCAATATTACATTGCATCATATGCATTAAATTTCACAAAAAAACCCTAATTAATTAAAAAATTATGGCAGTTACCCTGGAATATCATTATGGTACACGCAAAAAAAAAAAAAACAAAAGCTATGGACCAAAGATTAGAAAGATTAAAGCCAATGTAAAAAGATATGCAAGACCAGCTGCAAGCACAAATGCAAGAACAGTTGGCCAAAGTCCAACAAGATATGAGGGATTAGATTCAAGAGTCCCAGAGAGTATGATCAACCGGTTAACCCAATTGTTGGCTGGAGGAATCGATAAGGGGAAGAGCACTGTAGTTAATTCGGGGGATGATAACGAGTACCCCGCTTACCCCCAAGCTTTACCCTGGTGAACGTGCAAGCTCAACCAGATGCGTATCCACAGAGGGTACCAGTAACCATTAGACCCTAACAATTTTAGGCCAGTGCCTCAACACTGATAAATTTTCCAACAGGTTCAGGCTCCAAACCAGGAGACAGTCTAGCCAATCCTGTTGTACCCGACAGAATCAAATTACAGAATATGGAGAAGAAACAAAGTGAGAGCGTCAGGCAATACGCCCAATAGTGGAGAGAGGTAGCCACACAAGTCCAACCACCCCTCCTAGAGAAAGAAACCACGATGCTTTTTATTAATACCTTAAAGGCTGCATTCATTAATCATATGCTAGGAAACACTACTAAGAGTTTCTCGGATATAGTAATGTCTGGTGAGATGATAAAAAATGCAATAAGGTGTGGAAAAATAGAAGCCAAGAAAAATGCCAAGAGATCAGCCCCGAGGAAGAAGAAAAATGAGATGAATAATGCGAGCATATATAACAAAGGCAATTCAAAGCCAATTACTGTAAGCCAGCCAATGACAGTAGCTACTAGCCATCAAGGCCTTCCAAGGCAAGAATCCAATACAAAGCTAAATACGGAAATACTCTAGTTTACGTCCATCCAAATGACATATAGGGAACTGTACCAGAGTCTATTCTATGCGTATGTGGTATCTCCATTCTATCTAAAACCCATGCAACTCCCATTCCCAAAATGGTATGATGTAAACGCTCAATGTGAGTACCATGCGAGAATAACAGGGCACTCGATCGAGAATTGCACTGCATTTAAAAAATTGATTGAAAGATTTATTAAAATGGGGATTGTAAAATTTGACGACCCATCAGAACCTAACATAGCAGGGAATCCGTTACCCAATTATTCTAATAAAGGGGTAAACGTGATAATCGAGAGTGGGGGTCAGGGAATCAAAGCTGAACGTGATAATCGAGAGTGGGGGTAAGGGAATCAAAGCTGACGTGGTAGAAGTGAAAACCCCATTGAGATGAATTTGGAAACAAATGATAGAAAGAGGTTTAATCAAACAAGATTTAGAGGAAAGGCCCAGAGGAGTAAAAAAATACTGTGAGTTCCATGCTAAGGAAGGTCATGACATCCAAGAATGCACTGAGTTTAAGACTATAGTGTAAAATCTGATGGACAATAAAGAGACGAAATTTTATAAAGAGATCAAGAGATTAGAAGAATGAGAGGTTTATGCCTCAGAGGAGGGATCAATAGAAAGGGTCCATAAAATTAATCACCCAGTGGTGATCATCTCGCGACCAAGAAACAATGAAGCGGGAATACAAATAGCGCCTAGAGTCATAATTCAGAAACCTGTAGCCTTTCCCTACAAGGATAGCAAAAGGGTCCTTTGGAACTATGACTACAACGTGACGATCCCGAGAGAAGAAAACCTGGTTAACGCTTCAGAAGAGGGTCAAAATGTGGGTTTTTACACGCGTAGTAGGAAACGCTAGGATCTAGCAAATACAAAAGCGGAACCCATAAAAGGAAAAGCCTTGGCGATAGAACAAGAAAAACAAAAGACAGGTAGAGTTGAATCACCTATTAACGAGCCGGAGACTGAAAAAGAGGCTAAAAATTTCTTGAAATTCTTAAAGCATAGCGAGTATAGCATTGTAGAGCAACTGCACAAACAACCAGCTCACATATTAGTGCTAGCTTTACTCTTAAGCTCGGATACACATCGTAGCGCATTGATGAAAGTATTAAATGAAACCTATGTCACTGATGATATCTCTGTAAACAAGCTAGACCGTCTTGTCAATAACATAAGCGCCGATAATTTTATCTTTTTTAACAATGATGACATACCGCCAGGAGGCATGAGATCCACAAAGGCTGTGCACATCACCACCCGTTGTAAGGGGTACATATTGCTAGGAGTATTGATTAATAATGGATTTGCATTAAATGTCCTGCCCCTATCCACACTGAATAGACTACCAGTGGATAGTTCTCATATGAAAACGTGCCAAATTATAGTGAGGGCATTTGACGGCACCGAAAGGAAGGTAATAGGGAGGATTGAGATACCCCTCTTGATTAGGCCAAATGCGTATGAGGTGGATTTTTTAGTGATGGACATCAAACCTTCTTACAATTGCTTGTTGGGGAGGCCTTGGATTCATTCAGTAGGGGCAATGCTATCTTCGTTGCACCAAAAGCAAAAATTGGTAATGGAAGACCGACTAGTAACCATAAATGCGAAAGAGGACATCATTGCATCCTTGACTAGCAACGCGCCATACATAGGGGCAGATGATGAAGCAATATAATATTCCTTTCGATTGTTAGAATTTGTAAATGTGACATTTTTCATCGAAGGGAAGAAGATCCCAATGCTCAAATTATCTAAAACTACGAGGATGGGCCTACAGCTGATAGTTGGAAAAAGAGCCTTACCGAGAAGGAGACTCGAAAAATAACTCTAAAGAAAGGGCGAGGTACCATTTTTTACGGGCAAACGAGATCGCTTTGGCTTAGGGTATAAGCCAGATGCGAGACATGAAAGAAAGAGCTAGAGAAGAAGTAGGAAATGAGAAGAGCACGATTGAGTGGGAGAGAGGTCAAATGGGAACCGATTACTTTTCCCCATATATCTAAAACATTCGTGTCAGGAGGAATTATTCACCCTAAGTGGAAGATGTCAAGAGGAAAAACTACTGAAGAAATAATTAGAAGTTTGAACATCAACGCCATATCTGAGGAGGGAATAGGAGAAGAAAACCTATCAAACATTCACCCTTACGTGCCAAGAAGTGTTTTGAACAATTGGACTACGAAGGAGATCCCTGTAATCTTTAGAATTAATTTAGAGTAATGTTCAAAACACGTTTATTGCTCTAAGCCTAAGAGTTATAAGAATTTTTTTGTGCAATAGGCTTTTGTCCAACAATCTTTATTTTAACAAAATGCATCTTTTATCCCACTTCGAGCAAATATTCTTTTATTCTTTCATTCATAATCATACCATACAAATATTTATTCTTAGATTCTTTTGTTCTTTGGATCTTCTCTTTTTCCTATAACAGGTCCCCAGATATCAATGATATGAGCGACACTGTTAATAACTCAGAATCTCTTTTTAAGCAAGAAATGTGTCTAGAGGAACCCCAAATTTTAAAGATGGTCGAGACTATAGTCTATCTGCGGATTTGTTAAGGATGGTTAAACAAGATGAAAAACAGATCCTACCTAACAAAGAATTAGTGGAAGTTGTGAGTTTAAGAGAAGATAAAGAGGTGAAGATCGAAGCTTGTATCACCATAGAGATGAAACAAGACCTCATTGAATTACTTTAAGAATTCAAAGATGTTTTTACATGGTCGTATCAAGATATGCCCGGGCTAAACACTGATATCATTGTACACCAGCTCCCCATAAAGGAAGACTGCAAACCAGTTCAGTAGAAGCTCCGAAAAATGAGGCCCGATGTCTTACTGAAAATAAAAGAAGAGGTCAAGAAACAATGCTGGTTTCCTACAAGTGGTTAAATACTCAGAATGGGTAGCCAATATTGTCTTAGTCCCTAAAAAAGATGGAAAGGTACAAATGTGTGTAGACTACAGGGATCTAAATAGAGATAGCTCCAAGGATAATTTCTCGCTACATCGGATTGATACTATAGTAAACAACATGGCATGTTACTCACTGTTCTCTTTCATAGATGGCTTTTCGGGGTATAACCAGATAAAGATGCATCCTGAAGACATGGAGAAGACCACATTCTTAACCTGATGGGGGACATTCTGTTATAAAGTGATGTCATTTAGACTAAAAAATACGGGGGTAATGTATCAAAGAGCCATGGTAACCTTGTTCCATGATATGATGCACAAAGAAATCGAGGTTTATGTAGATGACATGATTGCAAAATCCCGAACAGAAAAAGAGCACATACAAGTCCTGAGAAAATTGTTCTTGAGATTGAGAAAGTTCTAATTAAAGCTTAATCTAGAAAAATGTACCTTTGGGGTAGATCGAGGAAACTGTTAGGATTCGTAGTTAGTAAAAAAGGGATTAAGATCGACCTAGATAAAGTTAAGGCTATACAGGGGTTATCTCTGCCACGTACTCAAAAAGAAGTTCGAGGGTTCTTAGGGAAATTAAATTATATCTCTCGGTTCATTTCACAATTAACTGAGAAGTGTTACCCTATATTCTGCCTCCTTAAGAAACACGACCCAGGTGTATGGGATAAAGAGTGCCAGAAGACTTTTGACAAGGTTAAACATTACTTGTCCAATGCTCCAGTGCTAATACCACCTAGTCCAGATAAGCCACTGATATTGTACTTGGCAGTATTTGGAAATTTCATGGGAATCGTGCTCGGCCAACATGATGAGTCAGAGAGAAAAGAAAGGGCGATATACTACCTCAGCATAAAGTTTATTGAGTGTTAGACAAGATATTCACCAATCGAAAAGTTGTGTTGCACTTTAACCTGAACAACTCGAAGATCGAACAGTACATGCTATACTATACAACTTGGCTAATCGCTAAATTAGACCTTCTGAAGTATATGATGGAGTCGACGTCTTTGAATGAAAGGATGACCTAATGGCAAATTCTACTTTCTAAATTTGATATAGTCTATGTGAGTTAGAAAGCTGTGACAGGAAGTGCAATAGCATATTTTCTAGCCAGTAGAGCTCTAGAAGATTACAAACCTTTGAACTTCGATTTCCCAAATGAAAATTTAATGTATGTGGCAACTACTGAAAAAAACACTCAAGAGAGCCCTCTGTGGAAACTAAACTTCGACGGAGCATCAAACGCTGTGGGTAATGGAATCGGGGCAGTCTTGATATCCCTGAACGGAGATTATTACCCCTTTACTAGCAAATTGGATTTTGATTGCACAAATAACATGTCAGAATACGAAGCTTGCATCATGGGTATCCATGCGGCCATTGAACACGAGATCAAAATACTAGAGGTATACGGAGATTCTTCATTAGTGATCTATCAACTCAAGGGTGAATGGGAAACAAGAGATCCCAAGTTGATTGAGTATAAAAAGATGATTGAGTATAAAAGGACTTTGAGAAGACTGGCCAGTGGCTACATCTTAGATGGGAAGATCCTATAAAAAAGAAGAAAGGATCAGGTGTTATTAAGATGTGTAAATGCTGTTGAGGCTAAGAAAATCCTGAAAGAAGTGCATGAGGGCATCTGCAAAACACACGCTAATGGTTTCACAATGGCCAAGAAGATCATGAGATTCAGATATTATTGGTCCATCATGGAAGGAGATTACATCAGTTATGCCAAGAAATGCCATAAGTGCTAAATTTATGGAGATAAAATCCACATGCCTCTTTCACCACTTTATGTTATGACTTCTCCATGACCTTTCTCTATCTGGGGCATGGATGTCATTGGGCCAATCTTGCCTAAAGCTTCCAATGGACATTGTTTCATCTTTGTGGTCATCGACTACTTCACCAAGTGGTTAGAAGTTGCGTCATATGCTAATGTCACAAAGTCAACATTTAACAAGTTTTTAAAGAAATAGATCATATGTCGATATGGAATGCCAAAAAGGATCATATCTGAAAATGCATTGAATTTGAACAATAGCACGATAGCGAAAGTCTGCGGTCAATTCAAGATAAGACACCACAATTCATCACCATATCATCTAAAAATAAACAGTGCAGTTGAGGCAGCCAATAAGAACATCAAGAAGATAGTGAGGAAAATGACTGAGATTTATAAAGATTGGCATGAGAAGTTACCCTTCGCCCTCTATGCCTATCGAACGTCTATCAAAACCTTTCCCGAGGCAACACATTTCTCGTTAGTTTATGGAATAGAGGCGTTTTACCCATCGAAATCGAAATTCCTTCTCTCTGGGTTTTGTCAGAGTTGAAGTTGGATGAAGCAGAATGGATCAAATCTCGATATGATCAGCTAAATTTGATTGAAGAGAAAAGGTTAAAAGCCATCTGTCATAGTTAGATGTACCAAAAATGAATGATGCAGGCTTACAAAAAAAAGGTTCACCCTAGAGAATTCCACAAGAGAGACCTAGTATTGAAAAGGATCCTTCCCATACAAAAGGAGTTTAGAGGAAAATGGATGCCAAACTGGAAAGGACCTTATGTGGTAAAAAAAGCTTTTTTTGGAAGAGCGTTAATTTTGACTGAGATCGATGGCAAGAACTTGCCTAATCCTGTGAACTCAGATTCAGTTAAGAAGTACTTTACCTAAAAAAAGGAGAGGCCAAGGTGAAAACTCGTAAAAGGGCGCCTTGAGACCAAAGGGGTTTTTGGTTGAATACCCATAAAAAGGTAATTCAAATTTTGATCAAAGATAAGGCATGTGTTAGTCTTGTCCTCGCTAAATTAACAAAGAAGGAAGGATGTTACACCTTGGGGCATCAACAAAATGTTCTAGGTCTTCTAGACACATATCAAGTTCAAGGGGTCCTCGAGAAGTTTTGTACAAAGAAGCTCCTACTGCGATATTTGGGGAACCTATTTTCATTTTATTCATTTTGCATCTTAGTAAAATTTGCTATCCTGATTATTTTATTCATTTCGAGCTTTGCTTTTAATAAAATTTCATCTTGTCCATTATGATAATCTTTGTTCAAGCATTTTTAATTGAAATAACGATTAATGGACTAGTAACATTCAAGAAAAAAGAGTTATGCATATTACTCTAAAAGCTTCTAAATAGTATTAGGGCTTGAAACAGGACTATTATTTAGAACTAACCAAACTTAAGGGTTGGAAACATTTGACATAGAATAGTCCAAATTGTGGCTATTTCTTCGGGTTTTCTATCAAAGATACCAGCTGAACAAGAAGGTAGGGTAATGCTTCAGTGATAAAACCTTGATGAACAAAGAGCAATAACAACCTAAACATTAAAAGGGGATCATTCTCGAAAAGTAAACATTCTGCATTCATACAAATATCACTCGTACACGTCTTGTTAGGAGCATTGATTCATTCTAATCATGACACCCTGATCATAAATAGGCTCATAAAATGGATTTAACAGTTCATATTGCCCAGAGAATGGTGTGGCAGGTCAATAAAGTTACAAATCTCATACCATTGAAGTTGTAGTTAGAGAGATTGAAGTCATTATGGCAAATTTTATCTCCCTGAAGTTGCAGTGGAGCAGAGTGAAGACAGACTATAAATCTTATCTCCCTAAAGTTGCAGTGGAGCAGATTAAAGTCACAAAGCTTATCTCCTTGAAGTTGCAATAGAGTAGGTTGAAGTTAAAAGTCTTATCTCCCTGAAGTTGCATGGAGTAGGTTGAATATAGTAAATCTTATCTCTCTGAAGTTGTAGTAAAGTAGATTAAAACTATAAACCTTATCTTCTTGAAGTTGTAGTGAAGCAGATTGAAGTTACAGATCTTATCTCCCTGAAGTTGTAGTGGAGTAGATCGAAGATAGCAAATCTTATCTCCTTGAAGTTGCAGTGGAGCAAATTGAAACTACAAATCTTATCTCCCTGAAGTTGCAGTGGAGCAGATTGAAGCTACAAATTTTATCTTCCTGAAGTTGCAGTGGAGTAGATTGAAGCGACAAATTCTATACCTCTGAAGTTGTAGTGGGTTAGAAAGAGGCTATTTGAATAAAATGAGCGCCAAAAAGTCAAGATTCGACAAGGCCGGGCAAATTTGGTCCTTCTTAAAAGTCTTTGCTCTATTCTCATTACACGACAACGAGCAAAAAGAGGCAGCTGTAAAGCCCCAAATTTACTTGGGTTAGAAATAAACAAAAACTGAAAAATAAAAAATAATAATAACATTACAAAGCCCACTTTTTAAACCCAAAGCCCAAATTACAATGCCCGACAGGCCCAAAAACTTAAAATTTTCAGAAAAGAAAAGGAGGACCTAAACCCTAATACGCTGCACCTCATTCGGTCACCTCGCCTGTGCCTCGTCTCGAGGCTTGGCACCATTGGTCGTTTTGCACCAAAATGGCAAAAACCCACCTCCGTTGACCTCGCCTGGACCAACAAAGAGAACGAAGAAAGAAGACAAAGCAGAAAAAGGTAGAAATGAAAGCAGAAACAGTAAAAATAATAGTAAAAATGATACACAATGTTATAAATGGGTATAAAAACCAGATCCATCAATTTAACATTACTACACACAAATATCAATCAAAAAATAGAACCAAAAATTCTAAAGGTGATTCTTTTAGTCTTATTTTTCTAAAAATCTATTTTTTTAAAATATAAATAACTAATAGAACTTACTCGTTGATTCTCCCTTCTTCGTTGAGTGCTGCCAGTGTCTGAACACCCAAGAACCCATAGGGGTTCTAATGAGGGTTCAAAAGGCAGCGAGGAAAGAGGCTGTTATGCGCATCATTTTCTTTTTTTTTTTAAATAGAAGTCGGTTTTAAGTTTTTTTTTTAAAATGAACGAGGGTTGAAAAGGGCTGAAAAAAGCCTAATTTTTGTGTAGCTCCGGCCGCCGCCTATGACGAAGCAATGGCGGAGCCACGGCGGAGCCACAGTGGAGGCTCGCTAGAGACTCTATTAGAGCTGGGGACTAGCTAAAGGGGATTTCAGAGAAAAAATCAAAGGCTTTTTTTGGTTTTTTAAAAAAAAACTTTGTTTCAAATGATTTTTTTTTTTGTGTTTTGTTGCTTATATAGGGTTCAAAAATGACGCCGTTTTAGGTTTGGTACCCAGACGCCTAAAACGACACCGTTTAGGCCATGAACCTGAGACCCGACCTGCTTTGGATTGAAGAACCGCGTGTTTTTTAAAGAGGAAGGGATATTTTTCATCCGGCCCTTTCGCTTTTTCAGCCTATTTTAATTAGATCCTTTTGTTCTTTTTTTTCTTTTTAATTTTGTCCTAAATTTTGCTTTTATTTTTAGTTTAGTCCCGTGTAAAGTGCAGCGTTTTGGAGGACGGGGATATTTTTCCTTTTGGTTTCTCCATTTCATTCGCGCATTGCAATATGATCTCCTATTTCACTTTATTCCCTTTTTTTTCTTTAAATTCTATTTAAGTTATTTATTTATTTAATTTTTTATTCATTATTCCTTTATTTCATTTATCTGCTTGTTCATTTACTTATTTATTTTCATATTGTTCATTTGTTTATTCATGTTTATTTTAATCCTTGTATTTATTTATTTATTATGCTTTCCACTTTTCTTAATTTTTATTTTCTTTCATCAAGTACTTATTTTATTTACGCTTCCATTATTATTACTACTTTATTGTCTATTATTATTATTATTATTATTATTATTATTATTATCTCTTTATTATTGTACTATTATGTATATTATTGTTATTTTTATTATTATCATAAGTTTTTATGCTTTATTCGTTTCTTATAAATTCATGTTGTATCATCGTTTATTAAATATAAGTTTATGTTTTAGCCATACTCAAACAAATTAAGTATATATATCATTTTAAATGTTACATTAATTTTTACCCAAATTCGTAAAAAAGAAAAATTTTGAAAATAAAGGTAATATTCCGTATTTAGGAATTCGAGAAGTCGTGCCCTAACTTACTGGGTTTCGATTTTTCTCGTTTAACATAAATAATTGAATATCCTTTTAAAATTTAAATACAGGAGTTTTTAAATAAAAAATCTTTTTCTCAAGGATTCGAGGTGTTGTGTCTTAACTTACTGGACGTGACATTTTGCTACTTTGAGATGAGAGGGTCCTTAACATACGTCTCGATTTACTCAAGCATTTTTTTTAAGTAAACGACATTAATATAAAAAGGAATCGTATTTTATACTTTTCTCAAGTTTTCAACTTTCGACACTAAAACATTTATTAATCAACTAGGTACCAATTTTGGGCGTATCGAGGGTGCTAATCATTCCTCGTGCGTAACCGACTCTTGAACCCATTTTTTGGATTTTGTAGACCAAAAATTATCATTTTAGTAAATTTAAAATTTTATTAAAATGATTGAATTATGAGGTGACCTGATTACACCTTATAAAAAAGATCGGTGGCGACTCCCATTTTTTGTTTTCAAACAAAAGTCGACCCTTTTCAAAAAAATAGTTTCGACACACGGTACATAGTTTGGTCATTTTGATCACTCTCGTTAAAACCACAAATGTCAAGCTGACGTAAGTTAAAAATTAGTATAATAATAAATTTAACCCTTAACTTTTACATATTATATCAATTTAGTCATAATTTAAAAAATTAACCCTCAAAATTTAAAATTGATCTCAAATAAATTTTGTATCTAAAAGTTTCAAAAATATATATATAAACATACATAAATATTTTTTTAAAAAATAAAAAAATACATAAAAATTCTAAACTTGAGCTTATCGGCTCTAGGAATCTAACCCAACTTTCTTGCTTTACTTTAGAGGTGTGCATGGGCCGAGCGGCTCGGCCCGGCCTAAAAGTCCGCTCGAAATGTGGGAGGGTTTGGGAAAAAATATAGACCCGAAAAATGGGCTTGGACAAAAAATAAGGCTTGTTTAAAAAATGGGCTGGGCCTTGGTTAAGATATTTTTAGCCCGGGCCCGGCCCGGATTCACTAAAGGACAAAAAAAACTGCTATTTTTTTTTTTTGTTTTTGAATGTTATTTTTTTGTTGTTTTTTTCCCTACTTTGCTACCATATTACTATTATGTTGCTACTATTTTGTTGTTATTGTTTGGATATTGTATAAAATTTATTTTATTGTTAATTTTGTTATTATTTTAAAGGCATTTGTTAATTTTGTTATTATTTTAGAGGCATTTGCTTGTTAAGTTGCATCTATCTTAGTATTATTTAAGTTTACATATTTTTCTAAAATTTATTTTCAATTTGTTAGGAAATATTTATTTTGATTTTTTAGTATTTTTGATGTATTATATATATTTAAAAATTATATAAAATAATATAAAAAATTAATACCGGCAGACCGGGCTGGGCCCGGGTTTTAGCATTTTTACATGGGTTGGGCTTGGGCAAAATTTTATGCCCGTTTTTTGGGCCCGGCCTGACCCGAGCCCGATGAATGGGCCTAAATTTTTAGTTGAGCCCGACCCAAACCCGACTCGGCCCATGATCACCTCTACTTTACTTCTTTTAAGTTGTTAACACTACAATTTGGGTTGAATTATCCAAAAAATAGTTAATGGAGCGACGATGGTGAGGGAGGGAGGGAGAGAGGGACCGGGGTGGGGGGAGCGAGGGTGGGGCCTACGGTGAGAGATTTTTATTTTATTTAATATTAATATAAATATATTTATTTAAAATGAATTTAAATATTAATATAAAATTTAAAATTTTCTTTATGTATTTTTATATATTTCTTTAATTTTTTTAAAATTATGACTAAATTGATATTATATATAAAAGTTGATGGCTAAATTTGTTATTATACTGATTTTTTTAACTGCTACGTTAACTTGCCGTTTGTAATTTTAACAAAAGTGATCAAAATGACCGAACTATGTAACATTGGTACTTAAATTGTACACTTTTTTATTTTGAATGCCTAAAATGAAAATTTTTAATAGTTGGATTACTACCTATTTTTTACCCTAAAAAGTTGATGAAATTAATATTCCTGAATTTGAACATTGAACTTAAAAAAGAGGGAATAAAAGTTGAAGGGTTTCTTCATTGTTGTTTATGGTTAGGTTTTATCTTATTAATTTATTTTGATAAGGGAAGCGAGAATGATAGAAAACTATAGCTGACCGTAGGCTGAAGGAAGAAAATTTTTTTTTTGGAGGGATTGAATTTGAAATATAAATTTTTAGAGAACTAAAAATGAAATTTTATTATTATTAATGTAAAATTTTATAATTTTTTAAAGGATTAAATTATGAGTTTTTCATTTTTGGAGAAGCCATAATTGAATTTTAAATTTTAAGAGGGGCTAAATACACATTTACTATTGAATTAACTTAAAACTTTGCCATTTCTAAAAATATTAAAAGGGTGATTTTTCATTTTGGAGCAATGCTTGCTCCTCTAGCTTTGCCCCTAACTCAAGAAACAATAAGAGAGAAGACATAAAACAACAAAGAAAGAAAGCTTTGGAGAAATCAGTTATGGCAAAAAAGAACTTATTCCGATGGTGATGTTAAAGTGAGGGACATGGCTAATTCATTTGGAAATTGGGATCATAACACTAATTTGCTAATGTTTGAACTTATAACCTATCCTGAAAACTAGCTAATATAATTCCCCAAATGCGCTTACTGCCTAGATAGATGCATGCTCACTGTTTCTAATACTTATAATTTTATTGTACATAAGAGGTGGAACTCGAAGGATTTAGTATGGAAAGTTGCATGGCAATATAACTGTAACATCCCTTACCTAAGTTTGTATTTAAATCTGGTAAGGAATGCTATATTTTGAGACAAATATTTTATTTAGGAACCAATTTTTGTTATTCAAGTTCTCCTCATATTTTAGACCTTTTTTTAAAATCATTTAAGGATTTTTGTAACGCTCCTAGGCTTTCTCTAAAGTTTGATTGCATTTAGGGTTCATTCAGGACTATTTCGAATAAAAAAGAATAAAGTAGAGAAAACAGGGTCAATGTCGCAACATCATAAGACCAGTGTTGTGACACTAGGTTCGTTGGTGCTCATGTCATGACATCTTGTGGCTAGTTTTGTGACCCTAAGTCCTCTTAACAAGTCAAAACTTCTTTATTTTTTTTTTGTTAAGATCAATACCACATAACCCCACACATGTACCAATCAATTTAAATCAATATAATACTTCAATTTCATTTAAACTTCTCTTACATGTTAGTAATTGTTGTAAGCCCAATTTTACCCATTTAACTAACCCAAACCCTTTACAAAATGACCCCAAACCCGTAACCCAAATACACTAAACCCATACAAAATAACCCCCCAATTATTAAACCCCTGACCCATACAAATTGCTTGGGGCCCATTTACTTTAAACCTAAACTAACCCAAACAAAAAAACCCAACAGAAGCCCTGACCCGTTGCACCCTAACCCACCCAGACAGAACCCTAACCCGGTCACCCCACTTGCTCTACCGACTCAGCCTTTGCCACCACCGCCCTTGTCACATCACTGTGCCACCGCCCATTTCACCTGCAAGGAATTAAGACGAAGGGACAGCAAAGAATAATAACAAAAAAAACAAGTTGTAACTGGGGCTATAAAAGCCGATTCAAACAGATTGTAAAAGGGGGTTCAGAACATTTCTAATAAAGGCACCAAATTTTAAACACAAAATACTAGTTCTAGTGATACAATAGCAAGAAATATACCTAAATCAGACAACCAAAACGTTGAAAACCCGAATCGGAAGTCTAAGGTAAAACTTTCATTTCGAATCTGTTTTATCCTTCCTTCCCTCTATTTCTTTCTTTTTCTTTCAAATAACACAAACATATATATTTATTTTTGAAAATAAAAATAAAAAAAAAGAGAGAAATTTTTACCTTTCCGGCCACCGTGTACGGTGGCCGGCAACGGTGACGTCGCGGCGGATGGTGACCGGTCCGATGACTGGGAATCGCACCCGAGAGCCCCTCTCCCGTTTTTTTTTCTCTGAAGCAGCTGAATGAAACAAAAAACAAAAAAGGTTGACTTATATAGGGGGTCAAAACGCACCGTTTTGGACCGTCGGGTATTAAACGAAAAACGACGTCGTTTTGGCCCCGGGTCGGATCGATCTGACCCGACCCACTAGAAGATCCGCGTGTTTTTGCTTCCAGGGGCTAGTTGCGTGTGCGGTCCTTCCGCTTTTCCTCTATTTTGCAATCCAGTTTCGCTGTTTTTAATTCGGCACGTTAATTTGCTTTGGTTTTTTAATTTAGTCCTCCCTAATGCTGTGCGTTTCGGGGAGAAGGGTTATTTCCCATTCGAGTCCTTCCACTGTTCACGCGTGTTCTAATCGACCCCCTTTTCGTCTTTCTTTGTTTTAAATTCGGCCCAAAAGTTTTGTTCCGCTTTCAGTTTAATCTTGTTTTTATTATTTAGGTATTTTATGTTATTATCATCATCATCATCATCATCATCATTATTATTATTATTATTATTATTATTATTGTCTGACTTTATTATTATATTTTGATTACTATTATTTCATTAACATGTTATTGTACTATTATTATTATTAATTATTATTATCCTTAAAATTATTCACACATTGTTATTATTATTAATCTATTACTATTTTTGTTAGTACTAGTATTATTTTTATTTAATACTTATGTATGAACATATTACTAAGTTTCCTTTTAATATTATATTTTAATACTTAATATATTATGTACATACTTTTTAATACTATTATTATTCCTAATACACATATATATATATATAAATATATTATGTACAAACATTCAATATTATTATTTATTTCTAGTATACGTATATATATATATATATTATTTGAAATATTATTAGTTGTTTTTTTATTCATTATTATTAATCCTAATATTCGTATACTTTAATACTGTCATGCATATATATATTACGTATGTATATTTCTAATATTGTATTTTATATTACGTATATATATGTAGTTATTGTTCTTTTTATTATCTCATATATGTATTATGATTTTTATTATTAATATATTATTCATATTATACTATTAATACATCATTTCCATTATTATATTTTATTTCCATACGTATTATGATTTCATTATTATTAATATATATTATTATTATTCCTATTATGTTACTAACACATCATTTTCACTACTTTTGTTAATATTATTATTTTTATTATTACTATCATTTGTTTTAAATACTTTTATTGCAAATTATGCGTCGTTTTGCCCTACGCCGAGATAATCTATTTACAAAAGGCAATGTACCGATTTTAACATCAAGTTTGTGACTTCACCGCTATGTTGGGTGAACCGCATTGGCTTGTGTTAAAAAACAGGACATCCTTCTTAAAAACTAAAAAAAAACTCAGAATTTCTCGTGTTTTGATCGGATCACGATTAAATTTTACAATTGAACTCGCATTTTTGAAATTTGAGACAACACATGTTTAAAAAGATACCAATTTTGGGCGTCGCGGGGGTGCTAATACCTTCCCCGTGCGTAACTAACTCCCGGACCTTATTTTTCTCTGAATTTTCATGCAGGCCTAAATTCGTCTTTCTTTTATCAAAAATAAACTTTTTGTTAAAACAAAGTTTTATTAGGTGTCCGATCACACCTAGAAAAAAGATCGGTGGCGACTCCCCTTTTTGTTATAAAATCGAAATTTGGTTTTTTTTTTCAAAGTTTTCAATAAATCGTCACAATTAGCGACCAAAGTTAAACAAAATTTTACGTCGCTACAGCTGGCGACTCCGCTGGGGATGCATTTTTTGAGAGTCGAATCTAGAATTAAACGCGTGTTGTCAAAATTCTTAAAATTCCTTGTTCAATTTGATATTTAGTCGTGATCCTCAAATTTTGGTTTTCAAAAAGTCATGCATTTGCATCATGTTAATATTCTTTTAACTTGTTTTATCTTGTTGTTTTTCAGCTCTTAAGTTTTTACGATTTTAGTTTTAGTTTTTAGTTTTAATATAAAAACGAAAAGGTTTGCGAGTTTCTGTCCACACACCATGCACTTGCATTTTGCATAACATGAGCTCTCTACCCAGGCTCCGTCCATTTAAGTGAAAGTAAACGCTACGCCTTCGTGAGTTAACTCGTCCCTCCGCACAGGCTAGTGAATACTTTCGAGTTACATATGACTTATGCTTTCGTGAGTTAACTTGTCCCTCCGCATAGGCATAAGTAAATGTAATCTCTCGAATTGAACTCGTGAGCCTGTGATGGGCTATGACCGAGGCTTCGTACTAGTCTTAGTAGATGATGGTACGAACAATTCGAGTACCTGTCTAGAACCAAAACCGCATGTAGTGAACCATACGAGCCACCTAACTAGAGCCATGCCGAACCTCCGTCTGTTAATAGTTACCAAAATAAGTGCACGGAAGGAACGCCTCTTACCTTTTTCATGTTCACTTTCTATATGAGGGGATTGGGTCTGTTAATAAACTGGATTGGGTAGTTTAATTTGTTAAATTTTCTATGTTTTTGCCTATATTTGATTACTAACCAAGGTTACTTGTCTTTATTTTATTTTTCATCATGCATCATAGGCATCATATTAGGAAGGTGTTGACTAGAGATCGGTTGCCAAAAAACGGGTTTCTGATGGAAGAGTAGATTATACAAACAATCGAGAAGAATGCCGTGGTTAGGGACTGGTCTCTGAAAACCTGAAAAGAGAAAGGGGACAGTCTAATGGAAGGATGTGTAGCCAATCTACTCGAGCACCTAACTGTGAACGTTCGTCAGAATAACCTCTCAGACTTGGTTCAAATCTGGAATCAGTGGGACCCAGAACTAAGGGAATCTTTATTGAAAGATATAGAGATATAGCCAACCTGATCGCTATCAATGTCGACGAGCGATTGATCCAAGCCATGATCAGATTCTAGGATCCGGCTTACCAATGTTTTACGTTCAATCAAGAAGATATGACACCAACTATAAAAGAGTACGCAGCTTTACTTCGTATCGATAATGCACAACCCTATAAGATATATGTGAAGGAGCCTAAGCCAATGACCCTTAAGAAGAAGCTAATGAAATTGACAGATATGACTGACACATGGGCCGAAAAACAAATAAAGAAGAAGAATGAAGTCATCTGTGTCCCGTGGTTTTCCCTACGAGATTTGGTTCTAAATCATCCCGATATGTTGAAGAGAGTGAATCTGTTCGCTTTGGCCATATATGGATTGATCGTCTTCCTAAAAGTTCTCGGACATATAAAAGTTGCAGTAGTGGACTTCTTTGGAAGGTTAAAACAAGGAATCAACCCTGTCCCGACTATCTTGGCTGAGACCTTCAGATCCTTAAGCAGTTGTAGGAGGAAAGGCGATGGACGTTTTATCGGATGCGCGCAGTTACTCAATGTTTGGATTTTGAGCCACTTCTGGAAAGTGGAGCATACACCGTTCCATATGTTTTCAAAAATGTTTGCCCCGTTGGAAGCGTATCTTAAGAAAGAATGGCCAAAAGAAGTCTCCGAACAACATTGGGTTTCAGTCTTTCAGAACCTTCGAGCCAAGGATGTAACTTGGAGAGCATCGTGGATACGCCCGTCGATTCTGTTTTACAAGGTTGGAAACCAAGATTGGGTGCCACTACTCGGGTTATGGGGCGGAGTTGGATATGCCCCACTAATGGTCCAAAGGCAACTTTCTTCAAACCAGTTTATACCCGCCACTGGAGGATTAGCACAATCCGAGTTTGCTTTCGTGGGTGAAGGTTATATGAAGAGGGTTCGAGACACTGCCAAGTATTGGAAGAAGATTCATTTGATGGAGTTGGCTCTATACGTTGATACTCTCACCCAAGATTACGACATACAGAGAAGGCAACTGGTGAGTAGTCAGCAAGTTTCATTGACAAATTACTCCTTCCAGAATCCCTTCTCGGAA
Source organism: Gossypium stocksii (assembly GCA_020496765.1). Lineage (NCBI taxonomy): Eukaryota > Viridiplantae > Streptophyta > Magnoliopsida > Malvales > Malvaceae > Gossypium > Gossypium stocksii. Next base: position 30,152,607 of record CM035626.1, on the reverse strand, counting down.
GAAATGCCATCTGAGCTAGAAATGGCAAGGTAGGAATTCAAACGCGAAAAGTCCAAGATGTTACAGAACCTTAATACTCTTCAAGAAGAAAACTACCAGCTGAAGATTGACGTTCAGATTGAAAGATCCAGAACCGAGAAAGTGCAAAAGAAGCTGAAGTTGTGAGAAATGACTTAAGAGATCTTCATCTGGAAAATGTAAAGTTAAGAGGCACTATAAAGAAGAGTAGACTGGGCAAGTCGTCAGCAGAATGGAAAGAAGAATTGAGCAACGCAAAAGTCGGACTGGAATTTTGGAAAAGGAAAGCGAAGAAAGAGGAAGAAAAGGTTGCGCGGGTCACGATAGAATTGAGAAAGAAGAACACCAAATACGAGACAGTGTCTACTGAATTAATGACTAGCTGATCTGAATGTCAAGAGTTAAGAGAAAGAATACAAGATCTAGAAGATGCGCTGCAAGCTCGACAATAACAGTTAGATACTCTCTTAAAAGCCTTGGAAGAAAAGAGTAGTCAGTATGACAGAGACACTCACGCCTATAAAACAGACCTTCAAGAAAAAGAAATTCAACTTAGCTTTTTGATCAACAAAATTCGTAAGGTAGCCATGCACGTGGTACAACTATCGGACGAAGCTGAAGATCTCAATTGTCGATTCCCTCCAAGCCAAAGATCGAGCATATCGGAGTTCCTGGAGCGAGTAAAGAATTATAGTGATATAGCTAGGAAGTTTGTGTAACGGTTGAATCAAAAGATAGCAAAATGTTTTGTAATTGACTCTTTTGATAAATGAAATGCCTAAATATGGGGCTATCTTGAAATCAACACCAAATTCTTGCATATGCATTCATGACTAACATTCATATGACATTTAGGCATTCATTCATTGCATGTACATATCTCATAATCATTCACTAAGGTCAAAATCACACAATTCGCAGTTACGACAGTATAAAGGCTGGAACCACATCATTCGTATAGGACGCGCCGACAAGTTAGAGTAATGGAGGCTGAACTTAATGAAAGAATCGAGAGGATGGAAAGAGTTCAAAGGGAATTACAAGAGCAACTAGCCAAGTCACAGTAAGAAACGAGAGATTTGATGGTGAGATCTCGTGAGGAATCGTTGGAACAAAAGGACCAAATGGCTAAGATGATGGAAATGATGTCAGCTCTGGTAAAGGGGAAGGGACCCATGCAAAACCCCGAAGTTGTTAATCTTAATCAGGATCCACTCTATCCCTCGGGATTTACTCCGCCCCATGCAACACAAAGAGGGTACACTCAAGGGGAATCCGCAGGCCTAGAGCAACGACCTACACCACCTGCTCACTTGAGGCAAGGTATATTTGTGTCAAATCCTGGAGCCACTCCTGCTAATCCACCCGTTCCAGATTTAGATGATCCAGCAGAAATTGCCAGGTTAAGGATGGATGACCACGAGGCTCAAGAGAAGTATAGGAGTTTGGAGGAAAGACTCAAAGCAATAGAAGACACTAAGGTCTTCTCGGTATTAAGCGCCAAAGAGCTTAGCTTGGTACCCGATTTGGTCCTGCCGCTAAAATTTAAGGTACCTAATTTTGAAAAGTACGATGGGACGAGATGTCTGAAAGCCCATCTTGTAATGTTCTGCCGGAAGATGACCGGCTATGTGAATGAAGATAAGTTGCTCATACACTGCTTTCAAGACAGCCTGGTCTGGTCCACTCTTAGATGGTATAACCAGTAAAGTAGAGAAAGAATCCGGTCGTGGAAGGACCTGGCGTCGGTATTTTGTGAACAGTATAAACATGTGTCTGATATGGTGCCCGACCGGATGACTTTGCAAATGATGGAGAAAAAATCGTCAGAATCTTTTAGACAGTATGCACAGAGATGGAGGGACGTCTCGGCTCAAGTAGAACCTCCACTAACAAAAACTGAGATAACCGTCCTTTTTATCAACACCTTAAAGGCACCATTTTATGACAAACTAGTGGGAAGTGCCACGAAGGATTTTACGGATATTGTGATATCCGGTGAGCTTATTGAGAATGTCGTTAAGAGCGGAAGAATGGAGGGTCAAGAAAGTTTAAGAAGGGCAGCGTCCATGAAGAAGAAAGAACTAGAAACCCATATGGTGGGAACTGGTAGCCGTTATACCCCTAGTCCGTATCCAAATCAGCCCTGGCCTCGAAATTACCCACCTCCAAATTACTATTATCCTCTTCAAACCCCTTACTACCAAACACCACCTCCTTACCCTTCTTACCCTGTTTACGCCACCAGTAATCAAAGATCGGTCGCCACATTTCCATAAAATACTACACTCGCCCATGGCCAACCCCAAAATGAACAAAGGCCAACAAGACCTAATCCCGAAAAACCACAATTTACTCTTATCCCTGTATCGTATGGGGAACTGTACCCAAAACTTTTAGAGAAACAGCTGATATCCCCACACTACATGGCACCCTTGAAGCCTCCGTACCCGAAGTGGTACGACCCGAACGCTAGCTGTGTATATCATGCTAAGAATCAAGAGCATTCCACGGAAAACTGCCTCGCTTTTAAGATGCGAGTTCAAGGACTCATTGATGCAGGCATCCTGCGATTTGATGGTGGTAGCAATACGACCGAGAATCTATTCCTTAACCACAATAGAGGGAATATGAGTGTGGTAACGAAGGAGAACGACTGGCAAACCAAAAGCTGTGTTTCGAAAGTGAAGACACCTCTGCAGAAAGTCTAGGAGGTACTGGTTGAGAAGGGATTACTCAGTCGCCCCGATGGAATTTTCGAACAAAGGGGTCAAAATTTTTGTGACTTTCATGGCATAGAAGGACACGACATTCAGTCCTGTGACAAATTCAGGAGATTACTATAGAATATGATGGATAATAAAAAGATTGGATTTTTTAACAAAGGTAAAGAGGCCGACCAAGGAGAAATATGTGCCTCTGACGATCAATTGCCAGGTTACCCGTATAGCGCCGACTGACTGCTGATAATTTATTATGACGTGAAGAAAGAGCCGGTGAAACTGAAAGTGATAATTGAAATACTGTCGCCTTTACCTAATGAAGACGACAGAGTAGTACCTTGGAAATACGATGTTAACATCGTCACACCTGAAGGTGAAAAGTCTGGAATCGCGACCGGAAGTGTGGGAGAAGTGGGCCATTTCACCCACAGTGGGCGGTGTTATTCCAAAGAGATGGAGCCGGCGAAGAAAAATAGTGGCTTGAAGCAAAAAGGAAAAGCATTAATGCATGAAGCCGAAGTTGAGCATGAAACTGGGCCTGAACCAGAAACTAAAAAGCCTGTGGACGAGGAAGAGGCAGAGGAGTTCTTAAATTTTATCAAGCATAGCGAGTACAATGTGGTGGAGCAATTGAGGAAGCAGCCAGCACGAATTTTGGTATTGTCTCTACTACTGAATTCAGAGCCTCACCGGAATGCCTTGTTGAATGTGCTAAACCAAGCTTACGTGGCAAATAATATATTTGTTGAGAAGCTTGATAGGTGGATAAATAATCTGAACGCGGATAATTTCATCTCTTTTAGCGATGATGAAATACCACCCAATGGTAGAGGCTCCGTGAAAGCATTACATATCACAACGCGCTGCAAAGGTTACATAATACCAAACGTGCTCATCGATAGCGGGTCAGCACTTAACGTCATGCCTTTGACCATGCTATCCAGGATTCCAATAGATTTGTCTTATCTAAGGCCTTGTCATTCCACGGTAAGGGCATTCGATGGGACAAGACGGAAAGTCATGAGAAAAATCGAGATCCTTTTGGAAGTGGGCCCGTACATATATGATGTTGAGTTTCAAGTCATGGACATTACACCATCATACAACTGTCTCTTGGAAAGACCATGGATCCATTCTGCTGGGGCAGTTCCATCATCTCTCCACTAAAAGGTGAAATTTGCCATGGATGGCTGTTTGGTTACAGTTGAGGGTGAAAAAGACATCGTCGCTTCTATCTCTGCCTATACACCGTACCTTGAAGTAAGCAAAGATGTGGTGGAGTGTTCCTTCCGATCTCTTGAATTTGTCAACGCCACATTTGTTGCTGAGGGAAACAGAATTCCTGTGCCTAAACTGTCTAGAAACACCCGGATGGGAATCAAGCTGACCGTGGGAAGGGGAACCCGAGCGAGAAAAGGCTTGGGGAGATTTCAGCAAGGGATAGTCAGGGCCCTAAAGCCAGTACCTCACCAGGCTCGATATGGTTTAGGCTTCCAACCAGATGCGCGTCAAAGAAGGAAACAGTGGAAAAAGGATCAGGAAAGAAGGATCGCGAGAACCTTAGGCTGAGAGCCGGAACTGGAGCCTATAGAGTACCCTCCTCTCTCAAAAACATTTACGTCCGCGGGAATGATATACCCGGGGCAGGATAATGTATGAAGCACGATGTTATTGATCTAAAAAGGTTTTCAGAACATCAGTATCAATGTTATTGACAAAGGAGCTGATGCGAGCAAAGACGTCTCAATGATACACCCTTGTCCTCCCGGTTTCGTGTTGAATAATTAGACTACCGAGGATCTTCTTGTAGTTTATAAATCTTCTTCAGAGTAATGCTCGATATTAACCCTCTGTTGTGTTCCTAAATACAATGGGGTTTCTTTTGTAAGAGCGTCCATTCGCTCTTTATCGTTTAAATGAATATCAATGAAGATGCATTTTGTCATATTCTTTTGCATTAACTTCATAATTATTTTCTCATTTCACAGCCTATCTTTACATTTGCCTCATACCATGTCATAACATTTTGTTTGTCGGTTCCAATATTTGGATACCCTTCTATAGTTTCCTTTTTCATTCAACTTTCAGGTGCTCAGATATCAATCACATAAACAAACCCGTTACGAGCCTTGAAATCGATTTTGAGAAAGCTGTTTGTTTAGGAGAATTCGAAGTCGAGGAAAATGCTGAAGACTATGTCTCGTCTCCTGACTTGCTAAGAAAGGTGGAACAAGAGGATAAACAGATTTTACCTCATCAAGAATCTGTTGAAACAATAAACTTGGGAACCGAAGAAAGGAAGCAAGAAGTGAAGATTGTGACCTCCATTTCAGAGGACACCAGGCATAACTTGGTCGCTTTGCTCCGTGAGTACAAAGATGTATTTGCATGGTTGTATCAGGACATGCCAGGATTGGATGAGGATATAATGGTCCATAGACTCCCACTGAAACCAGAATGCAAACCCATTTAACAAAAACTAAGACGGATGAGACCTGAAATGTTGTTAAAGATAAAGGAAGAGTCAAGAAGCAATTTAATGCTGGCTTCTTACAGGCCTCCAAATATCCAGAATGGGTGGCTAACATTGTCCCGGTACTAAAGAAAGGTGGCAAAGTACGAATGTATGTGGATTATCGTGACCTGAATCGGGCAAGTCCTAAAGACAATTTTCCCTTATCGCACATAGATACATTGGTAGATAATACGGCAACGCAATCATTATTTTCCTTCATGGATGGATTCTCGGGGTATAACCAGATCAAGATGGCTCCTGAAGATATGGATAAAACCACCTTCATAACAATGTGGGGAACTTTCTGCTACAAGGTGATGCCATTCGAGTTAAAGAATGCTGGGGCAACATATCAGAGGGCCATGGTCACGTTGTTCCACGACATGATGCATAAAGAAATAGAAGTCTACGTCGATGATATGATTGCTAAATCCCGAGGGGAAAGAGAGCATATTGAGAACCTCAAAAAGTTGTTCGAGAGACTAAGAAAGTTCCAGCTGAAGCTTAATCCAGCTAAGTGTACATTTGGGGCAACCTCAGGAAAATTACTAGGCTTCATTGTCAGCAAGAAAGGTATCGAGGTCGACCCAGATAAGATAAAAGCCATACAAGAACTACTGCCTCCCCGCATGCAGAAAGAAGTCAGAGGATTTTTAGGGAGATTGAACTACATCGCTCGATTCATTGCTCAGCTTACCAACCAGTGTGACCCAATTTTTTGACTCCTTCGAAAAAGCAATCCTGGAGAATGGAACGAAGAATGCCAAGAGGCTTTTGACAAGATAAAATAGTATTTGTCTAGTCCTCCGGTGTTAGTACCGCCGACTCTAGGGAGACCGTTGATATTGTATCTGACTGTGTTCGAAAGATCAATGGGTTGCGTACTGGGGCAACATGATGAGTCAGGAAAAAGAGAAAAGGCGATTTACTACCTCAGCGAAAAGTTCACAAAATGTGAGGCAAGGTATCCGTCAATCGAAAAGCTATGTTGCGCTTTGGTTTGGGTAGCTCTGAGACTCAGGCAATATATGTTGTATCATATGACATGGTTAATTTCAAAGCTGGACCCAATAAAGTACATGATGGAATCACCAGCACTCTCAAGAAGAATGGCACGATGGCAGATCCTACTATCGGAATACGACATCATCTATGTAAACCAAAAGTCGATAAAAGGAAGTACAATAGCTGACTTCTTAGCAGCTCGAACAATAGAGGAATACAAGCCATTGAAATTTGATTTCCCAGATGAAGACTTGATGTGCATTACAAAAGAAGAATGTGAGTCATCGAAAGCCAAGTCATGGAAGATGTATTTTGATGGTGCATCGAATGCATTGGGGCATGGGATCAGAGCAGTCTTGATATCACCAGAAGGGAGCCATTATCCGTTCACCGCCAGATTGAACTTTTTCTGCACTAATAACATAGCAGAATATGAGGCTTGCATCATGGGACTTCGTGCAGCAATTGAACGAAACATCAAAATCTTAGAGGTGTACGAGGACTCAACATTGGTAATTTACCAAATCTGTAGAGATTGGGAAGTAAGAGATCCGAAATTGGTTAAGTACAGTGATCTAGTGGCGGATCTAATCAAAGAATTCGAAGAAGTAGCCTTTAATTACCATCCGCGAGAAGAAAACCAATTGGCAGATGCCTTAGCCACTTTGGCTTCAATGTTCAAAACAAATAGAGAAACAGAAATAATGCCCCTCAAAATGAGCATATATGAGGCCCCTGCACATTGTTGTAGCATTGAGAAAGAGGCAGACGGACAGCCATGGTTCCATGATATCTTAGAATATGTCAAGAATCAAAGGTATCTCGAACAAGCAAATGAGAATGACAAAAGGACAATCAAAAGAATGGCAGTGGGATTCGTTCTTGATGGGGACATCCTGTACAAAAGAGGAAAAGATCAAGTGCTTCTGAAATGCGTGGATACTGTTAAAGCCAGAAAAATACTTGAAGATGTCCATAAAGGAATTTGTGGAACGCATGCCAATGGTTTCACTATGGCCAGGAAAATTATGAGACTCAGTTATTACTGGATGACAATGGAAAGCGACTGCATTAGTTATGCGAGAAAGTGCCATAAATGTCAAATTTATGGCGATAAGATTCACGCAGCCCCTTCGCCCCTCCATGTCATGACTTCTCTGTGGCCTTTTTCTATGTGGGGCATGGATGTTATAGGGCCAATTTCCCCAAAAGCCTCTAATGGACACCGGTTTATCATTATGGTCATAGACTACTTTACCAAATGGATAGAAGCCGCTTCGTTTGCCAATGTGATGAAGACTGCAGTTTGCAGGTTCTTAAAAAAGGAAATCATTTATCGATATAGTTTGCTTGAGAGAATCATTTCAGATAACGCCTTGAATCTGAACAATAAGATGATGAAGGAAGTGTGCGAGCAATTTTAAATAAAGCATCATAACTCCTCACCCTATCACTCGAAGATGAACGGAGCTGTTAAAACTGCCAACAAGAATATCAAGAAGATTATTGGGAAAATGATGGAGACGTATAAAGACTGGCATGAAAAGCTACCATTCACTTTGTTTGCATACCGCACATCTGTGAGGACATCTACAGGAGCAACTCCTTTTTCTCTGGTTTATGGAATAGAGGTCGTGTTGCCTATCGAGGTGGAGATCCCCTCTTTACGAGTCTTAATGTAGTCAGAATTAGAGGAAGCAGAATGGGTTCAAGCTCGATATGACCAGTTGAATCTTATTGAAGAAAAACGCTTGAAGGTAATCTGCCATGGACAGATGTACCAAAAGCGGATGATCGCGGCCCATGACAGGAAAGTACAGCCAAGAGAATTCTGCGAAGGAGAACTTGTGCTGAGAAAGATTCTCCCAATACAGAAAGACTTCCAAGGAAAATAGGCACCAAATTGGGAAGGGCCGTATGTTGTAAAGAAGGCTTTCTCAGGTGGAGCTTTGATTCTCACTGAAATGGATGGGAAAGAGTTGCCTAATCCAGTGAATTCAGATGCTGTGAAGAAATACTATGCCTAAAAAAAAAGATCAAGATGAAAACCCGAAAGGGCATCTTGGTAAACAAAACAAGGAGGATTAGGATGAAAACTCGAAAGGGAGTCCAAATGAAGCAGATTTGAATTCAAGGGGCAAGATGATTTGAACAGGGACTCAAATGGCAAGACTACAGTATTTGAAGCATTTCTGAAAGCTCGAAATCTTCTACGCAAGAAGCTATGCTCGAAAAGATTCTTGACTAAGAAACGTGGAAGAGTTCATGTGTTGAATATCTAGAGCATTTGTATCCACTGAATATAATTCGCTTTCTCTTTACGAACTTTTAACTGTTTTTGACCAACTTTCTTTGTTTGTTACTTTTGAAATAAATAAATGTGAAGTTTCCTTTCATACTTACCTGACCATTTTCATGCATCCCGTTATATGTTTCGTTTAAATGCTAAATAGTAAAATTGCATACTCTAAACAAAAGAAATGTTAGGCATTACCTGGATGGAAAATGGATAAGTGCAAGAGCCTCAAGGCAAGGACAAAAATTCAACCAGGGGCAAAAGAGTGATATCAGAGAAGTGCAGATTGCTCATATGGCTTGAGGACGGGTACAAGGCCTGAAGAGAATCAAGAGTCGAAACAATGAACACAGATCTTCAAAAATCGTGACGGAAGGGAACATATGGCAAACATGCCTAAGGCACATAGCAAAATCATGTAGGTATAAAGGTATTTAGGACCAACATATGCATATCATGATAACATCATGCATAACATGTACAGGTACTCTATCATAGCAGGAGGTTTTGATGATAACTGCTGAATCAAAGGAAAAGACACCCGAGTCTCACCAGATGACGCGTTTTGGTATTCTGGTATTTTCAATTTATTTTTGCAAAAATCAACTTATATTGCGAGAGGTGAGTTGAGCCTCAGGACACGCTGAGGTATTTTCAATTTATGTCTTTTAGAAATCAACTCATATTGCGAGAGGTGAGTTGAGCCTCAGGTCAGACACTGAGGTATTTTCAATTTCTGTTTTTTAATTTCTGTTTTTCAAAAATCAACTCATATTACGAGAGGTGAATTGAGCCTCAGGTCGCACGCTGAGGTATTTTCAATTTCTGTTTGTTTTTTAATTTCTGTTTCTCAAAATCAACTCATATTGCGAGAGGTGAGTTGAGCCTTAGCTCACACGCTGAGGTATTTTCAATTTCTATTTTTCAAATTTTTGTTTTCTAAAAATCAACTCATATTGCGAGAGGTGAGTTGAGCCTTAGCTCACACGCTGAGGCATTTTTATTTTATGTTTCAAAAATCAACTCATATTGCGAGAGGTGAGTTAAGCCTCAGGTCGCACGCTGAGGTATTTTCAATTTCTGTTTTTTTTTTTTAATTTCTGTTTCTCAAAATCAACTCATATTGCGAAAGGTGAGTTGAGCCTTAGCTCACACGTTGAGGTATTTTCAATTTCTATTTTTCAAATTTCTGTTTTCTAAAAATCAACTCATATTGCGAGAGGTGAGTTGAGCCTTAGTTCACACGCTGAGGTATTTTCATTTTATGTTTCAAAAATCAACTCATATTGCAAGAGGTGAGTTGAGCCTTAGCACACACGCTGAGATATTTTCATTTTATGTTTCAAAAATCAACTCATATTGCGAGAGGTAAGTTGAGCCTCGGCTCACATGCTGAGGTACTTTCAATTTCTGTTTTTTAATTTCTGTTTTTCAAAAATCAACTCATATTGCAAGAGGTGAGTTGAGCTTTTTAATTTCTGTTTTTCAAAAATCAACTCATATTGCAAGAGGTGAGTTGAGCTTTTTAATTTCTGTTTTTCAAAAATCAACTCATATTGCAAGAGGTGAGTTGAGCCTTTTAATTTCTGTTTGTCAAAAAGATCAACTCATATTGCGAGAGGTGAGTTGAGCCTTTTAATTTCTGTTTTTCAAAAAAGACTAACTCATATTGCGAGAGGCTGAGCTATTTTCGATGTTCGTTTTTCAATGAAGAATAAAGGTTGGAGCTAATCGAAGATACAGATTTTGCCTCCTTGAAGTTGTAGTGGAGAATATTGAAGTTACAAGTTTCGTCATCCTGAAGTTGCGGCAGAAGAGCAGATCAAGACAAATTTCATATCTCTGAAGTCATGATGGATTGAACCAAAAGCTACAAGAAACGGTGGACTTGAAAGTGACTACCTGAACAAGAAGAGCACCAGAGAAGTCAAGATTTGGCAAGACCGGGCAAAATTGGCCTTTCTTTATGTCTTTGCTCTATTATCGTTACACGACAATGAGCAAAGAGGTGCAGCTGTTTTAAGCCCAATTTTACCCATTTAACTAACCCAAATCCTTTACAAAATGACCCCAAACTCGTAACCCAAATACACTAAACCCATACAAAATAACCCCCCAATTATTAAACCCCTGACCCATACAAATTGCTCGGCCCCCATTTACATTAAACCTAAGCTAACCCAAACAAAAAAAAACCCAATAGAAGCCCTGACCCATTGCACCCTAACCCACCTAGACAGAACCCTAACCCGGTCACCCCACTTGCTCTACCGACTCAGCCTCTGCCACCACCGCCCTTGTCACATCACTGTGCCATCGCCCATTTCACCTGCAAGGAATTAAGACGAAGGGACAGCAAAGAATAATAACAAAAAAAACAAGTTGTAAACGGGGCTATAAAAGCCAATTCAAACAGATTGTAAATGGGGGTTTAGAACATTTCTAATAAAGGCACCAAATTTTAAACACAAAATACTAGTTCTAGTGATACAATAGCAAGAAATATACCTAAATCAGACAACCAAAACGTTGAAAACCCGAATCGGAAGTCTAAGGTAAAACTTTCATTTCGAATATGTTTTATCCTTCCTTCCCTCTATTTCTTTCTTTTTCTTTCAAATAACACAAAAAAATATATTTATTTTTGAAAATAAAAATAAAAAAAAGAGAGAAATTTTTACCTTTCCTGCCACCATGCACGGTGGCCAGCAACGGCAACGTCGCGACGGACGGTGACCGGTCCGGTGACCAGGAATTGCACCCTAGTGCCCCTCCCCCATTTTTTTTCTCTGAAGCAGCTGAATGAAACAAAAAACAAAAAAGGTTTACTTATATAGGGGGTCAAAACGCACCGTTTTGGACCCCCGGGTATTAAACGAAAAATGACGTCGTTTTGGCCCCGGGTCGGATCGATCCGACCCGACCCACTAGAATATCCGCGTGTTTTTGCTTCCAGGGGCTAATTGCGCGTGCAGTCCTTCTGCTTTTCTTCTATTTTGCAATCCAGTTTCGCTGTTTTTAATTCGGCACGTTAATTTGCTTTGGTTTTCTAATTTAGTCCTCCCCAATGCTGTGCGTTTCGGGGAGAAGGGTTATTTCCCGTTCGAGTCCTTCCACTGTTCACGCGTGTTCTAATCGACCCCCTTTTCGTCTTTCTTTGTTTTAAATTCGGCCCAAAAGTTTTGTTCCGCTTTCAGTTTAATCCTGTTTTTATTATTTAGGTATTTTATGTTATTATTGTTATTATTATTATTATTATTATTATTATTATTGTTGTTGTTGTTGTTGTTGTCTTACTTTATTATTATATTTTGATTACTATTATTTCATTAACATGTTATTGTACTATTATTATTATTAATTATTATTATCCTTAATATTATTCACACATTGTTATTATTATTAATCTATTACTATTTTTGTTAGTACTAGTATTATTTTTATTTAATACTTATGTATGTACATATTACTAAGTTTCCTTTTAATATTATATTTTAATACTTAATATATTATGTACATACTTTTTAATACTATTATTATTCCTAATACACATATATATATAAATATATTATGTACAAACATTCAATATTATTATTTATTTCTAGTATACGTATATATATATATATTATTTGAAATATTATTAGTTGTTTTTTTATTCATTATTATTAATCCTAATATTCGTATACTTTAATACTGTCATGCATATATATATTACGTATGTATATTTCTAATATTGTATGTTATATTACGTATATATATGTAGCTATTGTTCTTTTTATTATCTCATATATGTATTATGATTTTTATTATTAATATATTATCCATATTATACTATTAATACATCATTTCCATTATTATATTTTATTTCCATACATATTATGATTTCATTATTATTAAAATATATTATTATTATTCCTATTATGTTACTAACACATCATTTTCACTACTTTTGTTAACATTATTATTTTTATTATTACTATCATTTGTTTTAAATACTTTTATCGCAAATTATGCGTCGTTTTGCCCTACGCCGAGATAATCTATTTACAAAACGCAATGTACCGATTTTAACATCAAGTTTGCGACTTCATCGCTATGTTGGGTGAACCGCATTGGCTCCTGTTAAAAAATGGGACATCCTTCTTAAAAACTAAAAAAAAACTCGGAATTTCTCGTGTTTTGATCGGATCACGATTAAATTTTACAATTGAACTCGTATTTTTGAAATTTGAGACAACATATGTTTAAAAAGATACCAATTTTGGGTGTCGCGGGGGTGCTAATACCTTCCTAGTGCGTAACCGACTCCCGAACCTTATTTTTCTCTAAATTTTCACGCAGGCCTAAATTCGTCTTTCTTTTATCAAAAATAAACTTTTTGTTAAAACAAAGATTTATTAGGTGTCCGATCACACCTAGAAAAAAGATCGGTGGCGACTCCCCTTTTTGTTATAAAATCGAAATTTGGTTTTTTTTTCAAAGTTTTCAATAAATTGTCACAATTAGCAACCAAAGTTAAACAAAATTTTACGTCGCTACAGTAATTTCATCACTTATATCAATTTCTAGTGGATTATTTTATGGGGATAATTATAAGTGGCTTTCATAATGGTATATAATAAAGAAGAGTTCAATCATGGTACTTCTAGTGGATTGGCTCCATGACTAAATAATGTTGTAATTAATAAACAAAGAGACAAAACTTAATTACAAATTATTTGAGCCCTAATTATATATGTCCAATCAGTCCCTCTTTTAGCTCAACATAATCCTTTACGGATTTCATTTGAATCGATATGTTGAATGAATGAAACAACAAAAAGTGAAATAGGTTGCATGTATCACTATCCATAATGAATTCATTTTCTTGTTAAGAACAAGAGATGACTTAATGATTAACTTAATTTCTTTGAATTATTATTTAAGTGATCGTAATTAAATAATTGAAGTTCTAATTAAATAACTGAAGTTCAAAGTGAACAATAAACTAAGTAGTCGTCATAGTTTTAAAGAACAAGACAATTAAATTTATTTACTCATAGATTCTAATACGAAAAAGTCATCATGACTTTGACGTAATTAAAATTGGATTGAAAAATAATTTAATTAAGAGAACTATAAATTTATTTTAATTATATAAATTATATTTTTGGAATAAAAAATTGGTTATTTAGTTAGATAAATTGTAACAACTCAATTTCAAGTGGTGTCGAAAATATGCGAATTTGGGACCCATTTTCGTAAATCGAGTTCGTAAATATTAGTTAGGAATATTTACAGAGTTAAAATTTAGATGAATTGAAATTTAGATAGTTAATTTAGCCAAAATTGTGTTTAATTAACTTTTTAATTGGTAAATGGCTTGAAGACTTAAATTGCAATTATCCAAAGGGACGAAAAGATTAATAAGCCATTTATAAATATGTTTAAGTGGATTTTGATGACCTCTTCATTAATTTAATTTAATGATTCTTAAGTTAAATTAATTAAGTGCTAATTTTACTATATATAATAAAACTTAATGGAAGATGACAATTCTCATCATCTTTCAAAAACTCAACCAACAATATTGAAGAAGAAAACCTAAGGTTTTTCAAGCTTTTGACTATACAATTAGGTATGGAAACTTAGTCCTTTTTATTGAAATTTTTATAAATTTGATGTTATGGGAGTTTGATTTCGTTAACCCATGTATCAATTTGTAAAACTTTTCAAATTTTAGAAAGTTGCCATGGTTGAGAATTAAATTATTTTGGTGTTAAATTGCTAGAAATGAAGCTTAGTTTAAGAAAATGACTAAATTGTAAAGCTCAAATGATAGTTTCGTACATTAGGGATCAAATTGAATAAAATGTAAAATTGTATTAAAATTTTGGTAGGAATAGAAAATAAAAAGTCTCTAATGAATATATGTGAAATTAGATTTTAATCCGAAGAATTAGATTGAAAGTTATGCTTATCCCTACTTTAGGGACTAAATTGAAAAATTGTAAAATATGTGTGACTTTGTAATTGATTGTGAAATGAGTTGGAATCTAATATTGTGTATTATTGGACAATTGTACGTAGCTAAAGATGATGCATGATCGTCGAGAGGGAAATGAAAGGCGAGAGATGACAACAAGTAACTCAAATCAGTAAAATTGTTGGATATTTATACTGTTTTGCATAGTATGATATTGAGGTAAGATGAGAGTGATTATTATGGTTGAGATTACTTATCAAAATATAGGACTAAATTGAATTGAATATAAAATAGTGTGCATTGATGAAAATATGAAATTAACGTTGAATTGGGCTGAAGTATGTTATGTTATATGATAAATTGGTGAATTAGATTGTGAATTGGAGATGATGAAATGTAAATTATGTTATTTGATGAATTGAACAATTGGTTACCCTATTAATTGTTCGGGCAGCATCGAATATAATTGGCATGTCATAAGAGAGATTAAGTATGAGTTACTTTGCCTACATGTCGATAAATGTTGGGCACAACTTTTACTTCGGTTACACCGATCATCTCTAGGCCTAATCTATTTACTTTTGACTTTCCATGTAACACCCATAACCCGTTTCTATTGCCGGAATAAGATTACGGAGTATTATTATACATCCTGGAACTTTTTCTATCAATTGGCATCCAATTATGAAATGAATTTCATAAATACATATATGATTCAGAATGAAATAAAACATACATTTACGACTTTAATTCGAGCCTTCAAAGCCCCAAATATAGGTTAGGAACATTCAGGGACCAAATCGAGACAAATCAAAACATTCAAGGAAAAATTAAAAAATTTCACTACAATGATAAGACGGCCATGTGGCCTGGCCTGTGTGCTAGACAGTGTGACACAGCCTAGGCCATGTGGTGTAGGAACAAGGCTATCTGGTCAACCGTGTGACAGACCACGAAACTTTCGAAATAAATCCACACGGTCATGTTGCAGGCCATGTGTTAGCTCGTGCGTAACCTGTATCTAACATGTTCAAGGCATACGCCCGAGTGGGTTGCTCGTGTGTGACACATGACCGTATGGCAGCCCGTGTGTACCCAAAAATGACCAAAATAATGCTTATTTTCCATCCAATTGCATAGGTACCTTACCCAATTCATAACACATTGTCACAGGACCTAAAAACACATCAAGAGCAACCAAAACATACCAAAATATATCCACCTAAAATCTAACCAAAACATCATATACAAGTCTCATTATAAGCATTTAACCTTTCACTACACTAACTACCATTTACAAGACATAGCATATATACCATTTAACTTATCTCAATCTCATCAAACCATACCCTAACATGACATATACCATTCATACTCAAACACTCATGCTTAGCTTAGAGTTTAACAAACATACATATAAGGTTACCGTTCCACAACATCAAACATATCAAACCACCAGACATAGTAATGAAACATTACAAACATAATCATTTGCCTATTACATGCCATATAAGCTATGCTGTTTACAAATCTACCAAAGAGTTCTTGGGGATAGCGTAATTCTTCGAGCAAATTTTATCTCCTGGTTTCTACAAAACATGTCTATAAAAAATAAGACAAATAACACGAGTAAGCTTTCGTAAAGCTTAGTAAGCTCGTCGACTAAATGATAAATCTTTCTAAATTTAAATACAACAAATCAAATAACAAGATTAAAGACCAAAGTTCCTGTCACAAGGTTATTATCAGAATTCCTGTCAATCACAGCTCACAACAGGTGAGTATTGCACAGTACAATAAATCATATTCCATGTGATTGTTTAGTAAGATCTCTTTTCAGGTAATCTAGGGAATCACTCATTTGAGTTAACTTCAGAATTTTGACCAGCTTACGATACTGCTCACACAAGCTATAGAGAATCTGCAACACATGCAGGATCTGAAGCTATCGCTACGGTTTGTATCACTGGTACATAATACCTGTTAAAATAATCACTGGCTCACGGTGCTACTCACACAAGCTGTAGAGAATCCGCACCACATGCAGGATGTCAAGCCGTCGCTACGGTTTATATCATTAGCTCAAAGCCTGATAAATAACACCGGCACAAGCCTGATAAATAAACATCGGTACAAAGCCTGATATTCAGTTACATCCCGTACTCAATATATTCATTTATTAATTATTCTCTAATCATTCAATAGATAAATACAATATTGGATCTAATTAAAATAAAACTTGTAATATGTTAGAATCATTATAAACATAAAAATAATTGTACAAACTTACTAGACTGATTCGTAGTAACGACTCAAAGTATCTCAATTAGTGATCAACATTATATCAATTCATTATTTCCATTTTCAATTACAAACATCCATAGTAATAAAAAAAAATTATGCAATTAGTTTCATATAATACATTTATAAAGGTGCTAAAATTAAACTGAATGGACTTACCAGACTAATCTGTAGCAACGACAAAGTACAAGAGTTATTCGATAATTTTCTCTTTTCCTCGGTTTTTCAGTCATTCAAAATCTAAAGTAATAATTCCATTCAATTCACTAATTCTAACAGAACAATTAATTCATTTTATGCAATTAAGTCCTTTTTGTCATTTTTACGAAATTACCCCATTATTTCACTTTTATGCTATTTAGTTTTTAAGCTCAAAACTTGCAATTTAACCAATTTTAACTTAAATTAATTTCAGCTTAATAGTATAACACTCCATTATAGCCCATACTTTTTGTTATTACACATCAAGTCCTTGTAATTTTATCACTTTAACATTTTAGTCCTTAAACATAAGAATTACTAAAAATTATTTTACAGATAGTCCCATTTGTCAACCAAGATTAATAATCTATCATAAAACTTTAAGAACACACCAAACTCATCAATGGCATAATCCAAAACATTTAGCAATTTTACAAATTAGTCCCTGGGTTAGCTAGATTAAGCTAATGAGAGTTCAAAAACATAAAAATTACTAAAAACAGGCAAGAATTACCTAACCAGATAGAAGCCCTAGCTTGGCCAAATCCTCTTCTCTTCTCTAATGGCTAATTTTTTTTTTTTTTTTGCTTAATGAAGAAGATGGTTCTTTTATTTTAATTTTGTTTATAAAGTTTATTTATCTATTTACCTTTTTACCCTTTAATTATCATTCAAATTTAACAATTCCAAGCCCATTATCGTCCACAATCATCACCTATGGTATATTTACCATTCAATGAGGGTTTAGTTACACAATTGGTCCTTCCATTATTTTAAAATTTAACTAAACAAGCTGAATTTCAATTTAATCCTAAACTAATTAAGACTAATGAGCAAATAACCCAAAAGTTAGTGGATTTAATCATGTCCACCACCGCTTGGAATTTTTGACCATTTTTTAATTACCATTTTGGTCCATTTACTATTTAAATTTATAGCAATTAGCTTTTACCTCTTTTACAGTTTAATCATTTTACCCTAATTAAACAACCAATCATCAAAATTACTAGACCCAACATCAATTCACCCATAATATAACTCCGTAAATATTTTTATTAAAATATTTACTGCCTTAAATTACGAAAATGAGGTCTTAGTACCTTATTTTCAAAAACCACTCGACTTTTGAACCCAACCACTTATACTAACTTTTAATTTAATTAGTTAAAAATTAGTAAATCAAAATTCGATATAAATTTATTATTGAATTGTATAATTTAAATATTAATTATACGTACTTACTCGTTGGATTTGTGGCCCTGAAACTACTATTTCTAACAACATTGAAAAACGGGATGTTACATTCTAACGAGGCACTAGATGCCAAATTTGCTGTGTTGGTTGGTATCCTTGTATTCGTTTGAGTCCAAGTCATGCTAATAGGGGATGTAATGTATTAGTTGGTTGATTGGTATTAGAAAGGATCAAACGTTACAAGTTGCACTACAGATACTCATTTATGATATTTGATTATCAATAGCATGTGAAAGAGCATGCAAACCAGTTAAATATAGGTTTAATATGTGTAAGACCATAGCTAGGCTATGACAACATATGAAGTTGCCAGGACATTAAACATGGGTTAATATGTGTAAGATCATAGATAGGCTATGTCAACATATAGAGTCCGCTAGGACAGTAAACATGGGTTTAATTTGTGTAAGATCATAGCTAGGTTATGACAACATATAAAGTTCTCCATAATGGAAAAGTAGGAATCTGACTGGGCACGAAAAAGGAAAATTGATTATATGACCTGCGCGGCTAGTAGGATAGTTGGATTAATGTGACGCATCTGAGAATGTGAATAAACGAGATAGTAAGAGAATTTGTTAAACTAAGAAGAGGAGAATAGTTGGTAGAAGTGTTCAAGAATGTAGGTAAATCTGTTAGTAAGGGAATCCGTTAAATTGTGACGAAAAGAGGAATTTGATCATTTTGGTTTTAACAAGGTAGAGTTAATAGCCTCTTCGAGGTATGGGGTACCTTTCATTATTAGTTCACTAATAACTGCGAGTCATCTAACAATAGGTACAATAAGTGAGTCAATGAAGCCAATTCTAAGCTAAGCAGACTAATCGTGAATCTGCCAGCGATCTTCAAAGAAAAAGGATGTCAAGTTAAGACTTGTTAGCGCGAAAATGTCTGTAGGGACCACCAATCAAGGAATTCTGTGAAGGACTATTTTGAGTGGAAAATTCGCCAAAAACTATGAGAAGAAACAAAAGTCGATCAGGACTATTAGCATAGGGTAGACCATGTGGGATTACCAAAGGTGGAGGCCGTTAAGAATATCTGGGCAGAAGTAGTCCGTTGGGAATTGTCCATTAATTGGAGTATATTAAGAAAGTTGGGCTTAGGTGAGCAAGTACTATGGGGTTAAATTGCGGGTATGAGCCTGCTATGAAAAAGGGAGTGACGATTTAATCAGCCAAGTATTATATTCAATTCTGCGAATGAGGATAATAGAAATGGACTTTACCTAGGAATGAAGTCAAGCATAGTTTAAGTTAAAAAGCAGTTTACCACCGAAATAGTACGACAAATCTGTATGGAGATCATTGTGGATTAATGGGATTAAGGAAAGGATTTGTAGGTATAGCAAGGTCTTGGTTGAAACTCTAGTAGACGTTGCCAAATCCATGATGGCAAATACGGGTAATCAGTGACGAGGCATATCCTAACAGGTTTAAGGAAAGTCTAGAATAACAATAAACAAGGTCATGGACCATAAGAAAGAAATGTTTAGAACATAGTTATGGTAGGTGGCAATGTCCACTTAGAGTTCGCTCGGAGAAAATAAGGCAATGGCTATGCCATCGAAATTTACAAATCTTCCTACAAGCTTCAGGGAGTTTTTCACCTGTGCATAAAATTTCTTTCCCCTAATTTTAAGAAATATTCTAAGAATACCATTATACAGGTTCTCGCTAAGTCCTCCTAACCATATAATGTTTACTACTTGTATATAGGGTAGGTGATGATTAAGAAATCGAGTGAAAGGACCAAGCCAAACACTGCTAGACTCTAGAGGAGGCGTAGTAGCTGTATCATGCATATAGAAAGGCACTCTTAGAGGCCATGCCCTAGGGTTTAAGTTGGATATGTCTGTATTAAAGTTAAATTTAAATTTTGTAAATAACTATTAGGATTAATAAGACATCAAAGTTGTAATAATTTATTACTCGTAAGATATGAGTTTCAGTAGAAGTAAATTTTGAAAATTGAGATTTGACTAAGTATGTAATTAAAGCAGATTAGTAACTTGTAAATATAATCAAGTTAAATGTGACATTCGGTACCCGGACCTGGCAATCAGATCGAGTATAGGGTGTTACAGCGTTAGATAAAAATAGTCACAAAACATAACATATTATCAATTTCTATCAAATTCATAACCAAATACCAATTTACATATATTTTTCAATTTATTCAATTTAGCACTTAAAATCGGGACAAGCATAACTTTCAATTTAAGGCTTCCGATTAAAATTTGATTTCATCAAAATTCATTAGAGGCCTTCTATTCCCTATTCATATTAATATTTTATAATAATTTTACATTTTATTCAATTTAGTCCCTAATGTATGAAACTAACAATTAAGTTTTACAATTGAGTCCTTTTCATAATCTAAGTTTAAAATTTTAACAATTTCACACCTAAATTGCATTGCCTCAAAAATTTGAATGTTTTTTTATTAATTTTTGTCAATAATTAAGTCTTGATATGTGGATAAGTGTTCTACTTATATGTTCGAGGTTAGGGGTTCAAGTTTCACTGTTGGAAAGTTTTACGATTTTGTTTTAATTTGACTAAATCCTTATTCTTCAACTATCGAATTAAGTTTAATTCTATGTAATTCTGTGTCAAGAATAAGCTTGCTAGTTTGATGGTTAAGCTTCTATATACCTTCTGATTTTGTGTTCCAGTCTCTTCGCATGCGTTAAGGAAATATTTTTTATGTTACTTGGTAAAAAGGATATTAGTTTCTGGTTTTTTAAAAAGATATGTTCTTAAATGTTTTTCTCTTCTCTTTTCTTTTTCCTTCCTTTTTCTTCTTTTCTTTCCTCTTTCATTTTCTTTCTTTTTGCTTACTTTCATAAATTGTGTCGGGTTAAATTGAGGTTTCTCCATTGCTCGTTGCATTGTTGAAAGGTTATTACGTAAGTTTTGTCGTCATTCTCTTTTGTTTTTATGAGTTTTTGTTGTTGTTCTTCGAAGTTAGAAATTACTATTATGGTTTGAATTTTCGTTTATTGTGCGATTGGGGTTTGTTAAGAGAAGATCTTATGGAAAACATTCTGTCAGCAGTCTAAGTTTGAGTAATTACTGTTGATTCATCGGTAAGAGTTACTTTACTTTTTGGGTTAGCGTCAAAGTTTTCGACATGTGGGGTTAACTATTGTTTTTATGTGAATTGTATATTTAAGTCGTTGATTGAATTTCTGCTTGTCGTTTTTAGGCTTTGGAATCTGTATTAGGTGTGTATAACAAAAACTTGACTTCTTTTGTGAAATTTGGACGCCTAAAAGCATGGCTTTGACGCCACACGGGCATGTGACAGACCGTGTAGCTCACTATTCACAAATTAAAGACACACAGACTAAGGACACGGATGTGTATTCAGGCCGTGTGTGGGTATGTATTGTGCAGGGTTCACAAGGGCCAAGGACACGAACGTATGTCTAGGCCGTATAATACATTGTTTGTACATTAGAACCACACAAGCCAAGGACACGGGTGTGTGTCTAGGCCGTGTAACAGATTGTTTGTACATTAGGACTATACGTGTAAGTGACACAACCGTGTGCTAGGCCATGTGAAACACACAGGTGATCACATAATCATGTAGAACCACGTGAACAGTTATTAAGGCCGTGTGAAACTACAAGAGTGTGTAGACCAATATTTTAAATTTTTTGTTAAAGTCGTAAACATCATTTCCATCAAACATAGTCATACCGTAAAGCCCATATGATCTAATTTGGGCTATGAAATCCATTAGTAGATAATCTGTTTTTGTATAAATTGTTATTATGCACACAACGATTAAATTGTAAACAAGCAAGTAAATGTATGTTGTATGAACTAGGTATGATCAGAATCTATTACTCTACATACTTATATCTACATATGTTGGATTACATCCTCATCGAGATTGGGCCTGTATAAAGAATAAGTGTGACAGTTTAATTATCTATTGAATTTGTGGCGATTTATCACATTCTGATCTGGCAGCTACGCTGCGATTATTCTAAAACGTGACATATAGTCACTACGCAGTGTGTAGGGATAAACGAGTACTTGATGCCCTATATGGTGTGTTAAGATGGATGGGGATGATGTGTAGCAGATGGGGTTAGGAATCTGCATTTGAATCTGATTTATTCTTCATTTGAATCTGATATGTTATTCATCTATATCTGACATACCATGTAATTATATCCGGCTTTCTCTGTTTATGTTTTGTATCTAATTTTGAGTAACGAATGATCTACGGAAAATAAGATTACATTTGTAGTGTACTAATTATTACTAAATGTAAGTTACACACATATGGAGTTGCAAACTTACTTAGTTGTTTTATGGATTTCAGGTAACCCACAGGCTTAGGCGAGTCGGCGTGGCAAGAGCTTGATCATTTTTTTTACTTCTTATTTAATGTTTTATCTAGACTTATACTATTATGTGTGTTTTAGATATCATACTATGATTTGGACTCCGTATTGACTTAATTATATATGATCACATTTGTCAAACTTTAAATGGTTAAAGAGTTAGATTTTCTGAAATATTGTGATGTAACTCTCTAGACTTGGTCTTAATGTTTAGGCTAGGTATGGGGTGTTACATTTAGTGGTATCAAAGCCATGTTTAAAACACTCGGGCTGTGTAGACTGGGCTCTAATTTTTGTAAAATGTGCTTTGTATTAATTTTTTTTCTTTTCTTCAAATAACTCTGATAACTAGTTTTTGAAGGATCAAGTTTCCAACACCAAACCTTTAAGTATTCCTGTTCAGTTATTGTGATTTGTTGAGACATGGTAGTGATTGAAACTGTAGTTTGGTCGAACATTCTGATATGAACTGACATGAGAACTGTGATAAAGACTCTAAAATAATATGTACATTTCTAGCATTGTAGACAATTTGTTGAAATGAGTTCACGTGGTAGTTGTGGATGTGGGTTTCGTAGGCTTGAGCTAAGTCTTTCTTGATGGGTAGCTTGCCCAATATTAATATTAGCGAGTCGATAGGTACTTCTACTACTGAGATAGGATCTCAGAACCCTACCACTGGGTAAGACACATTATCCCAGGCAATATTGCATGTGTTTGAGAGGATTGCTAGGACCCATTCTGGATTTGGAGACTGAGGGTTGGTTATTGAATGACTTTGGTCGAATGATGGGGTTTCACTGAAATTGCCCTTACTGTGGCTGAGTATTGGTTGTAGGCCACCGAGCGTTTCATGATTGACATCAATTGCATTCTTGCTCAGTAGTTGAGAGGTGCTGTATCTCTGCTCCGAGATGAAGGCTATTAATGGCGGCTAATGGTTGAGCAGGGTGCTCAGCTCGAATATATGACTTTAGATTCCCTTAAGAATGAATTCCAGAGGAAGTATGTGGGGTGAGTTATGTGGAGGCTTGCAGGCGTGAGTTCATGGGTCTGGTTCAGGGTAAGAGGTCTGTGGCAGAATATGAGGCCGAGTTTTTGAGACTGAGTAGGTATGCTCAAGCTTTGGTTGCTTTTGATTATGATAAGAGTGTAAAGTTTGAAGAAGGTCTGCGTTATGATATGCGGGTTCTGATAGTTCTTTAGAGGGAATAAGTTTTTACAGCCTTGGTTGACAAGACAAAACTAGCAGAAGAGGTGAAGTGCATTGAGCGCGAGATGAGGGATTAGAAGAGAGGTTAAGTTAAAGTGAAAAGGGATTTAAGTCTCTCTAGTTCTGTTCAACACCCTAAGAAACGAGCTAGATTTGACAAGCCTCCAAGGATCAATGTACGAATTACATTGAATGAGATTCAATTATGTAATGCTATCCAGGTGAGTGCTGGAGGAAATTAGGATCTTGTCTCTATTGTGGGTCGATGGAGCATTGTGCTCGAGATTGCCTTTGTCGATCAGGTCAGGTGTCCGCTGCGGCACAGACTCTAGCTCCAAGTCCTATTCAGCTTCCGAGAGCAACTTAGCAGCCCCCTAGAAGCCTTGGTATGGTTAGGGTGGTAATGGGTCTAGCAGAGGATAGAAAACACCAGTTAGAGGTGCGGTTCAAACTGAGGCAAGTCAGCCTGCGCTTGTGTACGCAACGAGGCGCCATAAGGATAGAGATAACGCCGACGTTATAGCGGGTACGTTCTTTATTTATAATGTTCCTTATTTTACCTTGATTGGCATTGGGTCTACACACTCTTATGTATCTAGTACTGTTTCTGTAAATTTTGGTATTTCTGTTGAATGTACTATTAGAGAGGTTTCTGTAATTAGTCCTTTGGGTCAGTCGGTCCAAGTTGACAAAGTATATAAACAGGTTTCATTAAAAATTCAGGGTATAGTATTTTCAGCTAATTTAATAGAATTGCCTTTTGGTGAGTTTGATCTAATTTTGGAAATAAATTGACTTGTGGAACACCGGGTCAGTCTCGACTGTGCCTCGAAAAGGGTTACTTTAAGAACTGAAGAAAACAGTTGAGTGATGAGTCTCTACTTCTATGTGTTTGTCAAATTGAATCAGGTGAAACTTCTGATTTTGGATTAAATAGTGACGGGGTTTTGTGTTTTAGGGGTCAAATATGTGTGTCTAATGATACGGAGTTAAGGCAATCGATTTTGCGGGAAGTACATAATAGTCCCTATGCTTTGCATCTGGTGGGAATAAAATGTATGGGGATCTCCGAGAGATCTATTGGTGGCCCAGTTTGAAATGAAAGATTACTATCTTATCTCTTGTTATTTGATGTGTCAGAAGGTTAAGACTGAGCATCAGTTACCTTCTGGTATGTTGTAGCTAGTTAAAATATCGCTGTGGAAGTAAGAGCGAGTGATGATGGATTTCGTTAGCGGGTTACCTTTGACACCCTCTAAGAAAGATTCAGTTTGGGTCATTGTTGATTGATTGACCAAGTTGGCTCATTTTTTGCCAATCAGGACAGACTATTTGCTTCAAAAATTAGCTAAACAGTATGTCTCTAAAGTTGTAAGACTAAATGGAGTTCCAGTTTCGGTTATTTCTAACAGAGATCCATGTTTTACTTTTTGGTTCTGGAAGAGGCTTCATAAGGCATTGGGCACCAGGCTAGATTTCAGTATTACGTACCATCCTTAGACAGATAGACAGTCTGAGCGGGTTATTCAAATTCTGAAGGATATGTTACAGAGCTTTGAGATTGATTTTCGGGGCAGTTGGGAGGATTATTTGTCGTTGACTGAGTTTGCGTATAATAATAGTTTCTAGTCTAGCATTCAGATGGCACTTTATGAGGCTCTATATGATAGTAAGTGTCGTGCCCCTCTGTGTTGGATTGAGTTGGGTGAACGTTGGGTTTTGGGTCCTAAGCTAGTTTCCAAATGTGAGAATATTGTTAAACTAATTTGAGATCGTTTTAAGGCAACTTTTGGCTGATAGATATGTAAATTTAAAGAGAAATGATATTGAGTATTCTGTAGGTGATTAGGTGTTTTTGAAAGTTCTCCGTGGAAGAAGGTTCTTCGGTTTAAATGTAAGGGCAAGTTGAGTTCGAAGTTCATTGGACCTTACCGTACTTTGAAATGTGTTGGACCTGTTGTTTATTTGCTATAGTTACCTTCTGAGTTAGATCAGATTTATAATGTGTTTTACGTCTTGATGTTGAGACGGTATCGGTCTAACCCTTCTCACATTCTCCCCGTTAAGAAGATTAAGGTAAGCCTCAATTTGACTTTTGAAGAGGAGCCTATTCAGATTCTGCAACGAGATGTTAAAGTCTTGCGGAAGAAAACTGTCCCTCTAGTTAAAGTCCTGTGGCGGAATCATGGCATGGAGGAAGCCACGTGAGAACTTGAGGATTCGATTCGTCAGCAATACTCACATCTATTTGAGTGAGGTAAATTTCAAGGACAAAATTTCTTTTAGGAGGAAAGAGTTGTAACGCCCTAAAAATTTGAATGTTTACCTTTTAATGTCTATTAATAATTAATTCTTAATATCAGTGGTTAAGTGTTCTGCTTATATGTTCGGGGTCAGATGTTTGAGTTTCACTGTTGGAAAGTTTTGTGATTTTGTTTTAAATTGACTAAATCTTTATTCTTGAACTATCGACTTAAGTTTAATTATGTGTAATTCTGTGTCAAGAATGAGCCTGTTGGTTCGATGGTTAAACTTCTGTATACCTTCTAGTTTTGTGTTTGAGTCTCTTCGCATGCATTAAGGAGATATTTTTTATGTTACTTGGTAAAAAGGCTGTTAGTTTTTGGTTGTTTAAAAAGATATGTCTTTAATCATTTTTATTTTCTTTTTTCTTTTTCCTTTATTTTTCTTCTTTTGTTCTTCTTTTCTTTCTTCTTTCATTTTCTTTCTTTTTGCCTACTTCCGTAAACTGTGCTGGGTTAAATTGAGGTTTCTCCATTGCTCATTGCATTTTTTAAAGGTTATTGCGTAAGTTCTATCGTCATTCTCTTTTGTTTTCTCGAGTTTTTTTATTTCGAAGTTAGAATTTACTATTATGGTTTGATTTTTGTTCATTGTGCGATTAACGTTTGTTAAGCGAAGATTTTGTAAAAAACATTCCTTT
The DNA here is from genome assembly GCA_020496765.1 of Gossypium stocksii. Taxonomy (NCBI): domain Eukaryota; kingdom Viridiplantae; phylum Streptophyta; class Magnoliopsida; order Malvales; family Malvaceae; genus Gossypium; species Gossypium stocksii. The sequence goes on along the minus strand of CM035626.1, from coordinate 30,125,806 downwards.
AGATGTCTAAGTCAAAGTAATTGTTGTTGATTTGTCGGTAAGAGTTCATTTACTTTTTGAGTTAGCGCTGAAGTTTTCGACATGTGGGGTTGACTTTTTTTGTGAATTGTACATTTAAGTCGTTGATTGAAACCCTGCTTGTCATTTTTAAGCTTTGGAATCACTCCTGCTGCATCTGCGTTGAATCCATATCAAGTGTGTGTAACGAAAACTTGACTTTTTTTTGTGAAATTCAGAAGCTGAAAAGCATGGCTTCGATGTCACATGACCATGTGCCAGGACGTGTGGTAGGTTGTGTGAGCCACACTACCGTGTGCTAGGTTGTGTAGTAGATTGTGTAGCTGAGTTGTGAAATTATCCAAAGCAAGCTATGGTAAAAAAAAAAAGGCAACATCGGAGCTTGTTGAGTCATCGACGGGGTTTCCACCCAAGGAAAAGGTGAGTTTGTCATCGAGCTTACGGAAAAAAGTTGCGATGAAAATAATGAAGCTTGGACCAATGAGGCTCAACTCGAGTAAAGTGAGGGAGTTGGTCGAGTCATCGGTTGTTCACAAATTAGAGACGCACAACGGGCTAAGGACACATGTCTAATAGGCCAAATTTCAACAATGTAGGAAATAGTGGTTCGAGACCACCAAATCTAGGAAATGAACTTGTAAATTATATTATTTATATTTACAAGCCAAATGTAGCTTTTAAAAGATTTTTGAAATAGTAAATTGTGTTTTATAAAGATTTATTTGGTTAAGGAATTGAGAAAAAGAGGTATTGAGATCTCGGTGTTAAAACAGAGCCATATATATTTTATGAATATATATAGAGTGTCAATAAGGTAGTATTAAAATTTCGTCAGAAAATTTTAACGTTTCGGTAGTCAATTAAATAAAAATGACTAAATTGAAAAATGTGCAAAACTTGCTAAAGTGATTAAATAGATTAATCATTAAATAAGGAAGGATTAAAAGGGCATATAGACCATTTTAAAATGGCTGAGGCGGCATAGCATGAAAAAAATCAAAGATTTTTATGTGAAAAGGACAAAATTGGAATTTTAACAAAAGTTACATGGCCAAAGTTGATTTTAATGATTTCTAGGCCATTTCTTCTTCAACTTTCTTTCAAAAACAGCCATGGAAGAGGGTTTTGAGCTTGTATTTCATATTTTAACTTCAATTAAGTTTCAATTCTTGCTTTTTCCTTGAAGTTTTTATATTTTTAGACTTTTACAATTAGGTCCAACTAAGTATTCTATTAGTTTTTGATCTTGTTGAAAGTTTTGGAAGATACCATTGATAAGTTCATATGATTTTTGTTATTTGATGATGAAATTGAGATGTTAATGGATGTTTAAAAGTGCTTTATTCAAGAATTTTGGATGAAAACATGTTTTAGGGATTAAATTGAAAAGTGTTGAATTTATGTAGAATTTTGAAATTTCATGGAATTCATGGGTTGTTACTGATATGTATGAGAATAATTTGGCTTGGAACAAGGATTAAATTGCAATAATTTCTTTTTCCGAGCCTAAGGACGAAATTGTCATTTATTAAAAGCTTAAGGGCAAAATGGTAATCAACATCTTGCACTAAAACAGTTTTGGACAGCAACAGTAGGCTAACTTTGAAAAATCACCTAAAACTATGGAAATCGAATTAGAGGATGAACAAGATATGAAATTAAATCTTATTGAGTCTAGTTTATCATAGAAGAAACGGTGTAAGCAATGACATTGTAAATCATGAGATATAATAAATTTCGTAAGACAAGGTCAGAATGAATTCGGGTTCCCCTATTCTGAATTTGGAAAATCATCAAAAATTGGAGAAAAATTATTAGGGGCTTAAATTTATATTTTTAAATTCTTAATAAGTCTATATTCAATAGAAATAAATGGAAACATCATCCAAATTCTATACTAAGAGATAATTGATTTTTAGTAAGGAAAGGTCAAAGCTGTCAAACAGCAGAACAGGGATAAATTTGAAGATTTTACTTATTGGCTAAATGATAAATTTTGAAATTTTTATGGTAGAAAGATATTTTAGTATAGTTTCAAGAAAATCAAGCGGATCTTAATTTGGAATTCTGTAGCTTAAGATAAAAGTAATTTAGTGACTATGACTCAAATGGACAGCTTTGAATATACATATAAGTAAATAGTGAAATTATAAATAATGTTACTTATAAGTGTGTTAATTACATTAAGGATGTGGAATAGAGAGGAGGAAGAGGAAAAATATATGAATGACTTATGTATAAATTGATCACATGCCCGATTATAATCGTTAAATGTTGAATTAGAAATGATATAATGTTTTATTTCCAATATTTATTATGCAATTATGATTATTGTTATGATATAAAAATTGAATGGTAAGTTCGTGTAACTTGAATTGCATTCTTGAATGTTTGAAATGTATGTTTATATGATATGAATATGATTTGAATGCTTAATTTATGATTATTGATGAAATAGTGATAATACTTGCTAAAAAGGGAAAAAAAATCCTAGTTGAATGAAATGGAAATTCGATGGATCATTGAAAAGAAATTGACGGTAAAAAGGATCTAGTCTAGACGGGTGATCTTGATATAAACCCTCCCGAAGAATATGTGTGAAAAGGATCTAGCCCGGACGAGTGATCCTGATATAAGCCCTCCCGAAGAATATGTGTGAAATGGATTTAACCTGGACGGGTAATCCAAAGTAAATGTGAGTCTAGATTTAGCTTGGACTGATAATCCAGACAAAGCTCTATAGAGTATTTGTCATTGCAGGGGATTTAGCCTGGACTGGTAATCCCTACAATACTCTTTAAGCATATGTTATAGGGGATTTAGCCTGGACTGGTAATCCCGCTGTAAGAAATGAGGTTCATAGGAGTGTGCTCTCTGAAAAGGACTTATGTATATATGTGCATAAGTTGATAGTTAATGAGATTGTACACCATGAGTGTACCATAAGAAATCCATCAAAATTCTGAGGAATTCAACGGGATAAATATGAAAAACGGTAAATACATGGAATTATGAAATTGGTGAGTGTATTCACATGAATTTGTCATTTGAAATTGTGATTGACAGGAAGAAACAGTGAATTGTATACTTATGTATGGTTACATGTATTTATCTGAAATATAAGAAAATGATGGTTATTAATATAGGGAGACATAAGACTATGATATATGAACATGGAATATGTTTGATAAATATGTTCATTCATAATTATGGAGTTATGTACCTTATGTGTACTATTTGCATAAATATGATATTTCAAATACTTTGATGAGTAAAGCTCAAATATAAAATAGTATGAAACCAAGACAAGTTGTTATGAAAATGTATTTAAAATACAGAGATATGGTTGCTATATGTTATATGATTACATAATGTGAAATTGTGTATATATATGAGAAATTTAATGAAAATTGAGCACATACATGTTTCTTGGTATTTATATAAAGTGTACGACTAACAACGATTATGAGGTTATGTGTTAGGGCTCATGATCAAGATGATTGAATATGCCTGTATGTTTATGTTAAATTTAAATGAGTGAGTTTTCGGAAGCTCATTGGTTAGGAAGCTCGCGGAGATCACTCACACTATCTATCGGCTTATTTTGGTATGTATGGTAAATGAATTATGGTTATAATGGCATGTATAAGCTAATCAATCAATGTTGGATTATAAATGATCTAACTGTAACTTGTCATTGGTATGGCTTGTATTTATTAAGTTTTATTTACATATAATTATGATTTTATCATGTTTGATATGGGTTTAAAATAAACAAATGATAAGATGGTATAAGTATAGGGATGAAGATGATGGTTAAGAATGCTATAAAAGTTTATGAATATGTCTATATATATATATGAATAGTTGATTGATAAATTTAGATATTTAACCATATAAATTTATTCTTGAACATATTTAAATATTGGTGTAAGTAAAAGACCAATTGGGTGAGAAATGAGGCTTGGGTATAGCATTGTTTTTGTCCACACGGGTAGAGACACAGGTGTGTGTCTAGGTCGTGTGTCACATGGGCGTGTGTTAAGGTTGTGTGTCCCTTGTATCCAAAAATTGTAAAACAGAATGCCCAGGATCGAGCACACGGGCTTCCACACGGGCGTGTGCCTTGCCCGTGTGAGGTACATGGCCTGACTACACGGGTGTATGATATGGCCGTGTGAATCTTGCACCTATTTTTAAAAATTTGAATTAACCACATGGCCTAGCAGAAGGGTGTGTGAGTTAGCCGTGTGAGATCAATTTGTTCAAAGGTTGCAAGTCAGAGAGTTACACAGCCTGAGGACACCGACATGTGAAGCCACACGACCTGGAGCAAGGTAAGGCACATGGGTGTGTTGTCCACATGGCTAGACCACACGGACGTGTGGCCCTGTAACTAAGGAAAATTTTGAGATTTTATAAAAACTTCCCTGAGATTTCGATTTAGTCTCGGTTTGATCCAGATTCATACTTTGGGCTTTGAGAGCCCATCTAAGGGACATTATGATACAATCTTAGTAAATGAATAGTACTTGATTCGGTTTAATGAAAAATAATCTGGTAAACTCTGGTAATGCCTCGTACCCTATTTCGGCGACGGATACGGGTAAGGGGTGTTACAACAGGCGTGTGTTGAGGCCGTGATATACGTGATATGAAGTAATAAAATTTATAACAAATGATCACACCAGAAACTAACTATTATCACGAGTTAAGGCAAGCGCACCTATCAAACAGTAGTATAGTTATGGCAAGACCGAGATATCGTACCCAAAGAAACCAAAAGTACTGTACTAACTTTCTTTCTATTATTTAACCTAGAAATAAAAGGGGATTTTTATTAAACTAAATTAACTATTAGACTAAGATAAGAATGCACAAAAAGTGAATTGGGGAAAAACTTTTAGAAAAACTGATTGACTTGGACAATACTCAAAGGAGAATCCACCTAGACTTCACTTGTTATCAACTCTTGAACTAGACGATTTATTCACTTGACTTGATCTGTAGAAATCCCTAACTTATGTTAATATCTCTCTCGAGACTAAAAACAACTAACCCTAGGTTGATTAATTAAAATCTCTTTCTAATTAAAACCCATAGTGTTGCTTTAACTCGTTTTATGAATTCCCTTATTAGGTTTGACCCTAATCCGATAGATTTTCGTCGTCCTATCTCTAGGATTGCGATCAACTCCGCTTAATTGTGTTGGATCTACTCCTATGCCGGGACTTTTGCTCCTCTACATAAGTACATTCGACTTAAATCAATATCCCGAAAATATCAATTGAAGAGTTAAAAAACACAATTAAGAACAAATCAAATATTTATCATATAATTCAAGAGAAAATAATAACAAGATCTGTCTTAGGTCTCATCCCCCTCAAGTGTTTGGGGGATTTAGTTCATAATTATAAAAGAAAACATCTCAGAAGAATAGTGATAACAAAACATAAAGAACCCGAAAACCCCTGTAGGAATTTGAAGGAAGATCTTTAGTCTTGAAGGAGAATTTGGCTTCTGAGATGGATCAATCGGCTTTCTTTGGAGTAATTCATTGCTTCTACTCTCTGTGTTGGTAGGAAAATAGCACCCTTAGTGGGGAATCAAGCACCCCTTTGTAGTTGCCTCCTAAGGTCTTTATATAGAGCTTTAGAATGTCTTTCTTAGCCCCTAAGCAACCTTTTTCGAGTGAAATTGAACTTTCTCACGACAGGGACACGCCCGTGTGCCACGCCCGTGTGGATCAAGGTGCAGGTTGTGCTCGGGCCTGTTAAGGTGGCACGGCCGTGTGGTCTGGCCGTGCGAGTCGGGGTTGGGCAGTGTTCGAGCTCAAGGTGGCACGGCCGTGTCCTGAGATGGATCAATCGGCTTTCTTTGGAGTAATTCATTGCTTCTACTCTCTGTGTTGGTAGGAAAATAGCACCCTTAGTGGGGAATCAAGCACCCCTTTGTAGTTGCCTCCTAAGGTCTTTATATAGAGCTTTAGAATGTCTTTCTTAGCCCCTAAGCAACCTTTTTCGAGTGAAATTGAACTTTCTCACGACAGGGACACGCCCGTGTGCCACGCCCGTGTGGATCAAGGTGCAGGTTGTGCTCGGGCCTGTTAAGGTGGCACGGCCGTGTGGTCTGGCCGTGCGAGTCGGGGTTGGGCAGTGTTCGAGCTCAAGGTGGCACGGCCGTGTGACACGGCCGTGTGGTGAACCTCCAGGCCGTGTTGTTTCCATATTTTGGCCCATTTTCTCCGTTTTTAACCCGTTTCTCGTTATTTTCACTTCCCTATGCTCACCTGAGAATAAGACATGAAATAAAAGGATTAGGAGCACCAATTTCCACAAATTCAATGGGTAATTCATCTAGAAATTAGGCTAAGCATGGGGTAAAAATATGTATAATTTATCGCTTATCAAATACCCCCACACTTAAGCCTTTGCTTGCCCTCAAGCAAAATCTCAACTCACAATTAAGAATCATTCTTCTCAACTTATAATCCTTATTAATAATGTTTCAAACTAATCCACAAGTAATCATACAATGAGAATTCAACCAGAAGAGCATTAAAGTTTCAAACACTCTAAGTTGAGAATTTTATCATAGAAACATAGGTTTTCTCCCTTCTCCTAAGTAATTACCTTTCAATCGAAATCAACAAGAGTTGACATCCTCACTAAAGACTCACTCTATCCACTCAAAGTGTTTAGGGTTCAAGAATTAAGCACTCTTTAGTCAATCTAAAAAGTTATTACCATAGGCTTGCAAGAAAATAAAATCTCCACCACTATAGATTGATATGACACATCGATCAAAAGGTCTTTCAATAGTTGTAATGGAGCTTTGGTTAGGGGTGTCACAAGCTGAAAAAGAAGGTTAGAATCGAGATTGAATTGAAAAATCATCTAGCTAGAAAAATCTCTATCACTAGAACAGATTCCTCGAGCTAAGCCTTATGATGACATCGTTCTAGATTCGATAGCTTATAGTATAAATATGCAAAAAATATTAAACTATAACTGGAATATGAATTACAACTGAATTAACTGTATATACCATTTTTTTTAAGAACAAATCAAATACAATACTTTGAATGTTTACAAACTTTATAAACTGAACAAGAGAACAAAGCTAGATAATAATTTCAACTCAAATCTCGACAAAAATAGGGATCAAAATACTTGAATGGAATTCAACAAAAAATAGGTTATAGGTTAATATTAGAGGTAGGTCAAAGAATGGGTTGTTAGGCTCAATGGGGTTCACTAGGATTTAATTTATGGAGGAAGGCTTTTATGGAGTAAGTGGGTTAAACTTAGGTGCCTTTATCATTTTAGTATATCAAATTAATGATGTGGTCTCGACATGTATAATCGAAGCAAGTTCTAGAATAACAAATCAGTATTAACTCACTCAAAGCAACAATAAAAATGAGCACGAAAGGATGTATGCTCAAAAAGCTCAAAAATCTCACCAGAATTATGGCTTTTGATGTCAATCCTGCGAATTTCAAATCTCAAGATAACATTTAAAATTAAGGAAAATAACCTAGAAAGAATTTAAATTCTCAAAAATTTCAACTTATTATGCTTGATTCCCTAATGTCTTAAAGTTTGAATACTCAAAGCATAAGTACCTATGTCTTAATTCTCAACATATTAATAAAAATCATAAATCAATCAGAATTAATTCCTAATGGGAGATTGAGACTAATGCAGAGAGTGAAAGTGAGAATTCGAAATTTTGAGAACAATGCAAAATGTTAGTTGTAAAAATTTTTCAGAGATTCGAAAGAATGCAATCACTGAAAGTAAGTTCCCCCCACACTTAAGATGTATATTGCCCTCAATGTACAAAGATACATTAGTAGCAATAGAAGCATAAAATCATAAGATAGGGAGAGAAGTGAAACTCCCTGAATGGGATGAATTCTTTCAGGTGGAGGTGACTATAGAGTGTCTGGGACAAATGAAGGGTGGAGGTGAATACTCCGGTGGTGGTAGCAGTTGTTTGTCACAGCTGCTATGCCGAGAGGGTATGTTTGTCGGTATTAGATGGCTAAGGTTCCCATTAGATTTTGGTTGTGAGCTATAGAGCTCTTTTGAAACCGCGAAAGCATTCATTAGTTTTGGGGAATTTGATTAACAAAATGTGTTTGTTAGGGAAGAACCGATATGAAACAATTGAAGTAAAATAAACTATGTTCTGAGAATACTAAAAATCAAATAATGAAAAAAATAAGATAAAAGAAAAAGGAAAAATAAAAATGAAAATAAAGAGAAGAAAAGAGGATTCGAAAGTCCTAATCCTTAGATGGTTCACGAGGTAGGGGCGGTGATAAGATGTAAAGATGCTGGCATATCTGTTGAAGAGTAGCGTCGATGTGATCGAAGCATTGAAAGCACTGCTGCTCAAATCGTGTAAGGCACTCGGATATGTCAGCATATGAAGCTGCCGCATGAACTGGGCGGCGAAGGGGTGGTGGCTCAGATGGTGCCTCCTCCGGTGGTGGGACATCATCAGTAATGTCCTTGGAGTCCTCCTGCTCAGCATCTCTAAGTAGACGGTATTATGGAGGATCGATCCCATGTCGGCGCTGAATCATCCTCATATGTAACATAGTTTGGATGCCTTGTGGGGACATCTGGCCGACTAGAGTGTAGGAGGATGTTTGGGCTGCGGTGTTGAGTAGGCCGAAGTGGTGGGCCAGTCGAGTGATGTACGGTCCCATAGTAATCACACCCATACGGTGTCGCTCCGTCTGAATCTGGATGGCATGGGCGATGAAGTATGCAAGATTGTTCACATGTATGTGCGCCATGCTCCATAGAAAGTAGGCGTCGTGGGTGTTGATGACGCCGATGCTTTCTCGTTTGCCCGTCAATGTGTGTGCGAGGAGAGTATAAAGGTACCGCAGAGATGGGGCGAGAGCTGTCGCCTTGGAGCGACTGAGGTCGTATGTAGGCTGGCCAGAGACTAGGGCGCGCCAGCAGTTGACTGGAAAGACGTGGATGTGGCGGTGGAGCTCAGAAGGTTCTCCTCCTCTAAAAACTGCTTGGTGTACAGGCCGTGTAACGACCTCAAAAGTACGAGTATCGAAAAATGAGTTATTGGATCTCTGTTTTTAGTAAACGGACTCGTAAATATTTATTAAAATTTTTTTATAAAGTTAGTTATGTGCTTAATTAGGTTTTAATTAAGTAAATTTAGCTCAATTAAGAGCAATTAGGAAAAGGACTAAATTGAATAAGAGGTAAAAGCCTAATTGTAGATTAATAGAAAGTTAAAAGGATCAAAATGGAATTAATCCATTTTGTATAAGATGAGGCGGCAGTGTGCATAAAAATCTTAGATTTTTATGTTGTTTAAATATTAAATTAAATAATTAAATAATGATAATTGTAATAAATTTATTGGTACAAATGTGAAAATATAAGTGTGTACAATTGTAATATTAGTCTTTGATATTAAATAGATATTTATTATTTAGTAAAAGATATTTATTAATTAAATAATTATATTATGAGATTTTTTATGTAATAAATATATTAAATTATGACAAATGTATGGTAAAAGTTGTGACATGTGTAATAATAAAAAAGTATACAAATGTAAAATAAATATTGATTATTAAATAGATATTTATTAACTTATTAAAACAAAACAAAGTAAATGAAGGAAATAAAAAGGAAAGAAACAGAATAGGCAAACTTGAAACAGGGGAGAAAGAAGGAGAAAAAGAAAGGAAAGAAAGAAAAAGGGAAAATTCAAGGTTTGAAGCTTTAAAGTTTAATTGGTAAGTCAATATAGCCCTTTTAACTTAATTTTGATGTTTTAAAAGCTTTAGAACAAAGTTTTGATGAAATTAAATTAATATTTTGAAAGTTATTAGATTTCTAAATATTGTTCATGTTGAATAAAAAGATGAATTAGGGGTTAGATTGATAGGAATTCAAGTTAGAAATGAAATAAGGATTGAATTGTAAAGTAATTCATAAGTTTTATATTGTAGGGACTAAATTGATGAAATTTTGAAATTAGGAAAATATGCTGGAAATTCAATAGTTAAACTTGAGTTTGGATAAAATTTGAATAGAAATAGAGTGTGAATTGAATAAGAAAAGTAAGTAAACTTAGTTAAGATTTAATTGCAAAATAATCTATAAGAAACAGTTTTAGACAGCAACATAAGCTTAACTTTGAAAAATCACCAAAAATTGTAGGATTCGAATTATAGGATGAATAGGATATGAAATTAAATCTTATTGAGCTTAGTTTCTTATAAAAGAAATGGTGTAAGTAATGGATTTTTTGAATAATGAGATATTTGGATTTTTGTGAGATAGGGTCAAAATGATTTCGGAATCCCCTATTATGACTTTGGAAAATTATTAAAAATTGTAAAAAAATAATTATGAGACATAATTTATATGGTTAGAATCCTTAATGAGTCTATTTTTAAGAGAATTAAACGGTAACATTATCCAAATCCCGTACTAGGAGATAATTAATTTTTAGTGAAGAATGATTGAAACTGTCAGACAGCAGAACAGGGGTGACTTTAAAGAATAAACTGTAATTATTGGCTAAATGAAAAATTCTGAAAATTTTATGGCAAAAAGATATGCGAGTCTAATTTCATAGAAAATTTACGGATCGTAATTTGGAATTCTGTAACTTAAGATATAGATAATTTAGTGACGATGATTTGGGTAGATAACCTTGAAAGAACTTATAAGTAAGTAGTAGGATGGTGTAAAAAGAATGTAGAATGAAGAGGAAGGGTAGGAATTGAATAAAATTCAATTATTTATTTTAAATTAATGCTGTAATTAATAATGTAAATCATTATTATTTCTGTAGCAAACAAAGAATTCGAGACATTGAGCAAGGAAGGAAAAGAGAAAAACAAATGAGGAGTAAAAACGAGAAATTCAGGTTAGTGTTACTATAATTCAAATTTGATTATTTGTTAAATTTTAAATTTATATATATATATATATGATAAGTAAATTGAGGTAAGTATCAAGAATGAATTAAGTGATAAATATGTATTGGAATTGAATTTATTATTAGTAATTGTTGAATTTTGAATAATATGTTTAGTCAATAAAATAAAGGTTGGTATTAATATTGAATTAAATAAAATTGAATTGTATGTGAAATGAACGGAAATTTCTGGTAATATGATCTGAATTAAAAGAACTAATGTGGTATTGAAATACATATTGAATTGAGAAAATTTATTTGAAGTGTGAATATGAGAAATTATGAATTGAATGATATTGAAATGAAGTATGCATACGTATGAGCATTTGATGGAATATATGAGGAATTATGATTGGAATTGAATCAATTTGAACTGAATGTGATTATTCTGAAATGTATATGGAATGAAAGTATGAGAAATTGATTGAGTTGAAATGTGAATTGAAGTGAAAATATCTGATTATGTGAATTTGAAAAAAATTGTGATTAAATTGAGAATTATGTGAGAAATGTGATCAAAGTGTTAATTGATGTGAATTCGATATTGAGAGTGAAATTACTATGTGATTCCGATACCCTATTAACTAGTCGGGCTAGGGTGGATATAGTTGGCATGCCATAGGATTGGAAGAGATCAGGGATTCTTTGACCTCGAGTCGATGAGACACTTGGTGTGTCATAGTTTTGCTTCGGATAGTTTCGATGAGGCGTTGGTTGCCACTTTGCTTCGGCTCAGCCGATGAGACACTTGGTGTGTCATAGATGTACTTTGAACTATCCGATGAGGCGTTGGTCACCATTTTACTTCGGCTAGGCCAATGAGGCGTTGGTCGCCATTCTGGTGTGTTTGGTTGGATCCGTGTATCCGCCAAAGTCCGAGTCAAGTTAATAGGGGTAAATAAGTAAAATGATAAATTTTGAATAAATGTGATTTAGCTATTAAAAGAAATAAGAAAGTGAATTTGTGAAATAAAGTATGAAATGAGATTTGTGAGACGAGATTGAATGCCGGAACCAAAGGTTCATGAATTGTTAAAGTTGGATTGTGAATTGAAATTTTATATGAGATTGAGAAATAAAACTAAAGTTCACAAATTATTTGAAATTATATTAATAATATGAGAAGTTAATTGAAAAGAATAATATAATTGAGTTATATAATTTGAGTATGAATTTGAGATATGATATCTTAAAATATGAACTAAAGGTACAAGAATTGATTAAAGTAAAGTGATGATATATGAAATCAATTAGTGAAATTGTTATGGTTGAGATAAGATTTTAGTAAACTTAAATTGCAATAGAATTAATATTGAATAAAGTGATAAATTTAGTGAATTGTATATGATATGAAATGAGCTAATGAAATGAGATGTGAAGAATTCAATGAAATTTGGATAGTAAAATAATGTATAAATCTAATGAAATAAAGCTTTGAAATAATGCTTATTATTATTAATTAAGTTGATAAAAAGTATGAAGTAATTATTAAGTAATTGTAACATAAATTGAATATATATATATATATATAGAAGATATTGTATAATTTGAATTATAGTAATACTACTGAGTATTTCTATACTCAGCGCACGGTTGTTTCCGTGCACAGGTTAAATGAAAGCTAGTGTTCGGTCCAGCATCCAAATCAACCCCGACCTCAAAGAAAATTTTAAGTAAAGTACCTTTCTTTGATAATGGTGGCATGTACCTAGGTAATGAATAGGTTGAGTATATGAGTCTTGTGATTATGGTTGTAAAATAATGTTTTAAATTGGTTAAAAGTTCATTAGTATGAATTTAATTGATATATGTATGTATGATAAACAAATAGATAAATAAGTTATTTAAAAATGGTTAAACATATTTGCCTGTGTAAGTATATTGATTGTTATAATGGTTACCAATTTGCCTTAGTTCGAAATTTTGCAGGGTTGACTAGGTTAGTTTAGAAAGATTCAGATAAAGGACTATAAAGTTATTTTATAATATGTTTGATAATAATTCTGTAATAATTGTAAATTGTCCGATAGTTCTGGTAATACTCTGTAACCCTATTCCGGCGAAGGTTTGGGGTTAGGGGGTGTTACAGGCCGAGTGTTGTACCAAACTCTGGTACGCTAAGCTGACGGGCGAGGCCTCCTAGATGGAATTGTATCGTCCCTGGATCGTCGTGTCGGCTCATCACTGTCTGGAGATGGAATGTGGAGCAGAACTCGAGGGTGAACTATAGGTGGGCTCCACAATTTGAAAGAACTGTTCCTACGGGTCGTCAACAAGGCTCGGACCTTGTTAGCTAGCTGGACCTGCTTTAGTGCAGCCCAGTCGATGCACCTTTCGACTCCGGGAGGTCGTGCCCGTAATATCTGAAATAACTCCTCTTGTAAGTTCTGCGGGAATTAGAGGAAAGGGTGTCGGGTTTCGGCGGTGGGTTTAGAGGAGGAGCCACCAGGTCTATTGCGCCTTTTGGAGGTAGGAGCGATAGCTTTCTTTCCGCGAAAAGACGACATTGTACCTAAAATACAAAACGGAAAAAGGTATGCATTAGTCCTAAAAATTGAAACTAAAAATATGAATATTAATAAGTTCTTAAGATTAAACGACAATTTAAACAAAGCAAAACATTATTAAGTATAGTATTGAAATGTTGATTTCACTAACCTACTAATATAATCAAGCATGGCATCAAATGATGGAGGCATGGATATCATTTTATACTAAGTGATAACTGCTCTAGATAGGTAAAAATAGCAGCCAAAGAAGAGGTCTAAATGGCATAATGAATTTTTCTAGAATGATCTTGCTAAATGAATGAATCTTCTATCAACAATAAAGCAAATAACTAAATAAATGAGATAATAAACAAATAAATAGATAAAAGATATAAAAAATAAAGAGAAAGTGAGAAAAGGGGAACTGAATGAGTGATTATAGGGCGGAACACGATCGTGGCAAGGTTGTACGGGCATGGATGTGCTGTTGAGGCCAACGGCGGTGCTAGGAATGGTGGGTATGGGAGTTGGGTTGATAGGTTTTTAGGGTTTAGGTGAAGAAGAAGATGAATAGTGAGGGTTTAAATAGGATTTTGGGTCACATGGGCGTGTCATATGCCTGTGTGAGTCGGGTTTTACCCGTGTGGTTCAAAATTTAAGGATTTTGGCGCGCCGATTTTGTAACACACGCCCGTGTTCCTAGGGCATGTCGTGGCACACGGCCGTGTCGCACGACCGTGCCGTTCAATGTTCTCTTCTCCCATGGCCGTGTAGGAGGTCATACGCCCGTGTCTGAAGTAGCAGGTTCGACCACAGCCTTGAGGCACGGGCGTGTCGAACGCTCGTGTTGCATTAACAGGTTTGGCCACGATTGTGGGATACGGGCGTGTTGCGTGCCCGTGTCAATTTGTCAGGCTTGGCCACGGCCATATCGTATGGCCGTGGCATGGTGTCGCAGCCCGTGTCTCTGTTTATGATGTCACACGGTCTTTGGCACAGCTATGTCGATGCCCATATGGGTTGAAAAATCCTGCATTCAGAGGGTTAGTTGATGAATTAGAGAATAAAAGAATTGAACTTAAGTCAGTGCTCGGGTTGCCTTCCAAGAAACGCTTATTTAGAGTCTAAGCTCAACTCTGCTTGCGTGTGTCATCACGAGGGTTCATGGAGTGAAGCTCCTCCCTATTATTCTTAAAATCCTCACCTTTATAATGTTTGAGCCGATGACCGTTTACCTTGAAAGTGCTTTGGTTTGGATGAGTTACCTCGACTGTGCCGTATGAGAAGACCATTTGAACAGTGAATGGTTCTGACCATCTTGATTTAAGTTTTCCAGGGAATAGTTTAAGCCTTAAGTTGTATAGTAAGACAAGATCGCTAGTTTTAAACTGCTTAAGTTATCTTAAACGATTGTCATGGCGTTGCTTTGTAGCTTCCTTATATAATCGTGAGTTTTCGTATGCATTGCAGCGCCATTCATCCTGCTTATTTAATTGCATCAGACGTTTCTCAGCTGCAAGTTTAAAATCAAGATTTAGGAATTTGATAGCCCAAAATGCTTTATGTTCAAGTTCAAATTGTAGATGACAACTTTTTTTGTAAACAAGTCTATAAGGAGATGTTCCTTTGGGAGTTTTGAATGCAGTTCTATTGGCCCATAAAACGTCATCTACTTTTCTTGACCAATCTTTCCTGTTTGTTTCTACCGTTTTCTCTAGTATGCGTTTTAATTCTCTATTTGTTACTTCAACTTGTCCACTGGTTTGTGGATGATAAGGGGTAGCTATTCTATGGTGCACTCCATATCTTTTTAAAACTTTATCAAATTTAGCATTGTAAAAATGAGTACCCCTATCACTAATAGTTATCCTAGGTGTTCCAAATCAGAAGAAACATTTTTTTAGAAAACGTACCACTATTCTAGCATCATTAGTAGGTAAAGCTTGGGCTTCCACCTATTTTGACATGTATTCTACTGCTACTAGTATGTATTTATTCCCAAACAAAGTAGGGAAGGGACCCATGAAATCAATACCCCATACATCAAATATTTCACATGAGAGTATATACGTTTGAGGCATTTTATTATGCTGAGAGATATTACCTGTCCTCTGGCATTTATCACAAGAGGTCACATACCTGTTGGCATCCTTGAAAAGGGTGGCCCAGTAAAAATCTGATTCGAGTACTTTGTGAGCAGTTCTAGTTCCACTGTGGTGTCTTCCTGTTGGTCTGGAATGGCAGTGATCCAAAATTTTATATGCTTCCGTCTTAGTAACGCATCTTCGAATGACTTGATCTATGCAAATACGAAAAAGGAAAGGATCCTCCCAAAAGTAATTTTTCACATAAGCGAAGAATCACTTCTTTTGCTGATGGGTCAAACGTTTTGGGGTTATGTTAGCTGCTAAATAATTTACGAAATTGGCAAACCAAGGGTCTTCAATTTCTGTTACGACTAGGAGTTGTTCTTCAAGAAACGAGTCATTTATTTCGACTTTGTCGAAGTCCTTGAGGTGTGGATTTTCCAATCTTGAAAGGTGATCTGCTGCCAAATTTTCAGCCCCTCTCTTGTCTTGTATCTCTAAGTCGAATTCCTGTAACAATAGAATCCATCTTATTAATTAAGGTTTTGCATCAGTTTTAGTTAAAAGATAACGAAGAGCGGAATGATCAGTATAAACGACGACTTTAGACAGTATTAAATATGATCTAAATTTGTCAAACACAAAAATAACAGCTAGCAATTCTTTTTCTGTGGTGGTATAATTCTCTTGCGCGGCTGTCAAAGTTTTGCTAGCATAATAAATCGGTTGAAAGTGTCTGTCTCTTCGTTGTCCCAGAACTGCACCTACTGCAAAATCACTAGCATCACACATTAGTTCAAAAGGTAAATTCCAATCAGGTGCAATTATAATTGGGGCATTAACTAATTTTTCCTTGAGAGTGTTAAAAGCCTCTAAACATTCTTGATCAAAATTGAAAAGCACATCTTTTTCTAGTAATTTTGTTCAAGGCTTGGCTATTTTAGAAAAGTCTTTAATAAATCTTCGATAAAAGCTAGCATGTCCTAAAAAGCTTCTTATAGCCTTAACTGAATTAGGGGGAGGTAATTTTTCAATAGATTCAACTTTTGCTTTATCTACCTCTATCCCTTTACTAAAACTTTATGTCCTAATACAATACCTTCTTGAACCATAAAGTGACATTTTTCCTAATTAAGCATAAGATTTGTTTCTTCATATCTTATTAGAACACGTTTTAAATTATTAAGGCAAAGTTGGAAAGAGTTACCGAAAACCGAAAAGTCATCCATAAATACCTCCATGATGTCTTCCACGAGTTCGTCAAAAATAGCTAACATGCATCGCTGAACATTAGCAGGGGCATTACATAATCCAAAAGGCATTCTACGATAAGCAAATGTACCATATGGGCATGTGAACATTGTCTTTTCTTGATCTTCTGGAGCTATCAGGATTTTGAAGTAACTGGAGAGGCCATCCAAGAAGCAGTAATACATATGTCCTGACAATCTTTCCAACATTTGATCGATAAAGGGTAGGGGAAAATGATCTTTTCTAGTTGCATCATTTAACTTTCTATAATCAATACAAACTCTCCATCCAGTGACTGTTTTTGCAGGTATTGATTCCTTTTTTTCATTAGTCACCACAATCATGCCTTCTTTTTTAGGAACAACCTGCACAGGACTTACCCAAAAACTGTCAAAAATAGGATAAATAATTCCTGCATCTAGAAGTTTAATTACCTCAGCTTTTACGACTTCCTTCATGTTGGGATTCAATTGTCTCTGAGTTTGTACATATGGCTTATATTCATTCTCCATTAAAATTTTGTGGGTGCAAAAAGAAGGGCTAATTCCTTTAATGTCAGAAATCTTCCAAGCTATAGCTTTTTTGTGTTCTCTTAATACTTGAAGTAATTCCTCTTTCTCCTCAGCGCTCAAATCCTATACGATAATTACTGGTAGTGTAGAATCATCTCTAAAAAATGCATATTCCCAGTGATTAGGCAATTGTTTTAGTTCCAATTTAGGAGGTTCATCAATCCAGGGTTTTTGTCTCAGTTCATCATTTATCTTAATACCCTCATAACTTATGTGTCTTGTGGCAAGTTCATTAGAGTTCAAGTCCTTTATTACTTTCTTTACTTCAGTGGTGGCTTCATCTTCCTCCCCTCCTTAGACAAGACACAGTTCCAACGTGTCTTCAAGAGTGATTTCCTGAAAAGTGTCTTGAACAAAATAATCAATAGAATCAATAAAATAACAGGAATCATCTTGTTCTATAGATAATCGTATAGCATCATAAATTTAAAAAAAAACTTCTTCCTCACCAACCCTAAGCACTAGTTTACCATCCCCTACTTCAATAACAGCTTTAGCAGTAGCTAAGAATGGGCATCCTAAAATTAAAGGTACCTCAATATCTTCATCCAAGTCAAGCACAACAAAATCAACAGGGAATATAAATTTATCTACTTTTATTAATACATCTTCAATGATTCCCCTAGGATATTTAACAGATCTATCAGCTAATTGTATATTTATTCTACTGGGTTTCGGTTCCCCTAGACCTAGTTGCTTGAACATTTTGTAAGGCATTAGGTTAATACTAGCGCCTAAATCAGCTAAGGCTTTTTCAATGTTTAAACTGCCAATTAAGCAAGGAATAGTAAAACTTCCTGGATCTTTTAGTTTGGTTGGCAGTTTATTTTGGAGAATAGCTGAGCATTCCTCGTTGAGTTCCACTGTGGACAGTTCTTCCAATTTCTTTTTATTTGTGAGAAGTTCCTTTAAAAATTTTGCGTACTTCGGCATTTGCGAAATTACTTCAACAAAAGGTAAGTTAATATGTAACTGTTTAAAAAGTTCAAGAAATTTACCAAATTGAGCATCCATGCGGTCTTTCTTTAACTTTGCTGGATATGGTATGGGTGGTTTATACTCTTTAAGTGCTGGTGGAGCACACTCTTTAGGTTCTGCTTCCTCTACCTTTTTCTTTTCAAATTCTTGAACAGGCTTCTTTTCAGGTTCAGCTAGTACTTTTCCATCCCTTAAGGTAACTGCTTTCACATGTTCCCTAGGATTAGGTTTAGTATTACTCGGCAAACTACCTTGTGGTCTATCAGATATTATCTTTGCGAGTTGACCAATCTGATTTTTGAGCCCTTGAATAGAAGCTTATTGGTTCTTAAGTGCTATTTCAGTGTTTTGAAAACGAGTTTCAAAAACTGATATGAACTTTTCCAATATTTCCTCAAGGTTTGGTTTTTTTTCTTGCCGATACGGTGGTTGTTGAACTCCCAGAGAGGGTGGTGGTGGTCTTTGATTGCCTTGACCGCCCCATGAGAAATTAGGGTGATTCTTTCAACCTGTATTGCAAGTATTGCTGTAAGGATTATTTTGAGGTCGAGAATTATTACCATATAATTCATTTGTTCGTTTTCTGTACTATGTCCATAGGAATGGTAGTCACACTGCATGACTGGATGTACCTGCGTAGAGCCAATAAAACCATCAATCTTTTTATTTAAAAGTTCTACCTGAGTGGGAAGCATTGTGACTGCATCAATATTAAAAACTCCTACAGCTTTTTGTGGCTTTGTTCTCATGACTTGCTACTGATAGTTATTCAGTGACATTTCTTCTATAAACTCGTAAGCTGCTTCGGGTGTTTTGTTGTTGATTGTTCCTCCGGCGGCTGCATCGATCATTTGTCTTGTTGAAGGGTTCAAACCATTATGAAAAGTTTGAACTTGTAGCCACAAATGCAACCCATGGTGAGGGCACCTCTTCAATAAGTCCTTATATCTCTCCCAGGCATCGTAAAGTGTCTCTAAATCCATCTGCACAAAAGAAGAGATATCATTCCGCAATTTAGTAGTTTTAGCTGGAGGAAAATACTTAAGTAAAAATTTTTCGGTCATTTGTTCCCATGTAGTGATTGAGCCTCGTGGTAGAGAATTTAACCATTGTTTAGCTTTATTCCTTAGGGAAAAAGGGAATAGTCGAAGGCGAATGGCATCATCAGAAGCACCATTTATTTTAAAAGTGTCACAAAATTCCAAGAAATTGGCTAAGTGTGAGTTGGGATCCTCATCCTGTAAACCATCAAACTGAACAAATTGCTGAATCATCTGAATAGTGTTAGGTTTTAATTCAAAATTATTTGCAGCAATAGTAGGCCTAACAATACTAGATTCAGTACCAGCCAAATTAGGTTTAGCATAATCATACATAGTACGAGGAGCATTATTTTGGTTCACCGCTTCTGCGGCTATCGCGGGAGGTGGTAGATTGTCCTGATTTGCTTCCATCTCCTCAGTAGGCTCAGGTTCTTGTTCCTACTCTGGATACTATAAGCTTCATCTGATCTCTCTACGAGTTCTACGAATTGTGGCTTCTAGATCTTCGTCGAATAGCAGTGGTCCTCCTGGGTTTTTTCTAGTCATAAACTAGAGATACCTGGAAGGGAAAAGGCAAAGAAAATTAAAATAAATAAAACAAATAAAAATAGAAGTTGAAAATAAATAAAAATAGTAATGGCTAAAGTAATAGAAATAGAGTGTTCCTAATATCTGTGTTCCCCGGCAACAGCGCCAAAAACTTGATATACGTGATATGAAATAATAAAATTTATAACAAATGATCACACCAGAAATTAACTATTATCACGAATTAAGGCAAGCGCACCTATCGAACAGTAGTATAGTTATGGCAAGACCGAGATATCGTACCCAAAGGAACCAAAAGTACTAGTACTAAATTTCTTTCTATTATTTAACCTAGAAATAAAAGGGGATTTTTATTGAACTAAACTAATTATTAGACTAAGTTAAGAATGCACAAAAAAGTGAATTGGGGAAAAACTTTTAGAAAAACTGATTGACTTGGACAATACTCAAGGGAGAATCCACCTAGACTTAACTTGTTATCAACTCTTGAGCTAGACGATTTATTCACTTGACTTGATCCGTAGAAATCCCTAACTTATGTTAATATCTCTCTGAGACTAAAAACAACTGACCCTAGGTTAATTAATTGAAATCTCTTTCTAATTAAAATCCCTAGTGTTGCCTTAACTCGTTCTATGGATTCCCTTATTAGGTTTGCCCCTAATCTGGCAGATTTTCGTCGTCCTATCTTTAGGATTGCGATCAACTCCGCTTAATTGTATTGGATCTACTCCTATGTAGGGACTTTTGCTCCTCTACATAAGCACATTCGACTTAAATCAATATCCCAGAAATATCAATTTAAGAGTTAAAAACACAATTAAGAACAAATCAAATATTTATCATATAATTCAAGAGAAAATAATAACAAGATCTGTCTTAGGTCTCATCCCCCTCAAGTAGTTGGGGGATTTAGTTCATAATTATAAAAGAAAACATCTCAGAAGAATAGTGATAACAAAACATAAAGAACCCGAAAACCCCTGTAGGAATTTGAAGGGAGATCTTTAGTCTTGAAAGAGAATTTGGCTTCTGAGATGGATCAATCGACTTCCTTTAGAGTAATTCCTTGCTTCTACTCTTTGTGTTGGTAAGAAAATAGCACCCTTAGTGGGGAATCAAGCACCCCTTTGTAGTTGCCTCCTAGGGTCTTTATATAGAGCTTTAGAATGTCTTTCTTAGCCCCTAAGTAGCCTTTTCCGAGTGAAATTGAAGTTCCTCACGACAGGGACATGCCCGTGTGCCACGCCCGTGTGGATCAAGGCCCAGGCCATGCTCGGGCCTGTTAAGGTGGCACGGCCATGTGGTCTAGCCGTGTGAGTCAGGGTTGGGTCGTGTTTGAGCTCAATGTGGAACGGCCGTGTGGCGAACCTCCATGCTGTGTTGTTTTCATATTTTGGCCCATTTTCTCTATTTTTAACCCGTTTCTCGTTCTTTTCACTTCCCTATACTCACCTGAGTATAAGACATGAAATAAAAGGATTAGGAGCACCAATTTCTACAAATTCAATGGGTAATTCATCCCGAAATTGGGCTAAGCATGAGGTAAAAATATGTATAATTTATCGCTTATCAGGCCGTATGTGGGTATTTATTGTGCATGATTCAAAAGGGCTAAGGACATGGGTCCAGGTCGTGTAACACACTATTTATACATTAAAACCACACGAGCAAGTGACACGGGCGTGTGCCAGGCCATGTTAAACCACGTGGGCTAGTTAGTTAGGCTGTATGAAACCGCATGGGTGTTTGGACCAATATTCCAAATTTTTTTAGGGTCATAAAGGTTGTTTCTGTTAAACATAGGCCTACCGTAAAGCCCGTATGATCTAATTTGGGCTATGAAATCCATTAGTGGATAATCTATTTCTGTAAAAACTGTTATTATGCATATAACTTTGAGATTGTAGACAATCGAGTAAATGTATGTTGTATTAACTAGGTATAATCTGAATCTATTACTCTGCATACTTATATCTGCATCTGTTGGATTACATCCGTATTGAGATTGGGGCTGTTTTAAAGAAGGAAGTGTTTAGTTTAATTATTTTTTGAATCTAGTGGCGATTTATCGCATTTTGATCTGGCAACTATGCTGCGATTATTCTAAAACGTGACATCACTACGCGGTGTGTAGGGATGGACGAGTACTTGATGCCCTATATGGTGTGTTGGGATGGTTGGTGATAGTGTGTAGTGGATGGGGTTAGGAATCTACATCTGGATTTGCTTTATTCTGCATCTAAATCTGATATTTTTTGCATCTATATCTGACATACTATGTAACTGTATTCGACTTTCTCTGTTTCTGTTTTGTATCTGATTCTAAGTATTGAATGATCTACGGTAAATTAGATTGCAATTGTAGTTTACTAATTATTACTAAATGTAAGTTACATACACATGGAGTTGCAAACTCACTTAGTTGTTGTATGGATTTCAGGTAACCCACATGCTTAGGTGGGTCGGCGTGGCAGGAGCTCGGTCATCTCTTTACTTATTTGATTTTTTATCTGGACTTATACTATTATGTGCGTTTCAAATTTCAGAATATTATTTGGACTTCGTATTGACTTAATTATATATGATTACGTTTGTCAAACTTTAAATGGTTAAAGAGTTAGTTTTTCTGAAATGTTGTGATGTAGCTCTTTAGATTTGGTCTTAACGTCTAGGCTAGGTAAGGGATGTTATATAAATCATTCAATTTTCGTCAACAAAAACTTCCTAAAACTTTAATAGTTTCACAATTTAGTACATGGGCTAGCTAAATTAGCTCTCATGACCTCAAATCTGTAAAAATTACAAGAAAATGACTAAATTTCCATATCTAATTGTATGGTCGAATGCTTGCAAAACCTTAAGCCTTCTTTTTCTTCTTTGGTTGCTATGGTTGTGGGAAGAAGATGACAGCATTTCATCCCCCCCCCCCACTTCATTTCCTATTTATACTATGGTTTAATTGTAATTAAACTAGTTTAATTAATTTAACCTTAATTATTTAAGATTTAATCACCAATTAAGTTAATTAAATGACACCATTCATCACCGTCTACTAACATCTTTTTTGAGTTGGTTTATTTTCCATTTTAATCATTTTATTAATTGTTATTTACGTGCCTAAGCCTTTTTCTAATTAAAAAGTTATAGCGATTAAATTTTTATAATTTAATCCCTGAACCTTAATTAACTACATTTTCAACTAAATTGTTTATCCAAATTTCAGTCCATTAATATAATAACTGAGTAAATATCTCTATTAACTATGTACAAACTCTACTTATAAAAACAGAATCCTGAAACTGCATTTTTTAATATCAATAGAAATCAAATTATTATAAAAGACTAACATTCTAGCAACTAGGTAACAACCATCTAATACATTCAACATGTGTGAATATTCTATAGAAAGTATTCAAGGATGAAACCCAAAATATACTGTAAATAAAAATAAATTATAAGGAAATATTTTAGATTATGAGCTCAGTTAATTATAGATTTAAAAGGACTAAACCCCTGCGTGCTGAGCAAATTTATGTTGCTGTGAGACTTCAGAGGGAACTCCATTTGATTGACTTTGCGATTCAAAAAACTTGGTGCAGATCAAGGGATATAAATGCTGAACAATAAATTAGATTAGGGCGCTTGGCCACTGAAGAATGCATAAAACCCGTACGATCGAAAAAAACAAATACGAAAGTTTTTGAAGTCCAAGAAAGCAATCACTGGAACTGAACCACGAAACATTTATTTCAAATTCCTCGGTCCTCTCTATTGATTTTGACATGTTTTGATTTGGTATCAAATCAGATTACTACTAACACATCCCAATTCCAATGTGGACAACTCAATTTTTGAATCTTCATTTATAATTTTATTTTAACAAATCCATATTAAAAAAAGAAAAAGTGAAAACTAGTATTCTACACAGTGCTATTAGTTAAAAACAATAAAATGTTAAAAGAATTTAGTCAAATTCCTATATTATATATGGTTTAGAATTTTGTACATCAATTATATTCTAATTTCATCATTTTAAATTCTTCATTTTCCAAAATATACATTTTAGGCTAATTTTTCACTTTTAACTGCGTAAAATAATTCGATGTGATTTATTTTTAAAGATAAATATCATGATACATATTCGCATTCTTTATACAATTGGACTTTTTTTACTTTTAAAAAATATAAAAAATATATAATATTTATTCAATTGTAAAAAAAATGTTAAAGTTTAATTCCACATTGCTTATGTTTTGAAAAAATAAAACACCTCAAATTAATTGACAAAATCAATGGAAAATTAAATCCGGAATTAAAAATGATGAAATTATTACGCAACAACTAAATCTATAAAACGAACGCATAGAAGCTTACGTACAATTCGATCAAAAAAAAAAAATTAAAATTAAAATGGTTTTGAAGGTTCCCAAACGTTTTTTTACATTTCTAAAATTTAACAAAATCTTCAAGTTAGATAATGAAAAGAAGTTTATAATATTAATAAAACTGTATCTTTTAATATAAATAACTACTTTAAAACATAGTTATATCTTTTAATAAAATGGCTTTCTTTTCCAGTAACAAAAACAAGAAAGATTTACTTTTAAAAGAAGAGAATTTTTTTTTTTTATATTTACAAGATTATTTCACATGTAAAAGCTATATATTTGCAACAACTGTGTCCAACTAAACATAAAATTTATTGTTTTGAAATTTTAATTATTATAAAACTACAATTTATTAAATTTAAGTGTAAGCTTGATTTTAGCCTCAAGCTAGCTTAATTTTATGCTTTTCCCTATAGCTTTTCTGGTAAAAAGGAACAGAAAAAAACTAAGCCAGTGGGTATTCATGATCAGATAAGTAACATTACTCTCACATAGAAAAAATTCTAGGAGATTTTTTTTTTTTTTTAAATTCCAGGCTGCCATTGACGTGAAAGCTGAAGAAACTCATGGTCCAAGCGAACATGATCTTTCATATTTGACAATGGTAATATGCGGGCTACCCTTTTTCTGTAGTTAAGTTGTAGGACCAAGCATTAGATTGGAATTGTTAGGAACTTATTAAACACGATAATGGAAATCCAGCCAGTAAATCTAATCGCAAGGAGATTGGGAGATGACAATAAATACGTTTGAGGAAATTCCTATGAATTCCAACGAACCAACTGAGCTATTATGATTATGAATTTCCCTGCCCCACCATGTGGAAAGAGTACCGACTGGAAAGTTAAAGACACAATCTGCATCAATGATTCAACACAACTGTGGCTGAATAGAAGCTAGTTCCAAGTTTTTTAATTATCATGAGAATTCTCATGTTAAGGGCATATGCCGTATAAGCCCAACATACAATGGAAGTCCCCAAGCTTTTGATGCACATGAGGTAGATACTAGACTTGCTCATGGGTCGGGTTACTTGGCCCGGCCCGAAGACCCATCTAAAATGTGAGAGGGTTTGGGCAAAAATATAGGCCCGAAAAATAGGCTTGTACAAAAAAATAAGGCCCGTTTAAAAAATAGGCTGGGCCTCGGGTAAGGTATTTTTGGCCCAAGCCTAACCCGGCCCGGCCCGACCTGAATTCACTAAAGGACAAAAAAATATGTTTTTTTTTTTTTTTGTTTTTGAATGTTATTTTCTTGTTGTTTTCTTCCTATTTTGCTACCATATTATTATTATGTTGCTACTATTTTTTTGTTATTGTTTGGATATTGTATAAAACTTATTTTATTGTTAATTTTGTTATTATTTTAAAGGCATTTGTTAATTTTTATTATTTTAGAGGTATTTGCTTGTTAAGTTGCATCTCTTTTAGTGTTATTTAAGTCTATATATTTTTTAAAATTTATTTTCAATTTGTCGGGAAATATTTATTTTGATTTTTTAGTATTTTTGATGTATTATATATATTTAAAAATTATATAAAATAATATAAAAATTAATACAGGCGGGCTGGGCTGGGCCCAGGTTTTAGCATTTTTATATAGGTCAGGCTTGGGCAAAATTTTAAGCCTATTTTTTGGGCCCGGCCCTGCCCGGACCCGATGAATGGGCCTAAATTTTTAGTCGAGCCCAGCGCATGAACACCTCTAATAGATACAAGCATTCCAAACAGTGTATTTTACTGCATAACTCAAAACATTTTTCTAGTTCCAATAGTGTCTCACCATCATTTGTTTTAATATGTTAGAGTATATCATCTTTAGTAATTAGTGAAGAGTTTGTTTGGCTATTAGGCTGTTAGTATTTTATTAGAGTACTACTCATAAGTTGTTAGTAGCAGTTATCCGTTTGAATATTGTATAAATACACTTGATTTACTTTATCAAGAATTAGTGAAGAGTCTGTCTGACTATTAAGCTGTTAGTATTTTTTAGAGTACTATTCATAAGTTGTTAGTAGCAGTTATACCTTTGAATATTGTATAAATACACTTGATTTACTGTATCAAGAGAGCAATAATAATAACTCAATTTTTCAGTTCATTTTCAATCATTTCATTTCCTATTGAATTCATGGATACAGTTACATGGTATTTTTCGCCTAAGTCCAGGAGACTTGCTCGTGTTGCGTGTTCATGGCTAACTCGATTGAGTCTGTTTCTGCAAACAATGATAATTCGTCTAATACATTGTCAAATTCTTGATTAATTCAATGATTCCCTCGACATGATACTATCAAATTAGATTAAACTAACTTTGTACAATGGTAAAAACACATAAAGTGGATTGTTGAAGGGTATGACTTAACAAGATTCATTGAAGATACCTTACCTGCTCCACCGCGTTTATTCCATCTTCGGAGGGTCCTTTGGTTCCGAATCTAGAGGCTCCATCATTCCATCAACAAGATAAGTTGCTTGCGTCTTGGTTGTTGCCCACAATTAGTGGTGCTCTTCTTCTTGTTTTACAAATGCAAAATCATCGTGCGATGTATGGAGTACAACAAATTGATTGTTCGCTGTCGTGACTAGGGCAAAGTTATCTCATATTAAATATGAGTTGCATTCGATTAAAAAAGGTAATATGACAATGAAAGAATATGTGGCTAGATTCAAAATACCTGTGCCTTGACCGAAGCATCTGGATCTCGAATCTCAAAGGCTGAGAAGGTGGAGATTGTTCTTATAGGCTTGCCATCGAAGTACAACGTTGTTCTCACTCTTGTCTCGTCCTCGTCTGAGCTACTTCCTATGTAACGACTTGTGGATGTTCTATTGGAATATGATAGTCGACAGACTCGTGTGACGTAGGAGGTACCGTTTCATACAAATCTGATAAAGGTTTCTCTGACGGTGATGGCGGTGGAACCCTCGCATGGTGGTCGTTCCTCCACTGGTGGCCGTGGAAGGGGTTTTCGCTCAGATCCAATGCCAAATCTGTGGTCAATTCGAGTACTTGGTGCAGCAGTGTTGTTATAGGTTCAATCGAGACTATGACATCCCCTTTACGATGGTGATGGCTTGGGCTTCAAATGCGTGCACTCCGATTGATAGTGACGTAAGGGGGTCACGCGATGGTTTTGGTTCGGGTGCTACGAACTGACGCAAAGATGCTACCTATGGTGTTTGCTCCTTCCCTTCGAAGGTTCTAGGCTTGTTCAACCTTTTGGTGATAGTGACCTCACCTCATTTTAGCCATGGCTGATGGTGGGATACGACAGTAACAAATGTGGTAGATTTTAAGGTTTCACATAACCCTTTTGATGGTTTGGAAAATAGGTCACATGGCATGGGCCTCACCAGGCCATTTGTTGCAGGCCAAAGTTTTGGGCCACATGATGGCCTTGTTAGGCCGAATGGTGTAGGCCACTTCTTTGGGCCTCATAATGCTAGCCAACGCCTTGGGCCGAGTACTAATTGTTAGCTTTGGAGGCCCACCTGGTCATGGACACGGTGTTGGGTGCTTAGGTGTCAACGATGTGGGTATTCATAGGCCGAATAGTGGATCGAGTGTTCCGTGGTTAACAAAGCCTAAAGCGTGTATTCTTTCTAGGCCACTTTCTGGAGTTAGGGCTTTAGATCCAAATTTTGTTTTTGATTCCTCATCGTGTGTTGAGTTGTCACAGTTCCTAATGTAGCAGCGTCAGATTTCTTAAAAACCACTAGGTCTAATATGAATACGACCCAATATGAGTCTAATTTTGATAATGTTGATTCTTATATTCCTATACTTGTAGGGACTTCATCATGGTATCTTGATTCGAGAGTTATGCATCATGTCTGCAAAAAGGCTTATGCTTTGAATGAGTCTACGCTGTACTCAGGTACATCTCTTCTTTTAATGGGTGATAGGACCTCCGCAAAAATTACGTCTGTTGGACATTCTACCTTGCCTACAAAAAATAAAGTGCTCCATCTATCTAATATTATATGTGCTGAGTGTGAGGAAGAATTTGTTATTTGTTTCTCAGTTTGCTAAAGAAAATAATGTCTTCTTTGAATTTCACCCGTTTCATTGTGTTATTATGGACATCTAAACTTAGGAAATTTTACTGCGGGGCCACACTCGTGATGGGCTCTACATTTCTCACCAATTGCTCCTGTTCAAAGTGGTGTTTTTCCATATATTCATAACACTGGGTTTTAGACTAGCTCCGTAAGTTGTGACGTTTTTGCACTATGGCACCACCGACTTGGTCATCCTTCCACCTGTGTTGTTAAATTGTTTTGAATAATACTTGTCTTGATAATATTTGTATTGCCAATGAAAAAGGAAAGTTTCAAAAATTACCTTTTTCGAACTCTACTACTGAATATATTGATCCTTTTGACTTGGTTGTCTCTGACTGATGGGGACTTGCGTCTGTTGTTTGTGGGAAAATTGGTATTATGTCTCATTTGTTGATATGTGTAGTCATTTTACTTAGCTATGTCTTAGTCGACATAAGTCTCAGGCAATTGATTGTTTCCTTCAATTTCAAAAGTTGGTGAAAACTCAGTTTGGGAAAAATATTAAACAATTTCAAGGAGATTGGGTTGTGAGTTTCGAGCTCTTACAGCAGTTCTAGCTCAGCATGGTATTGTTCATCGAATTTTGTAGCCATATACATCAGAGCAAAATGGTGTGGTCAAACAGAAACACAAACATATTGTTGAAACGGGTTTTATGCTTTTGGCTCAAGTGAATCTACTTATAGAGTTTTAGGGTTATGCTACCGTTTGTGCTGTGTATTTAATAAATTGACTACTTACCTCGGTCTTAAAAGGTAATTCTCCTTATAAGATTATTCATGGTAAGGAACTAATAGATGATCATTTGCGGGTGTTTGGATGCTGTTTCCCATATCTGTGTTGGTTTCATAATCAAAAGCTAGAATTTCATTCCCAGCCATGTATGCTTTTAGGATATAGTTCTCAACATAAGGGGTATCAATGTCTTACACCAGATGGTAGGGTTATTGTCTCTCAACACGTGGTGTTTGATAAACATCTGTTTTTGTACCCTGAGAGTTCTGTGGTTTATTCCTAGTTCGGTGGGTATGTTTCCACATATGTTCTTCTTGTTCAATCTATGACTGATAGGCCTACTGAGTACTCGAATCCTAGATCTTTGTTTTATAATTTGTTTGTTAACACGGATTCTCATCCTATAATAGAGCCAGTAGACTCACCATTTGACTTAAATGTTGTTGGTTGTGACCAAAACACCAAAGGATTCAAGTCTTAACGATCCAACAGCTACCAGTCCAACTGCTCCTTCTATCCCTCCGCCTATGGATAATACTCATCACATAGTTACACAGTCCAAAGAGGGAGTTTTTAAACCCAAAGCGTTATCTGTTGAAATTACTAATCATGAGCCACGCACGATTACTAAGGCTTTTGTTAGTGAGTAGTGCCAGTTGACAGCACAAGTTGAATATGATGCTTTGATTAAAAATTCCACCTGATAACTAGTTCCCTTGTCGCCTGGCCGGAAGGTGATTAGTTGTAAATGGCGTTTTAAAGTGAAGAAGAGTCCTGATAATACTACTGCTCGCCATAAGGCTTAGTTAGTGGCAAAGGGCTGCTCTCATGTACTAGGGTGTGATTTTAAAGAAACATTTAGTGCAATGGTTAAACATGCTACTATTCAGACTATTTTGTCTGTTGTTTTCTATAGAAGTTGGCAGCTACGTTAGGTTGATGTTAACAATGCTTTTGTAACAACCTGAATTTTAGTAATATTGAAACAGTGGTTTCGTAACCACAAATTCTATTTAAAAAGAAAATTTATTTTGATATTATTGCATGATTTGTAATTTGATAGGAAAGTCATGTGAAAATATCAATAGAAAAATTTTACTGATTAGGTGGTTAAGTAGAGAAATGATTAAATTGAATAAAATGTAAAAGTTGAGTGCTAGATGTTAAAAGGACCAAATTGCCATGAAACTTGAAATTATAGGTCCTTATATGGTAATTAAGAAAAATCAAAAGAAAATAAGGATTAAGATGGAAATATCATCTGTTTCATTCATCCTCTTCCCCAAAAATTTGATGGAAGCCCTAGGAGAGAGAAAAGTCACTAACTAAGCTTAATTAGGTAAGTTTCTATGTCTCGTTTTTAGTAATTTTTATATTTTTGATATTGGTATAACTTGTTTTTTCTATTATGAGGATTAAATTGAAAAGATGTCAAATTATAAAAATTATGCCATGGATGAAAGTGCTGTAAATTGAAAATTTATGGTGAAAAATGAAGTATTGATGGTAGAGAAACAACTTTTACAAAGTGATTTTTCATGAAAATGTGAAATAGGGACTAAATTGTAAACTTGCAAAATTCAGAGAAAAATTATAATTTTTGTGAAACAATAGTGCTGTAAATTATACATATGAAATTTGGCTAGGCTCGAATAAAGGATTAAATTGCATGAATTTCATTTTCCGAGCCTAGGGACGAACTTGGAATTAATAAAAAGTTTAGGGGCAAAATGGTAATTTTGCCTAAAATATAAATTAAGTGTATTGGAATATGAATAAAATGAAAATGATGATTAAATTTATTTATATAGATCCTGACGATACGAATACGAGGTTAGAACGAGGAAAAGAGAAAGTCTTGGATTAGTAGATTACAAAACACGAACAATTGTCAAGGTAAAGTTCGTGTAACTTGAATTAAATTCTTTAATTCTTGAATTGTATGTTTGTGTGTCATGAATGTGAATTGAATGATTATTGAATAGTAAGATAATTGAAATGTTGATATTACTTGATAAAAAAAGGAAAAATAAATCTCAGTTGAATGGAATGGAATTTGATGGATCACTGGAAAGGAATTGACGGTAGAAAGGATTTAGCCTAGACGGGTGATCCCAATATAAACCCTCCCGAGTGTAAAATAGATTTACCCTGTACGGGTAATCTGAATTATATGTGGGTCTGGATTTAGCCTGGACTGGTAATCCAGACAAAGCTTTATCGAGTATTTGTCATTGAAGGGGATTTAGCCTGGACTGGTAATCCCGACAATACTCTTTATAGAGGATTTAGCCTAGACTAGTAATGCTGCTATAAGAAATGAGGGTCACAGGAGTGTGCTCTCTGAAATGGGAAAATATGAATTGACGGATCCGGATTTGTATACTAAAAGTGTACCCCTAAAAATCCATCGAAATTCTGAGAAATTCAACTGGATAAATAAGAGAAAAATGATAAGAACAAGGGCAATAGGAAATTGATGAGCTCATCAATCATTTTTATATGTTATTGTTATATGAAAATTATTGGTCTAACTTAAGCATTGAGCTTGTGTATGATAGGGTAATATTTTCATTGTTGGGATATGTTTGCTTGATGTATTGTATTGGAAATACATAGTAAGTTTAATTCTTGTTTCATGAACTTACTAAGTACCTAGTACTTACCCCGTTTTCGTTTTCCCTATTTTATAGTACTCGGGAGCTCGAAGGTCGAAAATTGGTCGAAGCCTCATCACACTATCAACCTCTATATTTTGGGTATATGAAAATGTTTATTTCGAAAGAATGGCATGTATAGGCTAAACTAATGAACATTGTCAATAAAATGGATGAATGCAAACCTAGCTATTGGTATGGCTAGAGTTATTTTGATTTTAGTTATTTTGATCAAGTATATGATGGATTGCTTTGTGATGAAATGGTTTAAAATGGTTTAAATATGTGTTGAAATGGATTGGTTGGTATCGGATTTGTTTGGTGCAGGTATTGGATGGAGTGAGAAACGAGGCTTGGTTATAGCCTTATTTTAGTCTACACGGATAGATACTTAGGCGTGTGTCTAGGCCGTGTGTGACACACGGCATGGTATATGGGCATGTGTTGAGGCCGTGTGTCCCCTGCATCCAAAAGAATGCGGAATAGAATGCTTAGAATTGAGCACACGGGCTATCACACGGGCATGTGCCTTGCCCCTGTGAGGTACAAGACCTGACTACACGGGTGTGTGATACAGCTGTATGAATCCTGCACCTATTTTCAAAAATTCAAATTAACCACAAGGCCTAGCACACGGGCGTGTAACCTGGCCATGTGAAATCAATTTGTTCAAGGGTTACAAGTCAGATAGTTACACGGCCTGAGGACACGGGTGTGTGAAGCCACACAGCCTGGAGCGAGGTAAGGCACAAATGCTGGTATTGGCCACACGGCCAGACCACACGGGCGTGTCCCTTGTCCACACGGACGTGTGACCTCTGTAACTAAGGAAAATTTTAGGATTTTGTAAAAGATTCCTTGAGATTTCGATTTAGTTTTGGTTTGATCCCAATTCATACTTTGGGCTTCTAGAGCCCATCTAAGGGACATTATGATACAATCTCAGTAAATTAATAGTACTTGATTTGATTTAATAGAAAATAATCTGGTAAACTCTGGTAATACCTCGTACCTTATTCCAGCGACGGATACGAGTATGGGGTGTTACAGCTTTTCTAATTGGTGAACTTACTAAAGAGGTGTACATGCAACAACCTCCAGGTATGTTCAATGTGGGGTGAATGGTGAACCTTTAGTGTGCCGACTAACGAAAGCCTTTTATAGGCTACGCCAAGCTCCACGAGTATGGTTTGATAAGTTGAAACAATTTCTTGTTTTCATAGGTTTTCTTTTATCAAAATCTGATGCTTCTCTGTTTATATGGGTTACAAATGACCCGAGTATATATGTACTACTTTATGTGGATGATATTATAATTAACTGAAATGCACCCAGAACTATTGATGATTTTGTTCAACAGTTGCATGTTGAGTTTTTGCTTAAAGACATGAGAGATCATTATTTTTGGGGAATTGAGGTACTCGATCGTCGAGTGGAAGCCTTCATCTCTGCCGATGTAAGTACATTCTAGATCTTCTTGATAGAAGTTCGTAAACTAATGACAAGGGTGTCTACACACCTATGATCAGTTCTTCTATATTATCTAAGGATAAGGAAGTTCATCTAAATGATTCCACTGAATATAGAAGCCTTATTGGCGTATTGCAATATGTGGTTCTCACTCGGCCTAACATTACTTATACGGTAAATCAAATTTGTCAATTCATGCATGCGCCCATTAGTGTTCATTTGATTGCGTTAAAATGAATCTTATGATATTTGAGTGGCACTGTTGATTACAGGTTAGTTTTTTGCCCCTTTGATAAACTATCTCTGGTTGGCTATGCTGATGCTAATTGGGGCTTGGATTTTGATGATAGAAGATGGACAACTAGCTATTGTGTGTGTATTTTGGAAATACACCTATTTCTTGGTGTTCTAAAAAGTAGCAAGTTGTGTCTCGCTCCACTACTGAAGCTGAGTACAGGAGTTTGGCTGCTGCAACGTCTGATGTTACTTGGCTAGCTTCTTTACTACAAGAATTACGATTAAGCTCTACTAACACTCCAGCTGTCTGGTGTGACAATTCTAGTGCTGTTGCAGTAGTTGCCAATCTAGTTTTTCATTCTAAGTTTAAACATGTTAAGCTTGACTTGTTTTTTGTTTGAGAAAAAGTGGTAGATGGCTCTCTCATTGTCAGTGAAGTTTCAACATGTGATCAGGTTACCGATATCCTTACAAAACCTTTGCCTGCATCTACATTTGCTCGATTTCATAGTCTTCTTCAAATCCTACCAATCTGGAAGTTGGGTGAATATTAGAGTATATCATCATTAGTAATTAGTGAAGAGTCTGTTAGGCTATTAGGTTGTTAGTATTTTGTTAGAGTATTGTTCATAAGTTATTAGTAGTAGTTATCCCTTTGAAGATTGTATAAATACACTTGATTTACTATATCAGGAGAGTAATAATAATAACTGAATTTCTCAATTCATTTCTGTCATTTATTTCCTATTGAATTCTTGGATACACTTACAAGTATGTTAAACGGTTAAAGATATGCCCTAAAGTCAATCACTTTAGGCAAGCATGTCGAATTGAATATTGCAAATTTATTGCTTTGTTGATGTGATAAAAAGTTTTCCTTTATATTAGTTGCATGATTTATGACTATCATGATACTGCTAATAGGATGAAGTCCATGAGACATGATGTCCTTGCAAATGAATCATGAACAATTTATGATTATGAGACCGTATTGTGTCAAATTCGTGTTTCAAAAAATTCTCAATCAATGTATTTTGAGATAGAGCATCTATAAAACACTATCAATTAGCATATGTTAAATCTCTATGAATAGGATGCATGCAATAGATCTCATAAGTTAAAGTATGTGAGATACTTGAGAATAACATACAAGTGCTTGTTAGAGAACAAGTATACTAAATATTGCTTGTATGAGAACTCCACTTAGTAATGTCACTCAAGTGTCTGCAGGAAATGTTCTCACGTGAACTACTGTGTAAATAGTCATTTTTACTTGAGATACCAAGTCATCTTATATGAAGAGTGTTATACTTTGATTCATAAAAAAATGAGTCTTAATAGAAATGATGCTTACGTAGGGTGTCTTGGGTGATCGTATTGAAGGTGAATAAGTGATCAATAGAGGATTCACAATTTTAGGTGACTCGGATACAATCCCAATTGTTCCATTAGTTATGGTTAAAAAATTATTTGATAGAAGTAAGATGGATATGATCTACAAGATTAATCTTGAGTTGAAAGAACTCTTATAGATAAGTTAAAAGTAGACAAAGAACCATGCATTTTAGCTTTTCCGAGATATTTGGTGAAATTATCAAATTACATTAAGAGTTGCTCATTGAAGGGTTTCTTAAGAGATCACACTTGAATCTACAACAATTTAGGTGTCATGATGGATAGTTAGATCTCGCTCTTGAGCCTTAAGTGCAAATTTCTCTTAACAGAGTAACCTTGTGATTATTGTTATTTTTTTTAAAAACCTAGTGGGTTATACACAATAGGATGAGAATGAGTACTAAACTGTATTCAATTAAATTTACTTTATTGAATATAAATTTTAATATATGAGGCTAGGATTGAATGGTTTAACTGTGGAGAGTTAAGACATGTTTGGATTTTGATATGAATATGTGTAGAGTTGAATAATATGGATAAGGGTTATCTAAAATAGAGATATGTGTTTAATTAAATATGGACTGGACCTAAGATTAATTAAAACAATATCTTAATTCAAATGTATGGACGAAATAGTGTCTAAAAGTTAACTATTGTACAATGATGTCTAGAGTTAGGACTATATAAAGATACGGTCATAACTCAAATATTATGTAGTTGTTACATGTAATTTTTGTAGATTTTCGATATGATAGGTAGAATGATTGTAAGGAAACATAGCACCAAGAAGGAAGAATGAAGAATGAAGAAGATCACCATCAGGCTTGTAAACTATATATGTCATTCTTAGGAATTTGATCAACAAGTTTCTTTAGGGCTCAAGGAAACTAAAGTAGTAAAATTTCAAAATCTTTTAGTAGGGTACATGCGATAATTGTATTCTTGAATTTTATATTTTGATATAAATTGAATAAATGTTATGTATATTAACCAATGTGAAATAAATGAGACATGATAAATGAACGACTAAAAATCACTTGTGAAATATGAACTCCATGCGCTTCAACTAATGTGACACCTCACATTTGACCCGACAATCAAATATGAATGTGTGACGTCACATTATGTTATCGGAGAAACTCAAACCATCTTAAATCATTACATCAAGCAATTTGATATTAAATCATAACAATTTCCATACAGTCACAATTATATGCATAAACATGATGAACTAATGCCAAATGAACTCATATAAAATGTTTTAGAATTAAGCGAGTTCAAATACAGAGATAGGATTCAAATCCAAACTCAAAGAACCAAATTTAACTTTGTGTCTCGAGACATTGAAGTTCATTTCTTGAGACAGGTCTCAAGACACAGTTTTCTTGTTTTAGACCCTTAACTTTAATGTTTGGATATCTCGAAACTAATGGGTTCTTGTCTTGAGACCCAAAACAGGACAAAATCTATTTTAGATTCAATGTTGACTTGTCTCGAGACAATGAGATTCTTATCTCGAGACTATGCAAACCATGTCTCGAGACATGTTCGTCCTATCTCGAGATCACTATCAT
This sequence comes from Gossypium stocksii, assembly GCA_020496765.1. Taxonomy (NCBI): domain Eukaryota; kingdom Viridiplantae; phylum Streptophyta; class Magnoliopsida; order Malvales; family Malvaceae; genus Gossypium; species Gossypium stocksii. The sequence continues at coordinate 30,089,313 of CM035626.1, read as the reverse complement.
TAAATGCACAATTGGTTATTTTTGTTCATAGTGTCTTGAGACATGACCCATGTATCTTGAGATTAACTTACCAAAATGTCAAAAATGCAAGCTTTCAAATAAGCAAATGGTGCCAAAATACTTCCTAAATCACCCCAAGGTTGCACCAAACCAACCAAACCTATTGAGAAGTAAAAAAAGATCAACGTCTTAAAATCATGGCATTTATGCATCGGTTTTTAATATAAACAAGTAGATAGTTAGGCAAGCTAAATACATACTTTAACTACTTAAACCAAGTAATAAATTAACAAATACCAACACAAGAACGATTTTAACATATATCAATCTAATGCACACCTATTTGATATGGCATTCATTTAATCATAAATAGCCTAATTTAACCAACTGTTAACTTGTGTACAAATTGTCATTCAACTAGAGATATTTATACACATATATGTACCATAAGATAAGTAAAACCAAAATCACTTCAACCATTCAACAAAACATGCATCATTACCGTATTTACAAATCAAAATAACATAGGGACTTCAAAGTACTTCCTAATGAATTAGGTATATGCTAGATATAACTTGACATAATAAAAAATATTACAACTAGTGGTTGAGTTGTGAGTTGAAAGCTTGAAAGCTGACAAGCTCGCAATCACTTTGAGAGCCTAAATAAGTCTTGCACGTGGAAACATAAAAATTTGTACACTGGGTATTGAATATTCAGTAATACTAATATAATTTTAAATTCAACCATCAAATCATTAAGATTGATTAAAAAATAAGATGAAGAAAAGTTGGAGGATTTCTTACACTCAAGATTGAGATTTCTAATTTGATTAGAGTTCTATTCAAGGTGGAAATTTGGAAGTTCTCAATTTCTTGAAACATAATTTTAATCAACTAAGCAAAATTTGAAATCATATAAATATGATTCGGATGACCAAAAGTTGGATCAAAATTTACTTAAAAGATTATTAAGGAAATCAACAAAGCTATAATACTTAGACAATAGGCCAAATTGAGTATTGGAAATTAATTTAATAAGTTAATCTTAAGTTTAATTTAAGGCTTAGTTAATTAAAACATATATTTTCTAGTGGAATGTAGGCCCAGTTCTTACTTGGGCTAAAACTTCAATATGTGCTTAAGGGTGGGGTTGAGTAAGAAAAATTAAAAATCAATTTAAATTAAAGTGTTTTAACGATTTATGGAATGTAAGTTTAAAAGTCGTGGTTACTTGAAACCAAATCGAATTTTATTTTTATTTAATATACTAATTAATTTTAATTATTTATGATGTAAAAATAAATATTTTTATTTAAAATAGTGAAAATAATTTAAAAGTTCTTAAAAAATATTATTTTTTAGAAATATTTATGAAAAATACTTAGAAATTTTGTCAAATAATATTCAAAATCAAGAAAACAAAGTTCATTTTCGACAAAATAAGTTTAAGGACCCGAAAGGAAAAATTAATTTGAAAAATTGAGAATCAAACCAAACCGAATTGAATTATAATAAACGGTTCAATAAAATCCAAAAAATCCAATCGAACCGAACCAATATCACTTTTACTTTAAGTGCTATGCAATGAAGCTAGGGATTTTGTTAACCCTAACATAATTCTTTTGGGACATATATAATGATATTTTGTCTGCTTGGCATTGGTATTGAGTTGCACGTGAGACATTCCTATAACGACTATACTAGTGGAATCCTAGTATCGTGTGCAACAACCTTTATCTTTGAAGAAGCCAAATTGTTTCGTGCACTTAGCAACCATATTCTTCATCTTCTTTAGTTGTATTCTTTATTTTCTTTTTGGGTACAATTAAATTTTACATAACAATTTAAAGATAGTAGATATTAGCACCAAATCACTTGCTCCTTTGGGTTGTTAATCCTATTCTTTAATTACTTAAAAGAGAAACAAAAAGTAAATAAAAATCAGTTTGATTACTGGTTCGCTTTAGAAAGTAAGCAACGATTATCTTTGGTGAAAAACTTCACAATCGACAACCTTATTCTTGTCTTTAGAATCTTCATTCTTACTTTGGATCAAATCTTGTTTGATATTATTAGAATGATATTTGCTAAGTTTGGATCTTTTATTTCCTTGAGATGATCATTTGATCTCATGTGATCATGATTAGAAGGGCATCCCATAAAATCACGATATCTTGTGGAAATAATTTCCTTAACTTACCTTTCTCAATTTAGATAAAATCAAATAAGGCTATATGAAAATCACTACCTACATATATAAAAAAAAAAAAGAAGATGCAACCAAGCATGCTTAAATTTAATTTTAAAATCTTATCTGTCTTTATCTTTATCTGTCTCCATTATAAATCCAGCTTGATGGAATAAAATTAGTTTTAAAGTTTTAAAATCTAACACATTTTTCTAATCGATTTCATTTACAGTCATTGGGTTGTTAATCGTAGATTTTCCCAACATAATCATCATCAATTGTTCCTTTCATGGTTAAAATTTAAGGTTTAAAGTATAGAAACAAACTCATTTTCACCATGGGTATCTAATGAATCAATGATCTCCAATAATTAGGTAGTTGAGACATAAATTCATGCTCAACATATACCTATATATTGTGCACCCGAAGATGTCCAATAATTGGATACCCCAATGAAAGATTTGTATGTTAAAAACCATTTGTTCCTTTTAAAAATTCTAACCATTTGTTCCTTTTAAAAATTCTAACATGATTGACACCTAAAGATAATTCAAGAATGCCTTTACTTGATAAATTACCTGATCATGTTTGACTTGATAATGATATGAGAGAAAGAACTAGTTTCAAGCCAGATAGTATAATAACATATGCAAAAGCACCTTCTTCAACCATTAGGTGTGATTACATTACTAGCAATAAAATGCTTCCATGACTAAGGAAAAAAAAACCCTTCACTAGCTTTTATTTAGAAAGAGAATTTAACATTGGTGCAAGTTGTTGTTGGTACCAAATTAGACAAAAATGACAGTATCATATTTGCAGACATACGCTAGATAACCAGAAATGGCTGAGAGCTTAAATGGAAAAGCATTTCACCAACAAAGCAAAGCATGTACCATAAAGACCCCAATCAACAAAACTGGATTCTTAAAAATATTATCTACTTGTTGTCCTCGTCCTATTGGCTGAGGAAACCGTTAAGCATGACCACCATGGACTGTGTTGAATGCGTAAGGAAACGCAAAAGTTGTTTCATACACGATAGCATATGGAAATCCATAAAAATGTAAATTAAACAAAGATGACAATAAGCCTCCAAAGCCCATTGTGAAGTTACCAACCCTTGCAGTTGCTATTAGAGCAAAACCAACCATTAGTCCAAACCCGTAATTGGCAAACTGATTAGTTAATGTGTGAAGAGAAGCAGTAGTTGGTTTTTGCCCAACTGGGCGGTTTGGGATTTCCATGCCTGGATACGATTTTGAATCCGGATCAGTCTGGTTTTTAACCCCGACAATCAAGAGGAATGAGTTTATCCTCTTGTATGAGGGCTTTGCAAATCGGGCACTCTTGACAATACGAATGATGGTGAAATCATTTGTATAGGCATGGCCAATAGAAAAGATGGCGACAAAGAATGATGATCGAGTCTTGAGCCAATTCAAAACAGATATTGCACTTGAAATAACCATTATCATACGAACTCGAGGGCATCATGCTTGATGATTCCCTAAAACCACTCACTATTCTTTCTATGGCTAACAAAATGAATTAAAAAATCATGTGGAAAATACACAACTCAAAAGGAAAAATGGGAAATCCAAAAATTCTTAGTAATAGAATCAAAACCACTACTTTCAACCAACCAAATAAGCTTAATTCACTACCTAATGCATAACTATTTGAAAAAAAAAAATAACAAACCCTAGAAAATTTGAGATGCTATGTAATGATAAAAGTCCTAATAATCAAATGATATTACAGAGGTAATCAAATTATCCCATAAATGACATTAATTGTAAACGAATCTTAACAATTTCATAAGTATACAAAAAAGAAACCCATCAACAAAAATAAGATCTAAGAATTGGAAAACTAACCAAATAATTAAAAGAAGCTAAAGTATCATCGTTTATGTTATTATCTAGGAATGGAGGAGTCAAGGAAGACATGGAGACACTAATAATTAAAAGTGTCACATATTGAAAACTAGGCTAGATGAATTGGATTGTGAAATTATGTTAAGTGTGTTAATCTGGTTCAGTGGATAGATGTTGTGCTTTTGTGTGCGAGGTCATAGGTATGAATCTTTGTAACACCCCTTACCCGTATTCGATGCCGAAACAGGGTACCAGGCATTACTTTAACCTAAACACATACAAACATACACTTCTAGTTCATGAATTTTCGTTCCAGTTAAAAACTTTTCAAAATTTACCTTTAAGTTCCTAATATGAGCCTACGAGGCCCAAAACACACTTTAGACACGACTCAGGACTATTTCGAGTACTTAGAAAACTTTCAAGAAAAGCTATTGAAAATAGGGTACACACCCGTGTGGATAGGTAACACGCCCGTGTGGCCTCAAAACATGACTGTGCTGAAGGTCCGCATCGCTCACACAGCCTAGGCATATACGGACACGCCTGTGCCCCTCGCCCATGTGGATTTATTTTCATACATCGAACCTACAGGGGTTGTCACACGACTTGGCACATGCCCGTGTCCATGGCTCGTGTCCTTCACATGGCCATAACATGCCTGTGTCTTAGCCCGTGTGCAAAAACCTTGGTATTCTGTTTCTGACGTCATCAACTCTTAAAGGTCAAATGGCCAAGGCACACGCCCATGCGCTAGGCTGTGTCTTTCACACGGTTGAGACACACGGCCGTGTCTCAACCCGTATGGTTACTATTGGGCATTTAATTTTGTCAACTTAAGGTGCAGGAGACACACGATCGAGCTACACGTGCATGGGGCCGGCCATGTATCACACACAGCCTAGACACACGCCCATGTGTCTACCCGTGTGGACAAAAACAAGGCTATTTACCAAGCCCTTTGCCACCCTAAAACATACCCAAACACATACCAATTTCAAACAACACATTTTATGACATAAATATACCTCTGAAGGTCCAAAACCAAGTCATTCATGACTCAAACACCTTACATTACTCATGCATTTCCATCACATTCTTAGGTAATTCAATCATACACTTATTCATCTATACCATTCACTCAATCATGAAAACATAATCATTTGAATATATATCAATAACAAATATTAGAGAATACCCATGGCTTTATACACAATGAGCCAATTTTATGACAAGCCAACACATTTGGCTCCCAAAACAACACAACACTTGACCAAAAGACTAAGTCCCTATTGATAAACGATAAATTATACATATTTTTACCTCATGTTTAGCCTATATTTTGGATGAATTATCATTAGATTTGTGAGAATTGGTGCTCTTAATCCTTCTATTTCATGTCTTATACTCAGGAGAGCATAGGGAAGAGAAAAGAACGAGAAACAGGCTAAAAACGGAGAAAATGGGCCAAAATGAGTAAAAGACACGGCCCAGGGATTCACCACATGACCGTGGCATACGACCGTGCCACACAAGGTCTAACATGGCCTAGCCCCGATAAGCACGGCCAGGCTACACGGCTGTGCCACCCTCAACAAACCCACACGGCCTCTTGTCGAAACCACACGGGCGTGTCCCTATCGTGAGGAAGTTCAATTCTACTCGAAAAAGGATACTTAGGGGCTAAGAAAGCCATTCTAAAACTCTATATAAAGACCCTAGGAGGCAACTTTAAGGGGGTGCTTATTTCTAGCGAAGGGAATACTCTTTTTCTTCTGAAGAAGGAGCGTCGTATTTCTGCCAACACAAGGAGTGAAAGCAAGGGATTACTCTAAGGAAAGCCGATTGATTCATCCCAGAAGCCAAAATTCTGCATCAAGACAGAGGATCTCCCTAAATTCCTTCAGGGGTTTTTGGGTTTTTTATGTTTTGTTATCTTATTTCTTCTGAGATGTTTTCTTTATTAATTATGAACTAAACCCCTCAAATACTTGAGGGGGATGAAACCTAAGACAGATCTTGTTATTATTTATTCTTGAATTATTTGATAAATACATGAATTGTTCTTAATTATGTGTTCTTAACTCTTAATTTAATAATCCTAGGTATTACTTCAAGAAACTGATGTGCTTAGGCAGAGGAGCAAAAGTCCCTGTTTTAAGAGTAGATCTACCATAATTAAGCGGAGTTGCATGCAACCCTAGACATAGGGCAACATAAATCTGCCGGATTAGGATCAAACCTAATAGGGGGATCCATAGATCGAATTAATGCAACCTAGGGGTGTTAACTAATAAGAAAACTTTAATTAACCACCTAGGATTAGTTGTTCTTATCCTCGACGGAGGTATTAACATAAGTTAGGGATCTCTACGGGTCAAGTCAAGTGAAGAAATCATCTAGTTCAAGAAATTAATAACAAGTGAAGTCTAGGTGGATTCTCCCTTAAGTATTGCTCATATCAATCATCTTTTCCCTAAAGTTTTCCCCAATTTACTTTTTGTGCAATTTTAGTTAGTTTTAGAATTAGTTTCAACCAATCCTCTTTTATTTTTAGGCTAGATAATAGAAAGGAAGTAAGTATTATTACTTTTGGTTCCCTTGGGTACGATAACTCGGTCTTGCCGCTAAACTATACTACTGTTTGATAGGTGCGCTTGCCTTTAAAATCGTGATATTGGTTAGTTTTTGGTGTGATCAGTTTTTATAAATTTTATTACTTAATATCACGAGTATCACCTATACATGCCATTACTTAAAATGATAAAGCTAACTATACCAAGTGCTCTGATTGATAGTGTGAGCGATGCCTCCGACGTTCTTTGATCCACGAGCTACTTAGGAGGTACTATAAGAAAATGAAAAGGAAAGGGAGTAAGCATAAAACTTAGTAAGTTGCAAGTAAATAATTAACAACAAGTTACCCTACACCAACGTAGTCACTACATATGATAATTCACACAGAGTCTATGATAACCATAGACATAACTTACTCATTTTCATCCATATAATTCGTACAACATAAATTAAGCTCATATCTCATGAATTTCATGTAGGTACTTATACCACTCACAACATGGTCATCACATCTCTTATTTTAACATAAACTATTTGTTTCTCGTTGAACCTTTTTTAATACAAAAGGATATTCGATAAGCCTCAAACATAGGGTAAAGCGCCGATGCCATGTTCCAGATATGGTCTTACACTGGCTCACACATCAAGTCGATGCCATGTCCCAGACATGGTCTTACACTGACTCTCATCTATTAGTATCGATGCCATGTCCCAGACATGGTCTTACACTGACATACATCAAGGTCGATGCCATGTCCCAGACATGGTCTTACACTAGCACTCACATCAATGTCGATGCCATGTCCCAAACATGGTCTTACACTGGCTCGTATGTCAAAGTTGATGCCATGTCCCAAACATGGTATTACACTGGCTTTCATAAATCGAGGCCGATGCCATGTCTTAGACATGCTCTTACACTAGCACTTATCTATCGATGTCGATGCCATGTCCTAGATATGGTCTTACACTGACATGTATCGAGGCCGATGCCATGTCCCTGACATGGTCTTACACTAGCTCTCGTACAACCCTAGTGTCATGGCATGAATATATGATCTATCCTTATGGTTCAACCGGGAGTTTATCATATTAAATCTCATCATGCATTACTCATAATCACATTCAATCATTTTATGCCAAATCAATAATTCAATGCATAATAACGATAAAGTTGCATTATTTACATACAACTTACCTCGGTATACAAAATATGGGCAGCTAATCAATTTTAGTCCGCTAGCTTGACATTTCCTCGGTCTAGGTACCGGATTTCATATTTCTTAATCTAAAATGGAAAAATTCACTCATTTAATCATCACATTAATTTAGACTTTGGGCAAAATGACCGTTTTTCCCTTAGACTTTCACAAAATGACTATTTTACCCCTAGGCTCGTAAATCAATTTTAATCAAATTTATTTGCACCTTAGGCCTAGCTGAACCATTTTGATGCTTGTGGAGCCCACATTTTCAATTATTTCACACATTTACCACACATTTTACAACCTTTACAAAATGGCCCCTTTTAGGGGTCTTTCATGAAAACCACTACACAAAAGTTGTCTATTTAACAACCAAGATTCATTTTCTTCCATGAAAATTTGGCAAACAACATGAGTATTCACATGGAAAAACCCTAGACTCTCAATCATTTTGCAAGATAGTCCTTCCATTAGCTAGATTAAGCTATAAGGGTCCTAAAAGTACAATAATCATAAAAAATAACCATCTAAATCACTTATTTGAGAGAGAAAAAAGTGGCTGAAAGTTTCAAGCTCCCTTGGCCATTTCTTGGAGGAAAAAATTGGTTGAAGAAGGAAGGGCAAAAAGATATGACAACATTTTTCTCTTTATTTTATTTATTTAGTCAAATACATCACCTAATGCCACCAACCCTTGATTTTTTTGACTTTCTTCATCTCAATGGCTGGCCATGCCTCAAATATTGGCCTATTTGCACATTAAATTCCCCTACTTTATATTCTATAGCCATTTAACACCATTAGCAAGTAAAACAAAACTTTTTCCCTTTATGCGATTTAGTCTTTTTTTCGCAATTGAGCTCACAATCACTAAAATTAATTCACCAAAATTAAATCCGACCTTGAATTTGTGGTTCCAAAACCACTGTTCTGACTAAGCCCAAAATCGGGATGTTACAATCTTTTCCTAGAATCTTTGCTATTTTTACCGAAACCCCTACCTTTGAACATTTGATTTATATATTAGTTTCACTCAAATGATGACAGAATGAGCCCACTGGTTCAGTGGTAAGGTGTTAGCTTATTTTTTAGCCCTGTGTTCGAGTCCCCATCTCGAAAAAAAATCTAATATGAATAAGGATAGGAGTTAGTAGGATGGTTTTAAAATTAGTGGTGACGGATTTTATCCTCAAATTCCTCCCTCACAACCGTCCTTCCCTCCCCATTTTCTCTCAAACGTCCCACTTTCTTTCAATTTGACGTCCAATCTTCCACTTTTACCATTTTTTCCCTCGTTTCAATTTGTGTTCTTTTTACTTTTGTTCTGTCGAAATTACTTTCTTGTTCACAAATTTTATGTTTTCTTTCTTTTATTGTTTCATATCATACGTTGGTGTGGTGTGCATTCCAATATTGAGTTTTTTTTTGTCATTCCAATTTTTGGTGTTGACTGTGTTTGGTAGGCTTGTTGAGTTGTGGTTTTAGTTTTCAGTAAGTGCAATAACGAACATACCTTTTCTCTATAGTAAATTTTGGGTTTGTACCTCTTGTCATGTAAAGAGATTGTTTTAATTGGTTCTGATTGTAATTGGTTTTGTGGAATTTTTGTAGGAAAAGATTGTGAGACAAATTTTCCTTTGGAGATTAGTGAGTCTTAGGATATTTCAACATAATTCAAGTAAGCGGTCGAACGCCTTATGAGGGTTGTCTTTGTTTGCATTAAGGTTGATAGTATTTATTTCACTTGTGGACAAATTAATGTTTGGGTTAGGGTGTATCGATGCTAATTATTCATTTTGGATACTGATTTTAGGGGTCTGTGAGTGTGCCAAAGCATCATATTTTAGAAATGATCAGGTGTGTACTAGAAAACTAAAAAAAAAAAGAAAAACGCTAGAATGCCAAAAACTAGTCTGTCGATGTCACACAACCATGTGGTCGGCCATGTGTGGCACACAGTTGTGTCCTAGACTATGTGCGACACACAGTCGTGTGCCAGACCGTATATGGCACATGGCTTGGGCTAATTGGGTCGTGTGGTTCACAAGGGCATGTGTTAGGCAGTGTGGGCCACACAGGCTGGCCAATTGGGTCATGTGGGCCCTTTTTTAAAAATTTTTATTTAGGCCCGATTGGATCCGTGAATCGTAATTAGCCTCTCCGTACGGTCTGTACCTCTTAAATGAGACTTGAAAACAAGGTATCTATGCATATGCTTCTATGTTCATGTGTTTGAGGTATATGTAATATATATATTTGTATGATCTGATACTAATAGTTCTGATGGCATGTTCTAATTTTGCTATGTCTATATATGTGTGTATAATATATAATTATGTTAATTTGTATTTATAAATATGTCATATAACCATGCATATGACTTAATGGAAAAATTAATATGTTTTCTATAAGGTTTGATAAATCTATTTTGCAAAGAATGAACTTCCATATCCTCTATTTCTGTTATTGCATATCAGCATGTCCTACATGCTCATCATTCCGGTTCCGTATGTGCATGCCATTACACATTGCATGGGGTTTGGGATAATGATGAAAGGAGGAAGATTTTGGTAGTTTAGTGATCTACGCATTTTGGTGGTTTATCCATATTTCTATGTGGCAGCTTGTCTGCAATTATGGTGGGTCGACCACATATGTTTGTTCTGGCAGCTGGGCCGCAATACAGTGGCTTGTCCACATATATCTGATATGGCAATTTTATCTACAATATCTGGTGACATTGACCACAATTATTCTGTTGGTGTCATTTAGTTGGATGAGTTCTGGGAACTCTATTTTGGTGTGTGACGGAGTTGGGTAGGACGTTTTCTGAAAAATCTGCATTATGATTTTCTAAAAAATATCGCATTGGCATAATCATGCATACGTAATTCTGTTTGATTGATCATTATGAATTTTTTTGTGATTTTCTGATTTTTTATATTGTATTTTGTGTGTTCTTAGTTTGAGTTTTAGTTACACACTGAGCTTTATAGCTCAACCCTTTATTTTATCTCTAACTTTTATGGTAATTAGTAAGTTTAGAATCAGATGGCATGCAGGAGCTCTGATGGTTTTATCAGTTAATTAAAATATGGTGATTTTTGAAGTTATTTATTTTAGACTTTTGGGACTATAACTTGATTGTGGGTTTTGATTTGGTTTTTGTTTAATTCGTCGGTATTGATATTGCAAAAATCACACGTGTTGACAAAATGGATTTCGGTTTTCAAAACTAAAACTTTGAAAATTTTTTGCTGCAAAATTAAGGGATTTCCAAAGTGTTTTTCTGAAATGAATAAATAGCTTTTAACAAATGTTAGCCGTATTTATAAATTTTTTAAATGCTCACTGATATTAGAAATTTTCCAAACGAGATCAAGTTCAGAGCTATTCAATAAATCAATTAAGATCTGCGCGTAATTTTTCAAAATAACATGTAAGTGTTTTGTTAAAAAGAAAACATTATTTTAGAATTCTCGTTTCTAAAGTTAGGGTTTAATTTCTAGGTTATTAAATAAACTAAGGTAATTTCTGAGATTCGGCCATAACGTCTAGGCCGGGTTTGGGGTGTTACAAAAAGTGTCCTGCCCCATCCAATGTAGTATGACGTGCGAGCATCAATATAGTACAGAAACAATAAACATGTTTAACATACATTTATATCAACAATAGCAGTAGACAAGTTTGTGATGTATTATGTTTATCAATACAGTAAGCACACGGTTTATGCAATCAGTAATTTGGTTATACAAGTATCAGTAACAACTTATCGGTAATTCAGACATAGAAGACATGTATTAGTCACATAGCATGGACCTATAGTAATAATATAATCAACTAAACTATAGATTCCACCTTATTCATAATAGCAGGGACTTAATTGAAAGAGATAATATACTAAAAATAGTTTAGGAATTAATTAGGGACTAAATTGAACAAAACATGAAATTCTAGGAAAAATTGTAAATTTTGATATATAAGGGACACACGGGCCGTGTGACCAGACGATGTGGAAAGCTCTGAACTGTATGGAAGGGATTACACAACCATGTCACAGACTGTGGTCGTGTGAAATTTTTAAAATCAACCTACAGGAGAGACATGATCGTGTCGTAGGCCATGTGGAGGGTCCTAGGCCATGTGAGAATCGAAAACCTAGGGTTTTAGTGTAACAGCCTAGTTTTGGGCCTAATCGGAACAGTGATTTCAAAACCAAAAACCTGAGATCAAGAAATTATTTTTAATATTATTTTATGTGTTCTAACATAACTATATGAGTGTATGGAAATTTTGGTGAAATAATTTTAGCGATTGCTTATTTAATTTTGAAAAAAGACTAAATCGTGTAAAGGTCAAAAGTTCTATTTTGCTAGCAAATTATGTTGAATAGTTAATTGACTAAAATGTAGGGGTTTTAAAGAGCAAATAAGCCCTTTAAAATGAGCATAGCCGGCCATAGGAGGTCATATGGGGACAAAGCAGTTGAAAAGTCAAAATTGGTGGGTGGATGACTTAATAAGTTAATAAAATAAAACAAAAAAAAGGTTGTCATTTTTTTATTTCTTCTCCTTCATCCACCGAAAATGGCAGCAAACATGGGGGTTTGAGAGCTCCAAAATTTTAGCCACTTAGTTCTCTCACAAGTAAGTCATTTAGGTGGGTATTTTTTATTATTTTTGTACTTTTGAGACCCTTATAGCATAAGCTTACTAATGGGGTGATTATTTTGCAAAGTGGTTAAGAGTTTGGGGTTTTTCCATGAGAGCAAATTTGTTGTTTGCTGAAATTTTATAGAAGAAAATGAATCTTAGTTGCTTAGTAAACAACTTTTGTGAAAGGATTTTCATGGAAAATCACTAAATGAACTAGTTTGTAGAAATTGTAAAATGGGTAGTAATGTTGTGAAATAATGGAAATCTTGAGTTGCTATAAGAGTAAAAAGGACTCCATTAGGCCTAAGGAATGAAGAAATTCGATAAAAATTAATTTTCGAGCATTTGGGGCTAAATCATAATTTTATGAAAGTTTAGGGGCAAAATTGCAAATTAGCCAAATTGTATTTTATGGGCAGCTAGGGATGATTCTAAAATTTGGCTAAGCTTGGGATGTGATTAATTTCATGAATTCATACTTTTACGTGATAGGGACTAAATCGTAAATATGTGAAACTTTAAAGTTAAAAATGTAATTTTTGCCAAAATGTGAATTTGGGTCAATTTGAGTAGTATGATGAATAAATGAGTTAAATGTATTGTTATAGATCAAGGAAGACAAGGTTCGGGCTTAGAATGGGGGAAGGAGATGACTTTGGACTAAAATGCAAAACTTGATATTTTGGACCGAAGTAAGTGCGTATGTTAAATATAATTTTTATTTGTTGTATTGAAGAACGAATAGTAAATTTGATTATATTAATTGCGGTATAATGATAATTCGATGTTCGAGACTACCGAATGCAAAGTTGAACACTTTCGTTCGGTACTAGAGGATGTAATGACGAAAAGAACCATGAATGAATCATGGCCAAATGTGTCTAGGTGAAATTGTGTAAGACCATAGCTAGGTTGTGGCATCGAGATATGGTTTTATGTGAAATTGTGGGATAAGATAGTTTTGGTTATATGCGTAGTATTATGTGCGAGCTACTATGTGTACGGGGTAGCATTAATTACTAGGGTGGTGCTATGTGCGAACACCATAAATGTGTTATTAGTAGTGAGCTGTGTGCGAACCATCGTGAATGTGTCATTAGTGGTGGGCTGTGTACGAAACCACCAGTAATAGTTGAAATTGATGAGCTAAGTGCGAATTACCTTATTGATGACTAATATTGATGGGCTAAGTGCAATACCATCTTAAGATATTTATAAAGGTGGGCTATGTGCGAAACCACTGTAAATTACTAATAAAGGTGGGCTATGTGCGAAACCACCGTAAATTATTGATATTGGTGGGCTATGTGCGAGACCACCTTAGTATTGTTAAAATGAAAGGCTATGTACGATTTACTTTGTGTGGATTATTGTATGGAAGTATATGTTGTGGGATTATCTAAGTGAAATTATGAGTATTGTTGTGATGAATATGTGCAGGGACTGAATGTAATTATGTTATGAGCTTTGTGCGTAAAATGTGCTGAGGAATAGAGTAAGGTGGTAAATGAGTAAGTTATACACATGACCTTGTGATTATAGGTTGACACTTATGATGCATGAGAATATGATAAATTTGATTGATAATGTGTATGTTTTAAAAAAAGTTAAAACAATGAAATCATGAAAGAGTGGAATTAGTTGTCAAATAGCATTGGACAACAACAGTTACGTGACTTTGAAAAATCACCATAAATGGTGTAAATTGAATTAGAGGTTGAATTAGATATGAAATTAAAGCTTATTGAGTATATTTTCTTATAAAGTATATTTTCTTATAAACGAAACGGTGTAAGAAAAATAATTCTATGTTCTAAGATATTTGAAATTTAGTGAGACAGGGTCAGAATGAGTTTGGAATCCCCTGTTCCGACTTTGGAAATTCATTAAAAATTCTACAAAAATAATAATGGGCCAAAATTTATATGCTTGCATTTCTTAAATAGTCTATTTTTCAAGAGAAACAAATGGTAACACCATTCGAGTCTATTTTTAAGAGAAACAAATGGTAACACCTTTCGAGTTATTTACAGTGAAATAATTAATTTTTAGTGAAGAGGTCAGAACTGTCAGATAGCAAAACAGGGGAGACTTCAACAAATAAACTGTACTAATTGGCCAAACTAAAAATTCTAGAAATTTTATGGTAAGAAGATATGTGAGTCTAGTTTCTAGGAAAATTAGCGGATCTCAATTTGAAGTTTCGTAGCTCAAGATAAAAATAATTTAGTGACTGTGACGCGAGTAAACAACTTGAGATAAACCTAGGTAAATAGTGAAATTTCATGCTTTAATGGTGATATCATTTTGAGATCATATAATGAGACTAGCTAAAAGCAAGTTAATCAATTGCTTGATATTTACATACGTACTTACTAAGCTTTATAGCTCACTCCCGTGTTTCTTGTGTTTATAATGTACTCAGGTTTACTCAGGTTGGAAGCTGCCGGAAAACATATCACACTATCAAGCCTATAGTTTAGGTATTGACGACTTTTATACTTAAGGTTATGGCATGTATAGGGAACTTAGTCATGTGTATATGTTATTATGAGTTGGCCTAGAATATTGGCCCATGATATTGGAAGTTCATTGTTGTACGATGCCATTCGATGTGGCCGATAAATTTGTTATGCTATAAGCTCGCTATGAAGTATTTCATAGTTGAATGAGATGTATGCTATGACTTATTAAGTGTATGATGGGTGTTTTGATAGTTTGATTATGTCATGAAATGTGTTATTGATGATATGATCAAGTATGAGCATGATTTGGTAAAGAATGACTTAGAAAATAGCCTAAATGTTGGCCACACGGGTAAAGACACGACCGTGCGTCTCAACCGTGTGGAGGACACAGCCAGCACACAGACGTGTGTCACGGCCGTGTGAGTGATGACGTCAGAAACAGAATGTCAAGGTTTTTGTACCCGGACCGCGACTTGGGCGTGTCATGGCCGTGTGAGAGACATGGGCTGAGCCTACGGGCTTGTGCCAGGCCGTGTGAAAACCCCTGTAGGTCCGATGTTAGAAATTAATTCCACACGGATGAGGGGCGCGAGCAAGTCCCTAGGTGTTGAGGCCGTGTGTACCACACGGGCCATCAACACGGCCATGTCTAGAGGCCACACGGGCGTGTGCCCTATTTCTAGTGGATTTTTCTTAAAAGTCTTCTAAGCACTCAGTTTGGTCCCGGGTTGTTTCTAAACTATGATTTGGGTTTCGTGGGTCTATATTAAGAACCGTAAGGCAATGTTTGAAAAAGTTTTAATTTGGGACAAATTTTTATGACTCGGAAATGGATGTTTACGTGTGTTTTAGTAAGGTAAGGCCTCGTACTCGTACCTTGTCCTGGCGTCGGATACGGGTAAGGGGTGTTACATTTAGGGAGAACATGGCCATGTGTAGGGGCCATATGGTCCACACGAGTGGCCCACACGCTTGTGGCCTTATCCTAAGGCAGAGTTTGCCCCGATTCACTTGTAAAGAAACACACACCTATCTCCGGGATCTTAAACGTCATTCCTTATGCTCAAATCTGATCCGTGGTACCTAGAATGGGTACTTCAAGCGAGATTTACACATGAATCAATAACGAGTTTCAAGATTAACCAAGGTTATTAAGATTTTCGGTAAAATTCGTAAAAGATTTGTAATCAAATTAGAAGGTTTACTAGAAATAATTCTATTTCAGAACTTACGGGTTCTATTAATTGAAACTTTTGATGAGAATTCGGAGATTATTGACGATAAATTCAACAATCGGTGGAAAATGATTCATGCTCGGGATTGATTCTGATTCGGGAAACGAAAGTAATTTTAGCAATTGAATAAAAAAAATATTTGCAAAGAAAAGATGAAAAAGAAAAGGGACGAAGAAATAGAGAGAAAAGAAATAAATTTCTGTTTTGGTTTGGAAAAGAAACAAAGAATACAAATATAATTAGGAAAAGGCTAAATACCTATGGTTTTCAAATTTTAAGGGGGCTGGATAGAATTTACCCTTTTTGCTGAAAATAGAAAGAGAATGGGAGGGTTAGCGTGATTTGAAATTGGGATTTCAAGGAAGTAAAGAAAATGCTTAATTGGGTTGCTACCCACGCTTAATAAGATTTCACTCTAAATATTATTTATTTTGGTATGATTTTTGTCATGTTCTGTTGCAATTAAAATAGAAAAGAAATGGAAGAGGTGGGGATAGAATCTAAGAATTCTAGGACATGGGAGTGGTACTTTCCCATTTTCTTGATTGTTTATTTTATCTAATTTTATATATTTTGAGGTGTTATAAAATATTTTTTTAAAATTTTATTATTTATTAATTGTTTCTTATAATGTTTTAATTCTTTTGGAAGTTACAATTATGTTTTAATATTGTTTTTATTGTTATTAAATTGCTGTTAATTTTTTATTGCATTTTGATTCTTTGGAAGTTACATTTTACCTGCTTTTATTTTTTATAGGATTTATAGAATTTTTTTTATATATAGTATTGTTTGATTTTTTTTTTTTATGACCACATCATTTCTTCTTCTTCTATTTTCTTTTTGTTTTCTAAGAAATGTAGCATTGTCTTGATTGAAATTTTTTGGTCATATTTTAATATTTTTCACAAATTGTGATTATCTTGACATAATTAATTAACTAATTTTATATGTATATATCTATATAATAGTATATCTTTCACACCTTTTTAAGTAAATATCTTTTAGTTATAAAATTTTACATTTGATTACTTTTTTACCAAAATTTGGTAATTATAATAAGTATTTTATAATGTTAATTTTAAATTTTATTATTACATTTTATTTTAATTATTTAACTTTAAATATTATTTTATTATTTATCAATTGTTTCTTATAATGTTTAAATTTTTATGGAAGTTACAATTATGTTGTAATTTTTTTTTATTGTTATTATATGGTTGTTAATTATCGTTATTACATTTTGATTATTTGGAAGTTACATTTTATTTTATTTTTTCATTTTTATAGGAGTTATAGAATATTTTTGGTATATATATATAGTGTTGTTTGATTTTATTTTATTTTGGATGATCACTCCACTCCATTTCTTCTTTTTTAGAATTGTAGCATTGTCTTGATTTTCTTGTCATTTTTGAATTTTTTTTTTATAAATTATGATTATCTTGATCTAATTAATCTTTTATTATTATTTTGTTATAGGTTTGATGAAGTAATATTGGATCAGATCCATATGGAAAACTACACAAATCTTCTCACCTTCAAAAATATTATTTTTAATCAATAAATAACACTTTAATTTTTATTGTTTTGAAATTCAACTATATTTTTCTCTTTGTAAGATTATAGTATTTTAATTGAGGAGAGAAAGAGTTGTAAAAATCCAAGTATAGTATTTGCAAAAGGCAATCTCATTTGATGTAAAATTGTTTCAAGAATATTTTTATTGCTTTTTGTTTATTATTTTTTTAACTTTGCAGGATTTGTTTAAATTTAATATTTTTAATAGTTTCAATTGAATTAATTTTATGTTATTGTAATGAATTACTTTTTTATAAATAAATTTTATTTTTATATGTGTACTGAATCATTAGTTGTTTTTCTGGAGAAAAAGTCATTAAAATTATTAAAATTTAAATTCAAAATAGGGTTAATACACTATTTCACCCCGAAGTTACACTCAATTATCATTTTGATATTTTAAAGAATTTTTTGCATCGCCCCATTCGTTAATGTCGTTAACAAAAAAGGTAATGTGGTGAGCTTCTCAAATAATTCTAAAATACGGATCAAAGGGAAAAAAAATTAAAAATAGCAAACAATCAGAAAATTTCTAAAAACAAGTTATTAAAAATAAAAGAACTATAGAATTATACAAACATCAAGAAATTAAAAAAAATATTTATATTTATTTTTTGAAAAATTCATAATCACAAAAATATAGAAATACTAAAACTTGTTAATCAAATTTAGAAAAATCTCAAAAAAATGAACAAATCAGAAAAAAATTTATGAAAAGTTATATAAATTTTTCAAAAATTAAAAAATATATTTTTATGTTTAAAAATAAAGAGAAAAAATACAAAAATTCAAAAAAAAAACTCTAATTTTGATGTGATTTTGGTTTTTTTTCCTTTATTTTTTATGGAAATCTTTAAATTCGATTATTATATTCAAAATCTGAATATATTCACTTTGGGTGAATCGAAAAAAAAATTGTTTTCAATATTTTAAAGCTTTCTATAATTTTTTTTCTGATATTATAATATTTTTCTGAGATTAATTTTTGACAATTTTTGTATTTTCACATTTTTTGAAATTTATGTATTTTTTAAAAAGAAAAAAAATATTTTATTAATTTCTATAAATTTTATATGATTTTCCATATATTTTTTATTTGTTAAAATTTTTGGAGATTTTTTTAAATTTGGTTGACAATATTTTGTATTTTCTCTCTTTTTTATGTTTTGTGTATTTTAAAAATATAAAAATATGTTATTAATATTTTATCATAGTGGATGTC
Source organism: Gossypium stocksii (assembly GCA_020496765.1). Taxonomy (NCBI): domain Eukaryota; kingdom Viridiplantae; phylum Streptophyta; class Magnoliopsida; order Malvales; family Malvaceae; genus Gossypium; species Gossypium stocksii. Next base: position 30,070,300 of record CM035626.1, on the reverse strand, counting down.
TATCAAGATCAATATAAGTTTGATATGCATTAGGACTTTAATATTTATTAGAAATTGAATTTTATATTATATATACTTCTTATGTCTATAAGTATAGATTTTGAAAAAGCATAGTAATTATCCATATTAATTAATAAAATACGCATTTCTCTTTTGCTCTTCTATTTTTTTTTTGTTTTTACTCTCTCTATTATTTTATTTCATAACAAAATAAATATTTTTTTTTATTTTTGAGATTTTTATAAAATTCTCTCTCTATATAATTTTTTCTAAGTTTTGAGAACTTTTTTTTATTTGTCCTGTTAACAACTTGGGGTAACTAATAACAATTGGAAACTTCAAGCATCAAACTCATACATAAAAAAATTTAAATACGAAAGTGATAATTCGGTGCAACTTTAGAGGGCAAATAATACATTAACCTTTAAAAATAATATAATATGTTTTTAAAATGTTTTTTGAAAAATAATATAAATGGTTAAAATGGTCTTAGATTAACCATTTACAAATATAAACAGGTTTTGGCAAAATTTCAAGTAAAAATTTTGAGTCGAATTGAATTTAATAAAACATAAAATGTGTTAATATTTTCTTTAATAATTTAATAGAAAAATATAATGTTAAAATCATAAAATTTTCACGTAAATGGAACCAAAAATTCATATAAGATACAAAAATAAGATTGATATTAGAAATGTGTGATTACATAATATAATATATTTGAATTTTATGCTATAATAATGACATCGGTTATTGTTTTAATGAAGGAAAAACAAAAGTAGGTTATTCGTCATTGGTTTGGAGAATGTGAAAATCAATTCAAATTATATAGATTGATTAGTATTTTAAGTAAAATTGTAACGAAATTCACAAAATATTGAATGTAAATATTGCATAAAAATTTACAGTTGAAGTTGTGTTGTTAATAGAGTACAAGCCAACCAGACATTCACGCTGCTGTCAAACTTAGCCCCCACCATTATATTTTACCTTCCAAAAACAGACACTTTCGTTGAAACAAGAAAACCATTGTAGTTAACTAGCCCTCCCAAGCTCAAAAGATTCCTCCGATCATCCACCGCTATGACCGCCACAGTGGCCTACTACCTCTCCCAACACCCTTCCATTGTCACCTTCCGTTGGAGCCACACACAATCATGGGGCTCCACCTGGTCATTCCTAGTCATCTCCATTGCTGTGTACCTCGCCCTCTCTTCCCTCCTCCACCTCATATTATTCCTCTTCGTCAAACGTGGCAGCAGGCCGGCCCCACTCGCTCTAGTCCAGGCTCTTCACAGCCTAATCATGTCCATCATCTCCGCTGTCATCTTCACCGGAATCCTCTTCTCCGCCGCCGCGGAAATCAACGAAACCAGATGGTTCTGGCGCCGTTCCAAAACCCCATTCCAATGGCTCCTCTGTTTCCCACTCGGAACCCGTCCCTCGGGCCGCGTCTTCTTCTGGTCCTACATTTTCTACCTCTCTCGCTTCGTCCACATGCTCCGTACATTCTTCGTAATCTTCCAAAATCGGAAGTTAACCGTTTTCCACCTTTTCAACAACTCCGTATTGACAATCATGTCATTTCTTTGGCTAGAGTTTTCACAGTCGTTTCAGGTGTTGGCGATCCTGTTTACCACCCTGGTTTACTCCGCGGCTTATGGATATAGATTCTGGACGGAAATAGGGTTACCGAGAGCTTGCTTTCCATTCGTTTTAAATTGTCAAATTGTGTTGTTAAGCTGCAACGTGGTTTGCCATGTTGGGGTTTTGATGTTGCACATCATGAAAGGTGGATGCAATGGAATTGGAGCCTGGGTCTTGAACTCCGTCTTGAATGGGATTAGTTTGTTACTGTTTTTGAAGTTCCATGTTCAAGTAGGAAACAAGCTCCGGTTAAGGAAATTGTCAAAGTTCTATAATTAAATATCCGAGTAGATTACTAGAAAACCCTTGTTATTTTGTAAGAAAAAATGAGTGAAAATAAGGGTTATAACTATGCATGGCATATAGCATTAGCTTTAACTTCTTAATTATTTAATTGTTTTCTGCTTTAATTTCATGACGTTTAATGTGATGTTACATTGGAGAACCCACACCAGGTGCTCATCCTAGGAGTAATAATTTGTTGTCACTTTAAGAACCAAGGTTGAAATTGTGGTATTGTAGTTCTCCTTTCATCAATTTTTAATTTGTAACAACTACTCGTATTCATGACTTACATTACCATTTTTTGGCCAGAATAGACGGTGTCTTTAATTGCCAAAAAGAAAAAACATAGGTAAAATATGAGATTTATCGCCAGGTGCTGTCATGAACTATGTTACCGAATAATGCAGAAAGAAACAGTTTTTTACAATGGTGAAACGGTGGATCAAGAAAGGAATATTTTTTGCTGGATGCTTCACAGAGTACTGATAAGGATGATTGTTTTGGTATAAACAAAGCGAACCCTTGAGGTTAGTCTTTTATGATATTGATTGATGACATAAAAAAAGAGCTACCATGTTGAGTCTCTTGGGACCTTATCTCATTAGTTGCAAGTGGGTTGGATAACAATTTTTTATGCACACACCACTAATTTTAATTTTTTTATAAAATTAATTCAATTAATTGAATATTATTAACGTAGGTTAGAATTTCAACTTAATCTTATTTCTGTAATATCATTTTCAGCTTTAAAGAGATGGGGAACGACCAGAACCTACACCTAAACTATTTTTATTGATAAAAATAATTATGATTAGTTTTCGGACATCAGGTAGAAAATTAAGAGTTGGTAAGACAAATGTTGGTCTGCCATTACAAGTTCCGATATGCTGTGTGGAAGTTCAGAATTTGAAGATCAAAGTGCTAATTCAATAAACTACGATAAAGTCGCCCTATTTTGTACTCGTGCCATTGCAACTGCCCACCAATTGGCAATTGTCACATAAATCCCGCCAGAGGCATCTTTGTTGTTACTTAAGACATGTTTGCTAAGGATATCTTTTAAGATCTGATTTTACTGTCCATCCATCAAACCTGGTTGGTCACTGATCTCTTCCTTCTTTATGAAATTTGTTTCACCAGATTATTAAGAGTATACAATTTAATTTTTTTTGATAAATTAGTCATTTCGACAAGACATTTATTGTTTACCACTTATATATTTTACAGTTTGATTACTTTGTATCGCATTATCAGCCTAACAAAAAACTGATGAATGATTGACTAATCTATAAGGAAGCACCACATAGCTTAAAAGGCTAACCCATTTATATACCCCTTCTACTCCTTAACAAAGCGGGTTATCTCCTTTTCTCCCAACTTAAGCCTTCCACTTTTTTTTTTTTTCTACTTTAGTACTTTTGTAATAGTTCGAATTTCAGCAATGTTGAAAATAGTAGTTTGAGACCACCAAATTTGACAATTGAACTCGTAGATTATATTATTTAATATTTACCAGTCAAATGTAGCTTTTAAATATTTTTGAAATAGTAAATTGTATTTTATAAAGATTTATTTGGTCAAGAAATTGAGAAAAAGAGGTATTGAGATCTCGGTGTTATAAACCGAGCCATAAATATTTTTATGAATATTTACAGAGTGTCAATAAGGTAGTATTAAATTTTCGTTAAAAAATTTTGACGTTTGGGTGGTTAATTAAATAAAAAGGACTAAATTGAAAAAGGTATAAAAGTTGCTAGAATGATTAAATAGCTCAATTATCAATTGAGGAAGGACCTAAAGTGCAAATAAACCCAAATGAGATATTTTTGGCGGCAATGGCTGAGAAAAATCAGGAAATGAGTGAAACAAGGGCAAAATTAGAAAATTACCAAAATTAGCTAAATAAAAATAGGACCAAATTGGAATATCTAGAATTCTCTTCAATTCTCTTCATTTTCATCATCTAAAAAACAGCCATGGAAGAGAATTCAAGCTGGTTTTCATACTCTAGCTTCATGTAAGTTTAATTCTTGCTTTCTCCTTGAAATTTCTATGTTTTTTGACTTTTACAATTGGGTCCAACTTACTGTTTTGTTAGTTTTTGATTCCATGGCTAATTTTTAAAGTTTCTATGAATGAGTGTTGGAAGCTTATGATGAATAAACATATAATTGAAGCTTTAATTTTGATATATGATGATTTTATCAATTAAAATTGATGGAAATTGATTTTAGGACCTAATTGTGAAAAAGTTTGGAATTAAGGTCTAGTGTTAAAGTTCTGATTTTCAAGGGTTATGAAATAGTTTAAAATGATAGAATAAAGTATTAATTAAGAAAAATTAGCTCAATTGAGGAGTTAATTGAGTAAGGGCTGAATTGTATGAATTGTGAAATATGGGGCGAAATGGAAATTAACATTTTTCACTAAAACAGTTTTGGACAGCAACAGTAGTGTAAATTTGAAAAATCACCAAAAATTGTAGAAATCGAATTAGAGGATGAATAAAATATGGAATTAAAGCTTATTGAGTCTAGTTTTTTTATAGAAGAAACAATGTAAGCAATGAAATTGTTAATTATGAGATATAATAAATTTTGTGAGACAAAGTCAGAATGATTTCGGGTTCCCCCGTTCTGACTTTGAAAAATCATCAAAAATTGGAGAAAAATAATTATGGGCTTAAACTTATATGTTTAAAATCTTGAATGGATCTATTTTCAAGAGAAACAAACAGGAACATATCCAACTCCTGTATGAGAAGATAATTAATTTTTAGTGAGGAAGGGTCGGAATTGTCAGACAGCAGAACATGGGTGAATTTAAAGAATAAGTTGTACTTATTGGCTAAACCAAAAATTCTAAAAATTTTATGATAAGAAGATATATGAGTCTAGTTTCAGGGAAAATTTTTGGATATTAATTTGGAGTTTAGTATCTTAAGATAAAAATAATTTAGTGACTATGACACAGATGGATAGCTTGAATATTCATAGAAGTAAATAGTGAAAATTATAGATAATGTTTCTTATAAGTGTGCTATTTATACTAAGGATGTAGATGGAGAGGATGAGGAGGAAAAATACATGAACAACTTGTGTATAAATTGATCACATGCCCGATTATAATTGATAAATGTTGAATTAGAAATGATATAATGTTTTATTTGGAATATTTATTATGAAATTATGATTATCGTTATAATGCAAAAATCGAACTTGTGAGTTTATATGGCTAAATTTTAGTGATCATTTTTTAATTTTATGAATTTCATGATGTGTTATTTCATACGTACTGATGATAAAATCGTGAATAATGTAAAAGCATGAAAATTTAATAAATGATCAAATTGAATACTTCTACCCAGTGATAAGAGATGAATTGACGGAAAAAGACCATGGTTGGACCATGGCAACAAGCGATAAATGATAGCTTCGGCTACATTTATCTGATAAGTCAAAGTGAAAAGTGGTAGCTTCGGCTACTTGATCAAGTGAAAAGCGGTAGCTCCGGCTACTTGATCGGTGAAAAGCGGTAGCTCCGGCTACCTGATCAGTGAAAAATGGTAGCTCCGGCTACCTGATCAGTGAATAGTGGTAGCTTCGGCTACAAGTGACAAGTGACTTCCGTGTAAGACCATAGCTGGGATATGGCATCAGGATAAAGTGAAAAGTAAATTCTGTGTAAGACCATATCTGGGATATGGCATTAGTGTGATATGTGATCCGTGTAAGACCATATCTGGGATATGACATCGACAGGATACGTGTTTAAGATGTAAGACCATAGCTGGGCTATGGCATTCTAGTGAAAAGTGATGAATTGACAGAAAAGTCCATAGTTTCACCATGGCATAATGATAGTGAATATGTAAGACCATAGCTGAGCTATGGCATTCTAGTGAAAAGACCATAGCTAGCTATGGCATCAATGATTATCAGTGAAATTTAATGCATACCGGTGCAGACTAATTCCGTAAGACATTCACTACTTTGACAAAGTTTGGTAAGTGTTACATGGAATTATGTGATATAAGGAAATACGAGTTGATGAGACACGAACATAGAACTGGGTTGATGAATGAGTTCTTTTGTGATTATATATTTGTACACCTTGAGTGTATTATCCGTATGAACTAGTATTCCAAATGAGTTAATGAGAAAAGGTCTAATATGAAATAATTTGAATTCGAAATGAAATATTATGAAAACGTACTTGAAATACATTTGTATGTCTTGTATATGCTATTTGAGTTCATAATGTGGAAAGTAAATCTATGTGAAAATATGAGATGATGATACCTGTACATGGAATTTATTGGTGGATACGTACATCCAAATTTATATGATAGATTTTAGTGAACATTGAAATTAGGCTCAATAAGTGATTTATCAATTTAAATTGTGTTTGGTAGGAATAGTTAGTGAATTGCATGTTTATGAGTTGTTACACGTATTTGTCTGAAATACGAGGAAATGATGGTAAATGATACATGGAAATATGAAACTATGATATATAAAAATATGGAATATGTTTGATAAAAGTGTTCATTCATAATTATAGAATTGTGCACCTCAAGTGCACTATATGTGTAACGATGATGTTTCAAATGATTTGATGAGTAAAACTCAAATAAGAAATAGCTTGAAATTAAGACAAATTGTTATGAAAATGTATATGAAATATAGAGGTATGATTGTTATATGTTATATGAATACATAATGTGAAAAAGTATAAGTACAAGAGAAATTTAATGAGAATTGAGCCCATATACGTTTCTTGTTATTTCTATGAAGTGTACGACTAACAAATGGTATTAAGTATAAGGCTCGGTTGGATATCTTGAATTGGTTTTTGTATGTATTAAATGTGGGTGAAGAATAAGGATCAAATTAGTGAGAAATCTGGTTTGGAAAATAACCTAATTTATGAAAATGAACTTTACCACATGGCCTAGCAACACGGGCGTGTACTAGGGCCGTGTGACCTGAGTTCCTTCATAGATGCAAGTCAGAGAGTTACACGCCCTAGAGACATGGCCATGTGAACCACAGGGTCATGCCACACAGGCGTGTCCCCAGTCACAGAGGCATGTGACCATTGTAGATGAGAAGAATTTTAGGATTTTGGGAAAAAAATTCTTAAGATTTCGATTTAGTCCTGACCTGATCCTAATGCATGATTTGAACCTCAAAGGTTCGTTAAAGGAACTTTTATAAGCAATATCGGTATTTGAATGATAAATGATTTAAATTATCTGTAAGTGTTCCGTACTCCTCAGTAATGCCTCGTACTCTATTCCGGCGACAGATACGAGTAGAGGGTGTTACAACTTCCACCTCTATCCTACGACTTTCTACCATCATAGGGTGAATCGACTTCCACCTTTATGCCAAATCCTCATATCAACAACTAGTGTGATGTACGTGAACAAATATGACTCATTCTGAGCTACACGTTCCTAAAAATGAAGAATAGTCATAGCAAGACCCACAAGCTCAATCTCAACTTGAAATGGCTCAAAGCCAACCTAGTTTAGACTATTACAAGGTAGCAATATCCTTAACAATAGTCAAAACTAGATAGCAAGGTGCTAGGGTAGAAATATTGATCTGTGCTTCTAGGTATTATTTCTCTAACCATGCAACTTTCCACAACATTAAAGAAATAAAAGGAACGACAGGCAACAATACCAGCAATAAAGGTAGATTGAAAGAGCTTCTTATAATAAGTTTGAAACTTATACACCACTTCTTGCTTCGCCAACTTGTATTCTTAGCTAGATAGAAAATTAAAGAATCTTAGAAACACATTCGCTGATGAAACCTAGTTACTTTAGAAGTTAATCAATCGATATGTGCCAATTTCATATCGCTCATGGCCATAAGATTGAGTGTAACACCCTTAACCCATATCCATTGCCGGAACAGGGTTATAGAGCATTACCAGACTTTTCGAATTAAATACGAACATGTCATAATCTTTAATACACATATTATAACTTATTCATATAACACTCATATGGTCCCCTATATGGGCCATCGAAGCCCAAAAATAGGTGTTACAAGTAAATAGGGACTCGATCGGAAACTTCAAAAGTTTTTCATAAAATGTCACAGATTTTCTTAGAAATAGGGGACACACTCCTGTGTGGCCAAATCGTGTGGCTCACATGGCCAAGAGACACGCTCGTGTCTTGGAACGTGTGGGCATTCAATGTGAGATACACGATCGTGTCCCAGCCCGTGTCCATACCCGTGTAACTCTCTGACTTGTGCCACACGGGTAACCCCACGACCGTGTGCTAGGGCGAGGGCAAAGTGTAGTGGTCACGCGGCCAAGCCACACGCCCGTATGCTACGTCGTGTATAAAAACCTAGGCATTCTATTTTTGGAATTTCAAAGTATAGGGGACACACGGCCAGAACACATGCCCATGTGCCAGGCCGTGTGCCACACACTGCTGAGATACACGCCTGTGTCTCTACCCGTATGGACGAAAATAGGTCATTTTAAGGCCACTTTTCTCACCCTTTTATAACTCCAACCTGCACTCAACATTTGAATACACTAATATGTCCCAACCAAGCAACCAAAACAACCACAATTCATGTTTAAATACAACATATCATTATAAAACTTGTTTACCTAAACTTACCAAAACAACTTCATTCATTAATTTACCCAAAATATACTACTAAATACATGCATATATATATATATATATATATATATCATTCACAACCATATTTCAAGTTTAACTCTTTTCTAATTAAACCCTATGCATGCCATATAAACTATAAGATGTATAACAAAGTCTACCGGAGCAATCTGGATAGTGTGGTTCGATGTGTTTATCCAATCCTCCTAACTTCTTGAAAATCTACAAAGAACATTCAATGACACAAGTAAGCTTAATGAAGCTTAGTAAGTTCATTGGCTTTAAAATAAATCTTACAAAACATGCTACAACAATAATTCATTAAATAAGCATTTCACTAACATTTCCTGCCAATCACAATTTCAATAAATAAAATTCACTTGATTGAGCTCAATATTAATATCCACTTATATTCTTCCACGTTAATTCACTAATACTTGTCAAATTAGAGAACGTCTTACGGATTTGAGTATATTGTTTTCTTTGATGCCATAGTCCGACTATGGTCTTACACAATTACCATGGCCCTGCCATGGTCTTACACTCGTAATGTCATAACCCAGTTATGGTCTTATCATCAGGTTGCCATAGTCCAGCTATGGTCTTACATGTATACATATACTGCTATGGTCCAACAATGGTCTTACGTTTAAGGTGCCATAACCTAGTAACGGTCTTTTCATTAAAATGCCATAGCCTAGCTATGGTCTTACATTTAAACATTGCCATGGTCCAACCATGGTCTTATCCATCAATTCATCTTGTGTCACGGAACGATCGTACTCAATCCTGTGTTCCACTTAACTTGAACTTTCAATTCAATTTTCATATTTTTACAATAATCATAATTCAATCACAGAAATATGGAATAACACTTTATATCTTTCCTATATTAACAATTAATCATGAAAGTTCAACCATATGAACTTACCTGGGTTAATTTGTAGAATTTGTTCTAATTTATGGACTATTGGACTAATTTCCCTTTTTCACAATTTTCTTCGGGCTCTTGATCTATTATATAAAATTATTCATTTGTCATCATCTAATTCAATTCTAATTCACTTCACAATTTATACCCTTAAATTTTTGAAATTACAAATTTACCCTAACTTTTACAGTTTTTACAATTTAGTTCCTTATTAATTTTCCCACCAAATGAGCTAATTTTCTTTAGTTAACAATTTCTCTAATTATTTTAGGCTACTATACAACCTTTGATATTCATAATTTCAGTATCAAACCCTAATTCTTAACATTTTCATAATTTAGTCTTAAAAATAAATTTCTATTAAAATTACTTGATAAAATCATCACATAACAAAATTGAAGCTTCAATTCCATGTTAATTCATCATAAACGTCTAGCATTCATCAATGGTAACTTTCAAAATTACCCATAGAATCAAAAACTAATGAAATAGATAGTTGGACCTAATTGTAAAAGTATTAAAAACATAAAAATTTTAAGAAAAGAGCAAGAATTGACTCACATGAAGTGAAAATATGAAAACCAACTTCTCAGGGACCTCCTATGGCATTTTGCTGAAGTTTGTGAAGAGAACTAGTCTAGAATTCTCTTGTAAATTCAATTTTTAAGCTTAATTTTACAAAATTTCCAATTTTACCCCTTGTTCACTCTAATTTTTTTTTATTTCTTGGACACACATGCCGTTCAACCTTATAATAAGTGTATAATTACCTATTTGGTCCTCCTTTAATTACCTCTTAAGCCATTTAATCATTTTAACTTGTTTTGCACATTTTTAAATTTAGTCATTTCTAATTAATTAACTATCAAAATGTTAAATTTTTCTAACTAAAATTTAATACTAACTCAATGACACTCTGTAAATATTTATAAAAATATTTACGGCTCGATTTATGAAATCGAGGTCCCTATTCCTAGTTTTTGAAACCATTTTATCTAATAAATTCTTCTAAATCACAAATTACTAATTTAAAAGTCTTCTAAAATCATACTTGACTCATAAATAATATTTAAGTAATAAAAAATTTGAACTCACTTGTCGAATTTAGTGATCTCGTATTACTTTTTCTAACATCACTGAAAATTGGACTGTTACAACTCTCCCCCTTTAGGAAATTTCGTCCTTGAAATTTGTTACCTGAGAATAAGCTCGAATACTGTGATCTCATCGATTCTTCTGTTTCCCAAGTAGCCTCCTCCAAACCATGACGATTCCATAATACTTTTACAAACGGTACCTATTTATTTCACATTTCCTTAACCTCTCGAGCTAAAATCTTTACCGGTTCTTCTCAATGCGTCATGTCTGGTTACAGTTCAATTTCATTGTGAGGAATCACATGTGAAGGATCAAGTCTGTACCCTCTCAGCATTGATACGTGAAACACATTATTAATTTTCTCAAGTTCTGGAGGTAGAGCTAATCGATATAAGCCACAGGGCCAATTCTTTCTACAATTTCATATGGTCTAATAAATCTTGGACTCAGTTTCCCCTTTTTGCCAAACCATAATACTTTCTTCCATGGTGAAACTTTTAAGAACACTTCATCACCAACCACAAATTCTATATATCTTCCTTTCCAATCTGCATATGATTTCTAACGATCTGAAGTAGCTTTTAAACTACCCCCGATGATTCAAACTTTTTCTTCAGTTTCTCGGATCAAATCAACTCCTACTAACTTGGATTCACTTAATTCAGACCAATACAATGGAGTCTTACATTTTCTTCCATAAAGAGCTTCAGATGGTGCCATTTTTATGCTGGACTAATAACTATTATTATATGCAAATTCGACCAAGGGTAAATACCTTTCCCAGCTATCTCCAAACTCGAGTATACAACATCTCAACATGTCTTCTAGAATCTGAATCATATGTTCTGATTGCCCGTCAGTTTGAGGATGAAATGCTGTGTTGAAATTTAGCTTAGTTCCTAGGGCTTTTTGAAGTTTTCTCCAAAACCTTGATGTAAACCTCGGATCTCGATTCGAAATAATGGATGTTAGAACCCCGTGTAATCTTACGATCTCAAACATATATAATTCTACTAATTTCTCAAGTGAAAAGTCTGTTCTGACTAGGATAAAATGTGCTAACTTAGTCAATCTATCCACAATCACCCAGATCGAATCTTTCTTTCTCGGAGTGACAGGTAATCTAGATACAAAATCCATTGTAACACGCTCCCATTTCCACTCAAGAATCATGACAGGTTGTAACAAACCTATTGGTACCTGATGTTCTACTTTTACTTGCTAACAAATCAAACATTTTGCTACAAACTCATAAATTTCTCTTTTCATACTCGGCCACCAATACATCCGTTTCAAATCATAATACATTTTCGTACTACCCGGATGAATGAAGTACATGTTACTGTGAGCTTCAGAAAGAATATCATTTTTCAAGTCTGAATTTTTCGGAACACAAATTCTACTACGATAATGTAACATATTGCTATCATCAATGTTATACTCTGAACTCAACTTGTCTCGTACCATCTGTCTTTTTAACACCAATTTTGGGTCATCATCTTGCAACTCTCGAATTCGTTGAAAGAACAAAGGTTTCATTCTCAATTTTGCTATTACAGAACCATCTTAATTAAAAGATAAATGAGCGTTCATAGCCCCAAGTGCAAACAATGATGATTTTTTACTAAGTGCATCTGCAACCACATTAGCTTTCCCTAGGTGGTAGTCAATAATTAGATCATAATCTTTCAGTAACTCTAATCACCGTCTCTGTCTTAAATTCAGTTCTTTTTAAGTCATCAAATACTTCAAACTCTTATGATTTGTATGCACATAACATCTCTCACCGTATAAATAGTGTCTTCAAATTTTCAAAGCAAACACAATTGCAGCCAACTCAAGATCATGTATAGGATAATTCCTTTCATACAGTTTTAACTGCCAAGAAGCATAAGCCACTACTTTTCCTGATTGCATTAAGACACAATCCAATCTGTTTAAAGATGCATCACTATATACAAACATACGACACACTCAATTCTGGCTGAGTCAAAACCGGAGCTTTTTTTAACATTTTCTTCAACTAATCAAAGCTCTGCTGACACTCATCAAACCAAACAAATTCAACATTTTTTTGTAATATTCGAGTCATTGGCAAAGGGATCATCGAAAAGTTCTTGACAAAACGACGGTAATATCCTACTAATTCTAGAAAACTTTACACTTGTTATATTCTTTGGAATTTTCCAATTCACCACTGTAGATACTTTACTCGAATCCACTCGAATCCCATCAGTTGACACAATATGACCCAAAAATCCGACCTCATGAAGCTAGAATTCACATTTACTGAATTTTGCATACAATTGTTTCTCCCTCAAAATCTGTAACACAATTCTCAAATGTTGTGCATGCTCAGATTCTGTCTTAGAATAGATCAGTATATCATCAATAAACACAACCACAAATCTATCCAAATATGGTTGAAAAATCTGATTCATTAAATCCATAAAAGTAGCAGAAGCATTAGTCAAACCAAAAGGCATTACCAAAAACTCATAATGACCATACCAAGTTCTGAAAGCGGTCTTCAGCACATCACACTCTTTAACCTTCAACTGGTAATACCCGAATCTGAGATCTATATTTGAAAATATTGTAGCACCCTTCAATTGGTCAAATAAATCATCAATACAAGGAAAAAGATATTTATTCTTAATTGTGACCTTGTTCAGCTATCTACAATCTATACGCAAACTCAAGGAACCATCTTTCTTTTTCATAAATAAGACAGGTGCATCCCAAGGAGACATAGTCGATCTGATGAACCATTTGTCTAGTAACTCTTGCAATTGTGCCTTTAATTCTTTTGACTAGGTCGATGCCAGTATGTATGGTGTTACTAATATCGGAGCTGTTTCTAGAATCACATCAATCACAAACTCAACTTCACGGTCTGGTGATAAACTTGGCAATTCCTTAGGAAACACATTAGTAAACTCATTAACAACTAATAACTATTCTAACTTTGATTCAGAACCCCGAGTATCAAGAATGTAGGCTAAAAATGCCTCATTACCTTTTCACATTAATCTCTGAGCTGAAAAAGCTAAAATAATTTTAACTATTTCCTTGATTTGCAGACTCAACAGTAATCATCTTTCTCATCTGACATTTCAAATCAATTCGTTTTTCTCTACAATTTACTACAGCATCATGCTTCATCAACCATTCAATTCCCAATATAACATCAAATTCCCGAAAAAGTAGTAACGTCAAATTATCAGGGAATTCACAGCCTTTTATTTTCAGTGGACAGTCACGACACATTAAATTAGCTATTACACTTTGGCATAATAGATTAGTGATGTGAACATCATAATCAATAGGTTCAATAGACAATTTCTTTTCCAATGCTATTGCAGTGCAAACATAAGAATGTGTAGACCCAGGGTCAATTAATGCATATAAAGTAACATAAAAAAGATAGAATGTACCAGCAATTACGTCTAGAGCTATAGCCTCCTCTCTTGCTTGGATAGCATAAGTACGTGAAGGTGCCCTAGCTTCTAATCGGGCAACAGAATCTTTTATACCCGAATGAGTAGTCCTAGTAGTATTGCTTGGGCCCGAACATTTACTTCTTTGATATGTGACTATTTGCTTTTCTTTTTGTTCTCCCTCCTCTTTTAACAGTTGAGGATAGTCTCGAATAAAATGATTAGTGGCCCTACACTTGTAACAAGCTCCTACCTTGCCTTTACAGTCACCGAAATGATTTTTCCCACAATATTTACATCTAGGTCTGGGAGTATTCTATACACTGCTCACACTAACCACAGGTTTAGTAGTTACCCCGAAATCTTGTTGAGTTGTCTTATTCTTACTTGATCGTTTTGGCATTAAAGTAGGTCGATTGGGATCATCTCTAGAATATTTAGTCAGAACTATTAAAAATGTTTTGGAAGAGCTTCTCTTGTGGGATTTTGTATTCCTTCTTTCCCGTTGTATTTTGCTATTGTATACCTCTTCCATTTTCTGAGCACGATCTTATAGAACAACAAATTCCTTTATTTGAGTGCCCTCAATCATCATTCTAATTTCATCATTTAACCCTTCCTCAAATCAAATACACGTTTCTTCTTCACTTGATACAATTTCTCGAGCATATCTACTGAGGTATATAAATTCCCTTTCCTACTTGGCTACTGTTTTGCTACCTTGTCGCAAGTCAAGAACTTCCCTCTTCTTTTTGTCAAAATACCTCTTGTCAGCATATTTCTTTTTAAATTCATTCTGGAAAAATTCTCTTTTGGCGCTACAGCCACTTTAGTCATCCACCAATTATATGCTTCTTTTTTTAGTAAAGAAATATCACATCTCAAATAATCATCTGGGGAACAAGCCATTTCTTCAAAAACTCTCACTGTATTCTGAAGCCAATACTCAGCTTTGACTGGGTCATCATCTGACCTACCTCGAAGTTCTTCGGCTCTAAACTTTCTGAGTTTTTCTATCGAAGTATGCTTACAGGATTCAATTACTGGAAGAGGTGGAGGTGTAACCGAGGTGCTACGGATAGTGTAGTAGGGGGAGGAGGTTGCTAAGCCTGATTTCTTTCTTGCATAAACTCATTAAACCATTGGTTCATAAATGCATAAAACATATTTTTAAGTTCTTGCTCTTGCATCGGAGAATTAGGAATTACTATGTGTCTCGTGCTCAAATGTTTGTACTTTGCTATTAGCTTTATCATATTCAGCCTGTTTGGATCTATCTGACATCTTTACAATCTATAAGAAAAACAAGGATTAGATTGGATCATACACATCACACTATCACATATTTATATGACATGTGTTTTAACATACTTTACACTTCACGTTTATTCTGAAAATCGACTAAACCGAAGCTTTGATACCAATAAATGTTACACCCTTAACCCATATCCGTTGTCAAAACAGGATTATAGAGTATTACCAAACTTTTCAGATTAAATACGAACATTTCATAATCTTTAATACACATATTATAACTCATACATATAACATTCATATGGTCCCTTATATAGGCCCTCGAAGCCCAAAAATAGGTGTTAAAAGTAAATCGGGACTCGATCAGAAACTTTAAACGTTATTTGTAAAAAGTTAAAATTTTTCTTAGAAATAGGGGACACACGCCTGTGTGGCCAAACTGTGTGGCTCACACAGCTAGCAGACACGCCCGTGTCTTGGGCCATGTGGGTATTCGATGAGAGATACACGACGGTGTCCCAGCCCATGTCCTTACCCGTATAACTCTTTGACTTGTGCCACACAGCCAGCCACAAGCCCATGTGCTAAGCCATGTGTAAAGTGCAGTGGTCACATGGCTAAGCCACATGCCCATGTGCCAGGCCGTGTGTCGCACACGACTGAGATACACACCTGTGCCTCTGCCTATGTGGACGAAAATAGGCCATTTTAAGGCCACATTTCCCACCCTTTTATAACTCCAACCTGCACTCAACATTTGAATACACTTATAAGACCCACAATTTGCCCGGGCCTACGACCAAAACCTCTAAGCCTATCACAAACCCAAATGGCCCACTACAAGCTAAAACCCAGACACCTAAACAACTACCCTTAACTAAACCTACCCAATACACATGGCCCAAAACAAGCCCATTTACATCAAGACCCAAATCAACCCAAATTAACAGCCCAAACTTTAGCCTAATACCCCAAACATTATCACAAACCCTAATACCCCTGACCCTAGTTGCTGTCGCCTCTTACTCTGCAAAGTCTGCCACTTGCATCGGCCACCGCCTCAAGTCAAATCCACCGCCCTCCACTTACCTCTGCACCTGCAAACAATAAAGAAGAAAGGATAGCCAAAAATAATAAAAGAAAAAGCATGTAAAAAGGCTATAAAAGCCAATCGAAAATTGTTGTAAAGGGTTGGATTTTTTTAATACAAACAGAGAGATATATACGAAAAGAACCTTCAAAAACAAAAAAAAGTATTTGATTTTCTTCCCGATGATGCATCAAGAAGCAGATTCCTAATATACCAAACACATACAAATATCATCAAACAACGAATATCAAAACAGTAGCCAAGAACTCTAAGGTGATTTTATTTTTGCTTTACTTACGAATCTGTCCTTTCTTTTGCATATTTATATACATACAATATATTATAAATAAAAGGGAAATAAATAACCAAAAGAAATAAGAAAAAGGAGAAATTTTTACCCTTTTCGAAATTTCGGCAACGGTAGCCGATGGCGACACCACGGTGGTCCATTCCCCGGATTCTGGCTCGGGCCAAGAGAAATAGGAGAAGGGAAGTATTTTTTTTTAATAGCATGAGAAAATGAAATTTTTTGGAACATTTTTGCCTTAAATAGCAAAGCAAAATGACGTCGTTTTGGCTTAAGCTCATAAGCATCAAAATGACGCTGTTTTATGCAGGACTCGATCCGTCCGACCTGACCCGCCAGAGGATCTGCGTGTTTTTATTTAATGGGTTAATTGCACGCGCAGTCCTTCTGCTTTTTCATGCATTTACAATCAAGTTATTTTTTTATTCTTAATTTGGCCTCAAGATTTATCGCACTTTTCAATTTAGTCCCCCATGACGCTGCGCGTTTTGGCTGGCGGGGTTTATTGCGCTTCCGATCCCTCTGTTATTTTTACGCTTGCAATTCGATCCCATTGCCCTTTATTTCCTTTTAAATTTGCCCCAATATTTCTGTTTTGATTCTGATTCCGTCCTTTTTTCGTCATTTTTGTTGTTTGCTTTTTAAATATGATCTGTAATATTACATTATTATTATTATTATTATTATTATTATTATTATTATTATTATTATTGTTTTCTACTATATATATATATATTCTTTTTAGTATTTCTTATGTTATTTTTACTATTATTACTATTTTCTTTTACTAGTATTACTTTTAATATATCATTATTATTATTCTCTTAATATTAATTATTATATTTTATTCAATAACCACTTTTGATATTATATTTTTACTTTTTTATTTACTATTATATATATATTTTTTAATATTCACTATTATAATTTACTATTTTATTTTTTTCATATTTGTTTTTTTTAACTCTATATTAGTATTATATTATGTTATTCCTCTTCTTATGCACACTTACTTTATTATTTTTGTTATTACTTTTTTACCTTTTGTATTTATTATTATATTATATTTGTCATTATTTTATTACTATTAATATTTTCATTATTATAACTTTCATTATTCTAATATTCTAATATTTTATTTTAGTATTTTTCATTAAGTGTATCATTGTTTGCATTATTTATTTATTTATGAATTCTTATCACAATAATATTATTAGTTTTTCTCTGTTATTTTAGAAAAAAATTTTATTCATATTTTTAATTAATTTTAATAAATAAGGCAATGTATCGATTTTAACATTAAGTCGTTGATTTCATTGCTATGTTAGGTGAATATCATTGGCTCGTGTTAAAACGGGATGTCTTTCTAAAAATCAATAAAATTCTAAAAATTCTCGTTTTTTAATCGGATCATGATTAACCATTAAATTGAACTCGTATTTTTAAAAATTAAGACAACGCGTGTTTAACGAGATACCAATTTTGGGCGTTGCGAGGGTGCTAATAACTTTCTCGTGCGTAACCGACTCCTGAACCCTATTTTCCTCTGGAATTTTGACGTAGACCTAAACTTGGCCTTCTTTCTTTATTCAAAAATAAATTTTCTTTTGAAAAAAGAGGATTTATTAGGTGTCCGATCACACCTAGGAAAAAGGATCGGTGGCGACTCCCCTTTTTAATAAAATCAAATTTTGATTTCCAAATTTTCAATAAATCGCCTCAATTAGCGACCAAGCAAATTTTATGTCGCTACAGCTGGCGACTCTGCTAGGGACCTTTTTTTTTAGAGTCGAGTCTGGAATTAAGTGCGTGTTGTCAAAATTTTTGAAATTCCTTATTCAAATTAATATTTATCCGTGATCTTGAAATTTTTTTTTTTTAAAAATCATGCATTTGCATCATGTTGTAAATATTTTCCTAACTTGTTTTCTCTTTTTTTTTTAAGCTCTAAGTTTTTACAGTTTTAGTTTTTAGTTTTAAAATAAAAACGAAAAGGTTTGTGAGTTTCTCCCCACACACCGCGTACTTGCATTTTGCATGACATGAGCTCTCTACCCGGGCTCCGTCCATTTAAGTGAAAGTAAACGGTATGCCTTTGTGAGTTAACTCGTCCCTCAGCACAGGCTAGTGAATACTTTCGGGTTACATATGACTTATGCTTTCGTGAGTTAACTTGTTCCTCCGCATAGGCATAAGTAAATGTAATCCCTCGAATTGAACTCGTGAGCCTGTGATGGGCAATGACCGAGGCTCCGTACTAATCTTAGTAGATGACAGTACGAACAATTCAAGTACCTGCCTAGAACCGAAACCGCATGTACTGAACCATACGGGCTACCTAACTAGAGCCATGCCAAACCTTCGTCCGTTTAATAGTCACCGAAATAAGTACATGGGAGAAACACCTCTTACCTTTTATTTCTTTTACATTTACACTTTTTATGCAAAGGAATCGGGTCTATTGGACTGGGTAGCTTAATTTGTTAGATTTTCCATAATTTTTCTCTGTTCATATATGTTGTGATTACTAACCAAGGTTGTTTGTCTTTATTTTTATTTTTCATCATGCATCATAGGCATCTTATTAGGAAGCTGTTAGTTAGAGATTGGTTGCCAAAAACGGGTTTTTGATGGAGGAGTCAATTACACAAGTAACCGAGAAAAATGTCGTGGTTCAAGACTGGTCTTTGAAAACCCAGAAAGTAAAAAAGGGACAGTTTAACGGAAGGATGTATCTCCAATCTTCCTGAGCAGGTTACTTCGAATGCTCGTCAGAATAACCTTGAATATTTGACTCGAATCTGGAAACAGTGGGACTCAGACACTAGAGGCATCTTCACTGAAAAGTACAGGGATAGAACTCACTTGATTGCCGTCAACGTAGACGAACAACTGATTCAAGCCATGGTTCGATTCTGGGATCCAGCTTACCAATGATTTACTTTCAACCAGGAAGATATGACTCCGACCATAGAAGAGTATGTTACCTTGCTTCGCATTGACAATGTACAATTCAACAAGATATATGTGAAAGAGCCCAAACCAATGACCTTCAAGAAAAAGCTAATGAGGTTGACGGGAATGATTGATATATGGGCTAAAAAATAGATAAAGAAAAAGAATGAAGTCAGTTGTGTTCTGTGGTTTTCTCTACGAGATTTAGGTCAAAATCATCCAGATATTGTGAAGAGAGTGGATCTATTTGCTTTGGCCATTTACAGATTAATTGTCTTCCCAAAGGTTTTCGAGCATATAGAAGTTGCGGTAGTAGATTTCTTCAAAAGGTTTAGGCCAGGAATCAACCCCGTCCTAACTATCTTGGCCGAGACTTTTATATCTCTACGTTGTTGTAGGAGGAAATGAGAAGGACATTTTATCGGATGTGCGCAGTTACTTAATGTTTGGATTCTGAGCCATTTCTGAAAAATGGAGCGCACACCTTTCCACATGTTTTCAAAAACATTTGCCTCATTGAAAGCTTACCTTGAGAAGGATTGGCCAAAGAATGTCACCGAACAGCACTGGGTTTTGGTTTTTCAGAACCTTCGCACCGAAGATATAACCTAGAGAGCACTATAGATCTGTCCTTCAGTTCTGTTATACAGGGTTGGAAGCCAAGATTTGGTGCCCTTACTCGGATTGTGGGGAGGAGTTGGATATGCTCCGTTAATGGTTCAAAGGTAGTTTGCTTCATGACAGTTCATGCCCGCTACCAGAGGATTGGCGCAGTCAAAGTTTGCCTTTACAGGTGAAGGTTACATGAAAAGAGTCCGAGATACTGCAAAGTCTTGAAAGGAAATTCACCTAATGGAGTTAGCTCTTTATGCTGATACTATCACTCAAGATTATGACATGTGGAGACAACGACGAATGAATAGTCAACAAATCTCGCCGATGAATTACACTTTCTAGAATCCTTTCTCAGAAGAAATGTCATCCGAGCTGGAAATAGCAAGACATGAATTTGAACATGAAAAGCTAAACTACTACGGGATATTAGTTCTCTTCAAGAGGAAAACTACTAGCTGAAGATCAATGTCCAAATTAAAAAATCCAAAACCGTGAAAGCTCAAAAAGAAGCTGAGATCGTGAGAAACGACTTAAGGGATCTTCATTTGGAAAATAAAAAATTAAGAAGCACTATAAAAAATAGTGGGTTGGGCAAATCATCGACAGAATGGAAGGAAGAACTAAGCAACATCAAAGGTGGGATGGAATTTTGGAAAGGGAAAGCGAAAAAAGAAGAGGAAAAAGCTACGCGTGCTATGATAGAGCTAATGAAAAAGAATGTTAAATACGAAACTATGTCTGCAGAATTACTAACTAGTTAGTCTAAATGTCAAGAGCTAAGAAGGAAAATGCGAGATTTAGAAAATACGATGCAAGCTCGTCAGCAACAGTTGGATACTCTCCTAAAAGCCTTAGAAGAAAAGAATGGTCAATATCACAGAGACACTCACGCCTACGAAAGAGCACTCCAAGAAAAGGAAATGCATCTCAGCTATTTGATTAATGAAATTCGTAAGGCGGCTGTGTAAAATGTGCAGTTATTAGATGAAGCCGAAGCTCTCAGTTGCCAATTCCCTCTAAGCCAAATATCAAGCATGTCAAAGTTCTTAGAACGGGTGAAGAAACAAGGCGATGTGGCTAGGAAATTTGTGTAACCGTTAAATCAGATATGGCAAAACGTTTTGTAATAAACTCTTTTGATTAATGAAATGCCTAAGTATGGGGCTATCTTGAAATCAACACCAAATTCTTGCATATTTTTTCATGACTAACATTCATTTGACATTCATTCATTCATCCATTCATTGCATGTACATATCACCATAATCATTCACTAAGGCTAAAACCGTATAATCTGTAGTTGCAACACTATAAGTCTGGAATCACGCCATTCTTATAAGACGAGTCGAAAAGCTAGAATTATGGAAGCCGAGTTCAATGAGAGACTTGAAAGGATGGAAAGGACCCAAGAGAATTGCAAGAGCAGTTGGCTAAGTCGCAACAGGAAGCAAGAGATCTGATGATAAGATCTCGAGAGGAATCACTAGAGCAAAGAGATCAAATGGCCAAAATGATGGAGATGATAACAACTTTGGCCAAAGGAAAAGGACCCTTGTAGAGTCCTGATATCATAGAACCCCAATCAAGAGCTAATCAAGATTCGCACTATCCCCCAGGATTCACTCCACCTCATGCCCGTGAAATGCAAAGAGGATATCATCAAGGGGAACCCGCAGGCCTGGAGCAACGACCTGTACCACCTGCTCATCTAGAACAAGGCATATTCGTATCGAACCCCGGAGCTACTCCTGCTGATCCCAATGTTCCAGATTTGAATGATCCAGTAGAAATAGCCAGGTTAAAAATGCATGATCATGATGCCCAGGATAAGTATAGGAGCTTGGAAGAAAAGCTCAAGGCGATAGAAGGTACTAAAGTCTTCTCTGCACTAAATGCCAAAGAGCTTAGTTTGGTGCCCGATATGGTTTTGCCTCCAAAATTTAAAGTGCCAGATTTTGAAAAATATGATGGAACGAGATGTCCAAAGGCGCATCTTATCATGTTTTACCGGAAGATGACTGGTTATGTGAATGAAGATAAATTGCTAATACACTGTTTCCAAGACAGCTTGGTCGGATTGGCCCTTCGATGGTATAATCAACTCAGTAGAGAAAGGATCCGATCATGGAAAGACTTAGCATCAGTATTTTGTGAACAATACAAGCATGTATCCGACATGGTGCCTGATCGACTAACTCTGCAGATGATGGAAAAGAAACAGACGCAGACTTTTAGGCAATACACGTAAAGATAGAGGGATATCTCGACCCAAGTAGAACCCTCATTAACTAAAACTGAAATAACGGTCCTCTTCATCAACACTTTGAAAGCGCCGTTTTATGATAAGTTGGTGGGAAGCGCCACGAAAGACATCACAGATATTGTAATATCTAGGGAACTTATAGAAAATGCCATCAAGAGTGGAAGGATGGAAGGCCTCGAGAGCTCGAAAAGGGTAGCACCCATAAAGAAAAAATAGGTAGAAACCCATATGGTGGGAACTGAGAGCCACCACACTTCTAATCCTTACCCAACCCAATCACGACCTTGATATCACCCACCTCCAAACTTCTATTTTCCTCCCCAAAGCCCTTACTATCAAGCACCTCCTCCTTACCCCATCTACGCCACAGATAACCAAAGACCATTCGCCATGTTCCCACCAAATACCATGCCTGCTCAAAGCCAACCCAAAAATGAACAAAGACCGGCAAGACCCAATCCTGAAAAACCTCAATTCACCCCAATTCTTGTGTCATACAGAGAGTTGTACCCAAAACTATTGGAAAAACAATTAATATCCCCACATTATATGGCACCGCTGAAGCCTCCATACCCAAAATGGTACGATCCTAATGCTAGTTGCATGTACTACGCTGGAAACTAAGGGCATTCTACAGAAAATTGTCTGGCCTTTAAAAGAAGGGTTTAAGGACTTATTGATGCAGACATTTTACGATTTGATGGTACTAGTAATACAGTTGGAAATCTGTTCCCTAACAACACTAAAGGGAACGTGAGCGTGGTGACAAAAGAAGACACGTGGCGAGCCAAAAGTTGTGTTTCTGGAATAAAGACACTGTTGCGAAGGATTTAGGAGGAAATGGTTGAAAAGAGGCCGTTGTGTCATCCCAAGAATTTTTGAAGAAGGAAATACAAAAAGTCAATATTTTTGTGATTTCCATAGGTTGAAGGACATGACATCTAGTCTTGTGAAGGATTCAGAAAATTACTTCAAGACATGATGGACAACAAGGAAGTCGAGATCTTTAACAAAGTGGTAGAGGCCGATGAAGGAGAAATATGCGCTTCTGATAATCAATCATTAGGTTTCCCTTATAGTGCCGATCGACCATTGGTAATTTATTATGAGGCAAAAAAAGAACAAGTAAAACTAAAGATGATAATTGAAATACCATCTCATTTCCCTTACAAAGACAACAAGGTGGTACCATAGAAATATGATGTCAATATTATCACACCTGAAGGTGAAAAATACAAAGCTACGACTGGAAGTGTTGGCGAAGTAGGACACTTTACCCGCAGCGGGAGATGTTATTCTCCTAAAATGGTTGAACCAATGAAGAAGACTAGTGACTCAAACCAGAAAGCGAAGGCACCAATGCATGAGGCCGAGGTTGATCTTGAAACTCCATCTGAACAAGAAGTTAAAAAGCCTGTGAATAAGGAGGAAGCACATGAATTTTGAAGTTCATTAAGTATAGCGAATATAACGTCGTAGAACAATTAAACAAACAACCGGCATGAATCTCGGTATTATCCCTACTGTTGAATTCAGAACCACATCGGAATGCTTTACTGAAAGTGTTAAATCAAGCTTATGTGGCAAGCAATATATCTGTTGAAAAGCTTGATAGGTGGGTGAATAACCTGAATACGGATAATTTCATTTCTTTCAGTGATGACGAAATACCGCCAAATGGTAGGGGCTCTGTAAAAGCATTGCACATCACAACCCGTTGCAAGGGTTATATAATACCGAATATGCTCATTGATAATGGGTCGGTACTCAACGTCATGCCTTTGGCCACGCTTTCTAGAATTCCAATTGATATGTCTTATCTGAGGCCTTGTCACTCTACAGTAAGGGCATTCGATGAGACAAGATGAGAAGTCATGGGAAAGATTGAAATTCCTCTAGAAGTGGGCCCCTATATATATGATATCGAGTTCCAAGTCATGCAAATCACGCCTTCGTATAATTGCCTTTTAGGGAGGATTTGGATCCATTCTGCGGGGGCAGTTCCTTCATCTCTCCATCAAAAAGTAAAGTTTATCATGTATGGCCGTTTGATTACTATAACGGGTGAGGAAAATATTGTCGCATCTATCTCTGCTGATGCACCATACCTCGAAGTAAGCAAAGACGTAGTAGAATGTTCCTTCCATTCCTTCGAATTTATAAATGCTACATTTTTTGCTGAAGGAAATAGGATTCCCATGCCCAAGCTGTTAAGGAATACCAAAATGGGGATTAAGCTAACTGTGGGAAAGGGAGCCCAAGCGAAGAAAGGTTTGGGAAGATACCAGCAAGGGATAGTTAGAGCACTAAAACCAGTGCACCACAAGGCTCGATACGGTTTAGGGTTCAAACCAGATATACGACAACGAAGAAAGCAGTTGCAGAGAGATCAAGAAAGAAGGATTGCAAGAGTCTTAGGCCGAGAATTGGAATGGGAGCCCATAATGTATCCTCTTTTGTCAAAAACATTTACATCTGCAGGAATGATATACCCAGGGCAAGACAATTCACGAAGCACGCTGTTCTTAATTGAAAGGGGTCTTTAGAATGTCAGTATAAATGTCATTGACAAAGGAGATAACGCAATTAAAGATGTTTCAATGATACGCCCTTGTCCTCCTGGTTTTGTTTTGAACAATTAGACTGATGTAGATCTTCTTGTAGTCTCTAAGTCTTCTCCAGAGTAATGCTTAATGTTAACTCTTCTTTTTGTGTACCCTTAAGTAGTGGGATTCTTTTGTAAGAGCTTATGTTTTCTCTTTATCATTTAAATGAACATTAATGGAGATGCATTTTGTCATGGTCTCTTCATTCTCATTAACTTCATAATTATTCCCTCTTCTCACAGCCTGTCTTTACATGTACCTCATATCATGCCATAACATTATGCTTGTTAGTCCCAATACTTTGATACTCCTCTATAGTTTTCTTTTCCATTCAACTTTCAGGTGCTCAGATATCAACGACATGAGCAAACCCGTTACAAGTCTTGAAATCGATTTCGAGAAAGCTATTTGTTTAGGAGAATTTGAAGCTAAGGAAAATGCTGAAGACTATGTCTCATCCCCTGACTTACTAAGAATGGTAGAATAAGAAGATAAATAGATTCTACCCCATCAAGAATCTGTTGAGATAGTAAACTTGGGAAATAAAGACAAGAGGCAAGAAGTGAAGATTGGGACCTCTATTTCAGATGACACCAGACATGATTTGATCGCGTTGCTTCATCAGTACAAAGATGTATTTGCATGGTCGTATCAGGACATGCTAGGATTAGATGAGGATGTAGTGGTCCATAGACTCCCACTGAAACCAGAATGCAAACCCATTTAACAGAAACTAAGACGAATGAGACCTGAAATGCTGTTAAAGATAAAAGAAAAAGTCAAGAAACAATTTGATGCTGGCTTCCTACAAGTCTCTAAATACCCAAAACGGGTAGCTAACATAGTCCTAGTATCGAAGAAAGATGGCAAGGTATGAATGTGTGTAGATTATCGCGATCTGAATCGAGCAAGTCCCAAAGAAAATTTTCCCTTGCCACACATTGATACGTTAGTGGATAACACAACAAAACATTCATTGTTTTCTTTCATGGATGGATTCTAGGGTTATAATCAGATAAAGATGGCTCATGAGGATATGGAGAAAACTACCTTCGTAACGATGTGGGGAGCATTCTGTTATAAGGTATGCTGTTCGGATTAAAGAACGCTGGGGCAACATATCAGAGGGCCATGGTGATATTGTTCCATAACATGATGCACAAAGAAATAGAAGTCTACGTCAATGATATGATTGTCAAGTCCAGGGGGAAAAGGAGCATGTTGGGAACCTCGGGAAGTTGTTTGAAAGACTAAGAAAGTTCCAGCTGAAGATTAATCCAGCCAAGTGTACGTTTGGGGCTACCTCGGGAAAATTACTAGGTTTCATTATCAGCGAGAGAGTTATTGAGGTTAATCCAGATAAAATAAAAGCCATACAAGAATTACCACCTCCGTGCACGTAAAAGGAAGTCAGAGGATTTTTAGAAAGGTTGAATTACATCGCCCGATTCATTGCTCAACTTACCAATCAGTGTGACCCAATTTTTCGACTCCTTCGGAAACATAATCCGGGAGAATGGAACGAGGAGTGCCAAGTGGCTTTTGACAAGATAAAATAGTATTTGTCTAGTCCCCCGGTGCTAGTACCGCCAAATCTAGGAAGACCGTTAATATTGTATCTGACTATGTTCAAAAATTCAATGGGTTGTGTACTGGGGCAATATGATGAGTCGGGGAAAAGAGAACAGACGATTTACTATCTCAGCAAAAAGTTCACAGAGTATGAGGCAAAGTATTCGTCAATTGAAAAATTCTATTACGTTTGGTTTGGGTAGTTCGGAGGCTCAGACAATATATGTTGTATCATATGACATGGTTAATTTCAAAGCTGGACCCAATAAAGTACATAATGGAATCGCCTGCACTCTTAGGAAGAATGGCACGATGGTAGATCCTATTATCGGAGTACGACATCATCTATGTGAACCAAAAGTCAATAAAAGAGAGTGCAATAGCTGACTTCTTAGCAACTCGAACAACGGAGGAATACGAGCCATTGAGATTTGATTTTCCAGATGAAGACTTGATATGCATTATAGAAAAAAATATGAGTCATCAAAAGAGAAGTTATGGAAGATGAGCTGTGATGGTGCATCGAATGCATTGGGGCATGGGATTGGAGCAGTCTTAGTATCACCAGAAGGAATCCATTATCCGCTCACTGCCAGGCTGAATTTTTTCTGTACCAATAACATAGCGAAATATGAGGCTTGTATCATGGGACTTCATGCAGCTATTGAACGAAACGTCGAAATCTTAGAAGTGTACGGGGACTCAGCATTGGTGATTTACCAAATCCGTGGAGATTGGGAAGTGAGAGATTCGAAATTAGTTAAATACAACGATCTAGTGGCAAAACTGATTAAAGAATTCAAAGAAGTGACGTTTAATTACTTCCCACGAGAAGAAAACCAATTGGCTGATGCCTTGGCCATTTTGGCTTCAATATTCGAAGCGAACAGAGAAACAGAAATACTGGCTCTCCAAATGAGCATATATGAGGTCCCTACACATTGTTGTAGCATTGAAAAGGAGATAGATGGATGGCCATGGTTCCATGATATCTTAGAATATGTCAAGAATCAAAGGTATCCCGAACAAGCAAATAAGAACGACAAAAGAACAATCAGAAGAATGGCAGTGGGATTTGTTCTTGATGGGGACATCCTGTACAAAAGAGGAAAAGATCAAGTGCTCCTAATATGCGTGGATGCTGTTGAAGCTAGAAAAATACTTGAAGATGTCCATGAAGGAATTTGTGGAACGCATGCTAATGGTTTCACTATGGCTAGGCAGATTATGAGACTCAGTTATTACTGGCTGACGATAGAAAGCGACTGCATTAGTTATGCCCGAAAGTGCCACAAATGTCAAATTTACGGTGATATAATTCATGTAGCCCCTTCGTCCCTTCATGTCATGACTTCTCCGTGGCCTTTTTCTATGTGGGGCATGGATGTTATAGGGCCAATTTCCCCAAAAGCTTCTAATGGACACCGGTTCATTTTTGTGGTTATTGATTACTTCACGAAATGGATGGAAGCCGCTTCGTTTGCTAATGTGACGAAGACTGCAGTTTACAGGTTCTTAAAAAAGGAAATCATATATCGATATGGTTTGCCTGAAAGAATCATTTCAGATAACGCCTTGAACCTGACCAACAAGATGATGAAGGAAGTGTGTGAGCAATTTCAAATAAAGCATCATAAATCCTCACCCTATCGCCCGAAAATGAACGGAGCTATGGAAGCGGCCAACAAAAATATTAAGAGGATTATTGTAAAATGACCGAGACATATAAAGACTGGCACGAAAAGCTACCATTCGCTTTGTATGCATATTATACATCTGTGCGGACATCTATAGGGGCAACTCATTTCTTTCTGGTCTACTGAATGGAAGCTGTGCTACCTATCGAAGTTGAGATTCCCTCTCGACGAGTGTTGATGGAGTCGAAACTAGAGGAATCAGAATGTGTTCGAGCTCGATATGATCAGCTAAATCTTATCGAAGAAAAATTTTTGAAGGCAATTTGTCATGGACAGATGTACCAAAAGAGAATGATCACAGCCTAAAACAAGAAGGTACGACCAAGAGAATTCCACGAGGGAGAACTCAGACTGAGAAAGATTCTCCTAATATAAAAAGACTTTCGAGGAAAATGGGCACCAAATTGGGAGGGACTATACGTCGTAAAGAAGGCCTTCTCGGGTAGAGCTTTGATTCTCACTGAGATGGATGGGAAGGAGTTACCTAATCCAGTGAACTCAGATGCTGTAAAGAAGTATTATGCCTAAAAAAAGGATCAAGATGAAAACCCGGAAAGGGTGTCTTGGTAAACAAAAAGGATTAGGATGAAAACCCGAAAGGGCGTCCTAACGAAGCAGATTTGAGCTTAGGGAGTAAGACAATTTGAACAAGGAGTCAAACAGTGAGACTACAGTATTTGAAACATTTCTGGAAGTTTGAAATCTTCTACGCAAGAAGCCATGCTCGAAAAGATTCTTGATTAAGAAACGTGGAAGAGTTCATGCATTGAATATCTAGAGCATTTGTAGCCACTGAATACGATCCCCTTTTCTTTTTTACTATTCTTGGTCAACTTTCTTTGTTTTTTACTTTTGAAATAAATAAATGTGAGGTATCCCTTTCGTACCTACCTGGCCATTTTCATGCATCTCATTGTATGGTTTATTTAAATAATAAATAGTAGAATGACATACTTTAAACAAAAGAAATGTTGAGCATTAACCGGATGAGAATTTGATAAGTACAAGAGCCTCAAAGCAAGGACAAAGTTCAACAGGGGGCAAAAAAGTGATATCTGAGAAGCGCAGATTACTCGTAAAGCTTAGGGACAGGTACAAAGCCTAAAGAAAAAGTCAAGAATCGAAGCAATGAATGCAGATCATCATAAAAATCGTAATGAAAAGGGACATACGAGAAACAAGCCCAAGGCGCATAGCATAATCATATAGGCATAAAGGCATTTAAGACAAACATGTGCATATCATGATAACATCATGCATGACATATACAGGTACTCTAGCAGAGCAAGAGGTTTTGATGATAGTTGTACTGAATCAAGGAAAAAGACACCCGAGTTGCACCGGATGATATGTTTTGGTATTTTGATATTTTTATTTCTGTTTTTCAGAAATCAACTCATATTGCGAGAGGTGAGTTGAACCTCAGGACATGCTGAGGTATTTTCAATTTATGTTTGAAAAATCAACTCATATTGTAAGAGGTGAGTTGAGCCTCAGGTCACACGCTGAGGTATTTTCAATTTCTGTTTTTCAAAAAAATCAACTCATATTGCGAGAGGTGAGTTGAGCCTCAGGTCATGCACTGAGGTATTTTCAATTTACGTTTCAAAAGATCAATTCATATTGCGAGAGGTGAGTTGAGCCTCAGGCCACATGCCGAGGTATTTTCAAATTCTATTTTTTAATTTCTATTTTTCAAAAAAATCAACTCATATTACGAGAGGTGAGTTGAACCTCGGGTCACATGCCGAGGTATTTCCAAATTCTATTTTTAATTTATGTTTCAAAAAATCAACTCATATTACGAGAGTTGAGTTGAGCCTCGGGTCACACGCTGAGGTATTTTCAATTTCTATTTTTCAAAAAAATCAACTCATATTGTGAGAGGTGAGTTGAGCCTCAGGTCACACGCCGAGGTATTTTCAATTTTTTTGCTTTTTCAAAAATTAACTCATAATCTGAGAGATGAGTTGAATCTTAATTCACATGCCGAGCTATTTTCAATGTTTGTTTTTCAATAAAGAATAAAGAATGGAGCTCATTGAAGACATAGATTTTGCCTCCCTAAAGTTGCAATGGAACAGGTTGATGTTATAAGTCTTATCTCCCTGAAGTTGTAGCAGAGAAGACTGAAGATATCAGATCTTATCTCTCTGAAGTGGCAGACGAACAGATCACAGCAAACCTTATTTCCCTGAAGTTACAGTGGAGCAGTTGCAGTGAAGCAGATCGAAGACAATGAATCCTATATCCCTAAAGATACGAGTAGATTGGAGCGACAAGTCATATCTCTGAAGTTGCGGTGGAGTGAATCAATGCAACAAGATGCGGTGGGTTAGAATGAGACTACTTGGAAAAGAGGAACACCAAAACAAGTCAAGACTCAGCAAGACCGGGCAAATTTGGTCTTCCTTGAAAGTCTTTGCTCCGTTCCCATTGCACGACAATGAGCAAAGAGGGGAAGCTGTAAGACCCACAATTTTCCCAGGCCTACGACCAAAACCTCTAAGCCTATCACAAACCCGAATGGCCTACTACAAGCCAAAACCCAGACACCTAAACAACTACCCTTAACTAAACCTACCCAATACACATGACCCAAAACAAACCCATTTACATCAAGACCCAAATCAACCCAAATTAATAGCCCAAACTTTAGCCCAATACCCCCAACATTATCACGAACCCTAATACCCCTAACCCTAGCTGCTGCCGCCTCTTGCTCTGCCAAAGTCTACCACTTGCACCGGCCACTGCCTCAGGTCAAATCCACCGCCCTCCACTTGCCTCTGCACCTGCAAACAATAAAGAAGAAAGGACAGCAAAAAATAATAAAAGAAAAAGCATGTAAAATGGCTATAAAAGCCAATCGAAAATTGTTGTAAAGGGTTGGATTTTTTTAATACAAACAGAGAGATATATACGAAAAAAACCTTCAAAAACAAAAAAAAAGTATTTGATTTTCTTCCCGCTGATGCATCAAGAAGCAGATTCCTAATATACCAAACACACACAAATATCATCAAACAACGAATATAAAAACAGTAGCCGAGAACTCTAAGGTGATTTTATTTTTGCTTTACTTGCGAATCTGTCCTTTCTTTTGCATATTTATATACATACAATAATAAATAAAAGGGAAATAAATAACCAAAAGAAATAATAAAAAGGAGAAACTTTTACCCTTTTCGAAAGTTTGGCCACCGTGCACGGTGGCCGACGACGGTGGCCGACGGCCACACCACGGCGGTCCATTCCCCGGATTCTGGCTCGAGCCAAGAGAAATAGCAGAAGGGAAGGATTTTTTTTTAATAGCATGAGAGAATGAAATTTTTTGGAACATTTTTGCCTTCAATAGCAAAACAAAACGACGTCGTTTTGGCTTTAGCTCATAAGCCTCAAAACGACGCTGGTTTATACAGGACTCGATCCGTCCGACCCGACCCGCTAGAGGATCTGCGTGTTTTTATTTAATGGGTTAATTGCGTGCGCGGTCCTTCCGCTTTTTCATGCATTTACAATCAAGTTATTTTTTTATTCTTAATTTGGCCTTAAGATTTATCGCGCTTTTCAATTTAGTCCCCCATGCCGCACCGCATTTTGGCTGGAGGGGTTTATTGCGCTTTCGGTCCCTCTGCTATTTTTGCGCTTGCAATTCGGTCCCATTGCCCTTTATTTCCTTTTAAATTTGCCCCAAGATTTCTGTTTTGATTTTGATTCCGTCCTTTTTTCATCATTTTTGTTGTTTGCTTTTTAAATATGATCTGTAATATTACATTATTATTATTATTATTATTATCATTATTATTATTATTATTATTATTATTATTGTTTTCTACTATATATATATATATTCTTTTTAGTATTTCTTATGTTATTTTTACTATTATTACTATTTTCTTTTACTAGTATTACTTTTAATATATCATTATTATTATTCTCTTAATATTAATTATTATATTTTATTTAATAACCACTTTTGATATTATATTTTTACTTTTTTATTTACTATTATATATATATTTTTTAATATTCACTATTATAATTTACTATTTTATTTTTTTCATATTTGTTTTTTTTTAACTCTATATTAGTATTATATTATGTTATTCCTCTTCTTATGCACACTTACTTTATTATTTTTGTTATTACTTTTTTACCTTTTGTATTTATTATTATATTATATTTGTCATTATTTTATTACTATTAATATTTTCATTATTATAACTTTCATTATTCTAATATTCTAATATTTTATTTTAATATTTTTCATTAAGTGTATCATTGTTTGCATTATTTATTTATTTATGAATTCTTATCACAATAATATTATTAGTTTTTCTCTGTTATTTTAGAAAAAAATTTTATTCATATTTTTAATTAATTTTAATAAATAAGGCAATGTATCGATTTTAACATTAAGTCGTTGATTTCATTGCTATGTTAGGTGAATATCATTGGCTCGTGTTAAAACGGGATGTCCTTCTAAAAATCAATAAAATTCTAAAAATTCTCGTTTTTTAATCGGATCATGATTAACCATTAAATTGAACTCGTATTTTTAAAAATTAAGACAACGCGTGTTTAACGAGATACCAATTTTTGGCGTCGCGAGGGTGCTAATAACTTCCTCGTGCGTAACCGACTCCCAAACCCTATTTTCCTCTGGAATTTTGACGTAGACATAAACTTGGCCTTCTTTCTTTATTCAAAACTAAATTTTCTTTTTAAAAAAAGCGGATTTATTAGGTGTCCGATCACACCTAGGAAAAAGGATTGGTGTCGACTCCCCTTTTTAATAAAATCGAGTTTCGATTTCCAAATTTTCAATAAATCGCCTCAATTAGTGACCAAGCGAATTTTACGTCGCTACAACACTAATATGTCCCAACCAAGTAACCAAAATAACTACAATTCATGTTTTAAATATAACATATCATCACAAAACTTGTTTACCTTAACTACCAAAACAAATTCATTCATTGATTTACCCAAAATATACTACTAAATACATGCATATAAATATATATTTGTATCATTCACAACCATATTTCAAGTTTAACTCTTTTCTAATTAAACTCTATACATGCCATATAAACCATAAGATGTATAACAAAGTCTACCGGAGCAATTTGGATAGTGTGGTTCGACGTGTTGATCCGATCCTCCGAACTTCTTGAAAGTCTACAAAGAACATTCAATGACACAAGTAAGCTTAATGAAGCTTAGTAAGTTCATTGGCTTTAAAATAAATCTTACCGAACATGCTACATCAATAATTCATTAAATAAGCATTTCATTAACATTTCCTACCAATCACAATTTCAATTAATAAAATTCACTTGATTGAGCTTAATATCAATACCCACTTATATTCTTCCACATTAATTCTATATAAAACTTACCAATACTTGTCAAATTAGAAAATGTCTTACGGATTTGAGGACATCGTTTTCTTTGATGCCATAGTCCGACTATGGTCTTCCACAATTGCCATGGCCCTACCATGGTCTTACACTCGTAATGCAATAACCCAGTTATGGTCTTATCATCAGAATGCCATAGCCCAGTTATGGTCTTACACGTATACATATACTACCATGGTCCAACCATTGTCTTACGTTTAAGGTACTATAACCCAATTATGGTCTTTTCATTAAAATGCCATAGCCCAACTATGGTTTTACATTTAAATATTTCCATGGTCCAACCATGGACTTATCTATCAATTCATCTTGTGCCACGGAAAGACCGTATTTAATCTGCGTTCCACTTAACTTGAACTTTCAATTCAATTTCCATATTTTTACAATAATCATAATTCAATTACAAAATTATGAAATAATACTTTATATCTTTCCTAAATTAACAATTAATCATGAAAGTTCAACCATATGAACTTACCTGGGTTAATTCGTAGAATTTGTTGTAATTCATGGACTATTCGGCTAATTTCCCATTTTCACGATTTTCTTCGAGCTTTTGATCTATAATATAAAATTATTCATTTATTAGCATCTAATTCAATTCTAATTCACTTCATAATTTATACCCTTAAATTTTTAAAATTATACATTTACCCTAATTTTTACAATTTTTACAATTTAGTCCCTTATCAATTTTCCCACCAAATGAGCTAATTTTTCTCAATTAACAATTTCTCTAATTATTTTAGGCTACTATACAGCATTTTATATTTAGAACTTCAGTAACAAAGCCTAATTCTTAACCTTTTCATAGTTTAGTCCTAAAAATTGATTTTTATTAAAATCACTTGATAAAATCATCACATTAAAAAATTAAAGCTTCAATTCCATGTTAATTCATTATAAACGTCCAGCACTCATCAATGGTAACTTTTAAAATGACGCCTAGAATCAAAAACTAATGAAATAGATAGTTGGGCCTAATTGTAAAAGTCTTAAAAACAAAAAAAAAATTCAAGAAAAGAGCAAGAATTGACTCGCATGAAGTGAAAATATGAAAAACCAGCTTCTTAGGGACCTCTTATGGCATTTTGCTAAAGCTTTTGAAGAGAATTAGTTTAGTATTCTCTTGTAAATTCAATTTCTAAGCTTAATTTTATTAAATTTTCAATTTTGCCTCTTGTTCACACTAATTTTTGTTATTTCTTGGACACACATGCCGTCCAGCCTTATGATAAGTGTATAATTGTCGATTTGGTCCTCTCTTAATTACCTCTTAAGCCATTTAATCATTTTAACTTGTTTTACACCTTTTTCAATTTAGCCCTTTTTAATTAATTAACTATCAAAATGTTAAAATTTTCTAACAAGACTTTAATACTAACTCAATGATACTCCGTTAAATAAATTAATAAGAAAAAGAATTAAAATGTGTTAAAAACTATAAAGTTAAATAAATAATAAGAAAAAAAAATTGAGTAAATGTGTAAGCTTATTAAGAATATGTAAGTTGAGCTCAAAATAAATACATACAATTAAGTGACTAAAATAAGTAAGAAATATGACATAGGTTGAGTGGTTAGGTGTCAACGCCTCCATCTTAGAAGTTCTAAGTTCAAACCTCATTCCTCTCATTTTTTTTCCTTTAAGTTTAAGCAACCTAGGATAAAAGCCACACTAAAACAAATATTTTTTAAAGTAAAAACTGAACAAGAAATAAGTTTAGGCCTAATGGTTAGTACGCTAGTTTCCTTCCCAATTGACCTAGGTTTGAATCCCTTATTTCATTTCTATTTCATAATTTCACCAAAAACACTCTAAAACATATCTGTATGATTAAGCATTAGAAACTATCAAGAAATAAACAGTAGCCCAACCATTAAGGCTTTAGCTCCCCCTTAGAACCCAAGTTTGATTATCCTCCTATAACAACATGTTCTTCAGTGGTACTGAAAATGGCGGTTTCGAAACTTTGTATTCCAACGATCGAGTCAGTAAATATTATTTAATAATATTTACAACTTTATTATACTGTTTTATTGAGTTTTGATATGATAATTTTTGTTAATTGTTCTGTTAGTCAAGGTACAAGTAGTGTATACTAAAAGCCAATGGTTTTGGAAAATGAGGTATCAAGACCTCGTTTTCATAAATTGATCTTATAAATATTAATGTTAAATGTTTGCAAAGCTATTATATAAGTGGATTGAAGTTTTGTTTGGAAATTTTGGTGATTTGATATTTAATTGAGGAAAAAAGACTAAATCGTAAAAGCTGTAAAAGTTAATTGCTATTGATTTTTATTGATTAAAAGGCTTAATTAGTAAATGTTTAGAGGTTGGATTGGCAAATAGACATTTTACCATGATCGTGTATGGTTAGTAGTGGATTTTCATGAATTATGTATTAAAAAGTTTAAGTTATTTTTATTAAATAAAAATGGTAAAACATAAAATAAGTATGAATTGTCATCATTTTTTTCTTTCTTTATTTTCTACTACCGAAACCATGATTTTTGGAAAATCAAAGAATTGATCAAGCTTCTTTCTTTTTGCATGATCGAGATTTGAATAAATCAGAAGATAAAAGTGAAAAAGGAAAAATTGCGAAATATTCCTCAGAGTCGTGTTTGAGGCTGTTATGGTTAGGTAAGTTCATATGAAGCTTACTATGCTATTTTACTTATATTTGAATTATATTTAGTGCATATTAATTTATATAATATGTAATATTTTTAGTTTTGGCATATGATGGATTAAATCGTAAAACAAGGGTTATATGCTAAATACAAGTATTTTATGGAATTAAGTGGATAAGAAATATGGTATATGCAACACCCCAAACCCGACCTAGACCTTATGGCTGAACCCGATTGGGTCATAAAGAATGAGTTTTGAAAACTGAATTGTTTAAATAAACAGTTCCATTTTTATAACTCGTGTTCTTTTATAACTATTATCGAAATCATCATTTAATTAGCTCATTTACCAAAACTTAGTGTACAGCGAAAGTTTTAAAATTGTTATATTTTAAAAAGGCAATTTGTGTTTTTAGAAAACCTTAGTCTTCGTAAAATCGTGTTTCCAGTCAAACTTTGTAATGAAATCATCAAAAAATGCATCCAAAAACCAAAATAAAAACCAACAGTCTAGAAGTCCAATTATTACAACATACCCAGAAATAAATCTAAAGTTTAAGTAAAAATTTTATTTGAAGTCAGTTTATAACAGGTGGTCACTGTTGAGTCTCCGCTGCACCGGTCCACCTAAGACTGTGATTACCTGTTAAAACAGACAAACAGACATGAGTTTTCGTAAACTTAGTGTGCAACCCAACAGAGTTAAATATGCCATACATATAGATACCACAAACATACTTTGATGGTTATTGAATCCACTAAAAATAATTCCTACTAAATAACTCTAAATAGTAGTAAAGAGTGGTAGTAGGGTCGAATCCACAGGGATTGGAAGTCGTAATCAACTTCTGTGTTCACTTATGAACAAAATATTCGTCGTGTCAAACGTCGTGTCAAGTGTTGTGCCCACGACACCAAGCGTACCTGCAATAAGAATAAACAATTAAATCGAGAGAGTTTTTGAATGTTTAAGAAAGTAAAATAACCTAATTAGCTTAAATAAATGACTGACTACTATTGAAAATAAATGTAAACTGGAAATAAATTTAGATTCTTATAAATAGATAAAATAAGCCTTAGACTTAGACTCTGTAAATTTCGTGTTAAGAATAGATCCTTGAAAATTGATCTTCTCCTCCAAATGATAAGCTTGTTATAGTGATTAAGAACGTCCTAACCACCAATTCTTCCTCTCGTAGCTGGTCTCGTACGTCCTACAAACCAACCCTTACTAATTATCTAACCGAGATACACGTGTTCTCGATTGAAGATTCGGGTAACCTTGCGTTCTGAAGAACCCAACTCGAATTAACGGCCTTAACACTATGGGTTGTTTAAATTCGATCACTTTTTCCTTGATTTGTTCTCGGAGAATTGAATACAGCATGGCCAACTTCTCCAACTATTAGCAAACATGACTCTAACCCAACGTGCACTTTGACTTGAAATCGAGTTTAACCTTAAGGGATGATTGGTCTATCCCGATACTTCAGAAAAAGGTGAATACCGATCAAAAAGATTTGTAGCACGAATATGAATCTCACGATTCTAGACCGGAAAGAACACCGACCTAAAGTTAAGATGGAATTTAGTGTAGCATGAATTTATTCATGCTTTGTAAACTTTGGAAGGTGATGGGATTTGTATAAAAGATGGTGGAAATTAAGAAGGAAAAGTATTTGGAAAAGAATTGGACCAACTTTGTAAAAGCAAGACAAAAAAAAAATTTAATTTCAAATTGAATTAGGAAAAGACAAAGAGGATAATCCAACTCCAAATTGAAGTAGGAATAGAATTAATTGATTGATGATTTTCTAAGAACAAAAAGCCCCTATTTAACACAGGGTTTACTAAAAACAGCCTAACTAATTTAATATAATAAAATAATATAATATAATATCTTCCTATTTTTAGCTTTTTACAAAGTCAAAATATATGATGAATCCTTAGCTTCCTCCATATTTTTTATTCGCCTTATCTCTATGATTGCATTTCAATTTGGCCCCTTTTTAGCTTGTCTTTCTTCAATTGCATCCCTGATAAGATTAGATCATAAAAACACTTAATTTAGCAGGGTTCAATTCAAAAATAAACCAAATTAAACACAAAAAATATGCAAATTAACATGTTATCATACTTGGAATCAAATTCAAATTTGGGTCTATGCCCTTTTCAAATACAAATTCAAACACAGATACAGATATAGGAAACAAAGTAGATACAGTGAGTCCTACCCCCATCCTCTACACACCATCTCCGACCATTCAATCACACCATGTAGGGTTAAAAACACCCACCCATCCCTAGAACCACATAGTGCCAATGCGACACATACAAATAATATGCAGTCAAGTTGCCAGAATAAAGACGAAATGTCTCCATTCATATTAGTTCCTCCACATATACAAATCCCATCCCAAAACAGATACAGAAATAACAGATTAAACATGCTCAACATGCTTAAATACAGATAGCGGATATACGTCTAACAAGATCATCAGACATGCAAAACAGTATCATACTCATAACAGATTATCGGTCTATCAGATCCCATAGATTTTAGGGTTTGGTTAGCCCTTACCGAACCTATGGTAGGCCCACAGCCGATTGGATCAATCAACCCATGCGACCCTAAGGAAAATTTCAAAATTTTGGGCTCACATGCCCGTGTGGGCCCACACACCTGTGTGGCCTACACGTCCAGATTGGCCATACTTGTGTGGCCTACACGGCCTGGCCCAAAACCCACATGCCCGTGTGGCCTGCACACCCAATTCGGCCTAGCCCGTGTGGCTCATACAACCATGCTCATGCCACCACATGGTTATGTCTAGTGCACGGCCAAGCCTTCATTGATCACACGACCGTGTCTTGCACACAGCCTACCACACGGTCGGTTACATGCTCGTGTGGTATCCACAGAATAGTTTTTCGGCTTTTGCCGAAGTTTAATTTTCTACATTTTGGGTACACACTTGGTACGGTTTTGATTCACCCAACAATGGTTTAGTAGTCAAAAACAACAAAATCGACAACATGAGTCAACATGAAAC
The DNA here is from genome assembly GCA_020496765.1 of Gossypium stocksii. Lineage (NCBI taxonomy): Eukaryota > Viridiplantae > Streptophyta > Magnoliopsida > Malvales > Malvaceae > Gossypium > Gossypium stocksii. Next base: position 30,030,762 of record CM035626.1, on the reverse strand, counting down.
TGACTTACCGCCGATGACGAAACACCATTAACGCGCACTAAACTGTTGGAGTGTAAAACTATGCTTTACAATATTCTCCTAAACACGAAGCTCCACCGATTAAACACTAAAATCCCAAACCATCAATTAAAAGGGGTGTAAGGTTTACTTACCAGCCGGAAGAACCAGAAAATGCAGCAATGATGATTGATCGAGAAATTTCAATAGAAATTAGAGGAAGGCAATAAAAATTAGAGGTGATAGACAAAGAAGAGAAGAAAGACATCAAAGAAAAGAATTTTGGGGAAAAAAGGAAAAAGAAATAAACATAGAATAAATTAAACCCATATCCTAGCCACATCTCTAAAATCTCTCTCCCACTAACCCACTACTATCGAATTTCATCTTTATTAAAACTCTATTAGATAACCAAGAAAAAATTAACAATTTCACTAATGCTGGGATTCAAACACAAGACCTCCTACACACTAACCCCCTTACCACACTTAACCAACAGGCTCATTCTAATATGAACTAACAAACAATTTTATATAAGCCCACCTAACAAGGGTAAAGCTTGGATCAAAAATAACAAAATTTACTAACATGGGACTTGAACCCAAGACTTCTCACACACACCCAGAATACTTAACCACTGAAACAAATACACACTTGTGTCAGATACTTGCAAAAACAAAAATAAATTATTCAGGGCGTTACAGTATAATTGAATAGTATATATATATATTGATGTTAGACAATTTGAAATGTTACGGAATCGAAAAATAGTATTCATTGGAATTTAATAAGTGTTATTAAAGTTCGAAAGAATTAGGTGTTTGATCAGAGATTCCATGATCAATGGCTAGAGATCTTGCATATGTTGTGGATCCTCTGAAGCTTGTGTGAGTAGCATCGAATCATCGGATAATGATGGCTTGAGGTCCACCATTTATGTGGATTCTCTTAAGCTTGTATGAGCAACATTGAATTATCCTTTATCGATGGCTTGAAATTCAACACGTGTTACGAATTTTCTAAAGCTTGTGTGAGCAGCATCGAGTAAAGCATGTATTGTAACCCTGATCCAAAGCTTGTGTGAGCAACTCAAATAAGAAAACGGTAACTAAATGAAAATGAAACGGTTGAAAAGATTGAATATGGAATTGTTCACTAAGTTATAATGAACAAATTGAATAACATGAGATAAATGATATGTTTGTTCTTGTAAAGCTATTGATAACTATGATATTGTTATATTAATGAATCGATCTTAGTTATTTTTGTGAAATCACACACACACACATATATATATTAAAGAATGCTAGGAGGGATACCATGTCATGAATAATTGTGTTTCAATTACTTACTTTAGTAGTAACTGTTAAGGTAAGTTAAGTTAAATTCATATGGATTTACTAAGCATTCGTAATGCTTATCTTGTTTTCTTTTCTGTCTTTAAATGTGTTATTTTGGGGAATGTCTCCGTCAAATCAACTTAGAGCTCACATTTTCCAACCTCTATTTTGGTAGTCTTTTAGTTATTTCATATTCGGATATGTGGCATGTATATACGGTTGTATTTGCGTTTAAGTAATTTTGGGTGTTCATGATATTGGTCTAATGATGGTGGATGATTTGGTATTACTAAGAGATATGAAGTGACAAGTGAATAGCTAATTTGAAATGTGATTTACTCAAGCTAATGAATATGCATATGTAAATAGGATTATGGTATTGTATATGCGTATAAGCACTTTGACTAGGCTTATACCATTTTGAATGACCATGTGTATAATTATTCAAGCTTTGATGGTTGCTTGGTTGTTGGTTGTTGAAATTATTTGTGCAAGTTTAGCATCTTTCGTATATTTGGCTTATTGAATGTGTACATATGGTTTAAGTAGTTTGGATTGCTTTATTTGATGATATGATTATGCCAAGAGAAAATGAAGCATAATTTTTGTTGGAATGGATACGGAATGTTAAGTTGTTCATGCTTGAATGTAGGGGTGAGCGTTCGATCAAATCGAATGAAAAATTTTCGAGTTAATCAAGTTGACGAATCATATTTTATCATCTTAATTTGATTTGAAATTTTCTCTAATCGAGTCGAGTGAGATGGAATTCGAATTGAATCGAATTGAATATATTTGTTCAAGTTAAATTTTAAAAAATAATTTTAGGTCCTTATAACTATTGTCACCCACCGTAATCAAATTTTTTATTAACTTTCATCACCTCATAAGTTATTTATTAATCTTTTATATATGGGTTAGCTTATTTCTTGCTTAGTTGTTTCAATTATCTTTAGATTCTTGTCACTATGTATTTTGGAATTAACAAATATATTAAATGTAAAAATGTGATTTTTTAAATAAAAGTTATTTTAAAGATAAAATGTGAAATTGATACTAATATAAAATTTTAATGCGAATATTTTATGGCATCATTAATAATTTAATTTTAATATAAATATTCAATATGACTAAACAATTCAATAATATAAATAATATAAAATGTGAAATTTAATTTAATAATATAAATAGTAGCTATAAATAAAAATATTATTATTTATGTTTAGGGATCTTTTTTGAATAATTTTGATTTTTTATTTGGGAGTAAAGGGTGAGAAGTAAAAGTTTAGGGGGAAAATAAAAAGTTTTGAGGGTTTTTAGGAGTAAAACTTTGAGGAAAAGTAAATGGGAGAGTAAAAATTTGGTGGGAAATGGATTTTGGATAGATGAACGGTTGGGATGAGAGGGGAGTAAAAGTTTTAGAGGGAAAGTGGGAATGAGTAAAAGTTTTGAGGGAAAATAAAAGGTTTGAGAGATTGGGGTAAAAATGTAAAATATTATAGTTTGATATTCAATTTATTCGAATTATTCGAGTTATTTGAATTCGAAAATTTAACTCGATTCGAACTCGAAATTCAAAAAAAAATTCGAGTTGACTCGAATAACTCAATTTGTTTAACTCGAAATTTCAAATTTTTTTTCAATTTTTTTGAGTCGAATCGAGTTTTGCTCACCCCTACTTGAATGGTTAATGTTTTTATGTTTGAATTCGTGGTGCCATTGATGACATATTGGTTACACACTTAGGTTGGTTTGAATGAGTATTATACATGTTAAATGTGTACATATATGCATCTATGAACTAAGTTTTAGGTTTGGGCATGAAGTGAACATTTCAACTTTTGATTTTTGACCATTTTGATAAAAGTATCGATAAAATGGAGCAAAGTATCGACACCAAACCAAATGAATAGTTTCAAAATAAACATAATACAAATTTGGTATCGATTATTGCACTTAGTATCAATATTTTCTAATTTTTATTGAGACTTTGAAAATAATATCCTTACCTTGATTTGGCAAAATGCCCAAATGGTATCAATAAACATTTTCGTATTGATACTCTTTATAAAATATCGATACTTATTTACTTGGTATCAATATTTGTCCAAATATTTAAAGTTTTATAATTTAGTCCATATTTAAGCTCAAGTCTAAATTTATAGTGTTTTAAAGCTCGACATAGTTTTTTTTTCATTCTTATTAGTTGATGTTTGTGTATTGATGATTAATTTGAACAAGTTTAATTTAGTTTGTTTGTAGCGTCTCATAACTCGGGTTTGGTGACCAAATCGGGTATGGAGGTGTTACACCTCCTCCTCTCCTATTATTTTTCGACAAAATATTGAGAAAATTACAGGTGACACCCCTAGCGTTTACAAACCCTAGGAATTGACCCAATTCTTTCCTATTAGAATTCATGTATTACCATTTCTAAAAATTCCAAAATAATTAGAATTCTATCATCTTTTTTATCTTCTTTTCCTAATTAGAATTTCAATTTGCCCTTTTTTCAAATCCTAATAGAATTTGCCCTTTATCCTTTTATTTATTTTCTTTTTATCTTCTTTCTCTTTTCTTTACACCATATTTTCAAATTCTTGCTACTGATTATTTTACTATCCCAGATTAACAATATCCTCCATTCAATCGCTCTTTTTATTGAATTTGTGATTGACGTCAATACCATCTTTATTCTTGCCAAGAATCGGTATGTACATCTTGTTTCCAAAATTTAAATTCAGAATTTTCACAATATTACTATTCGACTCTAATCTTATGTTTGATTAATCAATATTTTATGGTTCTTGCTGAAATCTTCCATTAACCTTAATTGAATCTTGATAGCCAATGTTTACTCATGCATAAGTATCACTTGAAGGACCTGTTTTAGGTACCCTCGATCATATTTGAACATAAGGATCATCGCTTGAGAACCTGGTGAAGGTATGCGTTCTTTTAGAAGTGAATCAAGGCAAAACTATGTAACACCCCAAACCCAGCCTAGAAGTTAGGCCCGAATCTGGCGATGTCACATTGAAGAGTTGCTTTTAAAACGGTTTAGTTAAAACTTAGTTCGAACGAAACATGTTTGAAAAGAATTTACTTAGTTAAAAATCAAAGAATTTAATTAAACAAATATTTAAGAAAAACCATGTTTATTAAATATAACAGTAACTAAATAAATCCATAAGTAAAAAGTGAAATCGGAGTTACATAGCCTTATTACATCGCAGTGGAAAAAAAATTTATCATAAAACACTTAATAAATCTATATTTAAAATTCCTAAGTAACTTGTAGTGTGGCGATCTCCGAGTCCCCTCCCTCGTCGAGCCGTCTATTGTGGATCACCTGAAATATTAATAATAAGGGTGTGAGTTTCGCAACTCAATGTGTACGACCCTCAACAATCATTAACATGCAAGCAATCAATTGGGCCTAAGCCCTAATCACAGTATCATCGTAATATATCACATATGCAATGCAGTAAAAACCCTCCCCAATAATCCATCCGCTACACAACATTTCCCGACCAACCTTATACAACTGTGGGGATTTCTAAATCGACCCACCCATCCGCTACACAGCAATGGTAGCCCGGTTGTGGTACTACCTAACGTTGCAGCAAAGCTGCTAATCACATATTGGGCTTTAAAAGCCAGCGGTGGAACCACGGTCGTCAAGCAACCATGCGATCCTCAAATTCTTCCTCTGTACCATAATTCCCACCCATGTGCAACCTAAACAGAATATCATATGAATGCTACAATCATACATGTAACATAAATCCTACATTTAACACGTAGGGGTATTTTAGTCATTTTTGCTCTTAGGGCATTTCGATCATTTTTAAGTTTTATGGATTTAGTACCTACCTGGCCCGTTAACAAGTCCCCGTTGGCCAAAGTGAACAAGCACTATGCACCAGGTAGGATTCCAAAGAAGAGGAGGTGGGTCATTAAGACCTCTTAAGTACCAAGCTCTTCCTAGATCCAATCCTAGACATGCATATACCCATTATCACACTTCAACCTTATGACTTGTCCACGATTGCATTTATGTTTTTAAGTTTTATGAATGTTTGGCAGTTAACAGGTACTAAGCCCAAACCTATATACAAAGCCCATTCTCAACCATATGGCCCATTAGGCCCGAATCACAATCGTATGGCCCATTAGGCCCAAATCCAATTCAAATCATGTAATATGCATGACTAATGCAATTCATATAACCAAATCAATAAATTTCACAAAACTTAGCCTCAGGGCCCACTGGGCCCATTTAGCCACTTTTGACATTTCGACTTTTTGGTATTACCGATATCGTGTGTGTAGTGTTTGTACACACCTGATTGACGACTCGCACTACTCTATTCTCAGCCTCGACCTATAACCAAAACCATTTTCGAATCAATTCCAAACCTTACTAAAAGTTTATCAAATCCCGAAGCCTTACCGTAGCCTTACCGTGAACCTTCGGCTTTTCTAGCCTTTACTTAGCGAATAGTCTCAAATATTCCTAGATCTGCATCAACACACATATTCTATCAACATCAGGTGACTTGTCTTCCACACGAGTCACCCTTATGGCTACACATATATTCGGCCACCTCCCTAAGAAACTGAAATTGAGAATGAGACACTTACCGAAACTCGCCTTCAAACTAACGGCCTAGATATCTGCTGTTTAAGCAATCGGCTTTTTAAAACTAACTTAAGGATGGTAATCAAAGATGAATAGTGATGAAGGAAAAGAAATTGGCAAGGGAGATATGAGTATTCGGCTTTCAAGAAATCAATGATGATATTCAGCTTTTTGAGAAACAAAGAAACTTAATGGAATTTGGTAAAAGAATGAAAAGGGAGAAGAGAGGTTGGCAATAGAATGAATTCAACAAAATAAACCAAAACCCTCATGCACATTCGGCATTCCTTTAAATAGGCACAAGCCGATTCAAGCCTCTCTTGCAGTCCCATTCGGCACCAACTCCCTCTCTCTCTCAATCTCTTATTTTCTCTCCATTATCTCCACCTTAAAAATCTCTCCTGAACACTCCCCTTAGAGTCCATCTTCACGCCACTTCCAACCTTCTAGAAGGCCAAAATTAAACTCCTAAAAATACTAAGCTAGGATCCAAAACTCAAGGCCCAATATTTCTAAGCCTAAAATTCTGGGTGTTACAAACTGTGCCTAGGATAGGGCCACACGGCCATGTCCACATGAAACTCTAGGTTTATCGATTCTCACACGGCCTAGGACCCTCCACACAGCCTGCCACACAATCATGTCTTCCCTTTAGGTTGATTTTTGAAATACCAAACAGCTATAGTCTGTCACACGACCTAACCACACAGTTCGATCACACGACTGTGTGTCCCCTGTTTCTTAAATTTTACAATTTTGCCTAGAATTTTTTTATTTGTTCACGTTAGTCCCTGCTTAATTCTAAAACTGTTTTAGTATGTTATATTACCCAATTAAGTCTATGATATTATGTATTCTGTTAGAATCCACAAACTGACTGGCCGAATTAATATGATGTTTATATAATTGCATGAATTGTGAACAATACACATATGACTATTGCTTCGATATTTGCAATTGTATGTATAGTATGCTTTATGACATTGTTAAACCGAACACTTAACAAGCATGAATTTTACTACTAAGTTGATATGTTATAAGCATATTACTTGCTACTTTATTGAACTGTTATAAGCATATTGATTGCTACCGTATTGCTCTGTTGAAAGCGTAATTAAATGTTATCGTGTTGGTCTATTTGAGCTTGCTTTATTGCATTACATGGGGTGGGACAATATGTACGGAGAAAGTGTTAGCAGTTTGTCTGCACCATTTAGTGGTTTATCCACACCATATTAACAGCTTTTATCTGCACCGATTAGTGGTTTACCCACATCGTCTTAACAGCTATAATCTGCAAATGTGTTGTACATCCACAACCTACTAATAGCTTGTCTGTAAAAAACTTTTATAAAAAAAACTCTATGGTTCATCCACCGTTTTTATTATTAGTGGTTTATCCAGACCGTACTAACAATTCATCTGCAACATTAATGGTTCATCCACACCATGGTGTAAAGGTAGAGGAGTTCTGGGGAACTCATACTATGGAGTTGGGTAGGACCTATTCTAATTAATTGAAATTGCATTGCATTCATAACACCTGTATATGGCTTTGAACGCTGAGATATTATGTTGATGAATTAATCTGATTTACTGATACTTTATATTGCTAATTAATTGTGATTTATTCTATGGATTGATATTCCATATGTTTTGTCTACTATTTGCACTGGTTTCCTCATGATTGAACTCACATTGAGCTTCATATCTCACTATCCTTTTATTTCTATCTCTACAGATAACCCCGAGGTTAGGACACGAATGCGAAATTTAGAGGGTCTCGGCTCAGAATGTTTTATTTTTTTATTAAAAATATTTTAAGATTATTATTTGATATTTTTAGACTATATTATTTTATTTTGAACTGTGACATGGGATTTAGGAATTGAGTTTTTACGTTGCATGGCATTTAATTTTAAGATAACACATTATAACTATTAATGAGTTAAGCATGAATCCCCGAGTTTTATTTAAAAACAAGTAAATGTCATTTTTCCGCTATCAGCTTAAGATAAAAAAAAATTGTGGGTAATAAATAAATGGAAAATTAACTAAAGTTTTTCTTAAAGAACACACTATTACTTAGGAAAGTTAAAACATTTTTTTTTATAACTCTCCAGTTTTTCTGAAAATAAACTAAATTTTCTTCTAAGATAAGTGTTTTAAATATGATTGCATTGGAAAAACTCCAATCGCACTAGATTATCTCAGTGACTAATGTAATCTCTTAAATTCAAGCTTAACATCTAGACCGAGATGAGGAGGTTACACTCCCTAAACTCTCACTTATATAGAATTGATTTTTTGGGTTGTCACTATACAAAATCAGAAAATAATTTATGAGAGTAAGGATACATAATAGGTGGATGGTTGGGTTTAGTCAAATTGTTAGGGCGAAGGTTCTTAAGTTTAATTTTTTTTTAATTAAATTGAAGAATAAGAAGATGATGGTAAAGAAGATAATTGTTGAAATTTTTTTGGGGGTCTGATATTTATAAATTTAGAGATTTTTTTAGATTTTTAATTTTGTAATTTATATATATAATTAAAAATTTAAAATTTAGATGTATATATTTATTTTTAGACTTTTCATGTATAAATTTTTTTTTTGTTTTTTTCATATTTATATATATTTATAATTTTTAGGATGATGACGTTATTATGATATTATCATTATCACATATCAATATTATAAGTTATCATCTATTTTAAATTTAACGGCGTTATAAAAATGTACTAGAATAATGTATTAAAAAATAATTGGAATATGAAGTTAGACAAAATAAAATTATAAATATTAATTTGAGAAAAAATATCAAATTTAGGAGCGAAATGCTTAAGCTAATTTAAAATTAACATACTAGTAAACACATGAGTTGAATCAAAACAACATACAACTAGAACTTAATCCATAAATCATTATTTAATTGAATTTAGTCCTACATTAGATTAGTTGTAAACAAATCAAATAATTTATAAATTTCTGACTTTTCAAATTAGTTTATAATCCATAAAAATGCTAAAAATCTAAAATTTATATTTTCATCCATATTTTTTATATAATTTATTTTACCAATAGTGTATAATTAATACAATATAAATGATTTGAAAAATTTCAAGGAATTTATGTGGATCCGACACAAATTGATACCAAAATATTTGAAGGTGAGTCAACTGGGATGGGCAGGTCACATTCTTTTATCAACATTATTATTTATTTGTTAAAATCTTAAACATAATATATAAAAATATAATGATGCATCTCTTAAGTAAAAAAGAGAAATATGAAATGATTGATAGTAATATGAGATGAATATATGAAGAAAACAAAATGAATGAATTATTGTTGAAGCATAAATCAGGATTGCTGAGATGGTGAGCTTCCAAACAACACCAACCAAATATATATTTTATAATATTATAACTAAATACCTAAAGCATTATATTTAAAATAACCTTTCAAATTATGGCTTCAATCTTCAAATTCCACCAATGGCAATGGCGTAGAGTGAATCCAAAATACAAAAACCAAAAGCAACTATTTTCCTTTCCTTTTCTATTTATTATTTTACAAAATTAGGCAAATATGATTTATTTGTTATTTGACAACTCGTAAAAGTGTTTTTGTACATTTTTATAAATTAGTAAAGCGTCCAAAGTCAAAATTCCCTTCTCATTGTGGGAGATTACTTGAGGTTGAGGAGTAAGTCTGAAGTCGGATTTCACAGCCCACAAGTTATGTTAAACTCTGAATCCATTTTCAACAGATCTTTCATGACCTTAACATTGTAAGTTGTTTATTGGGATAGAAGTTAGAAACACAAAAACTAAAGGTAAGGTAGTGCTATGGAGTTGGATTCAAATTTAATGACAAAAAAAAAATCATTTATTTCTTTTATAAAGGATATTGACTTAGGATATACAAAGATTAAATTTGAGATTTGTGTCTCGCCAAATTATTTCTTATAAAGCTAAGCCTTCCTTTGGGGTTAAGATTAACAACGAGTGAGAAGACTTTGGGCTTTGGCTTTGGTCTGGATTCCTGCAATTCAAGTGGGCCAACACCATTATTAAGTTCTAGGATTGTTCATGTTTGATTTTTATTGAATTTAATGAATTCATTTAGTTTTTGTACTTCAATAAACGAAAATGATTTCATTTGATTTCATTATTCCATCGGTTATCAGAAGGGTTTTAGAAAGAAAAAATAGTTTTCATTTAATCTACTTTTCAATTCCAGGTTTATAATGTTGGATCTAGTGCCCTGAGTTTAATATATTTGTTTGTAAATTTGTAATTTTTTCTAACATATTAGTTAATAAAATAAATTCATTGATTACATTAATATACTTTATATATGATTTTCCTCATATGGTTCTTACACGCAAAGCAAAATGAAAGCAAATGTTGGCTCACTTGTTGTCTAATATTTAACTAATACTAAGCGATATTATGTAGTCGAATCGTAATACGGAAAGGCATCTTGTATTAGCAGATGAACTTAAACATATCATTAATCTAATCGAAAATTAAGAAATTAAAAGACTAATATGTTATCTATCAAGTCCAATTGGGTGATGTTTTGTCATAAGCATCGGAGCTGCTGACTCCTAGAAAATAGAGACATAGATGTGACTGACTAGACTGACTGTACATCAGACTGGACCCAAGAAGAATAGATCCTTAATCTGTTTATTGATTTATTCATTTGTGACATTCATAGTGTAGCATACCTAAGTCCTGAGTGGATGACAGACTATGTGTGTGTGACTCGTATACTTTGATGTAAGTAAAAGCTTGAGTTCAAATAGATAAGGAACCAAAAGTTGGTGCATTGGTGTACGACTTCTGCAGTATGTAGCGTCATTTACAACAATGGAATTCATAGCCCGATACATGGGTAAATGATATCCTCTCATTGGCATTACATGGTTGATGAAAAGTAAACGTGGCCACGGGTCATTCTTTTTTGTAATGAATGACTTAATTACTATTTAAGAGTAATTGACTTTTCATGAAATAAGGTATTGTAAGACCCAATTTTGGCCCAGGTATATCAAACCTTACATCAAAATCCCAAAATACACCCAAATCCATTAAAACTAGAGGTGTGCATGGGCCGGGCCGGACCCAACTAAAAAATTAAGCCCATTTGTCGGGCTCGGGCCGGGCCGGGCCCAAAAAATGGGCCTAAAATTTTGCCCAAGCCTGACCCAAATAAAAATGTTAAAACCCGGGCCCAGCCCGGCCCGCCCATATTAATTTTTATATTATTTTTATATAATTTTAAAATATATATAAACCATCAAAAATACTAAAAACATCAAAATAAATATTTCTCAACAAATTAAAAATAAATTTTAAAAAATATGTAAACTTAAATAACAATAAAATAGATGCAACTTAACAAGTAAATGCCTCTAAAATAATAACAAAATTAACAAATGTCTTTAAAATAATAACAAAATTAACAAAAAAAATAAGTTTTATACAATATCTAAACAATAACAATAAAATAGTAGCAACATAATAGTAAAATGGTAACAAAATAGGGAGAAAATAATAAGAAAATAATATTAAAAAAATATATTTTTTTGTCTTTAGTAAATTCGGGCCGGGCCGGGCCAGGCTCGGGCAAAAAATTCCTTACCCGAGCCTGGCCCATTTTTTAAACGGGTCTTATTTTTTTGTCGGCCTTCGGGCCGGGCACCATGCTCACCTCTTATTACAACCCACACTAAGCCTAAACCAATTAAATACCCAAAACTAAACCCCAACTAAGCAAAGCCCAAATAATCACTAGCCCAATTACCCAAACCCCAACTAAACCCTAAACAGAAAAAACAAGTTTGCAAACCCTAGCTACCCTATCCTCCACTATGCACGTCCTCTCCCACCATGTACTGACGCACCACACCATCTATGTCTGCCCATGTACCTGCAAAAGTGGTAGAACGATCAATAGAAACTAATAGAAACTGTTATATTTTCGGGCTATAAAAAAGCCACGAATTGATTTGTAAAGGGTCAGATTTTTTTTATATACAATAAAAAGAAAGATTCAAACACACACAAAAGATTCAATACAGAAGGAAAAGGCAGCCAATAGCTGAGAAAAATACAGGATTCACGAACGTACCTAGGGTATTTTCATTCAATTTTCCTTTTTTTTCTTTCTTTATTTGTTTTTCCTTCAAATTTGTTATACATACATATAAAAAAGGATTCTAAAACAGGAAAACTAACCTTTTTCTTTGACTTCGCCGAAAAATTGTGGCTTTCGGCCTTCCTACCGGCGCAGACAGGGGCGCCGGCATCGACAACCGGCGACCGGCGGTGCGGCGATTGACCAGAGGATGGCCAGATTGTGAGAGAGAGGTAGAGAGAATTTGAGAGGAAAACTTTGTTTTTTTTTTTTTAAATGAAAGAATGAAATTTTTGTAAAAATTTTTACCACTTATAGCTTACCCAAAACGGCACCGTTTTGGGCCAAAGAATAAACGCCAAAACGGCGTCGTTTTATGCTTGACCCGCCCACACGACCCGACCCCCAGAGGATTCACGTGCTTTTAGTACATGGTCTTATTGCGTTTTTGGTCCTTCTGCAGTTTTAATTTTTTTAAATTTAGCTTTTTATTTTTTTAATTTGTCCTTTTAATTTTGTTTCGGTTTCATTCTAGTCCATATTGAACGGCGCCGTTTTGAAAAGCGGGGTATTTTCTATTTTGGTCCATCTACGTGTTCGCGCATTCCAATGCGATCCTTCACCTTGTTTTATTCTTGATTTGCCTCAAAATTTTTGTTTTAAATTCAATTTGGTCCTTCTTGTTATTTTTGCTACTTTATTTTCAAATTAACCAATTTTAAGATTATTATTATATTATTTATTATAATTTTTTACTGTTACTATTATGTTATATATATTTACTGTTTTCCTTTTATTATTATTATTTTTAGTAGCATAATATTATTTTATATTTTACTATTGTTATCATTACTATTATTTTTAACATATTATTATTTTATTAATATATTATTGCTATCTATTATTATTTTTATTATTATTAACGTATTACTATTATTAATGCATTTATTATTATTATCTTCTATGTTGTCATTATTATTACAATTATTCTATAAATACATCATTATTACTGTTTTGTAGTAACATGTTATTATTTTTATTATTTTATTATCATTATTACTATGATATTTCTACTTGTATTTATTTACCTAACTTTTTATTATATTCATTCATTTTATTATATTGTTTGTTTATTTATTTATCCTTTTCTATAATTTTTTTTTCCTTTCTTTTCTTTTTCTTTTATATTATTATTAATACTACTATCATTATTATTAATATTATTTTTAAACCGTTTTACATACTAGTTTTTATTTATTTGATTATTATAAGTTTTTTTTAAAATTTTAAGTTTTTTAGTTTACTTATTATTTTCTTTTATGTTAACTTGTTTATTGTATTCATCCATTCTTGTCCTTTTTGTTATCATTCATATCGTTGCATTCATTCTATTATATCCATAAATGTTGTAATTTATTGTTACGTTTCTTTGCAAATCATGTTACATTTCACTCGATTTATAAATCATGTTTTTTTTTTAAAAAAAAACATTACTTCGTATTTCGGGATTCGAAAAGTCGTACCCTAGCTTACTGGATTTCGGTTTTCTCGTTAAATCCGAATAAACGAATATTTTTATAAAAAAATGTGAATTTTAAATAATCTCGAGAATTTAAATGAAATTGTATTCTAACTTACAGAATATGATTTCTTTCTAAAAATCGAGAAAATCGAATGTCTTTTTTCAAAAAATAATAAATAATAAATAAATTAATCTTTTCAGTATTTATTCTCGTTTTTCGGGATTTAAAACATCGTGTCCTAACTTACGGGACGTGATCATTTCCTTCGATTAGCAAAATACGCTATTTTCTCAATTTTTTTCGATTAAACAAATATTTTAATAAAGAATCGTAATTTTAAAATTTCTTCAAATTTTCAATTTTCAGTGTTTATTCTCGTTTTTCGAGATTTAAGGTATCGTGTCCTAACTTACGGGATGTGGTCCTTTCCTTCAATTAGCGAAATACGCCATTTCCTCAAAAAAGTTTTCGATTAAACAAATATTTTAATTAAGGATCGTAATTTTAAAATCTCTCCAGATTTTTAATTTTTGACACTAAGACAACTAATTAATCAATTAGGTACCAATTTTGGGCGTTACGAGGGTGCTAATCATTCCTCATGCGTAACCGACTCCCGAACCTGTTTTTCTGAACTTCGTAGACCAAAGTTGTTTTTTTTAAATAAGTCAAATCGCTTATTAAAAGCAACCACTTTTTGAGGTGACTCGATCACACCTTATCAAAAAGGATTGGTGGCGACTCCCGTTTTTTCATTTTCATTTTCAGAAATCAAAATCGACTATCCCGCTTTTAAAGATGGTTTCAACATCTTGGCGACTCCACTGGGGACAAAAAAAAGAGTCGAGCCGCAAGCTGACTAACTTTTGTATTTCTATCGAAAATTGAATTTGGTTTTAAATTTATGATCCTTTTATCGCATTTTATTTGGTTTGGTTATGGTTTTTCATCATTTTGTATTTGTTTTATTTGTTTGAATCTTTTGATATATCTCTGCATATTGCATTGCATGACCTCTCGGTCTACCCTTTTAAGTGAGAGTGAGAGACTACACCTTCGTGAGGTTTTCACCTCCGCATGGGATAGTGGATCGCTTCCAGGATACATCCGTACCTATGTCTTTGTGAGATTTTCATCTCCGCATGGCCATAGGGAAATGTATTCCCCTGAACTGAACTCAGTCCATATGAGCCTATAATGGGTAAGGATTGAGGAATCTGCTGGTTCAGGTACCTTTACTTTAGAACCAAACCACATATAGTGAGCCTTAGGAGCCTGCCCCAAGTAGAACTACGTCGAGCCCTAGTGGTTACCCGAGTAGGTGCTTGGTTATTTCCTGATTGCTTTGAGTTCTGTTCTTATGCTTAGTTTTAACTTATTTTATTTTTCTTTAATTGTGATTGCATGAAATTTCCATAATAAAAAAGAGGTATCAATTCACGATTCGATTACTAATAGAGAGCTTGTCATGGAGAATGAATTTTTTGATAAAGTAGAGGATAATGCGGCTGTCCGAATATGGTCAAAGAAAACGCAATTAGAGAAAAGTGATAATCTGGCGAGGGGTACACTTCAGAATTATAGGATTTCACTCGTATTAGCGTGACACAAAATGATCTTCAGGAACTGAAAGAGATATGGGGCCATTGGGACGATGAAATCAAGCAGCTATTCTACCGTAATTATGGTGATTTGTCTTATCTTCCTGATATTAAGGTGGACAAGCATTTGTTCTGAGCTCTGGCTCAATTTTGGAATCCCACCTACAGTTTTTTTACCTTTGGAAAGGTGGATTTGGTGCCTACTGTCAAGGAATATACAGCCTTGCTTCGTTGTCCGAGGTTTCAAGTCAACAAGGCCTATTCTAGAGCTGCAATGTCTCGACCTTCATAAAGAGATTAATGAACATCACTGGGATGAGCGAACAGTGGGTTACTGTTCGAATCCAACAAAAATGTGATGGTAAGTGCATCCCTTGGGTAAATTTGAGAGATCTGATCCTGGCGCATCCCGATGTGAAGAAAAGAGTTGATGTCTTCGCTTTGAGCGTTTATGGGTTGGTGATTTTCCTCAAGGCTTTAAGGCATATAAATGAAGCAGTCACCGATTTATTTGACCGACTAGATAAAGAGGTCACACTTGTTCCTGCAATCTTGGTCAAGACATTTAGGTCTTTAAACGCGTGCCGTAGAGCAGGTGAAGAGAGATTCGTTGGTTGTGCACAACTTTTGTTGGTTTGGTTTCACAGCCATTTTTAGAAGGTAGACAAGGTTACCTATAGGGTATTCTCTGATAACTATTTGCCATTAAAAGAAATAGTGGCTACGCCGAGATACAATGACATATCAAAAGAAAGATGGATAGTGATCCTCCAAAATCTTCAGAAGGAGGAGGTCGAGTGGAGAGCTCCTTGGATGGTTCCCGACGAGATACTGTATTGATGTGGGAGCTTTGACTGAGTTCCTCTACTTGGGATTTGAGGAGCCGTTGTATATGCTCATTTACTTGTATTGAGACAATACAGATCGGGGCAGTTCATACCAGCAACTCAGGGGCTAGCTCAATACGAGTTTTCCTATAAGAGGGATAACTATAAGAAAAATGTTTGAGAAATGTCTAATGCTTGGAACCAGACCCGCCGGATGAAAAGGGTTGATGTAGGTCCAACAACGACCCCCGAATATAAGAGGTGGTGGAGTAGAAGAATCAATGACAATATCCCCGGGTCAAGTCAAGAGGGTGCTTGATCGATGGAATAGTACCTATAAGTAGTCCCCTCTGAGTTAGAAATCATAAAGCAGGACTTTGAAAGGAGAAATTCTGAGTTAAGAAAGAAGATAAAGCAATTGGAGGAAGAAAAAATGCATTTGAGATTGGATGTCGATGTTCAAAAATTAGAGGCTGAGAAACTGAGAAAGGGAAAGAGGAAGGTCGAAGAAGATCTGGACAGTTTGAAGACTGATTACAAAAAGTTGCGTTTATCGATAAGAACTGCTAGTTTGGAAAAAACGTCTGATCAGTGGCGACAAGAAATTCAAGAAGAGAATGCCAAAGTCGATCAGTGGGAAAAGAGATTTCATGATATCGAGCACGAGAGGTTACTCTGAAAAAGACCTTGTTTGAGAGCCAAAGTGAAAATGAGAGGTTAGGAGCTCGAGTAGCAGAGTTAGAGAAGGCACTACATCAGCATCGTAGTCGCAACTCCATAATTGAATTAAAGGCTAGCCTAAGCAGGACCGAGGATTTGAAAGAAAAAATAGAAAAACTTGAGACTGCACTTCAGAGCTATAAACTTCGAATTGAACTTCTTGAGCCAAATAATGAGCAATGGAATGAGCAGTTTCATTAATCTCAAGACCAGGTCAAGGTTAGGGATTACATCATGGGCGAAGCTATGGCTTAGATACATTAGGTTGCGGACCATTTGCAGACCTTAGCAGTTCAGACTGACGTGCTAAGTATGAAATATGAGTTAGAGTCGAGCCAGGGTCAAGAGTTAGCTTGGCTTCTTAGGAAGGTTAAAGCTTTGAGCATAAGGGTAAAGCTGTATATGTAATATGTTTTATGTAAAGAATTTTGTTTTCTAATAAAGTTTTCTAAATGGGATTGAATCAAAAGCGATGTCTTCTTTTGCATTCATCCCATGCATTTACATTACATCGCATCATATGCATTAAATTTCATAAATGTGCCCTAATTAATTAAAATTTATTTAAGGTTAACTTGGAAACCGATAAAAGTTCGCCAATTGAGCACCATTATGGTACACAAAGAAAAAAAAGCCATGGATCAAAGATTAGAGAAATTGGAACAAATACAAAAAGAGATGTAAGATCAACTGTAGTTACAGATGCAAGAGCAGTTGGCCACAATCCAACAAGATATGAGGGATCAGATGTTAGAATCCCAGAGAAGCATGATGAATCAATTTGCACAATTATTGGCTGGAGGGCTTGATAAGGGAAAGAACCCTATGGTAATACTGGAAATGATGAGGACTCTGCTTATCCTCTAGGCTTTGCCCCACCAAACACCCAAACTCAACCACTAAGGGTGTCTGTTAACATCAAACCTCAATGTCAAACTGATACTTCAGTTCCGATAAACTTCCCAATGGGTTTAAGCTCTGACCCTGGAGACGATCTGACACATCCCATTGTTCCAGATCTCGATGATATAGAAGAGATAGGAAAGGTAAGAGCGGAGCTCTCAAAGCAGCTAGAGGATTGATGCAAATGGCTTGAGGATAAGTTCAAGGTGTTGGAGAGTGCTGAATACCATTATGGAGTTGGTGCTAAAGAATTGAGCCTAGTCCCAGACCTGGTGCTGCCCCCAAAGTTCAAGATGCCGAAGTTTGAAAAATACAACGAGACCAACTGCCCTGAGGCTCACATTACAATGTTCTATCGGAGGATGACAGGATATATCAATAATGATCAATTATTGATCCACTGTTTTCAAGATAGCTTGATTGGGGCGGTGACCAAATGGTATAATCAGTTGAATCGAGAACAAATTAGTTCATGGAAAAACTTGGCACAAGCTTTCATGAAGTAATATGGCCATGTAACGAATATAGCTCTTGACAGAATTACCTTACAAAACATGGAGAAAAAGCCAAACGAGAGTTTCAGGCAGTATGCTCAGAGGTGGAGAGAAGTCGCCACACAAGTCCAACTGTCGCTGCTAGAAAAAGAAATGACCATATTATTCATTAATACCCTGAAAGCACCTTTTATCAATCACATGCTAGGATTCACAATTAAGAGTTTCTCACACATAGTAATGTCCAGTGAGATGATCGAGAATGCGATAAGGTGCAGAAAGATAGAGGCCGGGGAGAATACCAAGAGGTCAGCCCCGAGAAAGAGAGAAAATGAAGTAAACAATGTGAGCAAAGGTTATGCAAGACCAATCACTGTGAACCAACCAAGAACAGTAACCACGAGCTAGCAAGCCTCACCAAAGCAAGAGCCCAACACAAAGCAGAATACAGAGAAACTCTAGTTTACGCCCATTCTAATGACGTACAAGGAGTTATACCAAAGTTTATTTGATGCACATGTTGTATACCCTGTCTACTTAAAACCAATACAATCTCCATACCCCAAATGGTACAACGAAAATGTCCAATGCGAATATTATACAGGAATCATGGGACATGCAATAGAAAATTGCACAGCTTTTAAGAGGTTAGTTGAAAGGTTCCTTGAAATGGGCATCATAAAATTCGATGATCCATCTAGTGTTGAAAATACGTTACCCAATCACGCTGATAAGGGGGTAAACACGATAATCGAAAATATAAGGAAAAGAGTCAAGATGAATGTTGCAGAAGTAATAACCTCGTTGAGAGAGGTTTGGAGGAAAATGGTAGAGAGAGGGCTAATCACGCAGAATTCGAGGAACAGATCCCGGCAAGCAGGAAACTATTATAAGTTCCACAATGAAGAAGACCATGAAATCCATAAATGTAGTGAATTTAGGGCCCTAGTACAGGGTCTAATGGACAACAAGGAGCTGACGTTCTTTGAGTTCGCCAAAGAAGAAGATGTATGTGTCTCGGAGGGAAGGTCGATAAAAAAGGGCTGTAAGGCCAATTGTCCGGTGGTAATTATCTCACGGCTAAGAATCAATGAAGCCAGAATAAAAAGAGCACTAAGAATTGTAATTCAGAAACCTGTCACTTTTTCTTATAAGGATAGCAAAAGGGTACCTTCAAGCTATAACTGCAATGTAACGATCCCGGGAGAGGAAAACTCAGTCAGCACATTAGAGGGAAATCGAGACGTAACGTTATGATACAAAGGTTGAACTGGTAAAAGGAAGTCCTTGATGGAGCAAGGGAAAGAGAAGTCAGAACTGCCTGTTAAGGAACCGATAGCTGAGAATGAAGCTAAGAAATTCTTGAAATTCCTAAAGAACAGCGAATGTAGTGTCATGGAACAACTGGACAAGCAGTCGGCTCGTATATCGGTACTAGCTTTACTTTTAAACTCGGAGACGCACCGCAACGCATTAATGAATGTGTTAAATGAAACTTATGTCATGGATGACATCTCAATAAACGAGTTAGACTGCTTTATCAACAACATAAGGCTGATAATTTCACCTTTTTCAATGACGATGAAATACCACCGAGGGGCATGGGATCCACTAAGGCCCTACACATTACCACTCGTTGCAAGAGATATACAGTGACGGAGTACTAATTGACAATGGATCGACGTTAAATGTCTTACCTCTGTCCACATTGAACAGGTTGCCCATAGACAACTCTTATATAAAGACATGCCAAAACATGGTGAGAGCATTT
Source organism: Gossypium stocksii (assembly GCA_020496765.1). Lineage (NCBI taxonomy): Eukaryota > Viridiplantae > Streptophyta > Magnoliopsida > Malvales > Malvaceae > Gossypium > Gossypium stocksii. Next base: position 30,010,793 of record CM035626.1, on the reverse strand, counting down.
AACGGCACTGAGAGGAAAGTGATGAGAAGAATAAAAATACTTATTTTGATTGGTCTAAATACATACGAGACGGACTTCCTAGTGATGGACATTAAGCCTTCGTATACCTGTCTATTGGAGAGGCCTTGGATTCATTCAGCAGAGGCAGTACCGTCATCACTGTAACAAAAGCTAAAACCAGTAACAGAGGGCCGACTGATAATGATAAACATGGAAGAAGACATTATCGCATCTGTTACTAGTGATGCGCCGTACATAGAGAAAGACAACGAAGCGTTATAGTGTTCCTTTCGGTCATTAGAGTTTGTAAATACAACCTTTATTATTGAGAGAAGTAAGATCCCAGTACCCAAATATCGAGAGCCACGAGAATGGACCTACAACTAATGGTTATGGCATTGCCTGGAAAGGGACTCGGGGAGGTATCTTCATGGACGGGTTGAGATACTGATTTTGAGTGACAAACGAGATCACTTTGGTTTAGGGTATAAGCCAGGCACGAAGCAAAGAAAGAAGGAATTAAAAAAGAAGCAAGAGAGACGAAGAGTACGGTTAAGTGGGGCAGAAGTCAAATAAGAACCAATAAGCTTTCCCTATATATCCAGAACTTTTGTACTAGGAGGAATTATTTATTTTGGGTGGAAGATGATAAGAAAAGAAGCTGTTGAAGACATGATGGAAAACCTGAGCATCAGCGCCATATTTGGAGATGGAATGATAGAAGAAAACTTATCGGGCATTCACCCTTACAAGCCTAGAAGTATTCTGAACAACTTGACTGCAGAAGAGATTCTTGTAGTTTTTAGAGTTAACTCAGAGTAATGTTCAAAACACACTTGTTGTTTTAAAGCCTAGAGACTATAAGAATCTTTTGTGAAATAAGCTCATGTTCAAGCATCGTTATTTCAATAAAGAAATGCGTTTTTATCACACTTTGAGCAAATATTCTGTTATCTTTTCATTTCATTCATAGTTATGCTATACAAATAAGCTATTCTTAGATTCATTTTGTTTTTTGAATATTCTTTCGTACATACGATAGGTCTACAAATATCAACGACATGAGTGACACTGCTACTGACCCAGAATCTCCTTTTGAGCGAGATATGTGTTTTGAGGGATCTCAGGATTTTGAAGATGACAAAGACTGTAACTTATCACCGAATTTGTTAAGGATGGTAGAACAAGAGGAGAAACAAATTCTGCCTTACAAAGAGACGATAGAGAGTGTGATCTTGGAGGAAGGGAAAAAAGCAAAAATTGGAACTCCGCATAACCAAAGAAATAAGACGAGACCTCATTAAACTACTGCAAGAATTCAAAGATGTTTTTGCATGGTTGTACCAAGATATGCCCGGGTTAAGTGCTAATATTATGGTACATCGCCTCCCCATAAGGGAGGAGTACAAACCAGTTCAATAGTAGCTCCGAAGGATGAGACCCAATATTGCGGTAAAAATAAGGAAAGAGGTCAAGAAACAATTCGATGCTGGGTTCTTACAAGTGGTTAAATACTCAGAATGGGTAGCCGATGTTGTCCCCGTCCCTAAGGAAGATGGAAAAGTGCGGATGTGTGTAGATTACAGAGATCTAAACAAGGCTAGCCCAAAGGACAATTTCCCATTGCCTCACATTAACACCCTAATGGATAATATGATGGGTTACTCATTATTCTCTTTTTTGGATGAGTTCTTTGGATACAATCAGATTAAGCTGCATCCTGAAGACATGGAAAAGACCACGTTCATAACCCTATGGGGAACGTTTTGCTATAAGGTGATGCCATTCAGGTTAAAGAATGCGGAAGCAACGTATCAAAGAGCTATTGTAACACCCCATACTTGGCCTAGAAGTTAGGCCTGAGTTCAGCGTGTCAAGTGTTTTAGCGAAAACCTTGTTTTCATTGAAAAACCCTTCTAAGAGAAATTTCAAGTAAAATCCCAATTTGTATTTGCTTTTAAAACGAGGTGTATTCAAAAGCTAATTCTTTGTTATATATATAAATAGTCACTAAAAAAATTCCCTTTAACTGCGGAAGCTTATTTTAAAGACAACATGTAGTTCCAGAAAAACTTGAAATATGTTTAACAAGGAATAAACCTAAGTTCCGTTTCTAAAATATAAAGCATAGTAATAATAATGGAATAATAGTAACCAGAGGGAAAGCCTTATTAAAATCCAAATAAAAATCATTTAAAATACTAGGAATTAAATAAAAGACTAAGTCAAAAACTTCTTGCTAAGTGGCCACCTCCGAGTCCCTCCATCCCTCGAACCGCCTACTGAGGATTACTTAAAAAAATGTAAAATGAGGGGGTGAGTTTACAAAAACTCAGTGTGTACGACCCTCATCAAACGAATAACATACAAACATTCAACTGGGCCTAATCCCTATTCAATATCGGTGGCCTTTGGGCCTTAGCCCATAGTAGCCTCGGTTGGGTCTAAGCCCATATCATAGTAACATAATAATATTATGCATACAATGATGTGAAAACCCTCCCCAAATAATCCATCTGCTACACAACATCTCCGTCCAACCAAAACACATCTGTGGGGATATCTAAATCGACCCACCCATCCGCTACACAATAATGGTAGCCCAGTTGCAGTACTACCTAACGTTGTAGCAAAGCTGCTAATCAAATATTGGGCTTAAAAAGCCATCGGTGGATCCACGATCATCAAGCAACCATGCGATCCTCATATACTTCCTCCGTTCCATAATTCCCAACCCATATGCAACCTAAACAGAATATCATATGAATGCAGCAATTATACATGTAACATAAATCCTACATTTAACACATAGGGGTATTTCGATAATTCTTAACAATATGAGTCTTAATTACAAACTTTGGCCCGCCAACAAGTCCTCGTTTGGCTAAAGTGAACAGACACTATGTACCAGGTAGGATTCCAGATAAGAGGAGGTGGGTCATTAAGACCGCTTAAGTACCAAGCTCTCCATCGATCCAATCCTAGACATGCATATGCTCATTGCCATATTCTAACTTTATGACTTGTCCATAGATGATTTTGATAAATTAATTAAGTTTTATGCTAGTTAAGGATTTATTAGAAACTAGGCCTAAAAAGTCTATTATAAAACCCTAACAAGTCTATAGGCTTTCATACATTCATATAGCCCATCAAGCCCAATCATATTTATACGGCCCATTAGGCTCAATCACACTTATATGGCTCAATCACACTTTTTCTTATTTGGGCTCACGGGCCCATTGGGCCCATTTGGCCCATTCTGGACCAGTTGGCCCATTCTGGCCTAGTTGGCCAATACGTGACCCAAGTCTATGAGATTGCTCATAGAGTCTCAATTATCGTATTGGTTACCCTTGTACGAATGTTTGTGCACTCACATGACTACATCGTAGCCAATCTTTCAACTTTTCGGCATTTCGGGATTTGCCGATCTATGTGTGTGTAGTGTGCGTACACACTTTCGGCTTTATCAAACTATCGAATCATAGGGTAGAAGTAAATACCTTCTTACGAAGAGTACCAAATATTCATAATCGTCAGAACCTATATTAAAACATCACACTTCATTAGTCACTACCCATTAATTCAAAATAAAACCACTACGCTCACTTACTGAAGGACAAACTACACTTGCCTTGATCTACTGCGATTTGCCTATTTAATCCGTGGTCCGTTGTTGCCCCCCTTCCGCATCCAGGCGGAAAGTCTCAAACTGCTGACATCTTACGTCGCTTAAACTTGAGAATAGTGGTTACGTGGTCAAATCCCGTTGTCACCTTTGCTATCTCCTTACCACTAATATCCCCTTTTCCCATCGAGATTTGGCCTTCAATCTCACATACAAGATTGCTTATAGAAGATTCAACTAAAGAGAACCCAAGAGAGCAAGATTGAAACCACAAATCACTTTGGTCAAGGTTTGAAGGGTTAATGACGGCACAATAAGAATTTTGGCAAAAAGGAGGGGAGTTATTCGGCTTTTAGAGAATAAAAAGAATAAGATAAGAAGTGTGAAAGAGAAAAAAAGAGAAAAAAAAAGATTATGTGCACAGAGGTTCAGCCAACAAAATGAATTAAAATATGGGAAGAATAAATACAACAGCGGAAAAGAATAGATGAGAGTATTCGGCAAAGGCAAAAAGAAAGAAGGAAATACGAATACAGAGAATTGGAAAAATTCCCCAAGGAGATGCGACAAAAATAAATGAAACAAATGCCCTTACCTGCTTATATGGCACATATATATATACTAAAAAAATAAATAAAATAAATAAAATAAGAAAAACCTACACTCCCCAATCGACTCAAACTCATCACCAAATCAATTCCATCCAAATTCCTTTATTTATCCCATAATTTTAGCCAACAATCAATTTGAAATCAATTCAAATTCCTTCACCAAACAGCAACTTAAAACCATGTGTGAGCAGCAAAAATTTAAACTCCAATTTGTGCCTACTGCAGCTCGAACTCCTGTCCCCCAAGCACCCTTTCACACTGCTGGCCGCTCCATCGAAGCTGCTCTTGTGCTATAATTCGGTTTCAACTAATTTTAAAGCTTATATACTTAAGCCTTAGTTTACTTAAAGAGTAAAAATTTAAAACTCTGCCAAACCTAGGATTCGAACCTGCGACCTCTCGAATCAATAGCACGCTACTCGCCACTGCACCCCAGGCGCTCTATGTGTCATAATTCATCCTCAACTCTTTTTAAGGCCTATTAATACGCAACTAGGTAATAAAAAAAACCCAAAATTTTGCACCTGCTACGACTTGAACCCAGCACCTCTCCTTACTCCTAGCGCCTCTTGCCACTGGGCCAGACACGCCCTTTGTGATATACTTTAACTAAAAATATTTATAAGGCCTAACACTTAAGTCTTCTTAAGGAAGCAAAAATTGATATTTTTGCTAGAGCCCTAAATCGAGCCCATAACTTTTCCCACACTACCAACCTTTCTTAATTCACTTAAATATTAGGCTAAACATGCAATAATAAGTTTTTTTTTGCGTAACAGAAATCCAATTTTTTTGACACACGAAGCCCATCTCTTCTAGGCCCAAAATTCGGGGTGCTACAGCTATGGTAACCTTGTTTCATGACATGATGCACAAGGAGATCAAGGTTTACGTTAACGACATGATTGCAAAGTCTCGAACAAAAAAGGAGCACTTGCAAGTCTTAAGGAAGTTATTCTTGAGGTTGAGGAAATTTCAGCTCAAGCTCAATCCAACAAAATGTACTTTCGGAGTTAGGTCAGGGAAATTTCTGGGTTTCGTAGTCAATGAAAAAGGAATTGTGGTTGACTCAGACAAAGTCAAGGCTATATAGGAGTTGCCTCTGCCTCACACTCAAAAAGAAGTTCGAGGTTTCTTAGGAAGACTAAATTACATTGCCCGGTTCGTTTCACAGCTAACGGAGAAATGTGACCCTATATTTCATCTCTTCAAGAAACACAATCCAGGTGTATGGGATGATGAGTGCCAAAAAGCTTTTGACAAAGTTAAACATTACTTGTCTAATCCTCTAGTACTGACACCACCTAGTCCTGATAGGCCACTGATACTGTATTTGACAGTATTTGACAATTCAATGGGATGTGTGCTTGGTCAACACGATGAGGCAGGAAGGAAAGAAAAGGCGATATATTACCTCAGTAAGAAATTCACTGAGTGTGAAATGAGATACTCGCCAATTGAGAAATTATGTTACGCCTTGGTTTGGACCACTCGGAGATTGAGGCAGTACATGTTGTACCATACAACTTGGTTAATCTCGAAACTAGACCCTCTAAAGTACATGATGGAGTCAACCGCGCTAAGTGGAAAAATGGCCCGATGGCAAATTCTGCTTTCCAAATTTGACATAGTCTATGTAAACCAGAAGGCCGTAAAAAGGAGTGCCATAGCAGACTTTCTAGCCAGTAGAGCTCTAGAGGATTACGAGCCTTTGAACTTTAATTTCCCTAATGAAGATTTGATGTATGTGGCAAATGTTGAGGAAGACATTCCAGAAGATCATTCTTGGAAATTGAATTTCGACGGAGCATCAAATACTGTTGGTAACGGAATTGGGGCAGTCCTGATATCCCCAAACGGAGATCATTATCCATTTACTTGCAAATTGGACTTCGATTGCACAAACAATATGGTGAAATACGAAGCATGTATTATGGGAATCTGTGTAGCTATAAAGCGCAAAGTCAAAGTGCTAGAGGTGTATGGGGATTCTGCGCTAGTGATCTATCAGTACAAAGGTGAATGGGAAACGAGAGATCCCAAGCTGATCAGTTACCAAAAGCTGGTCCTGGAATTAATTGAGGGCTTTGATGATGTCGCCTTCTGTTACCTCCTGCGAGATAAAAACCAGATGACTGATGCTTTGGCTACCTTAGCTTCTATGATCAAGGCAAATAAACAAGAGGATATGAAGCCTATCCGTATGAGTGTTTATGAAGCTTCGGCTCACTGCTACAATATCGATGAGAAGAAGAGAAAGATGATCATCCTTGGTATCATGATATACTACGATATGTGAAGAGCAGTGAATATCCTGATCAAGCAACTAAAAATGATAAAAGAACATTGAGAAGCTAGCCAGTGATTATGTTTTGGATGAGGAGATCTTGTATAAGAAGAGAAAGGATCAAGTGTTGCTAAGATGTATAGACATTGTTGAGGCTATGAGAGTTTTAGAAGAAGTCCATGAGGGTGTCTATGAGACACATGCCAATGGCTTCACGATGGCTAGGCAAATCATGAGATTTGGGTATTATTGGTCCACAATGGAAGGGGATTGCATCAATTACGCCAAGAAGTGCCATAAGTGCCAAATTTATGGAGACAAGATTCATGTGCCTCCTTCACCTCTTTATGTTATGACTTCCCCATGGCCCTTCTCTATGTGGGGTATGGATGTCATTGGGCCGATCTCGCCAAAAGCTTCTAACGGTCATCGATTTATCTTTGTAGTCATTGATTACTTTACCAAATGGGTAGAGGCTGCTTCATATGCTAATGTCACAAAGTTGGCGGTCAGTAGGTTCCTAAAGAAAGTGATCATATGTCAGTAAGGTATGCCGGAAAGGATCATATCGGACAACGCATTGAATTTGAATAACAGTATGATAGTAGGGGTCTACAGTTAGTTTAGAATTAAGCATCACAATTCGTCACCATATCGCCCGAAAATGAATGGTGCAGTTGAGGCAATTAATAAAAATATCAAGAAGATTTTAGGAAAAATGGCTGAGACTTACAAAAATTGGCATGAAAAGTTATTGTTTGCTCTTTATGCCTATCGAACGTCTGTCAGAACTTCTACCGGGGCAACGCCTTTCTCACTAGTTTATGGAATGGAGGCAGTTTTCCCCATTGAAGTTGAAATTCCTTCACTCCGAGTTTTATCAGAATTGAGGTTGGATGAAGCAGAATGGGTACAATCCAGATATGATCAGTTGAACTTAATCGAAGAAAAGAGGCTAAAAGCTATCTATCATGGTCAAATGTACCAGAAATGAATGATACAAGCTTACAATAAAAAGGTTCGCCCTAGAGTATTTCATGAGGAGGATTTGGTATTGAAGAAGATCCTTCCTATACAAAAAGACTTCAAAGGAAAATGGATGCCAAACTAGGAAGGACCTTACGTGGTGAAAAAGGCCTTTTTTGGAGGAGCGTTGATATTAACTGAGATGGATAGCAAAAGTCTGCCTAACCCAATAAATTCGAACTCAGTCAAAAAATACTTCGCGTAAAAGTAGAGGATAAGGTAAAACTGCAAAGGGCTAAAAAAAATGGAGAGGCCAAGGTGAAAACTCGCAAAGAGCACTTTAAGATCAAAAGGGTTTTGAATTGAAAACCCATAAAGGGCAATTCAAATTTTAATAAAATGTGAGGCAAGCGGTAGTCTTGCTATACTTGAATTAACAAGGATGAGGTATGTTATATCTTAGGGCATCGACAAAGTACTCTAGATCTCCTAAACACGAGTTGAGTTCAAGATGGGTCTCAAGAAGTTTGCACAGAGAAGCTCAGGCTGCGATATCTGGGGCACCTAGTTTTCATCTTACCCATTTTTGAATTTGCTATCTTTGATTACTTTATTCTTTTCGAAATACGCTCCTAATAAATTTCCTTCTTAATTGCATTTGCTATCCCTGATTAACTTATTTGTTTCGAGCTATGCTCTCAATTAATTTCATTTTTATTCATTGTTATGATCTTTGTCAAGCATTTTGCATTGAAATAACGATTAATGGACTAATAATACTTTCATAAAAGGAGTTTCACATATTACTCTGGAAGCTTCTAAATAGTATAAGAACTTGAAACAGGACTAATGTTTAGAACTTACCAAGCTTAAGGGTTGGAAATATTTGAGTCCAAATTAAGATTACCTCTTTGGATTTTTTCAGTCAAAGATATTAGTTGAATAAAAAGACAAGATATTGCGTCAGTGATACAATCTCGACGAAAACAAGCACTGTTACCCCAAGCATAAAAGGGGATCATTCTCGAGAAAAGAAAAATGATATTTTGCATTCATGCAAATATCAGGCATAAAAATCTGGTCATGACACCCTGGGAATGGTGTAACAGACCAAATTGATGGAGGAAGATTCAAATCCTATACCCTTGAATTGCAGTGGGAGTGGATTGAAAAAGATTCAGATCCTATACCCTTAAGTTGCAGTGGGAGGATTTGGAGATGATACAAACCTTAGGTCCCAGAGGTACAGTGGAATGGAAACTGAAGTAACAGTGAGGCAAACCAGTCAAGTAAAATGTGATTGTTTCTTTGGGTTTTCTGTCGAAAAATACCAGTCGAACAAGATGGCAGTGTAATACGTCAGTGATAAGGCCCCTGATGAACAACGAGTGATGACACTCAAGCATTAAAAAGGGGATCATGCTCATTTCTACATTCATATATCATTCATAACACATCTAGTTAGGAGCATTTGATTCATTTCGATCATAGCATCCTAATCATTTGGCATAAGCATAGGTACATGGAACCGATTCTTCAGATCATATCCCCAGAGGATGGTGTAGCAATATCGGTGAATTCACAGATTTTATCTCCTTAAGCAGTGGTGGAGCAGGTCAAAGACAACGAATCTTATCTTCTCGAAGCAGTAGGGAAGCAGATTTAAGCCACTAGCCTTATCTCCCTGCGCATTAGTAGAGCAGACTAAAGATTGTAGATCTTATCTTTCTAAGCAGTAGTGGAGCATATCGTAGATGACGAGTCTTATCTTCCTAACAGTAGTGAAGCAAACTGAAGCCACTAGCCTTATCTCCCTGAGCAGCAGTGGAATAGGCTAAAGATTCACATATGTTATCTCCCTGTGCAGCAGTGGAGCAGATCGAAGACAGCAAATCTTATCTTCCTGAGGTAGTAGGGAAGCAAATTAAAGTCACAGATCTTATCTTCCTGAAGTTGTAGTAAAGTGAATCGAAAGTTACAAACCTTATCTCCCTGAAGTTGCAAATGAGCAGTAGAGCAGATTGAAGAAGATGATGATTCTTACCTCCTTGAAAGTTCCAGCGAAGTAGACCGAAGCAACAAGTCTCTTCTCCTTGAAATTACATTGGAGCAGATTGAAACACCAATTCCTATACCCTTGAAGATGTAGTGAGTTGGAACGAGGTTGCTTGAAGAGGAAGAGCTCCAAAGAGGTCAAGACTCGATAGGACCGGGTAAAATTGGCTCTTTTAAAGTCTTTGCTTTATTCTTGTTACACAACAACGAGCAAAGAGGGGCAACCGTAGGACCAAATTTTGGCCCGGGTATACCAAACCCTACATCAATATCCCAAAATACACCCAAATCCATTACAACCCACACTAAGCCTAAACCAATTAAACACCCAAAACTAAACCCCAACTAAGCAAAACCAAAATAATCACTGGCCCAATTACCCAAACCCCAACTAAACCTTAAACAGAAAAAACAAGTTTGCAAACCCTAGCCACCCTATCCTCCACTACCCACGTCCTCCACCATTATGTACCCACGCACCACACCATCTATATCTGCCCATGTACTTGCAAAAATGGTGGAACGATCAATAGAAACTAATAGAAACTGTTATATTTTCGGGCTATAAAAAAGCCACGAATTGATTTGTAAAGGGTCAAATTTTTTTTATATACAATAAAAAAAAGATTCAAACACAAACAAAAGATTCAATACAGAAGGAAAAGGCAGCCTATAGTTGAGAAAAATACAGGATTCACGAACATACCTAGGGTATTTTCATTCAATTTTGTTTTTTTTTCTTTCTTTATTTTTTTTTCCTTCAAATTTGTTATACATACATATAAAAAAGGATTGTAAAACAGGAAAACTAACCTTTTTCTTTGACTTCGCCGAAAAATTGTGGCTTTCGGCCTTCCTGCCGACGCAGACGGCAGCGCCAGCGTCAGCAACCGGCGACCGGCGGCGCGGCGATTGACCGGAGGATGGTCGGATTGTGAGATAGAGATAGAGAGAATTTGAGAGGAAAACTTTGTTTTTTTTTTAAAAAATGAAAGAATGAAGTTTTTGTAAAAAAATTTACCACTTATAGCTTACCCAAAACGGCACCGTTTTGGGCCAAAGAATAAATGCCAAAACGGCGTCGTTTTATGCTTGATCCGTGCACCCGACCCGACCCGCCAGAGGATTCACGTGTTTTTAGTACATGGTCTTATTGCATTTTTCGTCCTTCTGCAGTTTTAATTTTTTTTAAATTCAGCTTTTTATTTTTTTAATTTGTCCTTTTAATTTTGTTTCGGTTTCATTCTAGTCCATAGTGAACGGCGCTGTTTTGAAAAGCGAGGTATTTTCTATTTTGGTCCATCTACGTGTTCGCGCGTTCCAATGCGATCCTTCACCTTGTTTTATTCTTGATTTGCCCCAAAATTTTTGTTTTAAATTCAATTTGGTCCTTCTTGTTATTTTTGCTACTTTATTTTCAAATTAACCAATTTTAAGATTATTATTATATTATTTATTATAATTTTTTACTGTTACTATTTTGTTATATATATTTACTGTTTTCCTTTTATTATTATTATTTTTAGTAGCATAATATTATTTTATATTTTACTATTGTTATCATTACTATTATTTTTAACATATTATTATTTTACTAATATATTATTGCTATCTATTATTATTTTTATTATTATTAACGTATTACTATTATTAATGCATTTATTATTATTATCTTCTATGTTGTCATTATTATTACAATTATTCTATATATATATCATTATTACTGTTTTGTAGTAACATGTTATTATTTTTATTATTTTATTATCATTATTACTATGATATTTCTACTTGTATTTATTTACCTAACTTTTTTTTATATTCATTCATTTTATTATATTGTTTGTTTATTTATTTATCCTTTTCTATAATATTTTTTTTTCCTTTCTTTTCTTTTTCTTTTATATTATTATTAATACTACTATCATTATTATTAATATTATTTTTAAACCGTTTTACATACTAGTTTTTATTTATTTGATTATTATAAGTTTTTTTTAAATTTTAAGTTTTTTAGTTTACTTATTATTTTCTTTTATATTAACTTGTTTATTGTATTCATCCATTCTTGTCTTTTTTGTTATCATTCATATCGTTGCATTCATTCTATTATATCCATAAATATTGTAATTTATTGTTACGTTTCTTTGCAAATCATGTTACATTTCACTCGATTTATAAATCATGTTTTTTTTAAAAAGCATTACTTCGTATTTCGGGATTTGAAAAGTCGTACCCTAGCTTGCGGGATTTCGGTTTTCTCGTTAAATCCGAATAAACGAATATTTAAAAAAAATGTGAATTTTAAATAATCTCGAGAATTTAAAAGAAATTATATTCTAACTTACGGAATATGATTTCTTTCTAAAAATCGAGAAAATCGAATGTCTTTTTTAAAAAATAATAATAAATAATAAATAAATTAATCTTTTCAGTGTTTATTCTCGTTTTTCGGGATTTAAAGCATCGTGTCCTAACTTACGGGACGTGATCCTTTCCTTCGATTAGCAAAATACGCCGTTTTCTCAAAAAAAAATTCGATTAAACAAATATTTTAATAAAGAATCGTAATTTTAAAATTTCTTCAAATTTTCAATTTTCGGTGTTTATTCTTGTTTTTCGAGATTTAAGATATCGTGTCCTAACTTACGGGATGTGATTCTTTCCTTCGATTAGCGAAATACACCATTTCTTCAAAATTTTTTTCGATTAAACAAATATTTTAATAAAGGATCATAATTTTAAAATCTCTGCAGATTTTTAATTTTCGACACTAAGATAACTAATTAATCAATTAGGTACCAATTTTGGGTGTTACGAGGGTGCTAATCATTCCTCGTGCGTAACCGACTCCCGAACCTGTTTTTTTGAACTTCGTAGACCAAAGTTGTTTTTTAAATAAGTCAAATCGCTTATTAAAAGCAACCACTTTTTGAGGTGACTCGATCACACCTTATCAAAAAGGATTGGTGACGTCCCGTTTTTTTGTTCTCATTTTCAAAAATCAAATTCGACTGTCCCGCTTTTAAAGATGGTTTCGACAGACATAATGGTTAACATGAGACAAAATAGTATCATATTGGGAGAACGAATATTATCCCAAAGAGATCAAGGATATCCTATTAGGGTAATACACTTATGACAAGGTCATTGGACGAGCGCTGATTGAGTTGCTTTCATAATGGTATGCCGTTAAGGAGAGCTTAGTCATGATACTATAGTGGAATAGCTTCGTGACTAAATGGGTCTATTAATCGGTAAAAATCTGGAACTTAATTATAAATCATTTGAGCTCTAATCACATATGTCCAATCAGTCCATCCATTAGCTCGTTGAAACTAAAAATGAATTGCATGTTGAATCAAATGAACAAAAAAGAATAGAAATGGTGAAAATAGAAAAATGAGAAACATTTGGAAATGAAATATTGTTTTCTCCAAATAAAATGAAATTATGTTTTTCTAATTAAATGAAGTTCAAAAATAGAAATAAATCATTTGGTCATAGTGAATCGTTGAATGTAGAAATATTAAATATATTTTCTTATAGATTCTTTTATGGTAAAATTGTCATGATTTTAATGGAATTGAAATTGGGTTGATAATATTATTTAATTGGAAAAATATTGAAATGTTTATTTTGAAAAATAGAAACACAAATATCAGGTTGGATCAAATTATAAAGTACTGGGTTAAAAGTACAAGAAGTACTTATAATTGGATTCGATACGAGAGAGGCCCAGAAGCCTCTCATGTTAATGAGGGGGACGACAAACCCTAGTATTATTAACTAGGGTTGTCGCCCCCTATACTGCTAGATAGACTAGGAGTGCGTTTTTCTAGTTGAGGTACATATCGCTTGTCACTTATTCAAGATTGAGGTAAGTTACACTATGAACGTCTCAAGCGAATTAATCCATAATCGGATCTAGGATTAATTCGACTTAGGTCTTGTCCAATGTATTGTCAATCCGGACAATCACATCTATGTCTCTATCTTTTGGGAGTCAACCACTATGATGTCCAAGACAATATATCTCCTTCATTGGACTTGATAGACGACATAATTGTCCTTTAACTAATTTTCTCAATTTAAATTCATCAGACTATGGACCTTTTTGATTACCTACTAATACAAGTTGTCTTCCTGCATTATGATTCGGCTACATAATGCAATTTAATATTAGTTAAACATTAGGTAATCAATGAGCCAATATTTGCTTACATTTTGGTTTGCGTGCAAAAACCATTGAGGAAAAACACAAACAATATTAATGTTGATAATGGAATTTTATTAAACCAACATGTTGAAAAAATTACAAGTACAAATGATGAATAAAGTACACTTAGGGCACTAGATCCTAACAGATATGTGACGTTGTGTAGTTTAGCTTGGGGAGATTATATTCCAAGAAATCTTCAAGCATTGTTTGTTGTGTATGTTCTCCTATTCTATGGTTTTGTTCAAAATTTTACCAAAGAGGGAGAATGTGGAGGTAGTTTTGAGTAGTGCCAAGCAGCAGTTCCAACTAGTGTACGACACTACTCAACTCAAGAACTTGCCATGTTTAGTGTTAGCATATTTTGATAACAAAATCATTGGGCTTTGATTCTTGCTGGTACTTTGGACGATTGTAAGTCCATCTATGATATCCAAACCGTTTATTACAACATATCCTGAAGATTGGTTTGGATTAGTTCAAGGAAATCGACTTCCCAACTTTGATGAGATTGGATCAAACTAGGTAAAACTTAGAAGCATATCCTGAAGATTCAAGACTTATCCTAAGCTCATCGAAGATATTCTTCATGTTTATTATCTTACTAGTTTATGGAAAGGTTGATTGTAATTGGTACAATATGTTAGCAAGCCTTGGTTTAATTTCTTATAAATTGAGGAAACTTGTATAGGTGATGTACTAAATAGAGAGCACTTATTCTTGTTCATTGAGGAAACTTTCTTGTGAGTTCATTGAGTGTGAAATCAAGTGTGTTACTTGGTTACTGTCCTTTAAGGCGAGTTGTTTGGATCTTAGGGAAAAATTGGTTAGGATGTCAGTCCAGAGAAAGGGATTAGATTGGTTAATCAGCAAATTGCTCAAAATCGATTAAACTGACAGTTAAAATAGTTCTCTATATTTTTCAATTATTTTAAAATCTTTATAATTTTTAATAATTTATTTAATTAAACCGGTTGAACCGAGAATCAATTATTCGATCAGTTTAACCGTCAGTCTGATCATGAAAAATTTGAAGAAAAAAACCTTCCCTAGTTAAGGATTAATCTAAATAAGGAATAAATGGATTGATATAGGAAGAAAACTCAAGTGAAAGATTACAGGGTTTAGAAGAAAAGAATTTGGTGCACTTATTTAGTTGCCAAATAATAGAAAGCTACGAAAAAGGAAAGAAACCCTAATCTGTGTAAACACTATTCAAAACAAGCAATGAATGGGGATGAATTTGCTGTAACCTTCATTGCCAAGGTCTATTTCTCCTTTTGCTTTCCTGGTTCTTGGAATTTGTCAAAAATTTCTAGAAATAACTGTGAAAAATCATGGCTCAAACAAGTGAAAACCGTTGGAGAACGAAATTCTGACTTAAAATGTAATGTTTTTATTTTCCTTCCTCTTATATTTGAGATTTGTGCACGATGCCATGATCTCGTTTGGGGTAATAACGTATCAAGGCTTTTGATTCACTTTTTATTTAAATACTACAACACGCATTATTTGGTGAAAATTTTATTTAAAAAAATTATAGTTTTAATTAAAATTGTAAAAATTATTGTGAATAAATTATATTAGAGTTATCTTAAAGTTTTTAGTTTGTAGGCATTAATAAAATATTATCACATTATCACTAAAAATTTTCAATTCTTGTTTGCTTATCAACTTTTTATCATTTTTTTTTATTTTTGATTTTTGATTTCAGGATTTTCAATTTTCATATTTTTACATTTTTTATCCTCATATATTTTCTAATTTTCAACATCTTTTCTTTTTTAAAAAATTAATTCTTTTTAAATAATTTAATTAAAATTAAATTAAATTTAAGAAAATATCATATATATATATAAATGAGTGTATAATAATATTTATATGTTTTTAAAAATTATTGATTTATTACAATTTTATTGGTGCCTAAAAATTATATATTTTAGGATGATCTTGATTTAAGTAATTTCCAAAATTATTATGTCTTAATTTTAAAAGCTCATAATTCTCATTATGTGTATTTATCTTTCTAGATTTATTAAAATATAAAAAAAATATCCTCAAAATAATATTAATTGTTTTGTAAAAAGAAATAAACTTTTGGTAATTACACAATTGAGTTGAGACTAGAGGTGCTCGTAGGTCGAGCTAGGCTGGGCCTAACAAAAAATTTAGGCCCGTTTACTAGGCCCGGGCTTGACTTGGCCCAAAAAATGGGCCTAAAATTTTGCCCAAGCTGGACTCGGATAAAAATGCTAAAATCTGGCCCGCCTGTCTTAACTTTTTTATATTATTTTTATATAATTTATAAATATATATAATACATCAAAAATACTAAAAAAATTAAAATAAATATTTCCCAACAAATTGAAAATAAATGTTAAAAATATGTTTACTTAATAATAATAAGATACATATAACTTAACAAGCAAATGTCTCTAAAATAATAAAATTAACAATAAGCAAGTGTTATACAATATCCAAATAATAACAACAAAATAGTAGTAACATAATAGTGAAATGATAGCAAAATAAGGAGAAAACAACAAGAAAATAACATTAAAATAACAAAAAAATAGTATTTTATTTTTTGTCTTTTTGTGAATTTGAGCCAGGCTGAGCCCGGGCCAAAATGTCTTACCCGAGGTTCGACTTGTTTTTTAAAATGCACCTTCTTTTTTTGCCCAAGCTCATTTTCGGACCTATATTTTTGCCCAAACGCTCCCATTTTTCGAGCAGAGGCAAGTCTAGTTGAGACTTAGTTAATGAATAACATCAATACAATCAAGCACATTATAATAGTATAGATATCTGAATTTATCTTTACTATAATAATTCCTTGACTAAGTTGATATCTAATTAACTTATGAATACAAGAAACACAAGTAAATTTTAATTTTAAAGGCATAAGTATATAATTTTTCATAACATTTTTTTCTTTTACCCACGCGACTTCAATCTCGACCATAAAATGGTTTTTCAAATCTAACCTTAACCTGTATCGGAATATTATATAATGTTTTATATTATATTCGTTTTTACAATATATATATATATATATATATATATAATATATAATCTTTAAAAAAATTTAAGTAATTGTAATCAAAATACTTGCAAAATTAAAATATAAGTTAACTTTTTTTTATAAATTTAATGAATTATAATTAAAATTATTTATAATATTAAAACATAATTTTAAAAATATAAAAATAATTATAAAATTAAAATAAAGATATTGTTTAATGAAAATCCTGATAGTTTCCACCTCAAAATCGGATTAAAAAAAAGTTGATAGTTTGTGGATAGTAAAAAAGATGATTTCACTTTTTTTTACTGGCAATTTGGTTAAAAATCAATGGGGATAAAGTTTTTATTTGTTCCAATCTTTCATATGTTTAAACAAATGAAGAACTCTTCAACAGAATGTTACAGAAAGCCGCGCCTAATCCTAAAACAAAATTGTGTTATTTTGTATTCATCTTTTTGTTTTTGCTTTTTAACATGTTTCGGATCATCAATGGTCCAAAGCACCAATCTGCATCTTTTCAGAATAATCAAAGCAGGCCGCCGATGAGACCTGTAATTCTTCTTCCACTGTGGATTGGAACATTGCCTTGAGCTCATTATACCTCTGGATATCAAAATTGTATGCCTTGATCAGCTGCCTTTGCTTTGTGCTGAACCTGCTCTTATAAAACCCTTCAAAAGAAGGTTCTTTGGATGTCCTGAGGAAAAATGCATATCCAGCCATGAAATACATGGAGGTGACGTAGAAACAGATGGGTTCCATCACGTCCCATGTGAGTTCCCAAAAGGTTAGCCTCATGAACCCGGCTGTTTGGACCACCATGAATGCCAGGCCAAGCCAGAGTTCGCGACGGACCAGGGAATCGGCTTTTGAATCGATTATTGCTTTCTCCTTTTCCAGCGCGGCCAGTTCTTTTCTTCTGGGATCATTCGGGTTTGATCTTGATAAAGGAATTAGACCACCAAGTGCTTTTGCTACCTGTAGTCACAAAGTGGAAATCTCTGTTGGCTCAACTTGAAAGAAACAAAAATTGACTCAAATTCGTACCAATAATTATGACTATGAAGGATGATGAAAGCAAGTAAACAATAAAAAGTGATTAATGCTTATGTCAGGTCAAGTTGAAGCCCATCCTTATCATATGAGGCCATTCCAGCCTCTATTCCTCCACCAACCATTTTCCTTGTTCGGCAACGCCGCCTTTCGGCTCAATAGTTTCGTGCGTCTCCTCAAATCTAAACATCCAAACACATCTTCCCCAGTTCGTTGCCAATTAAAACATAACTCCCATCATCACCCCTCGCCCTCCACAAACTCAAAAGTTGGAGAATATGCGTCCACAAACTCAAAAGTTAGAGAATATGCATGCAAAACAAAATGTAGAAACATCCAAGGGATTTATTTATAAAAAATTTGGGTCCTTCAGTTCAATTCTCAGAAACCATCTCAAATGTGGGACGTTTTTAGAAACCTGTCGTAAAAAAAAAAAATTCCTGTTGAAAATAGCAGAAAAAGAAACCCAAAAAATCAGTTTTCGGTAGCTTCTAATGCTAATAAGTGAATTCCTGAATTCGGGACATACTTTTCATTACCATCACCATAAGAATGTAATTTTAATGTATACATATATGCTATCGTCTGTAAGCCAAAACATAAATAAGATCTTATCTGCTTTCAATATAAAATTTCAAGAGATAATAAATAGAGAAAAAAATTTATCTACCTGTTCCGATCGTAAAACGACGATGTTTCCTAAAACGATGACGGTTCCTGATTCATCTAGCAATTTCGCGAACTGCAATCCTTGTTCATGATCCGAACAACTTTCTCCGCAAATCCGTAGAAAGTCGGAATAAGAAATCCAGATTTTCCCTGTCTCTCTCAGCTTCGTTTTCACCACCTCCAACTGCGCCACCTTTAACAACTTCTTCGCTTCCTGAACCGACAGTGCAGGCAGCTCCGAAACCGCCGATTTCGCCTCCAAGTGCGAGCTCAACCCGTCTAACCGGATGCGATCCCTGGACACATCGATTTCCCTTAATCTCTCCATTAAATTCTCCCCCATCGGTAACTTCCTCATCGCCGGTGAAGCCATAGATCCTTTATGAAGAAACCTCCTGAACATGCCATTGCCGTTACCCTTAGCATCTCCTGGTTCCACCGTCATAGCTGTTGCTGCTTTCCCCGTTTTTCTTGCGATCCGCTTCTGAACCGTCGGTGAGGAAATCCGGCAGTTAGTAACAGCTTGCGAAGAAATTTTCGAAATATTAAAAAGCTTCTCTGCCAAGGTTTTCCTCAACGCCATTGCTAGAAATTAAAGAAGCTAACTAATTATCAAAAAGTATTTTTTTTTTTTTTCTTTTTTCTGGGGTGGGGGTAATAGAGTTCAGAAGATTTGAAAGCTTTGCTGGCTTTGTGTTGGCACAATCAATGAAGGTTTTGGCCCGTTTTATAGGGTCCAACAACGGAGGAAGATAAACAGAAAAATAGAAATTTACAAAAAAAAATGAAAATAACGCGAGAATTTGAGAGATTTGAAAACAAACTTCGCACTTTAGATGACTCCCTGCCTGACATTTTCGAACATGCATATAGGATCATCTCGTTAGGGGCGATTCTTTTCAATTTATCGGAACGAGAAATTGGAGAACCGATTTCACGAGAGGAAATATCGAAGAGCATGAGCTAATCACACTACACGTGGAGGGTTGAGCTTGAACTACAAATGACCTTTTGAACCGTCAGATCATATGAAAATTTATCATTCACGCCTTTCCTGATGTTGACTTTCATTTTGTAATTCATAAATACTGATATGTTGAACACGTGTAGCATTATTAGCGGAAGAAATCTAGAAGGTGAGAGTAAATAGAAGGGTTTGGATTACATGGGAAAATTTCTGTCTGTTTGACGGCAGCTAAGACAGAAGTGGAAAGCAAATCAAGTTTCCTTTTTGGTGTTGGGTGGATGACTATAAACGTTCACACAAACGTGTCGCCACATATATTTTGGTATTTATGTAATAAACAAAATCTTTAAAGTTGTTTGCGTTCACGATAAATCCTCAACGTTTTATTTTTATTTTTCTTTGGGTGACAAAATTTTCGTCAAGGAGTTGATTTAACGATTGCCACCTGGTGACTGTAAGATAAAAAAAAAAAAACAGTATCGCAGTCAAACCATTTCAGGAGTTAATTAATAGCTAAAGATTTCATGGCTAAAACTAATTTGAAATATTCGTTTTTTATTCACTTTTTAATCCCTTAATTATTGAACATTTTAACATAATTATAGCTCACGACTAATTCTAACTCAATTCCTCCCAAGCATTTGTAGTCCCACCGTATTCTAATTGTGGTTCAATCATTCTAAACTGATTCATATCAATTCTAAAGTGACAAAATTTATTTTGTTCTGATTATTAACTTAATTATTTTAATAAAGATTAATGCTAATCATAATAATTTAGATGTAAAAAATAATAATGAATGTGAAAAGGTAAAATGCAGGTAAATATTGAGACCATGACAAAATTATTTTCATTGTCCATCAAATGAAGCTTAAGTATGTAAATGTTTCAAGACAGCTTCATGAATATATGATGTTTATTTAAGGATAAAGAAGAAATATAGGCAGGTGATGTGGTGCTTAGATTTTCTTTTTGTTGTTGTTCAAATGTTGGGGTTTAGATTAGATAATAGATTATTGGATTTTTTATTTCCATAACCAAATTTGGCTAAGTTTTTGAATTCAACACTTATTTTAAAAGATAACATAAAATAAATAAAAAAGAATTTAATCACATGATTAATGTTTTCATTTAAAAGATACATATTTTCCGCATAATTTAAGATAATATATTAAAACTTTATTTTATATTAATATTAACCTATCAACTTAACCAGATAACTCCTAAATAAGTATTTGAATCACAATGTTTAAAACTATTCTTCAACAATATTTTAAGCAAATCCAACTGATTACAAAAATTATTTTAGGGCACATTTATGAATAAATTAATAAAGTTTTGGTTGAAATTACGGTTTTAGGGATTTTTATATTTTAGGTTTAAGCCCGTTTTATTTCTAAGATTGTTATTTTACACGCTGTGAATTTTTTTTAACTTTCTATGGGTATAATACTAAGAAAAAAAAATTAATTAATTGACGCGTGTTACTATTTTAAAACTACTTGAGGAGTTCAAAATATTTTATTATTAGTGTACCAAATGGTTTTTTTTTATTTACTATTGTTGTCATTCAACTTAATTAGAAAATACATAAAAATCAAATTATATAATAAATATATATTTAAGATTATTTTAATAATTTAATTGTTAAACAAAAAAATAAAATTATCTAGGCACTTGCCGGCCCTTAAAATGGGAAAATATTTTATATTTTTATAAAATTATAAATTAATATATAATGAAATTAATTCTTTAAAAATTATAAAGAAATAAATTAATATAATTATAAAATTACATATAAACTCTTATAAAAATACATAACTCAATTCTTATCCAAAATAATATCTAGCTTCACCCATACCATTCCCTTACTAACCCATTCTTAGTCACGATTTCTTAAAACCAAATCAAAATTGGAATAAAAATAATAATAGATTAATAAATAAAAATTGTAGATCATAATTTGAATTAAAATTCATTATCCATTTCTTAACTGCTAACTAAAAGATGAAGATTGGAAGAAAGGTATATAATGTCTTCTCATAATGAATATATAAATGAGTTGGGTCTTCATTTAAAATGTGTGAAGAAAAAGATTAATTCCCTATTAAATCTAATTAATTTCTTGACCTTATTTACGGAATGGAGTGGGAAGAGTATGATTTCCCTCTATCACACATTCAGTGCTTCTGCCCTCCACTATTTAGGTCCCAAGATCCTTTAAATTTGAGGTAAAATAAAATAACTCTTGAAAACCTATTAAAGTTCTAAGAAACCGTGATTTTTTTTCATTTTTTGAAAAAATAATTATGTAAATAAGTTTGGATATATTTTTGGTGATCCTAATGGATCCAAACTGAAGTTAACCCAACATATCATTATATCATTCAACATCATACAATCCTATAAAGGTGCAAAATCACTTTCCTCCTCCATCTAAATTTAACATATATTTCGCTTAATTTTAATATATTTTCTTTCAACCATAAGATAATTGATCTCTAATATTATCAAAATTTATAATATTTCAAAAGGGGAGAGATTATTGGCATATTTTCAAAATTTTAATAATATTTCAATAGTTATAAGTAAACATTATAAATATTGGTAATGCAAAGAGTTGTTGGTAAGTGGGTATATCTCTCATTGGTTAAGTATAAGCTATTGAGAGAGTTTATACATAGCCTTACTTTTTACTCTCACTAAGTAATTAGGCTATAGGCTTTACACATGCACACTGTTGTCACTCGCTTGACTTGGTACGGTAAATGTATTTCATTTTGGATAAAATTCTTATACTTTTTCCATAAAATAATTTCTTTAAAATAGTTTTATTTTTCCCCAATTTTTTACTGTTACGAAAATCTGTTACAAATTATACTGTTGCACGAAAATGGTGGGTCCAAAACTGTAATTGACCCTATGATTTTTACTCTTTACCCCTATATATTTACTATTTTACCCTTCTATTACTAGTATAAATAGAGAGTTGTTTTCCTCATTTTTCACACAGAAAGCAAACACAGCAATTAGAGAACTCTTTTCTCCTTTTCGCCTTTTTTTCTATTCCCTTTGAAAAATTCGGTCGTTTTTATCCTTAAATTAAATTAGAGGAAATTTTGTCTAGGAGTTTGGGTTTTAAGTGAGACTGATTGTGACCCCTCTAAACTTTCCTAAGAATTATCCTAGTGTGATTTCCCTGAGAAGAGCAATACCAATTGTATTTCACCTTCCTTATTCAGGTATACAACTATCGAAGCACTGCATTAACCTTAAGAGACAACGTCCGTTGCACCATTACACCGATCATAATACGAATTGTTTCTAAGGCAGTGGTTCTTCCACGACACAGTAAATTTTGGTTTCTTAATTCTTGGTTTATTTTTCCAATCAGTGCTAACGAATTTGTTTTGTAGTAGTATATTTTCTAGAAATTTAGAAATGAATTACTACTGTTTAAACATGTCTACCCCGATCAACAAATACATCCCTGATCTCTCCAAGCTTGAACCTCTTGACAGGACTAACTACTGTTACTGGTATCAAATGATGGTTATCTTCTTCGAACAACTTCAAGTTAACTATGTCCTCTTTAATCCACCTGCCATCGAGAAATCAGAAGATTCTGCCATCGTTTTCAAGGACTTTAATGTCACAGCTACAAAAGCTAAGTTTGAAAATGACAAAAAATGGTAAGAGGTCACATGCTAAACCATATGGTTAACAACCTCTTCGACCTGTTTGTAAAAGATAAGTTAGCTAAATTCATCTGAGATACATTGGAGAAGACATATGGAGTCAATGATGCTGGAGTCAAGAAATATGTTGTTGGAGAATGGCTCAAGTTTCAGATGACCGATGATAAGTTGATTATGGATTAGGTTTGTATCTACGAGAAGTTAGTCTTCGATATCTTAGCGGAAGGGATGGAGATGTGTGAAATTCTCCAAGCAAACGTCTTGATTGAAAAACTGTCAAAATCTTAGTCCAATTACCGTAATCTCCTAAAGTATAAGAAGCGAGACATTCTTTTAGAAGAACTGATTAGTCATATGAAGTTTGAAGAAGTCAATCGTCTTAAAGATAAGGCTTTAGTAACCTCAACTCAATTTCCTTTAAAAGTTAGCCTAGTTAAATCTGGTTCTAGTCCTAAATTTAACAGGTTTAAATGTGTCAGGAATTCAAAGAAGACAGTAAAACTCTAGAACAAGAAGGCTATCAACTTCAAGAAACCAAAAAAGAATAAAAAAAACGAACAACCAGGTGAATTACTACATGTGTGGCAAAGCTAGACACAAAGCATATAAATGCGCCCAACATTTTGACCACCAAAATCAAAACAAACTACAAACACATATAGTTGAAAATCCAAATGAGGTTATAGTTAATGTGGTTTCCGAAGTGAACCTAGTTGAGAACAATGTCGAGTGGATTGTAGACACATGCGCCTCTAAACATTTCTGCTCTAACAGAGAAATGTTCACCAAATATGAAAGTTTAGCTGAAGGTGAACAAGTGTACATGGGTAATTCTAGCACTTCAGAAGTACTTGGTAAAGGAAAAATTTTACTCAAACTTACTTCTCGTAAAACGTTGGCATTGAATAAGTCCTTTATGTACGTTCCATGGGTAGAAATTTGATTAGTAGTGGATTACTAAATAAGACAGACGTTAAACTAGTCTTCGTATCCAATAAACTTGTACTTTCCCGAAATAGAGATTATGTGGGAAAAGGTTATTTGAATGGAGGTTTATTTGTTATTGAGACTATATTTAATAATAAGCCACCATTTCTACTTATATTGTTGATCTTTTGACATGTGGCATGATGGTTCGTGACGGAATGTGCAAGTATACATAGTCATTATCAAGTAATAAGTAAGTAAAAAGAGTATCATCTCTACAGGGTCCGTGTTGAAATCAATAATTGTAAAATTAATGTTTACAAGTTGGTTAAGAAAACACAATATTTTAAGGTGATGGATGTTAAAATTAAATTAATCAACTATATGCAAATGAAATGAAATAAAATCCAATTAAATGGTTTAGCAAAAATTCACAAGTTTTGACAACAATAACATAAATAAGCTAGAACAATTTCTTTATCATGTTTAACAATATTCCAAAAAAATTTCATGGCAACTAGATCATTTATGAACTTGGAATCAAAATCATAAACTTTTTCGAGATCTTAGATTTGCCACTTAGAAAAACATGCATATTTCTATGTCATCGTTTAACTCAAGATTCCTTAGAATTTATGTAAAGTAACAAGGATGTGTTAGGTTTGTGTTAAGTATGACTCCTATTTTTAGTCAAATTTGAGAAATAATTTTCTAGTTAAACTCTATTTATTTGTTTCAATCAAACACATATTAGTTTAGATTATTTTATTATTATTTGACCTATGAATTTAGCCTATAAATAGGCTCTTTTACAACCTTAGGAAACACACCCATTAGAGATTAGAACTCATAACACATTTAGAGAATTTTGTGTTTACGTTTTGAGGGTTCTTTGTTTTCGGGTTTTTCTCTCCATCTTTTGTACTCTTCGTTCTTTTGCCATTATAGTAAAATTATCTTTGCCCATGGATTTTTATCTTCTTTAGAGGGGTTTTTCCACGTTAAATTTGTGGGTTCAATTTCTCAATTTTTTCTGCTAATTTTACTTATTCGTTGCTTAATCGGGTCGATTCCTAACTAGTGGTATCAGAGTTAGTTCAAATTTCATAGATTAGCCCATTCAGAAATGGCAGCAACAATGTTTGAAATTGAGAAGTTTGATGGTGAGACAAATTTCAATCTGTGGCAAGTTCGGATAATGGCAATTCTAGTTCAATTCGGTTTGAAAAAGGTTGTTACTGGGAAAAAAGCCTGACAATCTAAATAAAACAGAATGGGAAGAGCTTGATGAAAAGGCTTTGTCTGCAATCCAGTTGTGCCTTGCGAATACGGTATTGAAGGAAGTATTGATGGAGAAGACCTCAACCACCTTATAGAAAATGTTAGAAACTCTTTATGCGACTAAGTCTTTGGCTAACCGTTTAGTGCTGAAACAACGTCTATTTATGTTTCGCATGAACGAAGGTGAGCTTCTTAGAGATCGCATCAGTCAATTTATTACTCTTTTAAATAAATTAAAGAACGTTGAGGTTCATATTGATGATGAAGATCAAGCGATGCCATTATTGTGCTCTTTACTCCCTTCATACAAGTCTTTTAGGGAGACCCTGATTTATGGAAGAGACAAACTCTCGTTCGAATATGTGAAGGGTCATTTGTTGAGTAGAGACAAACTCGACAATGAGCTTTATTTAGATAGTAAGACAGATAGGCAAGCTTCCGTTTTGGTAGCATCAAAGAAACGAGACAAAAGGTGTCGCTATTGTAAAAAGTTAGGTCACGTCAAAGCAGGTTGTTATAAACTGCGAAATAAAAGAGCTACTGAGAGTAACGAGGAAGATGTAACTGGTGCTAATTTGGCCGATGAAAGCGGTGATAATTTCTTGTTAGTGTCAACGAGCGATAACTCCATGCTTACGTCCGAGTGGATCCTAGATTCTGGATGTTCTTTCCACATGTGTCCCAATAGAGAATGGTTCTCTACATACAGTTCGGTTGAAGGTGGAGTTATGCGCATGGGAAATGATTCATCTAGTAAGGTAATTGGTATTGGTACTGGTAAAATTAGGATAAATGATGGGACGATTAAGACACTCTCATATGTAAGGTATGTACCTGATTTATGAAAGAATCTCATCTCTTTGAGTATTTTAGACTTGAAAGGATGCAAAATCAATATCGAGTCGAGCGATATTAAAGTATCTCGTGGATCTTTCATTTTGTTAAAAGGTAAAAGAACTGATAGTCTTTATATTCTGTAAGGTTCTATAGTGACGGGTGAAATCGGACGTCCCTCGTCCGTTACAAAGTCGAAGTCAACTCATTTGAAGCGGAGGCAACTTGGTCATGGGGGGAAAATGTATGATCGTTTCGTTAAAGAGAGGTTCTCTTTTGGATGCAGGTTTTGAAAAGTTAGGGCACTGTGTTCGTGAAAATCAAACCCGGGTTAGTTTTGATTTGGCAGTGTACAAGTCGAAGGCTAAAAGTCTTCCAGTTTCTAAGCACAAATTCGACTTAGTTAATTCCCTGCATAGTTCAAGATAGGCTTGTGGCGAGCTTTGGCAAAGATAGCGTTGTGGAAATATGAGTCAAGATGGAGATTTGTTAAGTATGACTCTTATTTTAGTCAAATTTGAGAAATAATTTTCTAGTTAAACTTTGTTTATTTGTTTCAATCAAACACAGATTAGTTTAGATTATTTTATTATTATTTGACCTATGAATTTAGCCTATCTCTTTTACAACCTTAGGAAACACATCCATTAGAGATTAGAACTCATAACACATTTAGAGAATTTTGTGTTTACGTTTTGAGGGTTCTTTGTTTTTGGGTTTTTCGAGGTTTAGTTATTATCTCCATCTTTTGTACTCTTCGTTCTTTTGCCATTATATTAGAGGGGTTTTTCCACGTTAAATTTGTGGGTTCAATTTCTCAATTTTTTTTGCTAATTTTACTTGTTTGTTGCTTAATCGGGTCGATTCCTAACAGTTTGAAACATTTTAATTACATAAATATAAAGTTATGAAATGTAATAATGTTCTTTTGGAATTATTACGAACCTTTAATTCATTTTGGTTCAGATATGAATTAAGCATGCATCTTCCAATTATTATGTCCATTAACCACCATCTGGTTTGGATTAATTCTAATGCAGTCAAACATATCTTAATGCATGAAAAACATGAATGATTTTAATTGGAAGCTTAAACAATTGAGGCACAGAACAATATAAACATGAATTGGATGAATAAAATCAAGGCATTGCAATCATTCTAGCTAAAAAAGTTTAAGTAATTATTATTAATGAAAAATCAATTTAATAATTTGCAATCATGTTTTTGAACTAAGAAAAATTAAAAGAGAAAGGAAGAAGAAACTTTGAGATGAATTTGGTGATTTCCTGAAAACTATCTATAGTGGCTTCCTCCTATT
Organism: Gossypium stocksii; assembly: GCA_020496765.1. Lineage (NCBI taxonomy): Eukaryota > Viridiplantae > Streptophyta > Magnoliopsida > Malvales > Malvaceae > Gossypium > Gossypium stocksii. The sequence continues at coordinate 29,983,252 of CM035626.1, read as the reverse complement.
TTCGTTGTTGCTTTGATGTTGTTTAATGAATGGTGAAGGGTTTTGGCCTCTATTTATACACGTGAAAAAGGGTTAGAAATAGAAATTTTCAGCCACAATCTTCTCCATCATGTGGTCGGCCATGAATTGTGGAGAGGATACATTGTTGGTTTTGCTATTTTAAGCATGATGCTCAAAGTGCAAAGCTTGAAAAGAGGAGGGTTGGAATGGATGAGTAGAAGAGTTTGAGGGTTGGTTTGCAAATGTTTAAAATCAGCTTAAAGATTTGATTTGGGTAGCATTATGGTCGGTTCTTAGGTGTTGGATTTAGGCCTTTCTTGGATGTGTAAAGCTCTCTTTCTTTGGGTTGCATTTTAGGCCTTCATCTTTGCTAGAAGTGATCCAATTTTTGCTACCCGTTTGCATCTTGGTCCTTCAATAATTTGAGGGTTCAAGTTACTTTATTTATAATTTCCTTAATAAGTTTTTGGTAGCTCGGTTGATGATGCTTTTCCAAGCCACACTGTCATGGCCTTAAGGGAAGAGCTTTAGGATAAGACTATCTCCGGTGTGACAACTGTTAAAAAATAATATGAAATTAAGTAGAATTTACATGAAATTGAATAAAAATGTATTTTTAACATAAATGATTTAATTTATTAATTTATTAATAAAAATCACAAAAATGATTATCATTAACTCAAAATTTACAAGAATTTTGAGCTAGAAAGTGCTATGGATAACTCTATATTTTAGAGTTATCACATGCTAGATTAGGACATGTGAATATTTATTCTCTAAAAAACTCATAAAAATGAATCTACTTTCTAATCTAGATGGTAGTAGCTTTAATAAATATGAAATTTATGTTGAAGCTAAGCATACTAAACCTTCCTTAAAGACTATTTCTAATAGAAAAACTGAACTTGAGTTATCCATACTGATCTAGCAAACTTTAGAAACACATAAATTAAAAATGAAAAACGTTATTATATTACCTTTTGTAGATGATTACTCTAGGTATACAAAGGTTTATCTTCATTATCTTCTAAGAATAGAAGATGAAGCTAAACAAACCTTTTTCATTTATAAAGCAGAAGTAGAAAACCAGCTTTATATGAGAATAAAATGTCTTAAATCTGATAGAGGTAGTGAATATGGCACTAACTTTCTTAAAGAGGTTTGTGAGACAAACAGAATTATACATGAGTTTTTCACTCCCTATTTACCACAAAAAATGACATAGATGAAAGGAAAAGTAGAACTCTAAAAGAAATGATGAATGTTTTACTAGTTAGTTCTAGTTTACCTGACCACATGTGGGGTAGGCCGTGCTTTCTACAAACCATATTCTTAATAGAGTGCCTTATAAAAAATTAAACTGTACCCCATACGAATTGTGGAAAGGTTATGCCTCTAATATGCAATATTTGAAAGTGTAGAGGTGCTTAGCAAAAGTAGGCTTGCCTGCTTTTAAATAGAACACTATCAGATCTAAAACTGTTGATGTTGTTTTTATTTATTATGCTCTAAATAGTGCTACAGATTCATGTTTTTGCATTATTCTTCCATATGTGAATCTAGAGATGCTGTTTTCTTTGAAAATAATTTTCTTTTAAAGAAATCTAATATAAATACTGATATACAATTAGATGAGCATGTTTCTTCTTCTAGTATACATAATAGAGATATTCTTAATGATGATGTAGAACCTAGGAAAAGTAAAAGACAAAGGGCTGCCACTGGTTTCGGACCTGATTTCTTTAATTCCTTTGTAACTGAGGTTAATGATTTAGACTTAATAAGTGATTTTATTGCTTATGCATTTTTGATAGACAAGGATCCAAAAACCTATGATGAAGCCATAAATTCAATAGATTCTAGTTTTTGGAGAGATGCTATTAATAATGAGCTTGAATCTATTATATCTAATCACACTTGGGAATTAGTAGACTTGCCTAGAGGTTTTAGACTTATTAGTAATAAATGGGTCTTTAGAAAGAAACTTAGACCAGATGGGTTAATACAAAATTATAAGGCAAGACTAGTTGTTAAAAGGGTTTACTCAGAAATTTTGAGTAGATTATTTTGATACATACTCTCTTTTGACTAAGATCTCAACTATTCATGTTTTGTTTGCTTTAGCTTCCAATCACAATTTGCTGGTACATCAAATGGATGTGAATACAACTTTCTTGAATAGTGATTTGGATGAGGAAATCTACATTGAGCAACCTTTAAGATTTGTGGCATCTGGTATGGAAGATAAAGTTTGCAAACTAAAAAAATCTCTGTATGTTCTCAAACAAGCTCCAAAATAATGGTATGAGAAATTTTATAAGATTATTCTCGGTTTTGGTTTTATTGTTAATGGTGAAGATGCATGTGTGTATTCTAATATGTTTGGTTCTGATAATGTCATCATAAGTCTGTATGTAGATGACATGTTAATTTTCAGTTCCAATATAGAATCCATTAATAAAACCAAGAATTTCTTATCTACCAGATTTGAAATGATTGATTTAGGAGAGGTAGATGTAATCTTAGGAGTTAAGGTTACAAAAAAAAAAAAGGGATTTACATTAAGCTAGTCTCACTATATAGAGAAAGTGTTAAAAAAGTTTAATAGCTTTAATGTAATCCCTGTGAGAACTCCTTACGATTCTAGCATACAACTGTTAAACAATAAAGGAAATAGTGTTTCTTAATTAGAGTATACTAAGATTATTAAAAGTCTTATGCTCTTGCTGAACTACACTTAGTCAGACATTGCTTATTCAGTTAGTAGACTAAGTAGATATACCCATAATCTAAGCAATGAGCATTGGAATTCTCAAAAGCGTTTGCTTAAATACCTTAAAGGTAAAATAACTTGGGAGTTGGAAATTATCAGATATCCTGCAGTCCTTAAAGGCTATTCTGATGCGAACCGGGTAACTAATAATGATGAGGTGAGCTCTACAAGTGGGTATGTTTTTACTTTGGGTGGAGCAACTGTTTTGTGGAAGTCTGCTAAACAGACTTGTATTGCTCACTCCACGATGGAGTCAGAGTTCATAGCTCTTGACATAGTCGAGAAAGAGGCCGAGTGGCTTAAGATCTACTAGCAGAGGTTCTTTTATAATGAAAACTAGTACCTAGCATATCTCTATTATGTGACTCACAAACCGTAATTTGTGTTGCTAAGACAAAGCTTACAATGGTAAGAAGAGGCATATTCAAATAAGATATGAATCTGTGAGACATTTAATAAAGAATAGAGTACTCATGTTCAACTACGTGAGGTTTGAAAGAAAGCTAGCTGATCCACTAACCAAGTTAAGTAAGAGAATGGTTCTTGATTCGTCGAGAGGGATGGGTTTTAAGCTCAGTGGTTAAGGAATTCATGGTGGATACCTAACATAGTTTTCTAAGTTTAATGTGGTCAAACGAAACTATGTAAAGACTCATAGTGTACATTTTATCTATCCCTATGGAAAACGATGTACATGTATAAGGTTGAGTTCTTACTCTTAATGAGTTCATAGCCAAGAGTTTGGGTGGTCCTATTGAGACAGACTGGATGAATTCATCGACTTGAAAGGTTGAGTTTATTACTCTTAATGAGTTCATATCCAAGAGTGTAGATGGTCCTATTGAGGTGAACTTGATGAATTCACCGAATCTAAATTTGAAAGGATAAGCTTAATAAATGCTTCTAATGATTCTATAGCCCTAATTCAGGCGGCCTATTGATAACCTGTAAAAGTAACTTAATTTAATCTCATTCTTAATACATTTTTGGATGATTAATTATATAAATTAGTGAATTTGATGCTCCTAATCCTTTAACTTCATGTTTTTATACTTAGGAGAGCATTTGAGAGCGAAAGGAGCGAAACACGAGCCACAATCGGACAATTAGAGCTATTCTCAAGATCCACATGGCCTGGCCACATGCCTATGTGAGCCACACGGGCTAGTCACACGCCCATGTACCAGCCCATGTCAATATCGTACCCTACTTCCAAAATATGCTAAAAAAACCCAATTTTTAGGTATTCTAAGCATTCTAAAGTCTATATATTCAAATTAGAAGAAGACCTAAGGAGGCATGGAGAGAAGATCGAAGAAAGCACTCGAAGAACGCTAACGGAATCAACTCAGAAGCATATCTTCTTCAAGATCGAAGATCTCCATTTAATTTCTTTCGAAGTTTTATTGAGTTTCTTTATGTTTTGTTGTTATCCTAATTTTGAGATGTTTTTATTCCAGATTACAAACTAAATTCCCTAGCTACCTAGGGAAGATGAAATCTATGGTGAATCTTATTATTTGATTTCAGATTTACATGATAAATACTTGATTCTTGTTCTCAATTATGTATGCTTATTTCGTCTTTTAATATTTTTAGGATATTAATTCATGTTTAATATGCTTATTTCAGCGGAGTAAAAGTCTCTATTTAAGAGTAGATCTAGCAAAATTGAGTAGAGTTGCATGCAACCCTAGAAATAAGACGACATAAATCTACTGGATCAGAGTCAAATCTAATAGGAGAATCCATAAATCGAGTTAATGCGACAATAAGGGTTTTAATCAGAAAGAGATCTCAATTAATTAGCCTAGAGTTAGTTGTTCTTACTCTCGAAAGAGATATTAACATAATTTAGGGTTTTCTATGGATCAAGACACAAGTGAATAAATCGTTTAATTCAAATTCATAATAATATGTGAAGTCTAGGTGGATTCTTTCCTGGGTATTGTCTATCTCATTGGTTATCTTCGATTATTTTCCTATTTCGTTCTTTGGTGCGTTCTTAGCTAGGTTAGTTTAGTAATTTTAGATTAAAAAAATCACCTCAATTTATTAGCTAAATAATAAAAAAAGGATAATTACTAGTACTTTTAGTCCTCGTGGATACGATATTCCCTACTTACCATAGCTATACTATTGTTCGATAGGTGGGCTTGCCTTTGTCGCAATTATAGTTGTAAAACCCAAATTTTTCCCAAGCCCAAAATAATTAACAATCCATTTAAAAAAAAAAACCTAATTCAATTATAAAAACCAAAAGCCCAAATATCAAATAAAAGCAGCAGCCTAATTACCAAACAAAAAGACCCAAATCAAGAAAATCCTAGCCCAAAATACAAAGCCCAAAACCTAAACCTTTTCAGAAAAACAAAAACACCCTAGCCTCTGACAGCCACTTGCCACTGCCGCTGCCACTTGCCACTGCCGCCACCTCTAGCCTCTGCCACTATCATCACCACTTGCCACCGCCCATTTGCACTTGCATAGAAGCAAAAAATAATCATTAGAAAAACAAGTTGTAAATAAAGGCTATAAAAGCCTCAAACGAAATGTGCCGTTTTTTGGGGGAGAGGAGATTGAATAAAAAAAAAAAAGGGAAAGAAATAAAAAGAGGATTTTGAATATAAAAAAAAAAGAGAGAAAGAAGCAAGGAAATTTCGAAAATACAAAGGTGTTCTATTTTATTTTTATTTTTTTACGATTCTGTTTGTTTTTTTTTTCTTTTATATATATATATAAGTAATGGGAGCTTACTTTTTTTCTTGATCACCGGAGAAAAAGAAAAATTTTACGATTTTTTGGCCCCCGTAGACGAGGGCGCCGTCGCTGGCGACCGGCGGTTGGCGCAGTGGTCAATGGCCGGACCTCTAACCAGAATAGGAGCTTAGAGAGGGGGGAGAAATCATTTTCAATTTTTTTTAGAATGAGGGCTAAATGATTTTTTTTGTCAAAAAATTAACTTATATAGGCCCCAAAACGACGTCGTTTTGGGACTGGCCTCAAATACCCAAAACGACGTCGTTTTGGGACTGGCCTCAAATGCCCAAAACGGCGTCGTTTTGCCCCTAACTGACCCGATCCAACCCGACCCACCTCAGGATCTGCGTGTTTTTTAAGAAAAGGGGTTATTTCGCTTTTGACCCTTCCGCTTTTTCTATCATTTTTAATTTAGTCCTTTTTTGTTTTTCTTTTAATTTTACTGCATAATTTTGTTTTTATTTCAATTTGGTCCCCATACAAACGACGCCATTTCGGAGGACAAGGGAAAATTTCCCGTTTGGCCCCTCTTTTTCACTCGTGTGTTGTAGTTTAGTCCTATATTCTATTTTTACCCCGATTTTTCCCTAAAGTTTTATTTAAGTTCCATTTTAGTCTTTATTATATAATTTTGGCTTTTACTAGATTATTTTCCTTATATATATATATATATATATATATATATATATTTATACTTTTTTATTATTTTTATTTATCCATTTAGGTACATTTTCATTTCTCTTTTATATTTTTATTTATTTCTTCTATTATTATTATTATTATTATTATTATTATTATTATTATAATAAAAACTGTTTTACCTAATATTTATTTATTTGTTCACTATTAATTTTTTAAAATTAATTTTTTTAGCTTTTATTTGTTTATTTACTTATTATTTTTTTATAATTGGTTTGTTTTATTTATTTATTTGTTTTATTATTATTTATCTTATTTTTAATTTTGCTCTTATTATTTTTATTTACATTATTGCATTTATTATTATTCTGTTATGCATATTAGCACCGTGATTTATATTTACACTTTCACAACAAATTTGTGTTACATTAATTTTACTCGATACATAAATTATGATTTTAAAATAAGTGATACATTGTACTTTGAGATTCGAAACGTCGTACCCTAACTTACGAGGTTTCAATTTTCTCGATAAATTCGAATAAACAAACATTTTAAAAAAAAACCTAAATTTTATATAATCTCGGGAATCAAGAAAAACTCATGTTCTAATTTACGGAGTATGATTTCTTTCTAAAACCGAGATAATCAAATATCTTTCAAAATAAGTAAATTTTTTGGCATTTATTCTCGTATCGAGAATTTAAGACATTGTGTCCTAACTTACGGGACGTAATTCTCTTGCTCGATTAACGTAAAATATGCCCCTTTCTTGAAAAAATTTTCAATATTTTAACAAAGGATCGTATTTTAAATCTCTTCAAGATTTTCAATTCTCGACACTAAAAAACACGAAGTAATCAACTAGGTACCAATTTTGGGCGTTATGAGGGTGTTAATCTTTCCTCGTGCGTAACCAACTCCCGAACCCGTCTTTCTAAATTTCGTGGACCAAAATTGTTGTTTTAATAAATCAAATTATTTATTAAAAACAACCACTTTTCGAGGTGACCCGATCCCACCTCATCAAAAAGGATTAGTGGCGACTCCCATGTTCGTTTTTGTTTTCAAAATCAAAGTCGACCCCTTTTACAAAAAAATGGTTTCGGCAATAGTTAGTTTAGTGACCATCAAGTTTTTGGCGCTGTTACCGAGGATTAAAATATTAAGAACACTTTATTTTTATTAATTTAGCCCTTTATTTTTATTGCATTTTATTATTGTTTTTAGTTTAATTTTTGTTTTTTAATTTTTGTTTTATTTACTTCTGGCAGATTCCTTTAGTTTATGACTAGAAGAAACCCATCGGGACCATTACTGTTTGACAGTGAAATTGAGAGTACAGCATGCAAAAACTATAGAGAAGCAAGGCAGTGTCGGCAAAGTATAGTAGATGAGCAAGAGGACGATATTATTATTACTGAGGAGATGAGTGAAAATCAGAATAATCAGCTACCTCCTGTGGTTGTTGCAAATTTAGCAAATCCAAATCTTACTCCTCGTACTATGTACGATTATGCCAAACCCACTTTAACTGGGATTGAATTGAGTATTGTGAGACCCATCATTGCTGCAAATAATTTCGAACTGAAGCCGAACACTATTCAGATAGTACAACAATTTGTTAAGTTTGATGGTTTGCAAGACGAAGATCCAAATACTCATTTGGCTAATTTTCTAGAAGTTTGTGATACTTTCAAGATAAATGGCGTTTCTGACAACACCATTTGCCTACGATTAATCCTTTTCTCGTTGAGGAACAAAGCTAAACAGTGGTTGAATTCTTTACCATGAGGTTCTATCACTACATGAGATCAAATGACTGAAAAATTCTTAATGAAGTACTTTCCACCAGCTAAGACAGCCAAGTTGAGGAATGATATCTCTTCCTTTGTTCAGATCGACTTAGAAACCTTATATGATGTATGGGAGAGATACAAGGATTTATTGAAGAGGTGCCCTCACCATGGGTTACCTCTATGGCTATAGGTTCAAACCTTCTACAACGGTTTGAACCCCTCAACTAGGTAGTTGATCGATGCAACTAGTGTTTTTAATTTGGATACAACCATTAGGTTGTGAAATTCGGTAAAATAATTAAATAAGAAAATTGATGGTTTATATGTTTCTACATAGGTACATCTGGTGATGCAATGTGATACGAATAGAGAAGGAATGAACAATCCAGAATATCTACCTTACGACCTTAGCACAGAGAACGAATAAATCAATTATATGGGTAATAATTCTAGGCCATAAAATAACCCTTATAGTAATACCTATAATGTAGGTTAGAGGAACCATCTCAATTTCTCTTGGGGCGGTCAAGGAAATCAAATAGCACAATCCCCTCCAAGCTTCTAACAACAACCTTATCAGCAAGAGAAAAAGCTGAATCTTGAGGAGATGTTGACGAAGTTTATCTTGATGTCAGAAACCCATTTTCAAAACATTGAAGCAGTACTTAAAAATCAGCAAGTGCCAATTCAAGGACTTGAGAATCAAATCAGTAACTTGCTAAACTGATTTCGGAAAGACAACAAGGTAGTTTGCCTAGCAATAACAAAACTAACCCTAGGGAGCAACTTTATGCGATTACTGTTTGGGATAAAGAAGGGTTAGTTGAATTTGAACCAGAATCGAGGCAAGAAATTGTGGTAAGTAATGGTAAGGTTGAGGTAAGCCAGGATGAACAAAAATCGGTCGGTAAGGAATATAAACCTCGAGTGCCATATCCTAACGTGACGAGAAGAGACCACACGAATGAACAATTTGGTAAATTTCTTAAACTTCTGAAAAATTACATATTAATTTACCTTTTATTAAAGCTCTTTCGTAGATGCCCAATTCCGTTAAATTTCTAAATGAGCTTTTGGCAAGCAAACGAAAGTTAGATGACTCACCACATGTGGAGCTAAATGCAGTATGCTCAGTCATTTTGCAAAATAAACTACCCAACAAATTGAAAGATCCAGAGAGTTTTACTATTCCTTGTTTAATTGGTAGGTTAAATGTTATTAATGCTTTGGCTAATTTAGGGGCTAGTATTAATTTCATGCCCTATAAAATGTTTAAGAAATTAGGTCTTGGGAAACCCAAACAAACTAGGATAAGTATTCAATTAGCAGATAGAACCATTAGATTTCCTAGGGGTATTATGAAGATTTTTTGTCAAAATTGATAAATTCATATTCCTAATTGATTTTGTTATTTTAGACATGGATGAGGATAGTGACGTACTTTTGGTTCTAGGTCGGCCCTTTATAGCAACTGTTAGAACTATTATTGATGTTGGTACAGGTGAATTAATACTTCGTGTAGGTGATGACATGGTTACTCTCCAAGCTCGTGATTCTGTTAAGACATCTAGTGATCGAGATAATTTTACAAGCTCTGTTCATATGAGTAACCACGTGGCTCAAAATTCATTGCAGAAAACCTCATGGAAAAACATAATGGAGCCACGTTACAGTCTTTGCGACAGAAACAGAACGACTCATGAAGAACGAATGCTACAAATCGATGAACTAGATGAATGGCGGACACATGTCAAGGAGAAACCGAGAATACACGATGTAGAACCAAAGCGATGCCATGATGAGCAAGTGGATGGAACAAACCAATTTAGGGTTGGGGATAAGGTACAGCTAGATAAAACGGATCTCGAATTGTCACTTTGGAGCTTGATGCAAACAGATCAAATCCCTTTACGGTACTGAATGTCTTCCAATACGGTACTATGATAGCCCAAAATAGGGCCTATTCGGAATAGTGATTTCGTAACCACAAAATCCGAATTAAAATAGTTAAATTCTAAAAATTTTATGTTTTCCGATTTATTAAATATGTTCTGTGTGAAAATCGTTTAGAAAATTCATTGATTTAGTGCCTAATTTTATTTTTGGGACTAAATTGTATAGTTTGAAAAATATGAGATATATAGTATAAGTACCTATTTGAAATGGGGGTTTGAACTAGAGGTCTTTAAATGGCAAATAGACCATTAGAAAATAGCATGGACACAAAAGGGCATTCTAGAAAAGTTTGTATGTGATAGTCATTAAGGGCATTTTTGTCCATTTAGCTAAAAGACTAATAAAAAGATGAAAGAAAGATGAAAATTCTTCATCTTCTTCCTAGTTGTCTGCCGAAATTTCTCTATACCATAGCTCAAGGGTTTTGAGCTTTTTCAAGCAAATTGTAAGTGCATTTTAGCCCCGTTTTCGATTATTTTCGTATTTTTGAGTTTCTCTAAGCTTGAATTTCATGATTTTACGATTTATTTGAAGAGAAATTAAGTTTCAAAAATCTACCCATTCTTGAGAAATTTGTGATTTGATGAGAAATGGTTGAAAATGAGTCTTTAAAGTGTTAATTATGGGTTTTTTCGAATAGTTTTCGATAGAAACGTCCCTAAGGGACTAAAATGAGAAAAATAAAAATTTGCTTATAAGTATATGAAAATGTATGATTTTTGGACTGTTTTTATGAAAAATATTTAGCTAAGTCTAAATTGTTAGGAAAATAGAATGAAATTGAGTTTACGAGAATAAGGGCAAAATGATCATTTTTGCCAAAAGTCCGAATTGTGAATGAATTTGAGTAAGAAATTGATAAAATATGTTAAATGTGTTTATTTAGATCAAGAAAGAAGAGAAAGCGATCGAGATCGCGGAAAAGAAAAGATAGTAGATTAACTCGAGATTTAGTCATTTTGTTATCGAGGTAAGTCGTGAGTAAATTATAGCACATTTACCTCATTGTTATTCATTTGATGATTTCTATGTGAAAATATGTGGATATGAATTTCGAATTATGCAATGGTATGATTGCGAATATTTTGGTAAATCCCGTTTGAACAGTAAGAATGATTTCGGATATGTGTGACATGTCACTTGAGGGCTTCTGATTCTGTCTGATTCCGTATCCCGGGTGCTAGGTGCACTTGCATGTGTTGTAGTCACCTGTTAGCTTATGTGAACAGGCCCGTGGATTACGTCTATATTTCTGTGATCTGAAGTAGCTTCGACTACATATTCTGATGGCTTCGGCTACATATTCTGATGGCTTTTGCCATATTTCTGTATTGGCTTCGGCCACATATCTGTGAGGCACTTCAGTGCTAACCTCTGTATATCCGTTTCTATTCTGAATGTTCGACGGGAATTAACTTGGTTATGTGAAGTAATTGTACAGGTTGAGCAATTGAAAATGAATTGAATATGATATGTGATATGTGTGTGAATGTCTATATTTGGACCTTTTGGCAAGAATGTGCATGAGTAAGTGTATAAATGTTGCATTTATGTTATGAGGAAATTAAATACCTTAACTAATTAATGTGCCTTTGCTATTAGTTTACCTATGACTTACTAAGCTACTTGTAGCTTACTCCTCTTCTTTTTCCCTTCCTTTTAGATTATCGAGCATAGAGCATATTGGGATTGGTGATCGAAGGAGGCTCATCTCACACTATCAAGCTACCTTGGTGTATGTATGCATGATTTTGATATTTTGAGTTTGGCATGTATAGGTGGCTAGTCTTTGTATAAGTATTGTTTTGTAAGTCTAATAGAATAGGTGAATATGTGATACTTGTTTTGTAAATGGTGTTATAAATGCAATCATTTTGAGCATGTGACATGGGAATTGATTAAAATAAATGGTATGTATGTGAAATTTTGTTTTAGGGAGGCCAAGGCTTGGTAAATAGCTTGACACGGCCTGTATGGCAGGGCACACGGGCGTGTACTCAGACCGTGCCTCCCCTGCACCTTAATTTTTGAATTTTAATGTACCACAAGGGCAGGAGACACGGCCGTGTGTCTCAACCGTGTGGAGTACACGGCCCCAACACGACCGTGTGGGGTGACCGTGGCCAATTGGACAGTTTTATCCATAGTCTTTGGACATGGGCGTGTGCATGCCACACGGCCTTAGCACACGGCCGTGTTATGCGTCACACGGGCGTGTGACGTAGTTTCAAAAGTGAAAAATTTTTCGGGCTTCTGATGCGATAGGATTCGAATCCTAATCATCTGAGATGTTAGTATTGCGATAGTAAACCCTTGATAAGGGTAAAATTGTAATGATTTGGTTACAATCATGAGTCTGTAATCCAGTAAGTCCGGTAACGCTCACTACTCGATTCCGATGACGGTTTTGGGTAAAGGGTGTTACAGGTACAGTCGAGGTAACTCTTTCTGAATTTGGCACATTTAAGGTAAATAATACTTGCCTTATGTCGATAATAGAATTGATAACGAGAAAGAGAAGTTTCAACTCCGCGAACCACCATGACCGTGAGAATGCGAGGTAAGTCAAGCTTAGACTTTAAATAAGCGCTTCTCGGGAGGTAACTTGAGTGTTAACACTGTTAATTTCCTTAATTTTATTTCATGTTTTTAAAAATAAATAAAATGTGTGTTTTTTACCTACACTGTCTCACGCCGTATGCACTAAAAGGGGTTTGATAGTGAGTTACATGGTCGTGTGACCCACACGGCCTGGACACACGGGCGTGTCCTTGGCCGTGTGGATCCTAAGACTTAGTTTTAAAATTTTAAAAAAATCGATAGTGAGTTACACGACCTAGCGACACAGTCGTGTGACCTACACTGCCTAGGCACATGAGCGTGTCCTTGGCTGTGTGGATCCTAGGACTTAATTTTTTTCAAAAATTCGACGGTTACACAGCCTAAAATGACACACACGGCCTAACGACATGGTTATATGACCCACACGGCACCCATCTGGAGCTAATTTTTTTCAAAGTTAAAGAGTTACATGGGCAGGAGATACGGCTATGTGAGTGACACGGCCAAACCACATGCGTGTCCTAGGCCGTGCCAAACTTGGAGCTAATTTTTTTCAAAGTTAGAGAGTTACAAGGGCAGGAGACATGGCTTTGTGAGTGACACGGCCAAACCACATGGGCGTGTGGGATCTTACATAGGTGTGAGAAAAGCGAAGGAAAACACACATGGCCTGGCACATGGCCGTGTGAAAACTAGGTCAATTTTTAATTGCAGACGGGCTGAAAATACTCCACACGGCCATGTGCCCCAAGCCCTAAAATTTCTTTCTCAATTTGCCTTTTTCTTCTTCTCCAACCAAGCCACGCCTTTTATTTTATTTTATTTATTATTAATTGTTATATTATTTATTTTTATTTTCCTAATTTTATTTTATTTTATTTATTATTCTTATACTTAAATTTTAAATTTATTTTAATTTTTTTCTATTTTTATTATTTTTATTATTTTTAGTAATTTTTTACTATTATTATTACAATTACCTTTAAGTTTATTGGTATCATTGAGTTTATTTTTTTTCTTTTTTTTCGTTTTATTTTTATTTTATTTATCTTTCTTTTTAATTTTGTTTTAGTTACTTTATATTTTTTATTTATTTTCTTAAACTTATTTTAATTATTAATTTTTGAAATATATTTTTATGGTTGTTTGTAATCGAGTTATAACCCCTTAATCTTCACTATTTGTGTTTATTTTCTTATTAGTTTGCTCGAAATCATGCACTACATTTAGATTTGACTACAACTCCGCTTTTCACTATTCTGGGGATTTCATCTAATATTCAAGGCAGTTTCAGTTTTCTTTCTCTCTTATGATATTCTGTTTATACTATGATTATATCTGTTTGTATATTAAGGACAATGTACATCTTAAGTGTGGGGAGATTATTTATATAATTGTTAGGAAATCCTTGAATTATGTATTGTGTTTAAGTAATTTTCTCATACTTCTATTAGAATGAATTTTTATTAGTTTGTGATTTTTTTTTGATTTGTTTTGGATTAAATTCATAGATATTTGCACATTGGTTGTTTTAAACTTTAAGACATGAGAAAATCAAGCATGATAATTTTATTTTCAAAATTAAAAATTTTAGGTTGTTTCCCTAAATTTAGGTACTACCTTAAAGTTTTAAATTTAAAAGTTTGACATCAAAAACCATAATTTTTTGTGAGATTTGAGACTTTAGAGCATACATTTTCTTTTTGCTCATTTTATTATTGGTTATGAGTGTGTCAATTTGATTTGTTATTCTAGAACTTGTGTCGATTATACATGTCGAGACCACACCTTTTGATTTGATATACTGAGACGATAAAGGCACCTAGGTTTTAACCAACTTATCCCATAAAAAGCTTACCTACATAATTAACCCTTAGTGAACCCTGTTGAGCCTAACACACTATTTATTGATATACTCATTAATGTTAACCCATAACTTATTTTTTTTGAAACTTTTTCTCGTTTTATTAACCCCCTTTTTGTCGAGATTTGATTTGGTTAGTTGCCTAATTGTTCTTTTCTGTTTGATTTGCTGAATTATTTCTTATTGTTCTCAAAAAAGAAGAAGAAGAAGAAGAAGAAAATAAAAAAAAATATATTGATTACTATTTAGTTCTATGTTAATTGAGCTTGAATAATTAAATTCATATTTTGAGAAAAAGCTCATTTTATTCTTGAACAATTTTTGATTGATGTAATTTTTTTATTCAACATTTGTTTATTTTTCTATTTTGGTAATTTATCATTTCGATCTCGATTTTAACCAACTTTTTCAGCCTTTCTTCACACCCTTAACCTAAGCCCCATTACAACCTCTTAAAGACCTTTTGATTTCTGTATCATATCATTTTATAGTGGTGGAGATTTGATTTTTCATGCAGGCTTATGGTAATGACTTTTCATGTTTGACTATTGAGTGCTTATTCTTGAACCTTAAATACTTTAAGTGATTTGAGCGAATCTTTAGTGAGGATGTCGATTCTTGTCGATTTTGAATTAAAGGTAATTACTTAGATAAAAGGGAAATACCTATGCTTCAAAAATGTTCAACTTGGATTATTTGAATCTTTAGTGCTCTTTTAGTTGAATTATCAATTTATGATTATTTGTGAATTATGTCAAAACATTATTGATGAGAATTATAGGTTGAGAAAGATTAATTTTAATTGTGAGTTGAGGATATTGCTTGAGGACAAGCAAGCGCTTAAGTGTGGAGATATTTGATAAACTGCAAAAGTAACATATTTTAATCCCATTCTCAATGCATTTTTGGATGATTAATTATGTAAATTAGTGAATTTGATGCTCTCAATCCTTTAAATTCATGTTTTTATACTTAGGAGAGCATTTGAGAGCGAAAGAAACGAAAAACGAGCCAAAATCGGACAAATAAAGTTGTTTTCAAGATCCACATGGCCTGGACATTTCCACTTGGGCTGGCCACACTCACACGAGCTGGTCACACACCCATATGCCAGCTCGTGTTAACATCGCACCCTGCTTCCCAAATACATAGAAAAACCTAATTTTTAGGCTTTCTGAGCATTCTAAAGTCTATATATACCAATTAGAAGAAGACCTAAAGGGGCATGGAGAGAAGATCGAAGAAAGCACTCGAAGAACGCCAGCGGAATCAACTCGGAAGCGGATCTCCTTCAAAATCGAAGATCTCTATTTATTTTCTTTTGAAGTTTTATTGAGTTTCTTTATGTCTTGTTGTTATCCTAATTTTGAGATGTTTTCATTCCAAATTATGAACTAAATTCCCTAGATACCTAGGGAAGGTAAAATCTATGATGAATATTATTATTTGATTTCTAGTTTACATGATAAATACTTGATGCTTGTTTTCAATTATGTATACTTATTTCATGTTTTAATATTTTTAGTATATTAATTCATGTTTAATGTGCTTATTTCAGTGGAGCAAAAGTCCCTATTTAAGAGTAGATCTAGCATAATTGAGTGGAGTTGCATGTAATTCTAGAAATAGGACGACATAAATCTACCGGATTAGATTCAAATCTAATAGGGGGATCTATAAATCGAGTTAATGTGACAATAGGGGTTTTAATTAGAAAGAGATCTCAATTAATCAGCCTAGAGTCAGTTGTTCTTACTCTCAAAAGAGATATTAACATAATTTAGGGATTTCTACGGATCAAGACACAAGTGAATAAATCGTTTAATTTAAATTCATAATAATAGGTGAAGTCTAGGTGGATTCTTTACTGGGTATTGTCTATCTCATTGGTTATTTTCGATTATTTTCGTATTTCATTCTTTGTTGCGTTCTTAGTTAGATTAGTTTAGTAATTTTAGATTAAAAACGATTACCTCAATTTATCGGCTAAATAATAGAAAAACCGTAATTACTAGTACTTTTAGTCCTCGTGGATACGATATTCCCTACTCACCATAGCTATACTATTGTTCGATAAGTGCGCTTGCCTTTCTCCCAATTATAGTTAGTTTAGTGACCATCATTTATATTGAGATAGCCTAGATGAAATCACCTACATAAGTGTGAATGACTAGCCATCTTCTATGAAAAACATTTGGTTAGTTTTTCTAAAGCACTTACCAGCATTTCGAGGTGCATTGGCCAAAACTTGCTGATTTATCGCGGAACATCAATTGGATTTGAGATTAGCTGTGGGTTAACTCCTATCTTAACAAGTTCAAGACTCATTCACTTGTTAAAGAAAAGAATCACTCATTTCAGTATATGCTAGTTCCAATCCACAAGATATTAGTGCTTAAGTGACTAATTTCGTTGTTGCTCTCCTCACATTTTAACTAGAAAAACCTCTACTTATTCTCGTGTTTGCAAAAATTTTCAAAATTACTTTGCATTAGTGGGGGATTGTTGATAATGCAAAGGATTGTTGGTAGATGGGTATATCCCACATTGGTTAAGTATAGGCTATTGAAAAGGTTTATATATAGCATTACTTTTTACTTTCATTGAGTAATTAGGCTATAGCCTTTACACGTGCATGTCGCCGACACTCGATACGGTCCATGTCTATGCTCATGTTAACACGTTTCTTCGACATGTTTTCTTCTAGAAAATAATTTCTTTAAAACAGTTTTATTCCCTAGCATTTTTTTTACCATTACGAAAATATGGAACAAATTATATTGTTGTGCGGAAATGGTAGGTCAAAACTATCACTAGCCCTACGGGTTTTACTCTTTTGCCCCTGCATATTTACTATTTTACCTTTCTATTACTAGTATAAATAGAGAGTTGTTTTCCTCATTTTTCACACAGAAAACAAATACAACAATCAAAGAACTCTTTTCTCCTTGCCTCTTTTCCCATTCTTTTCTAAAAATTCTATTGTTTTTCCCTAAATTACATTAGAGAGAATTATGTCTAGGAGTTTGAGTTTTAAGCGGGATCGACTGTGACCCTTCCAAACTTTCTTGGGAATTGATCCTAGTGTGATTTCCCTAAGAAGAGCAATACCAATTGTGTCCCATCTTCTTTATTCGGGTGTATGAATACTAAAACATTGTGTTAACCTTGGAGGACGATGTTCGTTGCACGATTACACTGATCAGGGTGAATTCGTTTCTAAGGCAGTGGTTTTTCCACAATGTAATAAATTTTGATTTCTTAATTCTTGGTTTGTTTTTCCAGTCAGTGGTAACAAATTAGTTTTGTAGTAGGATATTTTCCAACAATAAATAATTAAAAAATTATCAACTAAATTATAAGTGATGAGTTATGGATTTTTTTTTTATGAAAAATGAACTATGTCTCTTAATTACTAAAAATTATATCTCTTAGTTATTAATTAAGAGGTGTTAGATACTTATTTGGATAGCTTCAATTCTTACTAAAAGATGTGATTATCTAAATATATTTCTATTTGATTAGATGCGTATTTTTTATAAATAAGACTCAAATTTCACTTGGAATGTCATAACCGAAAAAACTTCAAAACAAAATTTTATTATGTTCTTCAATCTTTAGATATTAATTGATTGTTCTATAAAGAATTATTATATAAGTTATTTATAAAAGTTGATATTCTAGTTATTTATTGCTCAATGCACTGTTTTGTTAGTGCAAAATTAAAACAATTATTAGCCTTCATTAGATTCTTGAAGTTTATTTATCAATAACATTTTTTTGCACACCAACATATATGATTTAAGTTCTCAATAAAAGTTTAAAAAATTAACTCGATTATAGACCTTTTGAATATTTATTAACTAGTTCGGGCGAGTTTACTATTTATATAAATTATTTGAAATATAATATATTTGTATATTTTGAATATATTGCATGTATAGATTTTTAAATTTAATGGCTAGGCTTTCAAAATTGATTATGTTTAAATATATCGAAAATCTTTATATTTAAAAGATGTTTTTATAAGATTTAAAAAAAAATAATAATGTTATTATATCTTATTGTTGCATGCAATATATTATTTTGTGATTTGTGTTTGAAATTTTAGTTTTAAATTTTAATTATAATTTAATGTATGTTGTTTATGTTTATCATTTAAAATATTATTATTATTAATAAAAATCATATTTACAATTTAATTTAAAAAATAGGATCCATTTTAGACAACTAAAAAAAGGTAATCTTACAACTCAAAGGTCTCGTATATGCTCTCATACCACCAGCATCTTCGGTAATTTCCGCAAAACAGCCAATGACTTAGGAATTTTATATTTGCCAAACTTCATTCAGAAATAATAGATGGAGTTTTGCTTGAGATAGAAAATGGTTGATATTGGATTCTCAAAAGTAGATGATGTTGCTCTGTTAAATCCTTAAAGATGAAATTCCGTTAACTTGGTACAATGATTTCTGGGTTATGAAAATGACAATGATATCAGATTGAAGTAACCTCAACCTGCATTATTTCTCCCTATATTCTCGGGAAATTAATTGGCAATAGCTTGGGGTTCTTTTTCTAGTTTTGGATAAACGAGAATTTCATCAAATATGCTTTCTTTTTGCAATGTCAACGCCGAAAACATTCATCCTTATCGTTAAAATTTTGAATCTTGATCCATTTGTTTTTAAAAAATAATAAGCATGGGAAGCTCCTAACATACAAAATACAAAGGTCTCTACTCCTATAAAGAAGATATGATTGTTTATTCAAGTTTATAGTTTGTTTAAACTGATGAAACCTTGCATGATTTGGATGACTACATCAAGAACTGCGCCTGACATTCATCACTAAACAGGCCAACCCCCCCCCCCCCAATTTGTATCGTTATTGATTAATTGCCTCTACTTGTGATAGTTTGGTCGGTTTTTGAATGACTCAAGCGTGGCAATGGTTATCTCGTATTGTTGTGATTAGAACCTAGTCAGCAAACCCTTTCTTTGAGCTGGCTTCATTTAATTTCATTTCTATATGTTCTTCGGTTGTTCAAAGCTGGTTGGCTCCTGAATTTATCTTTTTGGTCTTACCAAACATAATCCTCATTTTTAGGGTATAAAATAATTTGGTCTATTTGAAATATTCATTGAAATCTAGTTGAATGTGTTCAATACCCTTGTCTGGGCAGCTTTTGAAACGCCTACCATCAAATCCATCAATTTTCTTAGAGGATGGAGGATGCTTTGGTTTGGTTGTCATCAGTATCCCCAGTAAAATTTTCAAAAGTTTTAAAGTTAAAATGAGAATTTTTTTAAACAAAAATTTTGGGAGTGTAATTAAAATTTTTAAAATTTTTGTGAGTTTAATAAGAAATTTTCAAAAATTTTAAGAGAATTCAATTAAAATTTTTTTTAAAAAAAATGAAAGGTATAATGATTACTTTCAAGAAAAAACTTTAAGAGATGAAAATTTTCAAAAATTTTGAAAAGCTTAATTAAATTTTTTTAAAAATTTCCCAAAAAAAAAATTTCCCAAAATTTTGGGGGGCCAAGACCCTAGACCACCATAGTGGTCCGCCTCTTGTTGCCATCTGCAACACAGGAAGAATAGGAACAGAAGGAATTAATTATAGATATGAAAAAGAATAAATGCCATAAAATATTTCCAGGAATAAGCCTGGTCATTTCATCAGACCAGCATTGTTCTTTCTCTTTGAGTATATATATATATATATTTCTCGGTGAGTAACATTAAAATGCTTAAACAGTAAAATTTTAAAGGGTATAGATGCCTAATGTATCAATAATCGAAGACAGTTGCCTTTATTATGTTCTGATAATTGACAAGTTAACTTGATGTCATTGGCAATATTGGTTTCTTCATTTCCATTCAATCATTTTCATGCATCCAACGTGATGAAATGGTTCGATTTCAGATCATGATATGCATCTCTCTCAAGATCTATAATTGTTTTCAAACTGTATTTGAAGGTCAATAAAACACCATATTCCAGCCTACAATGGTCGTCACACAGTTCAAATCAATTTAACATAAATGATTTCCAGTTCCCAGGTGGTGTGATTATTTACAATCCTGGTGCCTGCTCCTTGTGCCAACAAATCCACCTCAATAATCCATTGTTTTCATAAATATTGCTCCTTCTTCTGTTTTATTAACGACAAACTTTGGAAACATAAGATTCATTCAACCGAAGTACTTCTGCAGACAAACAGAACAATGCAGGCCTATCTATTGGCATCTTTGTGATGTTAGAGTGTTTAAATACAAATCGCAACAAAGGATAAAGGGACTAATTCAAAGCATTAACAGGAGATAAAGAGACTTGTTAAAAACAATTCAAACGATTGGAAAAAATAAACTTGGTGCAGGCTTTTGTTTCTCCAATATACTTCCTTGAAATGGTTGGTCACAAAGTCTTGTATGGTGTAGAGGGTAAGGAGGTTGGATTTTTTTTTTCTTGTAAGAAGTGGAGGTGAAAGTGAAAGGCAAGGCGGAATCCTCAAAGATGCTTCTCTTAAGTAGAATTTTTTCTTGAGAAATATATTGCAAAATAAGGGCTGGTTTGTTTTCTTGTCCAATGTTTTTGTGCTATGGATAAAATTAGCATATGCACCTGGAAAATGACAGAATTTACACGTTCATCAATCATTGAAACATTATATAGTATATCAATTTCAGACCTCTCAGCGGTTTTGTCGAGAGTTAAAATGTTGTTTCAAAAAATTAATTTTACCGTCTTTATCAAATACCTTTCTATTTCTTTGAATATTTTATTATGAGAACATCTCACCAGAAAAAAAACAGCTACTGGAATGGGAAAAGATGCTTAGATTGTAGATTGGTCAATGACCAAATTGTTTACTATGCTGGCTAACAACAATGAATAAGAATCTTGAATAGATTGTAAGATAATTCAGTTCTAGGCCTAGTCCTAGGCTTTGATAATGTAGCCTAACCCCTGAAGTGAAAAGTTATTAATGGAAGATGAAGTATAAACATGAACTCAGCCTCAGTTGTTGACTTGCTGCAAGGAAGAAGAAAGATTGTGATTTGTTGAACAGTTAAGTGCCATAATCAGAGAAAAACACTTTCAAGCATTCACAGTTTGTAGCTGTGAAATTCAACTAATATTAGCACCACACTGATTGACTATTTCCCCAGCTTAAGCCTTCTTCAACAAGTACTGTTCAATTCTTTTATCTAGATAAGGATATTTGAAATGCATAGGCAAGTAGAATCAATTGAAGTTTTTAACTCTACCAATTACCAAGAATCTCCCAAGGGCTACATATCACAGCAGACAAATCCCAGATTCAAAATGCCTGCAGCAAGTGAAAGACTTAACTTAAAAACCAAATATTGCGGAGAATATTGCATTGAAGACAGATGGAGCTCGGTTCTTAGGTTTGCAACTCCTTGACTTAGTTGAATTCTTCATTCTTAGAAACCAAATGTACTAAAAGTAAACAAACATGATTCACAGACTTGTTTTTATTTTGCAATGCTTACCTCAAAGATTCCACTACAAGTAACATAGATCATGTACTTGCTTATTATTTCTCCCTGGGGTAATCCTTTAATATCATAAGCAAACAAGCCAGAAATTTCCAGTACCAGGTATATAAACACTTGAAAACAAAGTAACCTGAGTATAATATTAAACCAGAGCAAACTTTGTTTCTAACTTCTAATCTTGTATTTTAACTTGATATTTCCATACACATAACCTGGCACTTAATAAACTAAAATCTCTAGTTTTCATCCAGAATATGTGAAAGAAAATTTCAGAACCAAAAGCAGGAGAACAAGAAGTACATTCTAAAAAGTTATCAACATTACATGAAACCAGAAAAATAGATATCAGTATATATATATATATATATATATATAGGAACTCATAACACCAAAACAGTTAAACTCCAACTGATTAATCCTATACGTTTCCATTTGAGAGAAAAAAAAAATTTCTATCTTCATTATCCCTGCAGAAGAATTTTCCAACATTAACACAACTCGCCTGCTTCCTTATCTAAGCCATTGTTTTTAAATCAAACACAACAAGAAACAGCGAGTGAAGGCCTTTTGTCTAATGAAATTAAGATTATAAATTATACAACAACAAGAAACAAAAGTTAGTTTTGCCTGTAAGCTATATAATTAGCCAAAGCAATCAAAGGAGCTGCTTTGGCAGGGTCAAATCCTTGAAGCAACTCTATCGCATCAGTCTTCAACTTCTCAGCAAACTCCTTCGATTTCTGTATCCCCATCAACTTTGGATAAGTCACTTTATCAGCCACCAAATCTTTCCCTGCCGTCTTCCCTAATTCCTTAGACGACTTGGTTACATCAAGAATGTCATCCACAACCTGAAACAAAAGCCCAATGCACCTTGCGAATTTCCTTAACTTTTCCACCTCCTCATCACATCCACCTCCAACAATGGCGCCCAAAACCACAGCCGCTTCGAGCAAAGCAGCAGTTTTGTGAACATGAATGAATTCTAAATGATCCAATCCCACATCTGTTAGCCCCTCACTAATTATGTCCACGACTTGACCAGCCACCAACCCCTCCCCTCCAATAGCTTTGGCTAATTCCCCAACAGCTCTTACAATCCTGGAAGGCGGAACACCAACTGTAGAAACAGCTATATGTTCAAAAGCAAAAGCTAAAAGAGCATCACCTGCTAACACAGCTATATCCTCACCAAAAACTTTGTGGTTGGTTGGTTTTCCTCTACGAAGATCATCGTTGTCCATGCAAGGCAAATCATCGTGGATTAAAGACATGGTGTGGATCATTTCAACAGCACAAGCTGCGGGCATAGCCATGGATTCCCGGCCACCAACAAGTGCACAGGCTGCTAAACAAAGCACCGGACGTACCCTTTTTCCACCTGCTAAAAGGGAGTACCGCATTGCTTCGTGGATTTTAACAGGGTCACGGAGTAAAACAGCAGATTCCAAGGCTTGGTTAACTGCACTTGCTTTTTGAAGCATGTAGGAATTGAAATCAAAGCTTGACTTTTGAGGGTCTTGTTCTTCCTTGACAATGTCTTCTTTGGTAAGGACTGAGGTAATGGAAGGAAGAGAAGTAAAGTTCACTTTTTTCAGAGTAGAAGATGATTGAGTTGTGAGAGGATTGAAGGGAAGAGATCTAGGTAAAGGAAAGGATTTGGATATGGAAGAAACTTGGTTAGACATGGAGTAAGACTGAACCCAATAACCCAGATTCAATGAAGCCATTTTGAAAGATTGGGTTTTTCAGATTTCAGAAGCACAATAACAGTTCGATGGGGATGAAAATAGAGAACCAAGAAACAAATAAAAGTAGCAAATTCTAACGTAATTTCCACTTTTCAAATACTTAAAGATTGAATTCTGCAGCCCTGCAATGACAAGTTGGACGAAAATGTTAGTACTCTTATGTATGAGGCAGAAGGAAAAGGGGGAAGAAAAGCTAAAATATTGATGGCAATGGCAATGGCAATGGCAATGGAGATTGGATGAGCATTAGTTTTTAATGAGAGCCAAAGAAGGACAAAGATTGGATTTTGGGATTTGGGTGGGCAACTGGGCATCTTGTAGCATCGGCATCTTTTCTAACGCCCCACCAATTATTTATTTATTATAATCCTTAATTTCTTTATTTATCCTTCAAATCCAATAATAAATTATGAGTTTTTTTATTAAATAATATAATAAATAATACAGCTTTTATTATCGACTATATTACTACACAGTTTGTATGCCCATGCAATGGCATGGCATATTTTATATATATATATATATATATATATATTATATTAAATTATTGTATAATTTCAAATTTTATTTTTTTAACAGAAAAAAAAAAATCATTTTTTAGATTTCATATTCTTAAGAATTTTAATCAAAATCCAACATTAAAAAATCCATCGATAACATATAATATAAAATCATAAAAATATAATATAATTCTCCTCTTATTTATGAATTAAAAAATTATAAATAATTTTAAATATTCTGTAAAAAAATAAATATAATTAAATAATGTGAAATTAGAATATAATCAAATAATCATTTTTCTATAAAACATAAAATAATCATTTGATCGAACAAAACAAATCATTTGCTATCTCTAGAAAAGATGGGTTTGATAATTGAATTTTGTCCACAACCAAATTCTAAAAACAACAAAACTGCCTACTTGAGATCAAGATTCCCTAATTAAGATGAAGATTCCATTCAGAAAAAAGAAATTCAAGGTTTCCTAATTTAAAGATTTTCTTTAAGAAAAGGTTATATAGTAGACTAGATTCTAGCCATACACTAATAAGATGAGGAATTGAGATCTTGGAGGGATTTTTTCCCTTTTTATGACGAGAAAACATGCGATAATATTTTTTTTTGCCTTAAAAGGGTGTAAAATTGTCAATTTTATTAAGAGAAGCCTATTTTCTATTTTATTTACGGAAATAGGCTACTTTATTTATTGGAATGAGTTGAAAATACTAAAATGCATATACATAGAAGTGTTTTAAGAGAAAATTCTAGCAAAATGCGCTGATGTAGACTCGTTTTGCTGATATGGCAAAAACGCTCCCTCAATGACGCGTTTTAGCCTGTATATTTGACCCCCAACAGTCATTTAAAAATTTGACCGTTCGGGGTCCAACGGTAAAAAAATAAAAACTATAAAACCCCATTCTATTTTTTTCACACAAACATTTCCTCCAAAATTCTCAAAGCTCTCTTTAATTAACTATTTCCTTTAATTTTTTTTCTAAATTAGTAAGATTTTTTTATAATTTCTAAGATATTTGATCGTGTTAGCAATGGCCGGGAAATTAATTCATCTCGATCATAGACATATCTCAGTCGAACAAATGAAAATGGTAATGGTTAATTTCAATTTTTGAATATTATTTAATATTTTTTTCATTTATGTAATTTTAATTAATTTTTATTTTATAATTTTTTATAACAGTCTGTAGATTGGGTGTTACAATGTTACATTCGTAATATGTCTGGTCCTCCATCACCATTGATAGAAAATTACTTGAGGGAAACAGATTTTTGGCACGTGACCAGTATAGGCCGAGGGTGCAAGTTGGACCCGAAACTTATCAGTGCATTCATAGAAAAGTAGAGACCTGAGACGCACACATTCCATCTTCCATGCGGGGAGTGTACCATCACTTTGGAGGACGTGTAGTTACAATTGGGATTGCTGGTGGATGGGTCCGTACTTACCGGGTCCACTCAATTTGCTGATTGGGGAGCTATATGCTACGATCTTTTGGGTGTAATTCCGGATAATATTTATAGAGATCAGATAAAAATAGGCTGGTTACGAGACATATTCCTAGAGCCGGGGGATGATTCGACTGAAGTAAAAAGAATACGATATACTCGGGCATACATCCTTGAGATCATTGGAGGTTATCTGATGCCAGACTTGTCACGAAACCTCGTACGTTTGAGGTGGATACTAAAACTCGTTAATTTTAGAGCAGCTGACAAATTTAGTTGAGGGTTTGCTGTGTTGGCAACACACTACTGGGAGATGTGCGGGGCAATGAAACCAAATAAAGCCAAAATCGGAGGTTGCCTATCACTATTATAATCATGGGTTAAGTTTCGCTTTCCATTTTTACGTCCTCGAGTGACCAACCATATACATTCTCACTTATAACGAGGTAAAATTTATATTAGATTTTGCAATTATTATATATATTTAAAATATAATTTTATGCTAAAAATTTATTTAATTAAATGGAACCATTCGGCGAGTTATGTTGGAATACCTACCGCTCTTGAAGATATACGGCTTCTATTAGACCAACGGTCGAAAGCGCATGTAAGTATTAAATGAAATATATATACATAACATAGTTGTTTCGTATTTAGTGTTTAATATTATGTATATAACTAATATTTTTATCACGTTCATATAGTTTCAATGGATACCATACGAGGATCTGGCAATTTGGGTAGTAATTCTAGATGAATTCTTTCAAAATTTGAACATTTTGCATGTTAAGGTCCCATTGATCAACTACACTACTATCGAGATGCACTAGATTGATAGAGTGTTACGGTAATTTGGATTCTGACAACTGATTCCCATGACACCTGGGGTGCTCGATGATGAGCACAAAATTGACTTACGACAATTGAATACACATCGTTGCTATTCTTCTCGGAATATATCGAAATGTAAGAAAATCGGTATGATCACATACATACTCATGAACCAATATCGTTCTAGAGTTAGCGTGCGTACCGGATTACATGTTATGGTTTAAGATCTATGACAAGTTATATTTGCTCTCGGAAGAGCAGAGGCGTCGACAAATTCATGTTGAAAGGGAACGATAGGGCCCTTTAAATTCAAGGAGAAGGGATGACGAGGCGGGCCCATCAACAGTGCTTACACAATCACCGAGTCCAACGCCTCAAATGACAACGCCCACACCACAACCCTTTTAGATTATGTCAGGTGTGTATCCTAGCCCTTATATGTATCCTAACCCTTATATGTTTCCTTTTTCCAATCTTATGCCAGGTTGGAATGCATGACCCGGTGCATCTCCTTTCCCGATAACTCTAACTCAACTGATGATATATAGGCCATCATCGCAGGAGGGATCGTACTAGGTACCATCGGAAAGCTCATCTTATTTCCAATCCCCATTGCCTTATTAGATTCAAACACCTCCGTTGTGGGTGATGCAAACACCTCCGCATTCTTTGTTCTATCAAGGTGGGTCATCCTCCCAACACCCACAACCAGAACACCCACAACACCCGCCAAAAGCTAAACTAAGAAAGAATCGAGCACGTAACTGTCAACCACCCCCATGTGGCACTAATTCCGATCGGCACATGCATTGATTTTTTTAATATATTTGTACAAACTATTTTTATATTGTTTCATTTAATAAAATAAAAGTTATTTTGAATATTTTAATAGTAAATTATTTTTATATTTTATCCTATTTAATAAAATAGAAATTCTTTTGAATAAGGCAATAGAAATAATACAACAGAGTTTCATTTAAGCAATTATCAACTATATCGATTTGGACATGTTTGAATTATATGACCTAGGTTCCTACACCATCCGTACAACTTCTGTTAGTTCATTCTTTCCTAGATATCTTTATTATCACGTATTTTACTCGAGCAATGTCGACTTTTTTATTTGCGATGCAATTCTATATCTGGTAACAACTTAAACAGAGCAAACGATACAGACGGCCAGTTGTGTTCATCTGGGACCGGTGGGAATACGTGTCTCCATATGTTGTACATGTATTCTATTTTGTACACTTCGTCGACATAGCTCATGAGATCCAAATAGAGATTCTGACAAGCTGCAACTACATGGGCGCATAGATAATGAAGTGTGTCAAATGTCCCACAATCGTAAGTCATATTTCTTAGGTGTACATGATATTGCCTGCCGGTAATACCTTGGTTTGGTCCGTCGAACTTTGTTACACAAAACCATAGGTTGTCGCGATCGTGACGCACTGTGTGCATAGTGTTGGCTCGCGCCTTCGCCTTGTTAATTTCTTACAATACCTTCCGGCACCATACATGGCCTTTCTGCATTTGGCTTTTATAACTCGTTGTTCGTTTTGGAAATAGTGTTGCCAAATAGAAACATGTCTTCAGCACAACTAAGGTTATCGGCAAATGAAACAATCCTTTTAGAACATAATTTATGCATTCAGCCATGTTTGAGGTCATATGACCATATTGTAGACCGCCGTCGTATGCTTACGTCCACTGATCAAAAGGTATGTTACAGAGGTAGCCTGTGCCTTGATTGTTAACTGACTGCAAAATCGCCAACATCTTATGAGTTGATAGCGAAAATTATATACCACTCTTCCATTTAGAATAAATTGAATATTACAAACAAAATTATATTAGTGGAGATTAAATACCCATGTTGGTCACTTGTTGTCATTCAGTGGTAGACCGATATTGCCCGTAGTAGTTGGATGCAACGTACCTTAGATAATACCGATAGTGTGTGCGATCCTACAAGCTTCCCTATCGCTCAATTGCGGCTAGTATTCCAGTGCCCTGATTCGATATAACGTATATATCAGGTTGGGGGCAGACATGCCTCAACCACGAAAAAAAGAAATCACAGTCTTCACCTGACTCCTCTGGTGTTATTGCAAAGCAATTGGAATAATTCTTCCACCGCCATCTTGTGCCACAACTAGCAATAGCCGATAGGTATATTTACCCTACATAAAGGTACTGTCAATTTATACCAATGGCTTATAGTACACAAATGCGTCCCGACATTGCTTAAAGCTCCAAAACAGATACTTGAACACTTGGCATCCACGGAGCAAGTGGTCGTTGTAGTACACAGGGCCCATTTCAGGTCTATTACACAACTTGGGACGTACCTCTCCAGCACTTGATACCACTGCTACACCTCATTATATGAAGCGTTTCACCCACTATGCATCTTTTCCAACGCCTTCTGCTTAGCTATTCAGGCATTGCGGTAAGAGGGCGTGTACCTCAATTGGCTACGAATATTGACAATTAAGAGTAATACAAAAGTTCTGGGATCCACCTTCACCATTAGTAGTATTAAACCAGCTATCATATCTGAATCCATATTGGGATGATCTTTTGAAACACCTGTCCGCGAAGTATGCTAAATAATGCAACATTAAGTAATAACAATATTATTTAAAAACTCCAAACACCCAGTGATATTGTATCGGCAATACACGTATGTGGACCTTTGTATTTCTTTATCTCCCACAACCTTGTCTTTTTTCTAACTGAAGCCATGATTCTCCATGAACATGTACCGTCTTGCACTACACACTTGGCCTCGAACTTCTTAAATTTAGATTTAATCACGTGGTAGTTAACCCCATTCATGATGCTATATTGTTTCAATACACCAAGAAAACTATCCTTACTAGAAAACTCCTTACTAACTTCCAATTCACCTGAATCCAACAATGAACTCGTACGGTCACGCCTTTTGTGTGGCAGATTTGGAAGCTCCAACACATCATCTATCGATAGATCAACATTATGCATGTAGGCTGGAGATGAGTACACTGTGAATCACAGATCTTCTTCTTCTTCATCTGAACCTCCTTCACCGTCTTCAGGTTCAGTTGGAACAAGTTTTGGTTTAAAAAACAATGCAACTTCTGCACTATTGGGGCCGGGCTCTCGAGGTGGATCCACATCAGACTCATCATTTAACCCACTATCATCTGCAATGTACAAGGTCCCCTTGCCGGTGGACGTCATAGGGAGAATCCATTCATGTGGAAGTTTCGTAACGTCCTCAATCAAATGTGGATTACCAACTACTAGAAGTTGATGTCATTCCCTAGTATGTATTTCCAGTATTGAACATCGACTCACTAAGGTGCATATCTCATCCACTAACTGAGTGTTGTACAGGGGTTGTGTATTCCATACTGTAACCAAACACAGGCACTTCCATGTTCTGCCTCCCACTAACGGAGTGTCGGACAGGGGTCATGTATTCTTTTCGAATAGTAATAGATGTTGAGTCGTAAATGCTTCATTTGGCGATGAAAATTATACATATAACTCAAGATAAGGTGATCCACTAGCGAGATGAATCTGGACCATCACTTCTAAGCTACGACCACTTTTGATATCAAATGAGTCATATGTCACAAGATAAATCGAAGCACAAAATTGAAACTTAATAGACGAAACTCTCATTGGCATCGTTCCGAAGATTTTGTGCTTAATTCTTCTACGAAGTTCTATCAAATCTATGTTCTGGTTAAAAACTAATTGTGCTGTGTTCTTTGATAAAAAAAACAACGCCGTTCTCGATGTCACGGACGTCACCATTATAGTAAATAATAGCACTAATACATTCACTCATCTTCAATTTCTAGTCTACTTAGCCTCTCTAATTTTCTTACTGTAACTTATGCAACATGAGAATGAGATTTGGCTCATTTATAACCTAAAGCCAAGCAGGAACTACTGCAGAAAAAGAGTGTCCATGTGGGAGCTTTTTTTTAGTAATTTTGCTGACAGTGCATCCTGCTTGAAGCGTTTTTACACTATTTTTTCAAAACCGTCTTATAAAAATTATTTTTACACAAACTATTGTAGAAAAAGAGCGTCCATGTGGGAGTTTTTTCAGTAATTTTGCTAACGGTACATCCTGCTTGAAGCGTTTTTAATACTATTTTTTCAGAACCATCTTCTACAAATTATTTTTACACGAACTACTGTAGAAAAAGAGCGCCCAAATGGGAGCTTTTTTTAGTAATTTTGCTGACAGTACATCTTGCTTGAAGCGTTTTTGACACTATTTTTCAGAATCGTCTTCTCAAAATTATTTTTTCAAGAACTACTATAAAAAAAGAGCGTCCACCTGGGAGCTTTTTTTAGTAATTTTGCTAACAATGCATCCTGCTTGAAGCGTTTTTGACACTATTTTTTCAGAACTATCTTCTCAAAATTATTTTTCACGAACTACTATAAAAAAAGAGCCTCTACGTGGGAGCTTTTTCAATAATTTTGCTGACAGTGCATCCTGCTTGAAGCGTTTTTTATACTATTTTTTCAAAACCATCTCCTCAAAATTTTTTTCAGGAACTGCTATAAAAAAGGAGCATCCACATGGGAGCTTTTTTAGTAATTTTGCTGACAGTGCATCCTACTTGAAGCGTT
This sequence comes from Gossypium stocksii, assembly GCA_020496765.1. Classification (NCBI taxonomy): domain Eukaryota; kingdom Viridiplantae; phylum Streptophyta; class Magnoliopsida; order Malvales; family Malvaceae; genus Gossypium; species Gossypium stocksii. Next base: position 29,952,171 of record CM035626.1, on the reverse strand, counting down.
TTTGACACTATTTATTCAGAACCATCTTCTCAAAATTATTTTTTAAGAACTATTGTAGAAAAACAACATCCACGTCGAAGTTTTTTTTAGTAATTTTGCTGATAGTACATCCTGCTTGAAGCGTTTTTGACACTATTTATTCAGAAACATCTTTTCAAAATTATTTTTTCAAGAACTACTGTAGAAAAAGAATGTCCATGTGGGAGCTTTTTGAGTACTTTTGCTGACAGTGCATACTACTTGAAGGGTTTTTTACATTATTTTTTCAGAACTGTCTTCTCAACATTATTTTTTCAGAAACTACTGTAGAAAAAAAGCGTCCACGTGTGAGTTTTTTCCTGTAATTTTGTTGAAAATGCATCCTACTTGAAGCGTTTTTGACACTATTTTTTTAGAACCGTCTTTTCAAAATTATTTTTTCAAGAACTATTATAGAAAAAGAGCATTTACGTGGGAACTTTTTTCAGTAATTTTGCTAACAATGTATCTTGCTTGAAGTGTTTTTGACACTATTTTTTTAGAATCGTATTCTCAAAATTATTTTTTCAGGAACTATTGTAAAAAAAAAGCGTCTATTTGAGAGCTTTTTTTAGTAATTTTGCTGATAGTGCATCCTGCTTAAAGCGTTTTTTACACTATTTTGTTAGAATTGTCTTCTCAAAATTATTTTTTCAGGAACTACTGTAGAAAAAGAGCGTCCACGTGGGAACTTTTTTAGTACTTTTGCTGACAGTGCATACTAGTTGAAGCGTTTTTTATGTTATTTTTTAGAACTATTTTCTCAAAATTATTTTTTCAGAAACTACTATAGAAAAAGAGTGTCTACGTGTGAGCTTTTTTTTTAGTAATTTTGTTGATAATGCATCCTACTTGAAGCGTTTTTGTCACTATTTTTTGAAAACCATCTTCTCAAAATTAATTTTTTAGAAACTATTGTAGAAAGAATAAAATCATTCTTGTCAATATAATTTTTTCAAGACTCAACCTTAAACCCTGTTATGGAAATCCTGAAACCTAAACACAAAATTATTTTTAAAAAACTCTAAACTTTAATTTAATTAATTTTCTTAAAACCGCTAAAACCTAATTTAATTAATTTTTAAAAAAATTTTAAACCTTGATTTATTTTTTAAAATCCCTAAACCCTAAACAAATAAATTCCTAAATTATTTTAACAAAACCCTAATCGTAAACCACTAAAATGCTAAACCCATAAACCCTAGGCACAAAACATGCAAATAGCTCTAATCCTAGAAAAACACGGGTCAAAATGCGTCCCTGAGGGAGCGCTTTTGCCATGTTAGCAAAGCGCGTCCACGTCAGCATGTTTTTCGTTGACATGGCAAAAGCTCCATCAAGGACGAGTTTTCCTGGAATTTCCCCTTAAAACGCTCCTACATAGAGGCTTTTTAGTATTTTTGGCCCATTCCAATAAATAATAAATAAAGTGGTCCGTTTCCGTAAATAAAGTAGGAAATGAGCCTTTCTTGGTAAAATGGTCGTGTAAAATTCCTCAAAATTTTTCAAAAAAAAAATTAAGCTCATGTTACACTCAATTAGGTACTTAAAACTTTCCAAAAATGTCAAAAAGGCCTTCAAATTAAAAAAAATAAAATAAACCCCTACGTTTTTTTTTTTTACACTCAATTGGGTACTTGAACTGCAAAAATGTATCAAAAATACCCTCTGACCGTTAATTTTAATAGTTGATCGTTAAAGTTAACTGCCCCTAATTTTTTCTAGTTAAAGCCATCATGTGTCACAACCACAGCATGGCATGTGAACAAAAATGATAAAAATAAAAATCAATAAAATTTATAAAATTATTGAATTTTAATAAAAATATAAAAATTATTGAAAATTAGAAGAAAAAATATAAAAATTGTAAAATATATAAAAAATTGTAAAATTTATGAATATTATAAAAATTATAAAATATATAGAAATATAAAAAAAATTATAAAATTTTATAAAGTCGTAAGTGTTATAAATAAATAGACAAAGAGTAAAGAGCAAAGAAAGTATGAGAAGCAATGGAGAATGTATTTTTATTGATCAATAGGGATATTTGCAAAGTTTTTCCAAAGTCTCTATTTATAGGCATAAAAAGTATAAATAGAGTAGAGATGTACTTCTAATGACTATTAGAATTTAAAGTATATCAAAACTTATCTTGATCTTGATGGACATTCACTTAATAATATATTCATAACACTCCTCATTGGATGTCCATTTGTAAATAATGTGCCTTGTTAAACCTTACTAAGATAAAAACTCTATGGGAAAACAAATTCCTAATGAAGGAAAAAGAGTACACATATCTATAATACAAATAATATGCTGCCTCATTAAAAGCTTTACCAGAAAAAATCAATAGGACAAAACCTCGGTTAAGGAAAAAAGAGTACAACGTGTATTTATTCCCCCTCATGAAAACATCACATGCTTTCTCATATTTTACGTATTCAATCTTGAATACTAGTATTTCAAATGACTATTTGAATGTATTTGCTAAGCATTTATATCACAATTCTTTTGAAAGTCATGAGTGAGAGAAAATTTTGGGGAAATATATTTTGATCTTTTCAGGAGTTTTAATAATAATCATAGCAAACTTTAATAATGATTCTTCTATAAAAACACAAATAGGTATTTTGGATTATTTTATAATCCTCCTTCAACCACTATTTTGTAACACCCCAAACACAGCCTGGATGTTATGGCTAAGTCTAGAACTGCTACGTAAAAGTGTGTTGTTATTAAATCAGTTCCTGATTATTTTGGAATACACATAAGCTTATGGTATTTTAAAAACCGTTTCATTTAGAGAACGTGTTGTCATACTTGTTTAATTAAAACCATAGCTTCTTTACATTATCTAAATAAATCGAGTATCTTGCAGCGGAAATTCCTTAAACGTTATATTTTGGAAAACCGAGTTTGTTTTCTTAAAAACAGTTGATCACAGAAACATAGCCATTTTTCAAAAAAAAAATCATTTTATTGTATGTCATGCCGAAACCCAAAATAAAAGTCCAAATCTAAAAATAAATCCAAATGTCCAGAGAGTCTAAAATTTCCAAAACTCTCAAACCAGAAATTTTTAAATAATTTAACTTAAGTAAAATTAAGTTTAAGGAAGAATGAACATAACCAAGCTCCCGTTGCACTGACCCGCCTAATTCTGAGAGTTACCTAAAATTATCAGACAAACAGAGTTCGAGTTTTATAACTCAGTGTGTAACTCATAAGAAAATAAAGTTTCAAATTTGATCACATGGCAGAACATATATAAATATACATCTCCTACAGAATCAGAATCATGTCAGAGTAGTACAGATGCAGATGCGTATAATCCTACCCCCATCCTTTGTACACCAGCTTCGACCATCCCAACACACCATGTGGGGTTTAACACACCCACCTAGTCCAACATACCACTTAGTGTCCTTACGACACTTTTTGGAATAATCGCAATAGTGCTGCCAGTATAATGGCAAGATATCACCTCACACAGAACACTTATTCCACAAAGTATATGTCCCACCCCATAGTTAGATATAAATAGAAATATCATATATCAGAATTTACATATCATACATGCTCGTTTAACAAATGTAGAACATGTTTTATACATAACAGATCATACATATCTCATCACAATACATGAATTTAAATATTTACGTCAAGTTTCATACTAATAGATTAACAGAATTCCTGCTTAAGAGCTTATATAACCACATATCAATCCCACGAAAGGCCCACTGTAACATCCCTAACCCATATCTATCATCAGAATAGGGTTACGAAACATTATTGAACAAACAAAACAGTAAACCTTTCGATTTATACATCAATGTAAAAGTAGTCTAATTACATTCAATTACATTCATAACAACCCTTAATCGAGCCCTCGAGGCCCTAAAAATACTTTAGAAACAATTCAGGATTAAATTGGAAGCATATGAAAAGTTTAAGAAAAAGTCAGAAAAATTGGACTGCATGGGTCATATGGTCGTATGGCCAGGCTGTGTGACTTACATGGTTGAGACACATGCTTATCTCTCAGGCCGTATAACAATTGAAATAGGGACACACGGTGGTGTCTCAGCCTATATCCGTACCCGTGTAACTCTCTAACCTGGGTCACACGACCAAGCCACACGTCCGTCTGTCAAGCCGTGTAACCTTCAAAATGACCTCACACACCCGTGTGCCAGGTCGTATAACTTTCGAAATACAACCTTTAGAACCTATAGGGGACACAAGGTCGTGTCGCTTGGCTGTGTGTCACACATGGCTGAGTTATACGTCCGTGTCTCAAGCCGTATGGACCCAAAATGAACCTTAAACCACAAGTTTACCATTTCAAGCTTACTTGGACTTTAAGAAACTCAAGTACCAACCAAAACACCTATTCAAAGTGACATTAAATAAGCCAAAAACATACCAAATCAACCTATTAAGTGCCTAACCAATGTACCCTCATTGGTACCACAAGTATGTACAATTGTATATTAAAATAAACCTCAAACACCACTTATCACTTACTTCAACCTACAATCTAATTCAATACCATCTTAAACATACAATATCTTAGCTATACTATAATCATTTCATAACATACTAATTTGGTCAACTTAACATGCATCACATAGCCACTTAATACATATTATTAAGACATCAAAAGTATTAAAAAGGTATCATCCAAAACAACTTATGCAACCAAGTTCATACTTAAATATTTACATATCTAAAACATGAATATCAACATTCAAACCTATTACATGCCATATAATCTAGAATAAACGTTTCAAAAACTATCAAGTTATGCTGGATAGTGTGACTTGAGTGCTGATCCGATCGTCTAACCTTCCGAGTATCTACAAAAACAAAGATTAACACAAGTAAGCTTAAATAAGCTTAGTAAGTTTGATGTATTCAAACGATAAATCTTACTGAAGTAAATATAGTAATTCACACAATAACATTTCAACCACTAAGGTTTCCTGTCATCCAAAATGTCAATAGATAAATCACATATGTTCAATTTAACACTCAAATGAATAGAAAATTCATCAAATTCATTAAACAATTACCTTACTGAGATTTCAATTCGAAGAACGACTTACGAATAAGAGTACATTGTTAGTCCAACCAAAAACACGTCGGATGCTCATATGAGCCAATCCCTCCAAAACACACCAATGCTCATAAGAGCTAGTCCAACTGAAACACACCAGATGCTCAAAAGAGTTAGTCCCGCCGAAACACACTAAACAGAAAGTATAACATAAGAGTTCGTAAAAAATGCTGAACCTCAGTTTAATTCGGTAATATAAATATATATCACTCCAAGTCCATCTCCACTCTAATCCCCCATAACACACCAAATCAAAACTGCACTCTATCCCGCGTTCAATCCAAACCGAGCATCAAATTTCAAAAGTATATTTCAAATAATCATTCAGTATCAACAATTAATATATATGTTGTACCATGTTATTATACTCAACAATTTGTATAGATATGAAATTCTAAACCGTACGAACTTACTTGGACTAAATTGTAGTAGCAGAAGTTCATGGACTATTCCGTTATTTTTCCTTTTCCATGAGTATCTACGAGATCTTGATCTAAAATGTAAAATTTCTCAATTATCAGCTCACATTCCACATTTCAATCCATTTTACAATTAATACCCTTTTATTTTTTGAATTTACACATTTACCCTAAACTTTTACAATTTTTATAGTTTAGTCCCTTAACTCGAAATTCATCAAATTAACCATTTTTCTCAAATAAATATTCCTTCCAAAAATACTAGGCCTTAAAACAATCCCTAGTGAATATTAAATTCACTATCAAACCCTAAAATTTTGACATTTTCACAATTTCATCCTAAAATCAGAATCTAACAAAAAATCACTTTACAAAATCATTAAACAACACAACCAAAGCTCCAAATACACGGTATTCATCATAAACATTCAAGATTCATCAATGGAAACTTCCAAAATTTTAATAGATTCAAAAACAAAGGTGAAGGCTAGCTGGACCTAGTTGCAATGATCTTAAAAATATAAAAATTACAAGAAATGGAATTAAAACTGACTTACATGCAAGGTTTCTATGCTAGTTGAATATGAAGCTTAAAAAATGGTGAAATGCCTTAGGTTTTTTGGTGGAACATCCAAAAAGATGATAATTTTTTGTTTTATTTTATTAAACTTTAATTTATTTACTAAATTACATAATCACCCTTAATTAAAACTTTATAAAACCACAATTTAAAAACCTATTATGGTCCATTAATATCCAAATGGACTAATTATTTTTTAGTCTCTTTTCATTTCATATTTAAACTATCAAATTAATGGAAATTTAAGATTTACTAAATTTTGCACCTTTTTTAGTTTAGTCATTTTTCCTAAATTAACTATCTAAACGTTAAAATTTCTTAACCAAAATTTAATACAACTATAGTGACTCTATAAATATTCTAAAAATAATATTTATGAGTCAATACAATGGAAATTTACAGTCGCAAACCATTGTTCCATCACTGAAAATCGGCCTGTTACACCCATAATCGATCGAGACGACATGTACGACCCTAGGAAAAAATTATGAATTTTGGGCTTACACGACTGTGCAGTCCACACGACCCAAATTGGCCTAGACTGTGTGTCACACACGGCCTGTCACACGGTTGTGTGTCACGCATGGCCTACCACACGGCCTGACACACGACCGTGTAACATTGACAGGCCCTAATTTTGGCTTTCTTCATTCGCTATTTTTCGAGTTTCTCGTACACACCTGATCTAGATTCGATACAAGCACTCCCACGCAACAACCATAACCTTTAAATGAACAATGCTTCCTAAACCTTAACTTGTCGAAGAATTAAAAGCTTCTTGCACTTCTTGATTTAGTCCAATTGCCTACTAATTAGCTATAAGGACTCACTCGACGTTCAAAACAAAAGAATGGCAAGAATTGTTGTTGAAGCAAAAAGAAAGATAAGAATGTGTGTGGAAGTTGAGAGAAAAATGGAAACAACAAAAAAGAACGTGACTTGTGGGGAGGTAATTTTGGCAAAAATAAGAATAAAATTAAAAAAAGAAATAACAAAATAACCACCAATTAATTATTTTAAACAATAAAATAGGATAAATCAAAAATAAAATCCCACAATCAACTTACCATCTGATAACTACCCACTTTCTAAGAGTTTAAAACCCACACCAACTCCACCATCTTAATAATAAAGTTGAAACCATCAAAATAGAATCATCCATACCTCTACTACTATTCGAACCAAGGACCTCCACCCACACAAACACCATTCAACCACTGAAACTAATTGTAACACCCTTAACCCGTATCCGTCGCCAGAACAAGGTTATGAAGCATTACCAGAGTTTACAGAACAAACACAGATAAATCATGTCATTTACTATTTATATTCAAAACTAAACATATACAGATAAATCATGTCATTTACTATTTATATCCGAAACTAAACATATTTTCCCTTGATTGGACCCTCGAGGCCTAATTTAAACATTAGAAACAAGTTGGGACTAAACCGAGATCTTAGAAAATTTTTCGCGAAATTTCAAAATTATTCCCAGGTGTAGGAGTCACACGCCCACGTGGTCAGGCCGTGTGGCTCACACGGCCAAATGACATGCCCATGTCTCAGGTCGTGTGGCATATAAGGTAGGGCACATGCTCGTGCCCTAACCCGTGTAACTCTCTGACTTGTAATTTAATTAAGTGCATGGGTCATACGGCTAAGTCACATGCCCGTATGCTAGGCCGTGTGGTTAATTAAAATTTCAAAACTTAGTGTAGGTTTCACACAGCCAAGATACACACCCGTGTTCTAGGCCGTGTGTCTTACATGGCTGAGACAAATGCACGTATTTCTGCCCGTGTGCTTAATTCTGAGTATTCTGTTTCTCAATTTTAAAATGTAAGGGACACACGGCCAAACCACATGCCCATATGTCAAGCCGTATGTCACACACGGTCAAGACACACACCTGTGTGTCTACCCGTGTGGACAAAATAAAGTCATTTCCTAGCCTTATTTCTCACCCAAGTTTTTCCATTAACCTGCCAAATCACTTACATACATATTTCAACCAATTCAAACAGTATAACCAAGCAAATTTTATCATCTAACATGACATATTATCATATACTTTTATACTTTTAATCCTACCTTTTATAGGCTTACTAGTTTAACCTAACTCAATTTAACAATAATAAACACTTATGTTACCACCATGAAATAAACTTAGTATATATATATACCAAAACATAATTATCATTAACCATTCCAATGGCTAGATTACAATAACCATTTATATACTCTCTTTTGACTTCATTAACTTATACATGCCATTATATTATAGTAAGGTTTCTGTTTATACCAAAAGGAGCTGGAGGATAGTGTGATGTTGCTCCGAACCACGTCCCAACTTTATGAGCTTCCGAGCACTCGACACTTGTTGGTATACAAAAAGTCTACTATTCCAGCACCTTATCTTTTCCTCAATCCAACTCTCTATTTGATCTTTTCGGATCTAATTAAGCCAAGAAAGTTTTCTTTTCTCTTTCCTAGGGTTTCCATGTATTTTGGGGAAAAAGATGATATAAAATGATGATATTTCTTATTAATTTGTTTATCATCTTTTAATTATCTTCATTTCCAAATTAGTCCTTATCTTTTTTTAATTTTTCCATGGATGAATCATCAAAGATATTTACTAACTTTTATTTAATGGTCTAATTACCATATAAGGACCTTAAGTTTTGAATTCCATAGCTATTTGATACCTATAGCTTCTAGAATTCAACTTTTGCATTTTATGCAATTTGGTCATTCTTATAATTAATCACTTAATCGGTAAAATTTTCTTATCAGTATTTTTATATAACATTCCTATCATAATATAAATCATGCCATAATATTAAAATAAATTTTCTTTCTGACTCGAATTTGTGGTCCCAAACCACTTTCCGATTTCACTGAAAATGGGCTATTACACTAATGCTCATTTATGATAAAATTTGTAAAAATAGAATTTAAGAAGTCAGGGTGTTACATATTTACCACATATGTTCAAATTATTTCAATTCATATAAATGAACATTTTCCTGAGAATTTCAATATGCTTCTAACATCCTAAATCCTTCAAGGATTTTAATATAAATTTTGCTATATAGTGGTTCATAAAAGGTTGTAGCAACAATCATTAGATGCAAGTTAAATCTTTTATGAATTGTCAAAATAACATATCTAAAGGTTATTGCATCCACCACAAAAGAATATTATATCTTTTTATAATCAATGCTAGGACTTAATGAAAAACTTCATATTTTTATTCTATTTTTGCAAAACTACTTCATTTGCACCCTTCTTGGCTTTATACATTTAGATATTTAGACTACTGGTCCAAAAACTTCACAAATTATACTTGAGTTGTGTCTTTCTATTTTGATCAATTTATTCAATATCTATATTTCTCAATAGGTTTATTCAAGATCCTCCTTTTATTTCATTATTTCAATAATAATATTGCATACAACATTATTTTCAACCACTTTTATCATTCGTTTCCACATTTTCTCAAATTGGCATAACTTATCGAGATGTCTTATTTTAATTATTTTAAAATTCAGTTTCAGGTACCTAGATCTCTTCAGGTACCTGAATCTCTTCTGGAGTTTTTCTTATTAGTTATGTCTTAGGTCTCTTCTAGAGAACCCGCCTCCACTATATGACCATATAGAATAATTTTCATCTTTGGAACCAATCAATCTATTATTTTATTCTAACTCATTATTCGACTGGGACTTTGATTCAAATTAAAATATTAATTTGGTTATTCTCTTTAAGTTTGTAAATACATCTAACAGTTAACTTGTAATGAATTATCCTTGTTAAACATCTGGTTCAAATTACCCTCCCCCTAGCTCATTACAAATTATTTCTCTCTCCCTAATGTCAAGAAAACTATCGGATCAAAATTGTAATCACAAATCATGTCATAATTGAATCTCTAAAAAATTCAAAATATCTAATAATATAAAGAGACTTGTAATTAATATATATTCCCAACTTTCTTTGAGGATTCACTCATCTTTGTACGCTGTGGTGGAGTAATTAGAACATATATGCACATACACAAATTCAAAGATGAGAAATATTTAACTCTTGATCAAAAACCAATTGTAATGGGGAGTATTTATAACTTATTGACTTGATGCATACAACACATAAATCAACAAAATCTCATGTTGAAATAGGAAGTTTAGTTCTCATAAGTAATGGTTTAGACATTAATCAGAGGCATTCAATCAATAATTTCTCTAAACCATTATGCGCATAAATAACAAACTTTTACAAAAGTTTTTCAAGCTCAATCAATAGAAGACTGAGATATAAACTCATCAGTATTAGCAAGATGAATTGTCTTAATTGTATGATCTGAAATTAATTATTTAAACAATCAATTTTGCAAACGACAGGTTGCAAGTTGATAACACATATGTGATTATTTTGTAGATGCATCTACCAAATCATATAATATCAATACCATCCACATGGTGTATGAATGGGCCCATATTCATTTCAGAAATGCAAGATATTAAAACTCAACTTTAGCTAGTGAGTTTCTAACAATCAAATTTTATTGAGAACAAGCAACAAATGAGAATTCTTTAAATTAAATAATCTTTGGATTTTTTAATGAATGTCCATATGAATTCTCAATTAATTTTCGCATCATATATGATCCAAGATGGTCTAACTGGTCATGCCAAGTAGGAAATGCATTTGTATCAGTAAACTTCTGGTTTACTTTAACATGTGTTTCAATTGTACTAAGTTGTAACAAATTGATAATTTTACTATCATTCCTTTTACTTTTTATCCACATATAAGTACTATTGTGACATTACTACTGAAAATGTCTAAATCAATGTGAAGTCTATAATGCCACTAAGTCAATAATACAATTTCCAAATAATTAGATGCAATATTCGCTTCAGAGAATATGCTAAAATCTTCAAATGCAAGGCATTTGGTCTAGTGGTATGATTTTCGCTTCAGATGGGAGAAGTCCCGAGTTTGATTCAAAATACTTTTAAAACCCTTTTAACAAGTGTTTTGCATAATCGGTTAACTACCAAGAATAACAGCCTAGGTCATGTATAGAAACAAGTCTATGCTAAATATATCAATAAACATCACATCTCAAAAATAAAAATATGACATAATGAAAACTAGCTATTTTTTCATAACCATCACCGTGAACATACATGATATTTAATTCAAAATCCAACCATTCAAGCTCATAGAACTTTTCATTTACAATTGCTGATGTTATTTTTCTAAATAATTAACAAATGGAATAATAAAAACATATGAACTACTACCTTTAACAATTCTTTGAACCAAATCAAATATGAATAACCATAAAATTCATTGGTTTGTTAACATAAATTTGCATGCTAAATATGTTTTAATCAAATATATTATTTAATTATAAAACCTACTATAACAATATAAATAAATTAGTTAATATTCATTTTCATGAACAAATGGGATGTAACGCCCCAAAACCCGGCCTAGAAGTTTAGACTGAATCTCGGAGGTTACATTGATTACCAAAGTGATTGTAGGTAGAATTTAGTTTAATCAACTAGAAAACAAACGTTGTTTAAGTTACGTAAAACTCTCCGTTGTAAAATCTCGACATTACAAAAATTTCAGTCTAAAAGATGCTTATGCACGTAAAACCCAAAATTCATACCACAATATTCAAAAAAAAAACTTACAACTCAAACTGTTATTTATTTACACGAAATTTATGAAAATACTTTTAAAGCTGATTCTAAAGCATGGTTGTCCCGAGACCTCTAGCGTCTTTGGTCCAGGATCAAGAAACGAAAATGTACCTACAAGGGAAAACACTAAGGGGATGAGCTATACGAGCTTAGTATAAGTTCATAAGGTTGCAAACAATAGACTTAAAGAACAAAAATCCAAATAGCAGTTCAACGGCGCAGTGTAATTTCAGGTATACACAGAAACAGAGTGTACACTCAAAACTAGTGTCTCAAACAAACATAACAGTTAAACACACCAAAATGCACGCAAGATCAGTCATAATTATTATATCAAACAGACAAGGAACTCACATCCCGATGCGAAAGAATGCAATCAAACATTAAAACCCACGCATCCAGCCAAAACACCACTCTGTCCCCTGATCATACCCTATTATAGCTGTTTAAGCTTATCCATTCAAACACACCACAAAGGACCTCGAAAGGCCCATCCAACTCTACACACCATGTATGTAGACTGAGCTACTTAGATATTAATACGCAGTAGAGCTGGCATATATTTAGTATAGTGCAATGCGATAATCTGCTGTATAGACATATTGTAGTTAAATTGTCAGATCAAACCAGACTCCCTTCTCTTTGCAACCAAACCCCAAAAAGATTAATGCAAATACAAATGCACATCATTTGAAGATAGACTTGCAGAAATAGAGTACGGAATTAGAAATGCACACCTTCAAATGGCCAAAAACAAAATCAAACATATCATAACATCAGTTAACACTCAATCGAAACGCCTAATTAGAGCTATGATTGCAAATAACATATAAGTCCAGGCCGAAAAAAAGTTCCGACCACCTTTACAAAGACCTAGCTGAGGGTCGGAGCACACAGAATAATAATCAGAACAAAACAGACACAGAATAAAATTTGGCAACATAAAGCCACATGGCCGTGTGGAACAAGCCCAGGTCGTGTAGGGATCTACATGCCCATGTGAAGGTTACACACCCTCGTGTGAGCAGCCCATGTAACTTACTGTCCAAATATGCTAAAAATTAATAGTAGAGGAGACACGATCGTGTGAAGAGCTCACACGCCCGTGTGGGGGCACATACCCGTGTGGCCAGCCTGTGTGGCACCAAAAATCACTGAAAACCCTAAATTCCCAAATGCACATGCCCGTGTACCCAAGAGACATGGCCATGTGAAAATTGACTAATTTCCCCAAATTAGCCACATGGCCGTGTGGCACCCAAATTAGCCTAGAAATCCTGATTCCCAATTGCACATGACCGTATGAATTGCCCATGTGGGGGCACACGCCTATGTGGTCATGAAACCAACACGAATTAGGCTGTAAAATGTGCCTTTCTTCCCTGAAATGAATTCCTAATAATATTAGTTGTAAAACCCACATAAACCGATTAAAAATCATGTAACCATCATCAAAATGATTCCTATCCGCTTTAATTTAAAAAACATACGATTTAATTTCAGTAACATACAAGATATAACCAAATTCCAAAGAATCCATCATCGAAACTAAACCATTCAAAAACACTCATAATCGCCGAATTTCATGAAACCAAAATATAATTTCAAATAATGAAAAGGAAAAGTTTCCAGACCCATACCTGACTTCGTGAACCAAAGCCCCCGAACGGATCGGACATCACCATTTACCCGATTCAAAATGCGACTAGATGGAACACACGAAAACGATTCAACTCAGACCAACTGCAAGTAACATAAATGTAGAAATAAAAGAATAAGTGTAACACCCCAAATTTTGGGCATAGAAGTTTTGAGTTAAGTGGTCAGGGTCAGTGAGTAGGTGGCATTATTAAGTTTAGTTGTGTGCTTAAGTAACAGAATGAGCCTGATGGTCTGGTGGTTGGATGTATGTTAATTTGTCTCTAGGATCTGGGTTTGAGTCTTGGTGTGTGCTTCTTGGAAAGACTTTTATATTTTGTTTTATATTAAGTAAATATTTATAGTTATTTATGTTATCTTTATTATTACTTTAATTATTATTTTGAATTTCTTTATTTTTTATTTTATTTAGTTTAATTGTAATTTTATTATTTTTATTTTTATTTTTACTTTTGCATTTTTTGGGAAGTCATTTTTTTCTTCTTTTTCTCTTGGTTTTTCTTCTTGATTCTTTTTCTTAAACTCTCAAAAATAGTGGTGTGCGTTCGAAAGAGTTGTTTCCTCGTCATTCGCTGTCAGAACATCGTAGATCGCAAAACATGTGTGGTTTTCAAACCTTTTCTAGTTTATTTGCAAATTCTAATTCGACTTTGCGAAAGTCGACTATGGTTGTGTTATCATTGTTTTATGCTTAGGATGTGTATGATTTTGTATAAAATCTATCTAACGAGGATGGAAAAGTACTTTGAGGTTGAAGGCACATTTTTTGAGGCTATTTTAAGGTAGTTTCATGACCACACAAGTGTCCACACGGGCATGCGACGACTCAGACAGTCGTGTGTTTTTGGGTATTAGGGTTCTGGGTGAAATTTGGGTGCGACACGGCCTGGCCACATGGCCGTGTGGCCAATTTGGGGATTTTTGTCGATATTCACATGGCCATGTCTTCTGGACACACGGGCGTATGTATTTGGGAATTAGGGATTTAGAGATTTGGTTCTACACAACTGTGTGGCTGGTTTGGGGATTTAGGGATCCCACACAGGCTTATGCTTTGGACACACGGCCGTGGTGGGCACACGGGCGTTTGAAACTCTCATACGGTCGTGTCTACCCTGCACTTGTTTTAACACAATTGGACAGAGAGTTACACGACCTGTTCACACGGTCGTGTCCCTACTTTACACGGGTGTGTGCCTCTGCCATATGGCCGTGTGCTTCTCTCCATACAAGTGTTTTGAACCTCACATGGCCTAGGTTGTTCCACACAATCAGAGTACATGGGCATGTGGTTCTGGGACATTAAATTTTAGTTTGTGCATGTCTTTGAGCCGGGAATGTGTATATGTAACCCAACCCTTAGCTAAGCTTTAGTAAGGGTGACTAGACCTCTATATTTATGACTAAGTGTTCTGTCATGTATAATTTTTTACTATTATGAGTGGGATGTCTGATTGATGAACTTATTTAATTGGATGTGTGTGCACAAATCCGCTCCGTCTGACTGCTCTTCAATATGTCACTGTTCTACGAGATTGTGTGCATTCTATATCTGATTGAATGGATGTGAGTTTTTTTCTCTGAGTGACTATTTGAATCCTTGTATTTTGATTTTCTTCATCTGTGTGCACACATACATTTGCATAAACTATTTTTGGGTGGGATTTTGAAGAAAAGGGAGACTGAGACTGAATTGATTTGGAAGTTTAACTGCAACTGGTCTGTATAATGGATTACCGCACTAACCATACAGCATATATGTCAGCTTTACTGCGTATTACTATCTGATCTGGTAGTTTAACTGCAACATGCTTGCATAGTAGATTACCGCACTGCACCGTACAGCATATACATCAACTTCGCTTCGTATGACTGTCTGATCTGGCAGCTCAGTTGCAACGTACCGGTATAGTTGTTTACCGTATTGTATTGTACCGCATGTACATTAGCTATGCTACGTGCCATTATCTGATATGGTAGTTCAACTATATGTCTGTACTACGATTTACAGCATTGCACAGTACAGCTTGTACGACAACCTTATTGCATAATATATTTGAGTGGCTCAGTCCACGTATATGGTGTGTAGTGTTGGATAGGCCTTCGAGGTTCTATATGGTGTGTTTGGTTGGATGAGCTAGCAGCTCTTATGTGGTGTGATCGGGGGACGGAAAGGTGTGTTGGCTAGATGGGTGGGTTATTTTATAACTTAACTACATTCATATGCATTTGTTTGCTTGTTCTGTGTGTAAGACTATATGATTGTTCTATGTGATTGAAAAGTACCTATGACTGTATGTCTGATTGTGATTTGATGTGCTTGAATTGTTATTATCTGTCGAGACTACTATCTCGAGTCTACCACCTGGTTTTCTATAATTTTATAAGAACGTTCCGCTTCCGAACTACTTCTTGATTTTCTGTTTTTGATTCTATAGTTAGTTGGTTTAATCTCACACTGAGCTCGTGTAGTCACCCCCTTCTATTTCTTTTTCAAGTACACTTATGTTTTCTGCAGTTGGACACGGCAAGTCGGAGGTTTTGGGCAGTCTCATGAACAATAATTTATCAGTTTCTGTTTTCTGTTACTATTTGACACTCATTTTATTTTGAACTATAAGGTTTTATAATACTGTGGTATAGTTTCCGTTATAATTTTTATTCATATATTTTTTTCTAGTAATTTCATGGATGGTATTTTAAACGATTAAATATTTTTGGTCTGTTTAGAAATGAATGTTTTCGGAAGTGGAATTTAGGTCGATTTTTTTGTAAAATTTTCTTACGATTACTTCGGTAATCAATGTAGTATTCTGGATTCGGTTTAAACTTCTAGGCTAGGTTTAGGGTATTATATTTAGTGGTATCAGAGCCAGGTTTGCAAAAGCTCGACATGTGTTTTTACGTGAACATGTGCGCAAGTAATTATTTTTAAATTTTTTTTGAGAAACTCTACCACAGTAAGTTGAGTGTTTTGTGTTTTGTAAATGTTTTACGAAAATGAAATGTCTGAGACTCTAATGATAGTCTAGGTGGGAATTCGAAACTGTGATTTTAGAAATGTAGTTTTTACATTTATTTTGTTTCGTGATTACTTTCTGAAAATGTAGATATTCTAAGTTAGCGACAAGATTGATATGGATTCGGAAGGTAAGCAAGGTCGCGAGGAATTATCTGGTTCTCCGGGGTACGTGTCTGATCAGGAGTTGGAGGTCAATACGAGTCTGCCAACTTTTGGTAGCGATAACCCGGAGCTTAGTACTGAGGCACGGACTCGGGTAGTAAGAAAAGTGCTAGAGGAAGTGTTTGAGGCAAGGATAAGGGAGATTAGTGAAACGCTTCAAGGTAGGTGTGAGGATTGTGGAAAGAAAAGGAATCGCAGTCCTCTGAGGTTGGAACCTGGTTCTATGAAGCGTGTTAGAACACATTCGAATGATAATAGTGGTTATGTGAAGGGTGCTGGCAGTGGTGCGAGCACTCTATTTTGTGAACATTCTAAGAAGCGTTATCTGGACAACTATTGGAAGAATTAGGAGTGTGTCTCAAGTGCGGGTCTAAGGAGCATCAGATTCGAGAGTGCCCTCGAGTATTTTGAGTCAAGTATGGTTGGAATATGTTGGGATGTGTTGATTAAAGTATAGTAATTATGTATGTGTGTGTGTAATATTTGTTTGCTTCAGTGGTTAAGTGTTCTAGGTGTGTGTGAGAAGTCTTGAGTTCAAGTTTAGTGTGGTAGTGTTCTGGGATTAGAGTGAGCAGCAGGAGTGTAATGGAGTAGCTTGTGTTTTACCTTCGTTTTGTTAGTGGAAATTTTGGAGACGAAATTTCTTTAAGGAGGGGTAAGTTGTAACACCCTGAATTTTGGGCTTAGATGTTTTGAGTTAAGTGGTTAAGGTCAGTGAGTAGGTGGCATTATTAAGTTTAGTTGTGTGTTTAAGTAATAGAATGGGCCTGCTGGTTGTGTGGTTGGATGTGTGCTAGTTTGTCTCTAGGATCTGGGTTCGAGTCTTGGTGTGTGCTTCTTGTTGAGACTTTTTATATTTTGTTTTCTATTAAGTAAATATTTATAGTTATTTATGTTATCTTTATTGTTACTTTAATTATTATTTTGGATTTCTTTATTTGTTATTTTATTTAGTTTAATTTTAATTTTATTGTTTTTATTTTATTTATTTTTATTTTTGCATTTTTGGGAAGTCACGTTTTTTTCTTTTTCTCTTGGTTTTTCTTCTTGATTCTTTTTCTTAAACTCTTGAAAATGGTGGTGTGTGCACGTAAGAGTTGTTTCCTCATCATCAAATTGGTGTCAGAACGTCGTAGATCGCAAAACAGGTGTGGGTTTTGAATCTTTTCTAGTTTAATTGCAAATTCTAATTTGACTTTTCGAAAAGTAGACTATGGTTGCATTATCATTGTTTTATGCTTAGGATATGTATGATTTTGTATAATTTCAATCTAATGAGGATCAAAAAGTGCTTTGAGGATGAAGGTACATTTTTCGAGGCTATTTTAAGGTGATTTCGTGACCACACAGGCATCCACATGGGCGTGTGACGACTCACACAGTCGTCTGCTTTTGGGTATTAGGGTTTTGGGTGAAATTTTGGTACCACACAGTCGTGTGGCCGATTTGGGGATTTTTTTCGATATTCACATGACCATGTCCTCTAGACACACGAGCGTTTGTATTTGGGAATTAGGGATTCAAGGATTTGGTTCCACACGGCCTGGCTACATGGTCGTATGGCTAATTTGGGGATTTAGGGATCCCACACGGGCGTGTGAGACCCTCACACGACCGTGTCTGCCCTGCTCCTGTTTTAGCACAATTGGACAGGGAGTTACACGGCCTGTTCACACAGCCGTGTCCCTACTTCACACGGGCTTGTGCCTCTGCTACACGGTTGTGTGCATCCCTCCACAAGAGTGTTTCGACCCTCACACGGCCTAGGTTGTTCCACACAGCCAGAGCATATAGGCGTGTGGTTCTAGGACATTAAATTTTAGTTTGTACATGTCTTTGAGCCGAGAATGTGTATGTGTAACCCAACCTTTAGCTAAGCTTTAGTAAGGGTGACTAGACCTCTATATCTGTGACTAAGTGTTCTTTCATGTATAATTTGTGACAGTTATAAGTGGGATGTTTGATTGGTGAACTCGTTTAACTGGATGTGTGTAAGCAAATTCGCTCCGTCTGATTGTCCGTCAATATGTCACTGTTCTGTGACATTGTGTGCATTTTATATCTGATTGAATGGATGTGAGTTTCTGTCTCTGAGTGACTGTCTAAATCCTTGTATTCTGATTTTGTTCGTCTATCTACATACATACATATGCATAAACTATTTTTAGGTGGGATTTTGAAGAGAAGAGAAGAGAGACTGAGACTGAATTGATTTGGAAGTTTAACTGCAGCTAGTCTGTACAGTAGATTACCGCACTGCACTGTACAACGTATACGTCAGTATTGCTGCGTATTACTATCTGATCTGGCAGTTTAATTGCAACATAACTGTACAGCGGATTACCGCATTGCATAGTACAAAATATGCGTAAGCTTCGCTGCGTATGACTATTTGATCTGCCAGCTCAGCTGCAACATATCGGTATAGCGGTTTACCACATCTCACTGTTCTGCATGTACGTTATCTATGCTATGTACCATTATTTGATCTGGCAGTTCAACTGTAGGTCTGTATTACTTTTTACCGTATTGCATAGTATAGATTATACGATAGCCTTGCTGAGTAGTATATCTGAGTGGCTCAGTCCATGTATATAGTGTATAGGGTTGGATGGGCCTTCGAGGTTCTATATGGTGTATTTGGTTGGATGAGCTAGCAGCTCTTATGTGATGTGATCGGGGAACGGAGAGGCGTGTTGGCTAGATGGGTGGGTTATTTTATAATTTAATTGCATTTATATGCATCTGTTTGCCTGTTCTATGTGTAAGACTATATGATTATTCTATGTGACTGAAAAGTTGCAACGCCCTAAAATTCTTATTTTTGTTTCTGTTCAAATGTGACACAAATATATGTCTGCTTTAGTGGTTATGTGTTCTGGGTGTGTGTGTGAGGTTCCAAGCTAGAGCCTTGTCTTTGGCAAATTTTGGAATTTTTCTAAATAAAGCCTTAACCTTGCTCAAAGGGCTTAAGTTTAATTGTTCGTAAATTTACAACAGAATGGGCCTACTGGTTCGGTGGTTAAGTGGTATGTTGGTGTGCTAGAGGTCTTACGTACGAGTCTTTACGTAAGCGAGGGAATTTATTTTTACCTCGGTTGACTGGAAATGTTTGATTGAAGTTGAAATTCGATTATTGGTAGAGAGTGGTGGACGATTTTGGGGAATTTGAGGGGTAGTGGGAGTGTTTTGGGGGATTTGGGTAGTTTTAGTTTATTCATTATCTAATTTCTTTCTTTTATTCAATTTCCTGAAAATTCTCTCATCTTCTTGACGTCTATTTTTCCCTACTTCTCTACCTTTTCTCCTTACTTTCTTCTCACGTTCAGTTAACATCTTGTCACTTCCTTGTTTAACTTTTGATTGCACTCGTTCGGTAAGTAATAGTTTTGCCTCTATTTTATCGTTTCGTAGTAAGTTTCTAAAGAGGTTGTTTTGGTTCTTTTGGATTAAGCGAGGGACAATAATCGATTTGTGCTACCATTGAGATTGGAGCGTTAGGGACATTGGTTTATCGACGGCAAGTGTTTGGGTTCACGATTTGGTGTCTTAAAGACCGATTATGGAATATTTCTAGTTTAGTTTTTGTTCGTGGTCCTAAATTCAGGCTTTGGTAATGCCATTTATAGGTTCCAGTGATCTTGAGATTGCATAGGCAATGAAGTCGAATCAGGTGTGTACCTAAAAATGTAGAAAACGGGGTTTCAACAAAAGCTGAAGACCCCACTGTCGACGTTATACAAGCGCATGGTCATCTGTGTGGTAGGCCGTGTGCTATGACATAGGCGTGTGATTAACAAGGCCAGGCCAAGCTCGTAAGACACGACTATGAGATGGCCAGATAGGCCATGTGCAATACGGGCTAAACTGATTTGGGCCGTGTGGTCCACACGGGTATGTGGGTCTATACGGGCAGTCCACACAAGCATGTGAGATTCTGGGCCAGGCCGTGTGATCCATACGGTCAAGGCTAAATTGGGCCGTGTAGCCCACACGGGCGAGTGAGCCCACACAGGCAGGCCACATAGACGTGTGATCCCATTTAATTGAAATGTTTTCCAAGGTTGTACGGGTTGCCGAAGTCGACTGTGAACCTACTGTAGGGTTGGTACGCACTACTTAGACCCCTAAATATGTGAATTGAATGTATGATGTATGTACTGAGTATGATAATTATATGCATGTCTATTGAACTCTATGTATAACTGATCACTATATAATAGCATGTCATTTACTGTATGTTTGCATTGCATTGGGTTGGGATGATGATATCTGGAGGAAGTGTACTGAAAGGCTTTAAGCTTATTGACTGGCAGCTCAACTGCAATTTATATACTGAAAGGCTCTTAAGCCTATTGACTGGCAGGTCAGTTACAATATACTGTTATGTGTCGTATTCTGTATAGCTTAGAGTGTAGGGCTGGGTGAGTGTTTTAAACCCCATAGGAAGTGTAGAGATGGTCGGAGATGGTGTATAGAGGCTGGTGGGTAGGATTCTATTTCCTGATTACTGCATACATTATTTTTACTGTGATGGGCTTAGGCCCTAATGCATATCTGATACTAAAACTGAAATGGGCTAAGGCCCGAACTGCTACTGAAACTGAAATAGGCTTAGGGCCAGATTGCAGTTGACTGATTATTGTGATTGACTGTATGCTTATTTTCTGTGGGGATTACACACTAGTTTACGTAAACTCACCCCTTCTATTTAATGTGTACAGGTAATCCCCAGACTTAGACGGATTGGTGCGGCGGCAGACTCGATGGCGACCCCGGTTTCTAGTACTTTGCTTTGATTTATGATAATATTTTTTTATTGGATAATTATTGATGTAATTTGGGACTTTTTGGGACTTTTTGGACTTTTACCTTAATTGTGGGTTTTTGTTGATTCTTATGGATTTTATAACTGTACAAACTCAACGAACAAATAGTTTTTACTTAAACAAAGGAGTTTTCCTAAAATGAACAAATTTATGTAATTATCTCGGTTTTCTTAAAATTAATTATTTCTAAAGCTTTTGCAATGAATTATGTTTTTCATAAATCGAGTTAACCGGCAAATGGTTTTTGAAGATAATAAGAGATAAAGAGAAGTAATTAAACGGGAAAGGTTTTATTATGACAACTTAGTTTTCAAGAACCTTATCATGTGACATCGCCAGATTCGGCGATAACGTTTAGGCTGAGTTTGGGGTATTACATTTAGTGGTATCAGAGCCAGGTTACAAAACTTGACTGTGGATTTTGGGTTCTAAACTTGTTTTTTTAAAAGAACTGAATTTCAAACGATTTGAAATGCTTTGACTGAGTATGTGGTACACCGAGTCTCCAGTGCCGATCTTGTAGGTGTCCTGAAACTGTGATATGTTTGAACTGAAAATACTATAGATAGTATATTTTGGAACTACTGTAGATAGTATACAGTGAAAACACTTTAATTAGTGCATACTGAAACTGTAGTAAAATTGGTAGAAACTGCGACATACGAAAACAAACTCCGAATTACTAAAACTACTTACATAAAATATCTGTTAATAAATACTGAAACTGTAACTGATTCATAAAATTCATAATATAGATAAATTCGAGTTAGATAATGAGTGCACGTGTTATCACGGACGTGGTATTCGAGGCCGTGGTAGAGGCTGTAAGGGGGCTCGAGCTGAGTCTTCCTCTTCTCGAGACACTACTGAGACACCGGTGTCGCCTGCTGCTGAGACGGGGTTCTGTGATCACATGACTAGGGATGACGTAGTGTCCCAGGCTATGCTTTGGATACTTGAGAGGGTCATTGGGCCCAATATTGGATCTGGAGGCCGTGGGTCAGTTACAAAATGACTCCGGTCTAACGAGGCTGAATTATTTAGGGGTGCCACTAGAGTCGCTCCTAATGTGGTTGAATAATGGATAGAGGCCACCGAGAGGATAATGGATGATTTGGATTTTACCTTGAAAAAATATTGAAATGTGTTGTTTCCTTGCTTCGCGATGAAGCGTATCAGTGGTGGCTGACTGTTAAGGAGAAGACTCAGCCAGATTAATTAACTTGGGATTTCTTTAAGTCTTCCTTCCAAGGGAAGTATGTGGGGGCAAGCTACATTGATACTAAGAGGCGTGAGTTTCTAAATCTCACGCAAGGTGACCGATTAGTGGCCAAGTATGAGGCCGAGTTCCTGAGACTGAGTCGCTATGCTCGAGGTATGGTTGTAATTGCCTGATTTAGGGCCTAAACGGAATAGTGGTTTCGAAACCACAAATCTACAGTAGGAAATTTATTCCGATTAAGTTTTAATGTTTATTGTGCGATTGAACAACTGTGTGAAATTTTCGTTACGAAATTTGATTGTTTATGTATCCAATTTAATATTTAGGAATAAATTGAAATAGATGAAAAATGTGTGTTCTAGTTTATAAAGGTACTTGCTTGGAATGGGTTTTTAAATTAGAGGTCCTTATTTAGCAATTAGACTATTTTATGTCATAATGGACAAAAACAAACATGGAAGGGTAAAATTTTAAAGAAGAGTAAAATGGGTATTTTGGTAATTTGGTAATTAAATGGACTAAAAGACAAAATAAAAGCCAAAAAGACCTTGTCCATCTTTTTTTATGGCCAAATGTAGCATAGGGGAAGCCATGGCTAAGGTTTCAAGCTTCCAAGCTTCATAATCAAGGAAAACGAGATTCAGACTTAGAACAAAGGAAAAACAAAGAATATGACGAATAAGTCCTTTTCATCGATTGTGCTACCGAGGTAAGTTGTATGTAAATAATGCATCGTTTTTACTTATGTTATTATATTTTATTATGTTTTATGAAATGTGGTTGAATATTGAATGAAATTGACAAGTATTGAAAAGTGAGAAATTTCTCGGTTGAACATTAAGAATCAAATCGGATACAAGTGACACGTCACTAGTGACTCAAGTGTGGTACTATGTAAAGGCCACTTTGAGAAAAGATAGCTTGATCACAAGTGTAGTGCTATGTGAAGGCCACTGTGTGAAGAAAAATAGCTTTGGTCACAAGTGTGGTACTATGTAAAAGCCACTTTGTGAAGAAGGTAGCTTTAGCTACAAGGATGGTACTATGTGCAGGCCATCGGGTATCTGTTATTATTCCAATGTATTCAACGGGTAATGACTAAGTGTAAACGAATATGACTATGTGATGAATAAGTGTAGGGATGTGTGTGTAAACTTATGAGCAATGTGTTCGATATATGATCACCAAAAATGGACAAGGTGAAAATAGTTTTGGATAGCAACAGTTGTGTGACTTTGAAAAATCACCAAAAATAGTGAAAATGGAATTAGAGATTGAATAAGATATGAAATTAAAGCTAATTGAGTCTATTTTCACATAAAAGAAACAATGTAAGCCAAAGAATTTCATACTATAAGATATTTAAATTTTTGTGAGACAGGGTTGGAATGATTTTGGAATCCCCTCTTCTGACTTTGAAAAATCATTAAAATTTTACAAAAATAATAATGTGTTATAATTTATATGCTTAAAATTTTGAATGAGTCTATTTTCAAAATAAACAAACGGGAACATCATCTGGATCCCGTACGAGGAGATAATTAATTTTTAGTGAAGAGGGGTCAGAACTGTCAGAAAGGAAAATAGGGGTATTTTAATGAATAAACTGTACTTATTGGCTAAACCAAAAATTCTAAAAATTTTATGGTAAGAATATATGTGAGTCTAGTTTCAGGAAAATTAACAGATCTTAATTTGGAGTTCTGTAGCTGAAGATATAAATAATTTAGTGACTGTGACTCGAGTAGACAGCTTGAGATGAACATGAGTAAATAGTGGAACTATGTGCAATTATGATTGAATTATCTTGAGAACATATTATGAAGAGTTATAAAAGCATGTTAAAAAATTACTTATTATTTACATACTTACTTACTAAGCTATAAGGCTTACCCCATTCCTTTCCTTTTTCCTATAGTGTCACAAATGCTAGCTCGAGTTGGAGGTCGTTGTAGATTCCATCAAACTAAAAAGTTATTGATTGGTATTATATCAACGATTTTCAAGTATTTTTAAGTCTATGGCATATACAGGGACTTGATTATATGTGTATATATTATTATGAGTTGGCCTAGAATGTTGGCCTATGCTATTAGAAGGTTATTATTGTATAAGGCCATTTAATGTGGCTAATAATTGTTATGTTATAAGTCTATGATGATGCATTTCAAGGATGTGTATGCCTGCATGTGTTGGATGAGTAAATGTGTGATAATTATGAGTGGTAAATGTGATTGGTTGTGTAAGTTGCATGAGGTGAATGGTTAAGTGTATGTGTGTGTGATGATGCAAGATGAATGTGGTTTGTAAACGGTATGTGGATGTCTTAGTATAGATGTTTGAATGCTTAATAATACCACGTTGTATGATGATAAATTTGTATAAGCGTATAAGTGTTTTGGGGTGGCAAAGGGCTTGGTAAATAACCTTACTTGTGGCCACACGGGTGCGTACCCCTGTTTTTCAAGAAATTTCTCAGTGTTTTTAAAAGTTCTCGGTTTAGTCCCAGACCACTTCCAAAGTATGTATTGGGCTTCGTATGCCCTATTTAGGGACTCAAAGATGAAAATTTAAAAAGTTTTAATTAGGATGAAATTTTATGACTCGGTTTAATACGTTTACAAGTGTATGTGTTCCAGTAATACCTCGTACTCTATTCGGCATCGAATATAGGTAAGGGGTGTTACAATTGTGGCATCTAAGTATTAGAGGTGTTTCCGTTTTGAGGACGACTTTAGGGATAATATGAGGGTTCTGATAGCTTCGTAGAAGGAGTGAGAATTTTCTATTCTGGTCGAGAAGGCGAAGATCGTCGAGAATGTTAAGTGTGCTAGCACCAAAACAGAGATCGAGAGAGGGGTAAGAACAAGAAGGATTCGGAGCTATTGAGTTTTATGCATAGGCCTAAGAAAAAGGCCAAATCCGATGGGCTAGTTAGAGCTGGGCCACCTGTTGCCTCTACAGAATTGCAGCTTTGTGGAGTTTGTGGTAGACACCATGAAGGCAAGTGTCGGAGAAGGATCGGGGCTTGTTTTAAGTGTGGGTCACTAGAGTACCGCATTCGAGAATGTCCACTGAGCCCTGATTAGATGCAAGCTCCCGGTACTGGTAGTACACAACCACAGAGGGTAGTACAGCAACCATTGAGAGGCCGTGGTCAGGGTTGGGCTAGTAATGGTATGGGCATTGGATAGGGAGTACCGGGCAGGGGTGCTGGACAGACTGAAGCGAGGCAGCCTGCTCTCGTATATACTACATGTCGCAGAGAGGATAGTGATGCTCCCGACATCATTATGGGTACGTGCTTAATTTTTTATGTACCTTATCTTGCATTCATAAACATCAGTTCCACACATTCCTATGTAGCTAGCACTGTGTCTAGAAAGTTGGGGATTTCAATTGGGAGCACTACGAGTGAGGTTACTATACTAGGTCTATTGGGGCAGTCTATACCGGTTAATAGGCTGTACAGAGATGTACCGTTAGACGTTCAATGGGCGATCTTCTTAGCTGACTTAATAGAGCTTCTATTTGAGGAGTTCAACCTGATTCTGGGAATGGACTAGTTAGACAAGCACCGAGTAAGTTTGGACTGTGCGACTAAGAGGGTTGTTTTGAGAACTAAGGAGGATGATGAGGTAGTCGTGATTGGAGAACGTCGGAACTATTTGTCTAATGTGATCTCTGCACTGGTGGCTGAGAAACTATTTCGTAAGAAATGTGAGGCATACTTAACATATATTAGTGTTTCCGTTTCTGAGGACTCTACTATTAAGGACATCAGAACTGTAAGGGATTTTTCGGACGTCTTTCCTGGGGAGCTACCGGGTTTACCTCTGAATCGGAAGTGGAATTTGGGATTTAGCTTCTCCCTAGTACAGCTCCAGCGTTTATCGCTCCCTATCGAATGGCACCGAAGGAGCTTACGGAGCTTAAGGCTCAGATTCAGAAGTTACTGGATCGTGGGTTTATCTGGCCTAGTGTGTCTCTGTGGGGAGCACCTGTACTGTTTGTTAAGAAGAATGATGGATCCATAAGGATGTGCATTGACTACAGACAACTAAATATGTTGACTATTAAGAACAAGTACCCACTTCCGAGGATTGATGATTTGTTTGACCAGTTTTGAGGAGCTTAGGTATTCTCTAAGTTTGACCTCCAATCTGGGTATCATTAGTGGAGGGTTAAAGAGGCTGACATACATAAGACGACATTTAGGACTCGTTATGGTCACTACGAGTTCCTAGTGATGCCTTTTAAACTGACAATGCACCGGCAATTTTAATGGATCTGATGAACCGAGTGTTTCAACCCTATCTAGACTGATTTGTAGTGGTGTTCATCGACGACATATTGGTTTATTCGAGGACTGAGGATGAGCATGACGAGCACCTTAGAGTTGTTCTTCAGACTTTGAGGGAAAAGCAGCTCTATACTAAGTTCAACAAATGTGAGTTCTAGTTACGCGAGGTAACATTTCTAGGTCACGTGGTTTCTGCTGAGGGGATTCGAATTGATCCTCGAAAGATTGAGGCTATGTTGGAGTGGAAGCAGCCTGGAAACATGTCTGAGATCTACAGTTTTCTAGGACTGACGGGTTATTACCGGCGCTTTGTGAAAGGTTTCTCACTGATTATAGTACCCTTAACTAAGCTACTTCGTAAGGGTGTACCGTTTCACTAGACTGATGCGTAACATGTAAGCTTTGAGAAGCTCAAGACTGTACTGACTGAGGCTCCTATTCTGATACAGCCTAAAGCTGGAAAGGAGTTTACGGTTTATAGTGATGTATCATATGTCGGTTTGGGATGTGCGTTGATGCAGGATGGTAATGTTATGGCTTATGTGTCTCGTCAGCTTAAGACACACGAGGCAAGCTATCTGACGCATGATTTGGAATTGGCTACTGTAGTATTTACACTGAAAATATGGAGGCATTATCTGTATAGTGAGAAGTGTATCATTTACACTGATCAAAAAAGCCTCAAGTACCTCCTTACTCAGAAGGAGCTGAATCTTAGGCAGCATAGATGGATTTAGCTACTTAAGGATTATGATTGTACCATAGAGTACCCTCCTGGCAAGGCCAATGTGATGGCTGATGCATTGAGCCATAGGGTTATGACTGACCTGAGAGCAATGTTCGCTCGACTTAGTCTGTTCGACGATGGGAGTTTGTTGGCGGAGTTGCAAGTCAAACCAACCTGGATTGAGCAGATTAGAGGTAAGCAGTTAGGGAATGAATCTTTGGGTCTTCGATTTTGTCAGGTTGAGAGTGCAACACTAGGGATTTTGGTCTGAATAGTGATGAGGTACTCTGTTTCCGTGGATGGATTTGTGCACCAAACGATACCAAACTGAGGCAGTCAATTTTGAGGGAAACGCATAGTAGTCATTATGCTATGTATCCCGGTGAAAATAAGATGTACCGAGATCTCCGCGAGTTATACTGGTGGTCGATTTGAAATGAGAGGTTACTGATTTTGTGACTCGATGTCTGACATGCCAACTGGTTAAGGTTGGGCATCAATTACCTTCGAGTTTGCTACAGCTGGTTAAGATTTCGCTATGGAAATGGGAGCGAGTAACGATGGACTTTGTTAGTGGGTTGCCCCTAACACCCACTAAGAAAGATTCGGTTTGGGTCATCGTGGATTGATTGTCCAAGTCTGCACACTTCATCCCGGTGGACAAACTATTCTCTGCAAAAATTGGCAAAGCTTTATATATCGGAGATAGTGAGACTACATAAGGTACCGGTTTCGATCATTTCTGATAGGGATCCTCGTTTCACGTCTTTTTTTTTTAAAAAGTTACACGAAGCTCTGGGTTTAAGGTTGGACTTCAGTACTACATTCCATCCTTAGACCGATGGTCAATCTGAGAGGGTGATTCAGATACTGGAGGATATGTTGAAGAGTTGTTTATCGATTTTTGAGGCAGTTGGGAGGATTATCTGCCACTAGCGAAGTTTACCTATAATAATAGTTTCCAGTCTAGCATTCAGATGGCAACTTACGAAACTCTGTATGGCTGTAAGTGTCGCATTCCCTTATGTTGGACTTAGTTGAGTGAATGATGGGTTCTGGGTCCTGAATTGGTTTTTGAGACTGATGATAAGGTCAGATTGATTCGAGATCGTCTGAAAGTGGCTTCTGACACGTAGAAATGTTATGCTGATCTGAAGAGACTCGAGATTGAGTATTTTGTGGGGGACTTTGTATTTCTCAAGGTCTTGCCATGGAAGAAGATTTTGAGGTTTGGTCGTAAGGGCAAGTTGTAACACCCTGATTTTTGGGATTTTTCAGGTTTTTGTGATTTTTGATGAATTTTGAAATTTCGGTGTTTTGATTGCTAAAAATATGTTTAAAGGTGTTAGTGGGCCTTTAGAAGGCCCAAGCCTAAGTTGAAACCCGGTAAAATATCAAGTTTGGATTTTAAGTGAAAGGGAGACTTGGCTAAGTGGGCTTTTAAGAAAACCTTCGTAAATTATGACACAAGAAGAGCTTTGGCAAAATGGCAAGGTGGCGCCGCTAAGTCCTCAAAAAAAGGCGTCTGGGATGGAACCAAAGATCCAGGGTTCAAGTTGCAAGATAAGCGTACTGTTATTTTTAATTTTTAGGCATGTGCTGGGCATGTGATTAACTTAAATGAATTTCGGCAAGGGCCTTAGGGAGGTTGGGCCGATTGTTTTAGTTGATATTAGGGTTAGGTTCTTTTCTTTTTCTATCATGACAAATTAGGGTTAGCCACCTTAATTTTATTCTCTTCTCAGTTTCACTTAGTGACCGAAAACGCAAGGTACACCCACTCTGTACCGATTTCTTCTTCTTCTTTCCCTCTCATTTATTCTTTTTATTCCTTTCTTTTCTTCTTCTCTCTAGCCGAATCTATACCTTCCACTATCCTCTACACTTTTCTTTTACAAGTTGACCGAAATACTGAGCAAAAACACCATTGTTGAGCCGATTTCTTTTTGCTGAAAAGTTGCTCTTGTGCCGATTTCTCTAAGCCAAAATCCCTCCATTCTTTTCATTCCTTTTGACCGATTTTTACCTTCTCTAAACACCTAGTACTTGTCGACAGCACCACTCTAAGATTATAACCCCAAATCATCATCTTCTTTATCAGTCAAAAAGCCGAAAATGCCACATCCATAGAAGCCCATAGCCGAATCTTTAGATCTCTAAGATACGGGTTCTGCTAGTGTTTAGGGGATAGATCTACATCATATTTGAGTAGAAACAGAAGGGAAATTAGTAGTAAGTGCTCATTAACCCATATCTATAAGTTATTTTACAATTTAGAAAAAGCCGAAGTCCCTAAAATATAGGGAGGCTGTCGATTGGGGCATAGGGCTCTAAGGGTTATTAATCAATAATTTCTTTTGGTGAATAGTGTATTCTAGAGGCGTTTGATTGAAGGCTTGGACAAGTGGATCAACTAAGAGGGATTCAGAGTGGCCATGAAGATTAAATTTCTGGTTTTCAATTATTTTATTGCATTATTTATTTAAATTATTTTTATTATGGTTTTTGGGTTGTAATAAGGCCGCTCTACTTATTTTATTTTGGGTTTTTAATTCTTTATTTATTTAATTTGTTTTAACTTAAGAATAATATTGTTTAAATTGTTTTTAAAATCGGATTTACTTGTTTTCAAAATAACACGATAAACGAACGTTTTTGAAACCAAATGCACTTTCCAAAGAGTATCAAAAGTCACGTTTTTAAATAAACCTCTCACGATCAGAAGTAAATAGGACATTTACTAAGCAAATCAGGAATTTCTCTTAAAATAACAAACACAGTTTTGGCAGAGCTCACCATAATCTTGGTAACTAGGTAACATGGTTAGATGTAGGTAATGTGACACACTAGATTTGGCCATAACGTCTGGGCCGGGTTTTGGGTGTTACACAAGTTGAGCCCCAGGTTTATTTGGCCTTACTGGATTTTAAAGGGAATGGGACCGGTTGCTTATCAATTGGAGCTATCTCCAGACTTGGATAGTATTCATGATGTATTTCACGTCTCGATGTTGAGGCGCTACCACTCTGATCCTACTCATATTGTCCCTGTTGAGGAGATTGAGGTGAGGCTAAACTTGACCTTTGAGGAAGAACCGGTTTAGATTCTAGATCACGACGTAAAGGTTTTGAGGAGAAAATCCATTCCACTAGTGAAGGTTCTGTGGCAAAATCATAGCACTGAGGAGGCCACGTGGGAGCCTGAGGATGCGATGCATCAGCAGTATCCTCATTTGTTCGGGTCAAGTAAATTTCGAGGACAGAATTTTCTTTTAGTGGTAGAATTGTAACGCCTCAAAATTCTTATTTTTCTTTCTGTTCAAATATGACAAAAATATATGTTTGCTTTTGTGGTTATGTGTTCTGGGTGTGTGTGTGAGGTCCCAAGTTCAAGCCTTATCTTTGGCAAATTTTGGAATTTTTCTGAGTAAAGCCTTAACCTTGCTCAAAGGGCTTAAGTTTAATTGTTAGTAAGTTTATAATAGAATGGGCTTGCTGGTTCGGTGGTTAAGTGGTGTGTTGGTGTGCTAAAGGTCTTGTGTACGAGCCTCTACGTAAGCGAGGAAATTTATTTTTACCTTGATTGACTGGAAGTGTTTGACTAGAGTTGAAATTTGGTTATTGGTAGAGAGTGGTGGATGATTTTAGGGAATTTGAAGGGTAGTGTGAGTGTTTTGGGGGATTTGGGTAGTTTTAGTTTATCCATTATCTGATTTCTTTCTTTTTTTCAATTTCCCAAAAATTCTCCTATCTTCTTAACGTCTATTTTTCCCTACTACTCTACCGTTTCTCCTTACTTTCCTCCCATTTTTAGTTTCCATCTTGTCACTTCCCTGTTCAACGTTTGAATGCACTCGTTCAATAAGTAACGGTTTTGCCTCTGTTTTATCAGTTTGTAATAAGTTTCTAAAGGGGTTGTATTGGTTCTTTTGGATTAGGCGAAGGACAATGATCGATCTGTGCTATCGCTGAGATTGGAGCGTTAAGGACATTGGTTTATCGACAGTAAGTGTTCGGGTTCATGATTTGGTGTCTTAAAGATCGATTATGAAATATTCCTAGTTTAATTTTTGTTTATGGTCCTAAATTCGGGCTTTGGTAAAGCTAATTATAGGTTCTGGTGATCTGGGATTGCATTAGTAGCAAAGTTAAATCAGGTATGTTCTCAAAAACGCAAAAAATGGGGTTTCAGCTAAAGCCAAAAACCCCACTGTCGATGCCACACGTGCGTGTGATTGACGAGGCCTGGCCATGCGTGCAAGACATGGCCGTGTGATGGCCAGGTAGGTCATGTGCGACACATGGACTAAACTAATTTGGGCTATGTAGGCCACAAGGACGTGTGAGATTCTGGGCCAAGTCGTGTGATCCACACGGCCAAGCCTAAATTGGGCCATGTAGGCCACACGGGCAAGTGGGCCCATACGAGCAGGCTACATGGGCGTTTGAGCCCATTTAACTGAAATGTTTTCCAAGGTTACATAGGTTACCCAAGTGGACTGTGAACCTACTGTAGGGTCTGTAAGTACTACTTAGACCCCTAAATGTGTGCATTGAATGTATGATGTATGTACTGAGTATGATAATTATATGCATGTGTACTGAACTGTATGTATAACTAATCACAATGTAATAGCATGTTATTTACTGTATGTTTGCATTGCATTGGGTTAGGATGATGATATTTGGAGGAAGTGTACTAAAAGGATTTAAGCCTATTGACTGGCAGCTCAGTTACAATATACTGTTATGGGCCGCATTCCGTACAGCTTGGAGTGTAGGGTTGGGTGGGTGTTTTAAACCCCATAGGAAGTGTAGGGATGGTCGGAGATGGTGTATAGAGGCTGGTGGGTAGGATTCTATTTCATGATCACTGCATGCATTATTGTTACTATGATGGGCTTAGGCCCTAATGCATATATGATACTGAAACTGAAATGGGCTAAGGCCCGAACTGCTACTGAAACTGAAATAGGCTTAGGCCCAAATTGCAATTGACTGATTATTGTGATTGACTGTAAGCTTATTTTTTGTGGGGATTACACACTGAGTTTACATAAACTCACCCCTTCTGTTTAATGTGTACAGGTAATCCCCAGACTTAGACGGATCGGTGCGGTGACGGACTCGATAGTGATCACAATTTCTAGTACTTTGCTTTGATTTATGATAATATTTTTATTATTGGATAATTGTTGATGTAATTTGGGACTTTTTGGACTTTTACCTTAATTGTGGGTTTTTGTTGATTCTTATGGATTTTTTAACTGCACAAACTCAACGAACAAAATGGTTTTTACTTAAACAAAGGGGTTTTCCTAAAATGAACAGATTTATGTAATTATCTTGGTTTTCTTAAAATTACATCTAGGCTAGGTTTGAGGCATTACAAAAGTATCTGTGACTGTGTGTCTGATTGTGATTTGATGTGCTCAATTTGTTATTATCTGTCGGGACTACTGTCTCGAGTCTACCATCTGGTTTTGTATAATTATGTAAGTACGTTTCGCTTCTGAACTGCTTCCTAGTTTTTTATTTCTGATTCTATAGTTGGTTTGATCTCACACTAAGCTCGTGTAGCTCACCCTCTTCTGTTTCTCTTTCAGGTACACTTCCATTTTCTGCAGCTGGACACGGCAAGTCAGAGGTCTTGGACAATCTCGTGAACAATAATTTATCAGCTTCTATTTTCTGTTACTATTTGACACTCGTTTTATTTTGAACTGTAAGGTTTTATAATACTGTAGTACAGTTTCCGTTATAATTTTTATTCATATATTTTATTATGGTAATTTTACGGATGGTGTTTTAAACGATTAAATGTTTTTGGTCCGTTAAGAAATGAATGTTTTTGGAAGTGGAATTTAGATCGATTTGTTTTGTAAAATTTTCTTACGATCACTTTGGTGATCAATGTAGCATCCTAGATTCAGTCTAGACTTCTAGGCCGGTTTTAGGGTGTTACAATAAGAAAAGAATTGAAGTACGAAATGAGCCCCAACAGAATTCTAAAAATATGGGAAAGAAAAGTAAACAGAAAAAGAAAAATGTGAAGAGAGAGTAATAGAGATAAAAAAAAATGTGATCTTTTGTTTTATGAGAACAATCTCCCCTTTTTTTATTATTAAAAACAACAAATACTTAAATAATTTAACACAAAATAAAAACATAACTTGAACGAAAATTCAAATAAAACCAATTCTTCTCTAACACACATGGGGATTCGAACCCAGAACCCAGAGGCAAATTACCACACAACAAACCACCAGACTAGCAGGCTCATTCTAACACTAAAACGCAGAAATCAACCCAATTACCCAACATATTAACTGGTTTTAAGCACAAATCTCAAAACTTCTAACCCCAAATTCGAGGTGTTACATGAGATGCTTAAAACAATATGTAACACATGTAATCAAAATTTAAAAAGAAGACAATCTCTAAATATTTAAATCATATATCAAGTTGATTTAATTTTTAAAGATGCACATTTTTGTTGTTCTACGTTGAGTCTTGATGATAAAAAGTAAGCAAATTAAATTTTAGTAGTAGACTTTGAATCCAATCAAAATCTATTAATAGCAAACTTTGAAGGTGGATCTTATTTTTTCTAGTAGGATTTCGAAAGATGGTAGTCCATACCAGTTCCACCATTCTTGGAACCAATTTGGGAATTTGAATTGGGTATCATATTTGAAATATATGAGCCATGAAAGTCTCATATGTTGATTGTTCATTAGGAAGGCATTGTACTAGGCCATTTGGTAATCTCAATATGTGAAATATGGGTGGTGGTCTATTTTTGTGGTGAATTTGGTTGGAAATTTCTTTGGAGAATTTGAATTTTTACCCCAATCTCTTGGTTGAATAATTTTAACTATTTGAGCTATTGAATGAGTGATAAAATTTGGATCTTTTGGGTCTATGTAGTGTTTAAACAATACTAATCTAGTTTGAACCAGTATGTTTTCATAATACTGGTGAGGTTTTTGAGAATCTGATGGCTTAAAATGTCATCCATTAAAAAGTTCTTTTACAAGTAAATATGGAGGTTTTTCTAAAATTCTTCCTCCATAATAAGATATTTTTTCAAACACTTGTTTGGAAAATATTGTGAGGATTTTTGGGTAGTAGTATGTGAAGACATTGCTACTTATTTTGGGAAAATATCTTGGAGTTGATTTTAAAATATTTTTTAGAGATTTTTGTTTGTGTAAAACAATCTCTATATATATATTTTTGAAATATTTATTTTTTCACTAGCAATTTGTTTGAGAGGAATTTCCTCTTTTAATTGAGAAAAGGCTAATGCCACTTCTAGGGATTGAGAAAGGGACTCAATCCATTTTTTTATTTGTGAACCAATTTCATTGGATCCTTTGCATCTTGATGGGATGCATTTTTGGAGGATTTTAATGAGGATGATGATCTCCCATTTTCTTCTTCAAGGCAAATTTCATACAATGATTTAATTGGTTTTAAGGAAATTTGGGTTTTTGTGGATGGTTCCTCTATTTTTTCTTTTTCTTTTCCTTTTCCTTTGTCTTTGAGTTTGGGTGACATTTTTTAAGAAACTCTCTGGTGAGAAAATCAGGCAAAGAATTAGTTTCCCCTTTGATGTATTCAATATCAAAATCAAATATACTCAAAATTGTCCGTCATCTTGCAAAAATCTGTTTTGTGGCAATATTTGGAAATCTTTTTGTAAAATTTCTTTTGTTGATTTGCAATCAATTCGTAAAAGAAATTTTTTATTTAATAAATCACTTTGAAATTTTGTAATTGATAAATTTTCTTTTTAATTTCACTATTATTTTGCTGAGTTGGATTCCAGTTTTTGGAAGTAAACTGGACTATTTGCTTTTTTCCTCCCTTAATTTGTTTTAGGATCCCACCATACCCTATTTCAAAAGTATCTGTTTCTACAATCTTGGGGGCATTTGGGTCAACTAAATGTAAACAATGAAGTTTAACAATTTGTTTTTTAATCTGGGTAATAATATTGATGTGGTCATTTGTCCAAGGATGTGGATTCTTTTTGAGCCTATCATATAAGGGCTTACATAATTTGCTAAGACTTGGATAAAAGTCTATGACATAATCAAGGCTTCCTAAGAATATTTGCAATTGGACTTTATCAAGGATTTTGTTTGGGAATTTACTAGCAAATTCTATGGAGCTTTCTTTTGGGGTAATGGTTCCTTGGGTAATGTAATGACCTAGAAACCTTACTTTGGATTGGAATAAACTTATCTTGGATTTAAAAACTACTACCATTTTTTTTAGTACTTTTACAAAGACGGATAAAAGTTTGAAGTGTTTTTCTAAATTTTCAAAAAACACTAATACATCATCAATGTATACTACTATAAATTGGGAATATTGGTAAAAAATATCATTCATTATTCTTTGAAATTCAAATGGAGCTTGTTTTAATCCAAAAGGCATCACATTTCATTCATATTGTCCAAATGGTACAGTAAATATCATTTTGTATCTTTCTTCTTTTATTTGGATTTGTCAAAATCTTAATTTCATGTCAAATTTTGAAAAAATATTTACATTGCAGAGTTATTGTAACAAATCTTTTTTATTTTGGATTAGGTACCTAATCTATTTTAAAGTTTGATTGAGAGATTTGTAATTAATTACTAATATTGGCATTCCTCTTTCGAGTTATGCATTTTTCATTGCATAAAATGTTGAACAATTCTAAAGAGAAATGATTTTCCTGATTAATTTTTTATTAAGAAGATCATGTATTTCTTTTTTACAAAATTCTTCCATTTCTTTGTTTATTTGTATTGGCCTTACTTTTGTTGGTATTTGTCTTTCACCAAAGTTATTTTCTTATGGTAATGTTACTTCATATTTTTTTCTATTCCATAAAGCATTAGGAATGTCAGAACAAATTATTGATTCTATTTCTTCTTTAATTTGATTTATCCTTTTTTGAACTTCATTATTTTTTTTCTAATTGTTCAATCAATTTTTTAAAACATATTTATTCTTTTAAAAAATATATTTGTTTTTGTTTATGATTAATTAAATTATTGATTTTTCCATTATGGATGGATAAATATTTTATTAAGTTGAGATTTCTTATTTTGGGTTTTTCTACAAAAAGAAATTCTACTTTAATGTTTAAACTTTGGAAGAGATTGAATTAGTTGTTACTTTATATGGCTTAAGTAAGGATATGAATGGGGTTCTTAATATGACATCTTGAGTAATATCTTTTACTATTAGAAAACATGTTTGATATGTTATACCTTTATTGCAGATTTTTGTATTGGGGATTTTGTAAGTAATTTTGAGTTTTTTACCGTTTGCAGCTTTAAGAGATTATGATGTTTTATCATAATATTTTGTTGGAATTATCCCTTCTCTAATACAGTTTTGATCTACTCCTGTATCAAAAAAGGCTATTGTTTCTAATAGAAATTCATTATTTCTAATGATATTTATTTTTATTAAATATATTTGGATAGATACTTTAGTAAGAACCATCATATATTCCCTTGTATTTTCTTCAAGCTCAGATTTAGTTTCTAAAGAATTATTTTCTGGGATTTCATGTTTTAAAGTTTGTATTTGTTTTTTCATTTCTTATTGTTCAATTTTAAACTGAGAAAGCTCCAATTTCATTTGTTTTATTTCTAATTGTAATTCAAAATTTGTAATTTGTTTGGGTTTTTTTTTCGTATTTATTAAATATTATATATTATATATTGTACATTTGTGATTGACTAGAGATGTATTCTTTTTCTTTTTCTGGTTTATCTTTTAATGAATATTTTAATTTCAAAATATATTCCCTTTTAAGTTCTAGGTCTTGAATTTTATCAATAATTTTAATATGAACTCTTGGTCTTTGGTTAACATATTAATTGAAGGTTCATTTTCATTAGAGGATTGGGATGTTGTATGTAATTTGTCTATTTTGTAATTCATTTGATTCATTAGATGTATAATTTTCAGAGGAAGTTGTTTCTAAAAGAATTTCATCAATTTTTTTGTTCTAATTCATCATTTAGATTTAAATTATTGATCTTTCTTTTAATCTTGCAATATTTTGAGACGTTTCTTGGTTTTTCACATCTGTAACATTTTATTGTTTTATCTATTTTATTTTCTGATTTTTGTTGTTTCTTTCCCTTTTTTTTCTATATTTTCTATACTTGGGCTTTTTATAATATTCTGAAATATTCTTTCTCCTATTCTTTGATCTTATAGGGTAACATGTTTTTGAAGAAAAATTTTCATTTCTAATGTTAAATTGGTAGCAAAATGATCCTAATTCCTTTCTAGATCGATATCTTTCTTTTTAAGTTGTTTTTGTAATTTTAAATCTTGACAAATTTTTAATCCTTCCTTTTGTGTGAAACTAATTAGTTTACCATATGTAAGTTTTTCATATGGAATAATACCTTTGTAATTTTCTCTAATTTTTAATCTGTCTTTTTTAAATCTTGCTAAAAGCTTTTCTCTCCAAAATGGTTATTGGTTATCAGATCTTTGCATAATCTTGGTTATAAAGACATCTTTATACCATTTAAAATCAGTTAATTTTTTGCATTTTAAATTTGATAATAATTCTGAATTTTTATCTTTAAGATAAGAAGAATCTCCTATAAAGTGTTTAGAGATTGAGAAAATTAAAGTTGCTACTGCATCTTGGATTTCTCTTCCTTGTTCATCCAAAATAATTCTTCTTTGATCAACTTTTTTTATTGCTTTCAAGATTTCTTCTTGTTGAGTTTTAGTGTATGCATTGTCTCACTATCCTTTTAATTGACTAGTAAATCCAGCAATTAAAAGATTGATTATAGCATGATCACTGATTAATCTGTTTTGGTTTTTAGTTTTATAGACATTTGAAACCATTGTCATTTGTTGTAATAAACTAAGAATAACATATTCAGACATTCCATCTATATCCCATTTATAAATTGTATTAGCATTATATTTATTTTAGAAAACATGTTTTTCTTCTATATTAAAATCAGGTGCAGTGTGTAACACCCCAAACTCGGCCTGGACGTTATGGCCGAATCTAGAGATGTCACATGAGAGTGTTTTTGAAAACCTTTTCGATACATTAAAAACCATTCCAGTTGTTATCTTTTATTTAAGTCAAGAAATCGTGAATTATTCGATTGTCTTAAAAACCATTTCTTTAACGCGGAGCTTTTGAAAATAGATGTTTTTCGCAATCGTGTTTACCTCAGAAAACTTTGGTTAAATTTAAGAGAACCGTGTTTTAGATGCATTGCAGTTCATAAATCCATATCAAACAGTTAAGATCCCAAATTAAAACCAAAACATTCCAAAGTCCAAAATTACAGAAAATACACCCAAAATAATAAAAAAAGGGTAAAGGCATAAAAAAACATAAACCAAAGTGTATGTGGTCGTGGTCACCGTTGAGTCCTCCGCTGCACCGATCCGCCTACTGCTAAGGATTACCTGACAGATTAAACAAATATAGGAGTGAGTTTTCGTAAACCCAGTGTGTACATCCCCACAGTATAGCATGTATATAATCAGATATCAGAATACAGTCATAATTCGGGCCAAGCCCTTTACAAAATCAGTGTGGATCGCAGTCTACTCAGAGCAGAATCAGATACAGTCTTAGGGCCTTAACCCATCATAGATATGCATATCATAACAGAATATCAGAACATACCCACCAACCCAGCACACCATCTCCGTCTAACCCTACATACCATGTGGGGACAAAATCGACCCACCTAGCCCTACACACCAAGTATGGGGATAAAATCAACCCATCCAACCCTACACACGATAAGGTACTATGAAACAGCACATATCAGAAATATGCAGCATAGCTGCCAGATAACAGGCTTAGAAGCCTTTCAGATCATTCCTTCTCTTCATCAATAATCCCACCCCAATGCAATGCATCATACAAATATGGCTTGCTATATGTAAATAAACAGATCATACATTTATTTTCAGAGCAGATCAGATTTGCATGCTAAAAGTAACATGTTAATTCATACAACACAATATCATATCACAGAATAGGGGTCTAAAATATCATTACCGATCCTACATCAGGTTACAGTCGACTTGGGCGACCCATGCAGCCTTATAGTTCATATCAGAAAAATGGCTCACATGCTATGTGGCCTATCTGTGTGGGCCCACACGACCCAAATTAGCCTTGGTCGTGTGGATCACACGGCCTGGCCCAAAACCCCACATGCTCGTGTGGTTCACCCGTACGGGCCCACACGTCCATGTGGCCTACATGACCCAATTGGCCTAGCTCACGTCTCACATACGGTCGTGTCCGTCGCGCTTGTATCACACGCGCACGACCTGATTCGTTGCTCACACGGTCGTGTCTCGCCACACAGCCTCCACACAGGTAGTCCACACGCCCGTGTGGTGTCAACAGTAACCTTTCGGCTTTTGTAAATTTTGGTTTCTGTGCAATCCGAGTACATACTTGATACGATTTTGATGTCTAAACACTCTTGAGCACTCCAGTATCTATAACCAGTGAACCCAACATCGATTTAGTAGATTAATAAACCGATTCAACAATTAGGAACTAACGGAGACTCTACTTACCGATGATGAAAACCCTTCGCTAGAATCACTAACACAAGGGGATATGAATATCACTGTTGAAGGCCTCCTCCCACATAAAATTTAACAGCAGAACTAGATTACCAATCAATTGCTATAACTTCTCATCAAGAAAAATAAGAGAAGACTTACTGAATCAAAACGAGCGCCAACTATGATGTGAAACCACGAGAAGGGAATAGATTAAGGCAAAATAGTAAGAATTTTGGCAATAAAGATGGAAAAGAAAGTGAAAAACGGCAGCACAGAGAAGTAAAAGGGGAGGAAACGGAAAAAAGTTTGGGTATATGGAAGGGTAGAGCCGAAATTAGCAGCCTAGGGTAACTCAACAACTTCCAACCCTATTTTTCTCCTTGATTTACTCCTAGAATCACTCTCCCACATCTCATTACACATCTACCACCTAGAGTCCCAACTCAACACTTCTTTTACTGAAATTGTAGCAAAAATAACTCCTACACTCATCCTGGGATTCGAACACAAGACCTCTCGCATAACCCCTCTCCACTTAACCACCAAACCAGTAGGCCCATTCTGATAAGCTTTTACAAATAAATACCTATAAGCCTATTAACCAAAGGTAAGGCTTTATTTAACAAAAAACCACAAAATTTGCCCAAGTTGTGGCTTGAACCTAGGACCTTTCACACACACCCAGAACACTTAACCACTAAAGCAAACAAATATTTGTGTCAAATAATAACAGAAACACAAGCATAAACTTTGGGGTGTTACATAGTATTTTTTGGATAATATAATCTTTTTGTTCGTTCCAAGTCATTTTGTTAATTTATTGTTCATCTGACTGATCAGAGTCAGATTCGAAAGATTGGTGTAATGTATTTATTGGGTGTTGGGCTTACATTGGGGTATTAGGTGCAACTAATTCAAACGTGTTGTAATATCCTTAAATCGAGTCTAGTAGTTTCAGATATATTTTTTAGGTTCCGAGTGTGTAACTAGGTATTTATAAGGTTTTTAGTAATTTTTAATTAAATTTAAGAGGTTAATTTCATCTAAAAATTGATTAAATAATAATTTGAAAAATTTTTAAAATATTTTCAAAAAATTAATTTTAAAGATTTTAAATAATTATAAGCAAAAATAATCAATTTGGGTTGAAAAAGAATTTTAAAATAATTTTATTAGGGGTAATTTGAGTAAAATTTAAATATTAATTAAATAAGATTTAATTGTAAAACAAGGAAAAATTTAGGGTATTTATATGGTAAATAAACCTTAAAATCCAGAATTTTGGAGGGAAATGATTAAATGGTAAAGTAAGGGAAATGTAGGAGTGGCCATTAGGCAAATTTCCTAATTTTTAAATTTCTAGTGGGTGATTTTAGTTTTAAAACTAATGTATCTTGTCCACTTTTCATACATTTTACATCCGATTAGTGAGCTTTAAAATTCATTTTCTTTGCATGATTTTAAAGATCTATCATCAGAGAATAGGTTCAACCAATTTCCTTCTCAAAGTACTTTCTCAATTCACTCGAAATTATCCTCAAAAGTAGCCAAAAATATTCTAAAATTTCTCAAGTTTCTTGAATCAAGATTTTCAATCAATGAATTTAGAGCAAATCAAAGGTAATCTTCAATCCTAAACTTGTTTTTATGATGATTAGGAACATATTTACATGATTTGAGAATCAATTACAGGATTTTTATCAATGTCATCTTCTTCCAAGAACACATGGTTCTTTAATGGTGGATCTTGAATTTTGAGAGGAAATCCATAAATCAATGGATGTTATAACTCAAAATAAATCTATTAAAAGGTTTTTTATCTTATTTATCAAGATTAAGCATGATTAGTGAGGTAATTTAAAGAAATTTGAATTTCATCATCTTTATGAATCGAATTTTTTGAAATTTTGTGAAATTGATTTAAAGATGAAATTGATGCTTAGTGTAAGTGTATTTGGTCTAGTATTTATGATTGAAAGTGTTTAGGAGGGCTAGAGAGATTGATTTTGTGAGGAATCAATTTTTCGACTTTATGTTATAAATCCAATAAGGTATCTTTGTAAGAGGATTTCGATTAGTATAGTTAATTAAAATTCGTGTTTATTATAGCATTAGAAAGGTGGTAATGTCTACTTTATCTCTGTTGAAGCTCCGAATCTTGTAAAAGACCAAGCTAATCGGAACTGAAGCTTGCATTTACTTGGTTGATCACTTGTTTGTGGTAGAATAAATTGTGTGGTGAGTGTTTCTAAGGGTGATTTGGTAAATTAACCCTTATTTATGTTTAATTAGTAGCTTAATTGATTCTTTCAATTGATTAATTATGGTTGAATGGTTGATTTTTGCAAGATTTACTTTATATGTACAAGAGTTGAATTTTTATTGAATAATGGTAAGTAAGCATTTAGGTGATTTTGTGCAATTTAATTAGGCTAATCATATTGATGATTAGAGCATTGTTATTGGAGTTTTTGATCATGAGATATTGGTGTTACAATTGGTAATTAAACATTGGAAATTGGTAAATGAAATACTTGATTTAATTGGATATTAAATGGCTATGTTACATGTTACACATGAGCATTTTGTCACATTAGATTGAGCATAATAGTGACTGATTTATATACTATGTTTGACTGAATATATTGGCAACATGCATGGTGGATCTATTGGATGTAGTTAGCATGTCATAGAATTTGTGAG
This sequence comes from Gossypium stocksii, assembly GCA_020496765.1. Lineage (NCBI taxonomy): Eukaryota > Viridiplantae > Streptophyta > Magnoliopsida > Malvales > Malvaceae > Gossypium > Gossypium stocksii. The sequence goes on along the minus strand of CM035626.1, from coordinate 29,909,080 downwards.
TACTCACCGTTATTTGTGACATTGTGAGCATATAGATCTAGGTGGATCTGTAACATCTCAAATTTTGGGCCTAGAAGTTTTGGGTTTTTGAACATAGGGATAGTGAGAAGGTTGCACATATATGTTTAGTTATGCATTTTAGTGACAGAATGGGCCTGCTAGTCTGGTGGATGAATAAGTGTTAGCATACCTCGAGGTTCTTGGTTCGAGTCGTTGGGTGCACATTTTTAAAAGACTTTGTTTATTTATTTTATTTAGGGTTGTTTTAGTTAATAAATATTTAGTTATTATAATTTTTATTCGTTCATTATTTTTCTTTTGTTTTGGACGTTCTTCTCTTTTTTCTTTTTGGTTCTCTATTGCTTTTCCATTTTCTTTTTGGGGGTTATTTCAATTGCTTTTGGAAGGTTTGTCTACGGATTCTGGATTTCGCTCCTCTATCATCTTCTTCGTCGTCAAAATAGATGTGGGATTCGAACTGTAACTACAGTATTTTTGTTTAATTGCTTAATTGATTTTGCAAACTTTAAATTCAGTATTTCTAGATTGTATGTTAAATCGAGGGTTTTGGGTTTTTAGACGTTGAGAGTAAAGGAAAACTGCCACTTTCTAATATACTTTGGTAGGGCAAAGTTTAGGGATGGTTCTGGTGGTCGAAATAACGATTTTAGGGCTATGGTGGGGTGGTTTCGTGACCTCCCGATAGCCACACGAGTGTGTGCCGAGGAACACGGCTGTGTGGATTTGGAAACCAGGGTTTCGGGTCAAATTAGGTGCCACATAGCCTAATCGTGTGGCCAATTTAGAGATTTTGTCGATTTTCACATGACCGTGTCCCATGGGCACACGGGCGTGTGAGTTTAGGAAATTAGAGATTCAGAGTTTTAGGGTCACACAGCCGTGTAACTAATTTGGGCATTTAGGGATCCCACACAGGTGTGTTTTTTGTAACACACGGGCATGTGAGACCCTCACACGGTCGTGTCTGCCCTGCATCTTATTTTAACGAAATTGGATAGTGAGTTACACGACCTGGTCACACGGTCGTGTCCCTACTTCACACGGCATGTGCCTCTAACACACGACCCTGTGCTACCCTTCACACAGACGTTTGGACTCCCACACGGCCTAGATTGCTTCACACGGTCGGAGTACACGGGCGTGTGGCCCTATCTTGTCAAATGTTGTTTTTAGGTCAAATTTAACGGTATTTGTGGCTCTGGGTGTTTCAACAATTGGCTAAGCTTCAGTAAGGGTAGTTATGACTCTGTTCTGACTTTGATTCAGGTGAAATTCATGATTGGTTGTGTGACATGTTCGATTCTGAGCCCGGTTAGCTGGGTGGGTGTGTGTGCAACTAATTCTGTCTGACTATCTGATTACGTATCATTGATACGCGAGGTTATTTCGTAATCAGTACTAAATTCAAATAACGAGTGCGTACATTTCTCATTTTGATTGACCTAATATGAGTGGCTATCTCTAATTGATTATCTGGAAATTGATATTTTGAGTTTGTGCCTCTATCTGCATACATACATTTGCATGAAATTGTTTTGGATGGGATTTTGAAGAAAAGGAAGATTGATGGAACTGGCAGTTTAACTGCATACTATAGCCCCTAATACCAGAGGGTCGTGGGCTGTCCCAATACCCTGAGGGTCGTAGACTTTACTGATAACGGTATAGTGGATTGCCGCATTGCACTGTACCGCATGTATGTTAGCTACGCTATGTACCATTGACTGAACTAGCAGTTTTACTGCAATCTATTGGTATAGTGGATTATTTCATTTCATTGTATCGCATGTACGTTAGCTACGCTATGTACCACTATCTGATCTGGCAGTTCATACTGCATGTCTGTACCGCGAGTTACCGCACGGCACTTATAGCTTATACGCCAGCTCTGCTGCGTAATACTGTTAGCCCCAATACCCAAAGGGTCGAGGGCAGTCCCAATACCCTGAGAGTCGTGGACTTTTCTGATAGTCATCGTTGCCGGGCAACCTGGGATAATATCATATGGTGTGCGAAGTTGGATGGGCTTTACGAGGTCTATATAGAGTGATGGGTTGGACGAGCTTGATAGCTCATATGTGGTGTGATGGGGGACGGAGAGGTGTGTTGGCTGGATGGGTGGGTTTTTCAACTTAACTGCATTCATTCGCATCTGATGTGAAATTTGTAGACTCCAACTACATCTGTCTGACTGAGTAGTTATTATGACTAATTGAGATTTATTGCTACTGTGTTTGAATGGTACGTGAGATTGTGTCTGACTGTTTCGTTTGACTGAAAAGAGCTTTTGTGCTTCTACGAGAACTTAGTGAACTCTGATTGTATCTGAATGACTGAATTGAACTGGCGACAGATTGTGCATTATTACTACCTAATTGTAACTTCTGTCTCAAGGTTACTGTCTAATTCTGTAAGTATGTTTTGTTACTAAACTACTACAGGTTTTCTACCTCTGATTCTGTAGCTAATTAATTTTGATCTCACACTGAGCTTGTGTAGCTCACCCCTCTTCTGATTCCCCTTTCAGGTACTTTTCTGGATTTTGATGCTGGACCTAGTACGCGGAGGCCTCGGACAATCTTGGTGGAAGTAATTTGTCAATTTTATTTTCATATTTTAATTACTGTAAAGTTTAATTATACTATGGTACAAGTTCTATTTTAAAATTTTGTTTACTCATTCAAATTTGATTTTGTAATAAACTTAACAGAATTTTAAGTAATTACATGTTTTGGCTCGTAAGTTTTTAAATGGTTTTCGAAATAAAAATAAGATTGACTTGTTTATGAATTTCTCTTACGGTCATTTGGCTGATCAATGTAGCATTCCGAATTCAATCTAGACTTCTAGACTGGGTTTGGGGTGTTACAAGATCGATTTGTTTAAAGAAGATAAGAAAGTGTTGAGCATGAGTCTCCACTCATTGGGTTATTTGAGGCATTATAAGGGAGAGTGTGCTTCGGCCCACTCAACTCAATAGACTGTATTTGATATTTGTGGGAGTTCATAGATCTGTTTATCCGATGTACGATCACCTGATTAAGCCATGAAAAGTATATGCCAATATATTTATGCTTGATTATTATTTTATCATTCAATGTTTGTAAACCATGAATAATTGATTCTTGATATTGATAAAGCATATGGAAATTAAATTGACATGTTTTGTTATTATGGCTAATAATTGGTGGTTGATTGGGTATGGTTTAAGCATGATTGGGATGTTGATTTACTAGTAATTTTTATTAACATTCACTGAGCTTTTTAGAGCTTACACCCTTACAATTTGTGTAGATAATCATCGGGCTTGAGGAGATGAGGAGTTGAGCAAGAGAGTTCCAAGAGATTTAGGGTAGAGACTTTATTACAAGTTTTAGAGACTGTAATCAGGCATTGTAGAACTCCATGGAATTAGTTTAATTTCAGTTGTAATTGGACTTTGGACATTGAAAATTTTATTTTGGATGGTTTTATAATAATTTTGAGGCATGTTTATGTTTAATTATTGAATGATTTATGGTGTATTGATTCTTGTTAACACGGTGTGTGAGGCATGAAAGTTGTACTAACGATTGTTTAACTGAAGCTTCCATGGAGCGGTTTACTAGCGACTAAGGTATGCCACTTATCTAATTTATTTAGTGTTTGTTATGCATGAAATTGATTGCCTAATTCGATATAATTGAGGCTTAATTGATGTCAATAAATTCAATTGAAGGTGTATGTATATGTATGTTAATTAATTGTTGTTAAATCAGGTTTAATTAGCCATTAAAATATGCAAAATCGGGTTTTAAAATGAGTTTTTTGCAAAAATAGGTGCAGTGGTTTTCACATAGGCGTGTGCCTGTCCACATGGGCGTGCGAGGGGTTGCACGCGGATGTGTGGGTAAGTGACATGGGCGTGTAGAGACTGAAGCTATCACACATGGGAGTATGGGATTTCCACATGGGTGTGTGCAATTGGCCTAAAAGTTTTTAACGATGCGAACACAGTCGTTTAATGACACACAACCTGGGGGAAACGACCGTGTGAGTTTTAGGGATTTGAATTTTTGTCTCTTAAAATTGGTATTCTAATTTGTTGAATTTACAATTTAGTCTTGAGAATTTTAGCATTAGTCTCGTAATTGGTAAAATTTGGTAGGAACACACTTAATTTATAGTTCAAAATAGGTCTTGGTTGTTTGCATTTGTTACAATTTAGTCCCTAATAATAAAACTTGAATTAGACATAGTAAACGAACTCAAATTAAGCTAAAATTTTTTAGGCTTGCATAATTTGACTAAAAGAAGGTCAATAAACCTTAGAACTAAAATTGGGTTAGTTTTATCATAGGTGGTAAAATGACAAAAATGCCTTTAGGTTAAATTACTTAGAAAAAGGCTAAAATTGGCTCATAATATGCTTTCACATTAATAAATAACTAATAATTAGATAATATTGAGGTGTTATAAGGTCAGGGTGTGTCTTGGATGGTCATTAGCCAGAGAGTCACTTAGGTGGCTAATGTAATGCTTCGAATTCGGGTCGGTCCAACCTAGTTGGATTTGGGGTGTCACACTTGTAACTTTCCAAAGTGTCAAGTCTATTTTGGATTTATGTTAAGAAATCATTTTGAGATTTTTGGAAAGGTTTTGGAATTTCATAAGGTGTAAGTATTGGTTCTTTAGAACTCTTTTCAATTACCTCTTTTACTGATTCTTTCTTTATTGGTTGACTTTTTTTATCAAATTTTCAATATAATCTAATTTTTTTTTTCCTATTGTATGAAGACTAACATTGATATAATTTTCTTGCTCTACTATCATTTTAATAAATTTTGATAAGATCTGTTCTCTTACATCAGGAGCTCTTATTCTTAAAAGACTTGCTTTTATTCTAGTTTTTTTGCAAAGATATTGAACCTCCATTAAAGGGGGATGTTGAAATTGACCTTTTCCTTTATTGGTTTGTCATCTAATATTATATTTTATATGAATTTTATGGGTATTCATGAATTCATAATATTCCTAAACGATACTCTCTTTTATATGATTATAATTCTTAAAGTAATCTTCTCTTTTATTTATTTTTTTATTTATGTTGGAGTAGAAGTGTTTTTTACACCATTCTTTATTGATCTCAAAAGATTTTTCTAGAACAAATATTTCTGAATTTTCTTCTTGTATTGCATTATTAGTCATGATGAGTATGTTGGTCAAATATTAGGTGAATTTTGGGGGCTCTCTTCTTGTCTGGCATAGATAGGTTAAGCTATATTTGAGGAATTATCTATTACTTGTAAATTGGTCCTAAATGTTGTTGGAATAGAAAAGACAGAGACTCTAGCTGTCCTAAAATCTATCGTTTGTGTTTCTGGATTTGATTCTTCTTCTAAATTTAACCTCCTAAAAGTTGTGCTGGTACTTCCTATTTCAAAGGAATGTCTTAGAGGCATTTTTTGTGGCCAATTGAATAGCAATTCAACTGTGTCATCTTGGTGTTGGGAAATTTCACTTAGTGAAGTGTTTCTAATAGGAGTTGGTGCAACAGGATCTGTAGCACCTTCAAGTTTCCACATAGCAGGAAGGTTGATTTCATGCCATTGTATTGTTCTTGGGATTGTGGTATGAGATCTTGAGGTATCTGTTTCTTTTAAAAGGATTTCTCCTTTTGTACTTTAAATTAAAACCTTGGAATTGACTACAAAATACATAGCTTTGAAGTGGAGTAGATAGACTAAAGTTAGTACTTTCGATCCAGGAAGCATTTTGTAATTATGGGTATGAATTTAGAGGGTCAAAGATTGTAAAATTTTTTTATCGGTTAAAGAAACCATAAAATTTGAGTAACAATTAAAATGTATTGGGCCAGTACACAGGCTTGTTTCTATAGTTCGTAGTAATGAGTCATTAAACATAATGTGTCTCTAGTCTCTTAAGACATATTTATATTTTTGTTCTTTGAGTTTATTAATGACAACCTTATCTAATAATTAGATTATTTCATATTCTTTTTAAATAGGTATATTCTTTATTTTGTTTTTATAACGTAATTACAAAAAGCATTTAAATTTTCAAAAGTTGTTTTCTTGTAAACTTGATTTGTTGGAACTCTTGGAGAGTCTAATTATCAAATCTTTGGGGAATACTTTCTTAATGTTCTTCTTGTTCATTAACAGTGTTATTTGAAGTTTGGTCAGACTCTTGGGATTGATTGGAAACAAAGCTTGCAAAAGAATTGGTTCTTCTAAAGAACGGAAACATTCTTTGTTTTCTTATTTCCTAAAAGGGAGTTTACTATCAAGATTTTTGGATTACTATAATTGCTTACAAGGATATTTTATCCTAACATGCCTAACCCATGGCTAATTGGACTGTGTATCAATACTCAGCAAAAATAATAATACATTAATAAAGACAGTTAAATCAGAGCTCGAAATAATTGAAAACAAATTGAATATTTTCAAACTTAGAAATATTTGCTCCTCCTTAAGTCTAATACCAGATAGTCTCAAGGAGCAGGTATTTGGTATCAGAGTCGAGGAGGAGCAGGTATTTCTATGTTTTACAATTATACCAATAATCTAAAATAGTGTCGTTCCTATTTTAGTCACTCTAATTTTTTGTTACTTTAGTCACTCTAGTTAAGATAATCATTTGAATTGATCATTGTCGTTAATTCTATTAGTCCATTAGTAGATTACTGATGTGACATTTTTTTTACTTTTGGCTAAATCTAAAGACCTTTTTATGATTAGTTCAAAACACTTTTCTTTTTGTTTATTTGCAACATAAGAGCCACCCATCTTTATCACTACCCAACACCTATCATAAGAACCACAAATCCAAATCACCACTCATCCATTGCTCCATCTTTCTATCATTTCTCACTCCACCACCGCCTTCGCACCATAAGAACTATCTTACATAATTACTTCTCCAACATGGAGCATTGATCCAACAATAGAGATCAGGTGGAGCATTAGTTATTATGTTGCAAATTAAAAAAAAGAGTATTTTGTACTAATTATAGAGAGATCTTTATCTTTAATCAAAAGTAATGTAATGCCCCAAAACTTCTATTTTTGTTTCTGTATAAATGTGACACAAATCTATATCAGTTTCAGTGGTTATGTGTTCTGGGTGTGTGTGGGAGGTCCTAAGTTCAAGCCTTACCATTGGCAAATTTTGGAATTTTTCTAAATAAAGCCTTAACCTTGCTCAGTAGGCTTAAGTTTAATTGTTAGTAAGGATATATTAGAATGGGCCTGCTGCTCTGGTGGATAAGAGGAGTGTTGGTGTGATGGAGGTCTTATGTTCCAGTCATTTCGAGGGCATTATTTTTGCTTGTTCGTCCAGAGAAGTTTTAGTTGAACTAAAAATCTAAATAGTTGGATGTAGTAGGGTTAGCGGAGCGATTTGGGAAATTAGATGGTTATCAAAATATTTCAATTTCCTCTCCTTCCCAAAAGTTTTCTGTGTCGTTTTTCCTCTCCTATTTTTCCCCTTTGCTGTCGATTTTCCCTTCCTTTTCTTTCTTGCTATCGTTTTCTTTTTACTGAAAAGTCCCTACATTCTGTTATTTCGGTCCTCTTTTCATGTTTTGGTAAGTATGGTTAGTGTATTATTATTTTGGATTGACGAATCATTGTTTATTAAATTTTGGTTGGTGTTTGGCTTGTGGGCCTATATAGGTAAGCCATATGGGCATTTGAGCCCATTTAACTAAAATATTTTCTAAGGTTGCACGGGCCACCCAAGTCGACTGTGAACCTACTATAAGGTCAGTAAGTACTACTTAGACCCTTAAATGTGTGAACTGAATGTATGATATATGTATTGAACATGATGATTATATGCATGTATACTAAACTGTATGTGTAACTGATAATCATGTAATAGCATGTCATTTACTGTATGTTTGCATTGCATTGGGTTGGGATGATGAATGTTGGAGGAAGTGTACTGAAAGACTTTTAAGCCTATTGACTGGCAGCTCAGCTGCAATATATATATTGAAAGGCTCTTAAGCCTATTTGACTGGTAGCTCAGCTGCATTATACTGATATGTGCCAAATTCGGTACAGCTCGGAGTGTAGGGTTGGGTGGGTGTTTTAAACCCCACAGGAAGTGTTGGGATGGATAGAGATAGTGTATTAAAGGCTTGTGGGTAGGATTCTATTTTTTGATCACTGTATCCATAACTGTTACTGTGATGGGTTAAGGCCCTAATGCATATCTGATACTGTAACTGAAATGGGCTAAGGCCTGAACTGCTACTAAAATTGTAATGGGCGTAGGCCTCAGACTGCATTTAACTAATTATTATGATTGACTATACGTTTGTTTTCTGTGGGGATTACACACTGAGTTTACATAAACTCACCCCTTCTGCTTAATGTGTATAGGTAATACCCAGACATAGACAAATTGGTGTGGTAGAGGACTCAGCGGTTGCCACACATTTGTTAAAGACTATTTTTAATTCAGTATGTTTTAATGTTATTTTTGCTTACTTGCTTTTGGGGGTATTTTGTGTAAATTTAGGACTTTTTAGACTGTTTTCATAATTTTGGGTTTTATTTATTTTTATGGATTTTATAACTGTGAAAACACAACAAAATAAATGATTTACTTAAACACAACAGTTTTCCTAGAAACTAAAGTTTTCTTAAACTTGAATGATTTTTATTTAAGTTCAATGGTTTTTTTAAAAGCTTCCGCGACACAAATAAGTTTTAATTTAATGGAGTAATTCGATAAGCGTTTTTGAGGTTAACAAGAGATAAAGAATAGTAATTACCCGAAAATGGTTTTATCGTGTCAACTTAATTTTCAAGCACCCTATCATGTGACATCGCCAGATTCGGCCATAATGTTCAAGTCGGGTTTGGGGTGTTACATTTAGTGATATCAAAGCCAGGTTACAAAACTCGGCTGTAGATTTTGGCTCCAAAAGTTGGTTTTTAAAGAATTGAGTTTAAAATGATTTGAAATATTTTGATTGAGTATGTAGTACATCGAGCCTTCGGCGCCAATCCTATAAGTATTTTGAAACTTTGGTAAGTTTAATCTTAAAATACTATAGATAATATATTTTAAAACTATTATACGTAGCATACTATAAAAACACTTTAGTTAGTGTAAACTGAAACATGTAGTAAAACTAATAGAGACTATTGAATTACTGAAACTGTTTACATAAAACATCTGCTAGGAAATATTGAACTATAACTGATTCATAAAATTTGTAATGCACATAAATCTGAGTTAGACAAAGAGTGCACGTGGTACCCACGGATGTGGTATTCAAAGTCGTGGTAGAGGCCGTATGGGGCTTGAGCTGAGTCTTCTTGTTCTCGGGGTAGTATACCAAATCTGAACACTCATAAGACACCGTGTCGCCTTCTACTGAGACGGGGTCTCGTGATCGTATGGTTGGGGACGACATATTATCTCAAGCTATGCTAAGAATATTGGAAAGGGTCACTGGGCCCAATACTGGATATGGGTCTGTGGGTCGGTTACGGAACAATCCGGTCTAAAGGAGCTGAACTATTTAGGGGTGTCATTGGAGTCGCCCCTAACATGGCCAAGTACTGGATGGAGGCCACTAAATAAATTATGGATGATTTGGATTTTACCCCTGAACAGAAATTGAAAGGTGTTGTTTCATTGCTTTGCGATGAATCGTACCAGTGATGGCTAACTATTGAGGAGGGCACTTAGCCCGAACATTTGACTTGGAAATTCTTTAAGACGGTGTTTCACGGTAAATATGTGAAAGCCAGTTATGTAGATGCTTGTAGGAGGGAGTTTCTGAGCCTTCCTCAGGGAGACCGATCTGTGGTCAAGTATGAGATCGAAAGAGGGGTAAGAACAAGAGGGATTTGGAGCCCTTGAGTTCTGTACAGAGGCCTAAGAAAAAGGCCAAATCTGATGAGTCGGCTAAAGTTGGTCTCCCTACTATTGCTACTAGATTGCACTCGTATGTAGATTGTGGTAGACGCCATAAGAGTGAGTGTTAAAGGTGGACTGGGGCTTGTTTGAGGTGTGGGTGACTAGAGCACCGCCTTCAGGAATGTCCGTTGAGACCCAATCAGATGTAAGCTCCGGGTACTAGTATTACACAGCCACAGAGGGTGGTTCTGCAGCCACCAAGAGGCCGTGGACAGGCTGGGGGTGGTAATGGTATGTGACATGGACAAAGAGCATCGGGATGAGGTGCTGGTCAGGCTAAGGCGAAGCAGCCTACTCTTGTTTATGCTACACATCACTGAGAGGACAAAGATGCTCCGGACGTTATCATGGGTACGTTCTTAGTTTTGGATGTACCTTCCTTTGCATTGATAGGCATAGGTTCCATACATTCCCATGTAGCTAGCATTGTGCCTAAAAAACTAGGGATTTCGATTGAGAGTACTACGAGTAAGGTTACTGTACTGAGTCTGCTAGGGTAGTCTATACGGGTTAATAAGTTTTATAGAGATGTACCATTAGAGGTTCAATGGGTGATCTTCTTGGCTAACTTAATGGAGCTTCCGTTTGGGGAGTTTGACTTAATTCTAGGAATGGACTGGTTAGTCAAACACTGAGTGAGTTTGGACTATGCAACTAAGAGGGTCATTTTGAGAACTGAGGAGGATAATGAGGTAGTTGTGATTGGATAACGTCAAAACTATTTGTCTAATGTGATCTCTGTATTGGTGGCTGAGAGACTGGTTCGTAAAGGATATGAGGCATTCTTAGCCTATATCAATGTTTCCGCTTCTAGGGACTCTACTGTTAAGGATATCAAAACTGTAAGAAATTTTCTAGACGTCTTTCCTGAGGAGCTACCTGGTTTACCTTTGAATCGGAAAGTAGAATTTGGGATTGAGCTTCTCCCTGGTACAGCTCCGGTGTCTATCGCTCATTACCGAATGGCATCAAAGGAGCTTAAGGCTCAGATACAGGAGTTGTTGGATCGTGGATTCATCTGTCCTAGTGTGTCTTCGTGGGGAGCACTAGTACTATTTGTTAAGAAGAACGATGGATCCATGGGGATGTGTATTGACTACTGGCAACTAAATAAGTTGACCATTAAGAACAAGTATCCACTTCCGAGTATCGATGATCTGTTTGACCAGTTCCGTGGGGCTTCTGTGTTCTCCAAGATTGATGTGCATTCTGGGTATCATCAGTTGAGGGTTAAGCAGGCTAATGTACATAAGACGACATTTAGGACTCGTTATGGTCACTATGAATTCCTATTGATGCCTTTTAGATTGACTAATACATCGTCAGCTTTTATGGATATGATGAACTGAATGTTTCAGCCCTATCTGGATCGATTTATGGTGGTGTTCATTGATGACATATTGGTTTATTCGAGGACTATGGACGAGTATGACAAGCACCTTAGAGTTGTTCTTCAGACTTTAAAAGAAAAGCAACTCTATGCTCAATTCAGCAAGTGCAAATTTTGGTTACGTGAGGTAACATTTCTAGGTCATGTGGTTTCTGTTAAGAGGGTTTGAGTTGATCTTTGAAAGATTGAGGCTGTGTTAGATTGGAAGCAACCTAGGAATGTGTCAAAGATCTGCAGTTTTTTGGGACTAGTGTGTTACTATTGGCGATTTGTGAAAGGTTTCTCATTTATTGTAGTGCCCTTAACTAAGCTGCTACGTAAGAGTGTACCGTTTGACTGGACTGATGCGCAACAAGATAGCTTCGAGAAGCTCAAGACTGTACTGCCTGAGACTCATGTTCTTATACAACCTAAATCTAGAAAGGAGTTCACAGTTTATAGTATTGCATCACATGTCGGTTTGGGATGTGTGTTGATGCAGGATGGTAAGGAGTTAACATATGTGTCTCGTCAGCTTAAGACACACGAGGTGAACTATCCAACGTACGATTTGGAATTGGCCGCTTTAGTATTCGCTTTGAAAATCTAGAGGCACTATTTGTATGGTGAGAAGTGTATCATCTACACCGATCACAAAAACCTCAAGTATCTCTGTACTCAGAAAGAGCTGAATCTTAGGCAGCGTAGATGAACTGAGTTGCTTAAGGACTACGACTGTACCATTGAGTACCATCCTGGCAAAGCCAATGTGGTGGTAGTCTGTTCGCCCGTCTTAGTTTGTTCGCTCATAGATGAACTGAGTTGCTTAGGGAGCATAAGACGATGTTCGCTCGTCTTAGTCTGTTCGATGATGGTAGTCTATTAACCGAGCTTCAGGTTAAACCGACTTGGATTAGGTAGATTCGAGATAAACAATTAGAGGATAAATCTTTAAGTCTTTGATTAAATCAGGTTGAGAGTGGTAGCACTACAGATTTTGGACTAAATAGTGATAAGGTACTCTATTTCCGCGGATGGATTTGTGTACCGAACGATACTGATCTGAGGCAGTCAATTTTGAGGGAAGTGCATAGTAGTCCTTATGCTATGCCTCTAGACGGAAATAAGATATACCTAGATCTTTGGAAACTGTACTGGTGGCCGAGGTTAAAATAAGAGGTTACTAATTTCGTGCTATATGTCTAGTATGTCAGCAAGTTAAGGCTAATCATCAGTTACCTTCGGGTTTACTGCAGTCAGTTAAGATTCCTTTATGAAAATGGGAGCGAGTAACGATGGATTTTATTAGTGGGTTGCCCCTAACACCCACTAAGAAAGATTTTGTTTGGATCATCTTGGATCGATTGACCAGGTCTACACATTTTATACTAGTTAGAACTGATTATTCATTGTAGAAGTTGGCGAAGCTCTATATTTCGGAGATAGTGAGACTACATAGGGTACATGTCTCGATCATTTCTGATAGGGATCCTCCCTTCACGTCTTGGTTTTAAAAAAAGTTACATGAGGCTCTGGGTTCGAGATTCGACTTTAGTACTATGTTCTATCTTCAGAATGATGGTCAATTTGAGAGGGTGATTCAGATACTGGAGGATATGTTGAGGAGCTATGTTATCGATTTCTAAGTTAGATGGGAGGATTATCTGCCTCTAGCTGAGTTTTCTTATAATAATAGTTTCTAGTCTGAGATGGCACCTTACGAGGCTCTGTATGGTCGTAAGTGTCGCACTCCCTTATATTGGACTGAGTTGGGTGAACGACGTGTTTTGGGTCCTTAACTGGTTTCTAAGACTAAAGATAAGGTCAGATTGATTTGGTATCATCTGAAAGCGGCTTCTGGCAGGCAAAAATCTTATGCGGATCTAAAAAGAAAGGATACTATGTAGTCTATCGGAGACTATATGTTCCTTAAGGTTTCGTCATAGGAAAAAGGTTTTGAGGTCCAGTCTCAAGGACAAGCTGAGCCCTAGGTTTATTAGACCTTACTGAATTCTGAAGCGAGTGGAACTGATCATTTATCAGCTAGAGCTACCTCTAGAGCTGGACCACATACATGATGTGTTCCATGTCTCGATGTTGAAGTGCTCTCGCTTTGATTCTACGCACATTGTCCCTGTTGAGAAGATTGAGGTTAGGCCAGACTTGACCTTTAAAGAGGAGCCGGTTTAAATCCTAGGTTTAGACTTGACCTTCTGGTAAAGCTTTTGCTGGTGTAATCATAGCACTGAGGAGGCCACGTAAGAACCTAAGGATTCGATACGTTAGCAATATCCTCATATATTCTAATTAGGTAAATTTCGAGGCCGAAATTTTTTTTTAGGGGGTAGAATTGTAACACCTCAAAACTTATATTTTTGTTTCTGTGTAAATGTGACACAAATCTATATTAGCTTCAGTGGTTATGTGTTTTGGGTGTGTGTGGGAGGTCCCAAGTTCAAGCCTTGCCTTTGGCAAATTTTGAATTTTTTCTAAATAAAGCCTTAACCTTGCTCAGTAGGTTTAAGTTGAATTGTTAGTAAGGATATATCAGAATGAGCCTACAGGTTGGGTGGATAAGTGGAGTGTTGGTGTATTGGAGGTCCTATGTTTGAGTCATTCCGTGGGCATCTTTTTTTCTTGTTCGTCCAGAAGAGTTTGAGTTGGACTAAAAATCTAAATAGTTGGATGTAGTAGGGTTAGAGGAGCGATTTGAGGAATTAGACGGTTATCAAAATATTTCGAGTTCCTCTCATTGCCAAAAGTTTTCTTTGCCATTTTTCCTCACTCATTTTTTCCCCTTTGCTGCTGATTTTCCCATCCTTTTCCTCCTTAATATCGTTTTCTTTGTACTGAAAAGTCCTTACTTTCCATTATTTTGATCCTCTTTTCGAGTTTTAGTAAGTACAGTTAGTGTATTATTATTTTAGATTGATGAATCGTTGTTTATTGAGTTTCGGTTGGTGTTTAGGAGATAATCAAAAGGCTAGAGATCTTTAACTGATGTTTTGAGTGTGCTAAATCTCTATTGTTCGATTGAAGGTATTGTTAGTTTAGCATTTGGTCATCTCGTGCGTTTTCATTTGAGTATGGCTATAAGTGACTAAATTGGGGATTTATTGGTCAAATATAGGTTCTACCGATATTAGAGTTGCATTTGATGCAAAATTTAAACAGGTTTGTACCCGAAAACACAGAAAATAGGGTTTCAGTGAATGCCAAAAACCCCACTATCGATGCCACACGGACGTGTGGTCGCCCGTGTGGTTGATCATGTGCTAGGACATGGGCGTGTAATCAATGAGGCCAGGCCGTGCGCATAAGACGCGGCCGTGTGATAACCAAGTAGGACTTGTGCGACACACGGGCTAGACTAAATTGGGTCGTGTGGGCCACACGAGCGTGTGGGTCCACATGGGTAGTCCACACAGGCGTGTGGGATTTTGGGCCAGGCCGTGTGGCCAAATTAGGCCGTGTGGGTGACACGGGCGTATGGGCCCACACGGGTAAACCATATGAGCGTGTGAGCCCATTTAACTGAAATGTTTTCTAAGGTTGCACGGGTCACCCAAGTCGACTATGAAGCTACTGTAGCGTCGGTAAGAACTACTTAGACCCTTAAATGTGTAAACTGAATGTATGATATATGTACTGAGCATGATGATTATATGCATGTATACTAAACTGTATGTGTTATTGATAACCATTTAATAGCATGTCATTTACTATATGTTCATATTGCATTGGGTTGGGATGATAAATATTGGAGGAAGTGTAATGAAAAACTTTTAAGCCTATTAACTGGTAGCTCAGCTGCAATATATATATACTAAAAATCTCTTAAGCCTATTTGACTAGCAGCTCAGCTGCATTATACTGATATGTGCCGCATTCGGTACAACTTGAAATGTAGGGCTCGATGGATGTTTTAAACCCCACAGGAAGTGTAGGGATAGACGTAGATAGTGTATTAGAGACTGGTGGGTAGGATTCTATTTTCTGATCACTGCATGCATAACTGTTACTGTGATGGGTTAAGGCCCTAATGCATATATGATACTATAACTGAATTGGGCTAAGGCCTGAACTGCTACTAAAACTGCAATGGGCTTAGGCCCCAGACTGCGTTTAATTGATTATTGTGATTGATTGTATGTTTGTTTTCTGTAAGGATTACACACTGAGTTTACGTAAACTCACCCCTTCTGCTTAATGTGTATAGGTAATACCCAGACATAGACAAATTGGTGTGGTAGAGGACTCAGCGGTTGCCACACGCTAAAGACTATTTTTAATTCAGTATGTTTTAATGTTATTTTTGCTTAATTGCTTTTGGGGGTATTTTGTGTAATTTTGGGACTTTTTGGACTGTTTTGTAATTTTGGGTTTTATTTATTTTTATGGATTTTATAACTGTGAAAACACAACAAAACAAACGGTTTACTTAAACTGAACAGTTTTCCTAGAAACTAAAGTTTTCTTAAACCTGAATGATTTTTATTTAAGTTCAATGGTTTTTTAAAAGCTTTCGTGACACAAATAAGTTTTAATTGAATGGAGTAATTGGATAAGCGTTTTTGAGGTTAACAAGAGATAAAGAATAGTAATTACCCAGAAATGGCTTAATCCTGTCAGCTTAATTTTCAAACACCCTATCATGTGACATCGGTAGATTCGGCCATAACGTCCAGGCCGAGTTTAGGGTGTTACAAGTAAAAAAAGAAAAAGAAAAAAATATGACGTTAGCAATATGTTAGTGTATTAACAAAATGGTTGTAACGCCCTAAATTTATTTGTTTTAGCCTTTGTAAATTTGACACAAATATCTGTCTGGTTCAGTGGTTAAGTGTTCTGGATGTGTGTGAAAGGTCCCAAGTTCAAGCATTACCCTTAGCAATTTTTCTTATTTTTAGAAACAAGCCCTATCTCTGTTCAATTGTCTTATATTTGATGGTTTGTAAGTATACATCAGAATAGGCCTGTTAGTTTGGCGGTTAAGTTGAGTGCTCGTTTGCTGAAGGCTTTGTGTTCGAGTCTCTACGTAAGTAAGGGAATTTATTTTTACCCTGGTTGAATGGAAGTGTATGGATGGAGGCAAAATTCTATTGATGGTGGAGGTAGTGGACAGTTTTGGGAGATTGAGGGGTTAGTGGGAGTGATTTGTAGGATTGGGGAGTAATTTAAGGGATTTGGGGGTTATCTGTACATCATGCTTTTATTTTATTTTCTTTCCTAAAAACCTCTCCTTTTTCTGACGTTTTGCTTTCCCCAACACCCCGTCAAATTTCCTTTGAATTCTCTTTTTTTTTTGCTTTTTTCGTCTCTCTATTCATCTTTCTCTTTTTGCGACGTGTATTACACTTGTGCGGGTTCAGTAAGTGTTTCTTTTCTGTTCCGTCGTAATTGAGAATTGAATGAAAGGAAATCTAATCCTCTTTTCTGTAATTGTTGATTTAGGATAAGGTCTTTGAGCAATGAATTTTGTCTCTTGGATTTAGAAGTGTTAACGAAGGTTCTTTGTCGGCGGTAAGTCGATTTTGAGTTTTCTAGAGTAATCATTATAGACTTATATGTTGATTGCTAAAAGGTGAAGAATACTCTATTTTTAGGTTCTGGAAGGCTCAGGATAGTTCTCGCGTCGAATCGATATCAGGTGTGTACCAAGAAACACAAAAACGAGGTTTCAGCAAAAGTCGAAAACCATTCTGTTGACGCCACACGGGCTTGTGGTCGCCCGTGTGCGATGTCACTGTCGTGTGTTTGACGAAGGCCAGGCCATGCGCTAGACACGGCCATGTGGTGGCCGAGTGTGGCCATGTGTGACACACGAGCTAGACCAAATTAGGCCCACACAGAGTGTGGGTCCACACGGGCATATAGGTTTCTAGATCACACCGCCAAAGCTAATTATAGGCCAAAATTCTAAAAACTTCCCTAGGGTTACACAAGTAGTCCCAAACGACCATAGGCCTACTGCATGGTCGGTAAGGGCTAAATAAACCCTTAACTGCATGACCTGACTGTGTGAAATTCTGAACTGATTAGACACTGATGCATGACTATTTGCACTGTTATCTATGTATCTGATACATATATATGTATGCCATATGTAAGCATGTGAGCATATTAGTCTGTTTATCTATTTTTACATATTTTTGTATCTAACATTGGGGTTGGGATGATGTTTATTGGAGGAAGTGCTCTGAAAGGTGTTTACGCCTATTATCTGGCAGCTTAGCTGCGTTATATTTGATATGTACCGCATTCGGTACAACATGGTGCGTAGGGCTAGGTGGGTGTTTTAAACCCCACATAGTGTGTAGAGATGGCTGGAGATGGTGTGTAGAGGCTGGGGGATTAGGATTCTGATTGTTGATTCTGTCTGCATATTTGTATCTATTTCTGAAATGGGCTTAGGCCTAAATCTATATCTGTAATGGGCTTAGGCCAGAATCTGAGACTGTCTGATTCTGATATTCTGATTGCATGCATGCTTGATTTTATGGAGATTACATACTGAGTTTACATAAACTCACCTATTTCTGTTTAAACTGTAACCCACAGTCTTAGGCGGATCGGTGTGGTGGAGCTTCTTGGTGACCACTCGGTTATAAACTGTTATTTGGTTTCATGATTTTAATTAAATTTATGATTTTTGATTTTTAGGAATTGTAGTTTCTGGGACAGTATGGACTTTATATGTTGTTTTTTTATTTCTTTTGCATGCTCAATCAATAATTTTCTTTAAAAACGACAGTTTTCTAAAAACATGGTTTTCTAAAAATGCGATATACTTTTCTTAACACAATGTTTTTTTTCTAAGCTTCTGCTAATAAGTACATTTTTTGACAAATTGATTGTTGATTAAACAATCTCGATTTGAAAAAAGCTAATAAGAACTAATAAACTGAAAAGGTATTATCGAGTCGACTTCGTATTTCAAACCCATTCCATGTGACGTTGCCAGATTCGACCATAATGTCTCGACCGGGTTTGAGGTGTTACAACGGTAGTGATAAATTCGAGCAATTATCTTAACTTGAGTGACTAAATTAACAAAAAAAAAATAGGATGACCAAAATAAGAACGATGCTATTTTAAAATAACATGCAATGTAGTTTACCTAATATATAAATAATAGCTTTTAATAAAAGACAATAGAATAAGAAATTATTTTCAGTCGGTTGATAGCTATTAAAAAATAATGTTAAAAGGCCTCAAAATTTTTCAAAAAAAGTAATTAAGCCCCTACTTTTTTTCTCTAAACACTTTATAAGAGTAGGAAATTATAATAATACAAAAATCTTGATAGTAGAACCCTCTTATAAGAAATAAGAAAACAAAAATATTTCCCTTCCTTAGAAAAACCAATTCTTTTGCAAGCTTTGCTTCCAATCAATCTCAAGAGTCTGACCAAACCTTAAATAACACCATTAATGAACAATAAGAACATTATTAAAATATTCCCCAAAGATTCAATAGTTGGATTCTCTCAAGAGTTCCAGCAAACCAAGTTTACAAGAAAACAGCTTTTGAAAATTTAAATTGTTTTGTAGTTCCGTTATAAAAAAAATAAAAGATGATCAAGGAAGAATTTAAATATAGAACTATTGATTGTTAAAGTTAACGAATAAATGACATTTTTCATGCATTTTATAATTTTTTTATGATTTTTATAAAATTTTATAATTTTTTTATAATTTTTATTTATTTTTATTTTTATCATTTTGCCACATGTCACACTATGATTGTGACACATGATGGCTTTAACTAAAAAAAATTAGGGGCGGTTAACTTTAATGGTCAATTGTTAAAGTTAACGGTCAAAAAGCCTTTTTGATGCATTTTGGCAGTTCAGATACCCAATTGAGTATAAAAAAAGACAGGGCATAATTTATTTTTCTAAAAAAGTTTGAATGCTTTTTTTTATACATTTTGAAAGTTTAAGTACCCAATTGAGTGCCAAAAAAAAAGCTTAATTGCTTTTTTTTAAGTTTGAGGGCTTTTTAACAAATATCAACTGCTGAAAATAATTTTGTAACAGCCCGTTTTTAGTTGTGACAGAAATAGTGGTTTCAAGATTAGGATTCTAATAAGCAAGTCAATAATTTATTATTTATTTAATATTTATGAGTATTGATTAGAGTTATATTAAAATTTGGTTAAGAAATTTTAATGTTTGAATAGTTAATTAAGTAAAAAGGGACTAAATCGTAAAGGCTACAAAATTTAGTTTCTATAAGTTAAAGGTGTTAATTTATTAAGGAGACAAGAATGGGTGGCCTTATTGGGCAATTATACCCTTGGTTGTGTTAGTGGATGATTGGGTCATCGTTTTAGTTAAATGAGATACTTAATTAAAAGGTATATTTTAGTAAATTAATAATTGAAAAACCGTAAACAAAAATAATAATAATAACACTATCATCTTCATTTGCCTCTCACCACTGAATATTTGAAGAAGAAAACTCATGGGAGAAGCTTGAATTTCGGCTACTAAATCTATCTTGCATGTGAGTGAAATTTATTAATTTATTCTGTTTTTAGTAATTTTTATGTTTTTGAGTTCATATTAGCTTAATTTAGCTTACTCGGGAGTCAATTTGTTAAATTGTTAAAAGTTTAGGGACTTGCATGAATGAGTTTGAAGTGTTTGTGAATTTAGTTGATAAAATATTAATGTTAGTAATTAAATATAAGTGTTTTGTTAAATGATTTTTGATGATTTTGTGTTTAAGGACTCATTTGTAAAATTTGTAAAATTCAATTATAATAGTGTGAAATGGTGGAAAATATGAGCTGTAATGACCACAAGGAAATTCAGGTAGTAAGGTTTTTCTTTAAAAAATGGTGAATTTGCAAGTTTCGGATTTAGGGACTAAATTGCACAAAAGTTAAAATATTAAAAGTAGTTTCATAAATTCACAATAACATGGGTTATAGGTTTGAATTAATTATTTTAAGTTGTTTTAATTATTTAATTAAATGAAATTATTATTTAGATCAAGAAACACAACAACCAGATTTGAATTGTGGTAAAACTAAGGTTTCGGATTAGTCATTGGCTTTATTTTTGCAACCAATTTTGTCAAGGTAAGTTCATAAAATGGTAAACTAATTAATTTTTATTTTGAAATAGAGTATCAATTAATATTATACTTTGGATAACTTATATTGAATATAATTGTTAACTAGTTGTTTGGATGAAACTGTAATGGTTATTCAATTTTTGAACATATGTGAAAAATGTGAGATTAATGGTTGTGTTTATATGAAATGATATTATGGAATGAAGTTAAAGGATTGATATGGAAAAATGTCATTTGAACCTCGTGAATACTAGGATACAAATGACATGTCATTAGGGATTATACTATTTCGAGTGTTGGGCTTTGATGTCCTACCGATGGTTGAGGTCCTGTATTTGTTGCGGATTCTCCACAACTTGTGTGAGAAACATCGTATAGCTAACATCCTGACCCATAGCTCATGTGAGAAAACTCATTTCACTGCTTATGTGAGCATTATAGATGCAGTTATAGTTATTGTAACACCCCAAACTCGGCCTAGACGTTATGGTCGAATCTGGCGACGTCACATGAGAGTGTTTTCGAAAATGCCTTGACAAGTCAAAAATCGTTCCTGTTGTTATCTTTACTTAAGTCAGGAAAACATGAATTGATTGTTTTGCTTAAAACCATTTCTTTATCACAATAGTTTTAAAAACAAAATACTTTTCACAACCATGTTTACTTATGAAAATTTTAGTTAATCTTAGGAAAAACTGTATTTTAGTTGCGTTGCAGTTTATAAACCATAATAAACAGTTAAAATCCGAAATTAAAACACAAAGTAGTTTAAGTCCAAATTACGTGAAATACCCCAAAATAACAGTTTAAGCTATTAAAACCATAAAGTCCAGAGTGTATGGCAGTGGTCACCGTCGAGTCCTTCACTGCACCAATCCATCTACTTCTGAGGATTACCTGACAGATAAAACAAATAAAGGGGTGAGTTATCGCAAACTCAGTGTGTACATCCCTACAGTTCAGCATGCATACAGATAGATAACAGAATACAGTTATAATTCGGGCCTGACCCTATACAGAAACGGTATGGTCCTTAGCCCACTCAGAAACAGAATCAGATACAGACTTAGGGCCTTAGCCCATCATAAATATTGCATGCATATCAGATCAGAAACATGCCCACTAACCCTGCACACCATCTCCGTCTAACTCTACACACCATGTGGGGATAAAATCGACCTACCCAGCCCTACACACTAAGTATGAGGATAAAATCAACCCATCCAACCCTACACATCTTAAGGTACCATAATGCGGCACATGTTATAAATATGTAGCATAGCTGCCAGATATCAGGCTTAGAAGCCTTTCAGATACTTCCTTCACTTCATCAATCCCCCCAATGCAATACAACATACATAAATGGCATGCTATAATGCAGATAAATAAATCATACGTCAATATTTAGAACAATACAGATTACACATGCTAGAGATCACATGTTAACACATACATCACAGAACAGGGGTCTAAGTATTGCTTACCGATCCTACAATAGGTCACAGTCGACTTGGGCGACCCGTGGAACCTTACATAAAATTTCAAAAAAATGGGCTCACACGACTATGTGGCTTGCCCGTGTGGGTCCACACGGCCATGTGGCCTGCCCATGTGGGTCCACACGGCCATGTGGCCTGCCCGTGTGGGTCCACATGGCCCAAATTGGCCTTGGCCGTGTGGATCACACGGCCTGGCCCAGAATCCCACACTCCCGTGTGGCTCACACGGCCCAGTTGGCTGAGCTCGTGTCTTGTACACGGCCTCGCATGCCTCACACGGCTGTGTCCGTTGCCCCTGTGTCGCGCGCGCACGGCCTGTCTTGTCATCCACACTCCCATGTATCACCACACGGCCTACACACGGGTAGTCCACACGCCCGTGTGGTGTCAACAGAGGGTTTTTCAACTTTCGCCAAATCCCGTTTTCTATGCAATCAGAGTACACACCTGGTTTGTTTCGAAGCTAGAATAACCACAAGCACTCCAGAACTTAAAATTGAGCAGAATGTCACTTAATTAGTCACTTAAACGATCGTATTACAATCAAACCCAAAATGAAAAGCTCATCCATTGAACGACCAACTTACCCTCAAGCACAAAACCACGTTCTTGTAATTTAAGAACTTGATTAAGGCCTTCAAACAATACCTAAACGTGAATATAACAATTCCACCGTTAATCGCTTAATCAAAGAAATATCGCCAGACTCAAGAAGAAACACTTACCAATGTCTCCACGAAGAACACTAAAACCGATCACAAGGAAAAGAATCGGAATAAAGGGAAATAGTAAAAATTTCAGCAGTAGAGATGGGGGAGAAGATGAAAATCGGCAGCACAGAGGAGAGAAGACGGTAAAATTTTTGAAAGGTGAAAGAGTGGAGCCGAATTTGGTAGTCTAGGGTATCTCAACAACTTCAAACCCCATATTTTCCTCCACAATTCACTCCCCCACTCCCCCACTACACAGTTCCCTACTCAAATTCAAACTCCTCTGAACAAGCAAGCAAAAATAATACTCATGTCTAGACTCGAACACAAGACCTCCGCCACATTAGCACTTGTCTTAACCACCTGACTAGCAGGCCTAGTCTTATAAGTTTTTTTACAAATAAACACTTATAAACCTCAAAGCCAAGATTAAGACTTTATTCAAGTAAAAACCAAAATTTTTTCCAAGTTGTGGCTTGAACTTAGGACCTCCCATACGCACCCAGAGCATATAACCACTAAAGCAGATAGATATTTGTGTCAAATAATTATAGAAACATAAACAAGAATTTTGGGGTGTTACAGTTACATGTACAGACTTTGTGTGAGAATGGTTCCTGAGTATTCGACGTTGTTTCATTTGGTTCAATGGGCAAGTAAAGCTTTAATATTATATGAATACATGAAATTATCCATGATTTTGAGAGAGGATGTGGATTGTATTGATATGTGTACTTGAAAAGAATAGAATGTTTTTTGAATAAATGTGATGGATGAATTATGAAATTGAAATGCTTATGTTGCTATATGCCATGATTTGGCTAAATTTACATGTGAATTATTATATTTACTAACTTTGTAAGATGATGTGTATAGGAATGAAAATTTTGCTTATGACATTATGAAATTATGCATGGTTAATTGATATAATGTGTTTGGTAGGTTTAGATTTCCTTTATATGAGCTTACTAAGCACTAGTTGCTTATAAGATTGTTTTTCCTTTAGGGGTAATTTTTAAAGCACACGTCCTGGGACACAAGCTGTCACACAGCCGTGTGCCATACACAGCCACCCCACACGGTCATGTGTCATTTAAATTTTAGGTGTAGGATGAACCACACAATCTTAGAGAGTTACACGGCCGTGTGACCAAGCTTCGAATGCCCACACGGTCTGGCTGGCCTGCAACATGACCGTGTGACCCTATTTCAAATACCCACATGGGCGAACACACGGGCTAAGACATGACCGTGTGTCCCATACATCGAATACCCACACGGCCTAGCCACATAGTCGTGTGACCCCTGTTTTCAAGATTTTTCAAGTTTTCCAAAAATTTTTATTTTGATTCAGATTGATCCCTGAACATTTCCAAACTATTTTTAGGGCCCTATAGGCTCAATTTAAGGCCCATAAATGTATTTTTACTCTAAATTTAATGAATTATTGAATGTTTTATTTAAATTGCTTAGTTTTTTATTTGAAGTTAAATGTTCCAATTTGTATAGTAATGCGTCGTAACCCTACTTCAACAACAGAGACAGGTTAGGGTTGTTACAAATTTCTTATTCTATTGTCTTTTATTAAAAGCTCTTATTTATATATTGGGTAAACTATATTGCATGTTAGTTTAAAATAGCATCATTATTATTTTGGTCATTTTATTTTTTTTGTTAATTTAGTTACTCTAATTAAGAAAATTGCTTGAATTTATCACTACCATTTTGTTAATCCACTAACATATTGCTGACATAAATTTTTTCTAGCTTTTTTATTAAAGATAAAGATCTCTCTATAATCGGTACGAAATACTCCCTTTATTTTAATTTGCAACATAATAACCAATGTTCCACCTAATCTCCATCGTTGGATCAATGCTCCATGCTGGAGAAGCAATTGTGTAAGATGGTTCTTACGGTGCGTGGGCGGCAGTGGAGTGAGAAACGATAGAGATGGGGAGTAGGGGATGGGTGGTGATTTGGATTTGTGGTTCTTCTGGTAGGTGTTGGACAATGATAAAGATGGGTGACTTTTATGTTGCAAATAAACAAAAAAAAAGTGTTTTGAACTAATCACAAAAAGGTCCCTAGATTTAGCCAACAGTAAAAAAAAAAATGTCACGTAAGCAATCTATTAGTGGATTAATGAAACTAAAGACAATGATCAATTCGATTAATTATCTTAAATAGAGTGACTAAATTGATAAAAAAAATTATAGTGACTAAAATAGGAACAACACTATTTTAGGTTATTGGCATAATTGTATGTGTACTTTGTTTATAATAAATTATTTTTATAATTGGGGGTGGAGAATGGGTTGCTTGGGATCAAATCCAAACCTTCATGCCTACAACATAATACCCTTGTCATTAAGCTAAAAGGTTGTTAGCTTATAATAATATTTTTAAAATATTATACATTTATATAAATTATTATTTATGAAAATAATAAATTATGGGGGTGCTTGATAAATAGAGTTTTGGGTCTTTTTTAACTAATTTGGGCACAAATGGAGGACTGGATAGACAAACCTTCGAATTGCAGTGTAACACTAGAACGGCGTAAATGTGCAAGTGTACACAATCGTAACAAGTAATAAAGTGACAAGTAAATGTCGAGTTATCGTACCCACAGGGACTATAAAAAGAATTATTTATGAAATTAATTTAAAAACACTTTGGTGAGAAAAATAATTTTGGGTTGAACAGGGTGATTTAAAAACTAAGATTTTAAAACTAAATAAAACAATTTAAATAAAAGGAAAAGTTTTGATGCACGATTTCAAAAAGATTTAATCAAGATGATATAATTGTGTTGGATTAATTATATTTTTTTAACTCAGAACTATTAAATTCATGCTTATGCTGTTACGAATAAATTCATGGAAACTCAGAAAAATTGCTGACTATTGCTCATACATACTTATTAAATTAACTAATCTCTTGCATGTGCCCATGTCAATTCAAACAATTAATTCAATTTAATAAACATATAAAAGATTATGTGAAGTAACAAGGTAGCCATACCTTGTAACAATTTAATCACAACAATCTTGCAAGTTATGCAAGGCATACATATTGCCAAATACAATGCTAATTTAATTTTCAGCTAACTTAGAAGAATGAAACATGCACTGATTAAGTACTGTGTCCATTAACTACAATTTCAATCCGTTTAAACAATTAATTCTTTAGTTATCTAACAAATTTAATGCAAGAATAACTTAGGCATGATTCTACTTAATCAAGCATTTTTACCGAGGCCTATAACAGCATAAACACAATTTTAATAATTCAAGCAGGCAAAATATAATCAACCCAACACGAATTAAATTCAAGCTAAATTGATTAAAATAACCATTTCAACAACAATAATATTCATAGATATGTTCATCATAAAAACAATAGAAATTAAAAAGATAGGGAACAAGAAGGCAAATCCAGTGTTTCTCCGTGGCTTTGACCAATGCTCCGTTCTTCGTCTCCGTTGTCTTCGCCGAGCAAGGCTTCTATGAATCCTTGATTACTGTCCAAGATGGCTGAAGAACACCTCTTTTCCAAGAGAGAAAATCGGCACAAGAGGAAGGGGGAATGGAATGGAAAAATGGAAGAGAAAATGTTGAGAGAAGAGAAGAAAGGATGAGAGAATGTTGTGAAGTGAGGGATGATTGAAATGAGCAGCAAGGGGTGGCTTTTATAGCTGAGGAGGGCTGCTAAAATAGCAAACTCAGCAGCCAAGAGACCCCCCACATGGCCAGCCACACACATGGCAAGGTTGAAGGTTTCAACCTTACTAAAAATAGGTTGGGGCAAATCTACAAAGCCTAAAATAAAGGTGGGGTTTGAACGCAATTTAGAGGTTTTTCAAGGGGATTTTTGCAAGCATATTTAATCAGCTAAATTGCTGATTTGGGTCACCCTATGGCCGGTTCTGGTCAGCCCAATTAGTGGCTGGTTCGGCTCACTCCGTTCGGTTCAACCAGTGCGGTTTACTAGGCCCTTTCTTCATAATTAATTAAAATTAATTTATTTAACCTAAATTAAATAGGGAATAAATTAAAATTAATTTAATTATGAATTAATACACATTTTTGGACCTTCTTGGGCTGGAAATTAATTCACCTCGATACTCCAAATTGCTTCTCGGTTTTGTTCTTCTCGTAGTGTCCGCTGGGCCATTTTTCGCCGATTGTGCAATTCTGTCAAAAATAACCAAAATTAATCAAAATTAACTATAAAATTAATTAAAATTCATCATGTTCATATTTTTAACACAATTTAATTATTTTATAATATTTAATTATTTTTTCGACAAGAATTAAACCGGATTTCCATGAATTTAAGTTAAAAAGGGCATGAAAAAGTATATAAATTTTTGTATTTCCACACCCCCAAACTTAATTCATTGCTCGTCCCGAGTAATGCACAAATTTTGAAAAGAATTTCTTGGAAACACTTTGAAAACCTTCTTCAGAACAACAATTTTCTCAAAATTATGAATTTGATATACTTATGCTCAAAGAATAAGAAATTTGATCATTATGCTACTCAAGTGTTCATATTATTCAAATTAATCTCAACAATTATTACAATAGCAAAATTAGACTAAATGCTTCTTAATAAAGGCATGTTAATTCCTACCAATTCAATTTTTAATACTTTATTCAAGAATAAGCTGCAATCATTAAGCTTAACTTATGTCTTCATAGGTTGAACAAAGCAACTTCTCTCCACTAATGTAGGTAACTTTGGAACTTCGAATCAATAGGTCTTTAACAAGGTTGTAACGTGGCTGGGCTTAGGGGTAGGTAAAAAAAAGATAGATAAATTTCGACTAAAAACCCTAAACTAAGTGTAAATCGAACCTGTAACACCCTCTAACCCCAAACTGTCATCGGAATAGGGTTACAAGGCATTACCGGATACAAATAAACCTTATTATAAAAATCTGAAATAATTGCAAAATTATACTCAGATTAATGTTAACTACCCTTATCGGGGTCTACGGATCTATTATGATTCGTAAAAGTGGTTAGGATTCGAATCCCAACTTAACAGACACTCGAAAATTTTTCTATTTTTAATCAATGTCACACGCCTGTGTAACCTTATAACACGGCCGTGTTGGTCCATACACGCCCGTTTCTTGATCCCGTGGTGCATTCTGCCAAATTTGACATGACCATGCCACACGCCCATGTGATTGGGCCGTGTCTCGCTCACAGCTTAGGTACGCCCGTGCCCTTACCTCGTGGCCGAATCTGACTTGTGCGCACGGCTTCAAGGCACGCCTATGTGCTAGCCGTGTACCTCACACGTTCTGGACAGACGCCCGTGTGCCAACCTATGTAGGCTCTATATGAGTTTTGAATACTAACCTAATGTCCCTAGCACACTTCAAGCCAATTTCAAACTAATATTAATACTCAACTAATTCAATTTACAAGCATTACAACCCATTAATCAAAGTGAGCTATATCTTATGGCCAAAACAATTGATAAATACACAAAACACCAAATCCCTATACATGCCATAGACTTACGAGATTTATTATTACCTTTACCTCCCATAATAACATGATAGTGTGATGACATCTCCAACGATCTCCAACCCGAGCTAACATTCAACCCTAAAGAGATGGAAAGAAAGGGGAGTAAGCTTCAAAGCTCAGTAAATTTATATGCAAATAATAATAAGCAAGTAATAACTCGTTTGAATTAATTCTTAAAATTTTGTTTTCAAAGTGGTATAATCACCATTTTGCTTAAATACACTTTTTACCTATGTTCCCATTGAGCTGTCTTTTGGAGTCACTGCAACTAAATTATTTATTTCTTGAGCTACAGAGCTCCGAATTAAGTTCCGTAAATGTTACCTGAAACTAGACTCATATATCTTATTACCATAAAATTTTCATAATTTTTGGTCTAGCCAATTAGTATAGTTTATTCATTAAAGATTCCCCTGTTACTCCACTCGATAGTTCTGACCTTTCTCTACTAAAAATCAATTATCTCATTATACAGAACTCAGATAAGGTTCATGTTTGTTTCCTTTGAAACTAGATTCACTAGGAAGTTCATACATATAAATTACACTCCATAATCATTTTTATACAATTTTTAGTGATTTTCCAAAATCGGAACAGGGGATCTCAAAGTTCATTCTGACCCTGTCACAGAAAACTTTAAATACATCCTATTCTGTAAATCTTTCATTTAAACAATTTCTTTCATGTGAAATAGACTCAATAAGCTTTAATTAAATATATCATTCAGCTTCTATTCAATTTACACCATTTTTAATGATTTTTCAAAGTCACATGTCTGTTGTTGCTCAAAACTATCTTATAGCTAATTTTACTCTTTTATGTTTTCTTTGTAATATTTTCATTTATACTCATATAACACCCAACATGTCCATAGCCAACCATTTCAATGTATACTTATTGTCAAATATTTACAAATATTAATAATAGCACTTACTCCATATCATCCTTACCACAAATTCGATCATACATTGAGCAAGAGCATATTGTTCGTAAACATACACACATATATACCTGCACTCATTTATCACGTAATAAAACCCATCCAATAAAGTTTCACATATATGCTTGTGCTCAATTGTACACATAATCACATGCTTTCTCATCTTATTTATTCGTCAATTTACCCGTTGAACCATTTGCAATACTAAAGAATACACAGAAGCTTGCACATATGTGCCATATGAATACGTAGCCGGAGCTACCACTGAAATGTAGCCGAAGCTACCACTGAAATGTAGCCGAAGCTACCACTTATCACTGAAGTATTCCTAAGGTTCAACCAGGATTTCATTTAATTACTCAGTATTACTTTCACTATTCATTCAATGATTCAAATAATCAGATTCAATTGATTTTTCTCTTTCCTCATAATTACCCCTATTAACGTGACTCGAACTTTGACGGATACACGGATCCACTTGACATATCAGAATGGCGACCAATGCCTCATCGGCATAGCCGAAGTGAAGTGGCTACCAAAGCCTCATCGGATAGTTTGAAGTAAATCAAATCTATGGCACACCAAGTACCTCATCGGCTGAGCCGAAGCAAAGTGGCTACCAAAGCCTCATCGAAACTATCCGAAGCAAATCTATGGCACACCAAGTGCCTCATCGACTCGAGGTCGAAGAATCTCTGAACTGTTCTGATCCTATGGCATGCCAACTATATCCACTGAGCCCGACTAGTTAATAGGGTATTAGAAACACATATCATTTCACTTCCACTTTCAATTAAATGTAATCATTCAAATTCAATCATAATAGCATTTCAAACTCAATTTGCTTCAAAATCACATAATCATACATTTCCACATATATATAAATATACATATTCAACAATTAAATCTTGATCATATTCAATTCAATTCATATACCATTATTTTTCTAAATTTCATTTCCAAATAAATAAATCTTTTCTATCACACTTTCGGATCAAAACCAAATATACCTTCTCATTTTCAGATCAATAAATATCACATATATAATAATTTAAAAATACATAAATTTATTTAAACACAAGTGCTTTATTTACATATAAACTTACCTGGTCAATTTACAGAAATTGTAGGAAATTCAGTAATTTATTAGCTATTTTCTCTTTTCCACGGCTTCCTTGAGCTCTTAATCTATAATATAAAATTTTCCATTCATTAGTGTCTCATTTAATTACAGTTTATGCCTTTTAATTTTTGAAATTACACTTTTACCCTAAACTTTACAATTTTTACAATTTAGTCCCTGATCAATTAACCCATCAATTGAACTTCTTTTCCTCAATTAACACATTATTCTATCATTATAAACTAATATGTACTCTTTAGCATTCATAATTTCAGTAACAACCTTAATTCTAAACCTTTTTCACAATTAGGTTCTAAAATCAATTTCTATTAAAATTCACTTAATAAATTCATCATGTAATGGATATAAAGCTTCAAATTCATGATAAATTATCATAAACATAAATCACTCATCCATGGAAACTTCCAATGTCACCCACAAAATCAAAAACTAATGAATTCAATAGGTGGACCTAGTTGTAAAAGTCACAAAAACATAAAAATTACAAAGAAAAAGAAAAAATTGAACTCACATGGTGCAAAAATGTGAAAAACCAGCTTTGGAGGTCTGCCATGGCGTTTTTGCTGAAGAGAAATGAAGAAAAATGAAGAATTATCTAGATATTTAACTTAGTCCAACTTTTAACCATTTAATTTTTACTTCTTTTCCAATTTTACCCCTTGTTCACACCTAATTTCAATATTTCCTGCACACATATGCCGTCCAGCCTAATAATAGAGGTTTATTTTCCTATTTAGTCCTCTTTAATTATTACCTAAGCTATTTAATCACATTTCACAATTTTGCACTTAATTCAATTTAGTCCTTTTTACCTAATTGACTACCGAAACCTTAAAATTTCTTAACGAAACTTTAATACTAACTTATTAACACTTCATAAATATTTATAAAAATATTTATGAATCGGTTTATAATTTCGAGGTATCAATTCTCTATTTTCAAAACTAATTATTCTAATAATTCTTCTAAAACACAAAATTCACTAATTCAAAAATATTTCTAAATTCATACTTAACTCATAAATTCTAATTAATAAGTTTTTCAAACTTAATTGTCGGATTTAGTGATCTCAAATCACTATTTCCGACACTACTGAAAATTGGGCTGTTACAGAACCTTCAGAAATTTTTACCTTCAATCACCAACTTTCACATGCTCTTTTTCAAATATATGTGCTCTTTCTTTTCTTTTTTTTCTTTTCTCTTTTTTTTCTTTTTATTGAGCACTTGCTTTCTGCATACAAATTTTGAGCATTTGATATTTCTTCTCAACTCCCCCAAACTTATTGTCAAACGATATTCTTGAATAACACTGAGTCTAGTGTTTGGGACAATTTAAAGATAATTAAGAGAAACGTGATAGGCTAAATTTGTATAGGTTCCAAAAATTAGGCCATACAGTCTCAAAGTTGGGTTTCAAAGGATAAAATTTACCATGGTGGGCTTGAAAGGCTCAAACGATCCAAACAATAGTTGCCTAAATCATTTTCAATGTTCCATGCTTCCTAGGATTTCGCCTCAAGAAACTACTAAGTCAATTCTAAAGACTTCAACTTTCATGCATACCTAACTTTCCTAAAGAGATAAAAATTTTATAGTATGAAGTTGCATACTTTATTAAAAATACATTCATGTCATCATTAAGCTACATAATAATTTATTGAAAAAAATAGAACTTTATTCATACTCAAGTTTAGCATACTTAACAAATTTCAAATTTATTGAACAGAAAATATACCCTAATCATAATTAAAAGAAAAAAAAATTATTCTGGGTGAAAATAATTTCAAATTTCGGTCCCCCCAACTTAAAATGAACAATGTCCTCATTGTTTAAAGTAAATAGATACTAAACACTAGGTAAGAATTCAGAAAAGAGGAGGTGAGTCAATATGACTGCTTAAGTACCAAGCTCTTTCTAAATCCAATCCTAGACATGTATATATCTATTGCCACACTTTATACTTTATGACTTGTCCATATTTATTCAGGATTTCCTTCTCTTGTTTTATTATGCAGAAATAAAAATTCCTAATTAATCCTAATCCTAACTTAACCTAATAAATAAAAAATAAAATAAAGTAGAGATCCCTCCCTTTTATTTATTTGCAGATCCTTCCAACTTGGACTCATCTTTTGCTTCATCATTATTGCCTTTGCATGAATCGCTTCGCTCCTTTTTTCGAGAGTGGAGTCCATGGCTCAAATATGAAATCTGGAAATTCAGGTACAAAAATAAATGGGTCATTGTATATTATCTGGAAAGCACTGCGAAATGAGTCATCCCTTATTTTTTAGTATCTCCAATATGCTTGTTGCTGCCATTGCATGTGTTGCATTAAGTCCATCAAATTTGACAGCTCATCTCGAAAGTCTGGGCTAGGCGACTGAGCTCTAAACATTGGAGTTCCAGCATCAGATTCATCTTTAGGCTCCACTGGGTCCACCTTATCAGGGACTTCAAATGATTGCATCGTGGGATCTTCTTCTTCATCAGGGTCCTCAGGTTCTTCACTTTCTTCAACTCGTTGTTGCAGAACTGAGTCTCCGGCTACTCGATAGAGGTCCCAATCTGTAATTGTGCCTTGGGTGTACCCTGTCTTCTTTACATTGGCAAGAATTTCCGCTTTCGAGCACAGAATAGTTATTGTGAATAGAAAGTAAGCAGGGCCTGTAACACCCCGAATATTTTTACAGTAAGATATTATCCTTGATATAGTTAAGTAAGGAAATAAAGTGATAAAAAGAGAAATTTTGAGCTATGTCAACAAAATCTATATAGGAAGTATATTATGATGTATTAATCCAAGAAAGGACTAAATCGTAAAAGTGAGAAAAAGTCTTGTGGCCCAAGAGTAAATACTCAAAATTTAAGGGGTTAAAGTGTAAATATGGAAAATTTGAAGGACCAATAGTGCAAATATTTTAAGGATGGAATGATCTAGAAACTAAGGAAAATGGATGAATTAGGACCAAATTGAATAGGAGAATAATTATGAAGGACTAAATCGTAATTTTACCAAATTAAGTGATGACTCAAGGATGGAATTTTAAAAGATCATGAAGGGCAAAATAGTCAATTAGAAGTAGAGAGAAATCTAGAAGGTAATGATGATGTGATGATATTTTATAATTATTTAATAAGATAAATATTACTTTATTAATATTTTAATAAGATATTTTATTATTTTATTATTTTATTTAGTATATATATGTGTGTGGAAAGTAAGAAAGGGAGGAAAAAAAAACACATCAATCCACCATTTTTCATGCACCAACGTGAGAGGAAGAGAGAAAGAGAGAAAGTTTTACTTTCTTTACAATTTGGTCCTTCCACCAAAAATTCACCAAATTTACCTAGAAATCAAGAGAATTTTCATAGCTACCAAAGAGAAAAATGTTAAGGAGACTATGGGGAGTTAGAATATCAAGTTGGATTCAAGAAATAGAAGCTGGAAGAGAGAGAAAAATCAAGTTAAAGATTGAAATCAATGAGACAAGGTAAGTATATCAAGATTTCAATATATTTTTAAGTTTGATATTATTGAAAAAGCATGGAAAAGATGTTAAAGTAGAGTTTTCTTATTTATGGTTCTATGTTTTTGATATATTAATGAAGAGAAATAAGAGAAAGTGATGGGAAATATTGTAGAGAAAGGAAATAAGAGTGTTATAAACTTAGTAATTAATATCTTGCATTAAAACAGTTTTGGACAGCAGTAGTAAGCTAACTTTGAAAAATCACCAAAAATGGTAGAAACTGAATTAGAAGTTGAATAAGACATGCAATTAAATCTTGTTGAGTCTATTTTCATATAAAAAAAACAGAACAAGTAAATGAACTCTGTATTATGAGATATTTATATTTTTGTGAGACTGATTCAGAATGATTTCGGGATCCACTGTTCTGACTTGGAAAAATCATTAAAAATTGTATAAAAATGATTATGGGACATAATTTATATGGTTAGATTCTTTAATGAGTCTATTTTTATAAGAAATAAACAATAACATCATTTGAATTCTGTACAAAGAGATAATTAAATTTTACCGAAGAGTGGTCAGAACTGTCAAATAGTAAAATAGGGGAGAATTTAATAAATAAACTGTACTAAATGGATAAACCAAAAATTATGAAAATTTTATGGTAAGAAGATATGTGAGTCTAGTTTCAGGGAAAATTAGTGGATCTTAATTTGGAGTTCTGTACCTCAAGATATAAATAATTTAGTGACTATGACTCAAATGGACAGCTTTGAAAATACATATAAGTAAATAGTGAAAGTTTTGATAATGTTACTCATAAGCATGTTATATAAATTAAGGATGTGGAATGGAGTGGAGGAGGAGAAAATATGTATGAATATTTAGTTGGCATGGTTAATTTGCAAGTTGTAGACTCAAGGACTAAATTGAATAAAGGTAAAACTTTATGGGCAATTTTGTAAAAATGTCAAAAATAATGAAATCGCATGAAATGGATTATTTTATTATTTAAATTATGAAACTGTATGAAATTATTAATATAGTTCAAGACCGGGGAAAAACATGTTTTAGGGATTAAATTGAAAAGTGTTGAAATTATGGAAAAATTCTGATATTTTATAGAATTTATGGGCTATTATCAATATGTATGATGATAACGGTTGGAAATAAGGATTAAATTGCAAGAATTTATTTTTCTGGGCCTAAGGGTAAAATCGTTATTAATTAAAGATTTAGGGGCAAAATGGTAATTTTTCCTAGATCATTAATTGAATGTATTAGAATATAGAATAAATGAAAACGATGACTAAATTTATTATAAAAAAATCCGGATGACTCAAATACGAGACTAGAATATGGAAAGAAAAATGACATTTATCATGACATGTACATATGTAATTACCTTTGAGACGTTGATACAAGGAAATTAAGTATGTTGAGACGAATAATATATCCAAATAAAATACGTCGAGAAAAAAAAATATGTTTGGGGAAAAATATGTCTAATTTTAAGTGGTTCGAAATATATAAATGTTAGATTGTTAAATAAAATATTTGATAAATAAATAAATAACTCTAGTAATGCTCCGTAACTCTAATCCGGTGTTAGATTCGGGTTAGGGGCGTTACAGTATGTGCATATAGAATTTGATTTATATTAAGTTTGATATGAATTATTATCGGAATAAATATAAGTGAAATATATGGAAATTACGGTACATGAAATTATAATATAATGAAATAAATGATTTTAAACGGTAAGAGAATGTTACTTATAAGCATATTATATAAAATATGCGTAAGTATACTAACAATGTTGATTGATGCTAAGACAAGTGCCAAGCTATTGATTGAATGATAATATAATTATCTATATGATGCATTGAATCGATAAGTATTTAACGGAAATTTTTGCTAAATGATATATAAATCCGAGTAATGCTCCGAAACCTTATTTCGACAACGGATACGGGTTGGGGTGTTACAGGGCCAGAATGTCTAGCAGCACAATTTCGAATTTCTTTCAGGATGATCTTTCCCACATCAATGGTCTTACCCGTCAAGATCGAGTATAGTAAGACCATTCGCTCCAATGAAATTGTAGTCCCATGTGAGCTAGGCAAAAGGCTAAAACGGATCAAATAGAACCATACCTTTGCAATAGGTGTTAAGTATTCTCTTCGACAAGTGTGGGTTCCTTGTTTTGACACAGTCCAACTGGAACCTTCAACTGTAAGCTCTTCGAGAATTTCTTGCAGAAATTCCAGCTTGATATTGCTCATCAAAGATGAATACTCATCGTTCTCGAAATAAGGTAACTCAAAGAACTCATTAATAGCATTCAAATTCATAGGTACCTTGATTCTGCAAACAGGGACTTCTATCATCTCGCTTGAAGTTAAATTTGCGTAAAACTCACGAACTAGCTCTTCATCCGCACTAGGTCTCTTTTCACAAGACAATTCCCAATTGAAAACTTCAGCAATTTGATGAATACGTGCCATGAAGTCTTTGTAATTGCTCTCCTTCAGTGTGAAGCCTTTCTCAGGATGCATCAGTTGATTTTTGTAGATACTTTCGTATCTTACTTTAGCTTCAACACAATGGAATTTGCTTTGTGTTTCGTCGATTTGAGCGAAGGCATGAGTTCTCTTGCGAGGCATAATTGACCTAGACATGAGATGGAAAAAATAAAATTTATTCTCCCAAAAATTTCAATCATAAAAATTATTAATAATTCAAATAATTGAAAATTTAAATAATTTAAATAAATTAAAATTTTAAAAGGGAAATTAAATCTTACCACCTTTTTGCAAAAATATAAGAACTCTAAATAAAAATACTTGTGAAGAAAAAGATGACAAATTAAAAGGAGGAGGGCTGAAGAATTGGCTAAGGTTAGGTGAATGGTTGTGCCGCACAAGTGCTTGGTGCACGGGCTAGAGGACTGGCTTGGCAAGCAGTGGCACGTAGCAAGCAGCAGGGGGGTTGGCTTGGCAGCAAGCTGAATGCAGGCGTGTGGAGCCTCGCGCACAAGAGCTGGGACGTGCGTGCGGAAGCCTCGTCGAGCAGGCCTGGGCACTGGTGCGTGATGCGGCCTGGGCAACAACTGGATGTACGCGCAGGTGAGGCGCTGGAGTAGCAGATGCGTGTGCTGAAACGTGCCTAGGCAGCTGCTGGGTGCTTGCCGACTGGGCTACTGGAGCTGTTTGCCGACTAGGCTGCTGGAGCTAGGGGTGTTGCGGCATAAGGATGGGTTGGTGTTTATGAATGGTTTTTTGGGTGATGAATGAATGGGAGGTATAAGGTGGTATATATAGCATGATCAATAGGAATTAGAGTAGAACTCTTAATATAATTTAATAATTAAAAAATAAGAGTTTAATTCTAATCCTACTCATGTTTAACAACAATTAATAATTGAATAAAAGCATATAAAATTATCAATTGCTATTAATTATTTAAGATAAACATAAAATAAAACTAAAATTAAATTAATCCTAAATCTAATCTAAGTTGATAAAAATTAATACAAATTATAATGAATATAATCATATATTAAAGTTTATCATATTATTAATAATAGTAAAAATATTAAAAATATTTATTCTAGATGCTTTTTGAAAATATTTACAAAGAAAAGCACCTAGTTTTCATTATTTACAAAAACAGTAATCAAATTTTAAAAACAATTCAATTAAGTCCCTAGACTTAATGAAATTTAAAAAATGAGTTGCAAATTAAAAATTGGATCAAATTGACCCTTTTATTTGAAAAACAAAAATTTATTTTGTTGATTAGGGAATAATTTCTTGGAAAATTATGTTAAAATAAATTCCCAGGAAATATTGGAGGGGTCACAAATGGTCCCACTTACGTTCCAACCTCCTAGACAGAATTTATTTAAACATACTAAACCCGAAAAATAGACCCTCAATCATTTATGAAAAAAAACGAAATATTAAATATCTGATAAAACGAACGAGATGTTATCCCGTTCGATTTTATCCCCCCAATAGTGTTTCAAACGTTGAGCATTAACTCGGAAATTACCTTCCTTACCTGGGAGTTCAACAACTCCGTATGGATAGACTTGGTGAATCGTAAATGGACCAGACCAACGTGATTTTAGCTTACCTCGAAAGAACTTCAATCTAGAGTTGAACAATAATACTTGCTGGCCTGCTTCAAATTCTCGAACTCGGATGTGTTTATCATGCCATTTCTTGAGTCTTTCTTTGAGTAGTTTGGCATTTTCATACGAGAACATTCGGAATTCTTCTAACTCGTTGAGTTGGAACATCCGTTTTTCTTTCGCGAGCTTAGGATCTAAGTTAAGTTGTCGAAGCGCCTAATAAGCTTTGTGCTCTAACTCCAGGGGTAGATGACATGCTTTCCCAAAGACCAGCCTATAGGGTGACATCCCTAAAGGTGTCTTGTATGCTGTTCTGTAAGCCCATAAAGCGTCATCTAATCTTTTGGACCAATCTCGTCGGTTCGGGCAAACTACCTTCTCGAGTATGCCTTTGATCTCCTTACTTGCCAGTTCAGCTTGCCTATTCGTCTGCGGATGGTAAGCTGTTGCAACCTTGTGTTTCACTCTATGCTTGTCTAACAACCATTTCAACCACTTGTTCACAAAATGGGACCCTTCATCGCTGATAATGGCTCGTGGGGTTCCAAATCTTGTGAACACGTGTTTCTGCAAGAACTTCATTACGACCTTCGCATCATTTTTCGGATATGCCTCTGGCTCGACCTACTTGGACACATAGTCTACTGATACCAATATATACCTGTGACCAAAGGACAGAGGAAAAGGCTCAAGAAAATCAATACCCCAAACATCGAATAATTCGACCTCAATGATGTTTGTTCGAGGCATCTTATTTCTATTGGTGACATTCCCAGCTCTTTGACATCGGTCACAACCCTTTACATACACATATGCATCCTTGAAAAGTGTTGGCCAAAAGAATCCAGCTTGTAAAACTTTGGTCGCAGTACGAGTACCTCTGAAATGTCCCCCACTCGGAGCTGAGTGACAGTGGTATAAAATCTTCGGTATTTCTTCTTCTGCCACGCATCTCTTGATCATTTGATCTGCATACTTTTTAAATAGATATGGCTCTTCCCAGAAATAGTACTTCACATCGTGAAGAAACTTTCTCCTTTGTTGATACGTCTTATCAATTGGTATCAAACCACAAGCTAAAAAGTTAGCAATATCGGCAAACCAAGGGGTATTATGGACGTGATTTACCTTAAGTATATGCTCATCTAGAAAGGTCTCATGAATCGGTATAAGTGGAGAATTTCCTTCTTGTGGCTCCAATCTGGACAAGTGATCTGCTACTTGGTTTTCTACTCCTTTACGATCTTGAATTTCCAAATCAAACTCTTGGAGTAAAAGTACCCATCGAATCAACCTCGGCTTAGCGTCTTTCTTGGCAAGTAAGTACTTGATTGCCGAGTGGTCTGTATAGACAGTCACTTTGGTACCTACAACGTAAGATCAAAACTTGTCGGAAGCAAACACAATAGCAAGTAACCCTTTTTCTGTTACTGTATAGTTTAATTGAGCTCCTGTAAGAGTCCGGTTTGCATAGTAGATGGGATGAAAAACTTTGTTCCTTCATTGGCCCATGACAGCTCCTATAGCGAAGTCACTTGAGTCACACATCAGTTCAAATGGCAAGTCCCAATCTGGTGTGACGATTATGGGTACCGTGACTAATCGACTCTTCAAATCCTTAAAAGCACTTAAGCATTCATCATCGAACTTGAATGTTGTGTCCTTCTCTAATAATTTGCACAAAGGTTTTGCAATTTTGGAAAAATCTTTGATAAACCATCGATAAAAACCGGCGTGGCCCAAA
Organism: Gossypium stocksii; assembly: GCA_020496765.1. Lineage (NCBI taxonomy): Eukaryota > Viridiplantae > Streptophyta > Magnoliopsida > Malvales > Malvaceae > Gossypium > Gossypium stocksii. Next base: position 29,869,451 of record CM035626.1, on the reverse strand, counting down.
AAGCTCCTAACACCCTTTACATACTAAAAAGTCATCCATGAAAACTTCCAAAAATTTCTCAACCATGTCAGTGAAAATAGACATTATACATCTTTGAAATGTAGCAGGTGCATTACATAAACCGAATGGCATGCATCTAAATGCAAATGTACCGTACAGGCAGGTGAATGTGGTTTTGTGTTGATCTTCCGGTGCTACCGTAATCTAGTTGTACCCTGAGTATCCATCGAGAAAACAGTAGTAATCTCAGCCCACGAGTCTATCCAGCATCTGGTCTAAGAACGGCAAAGGGAAGTGATCCTTCCTAGTTGCCTTGTTCAGCTTCCAGTAATCGATACAGATTCTCTATCCCGTAACTGTTCTAGTCGGTATCAACTCATTGTTCTCATTCTCTATGACTGTGATACCTCCTTTCTTTGGTACGCACTGGACCGGGCTTACCTATGAACTGTCTGAGATGGGGTAAATGATACCCGCATCTAACCACTTGATAATCTCTTTCTTCACCACGTCCTTCATTATGGGGTTTAGCCTTCGTTGTCCATCGATCATCCCTTTTTCACCATCTTCTAGGATAATCTTGTGCATGCATATAGATGGACTAATACCGCGAATATCGGCTATGGTCCATCTGATAGCCTTATTGAATTGTTTCAGAACTAAGATAAGTTTCTCTTCTTGCTCAGTAGTTAATTTTGCTAAAACAATCACAGGTAGAGTAGAAACGTTACCTAAATAAACGTATTTTAAATGAGAAGATAATACCTTGAGTTCTAATTTAGGTGGCTCCTCGATTGACGCTTTTGGTTGAATATATTCCCTCTTTTCTAATTCCAAAGACTCAAAATAGGATTGCGGATTAAATCCCCTTTGATTAGCTTCTAGCAAAGCTAAGTATTCATCCTCCTCTTCATCACTTGTAGGGTCTGATGTCAGAATTCTTTCCAGTGGATCTTCAACAGAGTTGAGTTCCTTCTCTACTACTAAATCCTCTAAATCGGATACTGCAGAACAATAATCAACTGTGTCAGGAAATCGCATTGACTTAAAAACATTAAATGTTACCTGATCGTCCTGAACACGCATAGTAAGTTCGCCCTTCTACACATCAATGAGTGTTCTCCCGGTTGCTAAGAACGGTCTTCCTAGGATAATTGGTACTTCTTTGTTTGCTTCAAAATCTAATATTACAAAATCAGCAGGAAAGATAAACTTATCCACACGTACCAATACGTCCTCGATTTTTCCTTCTGGATGTGCTAAGGATCGATCTGCTAGCTGAAGTGTAGTCGTAGTCGGTCTAACTTCACCTATCCCCAACTTCTTAAATATCGACATAGGCATCAAGTTGATACTTGCGCTCAAGTCACATAGTGCCTTACCACAGTATGTTGCTCCAATATTTCATGGTATGGTAAAGCACCTAGGATCCTTCAGCTTAGGGGGTAATTTGTCTTGAAGATATGCACTGCATTCTTTCGTTAGGGCTACCGTCTCAAATTCTCCAAGTCTTCGTTTCTTGGATAGGATATCCTTCATGAACTTGACATAATTTAGCATTTGCTCAAGTGCTTCAACCAACGAGATATTAATGTGAAGTTGCTTGAGTACGTCAAGGAACTTCTTGAATTGGACCTCCTGTTTCTGCTTCTGGAGTCTTTGAGGGTAAGGTGGTGGAGGTTTATATACTAGAACTGGTACTGGTTGATTCGTCTTTGGCAGTAATTCTGCACCTAACGGAGTGGTTAGTTGATCAGAATTAACGGGTTCTGAGGTTACTTTATCAGGTCTTGGAGGTTCTGGTTCAGGTGGAACTAGAACTTCAACACTCGGTTGAATTTCTTCCAAATCTTGAGCTTTAGCATGCTCCTTCTCTACTTCGACAATGTTGGGCTCTATCGTTTTTCTGCTCCTCAATGTTAGTGCTTTACAATGCTCCTTTCCTGGATTTCTCAGATTCTCCGTATCACTAGGTAGAGTACCTTATGGACGGTTCCTGAGTTCAGTAGCAAGCTGGCCCACTTGATTATCCAAATTCCTTAGAGTGGCATCATTCTTTGCCATTTATGCCTTCAATAGATTCTCTAAGCTATTGGATGATTCAGCTTGAGCTGGTTTCTGAGCTTGTTGTGAAAAACTAGGCGGCTGGGTCGGTCTAGGTTGGGCGTAATTGTTGCTGCCCCCAGCCCCTTGGTTATTCTAGGAAAGATTGGGGTGATTTTGCCACAATAGGTTGTAAAAGTTGGATTGCAGTCCCTGCCTCCCTCGGTTCTGGTTCTGATTACCTATGTAGTACATGGATTCTGGGTTTGATGGACATTCTTTAAACACATGTCCTTCCCCACAATAGACGCAGGCTATATTCTCAAAGTGATTAGGTGGCTAGGCTACAAAACTATTAGATCCATTAGTGTTAAGATTCTTTAACATCGAAGCTATTGATGATACCTGTGATGCGAGTGAAGTGAGAGCATCTACTTCATGTATTCCAGTGACTCGTCTTCCTGACGCTGCTCGATTGGTTGGCCATTGATAATTGTTACTCGTGATCCTCTCGATAATCTCATAAGCCTCATTATAAGACTTAGATAGGATGGCACCGTTAGCAGAAGCATCTACTACCATCCTTGTGTGAGCGTTGAGACCATTATAAAATGTCTCAAGTTGGATACAATGCGGAATTCCGTGATAAGGGCATTTTCGTAATAACTCTTTGAATCTTTTCCATGCCTCATACAAGGACTCATCATCCATTTGTTAGAAAGTAGTAATCTCATTTCTCAGCTTAGTAATCTTGCTAGGTGGAAAATACTTCAAAGAAATCTCTCTGCTAACTCTTGCCATGTAGAAATTGAGTTCGGTGGCAGTGAGTTTAACCAGGCTCGAGCTCTGTCCCTCAGTGAGTACGGGAACAACTTTAATCATAGTGCATCTTCGGGTGCTCCGGCTAGTTTGAAAGAGTCGCTCACCTCCATAAACAATCTTAAGTAAAGATGAGGATCTTCAGTAGGCATTCCACTGAACTGGCCTACTGTCTGAACCATCTGGAACATGACTGGCTTCAGCTCAAATTGTTGTGCCTCGATCTTGGGCCTTCTAATACCTAGATTAAGATTATTGAACACAGGCACGGCATACTATCGTAAGGCTCTATCCCTATCATCAGCAATAGGGATAGGATTTTGAGCAAGGTTTGCTCCGTTTCCTTGATTGATATCTCCAAAATTCATCTCTTCGGTCCTTCTTTGGTTCACTTGTCTTCTTCATTGTCGAAAGGTTCGTTCTATTTCAGGGTCCACAGGGAGTAAGTCAATAATCTGGTGAATACTCATAAACACCTGAAATATTCAAAGGAAAATTAAGTAAAATTGAACAGGAAAATAAATGAACCAAAATGTAAAAATAAATTCACAAATAATATATTTCAAAACAGTCCCCGGCAACGGCGCCAAAAACTTGGAACGGCATAAATGTGCAAGTGTACACAGTTGTAACAAGTAATAAAGTGACAAGTAAATGTCGAGTTATTGTACCCACAGGGATTGTAAAAAGAATTATTTATGAAATTAATTTAAAAACACTTTGGTGAGAAAAATAATTTTGGGTTGAACAGGGTGATTTAAAAACTAAGATTTTAAAACTAAATAAAACAATTTAAATAAGAGAAAAAGTTTTGATGCACGATTTCAAAAAGATTTAATCAAGATGATATAATTGCGTTGGATTAATTATACTTTTTTAACTCAGAACTATTAAATTCATGCTTATGCTGTTACGAATAAATTCATGGAAACTCGAAAAAATTGCTAACTATTGCTCATACATACTTTTTAAATTAAATAATCTCTTGCATGTGCCCATATTAATTTAAACAATTAATTCAATTTAATAAGCATATAAAAGATTATGTGAAGTAACAAGGTAGCCATACCTTGAAACAATTTAATCACAACAATCTTGCAAGTTATGCAAGGCATACGTATTGCCAAATACAATGCTAATTTAATTTTTAGCTACCTTAGAAGAATTAAACATGCATTGATTAAGCACTGTGTCCATTAACTACAATTTCAATCCGTTTAAACAATTAATTCTTTAGTTATCTAACAAATTTAATGCAAGAATAACTTAGGCACGATTCTACTTAATCAAGCATTTTTACCGAGGCCTATAATAGCATAAACACAATTTTAATAATTCAAGCAGGCAAAATATAATCAACCTAACACGAATTAAATTCAAGCTAAATTGATTAAAATAACCATTTCAACAACAATAATATTCATAGATATGTTCATCATAAAAACAACAGAAATTAAAAAGATAGGGAACAAGAAGGCAAATCTGGTGTTTTTCTGTGGCTTAAGGGGCATACCAGTGGTGGCCACGGTTAAAGAGGGCACTCAGCCCGAGCATTTAATGTGGGATCTATTTTAGACGACCTTTTAGATTAAATATGTAGGGGCGATATCACTCCTTCGCGACGAGGCATACCAGTGGTGGCTCACGGTTAAGGAGGGCACTCAGCCCGAGCATTTAACGTGGGATCTGTTTAAGACGACCTTTTAGATTAAATATGTGGGGGCCAGTTATGTCGATGCTAGGAGACGTGAGTTCCTTAATCTCACATAAGGGGACCATTCGGTGGCTGAGTTCTTGAGACTGAGCTGTTATGCGCGAGGCATGGTGGCAACTGAGTATGAGCGATGTGTCTGGTTTGAGGATGGTCTCTAGGACAATTTACGGGTTCTAATAACTCTTCAGAGGGAGCGGGATTTCTCAGCCCTAGTCGAAAGGGCGAAGATCGCCAAAGAGGTGAAGTGTACTGAACGTCAAAACTGAGACAGAGGGAAGGCTAAGAGGGATACAGAGCCTTCAAATTCTGGGATGAGGCCTAAGAAAAAGGTCAGGTCTGATGGGCCTGTAAGAGTTGGGCCTATTGTTGCACCTATTAGGGTGGCGATTTGTCAGTATTGGAATAGACGCCATCCGGGCGAGTGTTGGAGAGCTACTGGGGTTTGTCCTATATATGGGTCTATTGAGCATCGAGTTAAGGATTTTCTGTTGAAAGTTAATCAGATGCAAGCTCCAGCTACTAAGATTGCATAGCCGCCGAGAGTAGTTTAGCAGCCACCTAGGGGCCGAGGACAGGCCAGGGGTGGTAATGGCATGGGTTGAGGGCAAAGAGCACCGGGCAGAGGTGCTAGACCGACTGAGGTGAGGCAGCCTACATTGGTTTATGTTGTATGTCACTGTAAGGATCGAGATGCTTTGGACGTCATCACGGGTACATTATTAGTTTTTAATGTACCTTATTTTGCATTAATAGACATAGGCTCTACACACTCTTACGTAGCTAGTACTGTATCTGAAACCTTAGAGATTCTATATGAGAGCACTTCTAGTGAGGTAACAGTGGTGTGTCCATTGGGGCAATCTATTGGAGTTAGTAAAATGTTTAGAGACGTTCCGTTAGAGGTCCAAGGGACTGTATTTCTGGCTGATCTGATGGAGCTTCCATTTGGGGAGTTCGATTAGATATTGGTATTGATTGGCTGGTTAAACATCGTGTGAGTCTGAATTGTACTACGAAAAGAGTTATTTTGAGGACCGAGAAGGATAATAAGATAGTCGTGATTGGGGAACGATGAGACTACTTGACTAATGTGATATCTACATTGGTAGCAGAAAGGTTAATAAGGAGAGCATGTGAGGCATTCTTGGCCTACATCAGTGTTTTGGATTCTGTGGACTCTTCAGTTAAGGACATCCGAACTGTGAGAGACTTTCCAGATGTTTTTCCAGGGGAATTACCGAGATTACCTTCTAGTCGAGAGGTAGAGTTTGGTATTGAGTTGATTCCTGGTACAGCTCCGGTGTCTATTGCCCCTTACCGAATGGCACCAAAAAAGTTGACAGAACTTAAGGCTTAACTTTAGGAGCTGTTAGATTGTAGATTCATTCGTCCCAGTGTGTCTCTATGGGGAATACCTGTTCTATTTGTTAAGAAGAAAGATGAGACGATGAGAATGTGTATCGACTACCGCCAGTTGAATAACTTAACGATTAAGAACAAGTATCCACTTCTAAGGATATATGACTTATTTGATCAGTTCAGAGGGGCTTCTGTGTTCTCTAAGATCGACCTGCAATCGAGTTATCATCAGTTGAGGGTAAAGGAGGCTGATATGTATAAGACGGTGTTTAGGATTCATTACAGACATTACAAGTTTCTAGTTATACCTTTTGGGTTATCTTATGCACCAGCGGCATTTATGGACTTGATGAACCGTCTATTTTAGCCTTATTTGGATCGATTCGTGGTGGTGTTCATCGGATATTCTGGTGTTTTCTAAGTTTGAAGATGAGCATGATAAGCATTTTAGAGTTGTACTGTAGATTTTTTGAGAGAAACAGCTTTATGCGAAGTTCACTAAGTGTGAGTTCTAGCTCCGAGAAGTAACCTTTTTGGGGCATGTGGTGTCTGCTGAGGGGATTCGTGTTGATCCTCGTAAGGTTGAGGCTGTATTGGATTTGAAACAGCCAAAGAATGTGTCTAAGATTCATAGCTTTCTAGGGCTAGCAGAATATTATCAATGATTCGTAGAAGGGTTCTCTTTGATCGCAGCTCCGTTGACTAAGCTACTGCGAAAGGGAGTTCCTTTCGTTTGGACTGATGTACAGTAGGAGAGCTTTGAGAAGTTTGACTATTTTTACTCAGGCTCTTGTTCTGATACAGCCTAAGCCTGGTAAGGACTTTGTGGTATACAATGATGCATCACATATGAGTTTGAGTTGTATTTTGATGCAAGATGATAAGGTGGTGGCTTATACATCTCGACATCTCAAGACCCATGAGGCTAATTATCTGACGCACGATTTAGAGTTGGCGGTGGTAGTCTTCACTCTAAAGATCTGGAGGCATTATCTGTACAGTGAGAAGTGTACTATTTACACTGATTATTAGAGCCTCAAGTATCAACTCACTCATAAGAAGTTAAACCTTAAGCAACGTAGATGGGTTGAATTGCTTAAGGATTATGACTGCAGCATCGAGTATCATCCTGGTAAGGCTAACGTGGTGGCTGATGTGTTAAGCCGTAGGGTTATGACCAATCTGAGATTGATGTTCACTTGACTGAGTCTTTTCAATGATGGGATTCTATTGACTGAGCTGCAAGTGAAACCGACATGGATTGAGCAGATTAGAGGTAAACAGATGAGGGATAAGCATCTCGAGATACGATTCAGTCAGGTTAAGAGTGGTACTATGACGAATTTCGAGATTAACAATGATGGGGTATTATGTTTTCGAGGATGGATCTGCGTACCGAATGATGAGGATTTGAGACTGTTGATTCTGAGGGAAGTGCATAGTAGCCCTTATGCTATGCATTTCGGTGGAAACAAAATGTATCGAGATCTGCAAGAATTATATTGGTGGCCAGGGTTAAAACGTGAGGTTACTGACTTTGTTGCTTGCTGTTTGATTTGTCAGTAGGTTAAAGCTGAGCATCAGTTACCTTTAGGTTTGCTGCAGCCGGTTAAGATACCAATGTGGAAATAGGAGCAAGTAATGATGGAATTCGTTAGTGGGTTGCCTCTAACACCCACTAAGAAGGATTCTGTCTAGGTCATCGTGAATTGATTGACCAAGTTTGCATATTTCATTTTGGTCAGGACAGACTTCTCTCTACAAAAGTTGGCTAAGCTCTACATTTCGGAAATGGTGAGGCTACATAGGGTTCCTATCTTGATCATCTCTGATAGGGATCCTCGATTCACGTCACGGTTTTGGTAAAAGCTTTATGAGGCTCTGGGTTCAAGGTTAGACTTCAGTACTACTTTCCATCCTCAAACAGATGGTCAGTCAGGAAGAGTGATACAAATACTGGAGGACATGTTGAGGAGCTGTGTGATTGATTTTCGAGGTAGTTGGAAGGAATACTTACGGTTGCGGAGTTTGCTTACAATAACAGAAGGCACTGTATGGTTGTAAGTGTCGCACTCCCTTGTGCTGGACTGAGTTGGGTGAGCTATGTGTTCTGGGTCCGGAGTTGGTTTCTGATACTGAGGACAAGGTTCGTTTGATTCAAGATCATTTGAAGGCAGTTTCTGATAGGTAAAAGTCCTATGCTAATTTGAAGAGGAAGAACATCAAGTATTCTGTGGGGGACTTGGTTTTGCTTAAGGTTTTACCATGGAAGAAGGTTCTGAGGTTCAGTCGCAAGGGTAAGCTAAGCCCCCGGTTTATTGGGTCGTATCAGATTTTGAGACAAGTGGAGCCAGTTGCATATCAGTTGGAGTTACCTTCAGAGTTAGATCGTATACATGATGTTTTCCATGTCTCGATGTTGAGACGTTACCGCTCTTATCCCAGGCACATTATGCTTGTGGAGGAGATTGAGGTTAGGCCAGATCTAACTTTCAAGGAGAAGCCATTTCAGATCTTGGATCACGATGTTAAGGTTCTACGAAGAAAATCTGTCCCCTTAATGAAGGTGCTGTGGCGGAATCATAGCACTGAGGAGGCCACTTGGGAGCCGGAGGATTCGATGCGACAGCAGTATCCTCACATTTTCTGATCAGGTAAAATTTCGAGGACAAAATTTTTTTTTAGGGGGTAGAGTTGTAACGCCCCAAATTTTTGTTTATGTTTCTGTAATCATTTGACATAAATATCTGTCTGCTTCAATGGTTAAATGTTCTGGGTATGTGTGTGAGGTCCCAAGTTCAAACCATTCCTTTGACAAATTTTTGGGCTTTTACTGAATAAAGCCTTACATTTGGTTAACAGGTTTATAAGAATTTATTTATAAAAGTTTAACAGAATGGGCCTACTGGTCTGGTGGTTAAGGGGAGGATTGTTATGCATGAGGTCCTGAGTTCGATTCCTTACGTTTACAAGGGTTATTTTTGCCTTTAGTTGGTAAGAGTTTGAATTAGTTTCAATTCTAGTAGTGGAGAATAGAGGGAAAGTTGGCAGAGAAATTTTAGGAGATTATTAGGGAAGTGGGGGTACCGTGTTCTTTTGGTTTAGTGGTGCCGCCCCTTCTCTCTCTCCTTACTCCCTCTTGTTACCAAATTCTCACTAAAATTCACTTCTTTTCTTTTTATGGTTTTTCGCATAAATCATCTCCTTTGTTTTGTACTGCGGAAATCCTAATCGATCGGCAAGTGTGTTTTTCGTTTATCTTAGCAAATCTATGACTGAGTAATTAACAAGAGATCTGTTTACCATCAAGTTAGGTAAAGACCAAGAATCTGACAATAGTCTATGGAGTTCTGAACGTTAAGAATTCTGTTCGTTACCAGTAAGTCTACATGTCTCGTTGTAGGTTTGTTTGAATATCGCTTAAGTGATTAAATTGAGTATTATTGATCAATATTAGGTTCTGGATTCACGTGAGTACATTAGGAGCGAAAATAAACCAGGTGTATACCCCGATTGTACAGAAAATGAGTTTTAGCGAAAGCCAAAAAGTATTTTGTCGACGCCACACAGACGTGTCGACTGCCCATATGGTAGGCCGTGTAGCGATACACGGGCATATGAACGGCGAACCAAGCCTTGTGCGCACGGCCTGAGCGCGATGAACACGGCCATGTGAAGGCCGACGAGGTAGTGTATGAGACACGGGCTCAGCCTATTGGGCCGTGTGGGCCACACGAGTGTGTGGGCCCACATGGGTGAACCACACTGGCGTGTGGGATTTGGGCCAGGCCGTGTGATCTACACGGGCGAGCCACATGAGCATGTGAGCCCACTTTTCTAAAATGTTCTGTAAGGTTGCACGGGTCGCTCAAGTCGATTGTGACTTGTCGTAAGGTCGGTAAGCATTACTTAGACCGTAATTCCGTATTCTGTTTATATGATGCATGATTAAAGCTTGTGATACTTAGCATGTATATCTGTACTGTTCTGAACTTGGATATATGATCTGTTTATCTGTACTATAGCATGACATATCTATATGGTGTATTGCATTGGGCTAGTTTTGATGAAGTGAATGAAGTATCTGAAAGGCTTCTAAGCCTGATATCTAGCAGCTAAGCTGCATATTTATGACATGTGTCGCATTACGATACCATCTGGTGTGTAGAGTTGGATGGGTTGATTTTATCCCCATATTTAGTATATTGGGCTGAGTGGGTCGATTTTATCCTCGCATGGTGTGTAGGGTTGGACAGAGATAGTGTGCAGGGTTTGTGGGCATGATTGAGCTATTTTGATCTGTTATGCATGCTATATCTGTATGAGTTAAGGCCTAACTGTAACTAATTTTGTTTTTGAGTGGGCTAAGGTCCACACCGATTCTAAAAAAGGGCTTAGGTCCGAATTATCTGTTATTTGATGTATGACTGTATGCATGCTATCTGTGGGTATTACACACTGAGTTTGCGAAAACTCACCACTTATTTGTTTAATCTGTTCAGGTAACCCCCAGCAGCCGGGGGATCGGTGTAGCAAAGGGCTCAACGGTGACCACTGCCTTACACATTTCGGTTTAAGACCTTAATGCTTTACTACTTTATTTTCCACTTTGGGAATTTTTTATGTAATTTACTGGACTTTGGGACTGTTTTGGTTTTAATTTGAGTTTTTAAATTACTATTTGCGATTTTATAAACTGCAATGCCATAAAGCATCGTTTTCCAAAATTAACTAAGATTTTCGTAATTAAAACGACACCGAAAGTTGATTGGTTTTATAGCTTCTGCATAAAAGAAACATTTTTAAGAAAATTAGTTAGTACTTGTTTTTCTACTAAGTAAAAGATAATAATTTGAGTGATTTCTATGTATCGGAACGGTTTCCAAAAACACTCTCATGTGACATCTCCAAATTCGGCCATAATGCCTAGGCCGAGTTTGGGGTGTTACAGATACAAAATTGGATTGTATTGAGTGAACGGATTTAATGCAAAGAAACCAAGGATATCATATGAGGGTAACACATATATGGCGATGTCATTGGACAAAGTAGTTGGATGAATTACTTTCGTAAAGAGTATACAAAAAGGAGTTTTCAATTATGGTATTTCTTGTGTACTGACTCCATGATTAAGTAATTGTGAATTATCAAAACGATCATTTTGGACATAATTGCAATTATCAGAGTCTAATTGTATATGTCCGATTGGTCCATCCGCTAGCTCAACAAAAACTCGACTAAACTGCATTTGAATCAAAAGAAAATTTTACGACTTTGGAAATAATTTAATTGAGTTAATTTATTCGATGTGGAATTAAATTGGGCGGTCGTAAGAATTGTTTAACTAGAGAATTTGATTAAATAAATTTCTTAAAAAATTAATTTGAAAGTTTTAAGTAATTTTTGAGAAAATTAATTTTGATCAAGTAAAATTAAATTAATCAAATTAATATGATATCTTTGGAAATTAATTTTCAAGTCAGACAATTGTGTTAATGGGTAATTAAACTTGAAAATTAGACCTAATATCATAAATCGGGTCTGGGAGCCCAAAATTGAGACCAATACCCAAAAAGTGGTCGAACTGGGTCTGGTATGTGAAACCAGATCGACGATCCAACCGGTGGCTGGATTGGATCGACCGAGTCGTCATTGACTCGACCGAACCGGCAGAAAATGTAACCAGCTCAAGGTGCCGGCGGCTGCAACGACGACATTCTAGTGGGCGACAAATGGTGAACGACGGTGATTCTTTGGTGGTTGAGTAGTGGAAGAATTACACTCATGTTGGAACTCTACTAGAGAATTTGATTTCAGATTAATTATTCTAAAAATAATATTATTTTAATAGATTTATATTAAATTAAATTTAATACTTATCTTAATAATATTTTATTAAGTTAATATTAAAGTAACTATCTTAATATTAAAGTTAATCTAATATCAAGATAAATAATAAATTAAATTTAATATTAAAGTGATTAAATTTAATTATAGTGGAATTCTCTAAACTCTCCCTAGATAAAGAGAGCATTGAATCATTATTTTACTCACACTTGAATTCAAGAGAAAGTTGTAGAGAAAAGATTTTCTGAAAAAATTATTTCAGAAAATTTCTAAAGATATTTTTTATTTACAACTTGGTCTAAAAGTTTAAAGAATTTGAGTAATTATTTCATTGATAATTTTTGTAAAATTTTTTTTGACTCGAATTGAGCCCACATTGGATAGACTAAGCTTGAGGATAGCTGAGAAGACTATTCGGTCGAAGCGTTCATTCTAAGCTAATCAAAATATAAAAAAGGGTACAATTTTAATTAAATGTTTATTACTTTAGATATTACAATCAAGTTCTTGTTTTGGAAAATTTTCTTAAAACTTTAGTTTTTCCCTAAATTTATTTTTTGCTGCGTTTTTCAAACTTGATTCTCCAACAATATAAATTTTTAATAAATAAAAATTATTTAACATTCAATAAAAATATTATAAATATTTTTTAAAAAAATAAAAAATATGGGTGAACTATTTACAAATATAGACATAATTAAGTAAAATTTTATATCTGTATTTTAAAATAAAAAAACTTAAACAAATATAAAATATATTAGTATTTTATTTAAATTGGATCTTATTTAGTCTATAAATGCATAACAAATTTTCAAGATTTTTGTCCTTTGAATAAGTTTAGCCACAAACATTAAAAAATTACCTTTTTAAAAGTTTTGTATTAAATATATTAGAATCAACTAACCAAATCAATCTACTTTTTTTTTTGTTTTTTGAATTATTTGAAGATTAAGAAAAAAATATTTCTCCATAAATAGTTAGCAAAAAAGAGTTAAATGAAATTACTAAAGCTTGTTAATAAACTATTATTTATTATGTTAATTGTATATTGAAAAAAAAGTATATTAATTTTTTATAGAAAAATATTTAAATTAATTGAGAGAAATCTAAGTTATTAAAAATTAATTATAATTAGTCATGATCAAATCAAATTAAAATTGAATGAAAGAGATATAAGTATTTAATTTTAGGGATAAATTTTAAAATTATATATAAATTTTGATTTATTATGCAATTTTGATGCATAAACTTTTGTGTAATCATGCACATAAAATTTTGATTGTGATTTAAACGTATACATGAAACTTTAATTTTGATTGAACTCTATATATTTAAAGAAATAAATACATTAATTTATTTATATATTAGATAAAAATAATTATTTGTAATGCCCCAAAATTTTAAGTTTTAACTGGAAAAAATCTGTAGTAATTAGATTTCTGTATCACTAGTTCTGTGCTTTGCTTCTGTGTCTAAGGTCTAGGGTTCGATTCATCGTACCAAAGTCTTATTGTTTTTAAAACAACCTATAAGCAAGCATTGCCACTTAAGTCTAATTTGTTGTGATATTGTGACAAGAATGAGCTTGTTGGTTCGTTGGTTAAGCATTTATTTGTATTTTGCTTGATCCTAAGTTCAAATCTCATTGTGCGCATTAGAAATATTTTTGCTTGAAGCCGGAAAATTTACATGGAAGTTAAATGTTTAAGTAACGTTAGTTTCTTCTTCATTTCTTTCTCGTTTCTCCATTTTCTTTCTTTTTCTACTTTTGTTTTCTTTTTATTTTGCTAAATTACGTTCAAGAAGGGTGGGATCTGTGAAGTTTGGTCGTTAATTGTTAGTTAGCTACCATTGAGTAAGTATTCGCTTTTATGAAGGTTCACAGTTGTCGTTGTGTTCTAATTTGTTTAATTAGATAAGTTGGGATTTTTGAGAATCACTGACAAACAAATGTTTGTTTTCCTAGTAGACGGAAATATTAGCAATTTGGAATAGTGATAGGACAGTCGCGGTAATTGTCATTGAAGTTTCGATATGTTGAGTTATATGGAAGTTATGTCGAAAGTTTCAACATGGTTGTTTAAGTGAATATTCGAGTGGTTCTGTGGATTAATTGTTTAATTGTGTGATTGAATGCTTCTATTAGGCTTCGAGAATCTTTGGATTGTTGCTACTTCAATCTCCAACAGGTGTGTAACGACTTTCTTCAGTTTCGCAAGATTCGGGTCGTCGAAAATGGTGGCTGTCAACGCCACACGGGCATGTGGCATGCCGTGTGATCAGCCGTGTAACTTACTGTTTGTTGACTTAGGGCCACACGGGGTAGTACACGTGCGTATGCGGTCAAAATGGTGTAGGGTTCACATGGGCACAAGACACGGCCGTGTGTCTAGGCCGTGTAACTCACTATTTATGAAATAAGGACCACACAGGCCAGCACACGGGTGTGTGCTTAAGCCGTGTGAGTCACATGGATAAGGACACGGCCGTGTGTCCAAGCCGTGTAACTCTCTGTTTACTGATTGGTAGCACACAGTCAGGCACATGGGCGTATGGCCAGGCTGTATGGACTACACGGGCAAGGACACGGCCGTGTGTCCAGGCCGTGTAGTAATCAACTGGAGTTCTGAAAAGTGAGAAGAAAGAAGTATTCTATTCTGAAACAATGGTTTAACCACTTTCTGATTGAATCTGAATTTGGCGTTTAACGCAAAAGTGCTAGCATTTATGATGCGATTCTGTAACGTGTCAAACCGACACATTGCGGTGTGTAGAGATGGATGGACATTAAATGTCCTTAATGGTGTGGGTTGGTCGGAGATGGTGTGTAGCGGATGAAAACTAGGAAATTCTGTTATGAATATGTTCTGCATCTGATTAAGCATGTTGATAAACTGCTACCGTTTGTGTGTGTTATTTGAGTATAATTGATCTGTTATATATCAAGATTGTGAAGGTTGAGAACTATACGGTATTCTGAATAAGATCACTTGGTGATCGTATGAAAGCTGAATACATTTTCTGTTACGCATTGAGTTCACAACTCACTCTGTTATGTTTGGCTTTTAGATGATCCACCGAACTGAACAGGGTCGATGTCGAGGTGGCTCGATCAACTTTATTACTTTATTATTTTTAATATGAGATTCTGTTACTCTTCTATTATGGTTTATGGTGTTGGAGCACTAAGACTTTTCTGGTGACAGTCTGGAGATTTTAATTTGATTTATCTATACTATGAACTTGTTAATTATTAGTATGATGTTTGTAACTCTCGGAACTCAGTCTGGACGTCTAGGCCGGGATTAGGGTGTTACATTATTTGTGTATGCGGTATGTAAATGTAAAATGGTTCTATATAGATAATTATGTCATTAATTTGTGAAGACTGAACAAAAAAATTTTCATGTATAAAATTACTTAAAATCAAAATTTATGTAACATTATATATTTAATCAAAATTTATATATAATTTTGATATTTATCTTTTAATTCTATTAAAGTTAAATAAAAATACTAAATAATATTGAGTATCGACATAACAGTCGTTAAATTATTTTTTTCACATAACACAAATTTAAGATATTACATGCCAATAACAAGACCGTTCCTATAAGTTTTTTTAGTATTTATTTTATGCGTTCTTTTATTTTTGAAGTTATTTTATGCATTCTTTATTTCCAAATTTAAGATATTAAAAGTTTGTTTTGTTTTTAAATTCTTAGCATTATATGGTTTATAATTTTATTTAAATTGATAAATATTCATATATAATTTCAAATTAAATACTAAAATTATGGTCATGGAATAGTCATTGTTTTCATATCATATTGATTTTATATATTTAAGGTAAATAATAATTAAAAATAAGTGTAATTATTTTTAATTTTAAAAAAATACAAGTAAAACCGTTAAAGTTTTTATATGTAAACGACATGATTGATTGTATATGGTAATTTATTTCCTAAAATAGTACCACTCAAGGTATCCTCTCATCCTTTATTTTTTTTCAAGACTTTAATAAAAAAATTACCTTCTAAATTATGTATGTATTCACTTAAACCTTTTTTTTTTTTGGTTAAATGTAGTACTTAAACTTAATTACTGTTACTCGATTAACCCTACGTAAACATTATTTGACTTTACCCCTTTTTTTTAGAATTGAAAGGAAAAAAATAGAAAATCTGAATATTAATATTAATATTAAAGAAAAAAACAAAATTTCTCTCCCCGTCTCTCTCAGCTCCCTCCCACCACCATTGCTCCCCCCTCCCCCCTCCTTTTCGTATCAAAGTCTTCCCTTGGGCAAAACTTTATATCATGGAATTATTAGTAAGCATGGGAAGGAATATAGCAAAGGATCCAATCCAATTTGGGAATGATGTTTTTCATGGTTTCACCGAGTTCAGGGGGGCCTGCTCTAACTCCCCTGGATATCTCAAGCTAGATTGTGACGCAGCCTTCAACACTTAGGCTTATAAAGCGAGCATCGCAATGATAATTTATGATTTGATCACAGTGGCAAGTGATCTCCTCCTCGACAATTGGTAGCATGCCCATTATCAAATTAGACAACAAAATTTAAAATGACACTTGGGATTGGATTGCTAAAAATACACTGCATTCCCACTGATTCGCAATAAATGCAAGTGAATATTAAAACTATAGGTGAAATGTCGTTGAATTTTGGTTTGATTACAAATATAAGGCCACAAAACTGCAGACGCTAGTTTTTCACCAAAGAAAAAAACAAAACAAGTGGGTCCATCCACCACTCCAGCTTTCGTGTCATTTCCTTTCTCTCTCTTTCCTTTACTTTTCCTTCAGGCATCCATATCCAAATCCCCCTCCTTTTGTCCCTTCTCTTCATCAATTTCCCCTTGGTTTCTGCTTTTTTCTTTAAAACAATAAAGATCCCTTAGTTCCTTCTTTTCTTTCTTCGGCTTTTCCTCCAACAGGTTTGTTACAATCTCATAAATCCAACACACTACCTTTTCTTTTCTTTTCTTTTTTTCTCACTTGCTCTTTTAATCGGCGTTGATTACTTAAGTCTTTTGTTAGATTCATTTTCTCTTTTCTTTAGCGATCTCTTCTATTTTTGCAACTAGTTGTATCTTGAATTATGATCTGTTAGATTTAATTTCATTTTGAATATCTTTTTGTTGTTCAAATTCTATTATTGCAAAGATGGGGAAAAAAAAAAAAAAGAGGCACTTCTTTTGTTTTTTTAAGTAGTTTTAAATTAGTCTAGTTAAATAGCTTCGGATCAGGTAAATGAGTGATCTTATTAAAAGAAACTGGATTCTGATCGTCAACAGCTCAAAAGTATGGAAATCGAATTTGATAATAAAGGCTAGATTTTTCAGTTAGGGTTTGTTAAGAACAAGTGTTTTTGTTTTAATGCTTTGGTTTTGAATCTTTAGATTCTGAATGAACATTGCTTTGCTGCGGTAACTGGGATTTGTTATTAAGGCTATGAAAATGAATGGGTTCACTTTAAATTTTAATATATATATGTAGGAGTTATGATTCGGCTGTTTAAAGTAAAGGAAAAGCAGAGAGAACTTGCTGAAAATGCAAATGGGGGAGCTCCTACCAAAAAGCAAAGTCCAGGAGAGTTGCGTTTGCACAAAGGTTGCTTCACATATTTAATGGATTGAGTTGTTTTAATTTCCTTTAGTTCTATGATAAAGATCGATTATCTTTTATGATTTGGTGCTTTGGTGTGTTATTGCTAATTTTCTTTAGCTTTACTGATCTATTCAACTATATGTTGTTCTAGCACTGAATCTATTGGCTCAAGAGCATCTGGTGTTTGATCCAAGTGTGATTCTCATGTTTTATTTTGTCTTTCTACGTGTAGATATTTCTGAGCTTAACCTACCCAAATCTTGTGCTATAACATTTCCAAATGGAAAAGATAACCTGATGAATTTTGAGGTTTCAATTCGACCCGATGAAGGATATTATTTGTAAGGAATTTCTTTCTTGCCTCTTATTTTAACACCAGTTTTCTTTTGCTCTCTAGCACAATTTTTTTGCTTAAAGTTTTTGTTTATTGGAGAAGACATGACATGCTTATAAGAGTTTTTTTATGTTCATCTTCTTATATTAATAATGCTATAAGAAGTATAAAACTGATTGGCTGCTGCTGTTACAGCGGTGGCACATTTTTATTCTCCTTTCAAGTTTCTCCCGTCTATCCGCATGAGGCACCCAAAGTTAAGTGCAAGACCAAGGTACACTGGCTCACCTTATTTTTATGTTTGTTTTCTACATTCATGCTGTGGTCTCGCATGCTTTTGGTTATAACCTGGCTTGTATCATGTTGCACTCCGCTATCCAGGTCTACCATCCAAATATTGATTTGGAAGGAAATGTTTGCCTTAACATCTTGCGTGAAGATTGGAAACCGGTGCTCAATATAAACACTATAATCTATGGTTTATATCATCTTTTCACGGTAATGCCTAGTATATTTATAGCCATAATTCTATGGATTTGCTGCCATCTGATATCTGAATCTTTGAATTTTTGTGTGCAGGAACCGAATTATGAGGATCCCCTCAATCATGAAGCTGCTGCAGTGTTGAGGGATAATCCAAAGATGTTTGAATCCAATGTGAGGAGGGCTATGTCTGGCGGGTATGTTGGGCAAACCTTTTTCCCACGGTGTGTCTAGCTTTAGCAAGGTCGCTGAATGCGCAAATGCACACGTCATAAACACTTGAGCTTCCATGGATTGTATAATTTACCTGCAAATTGCCCTCTATTGTCTGCTTTGATTTTCTCACTTTTCCTGCAAGACCAACCAGATAAAAATTCCATCAATGTTTCACTCTAGCTTTTCCCAATGCTGTTGTATGATTCTGTGGCATATAATCTCAATGTGGAACTAGGATAGAGTCAATAGACCGAGTTTCATGCACTTGCATATTATGTGACATCTCTCTGTCTCTCTTTTTCTGAAAATGAATACCTCTCTTTGTTTCTTTCTTTAGCCTGTTTTTGGTTTGAGTGCAAGGATTTAGGTGCTTGTTGAACATTGAGCAAGAAATCATTCCCATAATTGAAATAATTCCTGAACCAGATTTCATCTTCAGAGCCATCTTTGAAATGAATCATTTTTTTATGCATGTACCTTAGGTTACAATTGCATGTTCTTTAGATCTCTTAATTCTGCTTATTAGCTTACAGGATAGAGATATTATTTCAATGTGCCTTTAAGTTATATATAAAAGCCTATAATCAAAGGCAGCTGATAGAGAAATGGTTATAATAAAATCGCAATGGTTCTACAATTACAGGCTGGCAATGTATGACCAGCATAATAATGAATTTCTTGACAAGTTAGTGGAGCTTCATGAGCAAAGATGTTGCCATAGACGGTGGCATATATCTGCCTCATGGTGGAAAGAAATTGTGAACCAAGTTCTCAGAAAATAACCAAGTATTCGATCAAATCATCTCTTCCTCTTTCACAGCCGCCAATCTAACATTTTCACGGTCTCGCCTGAAGAGTTTGTACAACGGCGTGTAACACAAACAACACAAACCAAATGGAATTGCCATCATTGATAGTAGCCCTCTGGACAAAGCAAATGCCTCGCGTGGAGAACCATTGATCGGATCGATAGATTTTGAATCATAACCAAACATTTTCTCTGATAGGATACCTACCAAGGGAGCTGCGAAAGATGAAAATGATCCTTCGAAAGCACGGTCGAATGCATAGATCATGGTCCTATGTTTAGAAGGGACGACTTCGGCAAACATAGGACCATTTGCAGCCGTGGCATTCCAACTGATGGTTAAGCCCATCATAAACAGGGTGATAGCAAAGGTATAATAGCTGCTCACTGATTGTGGGATCACTTTAAGAAGGAACAATGAGAATGGTATGCCCATGAAGGCACTGAATTGTGCACATATAATACGCCCAGAATGGGGGTAAATTTGTGACAATCTATCTGCTATTACCCCACCAAGAAAGGATCCCATCGCACACCCGATAGCAAAAAGACTTAAAAGTGCTGCTGTAGAATTATGATCAAAACCTGAGAAACAAGAAAAAAAACAAAGAAAAAGAAAAGAAAGACCCAAAGGTATCAAACATCAAGCACTAAACCGGTGATTCGGCAAACTATGTAGCATTGGGCACGCTAAAAAGAAACAAGAAAATGGGTTAGAATTAGTGTACCAATTAGTTCAAACCACATGGTAAAGAACACCATGGCAGTCCACGGTAGTGAACCAATGATTCCCTGCAAGACAATTATCTGAAAAGTTGGAATTTTAATAACAGCTTTCGTAGCCATCCAGGACTCGGACCAAACAGACGAGACACGACCATTCCCTTTTTCTACCAACTCATCCCTGCAAAAGAAAGCAGCTGAGTCACCAAAACAATATATGAAAATATCAAAATGCCAAACCCTAAAAACTAAATTTAGATGGTGATAAGATACTGAAACAGATAAATACGAAAAACTTCGAATGAACAATTAGTACCTTTCTAAATTAATTCTGGCATCATGATTGACACTAACTGTTCTCCTAGGATCAACAACAAATAGGAACACAAGGAGTCCTATGAATGAACTTAAAGTTGCCATCAAAATGAAGGCACAACGCCATCCAGGCGTACCCCAGAACTGCTGACCAGCCATTACGGTAGCAACAACACCACCACCGATGCCGCCTAAGGTGCCAACAAGGCTTAGCAGCCCAAATCCAGCCCCTCTCACACCATCCATGTAACTATCAGCAATAAAAGACTGAAGTGCTGGTATTACAATTGCCAGTCCAAAGCCATTAACTGCTCTCCACATTGCAACCTGATGAAACTGTTGGCTTCCGCCCACTGCAGCAGTCGATAAGGCCCAGCACATCGTACCTATAGCGAGAACCGTAGGGCGATCATAGTTAATTACGAGTACGCCAGCCAAGGGAGATGCCAGGCCCTGCACAAAGTTCCTTATGAAGGTGAGATACCCAAGATCGGATGGCCCAGCATTGAAAGCTTCACTAACTTCTTTGTAGACAGATGGAAGGAGGTTTTCATCAGCACGTTCCATAATGGCAGCCAAGTTTATGAGGAGGATAGAAAGTGAAACGCCGAAAATCTTTCTAGTTCTGTGGAATGTTAAAAGTATATCACCAGTAGACTCAACACAAAAAAAAAGCATTTCCAACAAAGGTAAATTACATAGAAAAGGGGAAAGCATTGAGGATATGTATATCTGAATATGCACATATTGAAGTAATAACAATGGAAGAAGCTTTCTTTTGCAATCAGTTGACATTACAAAAGATACCAAAAATCAAACATATCTAGGAATCTCCAATAAAAGATTCAAAAAGCGGAAGCCAAGGCCTCCATTGGCCATATCCCATAAACAAGGAAAACAGCTTCCTAAGAAAAATAAAGTATCCTTTGAGAAGGATATCTCTGAGTATTTGTGCATTATTATGACATAAAAAAAAAAGGCAACTAAAATAGAATAATTATGGTAAATATCAATTTGCTAATGCTTCATTTGCTTATTTAAGAGCATAAAATGCCCCTTTAAAAAAGCTTTTTGACTTTACTATATATATCCGAGTACCCAGATCCCATAATCAAGAAATAATCAAACAATAAGTGCCTCAAAAATCAGGAAAAAAGAAAAAGGACAAAGATTTGGAAAAAGGAACTTACTTCATGGATTGAAGATTTCTACGAAACAAAGGCTTGGAGTGAAACGGAGCAGATGATCTTAAACGGCTTCGATTTAAGCCCATAAAACAACCAAGAAAAACTCCCTAAAATCCTGGAAATATGTATTTCCGGCTTCGATGATGGATCTGCAACACCCACTTGCCTTGTTGAAACAATAAGACTCCGACCATCCAGGGACTCATCAGGAATTACCCCAAAATAAAAATATTGGATTCCCGGTCAATGCAAACAATATAATATTTAATTATTATTTATTGAAAAATAATTAATGAATTTACACAGTTAACAAAAAGGACAAAAACCCAAACTCTTAAAATAAAACTAGTATTTTGGATGGAAAAATCAAAGTTGCCGAAGCAAGGAAAATGAAAGAAAGCTGGTTTAGTTTATCCGGTTGTGGGAGAGGTTACATTCTAAAGCGTGGGCTTGATGTGAAAGTCTGGGATCTAAACTACACTTGGATTGCGGAAATTGGTGGTGTCATAATTCCAGGATATGTGGTGTCCTGTCTTTTAAGGTCTTCTTTTTAATTTTTCCCTCCCTATAAAAGGGCTCGGGTTTTTGGGTCATTGACCTTCCATTAATAGTTAAATGTCCCAAAACATTTTTATAAATAAGTGAAGTGTACTTGTAGGATAGAATACATTAGACTTGAGTTAAATTATTAAAATAATATTTTTTATAAGAGATAACTCATCATGTTAATTAACGATTTAAATACAAATATTTTTACCATTTCACTTCTCATTTAATCCATATAATTAATATCTTTTATGTAGTTAAACTATTTCAAGAGAAGATAAAAATTTGAAACTAAATTTAGGAATCCATGCATAAATATGAGCTAGCTGGTATACTATATATTATAAATTGAGACTTTTTTTAAGAATAAATAAATATATTAATCATGCCATATATGCAAAAACATAAAACCAGTTTTTACTTCAGTAAAATTAATGTATAAATTATAAAGAAATTCATTTTAAATGGCTTCATAATCGTTTGTGCTTGAGTTTGTTACTTTTCTTAATGCGGTATATGTTTGTTTTTGTCCAATGTGGTATATAGAGGAAAGCGTTTGATCGAATCGAATGAAAAAATTTCGAGTTAATCGAGTTGACGAATCCTATTTTATCATCCTAACTCGATTTAAAATTTCCTCGAATCGAGTCGAGTGAGATGGAATTCGAATCGAATATATTTGTTTGAGTTAAATTTAAAAAAAATGATTTTGGGTCCTTATAATCACAATCACTCACCGTAATCAAATTTGTTATTAACTCCTATCCCCTTCTTTGCTTGCTTAGTTGCATCAATTATCTTCTGATTCTTTTCACTATGTATTTTGAAATTAAAAAATATATTAAATGTAAAAAATGTGATCTTTTAATAAAAGTTATCTTAAAGATAAAATGTGAAATTGATACCAAAATAAAATTTTAACACGAATATTTTATAGCATCATCAATAAATCAATTTTAATAAAAATTTATAGATTCAATATGATTAAACAATTCAATAATATAAATAGTAAAAAAATGTGAAATTTAATTTAATAATATAAATAGTAGATATAAATAAAATTATTACTGTTTAGGTTTAGGGATTTTTTTGGATGATTTTAATTTTTGATTTGGGGGTAGAAGATGAGAAGTAAAAGTTTAGGGGTAAAGTAAAAACTTTTGGGGGTTGAGAGAGTAAAATTTTAGGGGGAAAGTAAATGGAGGGAGTAAATTTTGGGAGAGGGGAATGGGTTTGGGATAGAAGGGGGGTGAGATCGTTTTGAGGGGAAAGTGAGAGGGAGTAAAAGTTTTAGGGGAAAGTAAAGAGGTTAGGGAGTTTGGGGTAAAAATGTAAAATATTATAGTTTGATATTCAGTTTATTTGAATTATTCAAGTTATTCGAATTCGATTTTTTTCGATTTTTTCGAGTCGAATCGAGTTTTGCTCACCCTTAGTAGTATATGTATTTAGCAAAAGTTATATATTTTGATACTTGAAAGTAATGATGTTAATATTATAGTGTTTAATCTAAGTTTAGATTAATTTGAAAAAAAAATCATAATTAACTAATAATATTAGCAATTATCTTTATACACAAAAATTTTAAGTTGAATATTAACCTGAAAAAACTTTTGGATTTAAACAAAAGTTGATGAACCTTATGTTTATAAATGTATAAGGATGAAAAGATAATTTTTGTTATTCTATATGTCGATGACATTTATACTAATTGGGAATGACATGAGAACATTATCATTAGTTGGTTAACTCAACGATTTGGCATTAATGGTTGAAGCTAATTTCGCATCAATAAAGATCAAGAGAACAAAATGATGACAATTATTTCAAGCTTCATACGTTGATGAAATTTTGAAATGTTTTGCAACGTCTAATGAGAAGAGGAACACAACCTTTTGTATCGGGTTTTTCATCTTTCTTTGAATGATTTTCCTAAGATAGAAGAAGAAAGATAGTATATTAGAAAAGTTCTAAATATATGTCGATTGTAAGAAGATTTACGTATACTTGATGATCACCAAACTAACTATAAATACGACAAAGGTAACCACACCTATTGAACAATAGTATAACTATGGTGAGTAGAGAATACATATCCACGAGGACTAAAAGTATTAGTAATTATCGTTTTTCTATTATTTAGCTGACAATTCGAAGTGATGTGTTTTAATCTAAATTTACTAAACTAATTTAACTATGAACACAATAGAGAATGAATCAAGGAAATAGTCGAATATTAACCAATGAAATAGACAATATCGAGGAAAGAATCCATCTAGACTTTGTAACACCCCTTACCCGTTTTGACGCCGGGACAGGGTATGAGGCATTACCTTACTAAAACACATGCAAACATTCAACTTCAACTCAATAAAATGCGTCCCAATTTAAAACTTTTTCAAACACCGACTTACGGTCCTTCATATGGACCTACGAGGCCTAAAACGTAGTTTAGAAACAATCTAGACCATTTCAGGTACTTAGGAAAATTTCATCAAAAACTACTAAAAACAGGGCACACATCCATATGGAAGGGCAATACGCTCGTGTGGCTTCTAAACATGGCCGTGCTGATGGCCCGTGTGGTACACACAGCTTAAGGAACTAGGGATACACCCGTGTCCCACCTCCATGTGGATTTATTTTCCAACTTCAACCTACAGGGGTTTTCACACAGCTGAGCACACGCATGTGTCCATAGCCCGTGTCCTTCACAAGGCTATAACACACCCGTGCTTTTAACCTGTGTAACTCTTTGACTCTGACGTCATCACACAATATAGAGTACACGGCCAAGGCACACGCCTATGTACTCAGCCCGTGTCCTTCACACGGCCATGACACACTCGTGTCACGGCCCGTGTGTGAAGACCTTAGCATTTTGTTTCTGACGTCAGTAGCTCTTAAGGGACACACGACCGTGGCACACACTCGTGTGCTAGGTCGTGTCTTCCATACAGCTGAGACACATGGTCGTGTCTCAGCCCGTGTGTTTACTACTAGGTATTTAATTCAACAAATTCGAGGTGCAGGGGACACATGGCTTAACTACACGCCCGTGACGCGGACCGTGTGTCACACATGGCCTAGACACACGCCCGTGTGTCTACCCGTGCGGACAAAATAAGGCTATCTACCAAGCCTTTTTACCACCCTGTAACAAGGTTAAACATATACCAAAGATAACAAGTCTCTAAGACTCAAACAAAAGCCATAATTTGGCAATCACACAACTCAAAATAATCAATCCAACCAACAATCATACAACTACCCTAATACTTGTATTCATCCATACCACTTGCACTATCAAGAACAACCTTAACATTTTCATTTTTCAACTTCCAATATTAGCCCTCATTTATGACATTATACAAAAAGAGTTAAACTCTAATGTAAGCCAACACATTTGGCCCAAATTAAAATGACAATAATTTAAGTCTAGTTCCTACACATGCCATTTTTCAAAATGCTAAAAACTAACTATACCGAGAGCTTTAAATGATAGTGTGAATGAAGCTTTCGACAAACTTTGATCCACGAGCTAGCTAGGCGGCTCTATAAGAAAATGAAAAGGAGAAGGGTAAGCAATAAACTTAGTAAGTTGTAAGTAAATAAGAGACAACAAAATGACCATGCTAAGTCATGCTCTCAATACATAGTAATTTATGCAAGATACAAAGAATAACCATAACATGACTTACTCGATTTCATCCATTTCTAATTATACAACATAAGTTCGAGCTCACATTTCATACTTTTCATATAGGTACCTGTATCACTCACAAGATCGTCATACTATCTCTCAATCTTAATACAACTTTAAAATTTCTCGTTGAACCATTTAGAATACGAAAGGATATTCAATAAGCCTCAAACATAGGGTATCAAGCCAATGCCATGTCCTAGACATGATCTTACACTAGCTCACATATCAAGTCGACGCCATGTCCCAGACATGGTCTTACACTGGCTCTCCTCTATTCGTGTCGATGCCATGTTCTAGTCATGTCTTACACTGACACCTATCCAAGCCGATGCCATGTCCTAGACATGGTCTTACACTAGCTTGTCTGTCGAGGCCGATGCCATGTCCCAGACATGGTCTTACACTGGCTAGTGCATATTCATGTCGATGCCATGTCCTAGACATGGTCTTACAATAGCTCTCATATCAACCCTAGTATCACGACATGAATATCCAGTCTATTCTTAAGGTTCAATCAGGTGCTATCACATGGGTTCTCATCATATCATTATCACGAATTATCATTATCAACTCATGCTCAATAACGTTCTCATACATACTCAGCCCGCAATTTATTATTTTATGACAAAACAATGATTCCATACATAATTGTAGTAATATTGTATTATTTACCTACAACTTACCTCGATATATAAAATGTGATTTAGCTTTCGATTACTCCGTTTGCTTGGCCTTCCCCCAGTCTAGATTCGGATTTCTTACTTCTTGATCTAAAATAACAAAATTCCACTATTTTAATCATTATGTTAATCTAAAAAATTCAAGGTTCATAATTTGGCAAAATCACCATTTTGCCCCTAAACTTTGGCAAAATGACCATTTTACCCCTAGGCTCAGAAATCAATTTTTATCAAATTTCCTTACTAACCAAGCCTAACCAAATTCTTTTCACTCTTATGGCTGCCCAAAATTCCCATTATTTCACACAAATACCAACAACTTAACAACTTCACCAATTAGTCCAAATTAGGTGTTTTCCATGAACACCTTTTTACAAAAATTATTTATTTACAACGATGACTCATTTTTTTTCCATAAAAATCAGCAAAAAACACCTATAAATTCATGGTGAATCTCTAGAATTTCAACCATTTTGCATAATAGTCCCCTCAATAGATAGCCCATGCTATAAGGGTATCAAAAATGCAAAAAATTATCAAGAAAGGCTTTAAGAATCATTTATGTGAGCTAGAAGTTGCTGAAAATTTTGAAGCTTTCAAACCCTTTTTTTTTGCTGATAAATTCATCAAGAAAGAAGAAGGAAATGAAAAAGATGATAGCTAGCTCTTAGGCCATTATTAAATTGCTAAATATCTCACCTAATGCACTAAAATTTTGACTTTTCTATTTCTTTTGTCTCCTATGCTTCTCATGGCCAGCCAACGCCAATTTAAGGGACTATTTGCCCTTTAAAAACCCCAAATTTAGGTCCTCTTACAACTTAATACCTTTAGCTAGCAAAACAAAACTTTTGGCCTTTATGCGATTTAGTCCTTTTTCGCAATTAAGCTCACAATTGCTAAAATTAATCTACCAAAATTTTCATACACCCTTATAAAAATACTATAACACATAAAATAATATTAGAAAATAATTTTTTGAACCTCAGTTTAGTGATTTCGAAATCACTATTCTGACTAAGCTTAATTTCGGGCTGTTACAGACTTCACCTATTATTATGAATCTAAATTAAACGATTTACTCACTTGTGTCTTGATTCGTAGAAATCCCTAAAGTAAGTTAATATCTCTTTCGAGAATAAGAACAACTGACTCTAGGTTGATTAATTGAAATATCTTTCTAATTAAAACCCTTATCATTGCATTAATTTGATCTATAGATTCCCCTATTAGATTTGACTCTAATTTAGTAAATTTATGTCGTCCTATTTCTAGGATTGCATGCAACTCCACTCAATTATGCTAGATCTACTCTTAAATAAGGACTTTTGCTCCACTGAATTAAGTATATTAAACATGAATTAATATCCCAAAAATATTAAAACAAGAAATAATCATACATAATTGAGAACAAGAATCAAGTATTTATCGCGTAAAACAGAAATTAACTAAAAGGATTGATTATAAGTTTCATCCTCCCTAAGTATCTAAGGAATTAGTTCATAATCCTAAATAAAAACATCTCCAAGTTAGAATAACCACAAAACATAAAGAAACTCAATAAAACTTCAAAAGAAATTAAAAGGAGATCTTCGATCTTGATGGAGATCCGCTTCCGAGTTGATCCCGATGGTGTTCTTCAAGTGTTTTCTTCGATCTTCTTTGATTGCTCCATTATGTCTTCTTCTAATTGGTATTTATAGACTTTAGAATGCTCAGAAAGCCTAAAATTTAGGTTTTTCCACGTATTCGGGAAGCAGGGTACAAAATCGAAACTGTAACACCCTAAAATTTATATATTTGATTTCGTACATTTATAACACAAATATCTGTCTACTTCAGTGGTTATGTATTTTGGGAGTGTCTAAGAAGTCTTAGATTCAAGCCTTAGCTTGGACAAAAATTTTGTTTTGAATTGAATAAACCCCTATCTTTAGCCAATAGGCTTATAAATAAATATTGGTAAGATATGTCAGAATGGGCCTGCTGGTCTGGTGGTTAAGTGGGGAGCAAAGGCGCAGAAGGTTTGGAGTTCGAGTCCTTGTGCAAGCAAGGGATTTATTTTTACTGCCTGTGCCGTATGGGTAGTAGAGTTTGACCGAAATGCTGTAGAGTTTGAGTGGGGTTTGAATTTAGTGGTTGAGGGGATTATGTTGGAATGATTTTAGGAGAAAATATTGGGATTTGGATAATAGAGTGGTTGGAGAATTTTTAGGAGACGTTTGAGGGGAGTGTTTAGAGGTTATGCGGAGTTAGAGTTCTTTTTTCAAAAAAATAGGTCAATAGCTCTCTTTTCCCCATTGTGTCGATTTCTTCTTTTGGTTTTTCTACTTCTCTATCCTTTCATTCTTCGTTTTACTTACTTCCCCTTACTGAAAGTCTTGAACATCTCCTCATTTGTTTCCCTAGCCGAAACATAAACATTTTTTACCCATATTTCAACTTTGGCATTGGTTACTCTCTATTGTTCTGTCGATTGTTCTTCGTTTGTTGGTACCGATTATTGATATTTAGGTTCTTGTTGATCTCTTTCCCTTTCGGTTTTGTCCCTTTTTAAAGCAAACCTTCCCCTCCATTCTTATCGATTTTCGTCTCCTTCTCCTACCCTCATTGTGCCGACATTTTCTTCATTGTTCCCTGTCGATTTTATGGTCCCTTGTTATTATTCAATTTTGTGCTTTCGGTAAGTCTGATTTTCAATTTGGTTCAAATTGTTCTTTCAAATAGTTGTTTAATAGGAGGTCGGCTGAATTGCAAGTTGTAACTGAGGGACTAGTGATCGTTCTTTTTTAACAGTTTAGGTGGATAGGGCCTCGACTGTTCAAACAAGGTAAGTCGTTGTCGATTAAGTGATTTAGGTGTAATAGTATAGTGTTATCTTGTTGCTTGATGAATAAGTGCTTAAGTATTTTCGGTTGGTGCTTAGGGACTATTCGAAGGGTGGAAGATCTTTAATTGGCGTTAGGGTGGATGAAACTACCCTCTTTACTCGATCGAAGGTATTGTTGTTGTGAGTTTGACGATTGGGGTAACTTGTATGTATTCTAGTGAGTAAATGATTAAATGAATAATTGGGGATTGTTGATCAAGTGTAGGTTTCAAAGGTGTGGGCAGTTTTTTCAGCAAATAGAAACTAGTTGTGTAAACACAACTTTGCAAACTGAAATCGGCAAAAAGTTGAAAAGTGTAAATCGTCGACGCCACACGGGCATGTGGCTGTCCGTGTGGTAGGCCGTGTGACGAATATGGGTGTATGATCGACGAAGCTGGTCATGTGCAATTCATAGGCCGGGTCAAATTAGGTCATGTGGGCCCCACGGGCATGTGGGCCTCACATGGGTGAACCATACGGGTATGTGAGATTATTGGGTTAGGCTGTGTAATTCACACGGCTAAGGCCATTTTGGGCCTTGTAGGCCACATGGGTGTGTGGGCCCATATAGGAAAATTACATGGGCCTATGAGCCCATTTTCACTGTTTGGCTGCTAAGGTTGCACGGGTCGCCCGAGTCGACTGTGGACTTACTGTAGGGTTGGTAAGCTTTACCTGCATCCCAAACTGACTGTATGACTTTAGAATATTTATGACTGTATACTAAGCATGATATTTATACTGTTCTGATTATATACATGTTTTCATGAGATGGCATGTCATGAGTGTATGATGCATTGCATGGGGTTGGGATAATATGATTGGAGGAAGCGTACTGCACTGGCAGCTCTGCTGCAACCACTGAGAGCTGTAAGCCTATTATACTGGTAGCTCTGCCGCAAATACTGTTTAGTGCCGTAACCGATGCTAATTTGTAAGTGTAGGGATGGGTGGATGATTTAATCCCCACAGGAGTACAGGGTTGGACAGGAGATGGTGTATAGTGGATGGTTGGGTAGGATATGCATTCTGATACTATCACTATTATTGATACTGTAATGGGCTAAGACCTTTTGATTACTGATAATGTGATGGGCTAAAGCCCAAATTGATACTGCTACTGTGAAGGGCTTAGGCCCAGTCTGTTACTGCTTGCATTTTGTCTGTATAATTACGTGGGGAGTACACATTGAGTTTTCGTAAACTCACCCCTTTTGTTTATTATACAGGTAATCTCAGTCATAAGCAGATCGGTGCGGCGAGGGACTCAGAGGTGGCCACGCGACTGCATATATTTCTGTACTTGATTATGTTTTTAAGTATTTTTATTTGGGGGATTTTTTCTGTAATATGGCCTTTGTGGTTTTGCATTGTTAATTTGGGATTTCTATTGTTTTTACAACTGCTAGTAGTAGAGGTAATCGAGTTTTCAAAACAAATCAAATGCTTTAACAAAATACACTCAAATACGCAAACTGATTTAAAGAGCTTTCGCAATAAGAGACATTTTAAAAATTAACAATGTTTTGAAAAAAGAATAATTTTGTGACAATGAACAACGTTTTAAATTAGTGACGCATTCTAGAATTAACACAAGTTTTTGTAAAGAGGTCAAATAGAAAAGAAGTTTTTACGACAACTCATTTATTTCGAAAAATACTACCATATGACATCGTCAGATTCGGCCATAACGTCTAGGCCAGGTCTGGGGTGTTACAGAAACGGGTTGGCACATGGGCGTGTGTCCAGCCCATGTGGCTTACACAGGCGTGTGTCCAACCTGTGTGGAAATGCCTAGGCCGTGTGGCTCCTGAAAACAACTCTATTTATCTGATTTTGGCTCGTTTTTCTATTCTTTCGCTCCCAAATGCTCTTCTAAGTATATAAACATAAATTTAATGGATTAAGAGCATCAAATTCACTAATTTGCACAATTAATCATCCAAAAATGCATTAAGAATGGGATTAAAATATGTTACTTTTATAGTTTATCAATACTATGCTTTCATGATATCTTGGGCTCAAACATTGACAAATTGCTAAGTATATACTCAAGTATTTATGAAGAACAAGAGATTATATCCTTGTATACTCTTGCAGGAACTTAATACCCATTGGATATACTAATTCAAACTTCCAAACACGTAGAGAATCAAGGAAATTGACACTATTTTGTGTATTTGTCCTAGGCAGCGAAGCAATGGTTTAGAGAAGTGTGAAATAGACTTCTACTACTGACTCCACTATGGAAGCTGAATATATACATAAAAGAAATAGTCTAGCTTTAAAAGTTCTTAATGGATCTTAACGCCATTCTTAGTATGGAAAAATCTATCATACTATATTGCAATAATAGTGCAACAATAGCTAATAATAAGGGAACAAGGAATCACAAAAGGAAAATGCATATCGGTTGCAAATATCATAGTATATGAGAGGTGGTAGCTAACAAAATTGTAGATATAGTCAAGTTTATATCTAAGGACAACCTTGCAGATCCGTTTACCAAAACTCTGATGGATAAGATCAGTTTGAAGAAATATGTTGAGGGTATGAGAATGCAAAATATGACTTATTTACTTTACTAGGGCAAGTGAGTTATTGTTAGGATAGCCCTTAGTGTAGTGATTTCATCATGACTACTTATAATTTTTTGGATTGATTGAATAAATAAAATTATCATATTTTCATTTAATTAATATTTATATTACTATCTTCAATGATTCTTTATAAAAAGTAAAATGTATAGGTAAATATAAGCTCCTTTATTACCTATAATTTAACTAATATTAAGTTACATTATATGAACAAATTATAATGTAAAAAGGTAACATATAGAAGTAGACAATCTAAATTGTCCATATTCCATAGAATTAGATTGAGGAAATGGTTCAAATAATAGGGGACTATTATGTCACATATAAGTCCAATTACAAAGATAACTTGTCTTGGCTATTATAGCAGGAATGACTTTCAGAAATTGACAGACACACACAATTGTCCAGATTGACAATAACATCATATTAGAACCAAGTTAAAATTTTCCTAAATTAATTTATGGGCTTATTCACTTGTGATGTTCATGGTGTGATTAATCTTTGAGTAAGTGAATAGTATTACTCATGTGCTTTAGTGTATTAAAACCTATGCTCGGGTAGATTATTGGTATATTGGGTACATCGACATGACTTGTGCATGGCATGACTTCATTTACATTATTGGAATCATAGCTTAAATATAAAGTAAATGGTATCCTCTCATTGGCATGGTATGAATTATGAAATTGGAACGTGGTTATGAGTTGTTTGTCTAAGACTAAATATTAATGATTACAATTATGAGTAATGATAGTTTTCATTGAGGAAGATGTAATGGTGGTCTTGACATAAAATAGATAGAATTAGGTGAGAAAATTTAACCTAAAGGGATCAAGAATATCCTATGAGGGTAACACATATGATAAAGTCATTGGACAAAAGCTTAATATATGTAGCTTTCTCAATTGTATAAAACATAGAGATTAATCATCGTACTTTTAGTAGTTTGATTCTGTGACTAAATAACTTTCTAATTAATTAATGAAGAGTCAAAGCTTAATTATAAATTATTAAGAGTAAACTACACCGTAGGTCACCCTAAAATAGTGTCGTTCTTATTTTGGCCACTCTAATTTGTTTTTGTCAATTTAGTCACTCTGATTAGAAAATTGCTCGAATTGATCATTATGATTAAAAATTTTGTTAATTCATTAGCGAATTGCTAATGTGGCATTTTATAATTTTTTTACTAAAGTTAGGGACCTCTCTATAATTAGTCCAAAACACATTTTTTAGTTTATTTGCAACATGAAGATTTCAATGGTGGCATCACCAACATTTGAATCCACTTTAGGAAGAGAGAAACCAAAGATGGCGATGACGAACCATAACCCCACCTTTCCAATAAGCCCATCAACTACAAAGTCACATCAAAATTTCCACATTTAGAGAATTAGTTTCCACAAAGCAATTAGACATCTATTATTGTTACATTCTTTTACAAATGAAATAACATTAATCATAAACCCAGAACCCCAAATATAGAAAAACTAAAGGATAAAGAACAACTAAGACCAAAAGGAAGAAAATTTATGATCTAGAAAGACCATTAACTAATGAATAAGTAAACACAAAACTCAAGCTCGGATCTTTTCAAAAGCATGCTAATGATTTTAACAAAGAAAAAAAAAGTGTGTTTCTTAATTAAATTTACTTTCTATGTGATGGACGACCATGACAACTATTTTACTTCCTAAAACCAATGCTCTTAGGTTCTTAAAAGTAAAAATCCATTCCGAGCATTAATTCTATTCCTACATATTTCATGGTTTTTTTTCAGCTTCAAATTATTCAAATCACATAGGTTTCTTTTCCAAATTGCAGATAAATATAATTTTTAAACAAAAAAATGGAAGTAAAAGAGTGAAGCTTTTCTTGAAGTAGCAATAGAGACAATGTTGTCGTGATAGTCGATGGCAGTAGAGAGGCTGGTGGGCTTATTGGAAAAGGTAGGGCCATGGTTTGTTGTCATAGTTGGATTCCTTCTTCTTAAAAAGACTTCAAATGTTGATGATGCCACCATTGAAATCTTCATAATGTAAATAAACCAAAAAAAGTGTTTTGGACTAATAATAGAGAGATCCCTAGCTTTTGTCAAAAGTAAAAAATGCCACATCAGCAATTCGTTAGTGAATCAACAAAATTTATAATGGCAGTGACCAATTTGAGTAATTTCTTAATTAAAGTGACTAAATTGACAAAAAAAATTAGGGTGACCAAAATATGAACAATGCTATTTTACAGTGACCTGTGGTATAGTTTAGCCTATTATTTAAGCCCCATTATCTATGTTCAATTTGTTCCTCTACTAGCTTATTATAACTCTGTATGGATAGCATAATAGATTGCATGAGTTACCCTCCACAATGAATACATTTTCTCGAGAAGGCAAGTGATGACATGGAATTTAATTTAATTTCTTTGAGTAACGTTTAATTGGATGAAAAAAAAAATAATTGAGTCCAAAATGAAGATTTTGAATATTCATCGTTGTTATACTTTATTTGAACAAATAAATTAATTTGCACATTAATTCTAATACAACAAAGTTGAGATGATTTTAACAGAACTAGAATTGTATTGTGTAAGTTATTTAATTTAATTAATTAATATTAAAAATAATTATTTAAAGTTTGATTAGATAATTACGAGGAGTTAGTTTTTGATTCGATTCAGGAAAGGTTAGCACATATACTTAAATCTAACTTAGATCAGTCCACCTAGCTCAACAAGGAGTATGTAATGACCCAATTTTTGTCAGTGTTGAAAAAGTCAGTTTCGAGATTGAATTCGCTAAATTGAGCTGCCCGAAAAATTTAACAAGGAAATAATAAGTTGAACACGAGACTAAGAAATGAGATTATTTAGTAATTAAATTGATTAAGTTGTATAAATGGTACAATGACTAAATTGACAAGAGTGTAGAACAAGAAGAATTTGATTAAAAGAAGATACAAGGTCTTAATGTAACACCCCTTAACCCAACCCGATCATCGGGTTCGAATTACAGGGTGCTAAAGTTATTGCCGGAGCAACTACAGACAATTAACATTCAAATTAATATAAACCATGTAATCATTGTCACACCCCAATATTGGGCCTAGAAGTTTAGAGGGTAAATTAGGAATTTTGGCTTAGAATGGGTACGAAAATTTTAAATTATGGTAACTTGAAATTATTTTCGTTTATGACTTTTTGAAAATTAAATCAATTTTTTGAAAATAATGTTCAAAAGACTTTCAATTTTGAAATAAGAACTGATTTGTAAAAGAGTTTAAATTATGAGTTTTTAGAAGGTAATTAAACGAAATTTTAATTTTCACCCTATTTTCCCCCATCATCTTTGTAAAACCCACGTTATCTCTTCTCCATACTTTTGTTTTGCTGCCCATTGCATTCCAAAACTCATCTCATTCAATTTTGATTCCCAAACTTAATTCCTTAGATTTCTATCACTCCTCAAGCCATAAATCTCCATAGTATTTCAAGAAAAAAGAAATCCAAGAACACCATAAATTTCTCCATTGTTGAATTTTTGGGTTTTTTTTGGGTTTTTGATCAAATGTTTGGCTTTTCATCAACTAAGGTAATGATTCTATTCCTTATTAGTTTTTAATGTTATTTGATCCTTTAAATTGAGTTTTTTGCCAATAAATAGCATGTTTTAAATAAAAGCTGAAAATTAGCTTGTTAATGGTAGATTTCAGGATTTTGAGTAAAAATGTGGTTTCAAAGTATTTTTCAATTAGTTTTGATATGATTACAATGTTTCTAAACTTACTTTAAAGTTTCATTGAATATTTCCAACATTTTAATGAATTTTCGTAAAAATTGCCATAAACATGTCGAAAATTTTGATACCATGAATTGGGTAGTTTTGAGTAGTTTAAAGGTTAAGAATCAGTAGTCGGTAAATAATTAGATGAACAAAATCATTTTTAGCAAAAAGATTAAGTATAGACCGAAATAACTCAAATTCAAATTTGCTATGTTGAAGGTTTTAATTACAAGAGAATTTAACTTAGGCTTGTGTTTTGATTGTTTGAAGTAAGTCTTTGGCTGATTGTTGATTGTGTTGTTGTATGATTTACCATGTTGAAGCATTAGAACAATTGGAGCCTTCTACAAGCAAGGAGAAAGGTAAGGAAAAGCTAGTTTAAGCTTTCAGCAATTAAGTGAAAGCGTGATGAGTGAGTATTTGGAATTGCTACTTGTAGACATGATTCATAGTGTTAATTGGGAGCTTAGAAATAACCTAAACCCATATCTTAAGTTTCGAGTGTAAGCTTTCCGTTGTCCTTATTTTATTTTGGCAAATTATGTGATTATGTGAATAATTGTGGATTGATTATTATGATGCGATATTGTGATATGAGACATGTGATAACTATTGTGAATTTTGTTGTGTTGTGGGCATGATATACATGCCAAATGAAAGTGATAATGATATGCTAATAGTGCAAATATGTAGGGAAAGTGAGCGAATTTTGGTAAGTATATATGTGTTGAATTGTGGAATGTGATATTATTATGACAAGTAATATGTGAAAATACTTGTTTGTGATATATGACGTACTGATTTTAATGCACACATATGTGATGGCTTAATGAGCATTATTGTGGCATTTAAAGTGTAATTAAATGTGAATCTGATAAGCATTCATGGTGTGCATTAAATCAATAATTAAAAATGAGTAATTATGGATATTTTGGCATTGTGATCTCTTAAAACCATTGGATATAGTTGGTATGCCATAGGATTGTGAGTACTCACCTATATGTATATGTGATTTGGGTACTGAGGCCTTGAAACATGTTTGGAGAGATAAGAGAATGTGAGCTAAGCTCTATTCAACGGGACATGTTTGGTGTGTTAGAGATTGTTAGCTTTATGCTTCACTTTTTGGGATATGTTCGACTCTATGAGTCAATTGGTGTGTTGGAGATCCGTGTATTCGATGTGTGGTGGTAGAGCCCACTTTTATGTTTCATTGCCTCAAATGCCAAATTATTGTTTAAATGTGATCTTATTTATTATGATAATACAATGTGAGAGGGTTGCATAAACATGTAAATAATATGCTAAATGAGTTGATTTAAGTTCCATGAAAATGATAGTATGTTCTCATAGTAAATTGCATATGTAATTGTAGTTTGGGTCATTTTCATTTAACTCGTGAATGCATGAGAATATATCAGCTAGACTTATGAGTTATTAAAGTATGTATACGTTATTAGTCTTGATGAATTATTATAAAACGAATTATTTGAATATGAGTTGAGTGTAGATATACGTGGGAGTATATGCTAGTTTTATGATTTAATGAAGCGTGAATATATTATCGTAACATGGTTAGGATATGGATGTGAACGTGTTGTAGTATGCTCTTGTTTAATCTTTGATATTGTGTATACTTTGTTGTTACCCCGACATTCACTGAGCTTGTTAAGTTTACCTACTCCATTTAAACTATTGCATATTAGTAGCATCTCGGTGGGAGCGGTGTGGCTTTAAGGATTGATCTAAGCAAGACTATTTTATTATCTCGTAGGTTTTATTTATCCACTTTTGTTTTGGGAAAATAAAGACAATGTGGTAGACTTTGTGCTAGTTTTTGCCATGATGTTTTGAATGTTCCATAGCTTAATTGCTCTTAGGATTTTGAGATTTAAACCGTGTTATGTTGATTACTACTCGTACTGATTTTCGATGTTGAAACTATAATTATAGTCATTTTGACGTTTATTTGATGATATGATAGTAGCATGATGAATTGGTACAAGTTAGAGTGATCTTTATGTGTATGTTGTATTTTTATGGTCTGGAGTAGAGTATCGATATTCATGTTGGAAAAATGATACCTCTATGATTTTGAAATGTGCAGGAAGTCAAAATCTTAAATTGGTATTGATACCCTATCACGAGTATCGATACTCAGGATAATTTATCGATACTTTTTCAATTATACCGATATTTTCTTTTGTTTTGTATTTAGACGAAAAACAAAATGCTGATTTGGTACTGATTTTCCATACAATATTAATACCGTGCAAGGAAAATATCGATATCCATGTTCTAGTATCGATACCTATGTGAATTATTTTGAAATTTTTATAAATGGACCTTATGCATGTTTAATTATTAGTATAATACTATTTGATGTCTAATTAGCATGTAACAATGATAACTGAAGAGTAAGATTGACTTAAAACCTATACAAATGATAATATAAAATACATTTCTTTTAGAATGAGTTTTTATTTATTGTGTATGACATGAGACAGTGGTGTGGCATCTTG
Organism: Gossypium stocksii; assembly: GCA_020496765.1. Lineage (NCBI taxonomy): Eukaryota > Viridiplantae > Streptophyta > Magnoliopsida > Malvales > Malvaceae > Gossypium > Gossypium stocksii. Next base: position 29,831,271 of record CM035626.1, on the reverse strand, counting down.
ATATTCGAGCTCAACGACTGGGCCAGGTATGAGGTGTTACAATCATAACCATTTCATTTCATAAAGTGTTACAATCATAACCATTTCATTTCATAATCACCATATAAAACTTTTCTCAGGTCTTTTACGAGCTTATGTATGCTCTAGAATTAACCTAAAATTAAACAAGGACTAATTTGTAACATTTTCAAATTTTCAACTTAATGTAGTGACGTGAAGGGATTCCTTGTCGTGAGGTGAGTCACTGACTTGGCCTCATTGTGACAACGGGGTTCTTCGTCATATCGTCGCTTAAAGTTTAGAGGTCGTCACAATGACTACCACTCAACGTCGTGAAGTGAACTCTGTTTTTGGCATAACTTAGGCTATTTGATGCTTATTTCAACCAACCAAACCAATTTTCACATTTCGTACACTTAGCACAACATTTCACTAGCATAGAACATGCCATAATACATACTAAAGAGCTCACAACATCATTTCAATTCAATCTACCCAACATATCTTCATTTGAACAACAAAACATAATAAAATAGCTTAATCAATTCAACATAATCATCCATGCATTTTCCTATTCTTTACCAGAATCTTTACTACCTTATTTTATACTCATCTTACCATCTTAAATGTCAAAGGCAAAGCCACACAAGTTACCAAAACATACATCTACAAGTATGAACATTAACATTTCATAATTCAAACATTAACCAAGTTTAAAACAAACTATCCAACCAACGTAAACTCATATATTAACACCTATGTACATGCCACATGTAACACCCAAACCCAGCCTAGACGTTATCATCAAATTTGGTGATGTCACATGGAATGGGATTTGAAATCGAATTTGGCAAGTTTAAAACTGTTTCAATTTATTAGCTTTTATTTAACTCTGAAAACGCTTACCAGTTGATTTGTCTTAAATCGTATCTTTTTAGCGGAAGCTTAAGTAACCTTTTATTTTAAGGAAACCGTTTATGTTTAAGAAAACCTTAGTTTTTAGAAAAACCGCATTTTGTAGGGTTTTTTAGTTTAAAAGTCCATAAAAATGTTTAAAATCCAAAATGAAAGCAAACAGTCCAAAAAGTCCCAAATTACATCAAAATACACAAGAATTTAAATTATAATCATAAATAAAAAATAAATCATTCTAATAACCGTAGTCACCGTCGAGGCCTCCGCTGCACCGATTCACCTAACTCTAAGGATTACCTATACAGTTAAACAGAAAGGGGTGAGTTTTCGTAAACTCAGTGTGTAATCCCCACAGAAGACATGCACACAATCAGATAACAGTCAGATACGGTCTTGGGCCTAAGCCCTTTATAGAATCAGATGTAGATCTGGGCCTTAGCCCATTACAGTTTCAGTTACAAATGCATATTCAGGCCTGAGCCCATGCCAAAATCAGAATCAGATACAGTAATAGATCCTGCCCTCAGACTCTACACACCATCTCTGACCATCCCTACACACCATATGGAGTTTAAAACACCCACCCATCCCTACACACTGTGTTGTACCGAAATATGGCACATATCAGTAATATTGAAGCTGTGCTGCCAGATAATAGGCATAAATGCCTTTCATTACACTTCCTTCAATAATCAATCATCCCACCTTAACGCAGATGCAAATAAACATGCTCAGTGCAGACATACAGTATAACAGGCTTACATGCCAATATTCGATTATTAACAATACATACAAAACAGTTGTAACACTCCAAACCCAGCCTAGACGCTATGGCCGAATCTAGTGATGTCACATTGAAGTGTTTCTTGTAAAGTATGTTGTCGTTAAAACCCCTTCTATTTAGCCTCTTTTTATTTCCTAATTTCGATTCTAAGTCGTGATGTTTCACTTCAAAACTTGCGTCATTATCAAAAGTCATTTACTTTAAAAACGTTATTAATTTCAAAATATCATTTTATAGCGGAAGCTTTTTTAAAACAGTTGCTTACTTGCTTTTACTTTGTAAAAATATTTTATTTATTTTGAAAACCTCGATTATTCTTACTATTAACAGTTGTAACTAAAATAGTAAAAATCCCAAATTAAGAATGAAAATTTAAAGAGGCCCTTATATAGAAAATAACCCAAAATAAAATTCATAATCATAATTAAATACTAAATCAAATAGACTAGGTTGTGTGGCCACCGTTGAGTCCTCCGTTGCACCGATCCTCCTATGTTTGGGGATTACCTGGATAGTAAAATAAAAAGGGGGTGAGTTTACGAAAACTTAGGGTGTAATCCCCAAAGCAATCCAAAAGACAATATGCATACAGATAACAATCTGGGCCAGAGCCCTTTTCTGTAACAGTAACCAGTTGGGCCTTAGCCCATTACAGTAGTAATACCAGTAACAGTAGTAGTTGGGCCTTAGCCCATTTCAGTACAGTATAGTGACAGTGGCAGTGGCAGTAGGGCCTTAGCCTATTACAGTATCATAAATCAGTGTGCAGTGTATAGTATGCATCTTTGCCCAACCAACCCCTATACACCATCTCCTGTCTAACCCTGCACTCCTGTGGGGAATAAATCACCCACCCATCCCTACACTTACAAATTAGCACTGGTTGTGGCAGTAAACAGTATTTGCAGCAGAGCTACCAGTAATATAATCGGCTTAAAGCCATCAGTGAGGTGCAACAGAGCTGCTAGTATAATACACTTCCTCCAATTATAATATACCCATCCCCATGCAATTTATCATGCAAACATGTCATGTATCATATTATTATATATGTACTCAATACAGATAAAAATAGTATTCTAAATTATAGTCATACATGGATATACATACATCACATAGGGGCATAATAGTCATTCAATCAATTAGGGGTCTAGGTAAGCTTACCGACCCTACGAAAGGTCCACAGTCGTCTTGGGCGACTCGTGCAACCTTAACAATCAAACAGTGGAAATGGACCCATGGCCCATATTGTAGGCACATGTGGGCCCATATGCCCGTGTGGCCCACATGGCTCAAATTGGCCTTGGCCATGTGGATTACATAGCCTGGCCCAATAATTTCCACACGTCTGTATGATTCACTCGTGTGGGGCTCACATGCTAATAGGGCCTACACGGCCAAATTCGGCCCATTACGGCCTAGCCAATGAAATTGCTCATAGCCAGACCCATTGATCATATGCCCACGTTTAGTCACGTGGCTTACCTACACAGGTGCAGGTACACCCGTACGGCGTCATTTATTCACACGTCTCGTCTTTTTGCTGATTTTCTATTAATAGTAGTGTTTACACACCTTTTTTATGAATATACGCCCCCAGTTCTTTCAGCACACTTGATCTACGTTTAATCATAACATTCTATTAGCCACATGATAACCAAAATTCAAACGACCCAAACGAAACACTTAAACTCCCAGTCGACAACTACTTACATCGTTTGGACAATCGAGGTTCTACAAGTTAAACCGTTGAGAACGAATGATCACCAAGATCCTACAATCCAAATGAACCCCCATTAACAAAATAAATCGAATGCATAGTTAAACCAAATGAAAACTAAGCTTACCAAAACGCAGGGCCGTACATGGAAAAAGAACAATCGGCAGTCGAACCCAAAAAGACAAGACCAAATGCACCACTATCTGACCAAGATCAAAGACGCAAAGATCCGCAATAATGGGGAAAAAAAAACAACACAGAGGAGGATGCTGAAGCAGTAAATAAAACGGCCAGTAGATGGCTCTCCAACGTTTTAAACAAATAGCAACAAGGGCCAAAAATCAACAAAGAAAGAAAAAAAATAGTAGAACGTTCAAACGCAGCAAGAATCAATGATTTTGGCAGAGAAACAAAGGGGAAATAATAGCAAATATTTTGGCAGAGAGTTAACACAAGGTAAGGGCGGCAGCAAAAATTGAAAAGAGAAAAGAAAGAAACAAATGAGAGAAAAAAACTTATTAAAACCGAAAATGAAGCAAGAGAGAGAGGAAACCGAATTCTACTCCACCAAATCGGCCTAACTACCCAAATCCCCATATCTCCTAAAAATTGGCAACTACACTTCCCCCACACCTCTAGCACTAAGTATTTCAGTCAAACTCCAACACTTACTAGGCCCAAACAATAAAAATAATCCCAAGCTTGTGATAGCACTCGAACTCAAGACCTCTTGCCCATATGCATTTTCCTGAACCACTAGACTAGTAGGCCCATTCTAACCATTCTAATCTAATTTAACAATAATTAATTATAAGCCTACTGGTTAAGGATAGGGGTTTATTCAATAAAAAGCAAAAATTACCCAAGCCAAGGCTTGAACTTGAGACCTCTCAGACACTTTCCAGAATACTTAACCACTGAAGCAGACAGATAGTTGTGTCACAAACATATGAAAATAATTATTAAGGATTTTTGGGGCGTTACAACTCTACCCCCTTAAAGAAAATTTCACTCGAAATTTTACCTGATCAAAATAGATGTGGATACTGCTGTCACATCGCCTCCTTGGGCTCCTATGTGGCCTCTTCAGAACTATGATTACGACATAGAACTTTAACTAGTGGGATGGACTTTCTTCTTGGAACTTTAACTTTGCGGTCTAAAATATGTACTGGCCCCTCCTCAAAGGTCAGATCTGGCATAACCTTAATCTCCTCAACTGGAACTATATGTGTGGGATCAGAGTGGTAGCGCCTCAACATCGAAACGTGGAAAACATCATGAATTCGCTCTAACTCTAGAGATAGCTCTAGCTGGTAGGTGACTGGTCCCACTTGTCTCAATATGCGATAAGGCCCAATAAAGCTAGGGTTCAACTTACCATTCCATCCAAATCTCATTATCTTCTTCCATGGTGAGACCTTGAGAAACATGAAGTCCACCACAGAATACTCTATCTCTTGGTGCTTCAGATCTGCATACGACTTTTGTCTATCAGATGCCTCTTTTAGTCGATCTCGAATCAACCTGACCTTATCCTCGATATCAGAAACCAGTTCAAAACCCACAACACGACGCTCGCCTAACTCAGTCTAACACAAAGGGGTGTGACACGACGCCCATATAATGCTTCGTAAGGTGCCATCTATATGTTAGACTGGTAACTATTGTTGTAAGTGAACTCTTCCAATGGAAAATAGTCCTCCCAATTGCCACGAAAGTCAATTACACAACCCCATAACATATCTTCCAGTATCTGAATCATCCTCTCAAATTGACCATCTGTCTAAGGATGGAACGTAGTACTGAAGTCAAATGTTGTACCCAAAGCCTCATGCAGCTTTCCTTAGAACCAAGACGTGAAGCGAGGATCTCTATCAGATATTATCGACACTGGTACCCCATGCAGTCTCACTATTTCTGACACATACAACTTAGCCAGTTTCTGCAATGAATAATCAGTACGAATAGGTATAAAGTGGGCCGACTTGTTCAATCGATCCACGATGACCCACACTGAATTATTCTTAATAGGCGTTAAGGGCAACCCACTAACAAAGTCCGTGGTCACTTTCTCCCACTTTCAGAGTGGAATCTTAGCTGGTTGTAGTAAATCCGAGGGTAGCTGATGCTCAGCTTTAACCTGTGGCATGTCAGACATTTACTCATGAAACCAGTAACCTCTCGCTTAAGTCCTAGCCACTAGTATAGCTCACGAAGGTTTCAGTACATCTTGTTCCCGCTAGGGTGCATCGTATAAGGGCTACTATGTGCCTCTCGCAGTATGGACTGCCTCAACTCAGTATCATTCGGTACACAGACTCTCCCATAGAAATAGAGTACTCCTTCGCTATTCAATCCAAAATCTGATGTGTTACCACTGTCAATCTGTCGAAATCGAAGACCCAGGCTCTAGCTGTTTACTCTTAATCTGCTCAATCCACATCGGTTTAACCTGGAGTTCTGCCAACAGACTACTGTCATCAAATAAACTGAGGCGAGCAAACATCACCCTCAGATCATTCATAGCCTTACGGCTCAGTGCATCAGCCACTACATTGGCCTTACAAGGATGGTATTCAATTGTACAGTCGTGATCCTTTAGCAGCTCAATCCACCTACGCTGCCTCAGGTTCAGCTCCTTTTGAGTGAGGAGATATTTGCGACTTTTGTGATTAGTGTAAATGATGCACTTTTCACCATACAAGTAATGCCTCTAGATTTTTAGTACGAATACCACTGCAGCCAACTCTAGATCATGCATTAGATAATTCACCTCAAGAATCTTAAGTTGTCTAGATGCATACACAACTACCTTACCCTCTTGCATCAATACAGCCTAAGCCGACGTGTGATGCATCACTGTATACAGTAAACTCTTTTCCAGACTCTGGCTGAATTAGAACAGGGGCCTCAATCGGTACAGTATTAAGCTTTTCAAAGCTCTCTTGCTACGCATTAGTCCCAGCGACCCTCTCCAGAATTCTTAACATGGCTTGGGACAGTGCGTCATCCCCAGCCGTTTGATCATGCGACCCAGTCTCAGTCATAGGTGAAGCCGGTGTCTCACTAGTCTCTAAATTAGGTATGTGGTCTGATGACGAGGACCCAGCTCAAGTACCTCTACAGCCTCTACCACGGCCTTTTGTACCCCGTCTGCGAGTACCTCTAGTGCTCATTGTCTATTTGTATTTTATCTGTATTAACAATTTTATGCAGATCAATTTATAGTTACAGTATTTGTTAGTCAAAGTTTTATGCAAAACGGTATTCTAATTCAATGCTTGTTTTCGAAGAGCCAAGTATCATATCAGTTTTACTACAGTCTCAGTCTACACTATCCTAAGTGTTTATAGTACGGTATACTACCTATAGTAGTCTCAGTAATCCTACCTATGGCAGTTTCATTCAATAATCATAATACAGTTTTCAAAGAAAACTTACAAGATTGACGCGGAGACTCAGTGTACCATACATTTGGCTAAACATTTCATAAAACATTTCACATCTTTTGAAAGCAGTTTTAAAAACTTTAATTTTAAGAGCCCAATCCACACATTGAAGTATTTCTCGTAAAGTATGTTGTCGTTAAAACTCCTTCTTCTATTTAGCTTTTTCTTATTTCCTAATGTCGATTCTAAGTCGTGATGTTTCACTTCAAAACTTGCGTCATTATCAAAAGTCATTTACTTTAAAAACGTTATTAATTTCAAAATATCATTTTATAGCGGAAGCTTTTTAAAACAGTTTCGTACTTGTGTTTACTTTGTAAAAACATTTTATTTATTTTGAAAACCTCGATTATCTTACTACTAACAGTTGTAACTAAAACAGTAAGAATCCCAAATTAAGAATGAAAATTTAAAGAGGCTCTTATATAGAAAATAACCCAAAATAAAATTCATAATCATAATTAAATACTAAATCGAATGAACTAAGTTGTGTGACCACCTCTGAGTCCTCTGTTGCACCGATCCTCCTATGTCTGGGGATTACTTGGACAATAAAACAAAAAGGGGGTGAGTTTACGAAAACTCAGGGTGTAATCCCCAAAGCAATCGAACAGAAAATATGAATACAGATAACAATCTTGGCCTAAGCCCTTTTCAGTAATAGTAGTCAGTTGGGCTTTGGCCCATTACAGTAGTAATACCAGTAACAGTAGTAGTTGGGCCTTAGCACATTACAGTATCAGAAATCAGTACGCAGTGTATAGTATGCATGTTTACCCAACCAACCTCTATACACCATCTCCTGTCCAACCCTGCACTCCTGTGGGGAATAAATCACCCATTCATCCCTACACTTAAAATTAGCACCAGTTGCGACACTAAACAATATTTGCAGTAGAGCTGCCGGTAATATAATTGGCTTAAAGCCATCAGTGAGGTGCAGCACAGCTGGCCATACAGTACACTTCCTTCAATCATAATATACCCATCCCCATGCTATGTATCACGCAAACATGTCATGTCATATCATATTATTGTACATGTACTCAATATAAATAAAATAACATGCTAAATTATAGTCATACATGGATATACATACAAACATACATACATCACATAGGGGCATAACAGTCATTCAGTCAATTAGGGGTCTAGGTAAGCTTACCGACTCTACGGAAGATCTACAATCGTTTCGGGCAACCCGTGCAACCTTAACTGTCAAACAGTGAAAATGGGCCCATGACCCATATTGCAGGCCTATGTGGGCCCACATGCTCGTGTGGCCCAACCGGCTGAAATTGGCCTTGGCCATGTGGATTATACAGCTTTTGCTGAAACCTCATTTTCTGCTATTTCAGGTACACATCTGGTTCGTTTATGCTACGAAACACCCTGAAGCCTTTCAAACCTATAACATAATGTTTAAACATCCAATTAATATTCAATTACAAATTATCACTTAATTTGAATTAACACGCAAGACTTACCAAAAACACAAACAATCCCTAACGCAATTTAGGCTATTAGAACAAAACTTCACCGGACACCACCTTCTCCTATACAGAAATCTGCCAAAATCAGCTCCTACGTACATATCAAATTGCCAAAATCAACTATTGAGCCCTTCTAAATAATTAAAAAACTATACTACAGATACTACGATCCTACTTACCAAAATAATGCGAAAGCACCAAACTAACGAGAAGTAGAACAGAATCCAAGCAAAAAGAAACGAATGGAGGAAGAAGAAAAAAGGGAATGACGACAAGAACAGAAATTCCCGTCAAAAGTAACCCCTTCTTTTGAAATCACATCCCTAATTTTCCTCCCCCACTAATGTACTCAATCTCAACTACTACGGACTTCAATTTCTAATGAAACTCTTTTCACAAAATCAAGTAAAAATAAACACCTATACTTGCACTGTGATTCGAACACAAGACCTCCAACACACTAACACACAACTTAACCACCAGACCAGTAGGCCCATTCTTTTATATACTTACAAACAATTTCATATAGGCCTACTGAATAAGGGTGAGGCTTTAATCAAAAAAATTCTAAAATTTTGCCAAAGGCATGGCTTGAACCTAGGACCTCACACACACTCCCAAAGCACATAACCACTAAAGCAAACAGATTTTTATGTCTCATTTTCATAAGAACAAAAATAAAAATTTTGGGGCGTTACAACTCTACCACCTAAAAGAAAATTTCGGCCTCAAAATTTACCTAATCAAAACAGATGAGGATCCTACTGATGCATCGAATCCTTAGGTTCCCACGTAGCCTCCTCAGTGCTATGATTCTGACATAGTACCTTCACTAACGAGATGGTCTTTTTCCGCAGAACCTTTACATCACGAGCCAAAATCTAAACTGGCTCCTTCTTAAAAGTCAAGTCTGGCCTAACATCGAGAAGGATCAGAGCGGTAGCGCCTCAACATCGAGACATGGAACACATCATGTATACGATTCAAATCCAGAGGTAGCTCCAACTGATAAGTAACCAGTCCCACTCGTTTCAGAACCTGGTAAGGCCCAACGATCCTAGAGCTCGGCTTACCCTTGCAACCAAACCTCAGAACCTTTTTTCATGACGAGACCTTGAGAAATACGAAGTCCCCTATAGAATACTCAATCTCACGTCTCTTCATATTCGCATACGATTTTTGCCTATCAGAAGTTGCCTTCAGATGATCCCAAATCAATCTGACCTTATCCTCGGTCTTAGAAACTAACTCAGGACCCAAAACTCGTCGTTCACCCAACTCAGTCCAACATAAGGGAGTACGACACTTACGACCATACAGAGCCTCGTAAGGTGCTATCTGAATGTTAGGCTGGAAGCTATTATTGTAGGTGAACTCCGCTAGCGATAGATAATCCTTCCAATTGCCCCAAAAATCGATCACACAACTCCGTAACATATCCTCCAGTATCTGAATCACCCTCTCAGATTGACCATCGGTCGGAGGATGGAACGTAATATTGAAGTCCGACCTTAAACCCAGAGCCTCATGTAACTTTTTCCAGAACTGAGACGTGAAGCGAGGATCCCTATCAAAACTGACCAAGACCGGTACCCCATACAGTCTTACAATCTCTTATATGTAGAGCTTTGCCAATGTTTGAATAGAATAGTCTATCCTAACCAGGATAAAGTGTGCAGACTTGGTCAATCGAATTACAATAACCCAAACAGAATCCTTCTTAGTGGGTGTCAAGGGCAACCCACTAACGAAGTTCATCGTTACTCATTTCTATTTCCATAAGGAATCTTAACTGGCTGCAGCAAACCCAAAGGTAACTGATACTCGGCCTTAACTTGCTGACATGTCAGGCAACAAGCCACGAGGTCAGTAACCTCACGCTTCAACCCTGGCGACCAGTATAACTCCCAAAGGTTATGATATATCTTATTCCTGGCGGGGTGCATAGTATAAGGACTACTATGCACCTCCCTCAGAATAGACTACCTTAGATCAGTATCATTCGAAACACAAATTTGTCTACGGAAATAGAGTACCCCATCACAGTTCAGTCTAAAATCAGAAGTGCTGCCATTCTCAACTTGACAGGACCGAAGACCTAAAGATTCATCCCCTAACCGCTTATCCCAAATCTACTCAATCCAAATTGGCTTAACTTGTAACTCAGCCAACAAACTCCCATCATCAAATAGGCTAAGGCAAGCAAACATTTCCCTATGACTCAACGCATCGGTCACCACATTGACCTTGCAAGGATGTTAGTCAATGGTACAATCATAGTCCTTAAGCAGCTCAATCCATCTACACTACCTAAGATTCAACTCCTTCTAAGTAAGGAGATACTTGAGCCTCTTGTGATCCGTGTAAATAACACATTTCTCACCATAAAATAGTGCCTCCAAATTTTCAGTGAAAACACTATTGCAGCTAGCTCGAGGTCATGCGTCGGATAGTTTGCCTCGTGTATCTTAAGTTGACGAGATGCATATGCCACAACCTTACCATCCTGAATTAAAACATAACCCATAACCACATGTGATGCATCACTATAAACCATAAACTCTTTTCCAGGTTCAGGCTGTATCAGAACAGGAGCCTGAGTTAAAACAGGCTTGAGCTTCTCAAAGCTCGTTTGCTGTGTATCAGTCCAAGGAAACGGAACACCCTTATGTAGCAGCTTAGTTAAAGGCGCTGCAATTAGTGAGAAACCATCCACAAATTGTCGATAATAACCCGTCAGACCCAGAAAACTGTAAATTTTAGACACATTCTTAGGTTGCTTCCAATCCAGTACAGCCTTAGTCTTTCGATGATCGACTCAGATCCCCTCAGCAGAAACCACATGTCCTACAAATGTTACCTCTCCTAACCAAAATTCACATTTACTAAATTTAGCATAGAGCTGCTTTTCCCTTAAAGTCTAAAGAACCACCCTAAAGTGCTCGTCATGCTCATCCTTAGTCTTAGAATAAACCAGTATGTCGTCGATGAACACCACAACAAACTGATCCATAAATGCTGTCGGCATATTAGTCAGTCCAAAAGGCATCACTAGGAACTCGTAGTGACTATAACGAGTCTTAAATGTCGTCTTATGTACATCAGCTTCCTTAACCCTTAATTGATGATAACCAGCACACAAATCAATCTTGGAGAACATAAAAGCCCCTCGAAACTGGTCAAACAAGTCATCAGTCCTCGGAACTGGATCATTACTCTTAATAGTCAACTTGTTTAGTTACCAGTAGTCAATACACATCCCCATGGATCTATCTTTTTTCTTGAAAAACAACATAAGTGCTCCTCGTGGAGACATACTGGGATGGATGAACCCATTATCCAACAATTCCTAAATCCGAGCCTTAAGCTCCAAAAGCTCATTTACTGCCATTCAGTAGGGAGCGATTGACATCAGAACTGTACCAGGAAGAAGCTCAATCCCAAATTTCACTTCCTGATTCAGAGGTAAACCCGATAGCTCCTACAAAAAGACATCTAGAAAATCCCTTACAGTTCTGATTCCTTTACAGTAGAGTCTCCAGAAGCGGAAACACTAAAATAAGCCAATACGCCTCACATCCCTTACGAACCAGTTTCTCAGCCATCAGTGCAGAAATAACGTTATCCAAATAATTCTGACATTCTCCAATCATGACTACCTCATTATCCTTTTCAATTCTCAAGACGACTCTCTTAGTCGCACAGTCCAGACTTACTCGGTGCTTGATCAACTAGTCCATTCCCAGAATTAAGTCGAACTCCCTAAACAGAAGCTATATCAGATTAGCCAGAAATACTATCCCTTGAACCTCTAGCGAAACATCTCTATACAGTTTGCTAACCCGAAAGATTGCCCCAGTGGACTCTGTACAGTAACCTCACTCATAGTGCTCTCAACCGAAATCCTCAAGTTTTTAGATACAATGCTAGCTACATAAAAATGTGTAGAACCTATGTCTATCAAAGCAAGATAAGGAACATCATAAATAAAAAACATACCGGTACTGATGTCTAGAGCATCTCTATCCTCTCGGTAACATGCAGTATATACAAGAGCAGGCTGCCTCATCTTAGTTTGTCCAGCACCTCTGCCCGGTACTCTCTGGCCTCGACCTAAACCATTTCTACACCTAGCCTGACCATGGCCCTTAGGTGGCTGCTAAGCTGCTCTATGTGGCTGCGCAGTACCAGAACCCAGAAATTGCACCTGATCGGTCCTCAGCGGACACTCTCGAATGAGGTGCTCCAAGGACCCACATTTCAAACATGCCCCAGTCCTCCTTCAACACTTGTCCTAATGGTGTCTACCACAATCTCCAAAAGGCTGTAATCCAATAGAAGTAAGAAGGGGCCCAACTCTAACCGACCTATCAGATATGGCCTTTTTCTTAGGCTTCTGTATTGAACTCGAGGGCTCCGAATACCTCTTATTCTTACCCTTCTTGCGGTCTTTATTTTGGTGCTCAGCGCGCTTAACCTCTTCAGCGATCTTTGCCTTCTCTACCAAAATAGAGAACTCTCGCTCCCTCTGCGGAGCTATTAGTACCCTTAGATTACTCGCTTCCTCTGCGGAGTTATTACTACCCTTAGATTATCCCTCAGCCCATCCTCAGACCGGACACACCTTTCGTATTCAGACGTCATCATACCTCGCATATAGCGGCTCAGTCCCAAAAATTTGGCCTCATACTCGACCACTGATCGATCTCCCTGAGTGAGGTTCAGAAACTCATGCCTATGAGTGTCGATGTAACTCACTCCCACATACTTCCTTTGGAAGGCAGACTTAAAGAACTCCCAAGCCAGACGATCGAGTTGAGTGCCCTCCTTAACTGTCAACCACCACAGATAGGCCTCATTACGAAGCAAAGAGATTGCACCTTTCAATTTCTGCTTAGGGGTATAGTCCAAGTCGTCCATTATCCTCCCAGTAGCCTCCATCCAATACTCAGCCACGTTAGGGGCGATTCTAGTGACACACCTAAATAATTCAGCTCCATTGGACTGGAGTTGTTGTGTCACTGACCCTTGGCCCTCAGATCTAGTGTTGGGCCTAGCGACCCTCTCTAATATCCTTAGCATAGCCTGGGACAATGCATCATCCCCAGCCATATGATATGAAGACTCAATATCAATAGCAGGTGACACTGGCATCTCACTCGTATCCAGATTCGGCATGCTGCCCAGAGAAGAGGACTTAGCTCGAGCCCCTTTACGACCTCTACCTCGGCCTCTAGTACCATGACCACGGATACCTCGTGCACTCATTGTTGTTTCAAAAGTTTATCTATATTAGGAATTGTATCAGTTATAGTTTCAGCATTTATTAGTAGATGTTTTATGTAGACAATTTCAGAAATTCAGAGTTTGTTTCCGTGAGTTGTAGTCTCTATCAGTTTTACTACAGTCTCAGAGTACGCTAACTAAAGTATTTTCAGTAATATCTATCTATAGTATCAAATTAGTTCATCAGAATTTAGAAAACTTACAGTATCGGCGTCGGGGACTCAGTGTACCATATACTCAATTAAAATATTTCAAATCATTTAAAAATCAATTCTTTAGAAAAAAAACAAATTTTGAACCTAAAATCCACAGCCGAGTTTTGTAATTGGGCTTTGATACCACTAAATGTAACACCCCAAACCTGGCCTAGACGTTATGGCTGAATTTGATGATGTCACATGGAATGGGATTTGAAATCGAATTTGGCAAGTTTAAAACTGTTTCCGTTTATTAGCTTTTATTTAACTCGAGAAACGCTTACTAGTTGATTTGTCTTAAATCGTATCTTTTTAACGGAAGCTTAAGTAACCTTTATTTTAAGGAAACCGTTTATGTTTAGGAAAACCTTAGTTTTTAGAAAAATCGCATTTCCTGGGGTTTTGCAGCTTAAAAGTCCATAAAAACGTTTAAAATCCAAAATGAAAGCAAACAGTCCAAAAAGTCCCAAATTACATCAAAATACCCAATAATTTAAAATATAATCATAAATAAAAAAATAAATCATTCTAATAATCGTGGTCACCGTCGAGTCCTCCACTGTACCGATTCGCCTAACTCTAGGGATTACCTATACAGTTAAACATAAATGGGTGAGTTTTCGTAAACTCAGTGTGTAATCCCAACAGAAAACATACACATAATCAGATAATAGTCAGATACGATCTTAGGCATAAGCCCTTTACAGAATCAGATGCAAATTTGGGCCTTAGCCCATCACAGTTTCAGTTACAGATGCATATTTGGGCCTCAGACCATGTCAGAATCAGATACAGATTTGGGCCTAAGCCCATTACAGTAACAGATGTAGTCAAATAGTCAAAACAGTAATAGATCCTACCCCCAGCCTCTACACACTATCTCCGACCATCCTTACACACCATATGGGGTTTAAAACAGCCATCCATCCCTACACACCATGCTATATTGAAATGCGGCACATATTAGTAATATTGTAACTATGCTGCCAGATAATAGGCATAAATGCCTTTCGGTACACTTCCTCCAATAATCAATCATCCCACGCCAATGCAGATGCAAATAAACATGCTCAGTGCAGACATATAGTATAACAGGCTTACATGCCAATATTCGATTATTAACCATACATACAGAACAGTATTTAAAACATAAGTGTAACTATCTTGCTTAAAACATACATTAGTCAATTAGTTCATACAAATCGGGGTCTAAGTAGCCCTTACCGACCCTACAGTAGGTTCACAGTCAATTTGGATGACCCGTGCAACCCTATGAAACAATTCAGATAAATGAGCCCACACGTCCATGTGACTTGCCCGTGTGGGCCCACATGCCCGTGTGGCCCACACGTCCAAATTGGCTTTGGCTCGTGTGGATCACATGGCCTAGCCCAAAATCTCACACGCCCATGTGGACTACCCTTGTAGCTCCACAAACTCGTGTGGCCCATACGGCCCAAATCGGTCTAGCCCATGTGTCGTACATGGCCTACCTAGCCATCATACAGCCGTGTCTAGTGCACGGCCTAGCCTTCATCAAAACACACAGCCGTGTCATTCACACATGGCCTACCACAGGGGCGACCACATGCTCATGTAGCATCGGTAGTAAGGTTTTCAGCTTTTGCCGGAACCTTATTTTCTGCAATTTCGGGTACACATCTGGTTCTTTTATGCTATGAAACCCCTTTTGAAGCCTTTCAAACCTATAACATAACGTTTAAACATCCAATTAACAGAAGATTGCGAATTAACACTTAATTTAAATTAATGCGCAAAACTTACCAAAAACACAAACAATCCTTAACGCGACTTAGGCTGTTAGAACGAAACTTCATTGGACACCACCTTTTCCTATACACAAATCTGCCGAAAACAGCTATTACTTACATATCAAATTGCCAAAATCAACTTTTGAGCCCTTTTAAACAATTGAAAAACTATACTACGGATACAACAATCCTATTTACCAGAATAGGGCGATAGCACCGAACTAACAAGAAGTAGAACACAATCCAAGCAAAAAGAAATGAAATGAGGAGGAAAAAAGGGAATGACGACCATAACAGAAATTCTAGTGAAAAATTTTGGAGAGGGATAGAGAATGCCAAATTAAAAAAAAAAAGATGAAAACAAAGTAACCACCTCTTTTGAAATCACATCCCTAATTTTCCTCCCCCACTAATCTACTCAATCTAAACTACTGCAGACTTCAATTTCCAACGAAACTCTTTTCACAAAACCGAGTAAAAATAAACACATACGTTTTCACTAAGATTTGAACACAAGACCTCTAACATACTAACACACAACTTAACCACCAGATTCTGTTATATACTTACAAACAATTTAATATAGGCCTACTGAACAAGGGTGAGGCTTTAATTATAAAAATTCTAAAATTTTGTCAAAGGCATGGCTTGAACCTAGGACCTCTCACACACTCCCAGAGCACATAACCACTGAAGCAGACAGATTTTTGTGTCTCATTTTCACAGGAAAAAAAATAGAAATTTTAGGGTGTTACACCACATAACTGGACTAAAAAATGGTCAAAAGGCTATCGAGTTAGTGGTAGGATAGTGTGGTCTTCAAGCTGATCCGATCGACAGGTTCCACAAATCAACAATCTATAGGGGAAAGAAAGTAACGAGTAAGCTTGTCAAATTCTTAGTAAGCTCATAGGTATTTAAAATGATAAACTTACCTTGATTTACAATTAAACATATTAAACTATTTATTGTGACAAAGTTTGCCTAACATAGCAAATCACAACAATAAGGTGAGCTTCATTATATAATCAATCATATAATGTGCCTATTTTATAACATGTTAACACGTATCATCTAAGTAATCATATCAATCTCATGTTATTCATGGATAAAGTATTAATACATGTATATCAAAGATCTATATTCCAACCCTTCATTAATATTGCATAGAACATCAATTACATTTTGTCACATTTCAAATTCTCATTCTTGTTATCAGTATTACCCGATAAAACTCACTAAATGAACTCGAATGTATTGGTACTAATCACATCTGATACTTGTCTATCATATCCTGATTTGGCCAATCGGATTGCCTCAGGAGACTACGTCAGCGAAGACCGCCTAAGTAATGAAACTTAGACTGGGTAAGTGAGAAATACATGGCAGAGTGCTACGAATAACTTCACCAATACTGTGGAGTATCATTCTAAGAGATAGCGAGATTTTCATTAGGGCGAGGACCTTATGAAGCTAACTTTTCTGCTAATAAGATCGCCACATGTGTTTTGGTGTCGTTTCTTAAGTAAGTACGAAGGCTTGTAAGATATGTTTAAGTTATCTGACACCAGGTTACTTGTCCGAGCTAAATCGTGTCACATGTATCTTTGAGTTCGCACTGAATGCTGGATATCAGTAATCATTAATAACCACCCTATATCCGTGTGTACAAGACATCTACAGAGTTTCATCAAGGCAATTTTGACATATAAGTTCATTTATGTTTCTTTACAATTTTGTCCAAATCTTAACTTTTGTACCAAATTGTAACAATTCAAATTTCAATTAAACATACATATATTTAAAATTTAAAATATATAAAAATATAAATTCAATACATCATATGAACTTACTTGATTAAATAAGCAGACAAGTTGAATTGAAATACTATTCGATAATTTTACCTTTTCCCTAGTTATCCTTGACTTGTTTAAATTCTCGATCTAAACAATAATTCAATTCCAAATACCTTATATCATACTATTATATGCATATGAAATTTTAATTTCATATTTTGAATGTTCCCTAAAGTTTTACATTTTGTTCAATTTAGTCCCTAAAATCGAAATTGTTGTAACTTTAAAATTTGAGCCTCAATTTCAAAGCCGATCTCAATTTCATCCTTTTACGTCCCACTAATATCTATAATTACACAAATTTAACATTAATTTTAAATTCTTTACGCTTTAGTCCCATGTTCAAAACTAACAACTTTCACTTTACAAATTAGTCCTTTTCCATATCTAAGCTTAAAATCTAACAAATTAACACCAATTTCATCAAGCATTCAACCATGGAACTTTAGAAAACTTTAACAGTTTTATAAATTGGTACACGGGCTAGCTAAATCAAGCTCATGGGACCTCAAAAACGTAGAAATTACAAGAAAATGACTTAATATCACTTACCAAATGGAGGGTCGAATGCTTAAGCTCATAAAAATGGCTTCCTAACTTTTTCTCAAGTGGTTTTGGTTGGAGAAGAAAGGAAATAAAGATGACGACGTTTAAATTTTAGCTTATATACATATGATTAAATTAATTAATCTTAATTATTTTAAATAAAGTTTAATTAATAAATTCTTAAGCTTGATTAACAAATTAATGGATAAAAAAGTGCACCCACCACCGAATATCTATTTATAAATGGATCAGTTGCCTAATTTGTCCTTTAATTAATTAAAAATTAATAGCGATTAACTTTTACGACTTTTACAATTTGGTCCATGTACCTTAATTAACTACCTAATTAACAAAATTAATGGAATACAATTTAATTAAATTTTATAATGACCTTTTAAATATTAAATAATAATATTTATGTACCCGATCATCAAAAATAGGGTTCCGAGACTTCCATTATTGAACCATTGAAAAATAGGTTGTTACAACTCTCCCCTCAGGAAATTTCATACTTGAAATTTTTTCCTAATAATAGATTAAGGTACTATGATTTCATAGGTTCCTTTGACTCCCACAAAGCCTCCTCTACACCATGTCGATGCTATAATACCTTTACTAACATTATCAAATTATTTCACAATTCTTTCACCTCCCATGCCAAAATTTTTATTGATTCTTCCGAATAAGAAAAAACCTAGAGTTCTATTTCATCGGAAGATATTACATGAGATCGATCTGTTCTATACCGTTGTAGCATTGATACATGAAAAACATTGTGAATCTTTTTAAATTTCAGAGACAAAACTAGTTGATACGGTACAGGTCTGGTTCTTTTGAGGATTTTGAAATAGCTCGATAAATCTTTAACTGAGTTTTGCTTTTCTGCTAAAATGTAATACTTTCCTCCAAGACAAGACTTTTAAAAACTGTGATAGCCTGAACTTGGGCCTAGTCGGAACAGTGGTTTCGGGACCACAAATCCAACGAGGAAAAATTTATTTTTATTATATTTTTATGGTATAAAATTTCACGGAATGATATCGTGAACATTTCGTTCGAAAATTTCGACGTTTGGGCACTCAATTTAGTCAAAAGGACTAAATTGTAAAAAGTGAAAAAGTTGAGTTCTACATGTTAGAGGTGTCCAATTGTTATTAAATTTTAAATTGGACGTACCATTGGTTAATTTTTTGGACAAAAATGGACATGAAATAGGTGAAATAGAATATTTTTAAGTTAGGGGCATTTTGGTCATTTAGTGATTAAATGATTAAATAAACAAAATTAAAAGCTAATTTTTGTCCATCTTCAAGCCTTGGCCAAATTTCATAAGGGGAAACCATGGCAAGGGTTTTTCAAGCTTCCAAGCTCGATTGTAAGTCCGTTCTAAACCCATTTTTAATGATTTTTACGTTTTTAAAATCTTCGTAACACGATGTATCTATTTCTACAACTAATTTGAGATATGGTTAAAGTTTAGGGTTTTAAATAAAATTTTATGACTCGATTTAGTACATGAGCATGTGTCTGTGTTCCGGTAATGCCTTGTACCTTGTTCCAGCACTAAACACAGGTAAAGGGTGTTACAGAAACACTTTATCACCAGTCTGAAACTCGAATCAATATACGATTTTTTACAATCTATGGAAACTTTCAAACAATCTCGTAGAACTCTGGCTTTCTCTTCTATCTCGCATATCAGAGCAGTCCCTACTAGCCTCCTTTCACTCAACTCTGACCAGTACAATGGAATTTTGCATTTGTGTCCATATAAAGCTTTGTACGGTGTCATTTTTATACTCAATTAATAGCTGTTATTGTAGGAAAATTGTACTAATGGTAGAAATTTCTCTCAGCTACCTTCAAACTTAATTATATAGCACCATAACATATCTTCAAGTATCTAAATCACCCATTCTTATTGTCCGTCTGCCTGGGGATGAAAAGTTGTAATGAAACTTTAACTGTCTTTAATGGTTACAGTGTAAATCTAAGTTATTTCATATTAAATTTTTGGTGTTCTTGAAAGTTCTCAGTTTAGTCCCAGACTGTTCTCGAAATATGTTTTAGACTTCGTAGACCCATTTAAGGGTCTTTAAGATGAAATATGAATAGTTTTAATTTAAATAAAATTTTATGACTCGATTTAGTACATGAGCATGTATCTGTGTTCCGGTAATGCCTTGTACCCTGTTCCAGCATTGAACATGGGTAAAGGGTGTTACAGAAACACTTTATCACCAGTCTGAAACTCGAATCAATATACGATTTTTTACGATCTATGGCAACGTTCAAACAATCTCGTAGAACTCTGGCTTTCTCTTCTATCTCGCATATGAAAGTAGTTCCTGCTAGCCTCCTTTCACTCAACTCTGACAGTACAATGGAATTTTGCATTTGTGTCCATATAAAGCTTTGTACGGTATCATTTTAATACTCAATTAATAGCTGTTATTGCAGGAAAATTGTACTGATGGTAGAAATTTCTCCCAGCTACCTTCAAACTCAATTATATAGCACCGTAACATATCTTCAAGTATCTAAATCACCCATTCTTATTGTCCGTCTGCCTAGGGATGAAAAGTTGTAATGAAACTTTAACTGTCTTTAATGGTTGCAGTGTAAATCTAAATTATTTTATGTTGCATTAATTTATTTTATTCTTTATTATGTATGTGAGCAATCCCTAGACATAGTCGATTGTGCAGCATACCCTTAAATTAATCTAAATTCTAAAAAGGTTGGATTAGTTAGACCGTGTTTGAATGATATGAGCAAGTACTCGACAGATACTTGTGGTAGACTCTAAACATAGAGTAATGATCATATAGAAGGTAATAGTGCAGGGTGCCATATTAAATACCTATAGACATAGGCAATGTAACTTGAGGTTTTTGCTCTTGAAAGAGACAGGCCACTTAAGAACTCTTTTGAGCGGTAGGTTAAGTATGATTTTGCTGAAGCATTGCTGATAGGAAAAGTAGATTTTTAGTAATCCCAACCTTCACACTCAACATCGCATAACCCTTATCTTTGTCAAGCTAGCTTTGTCATAGCATTCTTAGTCGTTTATGTAACACCTCTAACCTGTATCCGTCACCAAAACAGGGTTTTGGAGCATTACCAGAAGTTTCAAAACATTTTCAATTAATTCATGTAAATTACTATTCATTTACTAAAATCATTCATAACGTCCCTCATATGGACCCTCAAGGCCAAAATAAGTTTTGGAATCAAATTGGGACTGAATCGGGAACTCAAGAAATTTTTCGCGAAATTCCAAAAATTTTCTCACTATTAAGAGTCACACGCTCGTGTGGTATAGGACACGCCTGTGTGGTCAGGCCGTGTGGATTCACATTGCCCGTGTCCCTAACCCGTGTAACTTTCTAACTTGCAACTCATGAACAAATTGATGTCACACGACCAATAGACACACCCGTTTCTAGGCTGAATAGCACACACGGCTGAGACATACGCCCGTGTCTCTGCCCGTGTGCTCAATTCTGAGCATTTTGTTTCTCAAAATTTAGGGTGCAAGGGACACACAGCCTAACTACACGCCCATGTACCAGGCCGTGTGTCATACATGGTCTAGACACACACCCTTATGTCTATCCGTGTAGACAAAATAAAGCCATTCTTAGCTTCATTTCTCACCCAAAATCACACCCATGACCTACACTTGAAACACACATCCAATGCGAACCATTCCAAGCATTCAAATTAAACAATTCCATCATTCATCAAGGCATATCATTACATGCAAGTGTGTGTTCATAACTTATGTAACAGCCTATTTTTTGGTCAAATTGGAACAGTGGTTTTGGAACCACAAATCTGAAGTAGAAATAATTATTTTATTACTTCTGTAAGGTTTACAGTATGATAGAATGATTGTGTGAAAATTTCGTTAAAAAATTTTATCGATAGGGTGTCCAATTTGACTATTAGGACTAAATTGCAATAGGTGCAAAATGTGTGTTTTAGAAGCTAGAGGTGTCTAATTGTAATGAAATTTTAAATTGGAGGTCCTTAACTGGTGATTAGACCATTATACTTTTAAGATGGACAAAAGTGGACATGGTTAGGTGAAATTTCAAAGTTATGCATTAAGGGCATTTTGATCATTTGGTTAATAAAGACAAAATAAAACAGATAAAGGATGTTCATCTTTCTAATTCCATCTCCCATAGCCAAATTTCAAGGGTCATGATAGCTAGGGTTTTGGCCAAGCTTTCAAGCTCGATTGTAAGTCTGTCCTTGGCCCGTTTTTAATGATTTTTACGTTTTTGTGAGTGTTGTAACTTGATTTAGCTATTTCAATGACTAATTTGAAATAAAATAAAAGTCTAAAATTTTACCCATGTTAAATATTTGTGTATTTTGATGTTTAATGGTAGAAAATGTGTAACAGTCTGGTTTAGACCCTAGTCAGAATAGTGGTTTTGAAACCACAAATCCGAGGTCGTAAAATTATTTTAATATTATTTTTGGTATTTATAGCATAATATTTTATATGTGTGAAAATTTCGTGAATTAATTTTACCGTTTGAACGGTTAATTTGGAAAAAAAGGACTTAATCGTGTAAAATGCAAAAGTGACTTGCTATTTGTTAAAGTGCTATATTGTTATGGCTTCTATCATGTGGGGTCCTTAAAGAGAAATTTTTCCATTGAATTAATGAATGGACGGTAATGGCATGCATTATATGATTTTATTATTAAATCATTAAGACTATTATGGTAAATGAATAATAAAATGATAATAAATTAAAATAAAACATGAAATGTTTGCATGTTCATCTTATTTTTCCATAACTAAAAGAAAAAGAAAGCCTTGGTTGTAGTTTTATATTCGACACTCTTGAACCTTAATTCGGGTATGTGTTTTGCTCGGTTTTCAATAATTTTTACATTTTTGAGATCGTTGCTTCAAATATTACTTAGCCCATGCTTTAATTTTTGGAATTGATGATGAATTTGAGGTTTTCCATTGTTGATAATGTGATGAATTTATTTTTTGATGATGAAAAATAAATTTTTGATGTTTGATTTTTATGTTTAATTAAGTGATTTTTTATAAAAATCCAAATTAGGGATTTATTTGTGAAATTTGAAAGTTTAGGGGTTTAAATGTGAAATAAATTGAATAAATGGGCTGTTAAGGATTTATGGAGCATTTGGCCTAACATGGGCATAGTGAAATTTTGAATATTTGGTATTGTTTTGAATTAGGGACTAAATTGCAAAAATGTGAAATGTTAGGGGCTAAAATGCAAATTTCCCATTTATATGTTCTTGGATGAAAATTGAATGAAATGTTGAATAAGTAAGTTAATTTTGATATTAATTAGATTGGCGAAAGTAGAATTCGGATCTAGATCAAGGGAAAATCAAAATATCGGATTAGTCGATTTAATTTATCATTACTACGAATGAGGTAAGTTCGTATTCTAATAAACGTTACGAAATCATGTTATAATTGCATATTATTTATATGATTAAATTTAATACCGAATGGAAATGCAAATATATGCATTTTGATTAAATTATATACATATTATTATGATATTGAATTGTTTGAGAAGCAGAGTATATGAATACGAGAAAGTTTCGATAATGTGATGACGTCTGAAAAGCCCCGTACGAACCATAGGAATAGTTAGGATACATATGTCATGACATAGGATTCCGATATGTGTTATCATGGAAGACTACATCTGGGACGTTGGCATCGATTTGAGATTTACGTGTAAGACCATGTCTGGGACATCGGCATCGTATATGATTTCGTGTAAGACCCTATCTGGAACAGTGGCATCGATATTTGATTACATGTAAGACCACGTCTGAGACGTTGGCATTGTACAAGCTTTCCAAGCTATCCGAGTATCCTTATTGATTCCGAACGATTCAACGGGCATTCCAAGAAATAAATGATCAAGTGAATAACATTCCGATTCAGGTACGTTGAAATGGATACAATGTTTGAAAATAAAAAGTAAGTATATGTGTGCAAAGAATGTTTTGTGATGTTTATGGAAATGAAATGTGAATATGTGCAAATGAAACATGAACAAATGAATAAGATGTGATCTATAAGTTGCATATGTGAAATTGTCAGATGTTATATGAATGAAAAGTGAATTTGAATATAAATGATTATATGAGATTCATATGAATAAAAGATATATGTTTAGATGTGTTATTTTCCATAATGTGCTCATTTGGCTATATGAAAGTGTGAATTGAATGATATACGAGAATTGAATTGAATAAGCTTGTGAAATTTAAAGTTAGTTAAGTAAGCAAGCCTACTATTGAATGGTGATAATTCGACATGAGAACATATTATATAACTTTGAAAAGTGGTCTAAAATAGCATATCATACATATGGCTTCGTAATGAAATTATTCATTATGTTAAGTCTATTAAGATACGAGCTTACTAAGCTTTAGAGCTTACTCTGTGTGTTTTTCCTATGTTTATAGAGTTTTGAAGACTTGCTCAGGTTGGAAGTCGTAAGGAGACCTTATCACACTATCCGGATATCGCTTCGGTAAAATTAAAGTTCTGAAATTTGGTTATGTGGCATGTATAGGCTAGTTTTGGTATGCTTGGCTTTGAAATTTGTATATATATATACAGCCAAGCGAAAATGGCTTAATTAAGATGTTAATGTGGTGTATATTCGGTCATGTTAAGTTTAGTTTAGAAGTATGTGTTTATGGTAACTTTTTATATGGTGTTAGGTTATATAAATTTGGTATTGAATGATGATATGCATGGTTTATAATTAGCTCATTTTGGTAAGCTTGATTTATGGTATATTCTACATTTGTGAATTGTTATAATTTGGCTTAAGTGAAGTAAATATGGTGGTTGGATGTGTTTAGATTGTGGCCTATTATTGGCTTATTTAAGATGTATAATTTGTCTTGTGAAAAAGCTTGAAAGTGACAAATGATGTGCTTTTATGTTTGGTTAGTGATGGGTAAAACAAATACATATGCCTATGACATGTTGATATGTGGTTTGGTATTTAAAGGCTAAGTTAAAGGTTTAATGTTTGATTTCAAAATGTGTCATATGTGGTTGTATATTCGGCTATGATATTTGGCTCAATTTGATGAATATGAGATTTTGATATGTGATATATTTATATATATCTATAGAGATGTTCGGTGATACCGTATGCATTTGGTCAAATCAATAAAGATGTCTTGTTGATTATATGATTTGTTTATACGAAAAATGAAATGATGCATTGGTTAACTCGTTTATGTGATATAAATGTAGGTAATGTTTATAAATTATCTTGTAATTCGGCAAAGTTGATTTAGTCATATGGTTAGTTATTTAGTTATATGTAGATGTCAAATGTGGTTATTTTGCTATGTGATGATCATACTATGTTATGGGAATTTTTCTATTTGCTGTGGCTTAATATACATGTAATATCCCGAATTAGGGCCTAATCGGAATAGTGGTTTCGTGACCACAAATCCGAGGTAGAAATAATTATATTATAATTATTTTGATGTTTATGATATGATTTTATGATGGTGTGAAAATTTCGTGAAGAAATTCTAAGCGTAAAGTGCTTAATTTGGAGTTAGGGATTAAATCGAATAAGTTGCAAAACTTGCATTCTAGAAGTTTTCAGTATGAAATTGCTTTGAAATATTAATTAGGAGGTCTTAAATGGTAATTAGACCAATTTTATGTTCATGGACAAACTAGGACATGGAAGGAATTTTTGAAAGTTTAGTATGGAGGGGCATTTTGGTCATTTGGACATTTAATGAAATAAAAAGGGAAAAATAACACAAAATTGGTCATCTTCTTCATTACCACGAAATTTCAAGGGTTCTCCATAGCTAGGGTTTGTTTCAAGCTTCCAAGCTCCATAGTAAGTGATTCCAAGCCTCGTTTTTAATGTTCTTCACGTTTTCATAGTCCCGGTAACTCGATAAAGCTTATGTTAGCAATAATTTAAGTTAGGGTTCATATTTGGAAAAATACCCATAGGTGAAATTTGTGTATTTTGATGTTTTATGATAGAATATGAGGTTTTAAATTATGTTAGACAACTTGTGCTACTCGGTTTTAAGTAAAAACGAGTAAAATGGCTTAATTGGTAAAAGTACATATTGTTCATAAGTATGTGTTTTAGTGGGAATTTGAGCTTGCTAATGGTAAATAAATGATCAGCATGTCCTAAAACATAAGAATTTGTGATAAAATTTAATTCCCGAGCTTTGGGGCAAAAGTGTAATTATGCAAAAGTTTAGGGGCAAAATTATAATTTTTCCAAAATTTGAATTTAGGACTATTTTGATAATGTGAGTATTAAATAAGCTAAATGTGTTATTTTAGATCAAGAAAGACGTGGAATCAACCTTGATCGAGGAAAAGAAAAGATTACGGACTAAATTGCAAAAATCTTTGTATTTTGGTACTAAGGTAAGTTCATGTGTAAATAATGTAACATAATTGTTATTTTTAAGTTAATTGATGCTATTTATAGGATATGCTGATTTTTATCATGAAATATATACTTTGTGGTTATTTTTGAACAATATGCAAATTATATGTGTTACTTGTTAAATATAAAATGCTACCAAGCATTGGTTCCGGTATTATGTGGAAGACGGCAAGGAGATGTGATTGAAGGAGAATCCCGTTTGAACCTTGGGAATAGATTAGGATACAAGTGACATGTCACTAGGATGGTTGGGCACCCGAACTCGTTGAGTTGAGTCCGAGTTCACTTATGGGTGCGAATGTCCGAACTCGTTGAGTTGAGTCCGAGTTCGTGAGATGTAACTAGGCATCCGAGCTCGCTGAGTTGAGTCCGAGTTCACTTATGGATGCGAACGCCTGAGCTCGTTGAGTTGAGTCCGAGTTCGTTTATGGGCGGGTTACATGATTGATTGATTACATATTCAGCACTTATCTGCAAATGATCCGTGTATCCGAGTTGTATTCCAATGTGTTCAACGGGTAAAATTCAAGTGAAATGGAAAGGCACTCATGATGTAAGTGACAATTCGGTAATGTTGAGAAATGGCCATATTGGACAGGTATGTACTTAACACTTGGGTTGAAACCCGAGACAACAACAAAAATGTGGTAAGATGAAGTATGATGGCTAGAATTGTGACATATGTTTTGGTGATGCTATGTTAATGTTGTTTGGCATAATGACTTTGTCATGTTACTTGTTATTTGCATGTGAACTTACTAAGCATCTATGCTTACTCCCTCCTTTTCATTCATTGTAGTTTTGGACAAGCCGGCTCGAGAATCGGGATAGGTCGAAGACTCGTTCACACTATCCAAAGGACTTTTTGGTAAATGGCTTGTAAGATTTAGTATGGCATGTATAGTAATATACCTACTTTGTGTAAATAATCTTGTGATACAGTGGTGGTTTGGTTGAGGAAATGCTTGATAATGTTGAGTCATTGAAGTGGCTAATATAGATTATGTTTGATGTCATGGAAGAATAATAGGTTATCTAGTATATAAAAGCTTTTATGAAAATGAAATTAGCCATAAAACAGAACATTGCAGCCACACTGACGTGAGTTTGAAAATTCACTAAAAATCATATAAATCGAATTTGATGATGGATTAGTTATGAAATTGAATCTTATCATGTCTACTTTCATATGGAAGAAGAAAAATAGGTAAAGGAGTCATATGTTATGAGATATTTGAGTTTTAGTGAAACAGGGCCAGAGCGATTTCTGGATCCCCTGTTCCAACTTTGAAAATTCACCATAAATTGTAAAAAAATAATTAGGAGGATTACTTTATATGCCTAGATTCCTTATTGAATCTAGTTTTAATAGAAATAAACGGTATAGTTATATGAAATTTGTACAGGGAGAACAGTGATTCGTAATGAGTAGAGGTCAGTGCAGTTGAGTTCTGAAACAGGGGAAATTTTAACTAATAAACTGTACTAATCAGCTCAGTCAAAAATTATAAAAAAAAATTAGTGAATAGATATATGAGTCTAGATTCAGGGAAAATTTATGGATCTTGATTTCGAGTTTTGTAACTCGAGATATGATTTTTTGAGCGACCATGACGCAGAAAACAATTTATTCCGAAAATGAAAATAGATTTTGTAAAGTTGTTTAAAATGGTAAATTGTGTTTAGTAACACCTCAAGCTCGACTCCGGTGACGGTTTCGGGCGTGGGGACGTTACAATACACCTATAATTTGATGTATAAATTGCCTTGCAATTTATTTGATGAATGATTAAAATCGTTTTGGTCATTATGTGAGGTGAATTATAATTTGTGATGTAAAATTATATTCGGCTAATAATAATAGGTAAAACTATTATATATGTTTATAATATCATTGTTTGTAAATTGGTTATTTGAATACAATTAAACATGGCAAATAATGAAAATGTTTTATGATTTTTTTGGGTTAATCATTAGAGATCAAAATTTGAGGATCGAATATATGGTTAATGGATCGGTTGTGCATATGTACTTTGGATTAGTTTTAGGGCATACGAATTTGGTATGTTATGAAATGATCTACATGTCCGTAAATGTTTAATGTGGTTATAATGAAATGCACATCAGTTGGTAATATGTACAAAAGTTATATTTAACCATTTGATGATAACTATTAATGACTTATATTTGGATAAATAATAAGTTGTATAATATGGTTTGATTTGACTTGATGTGCGAATGTACATAAGCTTATGAAATGGTGCTCAGTTGAATTTATTCTGTGACATTGATATGACTACTTTTTGGGTAAGTTTAGTAGTCGGTTCGATGAGGAATAAATTTAGTTGTGTAGATGAAATTTTTGCACGATATTTTGCTTATAAATTTGATAGGTTTGGTTAGGCATTTGAGATAAGAAATATCTATTGTTACTTTGATGAAGTGCGCATGAATTGTGATGTAATAAGCTTGTTTATAATTTGATTATTCGAATTCCATGATTGTGGCTCATATGGTTCAGCTATTGGTTTTATTAAACAGTTGTAATATAGTTGAAATTTTGAGCATGATTTGTATTTAAATGACCGTAATGAACTGTGTTTTGTTCGTAATGCCTCGTAACCCTAGTCCAGCAATAGATACGGGTTAGGGGTGTTACAAAATGTATGATGGGTGTTAGATAAACAACATAGACTAAGTGATTTTTTTATGAAAATATCAAATAGGGACCTATTTGTAAAAGTTGTAAAATGTGTGTAAAAATGTGAATAAATGAAAATTTTGCGCTGTTATGAGTATGAAATAGGTTCGGCTAGGCTTGGGTAATGAATAAATCAAATGAAAATCATTTTACAAGCCTAGGGACTAAAGTATAAAAAGTTAAAAAGTTAGGGACAAAAATGTATTTTTCCATAATATGATTTTTGGGCTAAATTGAATAATGTGAGAATTAAATGAGTTAAATTTGTTATTATAGATCAAGAAAAATGAGGTGCGGACCTAGATCGGGGGAAAAATAAAGTGTTTGACGATTAGGTCCAATTCTACTATTTTTGTACCGACGTAAGTTCGTATGTAAATAATGCAATGTTATATTTATGTTTAAATACTTTAATATTGCATGAATTGTGTGATTGACTATTTGGACGTACCCGACAAAGTTTCGACAAACAAGAAATCCCAGTTGAACCTAAGGAATAGAATAGGATACGAGTGACATGTCAATAGGAACCCATGTGTATATATGTTTATGTGATCCGGGTGCTGGTCTTATATGTCCTACTAGTGGCTGGGTATTCCGGCATATGTTGCGGATACCTGACAACTTGTGTGAGTAGCACTGTGTAGCTACGTCCTGACTGACAGCTTATGTGAGCAGTCCTGTGAATAGCTCGAGAGCGAGCCTATATGTGTTATGAGATATAAGGTAGCTTTGGCTACATATATGGCACTTATGTGTAAGATTTCCGAGTATCCAATAATATTCCAAGTGTTCAACGGGAATGTCAAAGATGTGAAAGGATGTGGTTATGTTACGAGTTGGTACAGGTATGCACGTAAAACTCATAAGTAATAAACTCGATGGGTGATGAACTCTTGGTAAGGTTGTGATTGAGCAAGTTATAACTATGAGATTTTAATATCATTTATGTTATTTCCCATTATATAAATTGCACGATAAATGTGTGGTTAAGATTCTTATTATTTGCATATGAACTTACTAAGCTATATAGCTTACTCCCCTTTCTTTCCCTTGTCTTATAGTGTCACCAAGCTAGCTTGGGTTTGGAGACCATCAGAGATCCATTCACAGTATCAACAATTATTTTGGTATTAATGAATTCAACATTTTGAGTTATGGCATGTATAGGGGACTCGATCATTTTGTTATGTGTCATAATTGATTTGGCCAAATGTGTTGGCTTATAATGGTTAGAAGTTCATTTTGTATAAGGCCATTGGAGTTAGACTAACATTGGTTATAAGTATGTTCATATAATGATGCCTTTCATGAATGATGTGTTAATGTCTTGGTTGTGGATGTTTGGTGTTATGTATATGCTTGGATTGGTGCTATGTTATGTTGTGTAGGTGTGTGCATTAAAGGGTGGCAAAATGGCTTGGTAAATAGCCTTTATTTGTTCCACACAGGTAGACATACAGGCATGTGTTTAGGCCGTGTGTGACACACGGCTGGTCCCATGGGAATGTATTTATGCCGTGTGTCCCCTGCACCTTAGTTTTGAGAAACAGAATGCTCAGAATTAAGCACATGGGCAGACACACGAGCGTGTGTCTCAGCTATGTGGACGGCATGGCCTCGAACACGGGTATGTGCCCTGGCCGTGTGAAGTCTACACCTAATTTATGAAAATTAATTTTCCACACGGTCTAGCACACAAGCGTGTGACTTGGCCATGTAATCTCAATTTGGCCATGAGTTACAAGTCAGAAAGTTACACGAGGTCAGGACACGGGCGTGTGTGACCACACGGCCTGCCCACACGGGTGTGTCCCATAACCACACGAGTGTGTGACCCCTATTTAGTGGAAAATTTTTTAAGTTTCGTAAAAATTTCTAAAGTTTTCAGTTTAGTCCTGAACCACTTTCAATACACGTTTTGGGCCTCGTAGGCTCGTATCCAGGACTTTGTGATTACATGCAAATGGTTTTAAATTTGGACAAAAATTTATGACTTGAAATTGTATGATGGTTTGTGTTATAAGTTCAGTAACACCCCGTACCTTGTTCTGGCGTTGAATACAGGTAAGGGGTGTTACAACTTACCTTGATTTAGCTTAAGTATTAACAACATTTGATCTCATATACTTAACATACCACATGTGAATATGTCATAATAACCTACATACATATATTTAGCTACCATAGCATGACATTACAAATATATTAGAACAAACCATTACTAGCCATTCCAATGGCTAGATTACAAGCATCATTTACATTTACATGCCAATATGGCTAATATATCCTATACATGCCATTACAACCATAATTGAATTACCATATTGTACTGACTTGGGCCGATGGGTAGTGTGAATAATTCCGTTAAGCTTCCAATCCAACGAGCTTTCGATTTTCTATAAAACAGGGAAATAAAACTAAGTAAACATAAAATGCTTAGTAAGCTCATATAACATAGTACTTAACTTACCATTCATTCTATTTTGAGGTAACTAGGTAAGGCATATTCAATCAATTTGACCTCAAGCCCTACACATATTCTCATTGCCCTTGTTAGTCATATACCCCATAATAACATCAAAACGTATATGGGCTTAACAACAATCAAGTTTCCATGAACATATGATTTCCATATCATGTATTCATTTAACATGTATAAATCATCTCTTTATATCACAAGTATAATTTCATAATAGTTCATCTCGAGTTCAAATTATTTCATGTCAGAGCCTTACTCATATCATTCGAAATATTGAGATGTACAAGTCTATAATCAAGGATGAACATTCTCATCAAATAATTCTCATGTACAAATATCATCATCTCATGTTTCCATATATCAATTGTCATGTATTCTAGGCAGATACGTGTAATAACTCATTTCTTATTCATATCTTCTCATGTCTGGATTGTTACTCGTTGAATTTATTTGGAATATAGATGGAAACATAGGTAGTACACTTGAGGTGTACAAATCTATCCTCATAGATGAATAAGTTCATCAAACAAATTTCTATGTTCATATATCATAATTCCATACTTCCACATTTCATAAACACCATTTCCATGTACTTCAAGTAGATACTTGTAAAAACCTATTTCTTTTCATGTCAGGGTTTTACCCGTTAAATTATTAAAAATATCAATGGATATTCAGGTAGTACACCCAAAGTGTACAATTCAGGAATCTGTTAATTCATGTTTGGGGGTACCCATTAGGGCACATAATCAGAAATCACACTCTCGAGCCTCATATCATACAACACGATTACCAGTCCAAGCTAAATCCTGTCTCCAACATATTTTCACATGAGCTTAACCAGGATTGCCAGTCCAGGCTAAATCCTTTCTATAATATATGCTCTAAAGAGCTTGATCTGGATTACCCGTCTGGGCTAAATCCAATCTATATCATATGCTCGAGAGGGTTTATATTAGAATTACACGTCCGGGCTAAATCCTTTTCTGTAATGAGGTCAATAGGATTACTCGTCTGAGCTAAATCCTGTCAGCAACAAATGCAAGCCTTCAATCATTTCGAGAAATCACATCTCCATCGGTTTTCCATTTTATTTAATTGGGATTTAAACATTTTTCTCAAGAATTATCGGGTATGTGATTATTTCATACATCCACAACATTCGTATAATTCAAATAAACACATTTCACGTTCATGTCAAGCATATAAGTAATATGCTCATTGTTTATCCTTTATCATCTATCGGGCCTTATCATTTATCGAGCTTTATCATTTATCGGGCTTTATCGGATATTTAATCATTTCATATATTTATGAAATTTATACAATTTACATAAACACAATCAATGCAAGCATGTAAATAAACACAATTTAGTTATAAGAACTTACCTTGACAATGTTCGTGTACGTAAAATCTACTAATCCGATATTTTCCTCTTTCCTTGTTCTAGCTCCGAATTTGGTCTATCTGGATCTATACTAGTAAATTTAACATTAATTTATCATATTTCACATTCAAGTAGTCTCAATTTTTATCTTAGGCAAAATTATTATTTTGCCCTAACTTTCCCATAAATTCCCATTTCGTCCCTAGGCTCGGAAAATGAAACTTGCGCAATTTACTCCCTATTCCAAGACTAACCAAAATCCCATTACAAAATTTACAGCATATGTATTCATAAAAATTAAGAATTTTTCATCAAATTTCACAACTTTGCATTTTAATCCCTAAATCATTTTTCATCAAAAATCACTTTGTAAAAGTTGTTTATCTATCAACAACCTTTCATTTTCTACCATAAATTGCAAATTTTTAGCATATGCATCCATGACCCATTTTCCATACTTTGATAACTTTACAAATTGATCCGCCAAATAGATAGATTAAGCTATCCCGATTTCAGAAATATCAAAATTACTAAAAACGGACCAAGGAAACTTACCCAATTTGGCCATGAAAGTTTCTTCTCTCTCTCCTAGGGTTTCCATGCATTTTTGGGGAAGACGATGAGAAAATAAGATGATATTTCTTTTTTATCATCTTTTAATTAATTAAATTATTTCACTTTCCAATTTAGCCATTTTCTTTTTCTCAAATTCCACGAATGATTCAATAAAGATATTTTCCATCTTTTTATTGATGGTCTAATTACCATATAAGGACCTCTAGTTTTAAATTCCATAGCTAATTAATCCTTATAGCTACTAGAATTCTACTTTCGCATTTTAAGTGATTTGGTCCTTCTCGTAATTAAACACAAAATCGGTAAAATTTTCTTATCAAAATTTTCACATGACTTGTCTAACATAATACGGTCCATATAATAAAATAAAAATAAATTTTATTTTCAACTCAGATTTGTGGTCTCAAAACCACTGTTCCGATTTTATCGAAATTGGGCCGTTACAATTTATTTATTCATTGCATATTATTCACGTAGTTATTCTCATAATTTCCATTACATTTCCAAGTATTCATTAGTTCCACATATTGCATACATCATCATTCCTATTAATTGCCACTACATATTTACCATAGCTTTACCATAGCATTAATCGCATTTTATTATAATAACTTGACCACTTTAATGCCTCAATCGTATCCTCATAGGAACAAGACTCTCTCATCACTTTATACTTGATCCCACATGTATACTTGCACAATTCGCATATCATTTCACACGCGGCAATAGCCATGTGGGTTAACACGGCCTGGATGGCTGGCCCGTGTGGTCCACACGGCCTAGCACACTCTCGTGTGGCCATCTTAAAATTACACAGGCCTATCACACAGCCTAGCACATGGTCAAGCACATGTCCGTGTGACTCAAAACCCAAAATAACACTCATATGGTCTGGACACACGCCCATGTCAAACAACCCAAAATAACACTTACACGGTTTAGACACACGCTCTTGTGACCCTAAGCCTAAAATAATAAGTAACATAGTCCGAACACATGCCCGTGTCCCTAGTACATGTGACCCTAAATCCAAATTAGTGAGTTACACAGCCTGGACACACACCTGTGTCCCTAGCCTATGTAACCCTAAATCTAAAACAGTGAGCCACACAACCTGCCATACGGTTGTGTGGCATCGACATTCAGTTTTTCAGCATTTGAAATTCATAGAAAAATGGGTTTTCGTTACACATTTGATGCCGAATTGACGTAAAAGCAACAAGAATAACTTTGGATCCTAACAACAAACAACTAATGACCAATTCAACAGTTAATTCCCAAACAAACACTCAGAAAGGTCGAAAACAGAGTTATGTTGAAAACTTTGACAAAGAAACCCCAATCTCGAAAATTTACACACTTACCTCTCACGAAATAGTGATATACGAAACTGACGCGTTGACAGAGTGCTACCTTCAGGATCCTCGCCTAAAAAGAAAATTAATCATACAAACAAAGGAAAACAAGCAGAAATCAATTTTTGGCATTTGACGAACAAGAAAAATTAATAACAAAATTTCATCAACACAAATTACGCAATTATACCTTCAATTGAAAAAAATGTACTATGGAACCCTCCCCAATGTAACAACAATGAAATTTGATAAAATAGAACAAAAATATGAGGTAATAAAAAAGAAAGAACGACGGTAGAAGAAGAAGAAGAAGAAGAAAGAAAAAATAAAAAGATAAACGTAAAAGAAAAATAGGGAATGAAACTAATCTAATCAACTTAAATTAAACCAATTTTTTGCTGACCAGCCTTAAAATTTATTCACTCGACACTTACATAGGGACTCGAACACAAGACCAGAGGCACACAGAAGCTTAACCATTGAACTAGAAGGCTCATTCTTGACAAAAACCTACACAAAGTTAAATTTAAGCCACTAATGCAAGGCTAAAGGTTAAGTCAAAACAAAATAGCGAAATTCTCCAAAAGTGGGATTCGAACCTCAAATCTTAAACACACAACTAATGCACAAAACACTGAAGCGGATACTTAATAATTGGTAGAAATTGATAGACAAACATTCAAATTTTGGGGTGTTACAACTCTCTCTCCCTAAAAGAAATTTCGGCCTTGAAATTTACCTGACTTAAACATATAGGGTAATTGTTGATGAATTGAGTCCTCAAGTTCCCAAGTGGCTTCCTCAGTGCCATGATTCTTCCATGGAATTAACCAGAGTAACGGTTTTCCTCATCAAGACCTTAACGTCTTGGTCCAAAATAAGAACAAGTTCCTCTTCAAAAGCACAATTTGTAACAGCCCAGTTTAGACCTTATTCAGAATAGTGGTTTTGGGACCACATATCCGAGTCAGAAAAATATTTAAATATTATTTTTTATGCTTATATTATGTGAATTGATATCCGTGAAATTTCTGTGATTTAATTTTTCCGTTTGAGTGATTAAGTTGCAAAAGGGACTAAATCGCAAAAATGCAAAAGTGGCATTGTATATGCTTAAGGTGTTAAATTGCTTTGACTTTTGAATATGATGGCCTTGAATGGTAATTAAACTATTTGAATCTTTAGTGGACTAATATGGTCATTAAATGAATGTTTTAAATGGTTTTATATTAAGGTTAAAAGGTAAATGGTTTATTATTGTGCACAAAATAAAACAAAACATTAAATTAACTATTATGTTCATCATTTTAGCCAATTATAGCAAAGAAAGAAAGGGTTTTTGGATGTTTAAGCATTCGGCACTCATCTTTGTAACACCCCATACCTGGGTTTATCACCTTACCTAAGCACAAGGCATTATCGAACAATACCACCATCATTCATATATAATCGAACCACAAATTTTCGTTCTAATTTAAAATTTATTCATAAAATACCATACAACCCTTAAAGTTAGCCTACAAGGCCCAAAACATGGTTTGAGAGTGATCCGAGACCAACCCGAGAACTTAGAAAAATTTTCGAAAATTTTAACCTAATACAGGGCACACGCCCGTGTGAGACAGGGGCATGCCCGTGCGGGCAGACCGTGTGATCACACACACCCGTGCCCCCTACCCATGTTGATTTAATGGAAAATTATCTTTCATTTCGAACCTACAGGGATTTTCACATGGCTGAGCACATGCCTGTTTCCTTAGACCGTGTCCACCCCGTGTGAAAAACTAGGACATTCTATTTATGACGTCAACATGCCATTTTGGTCACACGACCACGGGACACGCTGTGTGACCAGGCCGTGTGCCGTCCTTAAACTTGAAAAATCCTATGCAAGGTTCACACGCCCTACACACATGGCCGTGGGGTTGGCCGTGTGGCTCTAAGTTAGGCTATTTTCCAAGCCATACTTTGCCCCAAAACACATGCTATCACCACTACTTGTAACACCATATAATAAATAGACCTTTAGTCATCTAAAAGACTCCATTTACTCATCCATCATCCATTTCAAATTAAACGCACACAAACATACCAAGTATTTCATGAATTTCCTCATAATAATATATAAACAAAATATTATTCATCAATTGCTAAATCACTTAGCCTTTGATTAAAAAATAACTCATCCCATGACAATTACCATAACATAGCCAAACCAACTTAACACCAACAACCTTACTAAGTCCCTATACATGCCATAGTCTAAGAGTTTGTTTCACTATACCAAAAGATAATGTCGATAGTGTGGGTGATCCTCCGACTTGATCCAATCCCGAGCTGGCTTGACTGAATCTATAAAACAAGGGAAAAGAGAAAGGAGGAAGCTTCAAAAGCTTAGTAAGTCTATATGTAAATAATGAACATTAAAATGACAGTTAGCCACACCAAGGATATCTCTCACATGCCAACTTACCACCAAAACTTACCAACTTTCCCATACAACTTATACACATTATTTTCACTTATTTAAGTTCTCATACACCTTCACAACCACATGCATTTTCCACAATTACACTTGCCCGAAAATACACTTGCACACACATATCGTACAACTACACCAAACCTCTTTATTGAGCATTCCCATTGAACTTTTCAAATTAAGATTTGATACTCGGTGGATTTTCCACTCATGATTCCACCAGCACATAAGCTTGGCTCTCGGGTACACATGGTGAAGATCACTTTATCATCCATGTGACCTAGCCATCTATTCTCGTAGCCCTCGTATGCACATGGTGAAGGTCACTTTATCACCCATGTGACTTAGCCATTTAAGCTCGTAGCCCTCGTGTGCACATGGTGAAGGTCACTTTATAACCCATGTGACTTAGCTACATATGACATTGCTCTCATGTATACATGGTGAAGGTCACTTTATCACCCATGAGGCATAGTCATTAAGTCACATAATTATTATTGCACATGGTAAATGTCATTCTATCACACATGTGCCTTAGCCATTGAGCTCCATAGCCTTCGGGTCTACATGGTGAAGATCACTTTATCATACATGTAACCAAACCATATTTTATCCGTATCACCCGTTATTCCGAAGGTTCAACCAGGAACTCTCGTTTCCAACACATCCAACATCATAGAAGATTTTGAATATCAACATTTCATAGTATCCATTAAAGTTATTAATGTACAAATAAAATGGACTCATTACTTATATGTAAACTTACCTCGACACCAAAAAGTGGTAATTTGCAACTTAATCCGAGACCTTGCCATTGCCCCGGTCAAGGTTGATTCCTCGATCTTCTCAATCTATAATGACACATTTAACTCATTTAATGCACACATTACTTAATTGGACACAAAATCATCCTATGGAAACTTTTACCATTTTACCCCTAACTTTGTAAATTTTTACAACTAAGTCCCTAGACTCATAAATTGAAATGTATCAATTCTTTTGGTTACCCAAGCCTAGCCAAATATCCAAGGCACCCAAAACAGCCCACATTTCTTACAAATTTATACTTTTACCCTTCAATTTATTAACTTTACAATTTGGTCCTTTTTAGGGACTTTCATGAAAAATCACCTAATAATCATAGTTTACCACGCCCTAAACCTTCATATTTCACCATTAGACATCAAAATACTTGTATATCATACATGGGTAAAATTTTAAACATCAACCCTAACTTAAAATAATGGTAGAAATAGCTAGAGCAAGTTACAAGGATTCTAAAAATACGAAAAAAATTAAAAACGGGGCTCGATTGCACTTACTATGAGCTTGAGAAGTTGTCAAAACCCTAGCTATGGTTTCCCACCATGTTCAGCCAAGAAGAAGAGATTATGGACACATTTTTGCCTTATTTTTCCCTTTTTAGTCTTTTATTAACCAAATGACCAAAATGCCCTTCATTAAAAACCTTTAGTATTCCACCCTTCCTTGGGCATTTTTGTCCAAACTAAGTTAAAATGGTTTAATTACCATTTAAGGACCTCTAATTTCAAAGCCTAATTCAATCAAGTACTTTATGAAATAAAACCAATATTTTTCACCTATTGTAATTTAGTCCAACATACCAAATTGGACATGTAACCAATAAAATTCACACACCAAAATTTCACATATTTATCCAAACACCCAATAAACATCAAAACTAAATCGGAATAATATTTTAAACCTCGAATTTATGGTTTTGAAACCACTTTTCCATTTAGCCCCTAGTTCGGGCTGTTACAATCTTGGCTAATTTAGGTATGTGTTTTGATTTATTTTTGATGATTTTTATGTTTTTATGATTGTTGCTTAGTCTACTATCAAGCCCATGTCTCAATTTCTAATTTTGATGAAGATTTTGAAATGTGCCATTGATGCAATTATGAGCTTTGTGATGTTAGTTGGTGAAATATGAAAGATATGTGATGGATTAAAATGTTTTGTGTTTGAATTTTTGATGAATTTGACTATGTTCAGCTAAAATGTGAAAATGATATTTTGAGGGATTAAAATATGAAATTTATGAAATATATGGGCTTATATGAACTCCATCAAAATTTGGCCTAGCTATTGTGTAAAGAAATTTTGCATATTTTGTGATTTTGTGAAATAGGGACTAAAATGTCAAAATATGAAAATGTGAGGGCTATTTTGTAAAATGCCCTAAATATGTGTTCATGGATTTATTTGAATAAATGTAAGATTGAATGGATTAAATTTAAATGTATTTAGATCAAGAACCAAAAAAACGAAATTAGATCGAGGAAAGTCGAAAATTGTTGAATAGTCATTTATTTCCGTCCGAATCCGAACGAGGTAAGTCTATATACAAATAAATATGTTAAATTGATTGAATTAAGCTTATATGATAATTGAATTGTAATGAATGGCTATGAGATTCGAATATGTGAATTTGAGATAGTTTCGACAATGTGACGATGTCCGAAAAGCCCCGTACGAACCTAGGAATAGCTAGGATACATATGTCATGACATAGGATTTCGATATGTGTCATCGTGTAAGACCACGTCTGGGACGTTGGCATCGATCCGATATTTACGCGTAAGACCATGCCTGGGACATCGGCATCATCTTTCATTTTGTGTAAGACCCTGTTTGGGACAGTGGCATCGATATTTGATTACATGTAAGACCACGTCTAGGACGTTGGCATTGTACGAGCTTTCTGAGCTTTCCGAGTATCCTATTTGATTTCGAATGGTCCAACGGGCACTCTAGGAAAAGTATGACTATGTTAAGATATATCTAATTCAGGTACGTTTGAGATATGTCTGATATTTGATAATGAAAAGTATGTATATGTGCAATTGAGTATATGTGAAATATGAATGAGAAAAGTGTTATATATATATATGAGTACATGGAAATGAAATGTGATATATGTGCAAGTGGGCTTTGATTAAATGAGCTATATGAGAAATATGGAATTATGATTGTGTTTGGTCATGAGATAAGTGAATGAATTAAGCTATAAATGTGATATGTGATAAGTTTATTTGTATATGGCTTACTAAGCTTTTGAAAGCTTACTTTGTGTGTGTTTGCATTGGTTTATAGATATCAAAGCTACTGGGAGCTCGAGGATCATCACCACACTATCAAACTTAACTTTGGTACCTTCTGAAAGTGTAAATGTTTAAGTATGGCATGTATAGTCTAGATAATTTGAGATATGATTTTGAGTTGTGAATATTATGCCATGTGGTATGGCTATATCTTGGTTGCAAATATGGTTTGGTTTTGGTATAGAAAATGTGATGAGAAAATGGTATGTTTTGATGTTAATGAGAGACCAAATGAAATGGTCAATGGGATATGTTCTTGAAAGAGAATTTGGCATATTTTGACTTATGAATGAATATGTTAAATTGATATAATGATCATGAATGTTTTTGTATGATTTTGGCTTATGATTTGGTGTGATTTTGTATAGGAATTGAGTATGAATTGGAGTGATGAATATGTGATATGAATTGTACATGATTTAGTTGTCAATTAGCTGAAAATTTGGTATGAAATGCATTGGTTTTGTACTTGTAGGGATGACCCAAAATTGGGTGGCATATTGGCCTTGCAAATGGCCTATTTTGTGCCCACATGGGTAGGGACACGGGCATGTGTCTCTACCGTGTTGCTCGAGTGCCACTTCGAAATGAGCCTGAGCAGACCACACAGTCGCACATAAAGGTGTGTGCCAGGCCATGCGGCCAAGCCAGTATACCCCCATAGATTGACACGACCGAGCATACGGCCCAGACACGGGCGTGTGACTAGCCGTGTGAGCAAGTCAGTAACCTCCCTAATTTACACACGGCCTGGCACACGAGCGTGTCTGGTGGCCGTGTGGACAAGTTAGTATGTATGCCCTATTTTCCCACAGCCTAGATACACAGGCGTGTCTAATGTCATGTGAGGCACACGGCTTGGTCATACAGGTGTGTGACCTCTGAAACTTTGAAAATTTGTTAAGTTTCAAAAAATTTTCATATGTGTTCAATTTAGTCCCGACCCCTTTCTAACGCATGTTTAAGGTCTCGTAGACCTTCTAAAGGGAGTATATGTGTATGTTTTACTATAGAATACCGATGTATGGATTATGTTTATGAATTGATTGTAAAAGTTTCGATTTGTCCAGTAATGCCTCTTAATCCTAGTCCGGCAACGGATACGGGTTAGGGGTGTTATAGAACTGGTCCCACCTCAATCTCCTCAACAGGGACAATATGTGAGGGGTCAGAACAATACCGTCTCAACATAGAGACATGAAACACATCATGAATCCGATCCAATTCAGAAGGTAGCTTTAGCTGATAGGTGATAGGTCCGATACGTTTTAGAATATGATAAGGTCCAATAAATCTCAGGCTCAACTTGCCCTTACGTCCGAACCGAAGAACCTTTTTCCACGGAGACACTTTCAAGAATACCTAATCACACATAGAGTAATCAATATCACACCATTTTAAATCCGCATACGATTTCTATCAATTGGAAGCTGCCTTAAGGCGATCTTGAATCAGTCAAACTGTATTCTCAGTCTCAAATACTAACTCGGGACCCAAAACCTGACGTTCACCTAGTTCAGTCCAACACAGAAGGGTACGACCCTTACGACCATACAAATCCTCGTAAGGTGCCATCTGAATGTTAGACTGAAAGTTGTTATTATACACAAACTCAGCCAGCTACAGATAATCATCTCAGTTACCCTGGAAGTCGATTACATAACTCCATAGCATATCCTCCAAAATCTGAATAACTTGCTTAGACTGTCTATTGGTCTGAAGATGATATGCAGTATTGAAATCCAATCGAGTGTCCAGGGCCTTGTGAAGCTTCTTCTAAAATCTAGAAGTAAAACATGGGTCTCTGTCAGAGATGATCAAAATTGAAACTCTATGCAATCTTATGATCTTGGAAACATACAACTTAGCAAATTTCTGAAGTAAATAATCAGTCCTGATCGGAAGAAAGTGAGTAGACTTAGTCAATTGATCTACGATGACCCAAACTAAATCCTTCTTAGTGGGTGTTAAAGGCTACCCACTAACGAAACCCATAGTCACATGCTCTCATTTCCAAAGGGGAATCTTAACTGGTTGAAGAAGAACTGAAGCTAGTTGATGCTCAACCTTAACCTTTTAGCACGTCAGGCAACAAGAAACAAAGGCACTTACCTCCCGTTTCAACCCAGACCACCAGTAAAGCCCTCGAAGATCCCTATACATCTTATTCCCACCATGGTGCATAGCATAAGGGCTACTATGCGCTTTCCGAAACATTGACTGACTCAACTCAACATTGTTAGGCACTCAGATCCAATCCTTGAAACACAGAACCCTATCATTGTTTAATCCAAAATTAGAAGTCTCACTATCCTCAACATGAAGAAAACGAAAAACCAAAGACTCATCACTCAACTGTTTAACTTGAATCTGATCAACCCAGGTCGATTTAACTTGCAACTCAACTAGCAGATCATCGTCATCAAATAAATTTAGACGAGCGAACATTGCTCTTAGATCAGTCATCGCTCTATGACTAAAAGTATCAACCAAAATATTGGCCTTACCGAGATGGCACTCTATCGTGTAGTCATAATCTATAAGCAACTCAACCCATCTACGTTGCCTAAGGTTCAGCTCCTTCTAAGTTAGCATATACTTAAGGTTCTTATGGTCGGTGTATATGATACACCTCTCACCATACAAATAATGCCTC
This sequence comes from Gossypium stocksii, assembly GCA_020496765.1. Taxonomy (NCBI): domain Eukaryota; kingdom Viridiplantae; phylum Streptophyta; class Magnoliopsida; order Malvales; family Malvaceae; genus Gossypium; species Gossypium stocksii. Next base: position 29,787,993 of record CM035626.1, on the reverse strand, counting down.
TAGATTTTTACAACAAAGATAACTGTAGCCAACTCAAGGTTGTGGGTGGGATAGTTACCTTCGTGTAACTTAAGTTGTCGAGACGCGTAAGCCACAACCTTACCATCTTGCATCAAAAAGCAACCTAAACTGACATGCTAAGCATCATTGTAAGCAAAAAATTCTTTACCAGATTCAGGCTGTACCAGAACAGGTGCTTGAGTCAAAACTGACTTGAGTTTTTCAAAGCTCGCTTGCTGTTCATCAAACCATACAAATGGTGTGTTTTTACACAATAGCTTAGTTAAGGGAGTTACGGTAAACGAGAAACCCTCTAAAAACTTCTAGTAGTAACCCGCCAACCCAAGGAAACTTTGGATCTCAGACACATTCTTCAATTGTTTCCACTTGATCACAGCCTCATCGTGCTCACTCTCAGTCTTAGAATAAATCAGAATATCGTTGATAAAGACCAACATGAACTGATCCAAATATGGCTTAAACACTCGGTTAATCAGATCCATAAATGTAGCCGGAACATTCATCAAACCAAATGGCATGACTAGGAACTCGTAGTGCTCATAACGAGTCCTGAAAGCAGTCTTATACACATCAATCTCTTTGACCTTGAATTAATGGTATCCAGAACAAAGATTGATTTTGGAGAATACAGGTGCCCCACAGATTTGATCAAACATATTGTTGATCCGTAAAAGCGGATATTTGTTCTTTACTGTCAACTTATTCAGCTGACAATAATCCACACACATCCTTATCGTGTCATCTTTTTTCTTGAAAAACAGAACCGGTGCTCCCTACGGGGACACTTAGTTGGATGAACTTTCAATTGAGAAGTTCCTACATCTGGGCCTTTAGTTCCATAAGCTCCTTTGGTGCCATATGATAAATATTAATAGGCACAAGAGTAGTGCCTGGTAGCAGTTCATTACCGAACTCAACCTCCCTATTTGGAGTTATCCTTGGCAACTCCTTTTGGGAAACATTCGAGAAGTCCCTTACAGTAAGAATATCTCGAATAGAGAGTTTTGTAGAACCAGAATCAGACAGAAGGGCCAGATATGCCTCGCAACCTTTCCGGATTAGTTTTTCAGCAATAAGGGCAAATATTACATTAGAGAGGTAATATCGATGCTTATCAACATAACAATCTTGGTATCTTGATCCAATCTCAAAGTTACTCTCTTAGAGGCACAATCTAAACTAACTCTGTGTTCCACGAGCCAATCTATTTCCAAAATCAAATCAAACTCTCTGAACGACAATTCCATCAAGTTAGTTAGAAACACAACACCCTAAATCTCTAATGGAACCCATCTATACACTTTATTAACTCTGACTGACTGACCTAGGAGGATAATTACAAAAATCTCTCTCACAGTACTCTCAGCAGATATACCCAGATTCACAAAAATAGTGCTAGCTATATAGGAGTGAGTAGAACCAATATCTATCAGAGCAAAATACGGAACATGTAACACCCTATACCCAGCCCAATTCAGCCCAAATATCAAAATGCCACATCACCATCTCACATCATACACAATATGTAACACCTCTAACCGTACCTATCGCTGGAATAAGGTCACGAGGCATTACTAAAGTTTACAGAACCATTTCAGATAAATCGATTCAATTACTATTCACTTTTCGAAATTAATCATATTGTCCCTTAAAATGGACCCTCGAGGCCCAAAACATGCATTAAAATTGATTAGGGACTAAATCGAGATTTCGGGGAATTTTTCACAAAATCTCAAATTTTTTTCTCACTATTAAGAGCCACATGCCCGTGTGGTATGGGACACACCTGTGTCCATAACCCGTGTAACTCTCTAACTTGCAACCCATGAAGAAATTAGGGTCACGCGGCCAAGGCACACGCCCATGTCGCTAGGCCATGTGGTTAATTTAATTTTCAAAAATAGGTGCAGGTTTCACACGGCTATATCACATGCCCATGCTTCCAGGCAGTGTACCTCACACGGCTGAGGCACACGGCCTTGACACACGCCCGTGTGTCTAGCCCGTGCGGACAAAATAAGGTTATTTTTGAAGCCCTATTTCTCACCCATTTTCATCCAACTCCTGCACCAAACATTTTCAATAATAACCAACCAATTCAAGCATGATTTTCAACCAATTTCATCATTCAATATGTCATATTTTCATATGCACACTTAGTACAAATCTTACCTCTTTAAACTTGCATGTTTAATCTCAACAATTCAATCATTATCAAGCATACATATAAACTCTTATTTGCTTTATAACATACCAAAAATTAAGTCATCACTAGTCATTCCAATGGCTAGGTTACATTCATCTATTTCAATAAATATGAATTAACCTTACTAGCCTATACATGCCATTATAACCTTAATTCATTTACCATATATACCGAAACAGAATAGTAGATAGTGTGAGTGACCTCCATCAAGCTTCTAATCCAACGAGCTTCCAAATTACTAATGAACAGGGAAAGTAAAACAGAATAAGCATATAATGCTTAGTAAGTTCTTATAGCATGGTACTTAACTTACCATTTATTTTGTTTCAAGGTAAACATGTAAGGCATGTTAAATCAATTTGATTCCAACCCTACACATATCCTCATTGCCCTTGTTAGTAATATATTCTATAATAACACCAAGAAATATACATGGGCTCAACAATAACAAGATTTCTATAGTCATATGCTTTCCAGACCATGTATACTTATAACTTGTATACAAGGTCATATTCATGTATTTTCAGGTACATTTTCATAACAATTCATATCGAGTTCAGATTGTTTCATGTTGATGTCACATGGATAGTACACTTAAGGTGTACAATTCTATAATCACAAATAAACATATTCATCAATCAAATTCTATGTTTATGTAACATCATTTCACATTTCCATATATCATATATCATCATTTTCATGTACAACCCATAGATACTTGTAATAATCCATTCCATTATTCATATCTTCTCATGTCTGGACTTTTACCCATTAAATTTGTTCGGAATATCCATGGATACACAGGTAGTACACTTAAGGTGTACAATTCTATTCTCATAGATGAATATATTTATCAATCAATTTCCATGTTCACATATCATAAATTCACACTTCTATATTTCATAAAATATCATTTGCATGTGCTTCAAGCTGGTACATGTAAAAACCCATTTTTTTTCATGTCAGGATTTTATCCTTTAAATGATTGAAAATATCGATGGATACTCAAGTAGTACACACAAAATGTACAAATCAGTAAAACCGTCAATTCACGTTCAGAGGTACCCATTAGGGCACATAATCAGAAAGCACACTCTCTCGAGCCACATATCACATGTACCTTTTCAAGAATAAATTATTCCAAGATTCACTATCCATTTCCAAATATTTACCCATTGAATTTATTGGAATTTCAATGGATACCTTGTAGTACACTTAAAAGTGTACAAATTCATAATCCATCAATTCATATTCACATTTATCAGAGAGCACACTCCCGAGCCTTATCTCACACAACAGGATTACCAGTCTAGGCTAAATCCTTTCAGTGACAAATACTCTATAGAGCTTGATCTAGATTACCAGTCCAGGCTAAATCCAGACTTGGGCTCAATTAAGATTACCCGTCCGGGCTAAATCCATTATATAACATATACATCAGGAGGGCTTATATCAGGATTACCCGTCCGGGCTAAATCCCTTCTGCAATACATGTAGTATCCCCTTTTCCTTGATCCATTGAATTTCCTTTTTATTCAACCGGGACTTTCTCCTTTTATCAGTAATATCAAACATTTTATTAGGCAATTTTCTGGTATGTGATCAATCTCATATATTTGTGCATTTATGAAATTCAAAATGTTCACATTCAACTCAGGCATAAAAAAATAATATTTTTGTCATTTATCACTTATCGGGCATTATCGTTTATTTCAGGTACTTTCATTTATAGGGCTTTAATGAATATGTGATCATTTCACATATTTATAGCATTTATACAATTTACATACACCAAATTCAATTCAAGCATATAAACATATACAATTTAGTTATACGAACTTACCTCGACAAATGTCCGTATATGTAAAATCTACTAATCTGACATTTTTCTTTTTTCCTCGTTTTGACTCCAAATTTGGTCTATCCGGATCTATACGAGTAAATTTTACATCAATTTAATACTATTTAAACTTAATTCAGTCTAATTTACATTTTAGGCAAAATTATCATTTTTCCCCTAAACTTTTAATTAATGACGATTTTATCCTTAGGCTCGGAAAATGAAATTCATGCAATTTAATCCCCTTTCCAAGCCTATCTGAATTTCATATGTATCTATAACAATCCATAGATTTCAAAAAAATCAGAATTTTCTTTAAATTTTACAAGTTTACAATTTAATCCCTATTTCACAATTTCATTCTAAATCACTTTGTAAAAGTTGTTTATTTACTAACAACCTTTCATTTTCTACCATAAATTTTTAATTTCCAGCATATTCATCCATGGAATAACTTTTATACTTTGATAAATTTTCAATTTAATCCCCAAAATGGAAAGAACAAGTTATCCCTATCTCAAAAATATAAAAATTACTAAAAACGGGACTTGATTACTTACCCAATTGAGCCATGAAAGCTTGCTTTCTCTTTCCTAAGGTTTCCATGGAGTTTTTGGGGATGAAGATGATATAAAATGATGATATTTCTATTAATTAATTTATCATCCATTAATTTTTCCACTTTCCAGTTTCATCCTTTTCTTTTCCTAATTTTCCATCGATGATTCATCAAAAATATCTACTAACTTTTCTTTAATGGTCTATTTGTCAAATAAGGACCTCAAATTTTAAATTCTCTAGTTATTTAATCCATTTAGCTTCTAGAATTCAACTTTTATATTTTATGCAATTCGGTCCTTTCATCGATTAAACATGTAATCAATAAATTTTTTTACGAAATTTTCACATAAAATCTCTATCATACCATAGACCATACAATAATAATAAAATAAATTTTCTTTCCAGAATCGGATTTGTGGTCCCAAAATCACTATTCTGATTTTTACCAAAACTGGGCTGTTACACAATATATCTTGTCACTTTAAGAAGTGAGTGTCTTTTATTCTGACGTTTGCATAGTTTTTGATGGAACATATTCTTAATAATCATTAAAACGTGCTAAACATACATCAAATGGTCTTGAAATAATGGTTAAACATGCATAGGGTCCATTAAGCAAAATTTCCAAAACCAGTACTTAGGTATTGATACTGGGACATGGGTATCGATATTTTCATTGCATGGTATCGATACTGATTGAAAAATCGGTACCAAAATAGAATTCTATTTTTCGTATAAAAATTAAATCCCAAAAAATACGGGTACATTTATTAAAGTATCGATTATTTTACCTCAAGTATCGATACTCGTGATAAGGTATCGATACCAAATTACAATACTAACTTCCTGCACAACGAAATATCACAGAGATATCATTTTTAAAACCCGAATATCGATACCACTGCTCCAGACACAAAAAATACAGCATAACAAGGCAACTAATCCATCCTAATCATAAACCATTCAACATGTAATTAATACATCGTTAAATCAACATCAAAATGACAACAATAATAGTTCAATCGTCAAAAACATGTCCGAGTAACCAAATGACATAACAAGAACAATACCCATAAATCCTAAGAATTAATAAACCATGAAAATAACCAAAACATCATAGAAACATTTGTGTAATAGTTCTACCACATTGCCTTTACTTCTCAAGTCAAAAACAAATAATAAATCACCTATGAAGTATTACTAGAGGCTCGTTTAGATCAATCCCTTAAAATCACACCGCTCACACCGAAACGCTACTAATTTGCAATGGATTAAAAGGAGTGGGTGAGCTTTACAAGCTCAGTGAATAATCAGAATAACTAACATGCAAACTGTCATCATGCATTAAGGAAACAACCACATAGCACAATTACAACAGTCCCAACTTTAATGTCATATTATACTTAATCATATTTACCTTATTGGCTCATTTACATGGTAATCACATTCACTTTTAAGCATATATCACATTACATATATAATCGTATAACATTTAAGCATATATCACAATATTCATAAACATATTTATTGATAATTTGGCACTTGAGCTATGAAACGTAAAAGTGAGATCTATCACCACTCATTGGATACACGGATCTCTAGCACACCAAAAGACTCATAGAGTCGACCATATCCCAAAAAATGAAGCATATAGCTAACACTTTCCATCACACCAAACATGTCCCATTGAATGAAGCTTAACTCACATTCCCTTATCTCTCCAACATATCTCAAGGCCTCAACGCCCAAATCAAAGAACACATATAGATGAGTACTCACAATCCTATGGCATGCCAACAATATCTAATGGTCTCAAGGTTCACAATGCCAAAATATCCATTATTAACACACACATTTACTTATCGTTCACTGTATTTTATCTCTGCATAAACACATTATAAGCACAACATAGTCACTGTCATATAGCTAGTATATCATGCCCACAATTAACTCTTTCATAATAACCATCATAAGCTTATTACACATATCACAATGTCACACTATAATCAAAAAATTCACAACACATTTTCACTCATGAGTATGAGAAAGCTTACACTCAGAATTTAAAGTAAGGGTTTAGGCTACTACTAAATTTCCAATTAACACATTGAACCGTGTCCACAAGCAGCTATTCTAAACACTTATTAAATACACTTTCGTCGAAATGCCAAAAGCCCAAACTAGCATTTCTTTAACTTGTAGATGGTCTTAATGAATCCAAAGCTTTAACACAAAAATCACACAACAACACATTCAAAAATTAGCTAAGGACTCAACTCAAGCAATCAAAACATAAGTCTAAGCTAAGTTCTTGAGTAACCGAAACCTTCAACATAACAAGCTTAAATTCAAAATATCTTGGTCTATACTTAATCTTTTCATCTAAAACTAATTTCATTCATCTAATTATTCACTAATGACAGATTCTCAACCTTTAAACTACACAAAACTGCTCAATTCATGGTATCAAAATTTTCGACATATTCATGACAATTTTCACAAAATTCATTTAAAACCTAAGAAATATTTAACAAAACTTCAAAATAAGTTTAGAAACCTTTTAATCTCATCAAAGCTGATTGACAAACACTTTGAAATCATATTTTTACTCAAAATTTAGAAATTCACCATTAACAAGTTAATTTTTGGCTTTTATTTAAAATATGTGATTTAATGGCTAAAAACTTAATTTCAAAGACTAAATAACATTTAAAACTATTTAGGATTTGAATCATTAGCGTTTGATCAAAAACCTGAAAAATCTAAAAACTTAACAATGGAGAAATCTATGGTGATTTTAGGTATTTTTCTTGATGTTTTATGGAGGTTTATGGTTTGGGTGATAATAGAAATCAAAAGGAATCAAATTTGTAAAATAAAATTGATTAGAAGAGACTTAAGAGAGTAATGGATGGCAAGACAATTGAATGGGAAGAAAAATAAGGTGAAACTTGTAGGTAGGAGAAGATATTAGATTGATTTTAAAGTTTTGGTTTAACTATTTCATAAACGCACAGAATTTTACCCCTTTTACAAACCAGTCCCTATTTCAAAATTGAAAACCTTTTTAACATTATTTCCAAAAATTGATTGGATTTTCTAAATACCATAAACAAAAACATTTCCGAATATCATGCTAACGAAATTCCTGAGCACACTAAAGCTATAATCCCTAAAATACCCCTAAAACTCTTAAGCCCTATTTTGGGGTGTTACAGAACATAATGGATAAAAAACGTACCTGCTATAATGTTGGCATCATCTCTGCCTCACGGCGCCTCATCATATACACAAGAGCAAGTTGTCGTGCCTCAGCCTAACCTGCATCTCTGCCCAATACTCTCTAACCTCGACCAGAACCATTACCACCCCTGACTATACTACGGCCCCTAAGTGGCTGTTGAGTTGCCATCGGAGGTTGAACGAGACCTGGAATCAGAGCCGATGTAAGAGCTTGCACTTGATCAGATCTGAGAAGGTAATCCCGAACACGGTGTTCCATCGACCCACATTAAATACAAGCCCCCAATTTCCTCCAACACTCGCCTGGATGGCGTCTCCCACAATTATTACAAGTCTGAATCTCAATCGATGCAGCTGGTGCCTCAGTCTTCGGAGACCCATCAAACCTAGCCCCTTCTTAAGGTGCTAAACAGAACTAGAATGACCCGAATCCCTCTTAAGCTTTACTCTGACCTTTCTCTCAGTCTCTCCTCTCGCGTTCAATGCACTTCACCTCATCTGCTATCTTCGCCTTGTCAACTAAGGCCACAAAACTAGTTCCCTTTGATAAGCTATCAAAACTCTCAGATCATACCTCAATTCCTCCTCGAACGGAATAATACTTTCACAATCATTCGGAACCAGACTGCAAGCATACCGGCTCAATCTAATAAACTCGGTCACAGACCTCTTACCCTGAGCCAAGCTCATAAACTCGCATCTACAAGCCTCCACATAACTTGCCCCCACATACTTGCTCTGGAAGGCACTCTTGAAGAAATCTCAAGTGATCTATTGGGGCTGGGCGCCATGCTCAATTGTCAATCACCACTGGTAAGCCTCATCTTGGAGCAGAGATACAGCACTTATCAGTTTCTGTACATGAGTGCAGTCGATGTCGTTCATAATACGCTCGGTGACCTCTAAGCAGTACTCGGCCACTATAGAGGCGAATCTAGTGACACCTCTAAACAACTCAGCACCATTCCGCCGGAATCATTCAATAACCGACCCTCGGTTCCCGAATCCCAAAAGGGTCTCAGCGACCCTTTCTAACACACGCAATATAGCCTGGAACGGTACATCATCTCCGACTGTAAGAGTCTGAGACCCAATCTCAGTAGTAAGAGTACCAATAATCTCGTTGGTCTCCAGATTGGGCATAGTGCCCATAAAGGATGACCCTATTCAAGTTCATCCTCGACATCTACGAGAACGACATCCACGACTACCGTGTGAACTCATTACCTCAACTTATCTACAATACCAGAAGTTCACAAATCAGTTCAGAATTCTCATCAAATATTTTATTTCACAGTTCATATCACAATTTTTAACTAAAGCCAAAAGTTCAGTTACTACAGTATTTTCTAGTTAAATAGCATAACTAAAGCAGAAGAACTTACAGGTTCGGCATGGAAGACTCGGTCTTTTATAGCTTAAATTTTCAGAGTTACTCGAATAATTTTTTCGTTCAAAACACTTTTCAACAACTATGTTGTTCGATGTTCGAAATTCGTAGAAAATCGAATTTTCATTACACACCTGATGCCGAATCGACGTAGAAGAAACAAGAATAACTTCGAATCCTAACAACGAACAACCAATGACCAATTCAACAGTTAATTCCCAAACAAAAGCTCAAAAAGTCGAACAAAATAGAGTTATGTCGAAAGCTTCGACGAAGAAACTCCAATCTCGAAAATTCACACACTCACCTCTCACAAACAGCGATATACGGAACTAACGTGTTGAAGAAGCGTTACCTTCAGGATCCTCGCCTAAAAATACAATCAATCGCACACTTAAATAGAGCAAAACAAGCAAAAATCAATTTTTGGCAATTGACAAACAAGAACAATTAATAACGGAATTTCATCAACACAACTTACGCAGTTATACCTTAAATTGAAAAACAACGTACTATGGAACCCTCCTCGACGTAATAACAACGAAATTTGACAAAATAGAACAGAAAGATGAAGTAACAGAGAAGAAAGAAAGAAAGAAAGAAAAAATAATAAAAAGAGAAACATAAAAGAAAAAGAGGGAACGAAACTAATCTAATCAACTTAAATTAAACCAATCTTTTGCAGACCAGCGTAAAAATTTATTCACTCCAGGCTTACGCAAAGGGTGTCGTCAGGAGGGAAGAGATCAAGGCAATGGTAAAGAAAAAATTTGATGAAGGGAGAAAAATAAGAGACAAAGTGAAAGAGTTAAAACATAGTGCAGAGAAGGCTTGGATGAAGGGTGGATCTTCGTATAATGCACTTGCTGGATTGATGAAACGATGTCTGTTTTTGAATAACAACTAGAAGACAGAAGCAGAAAAAATAACAAAAATTAGCAAATCTAAATCATTTACAGAGAAAAAAAATCATGCACTTAGAGATTTACAGACAGGTTGAGTATGCCAATTCATCTCATCTTTATCCACCAGAGACAGACAAATGAAATTTCTTTTATTAAATCAAAGCTTGTGGTGAATTACACAATGGAAATTATACAAACCAAAAATCCCGATGGCCACATATGATACATTTTATTTGATAAGACAAGACACAAGAAGATCAAATCATGTACATCTTTCTCAACTGAATGGAATTGACAAAAAGAAATGGTGAAATAAATACCAATATAAGTGACATCTCTCATGCTGAGAAATGGCAAGACCAAGGACAAATTCGAACACAATTCACCTAATGAACAATCAACAAAAGTATGCGACCCTCAAGTGTGGGGAATGTCAAGCTTGACAAAGCCTCTTGACCACACCAGCCATGTACTTTCCCTGATGCTCTGCAAGCCCAAGCTCAGTTTCAGTTGGCTCTCTTGTGCCATCACCCGCATAAACTCCAGCACCATACGGAGAACCTCCTCGTATGGAATCCATCTTGAACATACCAGCTCCAAAAGTGTAGCCAATAGGAACAAACAGCATTCCATGGTGTGCCAACTGGGTTATTGCCGTCCAACTGAACCAGAGGGAGGCACAAGAAATGCATAAATCTTCATAAATATTTTACATACTACATTGGTCAAGGACAAAAAAAATATCACAGGAACAGATAATCCTGATGTACAAATTGTATGAAAGCTGATAAGTGATAAATTAGGACAAAAAGCACCATGAATCCTCTGGAAATGCAGAGAGCATCTTGTATTGATAACAAACCAATAAAAATATAAAATACTGAAACACAAAAGAGAAGGAAAGCAATAACAAAGAAACATCCACTCAATATTTTCCAGCCTAAAAGGCTTCTATAGATCAGAATAAATTCTCATGTCAGACAAACTTCATCTTCCAGTAAGCATAAACACCGACATTAAAATCATCAACTTTAAATGGTAAAAACCTAGCCATGAGTAAAACTGGAAGTAATTGTCTTACTTTTAATCTAAGCTAAGTGTTAAACCGTAGTTGTTTAAAATAAAACCTACAAATTAAAGGATTCAGCATACTTGTAATAGAAAGAACAAAGCCTCTGAAATGCAACCAAAACCATCCAACTTATGCAGATTCAAGATAAATCTTTGCACTTGCAAGTAAACATAAATTTATAGGATAAGTCCACTATTATAGCCAACTTGTATCTTCATCTATTTGATCTCATGCGACATCTACCACAACTTGTAACCTCTGAGCTAAACGATAAGCACTTTGTTCAACTCTAGATGTCAAACTAGGTAACATGAATCATCTCTTAGATTTCCTCTTGTGAGATAACAAATTCAGGAAAGAGCAAAGGCAAAGAGAAGGAAAACGACATTATTGATGAAAATTTCTCTGCTGATGTGGAGGGGTTTGGGGAGAAATGTATTATCTAAAGTATCCAAATTTATGGAAATTGTCTACCATTGCAACAAAAGCAGAGAAAGTTAATCAAAATTCCAACTTACGCGGTGGCCTCTTGGCCGCCTCCTTGAGTTCCAGTACTAACAAAGAACCCAGCTGGCTTCCCGGCCAGAGTCTGCTCCTTCCAAAGCTCTCCACTGGAATCGAAAAACGCCTTCATCTGAGCCGCCATACACCCAAACCTCGTCGGAAACCCAAACAGAACCCCATCCGCCTCCGCCAATTCCGCCGCTTTAATCTCTGGAACCTCGGGGTTTTTTGACGGCACCTTCATATGGTCCAGCACATCAGCCGGGAGCGTCTCGGGAACCCGATAAAGAACCGCCTCTACACCTTCAACGCCGTCGACCCCTTTCTTCATCCGCTTGGCCAGTTTCTCCACGTGACCATACATGGAGTAGTAAACAATAAAGATTTTTAAAGTGGCAGTAACTGATTGCGCATTCGTAGAATTCACAGCTACACTGGCAGTTTCGTGGGTTTCTTCATCGGCTTCGATGGGTGCGTTGTTGGTGGCAGTAGTGGCAGTGGCAGTGGCAGCGGCAGCGGCAGAGCCTTCGGCAGAGGAAGGTTGTCTCTTTTTGCTTGGGACACAGCCTCCGCCTTTGCCCATGGAGGATTAAGGGAAACTGGGGTTAGACTTACGGGCAAAAATAAAAGCTTGAGGATTAATGAAAAGGCTTCACCTTACTTTCTTTTTGTATTCAAACTCCAAACATAGATGAAGAAGAAGATTCGCTGTTTCGCACGCTTTTTTACCAACTTATAAATATAATATCTATTTGGGTTAAACATTCAAATGGTCCCCCAAGTTATTCACTATTATCACTTTCATACATAAAAAGTTTTAGGATATTACTTGAAATTCACCACTTTTATCATCCCTACATCTAAGCCGTTTATATTATATGTACACTTATTTTTAATTATTATAAATATATTCTATAAATTATCTAAATTAGAATTCAACCACTCAATTGAGTGATAGTTTAGGGAAGTTTTATGCATTTAGCCTTAAAATGTATTAATATTCTTTTTTGACACAATTAATAATATCGTTTTTATTTGGTTAAAATATGTCATAGGTCCCTGTACTTTTCAAATTAAGAATTTAGTCTCTGTACTTATATTTCATAGAATTTAGTCCCTCTACTTTTCAAATTTTAAAATTCATGTCCAACTACTACCATTGTTAAATTTGTTGCTGTGATATTTTTTAAATAAAAAAATACTCACTTGGTAACCATGTAATTAAAAAAACTTTGTAATTAACCTGAATTTAACAAAAAAAAAGTTAATGGTGTTACCAATTGGACCTGAATTTTGAAATCTAAGAAGTACGGAGATTAAATTCCATAAAAAAAAGTATAATGACTAAATTCCTAATTTTTGAAAACTACAAGGACTTGTGGGGCATGTTAACCTTTTCAATTTTGCTGAAATTAGGTGAGAAAAATAAATAGTTTTAGTTGTAGATTTAAAGACTTCGTAGTTCGACGCGTGTCTTGAATTTTTTAAGTATAACGATGTTGTTTAACTTATTAATTTCGACAAAATTTAATTTTTTAATTGACTCTTTATAATAATTTGGTGTAGGACTTATCCTCCAATCACATCACCATTGACTCGGAGTTGAGTTGAAGCTTTGCTTTTAAATTTGGATTACTTTTTTGTCACGTTAATCAAGATTGAGTGTGTCATGTTCATTAAAAAATGAATAAATGAAATCACCTACTCCTTTGTCTATAAATACTTTAGGTTAAAATACATCCATATTTTCCTAAATTTAGTCCCTCAAGTTTTTACAGATTTTAAAATTTAGATATAATCATTAATATTATTAAAATTATTTTATTAAATTTAAGTTCATTACAATATTTTTTTTAGTTATATTGCTACTAAATAGGTATTCTTTTATTTCAAAATTTCACTCCAATGAATTTAAAAGAAAAAACTTAACAGTTTAACAATTGGATCTGAATTTCAAATTTTAAAAAGTAAAGAGACTAAATTCTCAAAAATAAAAGTATAGAGATTAAATTCTAAATTTATAAAAAATGCAGTAACATATGACATATTTTAACAATAAATTTTATCAGATTTAATTAATGAAAATAAAGTGGATAAGATTGGTTTAGTGGTTTAATATAAAAATTCACGCATATAAAAATATAATAATAACCAACTTTAGTTGTAATTATAAATTGACAACTTTTTTTTGTTAAAATACACCATAACTCTTGTTCATAAATTTTAAATTTAGTTTTTATACTACTTTTCAAATTTTAAAAATAGAATTTAATTGTTAATACTATTAAAATTATTTTGTTAAATTCAAGTTCATTACAACGTTGTTATTTTAGTTACATGGCTATTAAATGAGCTTTTTTTTTTTTATTTCAAAATGTCATACCAATAAATTTAAAGATAAATTACACCAACAGTCACCCAACTTTAGAGTAACTGATAAAACAGTCACCTAGGTTTCATTTCAGTTACTCAACTTTTGAAAAGTTACAAAACAATCCTTTTTACTATTTTCCGTCATTAACGTCACGGCAAAGTGACATGGCAGGTGACGGCATCATTGGTGTCAAAAAGTCGTCCAGTTGACCGGTTACTCTCACTTTAACAGCCCTACCAGCACCATTTTAGGGTTAGAGAAAAAGAAAAAGAAAAAGAAAAAGAGGAGAGGAAGAAGAATAAGAAGAAGAATAAGAAGGAGAAGAGAAAAAATGGAGATGACCTGTACATAGACCCAATGACCCTCCATTCATTGTATCCCATATTCAACCTCAAACTCCTCACTCATTTCCTTTCACCCTCTCATTCACTCAACCACCAACAGGATTCTCCTTTCAAAGAACTATACCAGGACTTTTTTTCTGCTATGGCAATTTAGAAGCGAAGTTAATCACCAAATTATTAGCTTTAGATGAAGAACACTAAGAATATTGGCCAAGAAATCAACAGATATAAAAAAAATTAACAATTCTACAAAGCTCTTCCCTTCCCAAATTGTTCCCAAAAACCAATATGGTTGACTGCTGATAACAAAGAGACAAAGGCGTTAAAAAAAACATAATCTAAGAAAATATTTTCTCCAAAACAGTTCAGACAAATATTATAACCTTTTTTTGCCATATATGCTCGTTGGAAATTCAAATTGTAGAAACAAAAAGCCAATGACACAATTCTTCATTTTTTTTTTTTTGCGTAAATTACACCAACAATATTATCCCCAAATAAAAAAGACCAATCGTACCCTAAACCCCTATACCCTATTAATCGATTATTGAATCGATCTAACTCTAAACCCTTCTTAATTGATTCCTAATTTAGTTTCAACCCTAAACCAACCCAAATCACAATCGAAATTTCCCCAAATTGATTTTTATTTTTTTCCCAAATCTCTTTAATCCTAGTCTGTTTCTAATTTTTTACCCCTAAACCCATAACCCTTCAATTTTTTCCCTAAACCCGCCCCAAACCAAAACCCATCAGCCGCTTCACCAATGTGGCAAGTTAACTTGCCACATCAACTGGTTAACTTGCCACGTCAGCATCTTGTTAACACCCTAACGGAAACTGTTAATCAGTGACTATTTTGTCACTTTTTTTATAACGTTAGTGACTATCTTGTAACTTTTTGAAAGTTGAGTGACTGAAGTAAAACCTAGGTGACTGTTTTGTCAGCTACCCCAAAGTTATGTGACTGTTGGTGTAATTTACTCTAAATTTAACAAAAAGAATTTTTAAAGGTATTAATAATTGGACCTGAAATTTGAACTTTGAAAAATTGAGTGACTAAATTTTTTAAAACAAAAGTACGGGGATTAAATTCTAAATTTGTGAAGAGTTTAAGGATTGATGGCATATTCAATCCAATTTTGCCCATCAACAGTCTCAGTTTTCTTAAGTTATGATTATAATTAGTGTTGTACCAATAACAATAATCATAAATAACATTAAGTTTCTATTTTCATACAATCATAAACAACTTTAGTTAAAGTTGGATATGAAAACCAATATAAGAAAAAGTATGACTTCCATATTGATTTAATTTAAATTGGACATAACCAAACTTGAGTCAAACACAAAAACCTAATATTAGGTCCTATATTTGTAAGGGCTGTGACTTGTGTAATTATAACTAAATAGTGCCCCTTCCTTTTATGAGAGAACTTCACCTAACCCTATTGAAGTCTCTTAACCACAGCAGCCCTAAGAAGGATAATTAGGCAACAATCCATTGCCTCCCAACACTAAATTATATCTAAGGTTCAAGTAGTTGGTTGAGGTTTGACTATTGAGACTGCTGTTAAGTCAAGATAATGAGTTGCTCTCTCATTCATATTCATCAACTCTCATCTGTTCATTCTCAATACAATTAATTTCAATTTTCCAAAACTTACCAAAAGGTTTACTTCACAACATAATTAAATTACATATGTTTCTAAAACTGCAAGCTATGTTTGGACACAATATACCAACGTGAGCTATCAACCCATGCGTTATTAAGAATTGTTGATCCAATGTTTGATTGATGACTAAATTAATCGATTTACCCAACTTAGAATAGAATAGAGAGTGAATAATATAAGTGGTCGGGGTGTGGAAAATTTTTTTTCTAAAATGAGAGAAAGATCCTTTCCATCTTTCTCCCATAAAAAGGGCCTTAGTAGAACCCGCGAAATGATGTGTGTATGGTGGTTATAGAGTGAATTGGTGTGATAGGATAGATATTATGTACAATAAAAATAAAGTATGATGGATGAGACTTTAGAGTTAGTGGTTAAAGTGGAGGTATTGAGTCCTTGAGTATCCAAATTCATGTCTCATAATGTACAATTACAATATGTAAGTCTCTTGTTTCAACTTGTGCATATGCCATAAATGGGTTTTGTTCAATTTTTTGTCTACTATACTTCATAATAGTTTAATTTTGTGTTATAAATTTTCAAATATATATTTGTATTTGTACTATACATATAGGTGTACCTTTTTATAAAGTAAAAGAGGTATGGTAAGAAATTTATAAAATAAAGCCCATGCAATTAGCAAGTGCAGAAATGCTGAGTGTAAAGCAATGGGCCATGGCTTGGAAGAGGAATGGGCTTGAGTTCTAAAACAATGGTAACATTATTCCATTAAGCTGAAGCAGAAGAGAGTAGGGTTAGAAGTCATAAGGAAAGCCATAGATTTAGGAATTGATGGGCTTGAGTTTTAATATCATGGTCATTCTTACTGGAACTAAAGATAAAGAGTCTACCTAAATGGGCCTTTAAAATTAACAAAAAGCCCATGTTGTGGATAGGTGAATGGTCGAAGTACTAAAACAATGGTCCATAAACATATGGTGCTGCGTTCAAAAGTAGTAGGATGCATTTATCAAAAAGTAGAAAGGAAAAAGATTGTTTTTAGGCATACAATCATATGCAATATATATATGCTTTATATCATACAGGAGCGAATAACAAGTGGAAAGGAATATATAGGAAGTGTTAAAAATGACTTAATACCATACCTCTAAGAGAAATGTATGCAAAAGAATAAACAACTTTGTCACAAAATTGGATAGTAAAGAATGCTATACCAACAATTTAAAAAAAAAAAAACTGAAAATTACATCCATTTGAGCATTTTGTATTATTAATTGGAATCAATTAAAATATTGAATTTATTTTTCTTTTTAAAAAATTACATAAAAAATTCTAAACAACTTTAGAAAAATTATAAAAAATAATTATTTTCATAAATTTTCTTTACTAGTTTAATTTAAGCCATTAAAAAAACATGCATTAATCTTATACCTCCAGATAAAAAAGTGCACTACATATCTGATTTAAAATACCGATCATGTCGCAATTCCGCGTAGTTAGAGCTACTATTAAATGATTAAAACCAATAGAAAATCAAAACAAAATCACGAGGCTAGAATAAAAAAAGAAGTAATCTTTTATTTTATTTGAGATTGCATCATCCATTTTGCACATTGTATCCACACTTTATACTCACAATAACCAGTTTAATCATGTACCAACACGTCATTCATGTGAACAAATCAAATATACGATATTGTATTCGTATGACTAATTCCCATATACTGCACAAGTTGAGTGCAAATACTGCTATAAAATAATGTTTTCTAATTGGACAAATTTATTTATTTATTTATTTTAGCGTGATGTCTTCATCTCAAACATACTACTAGTCAATTTTAGAATTCCAACACCTAGTTTTCTTTTACACCTAAACAGGCAGCAACCAATCAAACAACACGTTTGATTCCACGCTTTCTTACAATCCCATACTTATCATTTGAAGAATAAACTTAACTATAAAAAAATTATTTAAACTTCTAAAATATAAAGTCATTTTACTCATTTCTATTAAAATTATAAACGGTAAATTAATTTAGTAGTTAAAAAAATCAGTATAATAATAAATTTAGTCCAATATATTATATCAATTTAGTCATAATTTTTTTAAAAAAATTAATTTTTAAAATTTATACATATTTTCAATTTTTTGCTTAAATCAGAGTTCTTCAAAATAATTTTATGCCCATTTGAATATTTATTTGGTTAAATCAAAATTTTTCATGTGTATATTTAGACTGGTATTCAATCTTTAATAGATGTTGATGAAATTGATAAATTTGAGATATTTTGATCAAATAGAATTTTGAGGGGGAGAGGGTCGAGGGTGGGGTTGGGAGGATGGGGATGGGGCAGCGGGGAAGGTTTTATTTTATTTAATATTAATATAAATATTTTATTTAATATTAATATTAATATAAAATTTAAATTTATTATTATATTTATTTGAAAATATTTATGTATATTTCTTTGAATTTTTTAGAATTAGAATCAAATTGAGAATATTCATAAATTTTGAGAGTTAATATTTTTAAAATTATTACTAAATTGATATAATATGTAAAAGTTAAAGATTAAACTAGTCATTATACCGATTTTTTTAACTACTATATTAATTTATCATTTATGATTTTAATAGGAGTTACTAAAATGACCGAACTATATAACGTATAAATTTTTAATTGCAAACTTTTTTTTAAATGTATAAAATAAGAACTTTTAATAATTAAGTGACTATTTAAATAGTTTACCTTAATTTAAACTCAATCTTTAAAAGTTGAATATCATTAATTAAAATTTTGATTACAACTAAGGAGATGGGATAAGGGATTGAATACCATAGCTGCCTACTCGGAGAAGCAGGGTGGCAACGCCATGGTTATGGACCACCCAAAAGATTTATTGCTCCATAACATATAGCAAAATTCTAAAAAAATTTAAAGTTGACAAATCCCATTGTCACGTAGGTCACCTGAGACGGCAATCTATGTAGTCTTTTAGTGTTGGTATAGCAGCAACCAATAACCCCAATAAACCAAAGAGAAAAAAAAAAAAATTATAATGGTTACCATGTGCCCCAAAGCAAAGGGGTCGCACGCACATTCGTCCAAAGGAAAGATCGAGAGAGTCTGCTTGGAATTCGTCAAAGTATGCTTGCAATTATCTATTCTTTAAACGTTTTAATCGTAAATTATGTATGGGATTAAATTAGGATAAACTATTAAAAAAGTCACTTTTGTTTACTTCAGGTTATATTTTAGTCACTTATGTTAAAAATATTATGTTTTAATCACTTATGTTAACGTGTTATAATATTTTAGTCACTGAGCCATTAATGGTGTAACAATAAGTTGATATGACACGTTAAATCATCATTTCAAACAAAAATTTTAGATTAAATTATACAATTTGTCCCCATATTTTTCATTTTGAGTAATTTAATTTTTTTCATTTATGTTCTTTTAACTTTTTTTTTTATTTTCCATTCTTTTCTGCTTCTCCCTCCATTTTTCTCCATTCTCCATCTCTTTTAATGTTGCTTTTCTATACTTTCCATTTATGTTCATGAAAAAAAGTAGGCGAAAGTTGAAACCTAAATAAAATTTGCTTCGTATATTCTCACTCCACAATTCCAAACCCTCATCATCCATCATCGCTTTAATGAATCAATTTGGATCTCTCAGTGACCTAGTCCACAAGCTCGCCTCACTCAAAGACCTCGCCATTCGTGACTTATGATAGTCCACCCTCAACAAAGTTTATTGAGCCTGTTCCCTTAAGCTCCCAACCAACCCGTACGACCACCTTATCTATCTTACCTACAACATTTTCTCCTTCTCGAAACTATATTGTTTCACGAATTTTTTAAACGAGCTCTACACTCTCAATGATTAAAATGACCACCATACGAAATTTACCCTCAAGTTTACCCAAACCAGTTTGGTTCCATACTCCCTTTCTCGTTTCGATTCATCCATGCTCGGCTTCTAATCGAGCTTGCTTGGGAATATCAAGAAGGTTTAGATCAATTTTATCGTTTGCTTAATTTCATTTGTTAGAAAATAAAAGAAAAGGAAAGGAATAATCTATACGATTCTGTAAAAGTTTGAAAATGAAATTTTTTTTTTTTGACATGTAACACCCCTAACCCTTATTTTTCGTCGGAACAGGGTTACAAAGCGTTACTAGAATTTACAGATCAAATACATACAATTTCATATCATTACACATTCATGTCATAAACTAGTAATAATCAATCATATTGTCCCTTATATGAGCCCTTGAGGACCAAAATACGCATTAGAATAAAGTCGGGACTAAATAAAAAACTTAGAAAATTTTTCGCAAAATATCAAGGTTTTTTCAGAGTCTAGGGGACATATGCCCATATGGCCAGGCCATGTGTCTCACACAGTCAAGAGACTCACCTGTGTCTCAGGCAGTGTGGATATTCGAAATAGGGGCACACGGCCACGTTCTAACCCGTGTCCAAGATAAGGTGCTCTCTGACTTGGGTCACATGACCAAGCTACACGCCCATGTGCTAGGCCATGTGAGCATACTCACTTGTAATTAAATAGATATAGGGGTCACACGGTCAAGTCACATGCCAATGTGCTAGGTCGTGTGAACAATTTTAAGCATTTTGTTTTGAAATTTTTAAGATGCAGAGGACACATGGCCAAACCACACACCCATGACACGACTAAGACACACGCTTGTGTCTCTGCCCGTGTGGATGAAAATAGTCCATTTCTAAGCCCATTTTTCTCACCCAATTTATCTTTCACCTACATTCACACTTTAACAGATTCACAAGCCAATACCCCTCATTCAAATTAGGTCAACAACAAGTATTATGGATGACATTTCAATACATATATAAACATCTTTGTACTGATTATGTCATTTCAACCAATCACCAATATACCTATATGATTTCCATTATTCTTCATTTCAAATACACATCAAACATATATATAGACTCTTATTTACACATCAAAACATGTCTATCACAAGCCATTCTGGTAGCTAATTACAAACAAAACAATTACACGCCAACATTGGTTAATTAACCTATACATGCCATTATAACCAAAATGAGTTTACTATATATATACCGAAAAGGCCGATGGATAATGTGATGTAGCTCTGACTAGCTTCTAACTTTAACGAGCTTCTGAATTACTATAAAACAGAAGAAATAACAGAGTAGCATTTAATACTTAGTAAGTTTATATAACATGGAATTTAACTTACTATTTAATCACATTAAAGTAAACATTCAAAGCATACTCAAAGTAAATTGACCAAAGCCCTTGCACATATCCTTATCAAGCATGTTAGTCATATAATTCATTATTTCAAATGTACATAATCATTAGACAAGTTTCATACATATGTACCTTTCATCTCATTTTTCAGCATGTCAAGTAACATCATTTTCATATATTGTAGGCATATACGGGTAATAATTCATTTCGTACTCATATTATTTCATATAAGAATTTTCCCGTTGTATCATTTAAAATATCGATGGATACACAGGTAGTATACACTAAGTGTACAAAACTGTAATATGTCAATTCATATTCGGGATTACTCATGTGAGCCTATAAATGGGAAGCTCTTTCGAGCCATATAACGGGAAGCTCATATGAGCCATGTGATGGGAAGCTCATACGAGCCAATATCAGGAAGATTCAAGTGAGCCAAATCAAGAAGTTCCATAGAGCCAATTAATCGGGAAGCTCATGAAAAAGCCTTTAATTGGGAAGCTTCGAAGAGCCATATATCGGGATGCTCATAAGAGCTACGATGTATCCGTAACATATATAGGATCACAACTAATCGGGATGCTCCGAAGAGCTATTAACGGGAAGCTCGCAATAACCATATAATGAGAAACTCATGAGAGCTAATAACAGAACGCTCTTTCGAGCTGTGGTGTGTTCGCAACACATGCAGGATCACAACCAATCGAGAACCTTGTATACATCGAATTTCATCTATTCAAATAGGACTTAACATTTATCAGACATTGTCGAATATGTGACTGATTTTCATACATGTCAATTACACAATTCACATACACAACATTCAATTCAAACATATAAATATACAATTTAGTTACACGAACTTACCTTGACAATGTTCATGTATGTAAATTTTACTAATTCGACACTTTTTCTTTTCCTCGATCTAACTCCGTATTTGGTCTATCCGAATATATATGAATGAATTTAACATTAATTTAATATAATTCATACTCAATTCAATCCAATTCACATTTTAGGCAAAATTACCATTTTGCCTCGATACTTTTAATTAATTACAATTTCGTCCCTAGGCTCGGAAAATAAAATTCATGCAATTTAATCATTATTCCAAGCCTAACCAATTTTCATATATCACAATAGCAGCCTATATATTTCACAAAATTCAAAATTTTTCCATGAATTTTACATCTTTTTAATTTAGTCCCTAAATCATAATTTCATCAAAATTCTCTTTACAAAAGTTGTTTATCTATCAACAACCTTTTATTTTTTACCATAAACCATCATAATTCAACTATATTCATCCATGTAAAAACCTTAGTACTTTGATAACTTTACAAATTAATCCCCGAGATAGCTAGATTAATCTATCACGATCTCGGAAATATAAATATTGTTAAAAGCGGGACAATAAGACATATCTAATTAAGCCAAAATAGTTTTCTTGAGCTCAACACCCATAACTAGGGTTTCCATGTCTTTAATTTGGGAAAGATGATGAATATGATGATATTTTGTTATTTAATTAATTTATCATCTTTAATTATTTCATCTTTCCAATTTCATCCTTTTCTTTATTAAATTTTCCAAGGATGAATCATCATACTTATCTACTAACTCTTCTTAATGGTCTATTTGCCATATATGGACTTCTAATTTTGAATTCCATAGCTATTTGATCCCTTTAGCTACTAGAGTTCATCTTTTGCATGGTATGCAATTTGGTCCTTTTTATCCATTAAACATGTAATCGATAAAATTTTCTTAACGAAATTTGTATACAATATTCCTATCATACGGTAGGCGATAAGATAATATTGAAATAAATTTTCTTCCTAACTCGAATTTGTGGTCTCGAAACCACTATTCCGACTTCATTGAAAATGCACTGTTACATGATGAATATAAAGAATTCCATTTATGTTTAGGTTTGATTAAGGATATAGTTTTTTATATTGATTAGTTAGATCCAATTTTAGTTTCAAAATTAGGTTATATTCAAATCGAGATTTGGTTAAGAATGATTGATATTTGGTTTTGAGTGGAATTCAATTTACGAATCATGTGAAAGAAACAAGGACTTGGTTTTTGTGATGGGCAATGATTATGTTTATACAATGAATAATATGAGAAGAGAGAAAAATAAAGGGGAAGAAATAAAAAATAAATAAATTGTTCAAAAAAATATAAAAGTAGAGAGACTAGTTTTAACAAATAGAAAACATAGGGAAACTATGTTAAAAAAAATGAAAAAGGGAGGAAAATAAATGGAGGAAAACAAAGGGAGAAGGAGAAAATAATGAAAAAAAGAAATAAAAAAGAAAGTTCAAAGAACATAAAAGTAAAAAATTAAATTGCTTAAAACGAAAAAAATTATAGGGACCAATTGTATAATGTAACTTAAAATTTTTATTTGAAATGATGATTTAACATGCCACACCAACTTACCGTTTAGACCGTTAACAATAATTAACGTTTAGTGACTAAAATGTTACAACACGATAATGTAAGTAACAAAAATGTAACGTTTCAATATAATTGACTAAAATATAACTTGAGAGAAATAAAAGTGACTATTTTGATAGTTTACCAATTTAAAGAGTTAATCGAACACTATAGAATCTTTAATCATTTTATTTTAAACCTTCCCCCAAAGATTCAAACTTAGCTATTGGAAAGATGTTTTATAAGTATGGGGAATATAACCCCTACTTGGTGGACTTTAAAGAAAGTGAAAGCGACAAGCCAAGTGTTTGCTTTCCAATACAAAAGATTTAAACCCTATAGCTACCCTTTTCTTTTATGGATTTACTAACATCTTTTTCACCACCAACACATAAAATTTGGGTTAGGGTTCACCAAATTTTTTCGAACCCAATAAACCACTCGGCGTTGGCTGCTAGCGGCTCATCCTACTGCATTTACTACATAAATTTGATAGTTGACTTTTCACTCCAAGTTTAATTACTGCAATTAAAAGTCATTACCCGCCTAGATAATATGGCTTAATTTAAGGCATAATTCAAGGGTTGTTGAAATCTAAGTTAAATGAGACTTAGTGGAATATAAAGTATCATCAATGACAAATTTTGTACCTTTAGGTAATAATACAATAGCTCTTCCAAAGCCTTCAATAAATTTTGAACTACCTGATATTGTATTAACATAGCCATTACTCATTGTTAAATGAGAAAAATATTTTTTATCTATGTGTTGTAGCACTATCTGTGAGACACATGTCTCCATTGATTTTGGCTCCATTAAAATTTTATTGAATATTCATATTCTTCATAAAAACAAACAAAATGTAATATGAGAAACATTGTAAATATTTATTAAATATATAAAAAATTCTTTATGCAAGAAAATAAAACATACTTAAAATAACATAAAAATGTCAAAATAACATCAATTTTTCTAATGATTCTCAAAGAAATCTGCCACATCTAGGTGAGTTATATTATTAAGGTTATTAAATTTATCACCCTCGTAGGCATGGTCAATTTAGTATTATAGTAAATATCTTCATCTTTTGCCTCCATTTCATCATTTTGGAACATAAAATTTGTCTCCATATGCTTTCCCTTCTTTTTAATGGATACTTGATAAAGTTTCACTAAATGCTCAGACATACGATAGGTACATCACCAATGCCGCTTCATACCACATTGGTAGCAGATATTCTCAACAATCTTTGAAGGATTATTTTGACCACTTCTTTCTTGTCTTTCATTGTTATTCTTTTTCTAGTAGTTAGAAGTATCATTGTTATGACCACCATGATAACGATTACTAATACGTCCTCGACCACACCCCTCACTACATCCACAACCATGACCACGGCCGCGACCTCTATATTTTCTATTTTCATAATTATTGTGTACTGCTACATTCACTTCAGGGAATGGTGCAGAACCAGTGAGACAAATTCTATGATTTTTCATCAACAGCTCATTATTTTATTCAGCCACTAAAAGGGATGAAATTAATTTAGAATATATTTTAAAATCATTTTCACAGTATTGTTACTGCAGGAGCACATTAGTAGCATGAAATGTTGAAAATGTTTTCTCTAACAAGTATTCATTAGTTATGTTTTCTCCACATAATTTTAGTTGAGAACTAATTTTGAAAAGTTCTAAATTGTATTCACTTACAGTCTTAAAATCTTGCAACCATAAGTGTATCCAATCATAATGAGTTTTAGGGAGTATCACCGTTTTCTAATGGTCAAATCATTCTTTCAAATTTTTCCACAACTGAAGAGAGTCTTTCACAGTGAGAGATTCCACTTTTAATCCTTCGTGTAGATGACGACGGATGAAAATCATTGCTTTTACCTTGTCTTGACTAGATGCTTCTTTATTTGCTAATATAGTATTTTCTAGACCTTTAGCATCTAGGTGAATTTCAACATTTAATACCCATGACAAATAATTCTTGTTTGAGATGTCTAAGGCCGTAAATTCAAGTTTGGTAAGATTTGACATTATAATCACTTGAACCAAAATAAAAAAAAATATTAGCAAAATAATAAGCATTCTCAATCGCAAAATAATTCAATTATATATACCAAATTTGCTAAATAATAATATATATGTATGTTAAATATTGACATAGAGAGGAATAGTCATAATAATAACTTAACACAAATTACATTAATTGAAATTTCTTTTAATAAAAAATGTATATATAATTATCATTATTAGATTTTAGTTGTAAAAATAAATGTGCAAATGTTACCCAAAGCAAATATTTCATCTAGAAAATAAAATAAAAGAATTATGAAAATACGTATACCATATATAGTTTAACGAGAGTTATACGAGTAAATTATATAAAGTTGAAATGACGTGAACTTCACTATGAACTCGTAGAAACTCGTGCTGATAATGTGTTATAGAAAAATTAATAAAACAATAATAGTAAGTAAAAAGTGGATGAAAAATACGAGAGAATTTTTATTGTTTAATTTTCACTTACAAGGTGCTATTTATATAAGCTCCTTTACATTCAATTAGTAAATGTATTACATTCGATGAATTAAGTTTTCTTAATTACTCTATTTTATTATCTCCTGATTATAAATGAAGTAAAGAGTTTTATTTTATTACTTTAATATATTTAAAAGGGTAAATAGACAACCATTTAATGTATTTATAACAATTTGCGGATTGTTGTTTAATTAACACCTCATTGAAGTTGGAAGATAGGGAAACAAGAGATGGACGTGTCGGGACAAACATGACAAAACCATTTATTATTAATCTAAGCTCTTTCATTTTTCATTATTTAGTCAAAGTAATTGAATTCATAAACAAAGCTCAAAAGCATATTCAATGGAATCTCTCCCATGCCATGCGCATCTTCCTCAGCCTAGCTTTTCTGATTTCTTCATTAAACAATAACAAAAAGTACAGCTCAAATTAACTTAAAGAATCTGTCCATATATATACATATCTTGTTGGTGTCATCCTTATCCTTTCTTTCTTATAACCAAAGGTTAAAGTTAAGTAATCCAAGTTTAACCTTGATTTAAATCTTAGATAATGCTAGGTATAACAACCTTTATCTCAAGGGATTAACACCCATTTAATGTCTGTCTTGATCGCTAACAACCTTATATCATTCATCCTTTCCAATAACGAAAATTCATGTCACATTGGTGCCACAAGGGGACCCAGTTATATATCTATTTCGACTAAGAGTTAGCACTAGTCCTTGGCAGAAAGTGAAACCCTCAACCAATTTCAGCAGTTTTAGATAGAAGCAAAATGGAGCCATCAATGTTTTTATAGCAACTATATATCTTTTTTCCACCAGTCCATCCAAATTATTCATCATAAATTTATTGATTGATCTTTTAGGATATGATTCATCTAAGGTGAACTTACCCTTTTAATTTCTCCTTGTTTACATGCATGAAAAAGAAAACAAAAAGTGATGGTTAAAGTGGGATTAGTTCAAAGAATGAAATGAGAGCATGAATGCGGCTAGGCATTGACATTGGAAGAGTCCTAAGTGTGTACATCTCCTGGAAAGGAATACGTGTATGGACAGAACTTGAGGTGGTCCCAAAATAAGCTAAGTTTCAGAGAAGAGTCGGAACTGGGGACTGTAATTGGTTGCACCCCATGTGCATTCCCTATGCCCATGAAACCAGTCATTGTCAGCCCTTAAAGAGAGTCTTTTCCATCACTTACATGGCTTGAATTTTAGCCACGCTAGCTCTTAGAATCACCCTTTGTCGACCTTGTAGAAAACTGGAAACCTTTCTAATCAGATCATTGTTTGGATTGAAGTCATCTGTGTCAGACAAGATACATAGAAAAGCAGAATATTTACCATTGTTTCACTGATATTTTGAGAAAGAAAAAAATATAGATGATTACTTCCCCTATTGTTAGCCCACTTGCAACTTCAAAAAGAGCTTTCTCTCGATTGAAGGAAACCTTGGGATAATTTAGTACAGCCTGAAACTGTTCTTTGTTTTATTAGATTCTCCTTGCCTCCCCATCTTTGGAGGGAATTAAACAAACTACATTTCTTTTGTATTTTTTTTTTCTTTCTTTTCTTTTCTTGATTGTATTCACATGATCTTTATCTCTTGGTCAAATTTGGGTTTTGGAATTCGTCACCTCAGCTCAATATATATATCATGGCAGGAAGCAAAGCTTTTCTCTGTCCGATGTAAAGTTTCTTGAGTTAATAACCTTTTAACATCAACATACTTACCAATAACAGTAATGGGTAAAGTGTAATATTAACTTTGGGCAAGTATTTGGTTATGTAAGTATATTTATTTTATATAGATAATGAAGGAGATGGGGGAAGAACAAGTCCACTACATTGTGAAAATCTGTCAAAGAAAATCATTATTGGTTAGAAAAGTAAGAGCATCTTTTCAATGTAAAGGCAAAATAGGAAGAGCATTTTCCTTGGCATTTAATTCGTACCAAGTTAAAGCAGGGTGTGTGTGTGTGTCTGTCTTGTCCCATGGTAATTCAAAAGAAGGAACCCCTTAAGTCACCGGCCCACCGCCAGCCGTGCCAACCAACTTGTTCCTCGTGCCACTTAGCCTCCTAGCTAGCTATAGCTAACTTTAACTTCCCACTGCCATCCAGCCATTGTATTCTGTGGATCAAAGGACCTTTGCTTACTGACTTGATGCAACTCACCCATCAATAAAAAGTTTTTGACTTTGATGTTCCCTCAAGTGCCTTCATGGAACTTATGGGGAGAGCTCCACCTTATCTGTTTCACATTAATATATTATATTCACGACATGAAAAAATCACTCTCTTTATGAAGTATACATAGGAGACTTTTTCCAAAGACACAGACAAAGTGGGTAGTGACTCGTGTCCTTGTCTCCACTCCAATATTCCCCAAAGCATCAGTCAAGTGAACTAACCATGACACGTAAATAAGTGTAAAAGTTTTGTTATCATCAAAATCACATGAAAAACCAATTAAATCCAAAGGGTGATTAACAATCTAAGTGAATCATAATTTCAGTCGAAATTTGGACCTAAACATAATATATATGAATAGTTAAATTGTGGGGTTTAAGTAAATTATAATTGTGTCACATCAATTTAACACTTTATCAATGAATTTCATATTTCAATTACAAAATTGTGAATATCAGAAATAAATAAAAAATGTTATGTTGTTTTAAGCAGCTCTTCCACCTCATTTACTTTGTTTTTTAGTTATAAAATCATAACCCAATCCCCTATTCTTTTGGCTTATAATCCAATAGTGGAAAAGTTTATCTTAAGAGTGGAATGATGGAAATGTAGGAAACATTATCCAATCAAAAATTAGAAACAAAACTGTCCTCGCATGAAAAATGCACTGTAATTACTCTAATTTTATATAAAATCAAGACGTCAACAATGACGACATATCCTCTCTTCTACTTCTGACCTTAAGAGATTTCTCCAACAACCTTAATATTCTTTCAAAAAGAAAAGATTACTTCCCCGATGCATCTGTAATAATAATATTTCTTAATTCCCTTAAAAAAATGATAATACTTAATGAAAGTACTAACTAATCCCAAATTTTCATAACTTTTCTTTATGTTTTTCACTCGTCTCTCGAGCCACGATTGAGATATGGTTAAAAGTAGTCATGGGGTATTGGCTCATAGTAATAACCATTTTCCAGACACATGGAAATAAGTGAAAATACCTCCCAATTGGACAACAATGGCTGACTAGAATGCCCAGATCCAGAGGCCAAACCTAATTTACCAACTTTGTTTATTGACTTCAATAGTGGCCAGCTTTGGGATCCCCAAACCCCTTTTAATTAACTTGCAAAATTATGTATTACTTGCTTGCTTACCACCATCACCCCTTATCACTTAATTTGGAAAGCCTACCAATCCTAGTTTTGTCTAAGGAGATCACAATTAAGAGAATGATTAGGTTTTAAGTTAAAATCAGGATAATTATTTCTTTTACACCTTTCAAAAAAACAATTGATTCTTATCTCATGCACAGAACTTATATGAAAGAATATCGTGATTGATAAATATAGAAAAATTTTAACATTTAATATTTAAAATTTATTTGGTAATCATTTTAATTTTTACTTAATATAAAATTTCAACCAAAGATTATTGAATAAGGTAAGGAGATATGTAGCTACTTATCACTTGAGGTAGAAAATATTAAATTGATTTTATTTTATTAAAAATTGTAATAAATTATTATTTTTTAAATAAGATATTCAAATTATCGTATTTATCTTTCATCTAAAACTATATAAAATAATATAAAATATTATATTAATAATATTAAAATTAAAAATAAATAATCTTTTAAAAATCAATATTTACTATCAAACAATATAATTATATTTCGTTCTTATATTTATTAATTTTTCAAATAATTTTTTAATATAAATTCAACACTTATAAAATTTAACAATAAAAATTTAATACTTAATTCTTTCACATTTAAAATTTTCAATTAACCAAACACATCCTAAAACTTTAACCAAACCATGTATTATATAGTGAAAAAAAAAACGAAGAACTTTTGAAATTTAGGGTCTTGTTGTCTAACTTTATCCACTTGTTGGACGTGGGGATGGCAAATTTGGTTGACAGAATTTTCCAATCTAGTTCAATGATACAGTTTAGATGTGACAGTATTTCTTCTTGTCTCAAACTAGTGTACCAAATTGTAATACTATAATGGCATTGTTGTTATTCATAAGAACGTGATGTCCAATATTGGAAACAAAGGTCTTATGGTAAACAAATAACTGCTAACTAGTCCTACTCTCAACCCTATAAATAAACCACATCACTTCCTTAACTCATCCATTACTTCTCTCAGGGATCACCCATTTCTCAATTTTAGTGAAAGCCAGAAAAAAAAAAACACTCGAAGAGCTAGAAAGGAAAAGAAAATGAGCCAAGATTATGAAATGATGACAAGCCAAATGAATGAACATGAAGATCATATTGCTCTTATCTCCCAAATCTACCCTGGATTTTACACCCAAATTGCAACACACCAAGGTAATGATCAGTGTGGCATGGACTTAAAACCACAAACATATTTAGTACTCTTGCATTGTTTTATAATTAAGCCAGGCTTTTGGTTGAGCAGGGGAACCGAAGCCTCGACGGCGGCGGAAGAAGAACAAGGGAGGGGAGAACAGCCAGTGTGCGGTGGCTAAAAAAAGGAAGCTTAACCAGGAACAAGTCACTCTCCTTGAACTTAATTTTGGCAACGAACATAAACTAGAGTCAGAAAGGAAAGACCAGATTGCTTCAGAGCTGGGACTTGACCCTCGTCAGGTTGCTGTTTGGTTCCAAAATCGTAGAGCCCGTTGGAAGAACAAGAAGCTGGAGGAAGAGTATAACAAGCTCAAGTCTCTTCACGAAACTGTTGTTCTCGACAAATGCCGACTTGAATCCGAGGTATGTAAATATACATATATCATTTATTTCCCAAATGAAAACCATTTTAACTTGTAAAATAAAAATAAAAATAAAAATTATAATCTGGTTTTAATCACACTTGTAAGTTTATTTGGATGTTTAAATGCAAACCCTTTGTTTTTCTTATATTTTAGACATATTTCCTTGTGGTTTCTTAGGAACCAAACAGGAGAAAATAAGTATGTTTTCAGAGGTTAAATAATTAAAAAAATAATTCAAACTTGAAGAGGCGTTTGTTGGAAGGAAATGAAACTAATTAAGGAAGTGGCAGCGTCTTTGATCTTTATCCTTTTGATAAAAAAAGATATGGTGACCCACCAATATCAGAACATGCACGAGCTCAGGGCTCGAAGAAAGCCATGTCATGTACTTATGTTGTTGGGTTTAAGCTATTAAAAATATCAGTTAATGAGATCATAAGTTTATGTTCAATTAAAAGAAAGTGGGAAACGATATTCTTGGACAAAAAAAAGTGGGAAAACATTGACAAGGAACAACAAACAGCCACCTCATTGAACAACAAAAAGTAGTTGAAAATGTTTTCCAATAAAAAACAAAGGGTCCACTTCCATACACCATACTGTCCGGCTTAGCCGAAGCCCACTTTTACATTCAATTTAAATTTGTTCTTCGGTTACAATTATAGGTGGTAAAGCTTAAGGAGCAACTTAGCGAGGCGGAGAAGGAAATCCAGCAACTGACGGAACGAGTAGATGGAGTTTCGAGCAAAAGTACAAGCTCATCTGTACTGTCAATGGAAGCCATTCATCCAGTTTTCCATGGGGAATTTGGATATGAAGATGTTTTCTATATTGGAGAAAACAATTATGTTCTTGGCATGGAGTGGATGAATCTTTTTATGTAATTATCATATCACTAGTTAGCGTGTGTAGATATGGATAATTAAGACTCCCAAATCCATTGTAATTAATCCTTAATTTCTTTTCTTAACTAATGTTCTAATGTTATATAAAGTGTTTTAATGTTAACTTAGATTCATATTAATTTAGAAATCTTTTTTTAACTACTATTATCGAATAAAAACACTTTTTTTACCGCATACTGTATTTGACATTTAAATAACTTTATAGAAATACTTTTTATTTTTATTTTTTAAAATTTCAAACCTAAATTTTAATTTTTGGCTTTTTAAGTTTTATAGTAAAATTATCGAAACACCTCCTTTTATTCTTTCATCCTCCCCAACAGTATTTTCCTCTTTCGCTTTAATGTATCATTATATTATTTTAAAAAATATATAATTTAAATTAATTTATTTTTTAATTTTCAACCTCATATTTAAAATAAACATTTTAACCTTCCACTCTAGTTTTTTATAACAATGATTAACAAATAACACATTTCCACAATACTTTTGAAAATTACTTTTTGATGCTGTCGTTGAAAACACCAAATTAACCTATTCCCTGTAAAATAATAAAGTTAACAGTAAAGGGGAAGTAGGGTCGAAATCCTCAGAGACCGGATTATAAGAATACTCGTTTTTTTTCAATATCCTTGATGGCTGTCGATTCCACCAATATAACCTACGCCTAATTCCACAAATTTAAGCAGTATAGGGAGTAGGGTCGATCCCACAGAGACTGGAATTACTGGAAATTGTTTGTTTCTTGACCAGATTAGTGTCTGGGCAGTTGTCGTGCCCGCGACGTTTAGGGGGAATGAAATACGAAACCTGAAATTAAAACAAGAAAATGTAAAAAAGTCAAAAGCAAAAGATTAAATGAAATTAGACAACGAAATAATTCAAGAAAAAAAAATCAATAAAACTTAGCTCAGCCTTAAGCACGGGATTTTCCGTCTTTGACCCGATCCTCGAAATTGGATGAACTCCTCCTTTTCAATAAGCTAGTTATAGCTACCAAGGACGCCTCGGACACCAACTCTTCCTTGTGTAAATTAGTTATGGAACGTCTTATAACTAACCCTTGCCGATCGAACAACCTACGAAACGTTCGTGATTTAGAACTCCGGCAGCTTTGCGTTCTAGAAGAGCCTAGCTCGAACCAATGTCCTCAAACGTTCGGGACATTTAAATCCGGTTATTACTTCCCTTGACGGAACCTAGCAGCAGTCCCCACTTGGCACGCCAATGTGTTCACGGAAAACCAATTAGACAATCGATCCTCTCGGAATTCCAACTGTACGTCTAGTCATACTAACTCAAACGACGTCTTTTTTGACTTAGTATCGGCTTGACTTTGTGAGTTGACGAAGTCATACTCTTAATCCGGAGAAGTAATAAGTATCGAAAATTGAGGGTTAGATAGCTCGGGTCCGTATCTCTCGGGTTTTTGACGGGGTAATACCGGCTTAAAGCTGAAATGGCTTTTAGTGATGCATGAATTTAATCATGCTTGAAGTTTGTTGGGAAATGATAGAAATTATATGAAAAAGGTGGTGAAAATGGATGGAGAAAATATTTGAAAAGGGAATTAGACAAATTTTGTAAAAAGAAGACAAACAATACAACTCTTAATTTGAATTAGGAAAAGAAAGACAAAGAGGATAATTGTATTTCCAAATAGGAGTAGGAATAGAAAGACAAATGGATGAGGAATGATTTCCTAAGAACTAAAACCCCCTATTTATATAGATAGGGTTTACTAAAAATAGCATGATTAATAAAATAAAATAAAAATAAAAATAAAATAAAAATAATTAAAATAAAAATAAAATCACAAAATATCTTCCTATTAATAGTATTTTTACAAAGTCAAAATTGCAATTAGTCCTTGGCTTGCTCCATCTTTCTGCTTTGGCCCCATTCCATAATTTGTTTTCTAATTCGGCCACTTTTTCCTTGTTTCCGCCCAATTATGTCCCTGAAATTTATTGAGTCATAAAAACACTTAATTAGTGCGGTTCAATTCATCAATAAATCGAATTAAGCACAGAAAAATATGCAATTTTATATGCCTATCAAATCCCCCCTACTTAGCGCATGCTTGCCCTCAAGCATGTTGTTCTTTCAAACATTAGAATTAGTCCCACAATTTATCAAAAATCGAGCCCTTTTTCAAATCCTCAATCAACTCAAACAATATAGGCAAAAATTAAATAAATGTTCAAAATATATACTTTAGTAAACAAGAGTCATAAAATTGAAATATGTTAACTAAAACAACTTCGCTAAATTGATTTGTGAATCCAATAATTTGCATGGCATTGTTAATTAACTACGCATCAGAAAATTAATAGACAAGATCGAACCTTTTTACGCGAACTAGGATGACAACCCAAGCACCCTATTCCGGTTACTCAGTTCAAACAGTCTTTATTTATTTATTTATCTCCTTCTTTTTTTTTTGTTTTTTTTTTGTTTTTTTTTTTTTTGAATTAGAAAAAGATTCAGCTAGCGGAATGTTTGTAAGTTATCGACTTGTCACTCGAACCTTTTTACGCGAGACAAGATGACAACCCAAGCACCTTGTCCCGGTTACTCAATTCGGTCACGTTTTCGAACTTCATTCATAGCTTGAACATTTATTTATTTAATATGCATAAGTAAATATATTTATTCAACCAACCAATTCATACGAAAAGAATTCTAGCTACATACATCAATTTTAAATCCTAAATGTCGACCAATTTATATACTTGAACATTTAATTCAAAATTTTCCTAATTGCTCTAATTGACTAAGTATCAGATTTTAAGGCTCAATGTTTAATAATTTGTCGAAAGATTTTAATGTCAGTTTGAACACATGCAAAGGAAAAGACATGCAGCAAAATAGCATATTAATCCAACCCCCCACTTAAACTATGCTTGTCCCCAAGCATGTAAAACAAAGTCATCAGCTCAAATGAATTGAAATTGAAAAAGTTTAGAGCACTCCCCGTGTATTTTAATGACATCATTGTTGTCGAGAGTCGCGACTTTGTAGGATAGTGAGGATGGTGGCGATATTTGTTTCTATCGTCTCAAGTCTAGCCTCGACTCGACTTAAACGGGCCTCCATAGTCAAAGGGTGTTCCTCTTGCTCTCTTGTAGCGATGTGTGGATGTTTACGAAAAACTCTATTTTCCCGAGCAGTCCGTGTACCTGGAGGAACAAAATAGCACGAAGTAGGGGTGCCGGCAAGCAATCCCATAGAATCCAAACAGTATTTATCGA
Organism: Gossypium stocksii; assembly: GCA_020496765.1. Classification (NCBI taxonomy): domain Eukaryota; kingdom Viridiplantae; phylum Streptophyta; class Magnoliopsida; order Malvales; family Malvaceae; genus Gossypium; species Gossypium stocksii. The sequence goes on along the minus strand of CM035626.1, from coordinate 29,752,513 downwards.
GGTGGTCCATACGATATGCACATGTGAAGGTTGCGAAATCAATTTCAGATTGAAAAAGTCGAGAGGCTAAATTTGAAATAAATGATCCAAGTATAAGTGGACGATTGTAACTCAAAATGGCATGAAAATTGCGTGCAAACCAATATCCTAAATTAACTTTAAAACCCGAATGCATGCACCACAAAAAGAATAGTTCAGTTTTAGTCAAAGCAGCGGATGCGTCATTTCTACCTGAAAAACAAAATGCTAAAAATCGGTGTATGTATCTCAAAGCAGGCTCATGCACCCATAAATCTTTCGTGGTTTTTGGATTATAAAGCTGGTCAGAATTAGTTAAAACACGATAAAATTGCTGAGCATCAAAGTCATTGGGAACATCTAAAAGAGCAGAATGATAGGCATCAGATTGAATGTCAGTAGGGTCGACGAAACCCATGGCAATATTAAAATCAGAAATGGACATCCGAAAGTCTTTTCCAAGCAAACGAAAGCACACTATATTTTGTGTTTCAACAGTTTGCAATGCATTGATGTCGAAGCTAAATGTGGCATAAAACTCATATACTAATTCATAATATGCATCACAAGTAATATGAGCAAATAAAGTCCAACCAATAGCATCGAAATAATGGAGCACAGCATCATTTATATCTAAAAATTCGAGAGTGGGGAAATCGATTTGCTTACAGACCGGAAGCGGGCGTTGTCGGATGGCGTCGTATCGTGTCTGCTGCTCCGATGTCGAAAAGTCTAGAAATCCTCGCAAACGACTATCGGTAGGAATGGTATTCGCGCGACGACGTCTGTTGCGTTGATTTGCTCGGGGTGGTCGAATGGGCTCGTTAGGCGAGTCGGGTGGGGGATTTCGTGCAGCAGCTTCCGTACTACTGTGCGGGGGTGTCGATGGCTCACGTGTCGACCGTCGTCGACTTCGGGTTTGGCGTGGAGAGACTTGTTCGACAACGGTGGGTGTAGGCTCGACATTGACGTTAGAAGTTTCGACTTCCTCTGGGCTGCCCGAAGTGCTTATGTCAGCCGGGGTCGGACTTCGTCGTCGGCGGGCTCTTGGTTGCGCGGCTGTTCGTCGTGGGGGAGGTGAAGGGGAGTCGTCGTCGGCTAACTCGACGAGGGGAGGTGCGGAGAACCGGTGTCGATTTCTGTTAAGAGAAACCGGGATGTTATCGGCCGTTTGGTTTCGAGTACGAACCATCGTACTGTTTCGGCGTCACGAAGGAGCGGCTTGGGACGTGTTTGTCGGCGGCGGGTACGGTGGCGCACGGCGGCGGGTACGGCGGCGGTCGGCGGGAAAGTGGGTTTTTGGGCTGATTTTTGAAAAGGTGATATGGGGTTTTCGATTTTGTGGTCGGTGAAGGTGATGGGGGTTTAGTTTGTGGGTGTTTTGGTGATGGAGAAAAGAAAGGAAATATAAAAGATAAGAATGGAGAAAGGGAGGTGTTTTGGTGGACGGTAGAGTGGCGATTTGGGAGGTAGAAGGCGTTGTGGTGGTGCGGCGGTGGTGAGGTCGGTCGGCGGTGGATTTGGATGGAGAGAAACCAAAAAGAAAAACAAAAGAAAAATAAAGAAGAGAAGGAAAATAATAGCGACGGTGACGGACGATCGGCGGCGGGTCGGGCAGCGTCGGCACAAGGTTGGTCGGCGGTGGATGTCGGCGTCGGCAGCGGCGGCGTGGGAGGTTTGGGTTGAGGGTTTTGTGTTGAAGAAAAATAGAGAAGATGAAGAAGATGAAGATGAGGGTTGTGGGATTTTGGGTGTTTGAATTTTTTTTATTATTTTTTTTATTTGGGTGATTTTAATTTGGTTTTGGGTTGTAGGTAATTGGGTTTGGTTATTGGGTTTGGGTTTGGGTAATTGGGTTATTTGTGTTTGGGTTATATGGATGGGTAGTAAATTGGTTTAAGTTGTTGGGTTGGTGTAATTTTTCTTTTGGGTTATTTTGTATGGGAATGGGTTTGTGTTTATTGGGTTTGGGTTTGGGTAATTTTATGGGTAGATGGGTTAAATGGGTAAATGGGTGTTATGTGGATTTTGGGGTTTTTTTTTTTTTTTTTTTTTTTTTTTTTTTTTGGTTTTGGGTAATTGGGTAATTGGTGGTATTTTGGGTATGGTAATTTGGGTATAGAAATTCCATCAAGGTAGAAATTTTTGGGATTTTTATTTGATGCATGTCGTGCCCACATCACCATCACTACCCGTACTCACGAAAATTTATAACCTTATTGCCCCTGAAAACACAAAATTGACTAAGTAAAAATAGGAATTTATTTATTTACAACCTAAACTCTAAAAATTAAATAGATAAAAATAGACAGAAATAAATTTGGGATGCCTCCCAAAGGCGCTTTTGTTTAACGTCGTTAGCTCGACGACCTGTTATTCAAACTTTGGGCTCATCGAGAACAATCTCCTCAACTGTGTAAGTTTGAAAATTTTCGAAAAAGGGTTTTAATCGTTGACCATTCACCGTAAAGCGCTTTCGTGTCTCTGCACTTTGAATTTCCACTGCACCATTCGCAAATAAATTAGTAATAATAAACGGTCCTATCCATTTGGATCTAAGCTTACCAGCAAAGATTTTTAAGGTGGAGTCGTATAGGAGAACTTTTTGTCCAATTGAAAATTGCTTCCTTGCGATGAACTTGTCATGGAATGCCTTCGTCTTTTCTTTATAAACCCGAGCATTTTCATATGCATCATTTCTAATTTCCTCGAGTTCCTGTATGTCTAATTTCCGAGATTTTCCTGCAGACTCCATTTCCATATTACATTGCTTAACTGCCCAAAAAGCCTTATGCTCTAACTCGACTGGCAGATGGCACGGTTTACCAAAAACGAGTCGGTAAGGCGACATGCCTATTGGTCCTTTGTAAGCTGTCCTATAAGCCCAAAGTGCGTCATTCAGTCTCGAACTCCAATCCTTCTTGTTCGGTTTAACCGTCTTTTCCAGAATAGATTTGATCTCTCGATTTGATACTTCGGCTTGCCCATTTGTTTGTGGATGGTAGGCGATGGAAATTCGTTGAGTCACTCCATATTTCTCCATAAGCGCACTTACGAGCTTGTTGCAAAAGTGCGTTCCTCTGTCACTGATTAATGCTCGTGGAGTGCCATACCTGGAAAAAATAGAATTTTTAAGAAAGTCAACAACGGTCTTAGCATTATCATTGCGAGTGGCTTTCGCCTCTATCCACTTAGAGACATAATCAACAGCTAAGAGTATGTAAAAATTACCAAAAGAAGAGATGAAAGGACCCATAAAGTCGATGCCCCACACATCAAAAATTTCACAAATATGAATAGGAGTAAGAGGCATCTCATTTCGACGACTAAGGTTGCCAACCCTTTGGCACTTTTCATAAGTTTTACAAAATAAAAAGGCATCACGAAATATGTGTGGCCAAAATAACCCACATTCGAGAATTTTGTGCGCGGTGCGTTTAGGTCCAAAGTGCCCCCCGCATGCATAAGTATGACAAAAAGTTAAGATAGATTGTACCTCTGTTTCTGCTACACACCGTCGTATTACCTGATCTGAGCAATGCTTCCAAAGGTAAGGATCATCCCAAATGTAATATCGCGCATCTTTTTTTATCTTATCTTTTTTAGACCTTGGTAATTCTGAAGGAATAGTACCTGTGACGAGATAATTTACTATGTCTGCGTACCAAGGATGGACTGCATTTGCTGAAAATAAGTTTTCATCAGGAAAGTTGTCCTTTAATGGTGTGTCGTCTACTGGAATCGGCAATCGACTCAGATGGTCAGCTACTAAGTTTTCGCATCCTTTTTTATCCCGAATTTCAAAGTCGAACTCTTGTAGGAGTAGGATCCACCTGATCAGTCGGGGTTTTGCCTCCTTTTTCCCTATCAGATATTTCAAAGCTGCATGGTCAGAAAAGATAATTACCTTAGTTCCCAACAGGTAAGATCTAAACTTATCTAAAGCGAACACAACAGCTAATAGTTCCTTCTCGGTGGTTGTGTAATTGCTTTGGGCAGCATCCAAAGTTTTCGAGGCATAGTAGATAACATGAGGTTCTTTTCCTATTCTTTGGCCAAGAACAGCTCCCACACTTTGGTCGCTCGCATCACACATGATTTCGAACGGAAAGTTCCAATTTGGTGGCTGCACTATGGGAGCAGAGACCAATTTCTGCTTCAGCACATCAAATGCATCTTTACAAGTCTGGTCAAATTCAAATTCTTTATCCTTTTGTAGCAGACTGCAAAGAGGTCTCGCGATTTTCGAGAAGTCTTTCATGAATCGTCTGTAAAATCCTGCATGACCAAGAAACGAACGAACTTCCCTCACTGATGAGGGGTAAGGTAACGAGTTAATAATGTCCGTTTTTGCCTTATCGACCTCGATTCCTTTTGAGGAAACTATATGACCCAAAATTAATCCTTTGTCAACCATGAAATGACATTTCTCATAATTTAAAACAAGATTAAATTCTAGGCATCTTTGTAATATCTTAGCAAGATTATTAAGACATTCGTTAAAAGAGTTACCGTAAACCGTGAAGTCATCCATAAAGACTTCGATGATTTTTTCGATGTAATCGGAGAATATGCTCACCATGCATCTTTGGAAGGTGGCCGGAGCATTGCAGAGTCCAAACGGCATCCGACGATATGCAAACGTTCCAAAGGGGCACGTGAAAGTCGTTTTGTCTTGATCCTCTGGAGCCACTGGAATCTGGAAAAATCCTGAATATCCATCGAGACAACAATAATGAGTCTTACCGGCTAGTCGTTCGAGCATTTGGTCGATGAAAGGGAGCGGAAAATGGTCTTTCCGGGTAGCTGCATTTAATTTTCGGTAGTCGATGCAAACCCTCCATCCGTTCTGGACTCGTGTAGGAACCAGCTCTCCTAATGGGTTTTTCACCACTGTCACGCCAGATTTCTTGGGCACGACATGAACCGGGCTGACCCAATTACTGTCAGAAATCGGGTATATCATTCCAGCATCTAATAGCTTCTGGATCTCCTTTTTGACAACCTCCATCATGGGTGGATTGAGGCGCTTTTGAGCATCTCTCTTTGGTTTCGCGTCGCCTTCGATGGAAATTCTGTGCATGCAAGTAGATGGACTTAGCCCTTTTATGTCGGCTATCGTCCAACCAATAGTTTCCTTATAACTTTTCAGCACTCGAACTAGATTTTCCTCCTCGTCTTCGGTTAACTTGTTCGATACTATCACCGGTAATGTGTCTTTCTCTCCCAAAAAGACGTATTTAAGATGGTTCGGTAGTGCTTTAAGCTCCAAGGTCGGTGGCTGCAAAATCGAAGGCAACATTTTGGTTTGGGAAGGTAATAATTCAAATTGGTTACCTCGGTTTGCCAACGAAGGTTGCGTTTCCAAGTGATTGACAACTTCTCGCAACGGATCTTTAATGATTGTGAATTCCTCTAGATGTCGTAAAACATCCATGTCAATACTTCTGCAAAGGACAATTTCCAACTCATCAAAGTCATGATATTCAGAATAAGATTGAGTTAAACAGTCTAAAATATCGATGCTAGAAATATTTAATGCTGAGTTAGGATGACTCATGGCCTCGTAGACGTTGAATTTCACAATTTCTCCATCAAATTCCATGGTCAGCATCCCGCTTCGAACATCGATTTTCGCGCTTGCGGTACTTAGGAACGGCCTTCCGAGCAAAATGTCAGATGAATTAGTTGAATTATCATCTTCCATGTTAATAATGTAGAAATCTGCAGGGAAAACTAATTCGTTAACTTTAACAATGACGTCCTCAAGCAGTCCTTCGGGATAGACGACTGACCTGTCCGCCAACTGGATTATTACTCCTGTCTCTTTTAAAGGACCAGCGTTAATCAGCTTATAAATAGAGTAAGGCATAACATTAATGGAAGCCCCTAAATCACACATGGCTTTCTTAATACCTACATTGCCTATCTCACAAGAAATAGCAAACATACCTTGGTCCTTGTATTTGGGCGGAACTTTCTTTTGCAGCACTGCGGAGACATTTTCTCCTACATTTACTCTTTCATTGCCGACTAACCTCCTTTTGCTAGTACACAACTCTTTGAGGAATTTTGCATAACGAGGTATTTGTTTGATAGCGTCAAGTAAAGGGATGTTTACCTCCACCTTCCGGAAAGTCTCGAGGATTTCTTTTTCCTCCTTCTCCTTCTTATCCCTCGCAAGCCTCCCTGGAAAAGGTGGTGGCATCACTACTGGTCTTTGAATTTCTGATTCTGGCCTTGCTGTTGGATCGGAGCTTTGCTTTTCACGTTCCTTGTCTTGCCCACGACCTTTGGCTGGAACTGTTTCCAGAACCTTTCCGCTACGAAGAGTTATTGAGCTAGCATTCTGCCGAGGGTTCGGCTCTGTCTGGGAAGGTAATTTCCCTTGAGACTCCAAGCGATTAACTGCCATTGAAAGTTTACTAACCTGATTAGTTAATTCTTGTATTGATGCGTCTGTCCTCTGTTGATATTTTGCAGCATCAGCAGCAAGTCTCTCTACGATAGCTTCTAGAGATGTGCTCGGCTTGTGTTGTTGTTGAGGTGGTTGTAGAGGTCTCGGTTGGTATTGTGGATTATATCGGGGGTTAGGTCCGTAATTTAGGTTGGGATGATCCTTCCACCCGGGGTTGTAAGTGTTGGAAAAAGGATCATAGCGTCTTTGCGGAGGTCCTGGAAACCCTCCGACAGCATCAACATGTGCCGTTGAATTATCGTTAAGGATTGGGCACAAATCCGTCGGGTGTTCAGCCGTAGTGCAAATTCCACATAGTGGGGTCAAGCTCTTCTTTTCTGTAAGCAAAGATTGAACAACATTCGTGAGCTTATCCAATTTATCTTCTAAAGTTGAAACGTTTACCCCATTAACCCGTCTTGTCGGTTCCGAATTTGGCCGATATTATTGAGAATTTGCCGCCATGGTAGATATTAGTTCCCTTGCCCTTTGAGGGGTCATATTGACAAGCGCCCCTCCGCTAGCAGCGTCGATCATCTTCATTTCCATAGGGAGCAAACCCTCGTAGAAATATTGAAGGAGTGATTGTTCGGTCAACCCATGTTGGGGACAACTTGCACACAGTTTTTTGTACCGCTCCCAGTAGTCGTAGAGCGATTCACTCTCCAATTGGCGAATTCCCACTATGTCCCTCCTAAGCTCGGCTGCTCGTGACGCTGGGAAGAACCTGTCAAGAAATACACGAGATAAGTCATCCCACGTTGTGATAGAACCGGGAGGTAGGTAAAATAACCATTCTTTTGCAGTATCAACTAAAGAAAAAGGAAAAGCCCGAAGTTTGATTTCATCTTCGGGTACTCCCTGGGGTTTCATGCTTGAGCAGACCATGTGGAATTCTCTCAAGTGAGTGTGTGGATTTTCGTTCTTTAAGCCTCGAAAAGTGGGCAAAAGGTGAATCAAGCCCGACTTCAATTCGAAAGGAGTTCCTCCGGTTGGATAATTGATGCATAACGGTGTTTACTCGTTGGGAGCAGCGGCTAGTTGACGAATGGTTCGGTTCGCCATCCTTTCTTGTTCACCGAGGTTGCCTTTTGTTTCAAAAAGTTGTTCGGTCTCAGGTTCAACCTCTTCGCCTTGTTTCCCACGTCGAATTGCTTCTGCACGAATTACTTCGCTCAACTTTTCAACGTCGGATTCTAGGATCCCTTGTCCTAGCTCAATTCCTGATTTGCTTGCACGTTTAAGAGCTTCTGTCTCTTTTCGTCGTGCTCGCGCTGATTTCTCGATCTCTGGGTCGTATTCGAGATCTCCGGATGAAGACCTGGTCATGAAGACAATTTAAACAATTGAAAGTGTTGCCAGTCCCCGGCAACGGCGCCAAAATTGATGGCTGTCGATTCCACCAATATAACCTACGCCTAATTCCACAAATTTAAGTAGTATAGGGAGTAGGGTCGATCCCACAGAGACTGGAATTACTGGAAATTGTTTGTTTCTTGACCAGATTAGTGTCTGGGCAGTTGTCGTGCCCGCGACGTTTAGGGGGAATGAAATACGAAACCTGAAATTAAAACAAGAAAATGTAAAAAAGTCAAAAGCAAAAGATTAAATGAAATTAGACAACGAAATAATTCAAGAAAAAAAAATCAATAAAACTTAGCTCAGCCTTAAGCACGGGATTTTCCGTCTTTGACCCGATCCTCGAAATTGGATGAACTCCTCCTTTTCAATAAGCTAGTTATAGCTACCAAGGACGCCTCGGACACCAACTCTTCCTTGTGTAAATTAGTTATGGAACGTCCTATAACTAACCCTTGCCGATCGAACAACCTACGAAACGTTCGTGATTTAGAACTCCGGCAGCTTTGCGTTCTAGAAGAGCCTAGCTCGAACCAATGTCCTCAAACGTTCGGGACATTTAAATCCGGTTATTACTTCCCTTGACGGAACCTAGCAGCAGTCCCCACTTGGCACGCCAATGTGTTCACGGAAAACCAATTAGACAATCGATCCTCTCGGAATTCCAATTGTACGTCTAGTCATACTAACTCAAACGACGTCTTTTTTGACTTAGTATCGGCTTGACTTTGTGAGTTGACGAAGTCATACTCTTAATCCGGAGAAGTAATAAGTATCGAAAATTGAGGGTTAGATAGCTCGGGTCCGTATCTCTCGGGTTTTTGACGGGGTAATACCGGCTTAAAGCTGAAATGGCTTTTAGTGATGCATGAATTTAATCATGCTTGAAGTTTGTTGGGAAATGATAGAAATTATATGAAAAAGGTGGTGAAAATGGATGGAGAAAATATTTGAAAAGGGAATTAGACAAATTTTGTAAAAAGAAGACAAACAATACAACTCTTAATTTGAATTAGGAAAAGAAAGACAAAGAGGATAATTGTATTTCCAAATAGGAGTAGGAATACAAAGACAAATGGATGAGGAATGATTTCCTAAGAACTAAAACCCCCTATTTATATAGATAGGGTTTACTAAAAATAGCATGATTAATAAAATAAAATAAAAATAAAAATAAAATAAAAATAATTAAAATAAAAATAAAATCACAAAATATCTTCCTATTAATAGTATTTTTACAAAGTCAAAATTGCAATTAGTCCTTGGCTTGCTCCATCTTTCTGCTTTGGCCCCATTCCATAATTTGTTTTCTAATTCGGCCACTTTTTCCTTGTTTCCGCCCAATTATGTCCCTGAAATTTATTGAGTCATAAAAACACTTAATTAGTGCGGTTCAATTCATCAATAAATCGAATTAAGCACAGAAAAATATGCAATTTTATATGCCTATCAATCCTGGCCGAAATTGTGCCCAAGAAACCTGCGTTTCTGGAAGAAAATAAAAATAACAAAATGTAAAGTTTTGATCTGGAAATAAAAATAAAACGAAAACAGAATTAAGAAGTCGAATTGAAATTGCAAAAATTAAAAATAAAAGATAGAGTTGAGATAAAGAAATTCTTATGGGAAAGCTCCAGCCTCCAGTTGTCTCATTCCGCCTTGGGTTCGATCCTTGGCTTTGGATGACCATTTTCGAACCAAGTAAGCCAGTTATAGTGGAAGAGGATGCCTACGACCACCAGCTCCAAGAATTTATACTTACGATTTTAGGGAACCTGACTCTAGCCAACATCCTAGGCTAGATCAACGTCTCTCAATGGCGAATCCCGCGCCACCTTGTCTCTTTGGCTCGCCAACCTCTGACGCAGTAAGTTGATGAACTGACGGTGCAATCCTTCCAAAACACACAAAGCGGCTGCCTTTGCATATGTTGAAAAGCTTACTTCTTAAGGGCCATGGACGGAAGCGTCAGCCCGTAATTCGGAGAAACAATGAATACTTGGTAGAAAAAGGGGCTAAGTATGGGTTTTAAGCCTCAAGAACCCTTTTGGGAAATATTGACAACTTTCGGCTAGAAGAGTTTTAGTGGCTCATGATAAAAGTGGGAAGAAAATAAATAAAAATGGAAAAAGAATTTTATTAAAAGAAAATATGGAAAATAACAAAAGACTTTGGGGGAGAGTGTTTACAGAAAAAGATGAACACAATTAGAGTCACTTCACCCCTTATTTATAGTGCTAGGAAGAAAGTCTAATTTAACTTAAATTCCTAAAAGATAAATACATTTAAATAAAAATAATTAAAATAAAATCCTAATATAATTCTAATAATTATCCTAACATTAATTATCCTAAAATAAATAAAATAAAATAGTCTTCCAAAATAAAATATCTTCTATTTGCTTTTAAGTCCTTGTGCCTTCCATGTTCGCACTTTTGGCACAATCTTTTTCCTGTGTCGCGTATCAGCCCATTTTGTCTCCAAATTCGCACTTTGTTCCCTTAATTTTACTTCCACCTCCAATTTAGTCCCTATGAGATAAAAGATTATAAATAGCACAAATTAGCAGGAACATACTCAGAATAATCACATAATTAATACAATAAAATACGTTATTCTAGATTATTATCACTTTCTCTAGCCAATTGAGTCTTAACTGGATTGGTATTAACGTTATTACTAGTATAGGAGGACGTGAGTTCAAGTGCGCTGAAGCAAATTATTCTCTTTTATTTAAGGGTTGAAGAGAAACCATAGGCATTGTATCAAAGATAAAATGTGATAAAAACTTTTGAAATTAATGTTAAAAAAATTGCTTTCTTTAAAAACACTTTTCAGCCATAATAGTAGTAAAGTATTACACATTAATGTTTATAATCAAACTCTCAAATGGGGTCATAATCTCTACTGTCTTTTTAGTAGAGATCGAAAGAAAATTAAATTATTAATTTTCTGAAGAATAACTTTTCTTAGGTTTTGTTTAACAATTTATTAAAAAAATTAAATCAATTAAAAAAATTTTAATTTAATTTTTTAACTACGTTTTATAAACCATAATAAAAGAACAAATTATAGAATTTTTTTAATGAAAAAGTGTAAAACTAATTCTTACTCAATGTAAAGGGAAAAACCCTAAAGGAGCCAAAAGTGCTCTCCTTAGTATCCTAGTAAGAACAATGGCTGCTGTGGCTTGGGATGATGGAAAGTGGTGGCGATAAGGGTTTTGGGGGGGGGGAAGAGATTTCCCTCTTGGCAGAGGAACTCATACAACTTTCGGTCAAAAGTTCATTGGTGGAACCGATTGGTAAGCCTACTTTAATCTATACTATATGGACAGAAAAATTATATAATCCAGATAGTTTTCGGGCACAGATGAGGAGTATATGGAAAACAAAGAAAAAGTTTGATATTCAACTGGCAGGGCAGAATTTATTCTTAATTGTTTTTGAACTTGATGAAGATTTAGAAACCATTATGGAAGGTCAGCCCCGAAAGAGCTTAATTATTTTTGATCGTTTGATAGAGTTGTTGGAACGAAGTCAGATTAAACTTATTTCAGCCCCGTTCTGGATTAAGATAGGCCCTTCCTTACCAGAGTTTGATAAGAAAGACCTTCTACATGCGATTGGGGTTACTTTTGGGGGTATAATTAGATTTGAGATTATTGGAGAGTTTTGTCATCTTAGAGTTAAATTAAATGTGCAGAAACCCCTTTGAAGGGGTATTTTTGTCTCAATAAATCCTCAAAGTAGATCTTGGATTGCATTCAAGTATGAGAAATTACCAACCTTTTGTTTTGGTTGTGGAAAAATGGGGCATGGTCTTCAAGAATGTAAAGTAAAACAACCTGCAGAAAAAGACAAAGTTAGAGAGGGCCCACCGTTTTCCCTAGCACTAAAAGCAAAATCAAATTTGTTTGGCAGGGAGAGTGTAAAGTTAAATGCTCTATCAAATAAGTTGCAATCACAGTGGGTGTATGTAGGGAGCGTAGAGATGAATAAGGAGGTGCAATCACAAAAAGAAGAAATTATGGCTACAATTCCAAAAATACAAAAGTGCTGAATGGTAGCAGCAGAGGAGGTGATGAAAGGGCAACAGAAAGAGAGGTTAGGTGATAAAAGTGCTACTGAGAGAAATTATACAAAAGAAGACTTTTTGAAACCAATCAGAAAATCCAGCTGGAAAAGAATTGATTCAATGAAGATGATAAGTTGTTATGATGAAGAAAGTAAACTGGGGAAAAGGAAATTGGCAGAGATTGAATTTGATGATGATAGTAGTGAAGACTTTAGGGTTAATTCAGTAAAAAGAATGAGGCATGGTCAACAGGTTTTGGATTATGAGGAAACAAATTTGTTGTTAGAAAATTTGAAACAAAATATATCGGTGGCTGTCCAAAGGCAAGTCGACCGGACGCCATGAAAATTATATGTTGGAATGTCCGTGGCTTAGGGAGTTCATGGGCCGTGAGTAGACTTCAGTCTTTGCTGAAGCAACATAATCCCCAATTGGTCTTCTTTATAGAGATTAAAGTTGATGGAAAGTGGATGGAAAGAATTATGAGGAGGTGTGGCTTTACTAATGGGATTGAGGTAGGTGCAGAAGGATCCCGCGGAGGAATTTGTTTGGCATAGAAAGAGGATTTTTATATTATTTTAAAAACATTTTCATCTAGCCAATGGATGTGTTAATTAAAGATGGAAAAGTTAATGCTGAGTGGAGATTTACAAGCTTTTACGGTTCACCGTATATGCAAAATAAAATTACATCGTGGAATCTATTGAGGTCCTTGGGTAAGGAGCAGAATTATCCTTGGTTAGTATGTGTGGATTTTAATGAAATAATGTATTCCTTTGAAAAAAGTGGTGGTCAGTTGATGGAGGAAAAGAGAATAGAAGTTTTTCGTAGAGTTTTAGAGGAATGTCAATTGATTGATGTGGGTTATAAGGGGGTATGGTTTACATGGGAAAGAGGGAATCTACCAGAAACAAATATCAGAAAAAGACTGGATAGGGGTGTTGCGAATGAAAAGTGGATGCAACTTTTTCCTAGAGGTAATATTCATCACTTGACATCGTCGTTTTCAGATCATTGTCCCTTTCTTATCTATACAACTATTGAAAGAAGCTTTCAGGGGGCCCAAAGTTTCAAATTCAAATCATGGTGGGTAATGGAGGATTCGGTAGAACAGGTGGTGAAGGATACATGGGAATCATCGAGTGGATCAATTTTTGAAAAGCTTAAAAGGTTACAAATCAATTTGATAAGCTAGGCAAAAATAATTAAAAAGGAACATACCAGAATGAGAAGTAAGCTCACAAAGGAACTGGAAAATTTAATGGAAAAGGAAAGAGATGAAGAGACATTGGCAAGGATAATAGACACCAGAATTCAACTTAACATAGAGATTGATAAAGACAAAAGATATTTGGAGAAACGAGCACGTGTTAATTGGCTTTATCTAGGGGATAAAAATGCAACCTTTTTTCATAAATTTGCTTCTCTTCGTAAAAGAATTAACACAATTAGCAAGCTAAATACAGATGATGGTAGGGAGATTATGGATGAATCAGAAATTAAAATGGCAGCTACAAATTATTTCCAGAATTTGTCTAAGGGAGTGGAGAATCTTTCTTATCTTTTATCAGGCATTGAGAAGAGTATTTCAGCAGAGATCAACTCGATTTTACTGGAAAAATATTCGACAGAGGAGATCTACTCGGCATTGAGAGAAATGGGGCCAACGAAAGCACCAGGCTGTGACGGCTTTCTAGCATTATTTTTTTCAAAAATTCTGGCATATTATGGGACTGGAAGTTGAAGTGTTTTGTTTGGGTGTCCTAAATGATGGTAAGGATTTTGACTCCTCAAATATAACTAATATAGTGCTTATTCCAAAAATCTCCAATCCTATGAGCCTTGTTAATTTTAGACCAATTAGCCTATGCTCTGTCCTATACAAAATTGTAGCCAAAGAAATTGCAAATCGCCTTTAGAATTTTATTAGAAGATGCATTGACAAAGCTCAAAGCGCTTTTGTTCCGAGTAGATTGATAGCTGATAATGTGCTGATTGCTTATGAAATTTTACATACATTACGCCAAAAATGTATGGGTAAAAAGGGATTCATGGCAGTGAAGTTAGATATGAGTAAAGCTTATGATAGAGTTGAGTGGATTTTTTAAAGGAAGTAATGATTAAAATGGGATTTGCAGAGGAATTGGTGGAACTAGTTATGAGATGCATCTCTACAGTCTCTTATGTAGTGACTATTTATGGGAGTAGAAGAACGATTTTTAAACCCATGAAAGGATTACACCAAGGTAACCCACTCAGTCCGTTTTTATTTTTGATGTGCAGTGAGGGACTTTCATCCTTGATTAGATTGGTAATAAAAAATAGCTCGTTAAAAAGAGTTAAGGCCAGTAGAAGGAGACCGAAAATTTCATATCTTTTGTTTGCAGATGATTGTATCTTATTTAGCGAAGCTACAAAAGAAAGAGTAAGGAATTTAAAGGATATTTTGAGGATATATGAAAGCTGTTCTAGCCAGCGCGTGAATTTTAATAAATCGGTGACCTTTTATAATTCCAATACGACTAAAGAGGTTAAAGATGACATCTTGAATGAAATGGGTGTGAGGAGTTTGACAAATATGGAAAAATACTTAGGTCTCCCTAATGTGGTGGGAAAATAGAAAAAGGAGTTGTTTTAAAATATCAAGGATAGAATACAACAGAGAATAGGAAATTGGAGTACACGGTTTTTATCGCAAGGGGGAAAAGAGGTTTTTATAAAGTCCATGTTACAAGCAATACCTACATACGCCATGACATGTTTTCTTCTTCCAAGGTCATTTTGTGGGGATATTAAGAATATTTTTGCTAGATTCTGGTGCAAAAAGGACAGGGAAAGAGAGGGTTACATTGGTGTCAATGGAGAGTTTTGTATCTGCTTAAAGAGGAGGGTGGATTGGGACTCAGAAATATGGCCCAATTCAACATTTCATTATTAGCTAAGCAAGGGTAGAGGATTATTAATGATCAGAATTCTCTAGTATCACAAGTGTTTAAAGCCAAATATTTTCTGAATGAGCACTTTTTAAATTCTAGATTGGGTAATTCTAGCTCTTATGTGTGGAAAAATCTATAGGTGGCTAGAGGAACCTTGTATAAGGGGCTTTGTTGGAGGCTTGGTACAGGTTTTAATATTTCCATTAATAATGATGTTTGGATCCCAGATGCGATTAATTTCAAATTAGCTATGGTGATTACTACTATGTGTGATTGCAAAGTAAATGAGCTGATTGATAGTAATACTAGGCTATGGAAAAGGGAGCTGATAAAAAATACCTTTACAGATGAAGACGCTGAGAGAATCCTTCGAGTTCCTTTGGCACGAACACCCCATGATGATTTTCTCACCTTGGGGGGTGAATCTTCGGGTGACTTCTCGATACGCAGTGCTTATAAAATATTACAATGTACTGATGCAGATCCTAGAGCTTATGCTTTACAGACCATTTATAGGAAAATTTACAAAAAGCTATGGCTTCTAAATGTGCCCGGGAAAATTAAAATTAAAATTTGGTGACTTTCATGGAATTATCTACCTACAAGGGTTAATATGATGCACAAAAAATTAACAACCAGTACAAGCTGTCCTTGATGTGGAGAAAAGGCCGAAACAGCTGAGCACGTATTCCGGGAATGTCCTGTCACAGTGGAAGTGTGGACCGAATTATCATTTTAGCATATTATTACGATTCAAAATATGGGCTTTATGCAGTGGCTTACCTGGGTTTTTGAACAGTTCAATCCATGTCAATATCGTATTTTCTGTTGTGCGATCTGGGCCATTTGGGGTGCTCGAAACAGAAAAATTCATGAAAACAGAGTTAGTATGGGTAAGAAAATAGCAAGTTTTATTAATAAATATATTGCTGAGATTACTGGTTGTATAGGCAAGAACTCAGTAAGACCAATAAGGAACATTGGATGGAGATGCCCACCTTAAGCATCTGTTAAGACAAACTTTGATGGAGCGTACAATGAAAGGCAAAACCAGGCTGCCTCAGGCATTGTGGTTAGAGACGAGGAAGGCAAAGTACTCTTATCATGTTCGAAGATACACTATGAAATTCCTTATGCTTTTGCTGCAGAAGCAATAGCATGTTGGGAAGCAGTACAAGTAGGAGTCGAAAAGGAGTGGTAACATATCATCATCGAAGGAGATTCCCTCGCAATAATAAAAAAATGCAATACAAAGAGTCAAGATCGGTCACTGATAGGGGCGTATATTTATGATATTAAATAGAAGATAGTCGGATTTAACTCTATTAGGTTCGAACATACGTTAAGATCTGCAAATGGCCTCGCTCACTTATTAGCTACAGAAACTCTAAGAAGAAGGGATAAAGTGTACCTGGAAATGGCGGTCCCTGAATATGCTAAAGAGCTGGGATAAAGTGTACCTGGAAATGGCGGTCCCTGAATATGCTAAAGAGCGACAAAGAATGGATTGGAAGCACGAGCCAGACTGAAGAGAGCATAGAGAAAATGATAGGAGGAGAGGAAAGCTTCAAAAATATGAAAATGCATTTGGGAGGATAGGCATTTGGGAGGATAAGCTTTCTGAAAGACTAAAATCAATAGAATTGAAAGTTGAAATGATGGAATGATGGAAGCCTGATTTCAGATTATTCTGATTGGGCACTGGAGCGGGGCATTAATTGCGGTTTTCAGACTCTTCTCTTTTAAATATCAAGATATTTATTTGTTTTATGTCTGTTGTTATTTTTAGGCTATTTTTTTAGTTTATTTTGGGCCTCCTGTTTTGGGCCTTTTTAAGTTAATAATTTTAGGTGCCTAGACATTTTTGTATTCCATTTTCAATGTTTAAATAAGCCCAATTTGAACTTAATGTACATTTTTTCAATTTTTTTATTTCTTTTAATTTTATCCTTTAAATTAATTTTTAAAATTTAAAAATTACATTAATTGACTAGTCTAATCATATTCCGTACTTAATTTCATAAAATATATCAAATATATTTTATAACTTAAATTTAGAATTTAAATTATTTTTAATTTATCAAACAACACCTTACGTAATATATATGTAAATAATGAAAATTTTAAATTTCACAAATCAATTAAGAATGATTACATGCTCTTTAATAATAATAGTAATAACAATAAAATATAACTAGATTTTAACTATAAATCATCAATCTCTCCTATAAAAACCAAAGGAAAGAGAAAATTAAGATGAGAGTATTTAGAAGTGAAAATTTTCATGGATAATAATACCAATACATTCCATTTGTTTATAGGTGGCAAAAGTAAATCCATTTGACTATGAATCCATTATAAATTAGTAGGTGTGTTTGGGTAAAGCAAAAAGTGAAAATGCTTTATAGCAATGCAAATACAATGCACCAAAATCCATTAGCTAGGGTTTTTTAGATTCTAGGATGGCAGAGGATCTCATAAAGGTTAGGAACTTTGATTATCCTCCACATCATATATTCCAAATTCTCTACCCACTCAACTTTATAAACAAAATTAATTGATAACAGATTATTATGATGATAAAGATTCTGGTCATCTTATGCTTGCTGGTTAAAACGAAAGAAAAATAGACAAGGATAGTGGAATGTAATAATAGTGAACCTTTACAATGAAAGAAACAAGTTAAATTAAAATTAAAGAATAATATCAAAAGAAGATATCTTGATTACAATGAAAAACTCTTTGAAAATGTAAAGGTAGAAGTAAGTTTCGTCTCTTTTTTTCATATTGATTTTTTTTTTCATATTGATTTTGTGTTAGGTTTTTGGCTTTGTATTATAAATTTCAAATTTTATTAATTACATATTTTAAAGTTCTTTCACAAATATTTCTAAATATATATATTTTTTGAATAAATGCTAACATACTTTTATTACATTACCAAACCAAATAAAATAACTGTCAAAACAAATAAGTCTTTTCCGCTTTCAAAACAATCAAAACAAATAAAAAATAAAAAAAATAAAAACCCATCTTCTTCCCTTACATCCCCACGCATATCAGTCAAGAAAATCACTTCAACTCTCACCATAGACTCAATGACATGTTCTGGTTTGAAAGGATACAATGAAAATGTCAGCGCTCGTCCTTTGTTGTAGCGTTATTTCCATTTCGACCATGATTGTTATGTGGTTCTGTACAAATTCCTTTCCTTGGCCACCACAATCTCCCGAATCACCACCAGTCCCTCCTTCACCCATAGAACATCTCTCTTTCGAATAGAGCCCTTCTTCATCAACAGGTAAGCCACCCTATTACCTCCCCTTTTAATATGTTAAAATTTGAAGCTTTCAAAACCCGTTATAATCTGTCTAGCTTCGCAAATGTAATTACTAACCTCTGATCTGTCCATACCTTGCATTCTAAGCTTTGAAATAATCATGAGTGAGTCTCCTTCAACTTTGACTTTTCAAAACCCTATCTCTTGGGCAAATTGAACGGCCTGAACGACATCTAATGCTTTTGTCACCTCCACAGACGGTATGTTCTTGTTCCAATTACATGTTGCACCCATTATCAAGCCTTTGTTATCCCTAATGATTATGCCTGAACTTGATGCCTCCAGGTCATTGTAAAATCTCTCGTCGAAGTTAACCTTGACCCATCGATTTGTTGGGGGCTACCACCTTTCTGTTTCCTTAGTCACGTTTCTTGGGTAAAAGTCTTCCAGTATTTCGAGTTCTGTAACACCCCTTACCCGTATCTGACACCGGCATAGGGTACGAGGAGTTACCTAACTAACACACATGTAATTAAACATTCCCGGGTCATAAAACTTCGTTCTAATTTAAAACTTTTCAAACTTTGTCTTATAGTCCCTAATATAGGCTTACAAGGCTCAAAATACACTTTAGGAGCAATTCGAGATTTAACCGAGCCCCATCGAAAACATTAGAAAATTTTACTAATAACAGGGCATACGCTCGTGTGGAAAGGCGACACGCCTGTGTGATCCCATAATATGGCCATGTTGAAAGCCCGTGTAGCTCACACGGTCTAGGCATTTAGGGACACGCCCGTGCCCCATGCCCATGTAGATTTAATTTCTAACATCAAACCTACAGGGGTTTTCACACAGCCTGGCACACGCCCTTGTCCCTCACACGGCCATGACACACCTGTGTCTTAGCTCATGTGTGAAAACCTTGACATTCTATTTCTAACGTCAGTAACATTTCAAGGTCACATGGCCAAGGCACACGCCTATGTGTTAGGTCATGCGGTGACTTTAATTTCACATTCAAGGTACAGACTTCACACGGCCTGGGCATATGCCCATGTTCTATGGCCGTGTCTTCCACATGGTTGAAACACACGGCCGTGTCTCAGCCCGTGTGGTTACTATTGGGCATTTTAACTTAGCCATCTTAAGGTGCAGGGGACACACAGCCTGACTACATGCCCATGGGGCGGACCGTGTGTCACACACGGCATAGACACACCTTATTGCCACCCTTACTTGCACCAACCTAAATCTCACCAAGCAAAACTAATTCACACACAATCACATGACCAATTTAGCCACACATCAAGGCCATTGCACTTCATGCACAAGCAACACTTATCACATACTTAAACAACCCAATCATGCACTTATTCATTCATGCATTAACACACCATATGTTCAACTATACCAAATTTACACATTCATGATTAACATCGACATTTGCATATGTTAAGAGCAAATATTAGCCATTATCCATGGCCTTATACAAAATGAGTCATTCCTATAATAAGCCAACACATTTGGCCCAAAATAATATGATACTGAACAAGAGACAAGTCCCTATACATGCCATACTCAAAACAATGAAACTAACTATACCAAGTGCTTCAATTGATAGTGTGATCGATGCCTCCGATGTCTGTTGATCCACGAGCTAACTAGGCGGCACTAAAAGAAAAGGGAAAAGAAGGGGAATAAGCATAAAGGTTAATAAGTTGCATATAAATAATTAACAACAGATTTACCGTGCAATAATATGCTCACATCATATCATAATTTGCAAACAATACATAAATGGTTATAAGCACAACTTACTCATTTTCATCCCTTGTGACAGCCCGATTTAGGGTTTAAATGGAATAGTGGGTTTGAAACCATAAATTTAAAGTAGAAAAATTTATTCTGATTAATTATTATAATTTATCGAGTGATTAGATGCATGTGTTAGAGTATCGATAGAAAATTTTATAAATTACATGTTTAATTTGCCTATTAGGGCTTAATTGCAAAAGTTGATAAATATGAGTTCTAGATGTTAAAGGATTTATTTGAAGAGCATAATTGAAGTAGAGGTCCTTAAATGGTAATTATACCATTAGGTTTCCATGGAAAAAAATGGACATACATAGGTAGAAATAACCAAAGTTTTAATGAAGGGCATTTTAGTCATTTGGTAATAAAAAGGAATTAAAACGGAAAAAGATGGCAAAATATGCTCATCTTGCAAAATATGCTCATCTTCTCTATAAGGGTAGAATACATCAAGGAAACACCATAGCTAGGGTTTCTTCAACTTCTCAAGCTCATAATCAAGAAAGACGTGGAATCGACGTTGATCGGGGAAATGAAAAGATTGTGGACTAAATTGCAAAATTTCTATATTTTGCACCAAGTTAAGTTTATATGTAAATAATGTATTGTTTTTATTATGTTATGATATTTTATTATGTGACATGTGAAATAAGTTTTAGTATAGTACAATTAATGGATATAAACGGTGAATTGTGGTTGATGAATTGGGATTAAATAAGGAAATCTCGGTTGAACCTTCGTAATGGAAAAACATGGTGCTAAGTGGATATACCACGGTTATATGTGTAATGTGGTGCTAAGTGGATATGCCACGGTTACACATGTTGGTTCCTTAATGTGGTGCTAAGTGGATATATCACAGTTATACATATACGTGGTGCTAAGTGGATATGCCATGGTTATATATGTTGATTCGAAAAGTGGTGCTAAGTGCGTATGCCACGAATACATATGTTAGCCCAATAGTGTGGTGTTATGTGCGTATACCACAAAGTTGGGCATCAATTACAGAGGGTGGAGTTATGTGCTAAAACCACCAGATATTGTTACATTCCGAAGTGTTCAACGGGAGAAACAAATTTGTCAAATGGAAATTTATGTGAAAAATGTGGAAATACATACCGTGATATGGATATATGAGTTTTGAACCATGAGTTAGATAATTTATTGAAATTTGATAAGATAAATATGGAAAAGTGTTATTTTGCAAGTTAATAATAAGGAATTTTAGTGAAAGAGGTAAAATTTGGGATAAACAGCTTAAAACAGCAACAGAGAAGTGACTTTGAAAAATCACCAAAAATAGTAGAAATTGAATTAGAAGTTGAATGAGATATAGAATTAAATATTATTGAGTCTATTTTCATATAAAAGAAACAGGGAAAGAAAAAAAATTATATATTCTAAGTTATTTAAATTTTTGTAAGACTAGGTCAGATTGATTCCGTGATCCCCTATTTTGATTTAAAAAAATCATTAAAATTTGTAAAAAAATATTTATGGAACATAATTTAGATGGTTAGATTCCTTATTTAGTCTATTTTTAGAATAAATAAACAAGAACATCTTTTGAATTTTTTATAAAGAGAAATCAAAATATTAGTGAAGAGTGGTTAGGACTGTCGAGTAGCGAAATAGGGGAAGCTTTAATGAATAAACCATATTAATTGGCCCAACCAAAAATTATGAAATTTTTATGGTAATAAGAAATATGAGTCTAGTTTCTGGGAAAATTATTGGATTTTAATTTGGAGCTCCGTAGCTCCAGATAAAAATAATTTAGTGACTGGGACTCGAATGGACAACTTGTACTAAACTTAAGTAAATGGTAAATGTATGTGAGAATAAGGTTGTGTAATTGTGGAAACATGTTTTGGGATTTATAAATGCCATTAATAGTTTATTATTTTTATTATTTACATATTAATTACTAAGCTATAAGCTTACTTTGCTCTCTCTTTCTTTCTTGTCTTATTTTATAGTGTAATCGAGTTCGTTTGTAACTCGGGAAAAATTGTCGGAGGCGCACCAACACTATCCATCCTTCCTTTTGGTATTTTGTAAACATATTTTGGATATATGGCATGTATAGAAGGCTTGAGTATTTTGTTGTATATTGTAGTAATATTACTTGAAATGTTGATTTCTTATATTAGATATATCATTCGTATTATACTATCGATATGGTCTAATATTAGTTAAATTACAAGTTTATGATATATGTGAATTTAATGTTTAAAGGATGAGTGAATAGTTGACGGGTTTTAATTGAGATAATCATTTTATGTCTCAATTTATTATGATTACATGTATGTTATTCTGGTAATACTCGTATCCTGTTCTGGTATTGAACACAGGTAAAGGGTGTTACATTTTAGTGGTATCAGAGCTATGGTTTAGTCGGTTCTCAGACCAGTATAGTGAGTGTGAAAGTCTATCTATACATGCCATAAATATATTGTGATAGTGTGGTGACTCCTGACAATACTCAACTGTGTTTTGTTTTTATATAATAATGGATCCTAATCGAGGAACGACTGATGATACTGCAAGTAACGTGCCGTCTCCCTCGCAAGGGACCATGCCTGTAGAAAGTAGACATGAGACATCGAGACAGGAAGACGAAACTAGGAATACTTTTCTTCAAATGACGAATGACTGGTATACTAATTTTATTAGAGCAAATCCTAATACTCAACCTCCTCCTCCCTGATCGTGATTTTGATGAAGTAATAATAATGATCGTACTTGGAAACTAACTATTATCACGATAAAAAGGCAAGTGCACCTATCAAATAGTAGTATAGTTAGTGGCAAGACCAAAATATCGAATCCAAGGAATCAAAAGTACTAGTAATGACTTTCTTCCTATTATCCAGCCTAAAAGTAAAGGAGGATTTGGCTGTAAACTAACTAATCTAAACTAGACTGAAGACACGACAAAGAGTAAATTGAGAAATTACTTTGAGAAAACTGAATGATAAAGGCAATACCCAAGGAAGAATCCACCTAGACTTCACTTGTTATCTAACTCTGCACTAGATGATTTCTTCATTCAACTTGAATTGTAGAGATCCCTAAATTATGTTAATATCTCCTTCGAGAATAAAAACAACTAACCCTAGGTTGATTAATTGAAATCTCTTTCTAATTAAAACCCCTAGTTTTGCATTAACTCTATTTATGGATCCCCATATTAGATTTGACTCTAATCTAGCAGATTTTCGTCATCCTATGTCTAGGATTGCGATCAACTCCGCTTAATTGTGTTGGATCTACTCTTACATAGGGACTTTTGCTCCTCTGTATAAGCACATTCGACTTAAATTAATATCCCGAAAATATCAATTCAAGAATTAAAAAGCACAATTAAGAACAAATCAAATATTTATCATATAGTTCAGATAACAATAACAAGATTCATCTTAGGTTTCATCCCCTTTAGGTATTTGGGGATTTAGTTCATGTTTATAAAAGAATACATCTCAAAGTAAATAAAATAACAAAACATAAAGAAAACCCAAAACCTCTGAAAGGATTGAAGGGAGATCTTCAGTCTTGATGTAGATCCTGGTTTCTGGGATGGATTAATTGGCTTCCTTCGAGTAATTCCCTGTCCTCTACCTTGAGTCTCGGCGAGGACACTCTGTGTCTGTAATCGCCTCCTAGGGTCTTTATATAGAGTTTGGGGTGTCTTTCTTAGCCCCTAATAGCTTTTTCCTCGTGAAATTGAAACTCGTTACAACAGGGACACGCTCATGTAGCACGCCCGTGTGAATCGAGCCTAGGCCGTGTTTAAGCCTGTTAATTTGGCACGGCCGTGTAGGTTACCTGTGTGAGGAACTCCAGGCCGTGTTTGTAATGGCCTAAATTCAAAGTTATCGAAACAGTGGTTTCGTAACCACAAATCCGATTTAAAGAGAAATTTATTTTAATATTTTTTTTACATGAATATTGTTGTGATAGGAAAATCGTATGAAAATATTGATAGAAAAATTTTACCGAATTAGTAGTTAGTTAATAAAAAGAAATTATTGAAGAAATTAGGTAAAGACAAGTTATCGAGAGCTTGATCTCGTAAAACCGAGTCAAAAATATTTTTATAAATATTTTTGGAATGTTAGTAATATTGTATTAAAATTTCGTTAGAAAATTTTAACGTTTGGGCAGTCAATTAAATGAAAAGGACTAAATTGGAAAAGGAGTAAAAGTTGTTAGGATGATTAAATAGCTTAAGTGTTTAATTAGAAAGGATTTAAAAAGAAAATAGACCCAAAATTTATTTGGGCTGGACGGCAAAGGCATAAAATCAGCAGAAAAGTGGATGAATTAAGGGCAAAATTGGAATATTGCATTATTAACTAAATAAAACTAGGACTAATATGGAAATATCTAGATTTCTTGAGATTTCTCTTCATTCTCATCAGAAAAACGCCATAGGAGGGGTTCTTTAATCTGGTTTTTCATACTTTTTGCACCAAGTGAGTTAATCCTTGCCTTTTTCTTGTAATTTTTGTGTTTTTAAGACTTTTACAACTAGGTCCTACTATTAAATTCATTAGTTTTTGATTTTATGGATGAAATTGAAAGTCACCATGGTTGAGTTCTGTAAGTATATGAATATTTAGCATGGAATTTAAGCTTTAATCTTATTATATGATGATTTTATGGAATAAAATGTAAAGAAAGTGAATATTTAGGACCTATTTGTAAAAGAGTGTGAAATTGAAGTTTGCTTCTGAAATTCTTGTTCCCAAAGGTTACAAGGTAGTTTAAAATGATGGAATAAAGTATTAATTGAGAAAAATCAGCTCAATTGAGAGGTTAATTGAGTAGGGACGAAACTATCACTTATTAAAAGCTTGGGGGAAAAATGGTAATAAACCTCTTGCACTAAAACAGTTTTGGACAGCAGCAGTAGTCCAAATTTGAAAAATCACCATAAATTGTAGAAATCGAATTAGAGGGTGAACAAAATATGGAATTAAAGCTTATTGAGTCTAGTTTCTCATAGAAGAAAGAGAGTAAACAATAGAATTGTAAATCTTGAGATATAATGCATTTTGTGAGACAAGGTCAGAATGATTTCGGGTTCCCCTGTTTTGACTTTTGAAAATCACCAAAAATTGTATAAAAATAATTATGGAGTTAAATTTATATGTTTAAAATCCTTAATGAATCTATTTTCAAGAGAAACAAGCGGGAACATCATCCGAGTTCCGTATGAGGAGATAATTAATTTTTAGTGAAGAAAGGTCGGAACTGTCATATAGCAGAACAGGGGTAACTTTAAAGAATAAACTGTACTAAATGGCTAAACCAAAAATTCTGAAAATTTTCTGGTTAGAATATATGTGAGTCTAGTTTCAGGGAAAATTTACGGATCTTAATTTGGAGTCCCGTAGCTCAAGATGAAAATAATTTAGTGACTATGACGCAAGTAGACAGCCTTGGATGAACTATAAATGGTAGTGGAATTGTAGAAAATGGTACATATGAACATGAAATGTTAATTTGATGAATAAATTTATTTATTTAGATCCTGAAGACTCAAACACGAAGCTAGATAGAGGAAAGGAAAAAGTTTGGGATTAGTAGATTTTTGTATACAAACAAGTATCGAGGTAAGTTCGTGTAACTTGAATTATATTCTTAAATGCTTGAAATGTATGTTACTGATGTGAATATGAATTGAATGTTCATTGTATGAAAATTTATGGAACATTGATATATTTGATGAAAAGTGAAAGAAATCCCGGTTGAATGGAAGGAAAATTCGATGGATCTCTGAAAAGGAATTGACGGTAAAAAGGGATCTAGCCCGGACGGGTGATCCTATCTTGATATAGCCCTCCCGAAGAATATGTGGAAAATGGATTTAGCCCGGACGGGTAATCCAAATTAGGGTCTGAATTTAGCCTGGACTGGTAATTCAGATCCAAGCTCATTAGAGTAATTGTCGTTGCAGGGGATTTAGCCTGGACTGGTAATCCCGACAATACTCTATGAGTTTATATTACAGGGGATTTAGCCTGGACTGGTAATCCCGCTGTAAGGATGAGGTTCGCGGGAGTGTGCTCTCTGAAATGGAAATGTGCGCACATGAATATGAATTGACGGACCCGGATTTGTACACTAAAGTGTACCCCTGAAAATCCATCGAAATTCCAGGAAATTCAACGGGATAAATATGGGAAAATAATAATGGAATGGAAATCACGGTATTGATGAGCTCATCAATCTCAATATATATTATTGATACATTGAAATTATTGTACTAACTTGAATGTTGAGTTGTGCATGTTAAGGTAACAATACATTGAATGGATGTATGTATGCTTATTGTATTGTATCGAAAATATTAGGTAAGTATAATTCTTGTTACATGAGCTTACTAAGCACAATGTGCTTACCCTGTTTTCTTTTTCCCTGTTTTGTAGTATCAAGAGCTCGGAGGTCGGATTCAGTCGGAGATACATCACACTATCAACCTCAATATTTTGGTATATCTAGAACTTTATTTTAGAAATCAATGGCATGTATAAGTTAATAAAGTAAATGTTAATGTGAAATGAATGTAAAGTTAGCCATTGGTATGGCTAACAAACCTTAGTTGGTGTTTAATGTGATTATCTTATGAATGTGCATGAATCTATTATAAAGATATGCTGAATTGGATTGGTTGATTTGGATTGGTATCGGTTTAAGTTTTGCAGGGAAGGCTACATATTTATAAAGGGGATATATTGAGTTTTTTTAAAAAAAAAAATACTATTGTTCGGTAAACTTCGATAATGCCTCGTACCCTATTTCGGTGACGAATACGGGTAGGGGGTGTTACAGTGTTAATCTCTTACTTTGGCCTATTTGCTCCGTTTTTAGCCCGTTTCTCGTTCTTTTCACTTTCCTATGCTCACCTACGTATAAAACTTGAATTTAAAGGGTTAGAAGCATCAAATTCCACAATTTAAGTGATAATTCATCCAAGAATATGCTAAACATGGGATAAAAATATGTATAATTTATAGTTTATCAAATACCCCCACACTTAAGCCTTTACCTGTCCTCAATCGAAATCTCAACTCACAATTAAAAATCATTTGTCTCAATTTATAAATATTTATCAATAATGTTTTGAATCAATCCATGAGTAATCATACATTGAGAATTCAACTGAAAGAACATTAAAGTCTCGAACAATCTAAGTTGAGAATTTTATCACAGAAACATAGGTTTTCTCCCCTCTTCTAAGTAATTACCTTGAATTCAAAACCAACAAGAGTTGACATCCTCACTAAGGATTCACTCTATCCACTCGAAGTGTTTAGGGTTAAGAAATTAAGCACTCATTAGTCAACATGAAAAGTTATTACCATAAGCTTGCATGAAATTCAAATCTCCACCACTATAGATTGAGATGATACATCAAACAAAAGGTCTTTAGAGGGTTGTAACGAGGCTTTGGTTAGGGGTGTGGTCACAAGCTGAAAAAGAATGTTAAAATCGAGATTGAACTGAAAAATCATCTAACTAGAAAAATCTCTATCACTAAAATAAATTCATACATTTGAGCTTATTCCTCATGACTAACATCGTTTAAGATCTATAGTACATAATTACAAAATGATATGCTAAACATTTAAGTTACAACTGATTTTTTAAGAACGAATCAAAAAATTTACAAACTTAACTAACTGAAAGAGAGAACATAGCTAGAAAATTATTCAATTCAAATCTCGACAAAAATAAGGATCAAAGTAATTAGGGGGATTTCAATAATAATGAGTTATGGGTTAATCTTCAGGGTAAATAAAACAAAATGGTTTGTTAGGCTTAAGGGGGCTTACAAATGGTTAAATATGAATGTAGGCTTTTATGGAATAAGTGGGTTAAACCTAAGTGCCTTCATCATCTCGATATATCAAATCAATGGTGTGGTCTTGACATGTATAATCGAAGCAAGTTCTAGAATAACAAATCAATATTGACTCACTCAAAGCAACTGATCTCGTGATGAAGTAATAATAAAATCTAATCGCACCTATAAACTAACTAATATCATGATAAAGGTAAGTGCACCTATCGAATAGTAGTGTAGTTAGTGGCAAGACCGGAATACCGAATCCAAGGAACTAAAAGTACTAGTAATGACTTTCTTCCTATTATCTAGCCTAAAAATAAAGAGGTGGTTTGTGTAAACTAATTAACGCTAAACTAAACTAAGGATGCGACAAGGAGTAAATTGGGAAATTGCTTTTGGGAAAACTGATTGATGAGGACAATACCTAAGGAAGAATCCACCTAGACTTCACTTGTTATCTAACTCTGAACTAGACGATTTCTTGATTTGACTTGATCCGTAGAGATCCCTAAATTATGTTAATACCTCCGTCAAGGATAAGAACAACTAATCTTAGGTTGATTAATTGAAATCTCTTTCTAAGTAAAACCCCTAGTCTTGCATTAACTCGATCTATAGCTCCCCATATTAGATTTAACTCTAATCTGGCAGATTTTCATCGTCCTATGTCTAGGATTGCGATTAACTCCGCTTAATTGTGTTGGGTCTATTCCTATGCAGGGACTTTTGCTCCGCTGTATAAGCACAATCTACTTAAATTAATATACCGGAATTATCAATTCAAGAGTTAAAAACACAAAATTAAGAACAAATCAAATATTTATCATATAATTCAGATAACAATAACAAGATTCATCTTAGGTTTCATCCCCCTTAGATATTTGGGGTTTTAGTTCATAATTATAAAAAGAAACATCTCAGAATAAACAAAATAACAAAACATAAGAAAACCCAAAATTTCCGAAAGGATAAAAGAGAGATCCTCTGTCTTGATGTAGATCTTGGATTCTGAGATGGATCAATTGGCTTTCCTTCGAGTAATTCCCTGCCTCTAGCCCTCCGTCTTGGTAGGAGGACTGAGTTGGTACTGTCTCGTACCGTCCCCTCTACTGTACCCCATTGTAGTTACCTTCTAGGGTCTTTATATAGAGTTTAGAAGGTCTTTCTTAGCCCCTAAGTAGCCTTTTCCGAGTGAAATTGAACTTCATCACGACAGGGACACGCCCGTGTGCCACGCCCATGTGAGTCGATGTGGAGGCCATGCTCGAGCCTGTTAATATGGCACGGTTGTGTGACACGCCTGTGTGATGAACTTTTAGGCCGTGTTGATTCTTTACTTTAGCCCATTTTCTTCGTTTTCAGCCCGTTTCTTGTTCTTTTCACTCCCTTAAGCTCACCTGAGTATAAAACATGAAATTAAAGGTTTAATAGCATCAAATTCCACAAATCAAGGAATAATTCATCCGTAAATGTGCTAAGCATGAGGTAAAAACATGTACAATTTACGGTTTATCAGCAACAATAAAAGTGAGCATGAAAGGATGTGATAACGGCTCGCGATATTAAGTAATAAAATTTATAAAACTGATCACACCAAAACTAACTAATATCACGACCTTAAAGGCAAGCGCACCTGTCGAACAGTAGTATAATTTAGTGGCAAGACCAAGTTATCATACCTAAGGGAACTAAAAGTACTAATACTTACTTCCTTTCTATTATCTAGCCTAAAAATAAAGAGAGTTGATTTAAAATAATTCTAAAACTAACTAAAAGTGCACAAAAAGTAAATTAGGGACAACTTTAGGGAAAAGCTAATTGATATAAGCAATATTTAAGGGAGAATCCACCTAGACTCCACTTGTTATTGGTTTTTGAGCTAGACGATTTATTCACTTGACTTGATTCGTAGGGATCCCTAACCTATGCTAAACCCTCCGTCGAGGCGTAGAGCAACTAGGCCTAAGTTGTTAATTAAAGTTCCTTTATTAATTAACTTCCTAGGTTGCATTAATTCGATCTATGGCTCCCCATATTAGGTTTGACCCTAATCCGGCAGATTTATGTCGCCCTATGTCTAGGGTTGCATGCAACTCCGCTTAATTACGGTAGATCTACTCTTATCACAGGGACTTTTGCTCCTCTGCTCTAAGCAGATCTAATTCTTGAAGTAATACCTAGGATTATTAAATCAAGAATTAAGCACACATAATTAAGAACAACTCAAGTATTTATCATATAACTCAAGAATAAATAATAACAAGATCTGTCTTAGGCTTCATCCCCCTCAAGTATTTGAGGGGTTTAGTTCATAATCAAAGAAGAAAACATCTCAGAAGAAATAAAACAACAAAACATAAGAAACCAAAAACCCCTGAAGGAATTTAGGGAGATCTTCTGTCTTGATGCAGAATTCCGGCTTCTGGGATGAATCAATCGGCTTCCCTTGGAGTAATTCCTGGCTTTCACTCTTCGTGTCGGCAGAGAGACGACTCCCCACTTTAGGGAAAAAATTACCCTTGGCAGGTGGAAATCAAGTACACCCTTAGAGTTGCCTCCTAGGGTCTTTATATAAAGTTTTGGGGAGCCTTTTTTAGCCTTTAAGTATTCAAATCTGAGTGAAATTCCTCTTCCTCACAACTAGAACACGCCCGTGTGCCACGCCCGTGTGATTTCGACAAGAGGCCGTATGATTCTATTGATGGAGGCACGGCCGTGTGGCCTGGCCGTGCTGGTCGGGGGCTGGACCGTGTGATCTTCATGTGGCACGGCCGTGTGCCACGGTCGTGTGGTTACTTCTTAGGCCGTGTGTTTTCACATTTTGGCCCATTTTCTCCAGTTTTTGGTCCATTTTCCGTTCTCTTCTCTTCCCTATGGTCTCCTGAGTATAAGATATGAAATAGAAGGATTAGGAGCATCAATTCTCACAAAATTAATAATAATTTATCCAAAATATAGGCTAAACGTGAGGTAAAAATATGTATCGTTCATCACATACCCCCACACTTAAGCCTTTGCTTGTCCTCAAGCAAAATCTCAATCCCTAATAAAGAATCATTCTTCTCAACCTACAATCTTTATCAATAATGTTTCAAATTAATCCACAAGAAATCATACACTGAAAATTCAATCAAAATAACATTAAAGACTTAATCAATCTAAGTTGAGAATTTTATCATTGAAACATAAGCTTTCTCCCTTCTCTTAAGTAATTATCTCTCCATCTTAGTTAACAGAAGTTGACATCCTCACTAAAGATTCACTCTATTCACTCGAAGTGTTTAGGGTTCAAAAATTAAGCACTCTCTAGTCAACCTGAAAAGCTATTACCATAGGCTTGCAAGGAAATCACATCTCCACCACTATAGATTGACATGACATATCGATCAAAAGGTCTTGTAAGGGTTGTAACGGGGCTTGGTTAAGGGTGTTGTCACAGGCTGCAAAAGAAGGGTTAGAATCGAGATTGAACTGAAAAGTTATCTAGCTAGAAAAATCTCTATCACCGGGAACATATTTCTAGGGCTAGTTTTGATGATAATATCGTTCATGCCTGGGTAGCCTTTAAATAGAAATATGTAAAAACTTTTGAACTATTACATATGACAACTAAATTTAATTGTAAATACACGTTTTTCTCTTTTTCTTTTTTTTTAAACAATTCATAATAATCTTGAATATTTACAACTTTACATGCTGGAAAAGAGAATAAAGCTAGATAATAATTTCAACTCAAATCTCGACAAAAATAAGGGTCAACAGAATTGAATGAAATTCAATAAAAAATGTGTTATTGGTTAATAATTAGAAGGTAAGTCAAAGAATGGGTTGTTAGGCTCAACGGGGTTCACTAGGGGTTAAATTATGGAGGTAGGCCTTTGTGGAGTAAGTAGGTTAAATGCTAAGTGCCTTTATCATTTCGGTATATCAAATCAATGATGTGGTCTTGATGCGTATAATCAAAGCAAGTTCTAGAATAATAAATCAGTGTTGACTCACTCATGACAATAATAAAAGTGAGCACGAAAGAATGTATGCTCAAAAGGCTCAAAATCTCACCAGAATTATGGCTTTTTGATGTCAATCCTGTGAATTTCAAATTTTAAGATAATACTTAGAATTAAAGAAATAACTTATGTAAAAATTGGGGTTCTCAAAAATTTCAACTTATCATGCTTGATTCCCTAATGTTTTAAAGTTTGAATAATCAGAGTACTGTCACCTATATCTTAATTCTCAACATATCAATAAAATCATAAATCAATCAGAATTAATTCCTAATAGGAGACTGAGAATTATTTGAGAACAAAGCATGAAAAATTTCAGGGATTTCATAGATAATTATAGATTTAAAGTAACTTCCTCCTCACACTTAAGATGTACATTGCCCTCAATGTACAAAGATATAGATAGCAAGAGAAGTATAATATCATAAGATAGGGGGAGGATTGAAACATCCTAAATTTAGGATGAACTTGTGAGGAAGAGTCGGCAATTGTGGCAGGGTGTTCCCATTTTCGGTTGAATATGAGCTGTAGAGCTTCTTTTTGAAACTGCGAAAATATTAATTAGTCGTGGGACTTTTGGATTAATAGAGATTGCTCGTTAGGGATTGGCCGATATGAAAGATAGAAAAATAAATAACAGAAAAATAATAAACTAAGTTCTAAAAATACTTAATAATGTAATGATTAAAAGGAGTTAACATAATAAAAATAAGATTCGAAATAAAAATGAGACTAATAAAGGAAAAATAAAAATGAAAAATGAGAAAGATAGAACTGAAAGGGAGAATAGAGGTACACGCTCGTGTGGCTCGGGTTTAGCCCGTGTTGGCCATATTGCATGGCCGCGTGCAATCTTGTTCGTACTTCACACGGTCGTGTAGGACGTTCCACGGTCGTGTACGATGTGGCTTCGCTACTCCCACAGTAGTGTGGGAGGGCACACGGTCATGTGATATGTTCTACGGCTGTGTCTTAATTGACAATGTTGGCCACGGTCTGAGGACACGAGCGTGGGGATTTGTGCAAGCCCGTGTTGAAGTCGAAAGGTTGTCACGGCCATATCGCACGGTCGTGGCTATATATCGGTGGCCCGTGTTTTGGGGAAATTTGTGCTCTATTTATACACGGCCTTGGTACACGACCGTGTCTCTGCTTGAAGTGTTCACACGGTCTCGAACACGCCCGTGGGCATGGCCGTGTGGTCCTAAATTTCTGCATTAAAAAGGGTTAGTTAATGCATAAAAATACTAAAATCAAAAATAAAAGAAAAGTTACTAAGTTAGTGCTTGGGTTGCCTCCCGAGAAGTGCTTATTTATAGTCTAAGCAAGGCTTTGTTCGAGCTTGTATGTTCATGGTGTTTTGAAGAGTTGATACTCTTCTATCCTGCTTACTATTTTATTATCAACATAGGATTTGAGTCGAGTGTGATTTACCTTGAAAGTGCCGAGTGACTCATGTTTTATCTCGACTGTACCATAGGGAAAGATTTTCTTTACCGTGAAGTAAGGTGTATCACTTGTATGCTCTTTTGAATTCAAGATTCGAGGATCGTCTTCCCCTAAGATTACCTTATCCCGTACCTTGAGTTGATTCGTTTGTACCTGAGGGTCGGCTTGGTGATGCTCTGGGTTGGTTTGGCATACTTTGGCCTTTTCATGATAGTTCAGCCACTCATCTAGTTCCTCGATCTGAAGCATTCGCTTTTCAGGTGCATCTCCCTTGGATGGACTTGTCTGTGATTGGGTTGCCTTTATGTGGAGCGTATCCTGCACAGAAGGTTGGGTGGTGAGTTTAGTGTTTTTACAAGGACTCGTAACTATATTATTATCAGCAGTTTTAATCGAGTTCCAAGCTTGTAAAGTAACTTTGTCATCACCTATGCGTAGTGTAAGCTCACCTGTTCCTACATCAATTATAGTTTTGGCAGTTGCTAAGAAGGGACGCCCTAAAATTAAAGGTACCTCAATATCTTATCCATGTTAAGCACAACAAAATCAACAGGGAATATAAATTTATCTACCGTTACTAGCACATCTTCTATGATTCCCCTAGGATATTTAACAGATCTATCAGCTAGTTGAATACTCATCCTAGTGGGCTGTGGTTCCCCTAGACCTAGTTGCTTGAACATTTTGTAAGGCATGAGATTAATGCTAGCACCTAAATCAGCTAAGGCTTTATCAATAAGTAAACTACCAATTAAACAAGGAATAGTAAAACTCCTTGGGTCTTTCAGTTTTGTTGGCAGTTTATTTTGGAGAATAGCTGAACATTCTTCGTTGAGTTCCACTGTGGCTAATTCTTCCAACTTCCTTTTATTTGTCAGAAGTTCTTTAAGGAACTTCGCGTATTTCGGCATCTGAAAAATTGCTTCAACAAAAGGTAAGTTAATATGTAATTTCTTTAAGAGTTTAAGAAACTTACCGAATTGTTCGTCTAACTGGTCTTTCTTTAATGCGTTTGGGTATGGGATACGAGGCTTGTATTCTTTGATGTCTGGCGTATTGCTGCTTACCTCTACCTTACCTTTATTCAACTCAGGTTCCTCGCTTGATTCTGGATTGTCTTTGGTTAATGTCTCCTTTTCTATTGTACTGACGGCATGAATTTGCTCTCTTGAATTGGTCTCAGTGTTACTTGGGAGTCCACCTTGTGGTCTTTCTGAAATTAGCTTGGTGAGTTGACCAATTTGATTCTCAAGGCCTTTAATTGATGCTTACTGGTTCTTTAGTGCCGTTTCGGTATTTTGAAAACAGGTTTCTGATACGGCCATAAATTTTGTAAACATCTCTTCAAAGTTCAGCTTTTTCTCTTGTTGTGGAGGTGGCTGTTGAAATCCCGGAGGAGGTGGTTGTCTTTGATTCCCTTGTCCTCCCCAAGAAGAATTGGGGTGGTTCTACCAACCTGTATTGTAAGTATTACTATAAGGGTTATTTTGAGGTCTAGAATTGTTACCTATATAGTTGGTTTGCTCAGTTTCCATGCCATGTCCATAAGAGGAGTAATCTGGATTGAACAAATTTCCCTGGATTGCGTCACGCTGCATTACTGGATGTGCCTGCGGAGAACCAACAAAATTATCAAACTTTTTATTTAAAAGTTCTACCTGGTTAGTAAGCATGGTGACAGCATCAATATTATAAACTCCTGCAGCTTTTGTCGGCTTTGTCCTCATGACTTGCCACTGATAGTTATTTAATGATATCTCCTTAATAAATTCATAAGCCGCTTCGGGTGTTTTATTGTTGATTGTTCCTCCTGCTGCGGCATCAATCATCTGTCTCGTTGAAGGGTTCAAACCATTGTGGAAGGTTTGAGCTTGCAGCCACAAAGGTAAACCATGATGAGGACACCTTCTCAAAAGATCTTTGTATCTCTCCCATGCATCGTAAAGTGTTTCTAGATCCATCTGCACAAAAGAAGAGATATCGTTTCGCAATTTAGCTGTTTTAGCTGGAGGAAAATATTTAAGTAAAAAATTTTCGGTCATCTGTTCCCATGTAGTAATTGAGCCTCGTGGTAGAGAATTTAACCACTGTTTAGCCTTGTTTCTCAAAGAGAATGGGAATAGCCTAAGACAAATGGCATCATTAGAAACGCCATTTATTTTGAATGTATCGTATATTTCCAAGAAATTCGCTAGATGTGAGTTAGGATCCTCATCCTGCAAACCATCAAACTGAACAAATTACTGTATCATTTGAATAGTGTTAGGTTTCAGTTCAAAATTATTTGCAGCAATAGTAGGTCTAACAATGCTAGATTCAGTGCCTGCTAAATTAGGTCGAGCATAATCATACATAGTACGCGGAGCAGGATTTTGCTCAATAGGATTTGCGGCTACTACAGGAAGTAGCTGATTATCCTGGTTTGCTTCCATCTCTTCAATAGGTTCAGGTTCTTCTTCTTGTCCTGGATAATGTAAACTACGTCTAATTTCTTTGCGATTTCTGTGAACTGTCGCTTCTAGATCTTCGTAAAAAAGTAGCGGTCCTGTTGGGTTGTTTCTAGTTATAAACTAAGAATACCTAAAAAGAAAAAGCAAAGAAAATTCAAAAATTTAAAAGAAAATAAAAATAAATAAATAAAAACTAAAAATAAAAATAAAAGAAAAATAAATATATATATAAATATAGCAATGGCTAAAGTAATAGAAATCGAGTTTTCTTAATATTTTAGTTCCCTGGCAACGGCGCCAAAAACTTGATAAGGGCTCGCGATATTAAGTAATAAAATTTATAAAACTGATCACACCAAAACTAACTAATATCACGACCTTAAAGGCAAGCGCACCTGTCGAACAGTAGTATAGTTTAGTGGCAAGACCGAGTTATCGTACCTAAGGGAACTAAAAGTACTAATACTTACTTCCTTTCTATTATTTAGCCTAAAAATAAAGAGAGTTGATTTAAACTAATTCTAAAACTAACTAAAAGTGCACAAAAAGTAAATTGGGGACAACTTTAGGGAAAAGCTAATTGATATAAGCAATACTTAAGGGAGAATCCACCTAGACTTCACTTGTTATTGGTTCTTGAGCTAGACGATTTGTTCACTTGACTTGATCCGTAGGGATCCCTAACCTATGCTAAACCCTTCGTCGAGGCGTAGAGCAACTAGGCCTAAGTTGTTAATTAAAGTTCCTTTATTAATTAACTTCCTAGGTTGCATTAATTCGATCTATGGCCCCCCATATTAGGTTTGACCCTAATCCGGTAGATTTAGGTCGCCCTATGTCTAGGGTTGCATGCAACTCCGCTTAATTACGGTAGATCTGCTCTTATCACAGGGACTTTTGCTCCTCTGCTCTAAGCAGATCTAATTCTTGAAGTAATACCTAGGATTATTAAATCAAGAATTAAGCACACATAATTAAGAATAACTCAAGTATTTATCATATAACTCAAGAATAAATAATAACAAGATTTGTCTTAGGCTTCATCCCCCTCAAGTATTTGAGGGGTTTAGTTCATAATCAAAGAAGAAAACATCTCAGAAGAAATAAAACAACAAAACATAAGAAACTAAAAACCCCTGAAGGAATTTAGGGAGATCTTCTGCCTTGATGTAGAATTTCGGCTTCTGGGATGAATCAATCGGCTTCCCTTGGAGTAATTCCTGGCTTTCACTCTTCGTGTCGGCAGAGAGACGACTCCCCACTTTAGGGAAAAAATTACCCTTGGCAGGTGGAAATCAAGTACACCCTTAGAGTTGCCTCCTAGGGTCTTTATATAAAGTTTTGGGGAGCCTTTTTTAGCCTTTAAGTATTCAAATCCGAGTGAAATTCCTCTTCCTCACAACTAGAACACGCTCGTGTGCCACGCCCGTGTGATTTCGACAAGAGGCCGTGTGATTCTATCGGTGGAGGCACGGCCGTGTGGCCTGGCCGTGCTTGTCGGGGGCTGGACCGTGTGATCTTCATGTGGCACGGTCGTGTGCCATGGCCGTGTGGTTACTTCGTGGGCCGTGCGTTTTCATATATTGGCCCATTTTCTCTAGTTTTTGGTCCATTTTCTGTTCTCTTCTCTTTCCTATGCTCTCCTGAGTATAAGATATGAAATAGAAGCATTAAGAGCACCAATTCTCACAAAATTAATAGTAATTCATCCAAAAATATAGGCTAAACGTGAGGTAAAAATATGTATAATTTATCGTTCATTAGGATGCATGCTCAAAAGGCTAAAAAATCTTACCAGAATTATGGCTTTTGATGTCAATCTTGCGAATTTCAAATCTCAAGATAAAACCTAAATTTGGGGAAAACAACTTAGAAAAATTTTAAATTTTCAAAAATTTCAACTTATCATGCATGATTATCTTAATGTCTTAAAGTTTGAATAATCAAAGCACAAATACCTATGTCTTAATCCTAAACATATCAATAAAAATCATAAATCAATCAGAATTTATTCTAATTGTGATATGAGAAAGTGATTTGTGGGACAAAGCAAAATTCAGGGATTTGAGAATAATTCAACTTATAATCCCCCACACTTTAGATGTACATTGTCCTCAATGTAGGAAGATAGGTAAAAATATAAGCATAGATCATAAATGAGGGATTAAACGAGACTCCCTAAATTTTGGATGAATTCCGTAGAATAATGAAAGCTATATTAGGGAAAGGATTACTTGAGGTTCATGATTCTGGGCTGTTGAAGAGAATAAACATAACTGTGAGGAGAATTAAAGTATTACTCGATAGGAAATAAAGTGCAAAAATAAAGTATTTACAAGCAAAAGGAAAAATATAAAAGGAAGAAACTTAAGAAGGCAAATAAAATAAAGTAAAAATAAACGAAACTTGACTCAAATATTCTTATCGGCAGATGAATCATGAGGTGTTGGTGGTGTGGTGATGAATAATGGGTGGTTTAAGATAGGTGGTTGGGCACATGGCCGTGGCACACGCCCGTGTGCTCTGAGTCTAGCCCGTGTGTTTCGTGGACGTATGGTTTGGCCACGGACATGCCTGTGCTGATTTCTCAGTTTCACCCACGGATTATTGGCATGGACGTGTAACACGCCCGTGTTGATTTGGCAGGTTCACCCACGCCCATATCGCAGGTCGTGGTGTTTTGTCAAAGGCCGTGTCTAGGGAAAATTTTCCTTTTTTTTTAACACGGCCGTGTAGCATGGCCATGTCTCCACCCGTGGTGTGTCCACGACTTTAGGCACTCCCGTGTGCCTGGCCATGTGGCTTTGGAAAATCTGCATTCATGAAGTCAGTTTAAGATTTAGATGTTAAGTTAAAGAAATTAACTATGTTAGTGCTCGGGTTGCCTCCTGAGGAGCGCTTGTTTATAGTCTAAGCTCAACTTCTCTTAAGCTTGCATGGTCACGGTGGTTTGAGGAGTTCAAACTCCTCTCTCTTGCTATCAGTTTTAATATCAAAATAAGGTTTAAGTCGAGTATAATTTGCCTTGAAAGTTCCAAATGTCTTATGTATTATCTCGACTGTACCATAGGGGAAAATTTTCATTATCGTGAAGGGAAGTGTGTCACTTGTATGAAGTTTTGAATTCAAAATTCGAGGGTCCTCCTCCCCTAATAGTACGTTATCCCCTACCTTAAATTGATTTGTTTTTACCTTAGGGTCGTCATGGTGATGCTTTGGTTCGATGTGGCATCTCTTATGTTTCCTTTGGCGGTAGTTCAGCCACTCGTCTAGTTCTTTGATATGTAGCATTCGTTCTTCATGGATTGTTCCCTTGTTACGTATGAACTCGAATGTGGCTCAGTTGCACTTTCATGAGGAGTACCCTGCAGAGAAGGTTGGGTAGTGAGATCATTCTTATTACAAGGACTCGTAATAAAATCTTTATCATTAACAGTCTTATTAGAATTACGAGCTTGCAAAGTAATTGTATCATCACCTCCACGAAGTGTGAGTTCACCTGTGCCTACATCAATTATAGTCCTTGCAGTTGCTAAGAAGGGTTGCCCTAGAATTAATGGCACATTGCTATCCTCATCTATGTCTAAAACAACAAAGTCCAATGGGAATATGAATTTGTTAATTTTAACCGGAATATCTTCAATTATACCCCTAGGAAATCTAATGGTTTTATCAGCTAGTTGAATGCTCATCCGAGTTTGTTTGGGTTTCTAAAGACCTAGTTGTTTAAACAGTTTATAAGGCATTACATTTATACTAGCCCCTAAATCAGCCACAGCATTTTTAACACCTAAGCTGCCAATCAAACAAGGGATTGTGAAACTCCCTGGATCTTTTAGTTTTTTGGGTAGCTTATTTTGTAAAATGGTTGAGTAAACTGGATTCAGCTCTACATGTGATGATTCGTCTAATTTCTGCTTGTTTGCTAAGAGCTCTATTAAGAACTTAACCACATTTGGCATCTACGAAAGAGCTTCAATAAACAGTAAGTTAATGTGTAATTTCTTTAAAAGTTTAAGGAATTTACCGAATTGTTCATCTATGCGGTCTTTCCTTGTTGCACTTGGGTATGGGACATGAGGCTTATACTCTTTGAGAATTGGTTCTTTGTAACTTACCTCACCGTTACCTTTACTTACCACAGTTTCTTGTCTTGGCTCTGATTTGGTTTTAACTAACCCTCCTTCATCAATCTTGTCAATGGCGTGGAGTTGCTCCTTAGGGTTAGTCTCGGTGTTGCTTGACAAACCACCCTGTGGTCTTTTAGAGATTAGCTTAGCGAGCTGGCCTATTTAAGTTTCGAGTCCTTGAATGGATGCTTGCTGGTTTTTAAGTGCTATCTCGGTATGTTGAAAACGGGTTTATGATATGGAGATAAATTTTGTGAGCATCTCCTCAAGGTTCAGCTTTTTCTCTTGCTGATAGGGTGGTTGCTGAAATCTCAGAGGGAGTGGTGGTCTCTGATTTCCTTGATTTCCTTATCCTCCCCATGAGAAATTAGGGTGGTTCCTCCAACCTGCATTGTAAGTGTTACTATAAGTATTATTTTGAGATCGATGATTATTACCCATGTAGTTGGCTTGCTTGTTTTCTGTGCTAGGATTGTATGATAAGTAGTCTGTGTTATACACTTATCCTCATTTGAATCACACCTTATTACTGGATGTACCTGCGTAGAACCAACGAAACTATCAATCTTTCTATGAAGAAGTTCTACCTGATTAGAAAGCATAGTGACCACGTCAATATTAAAAACTCCAGCAGCTTTTTGCGGCTTTGTTCTCATGACTTGCCAGTGATAGTTATTTAGTGACATCTCCTCTACAAACTCGTAAGCTGCCTCTGGTGTTTTGTTATTGATTGTTCCACCGGCAGCTGCATCAATCATCTACCTCATTGAGGGGTTCAAACCATTGTGAAAAGTTTGAACCTATAACCATAAAGGTAACCCATGGTGAGGGCACCTTCTCAATAAATCATTGTATCTCTCCCTAGCATTGTAGAGTGTTTCTGAATCCATCTGCACAAAAGAAGAGATATCATTCCCTAACTTTACCGTTGTAGCCTGCGGAAAATATTTGAGTAAAAAATTTTCGGTCATTTGTTCCCAAGTAGTGATTGACCCTCGTGGTAGAGAGTTCAACCATTGTTTAGCTTTATTTCTCAAAGGAAAGGGAAATAACTGAAGGCGAATGGCATCATCAGAACGCCATTGATTTTAAATGTGTCGTAGAATTCCAAAAAGCTAGCTAAGTGTGCGTTAAGATCTTCATCCTGCAAACCATCAAACTGAATAAACTGTTGAATCATTTGAATAGTGTTAGGCTTCAGTTCAAAATTATTTGCAGCAATAGCAGGCCTAACAATACTAGATTCAGTACCAGCTAAATTAGGTTTAGCATAATCATACATAGTACGAGGAATAGCATTTTGATTCTCAAGATCTGTAGCTATCATAGGAGGTAGTTGATTATTTTGATTTGCTTCCATCTCTTTAGTAGATTCGGGTTCGTCCTCTTGTCCTTGTTCTAGGTACTGTAAGCTTCGCCTTATGTCTCTCCGGTTTCTGTGAACTATGGCTGATCTCGTGATTGTGATGAAGTAATAAAAATTGATCGTACCTAAACTAACTATTATCACGATAAAAGGCAAGCGCACCTATCAAATAGTAGTATAGTTAGTGGCAAGACCGGAATATCGAATCCAAGGAACTAAAAGTACTAGTAATGACTTTCTTCCTATTATCTAGCCTAAAATAAAGAGGGTTTTAGTTGTAAACTAATTAACTCTAATATAAACTAAGGATGCGACAAAGAGTAAATTGGGAAATTGCTTTGGGAAAATTGAATGATAAAGACAATACCTAAGGAGGAATTCACCTAGACTTCACTTGTTATCTAACTCTAAACTAGACGATTTCTTCATTCGACTTGATCCATAGAGATCCCTAAATTATGTTAATAACTCCGTCGAGAATAAGAACAACTAATCCTAGGTTGATTAATTGAAATCTCTTTCTAATTAAAACCTCTAGTCTTGCATTAACTCGATCTATGGATCCCCATATTAGATTTAACTCTAATCTGGCAGATTTTCTTCATCCTATGTCTAGGATTGTGATCAACTCTGCTTAATTGTGTTGGATCTACTCTTAAACACAGACTTTTGCTCCTCTGTCTAAGCACATTCGACTTAAATTAATATCCCAGAAATATCAATTCAAGAATGAAAAACAAATTAAGAAGAAATCGAATATTTATCATATAGTTCAGATAACAATAACAAGATTCATATTACGTTTCATCCCTCTCAGGTATTTGGGGGTTTAGTTCATGTTTATAAAAAAAAAATCTCAGAATAAAGAAAATAACAAAACATAAGAAAATCTAAAACTCTTGAAAGGATTGAAGGGAGATCCTCTGTCTTGATGTAGATCCTGGCTTCTAAGATGGATCAATCGGCTTTCCTTCAAGTAATTCCCTACCTTTAGTTCTCCGTCTTGGTGAGAAGACTGTACTCCCTTATAGTTGCCTCCTAGGGTCTTTATATAGAGTTTGGAATGTCTTTCTTAGCCCCTAAGTAGCCTTTTCCGCGTGAAATTGAATTTCATCACGACAGGGACACGCCTTTGTGACACGCCCATGTGAGTCGAGTTCAGGCCATGCTCAAGCCTGTTAATGTGGCACGGCCATGTGGGTTGCCCGTGTGTTGAACTCCAGGCTGTGTTGTTTTCTTGCTTTGGCCCATTTTCTCTGTTTTCGACCCGTTTCTTGTTCTTTTCACTCTCTTATGCTCTCCTAAGTATAAAACATGAAATCAAAGGATTAGGAGCATCAAATTCCACAAATTCAATAATAATTCATCCATAAATGTGCTAAAATATGGGATAGAAATATGTATAATTTACAGTTTATCTAATACCCCTTTGCTTGTCCTCAAGCAAAATCTCAACATGCAATTAAAAATCATTCTTCTCAACTTATAATCCTTATCAATAATGTTTTAAACTAATCCACAAGTAATCATACATTGAGAATTCAACCGAAAGAAAATTAAAGTCTCAAACAATCTAAGTTGAGAATTTTATCACAGAAACATAGGTTTCCTCCCTTCTTCTAGGTAATTACCTTGAACTCAAAATCAACAAGAGTTGACATCCTCACTAAAGATTCACTCTACCCGCTCGAAGTGTTTAGGGTTCAGAAATTAAGCACTCATTAGTCAACATGAAAAGTTATTACCATAAGCTTGCAGGAAAATCAAATCTCCACCACTATGTATTGACATGATACATCGATCAAAAGGTCTTTCAAGGGTTGTAACGTGGCCTTGGTTAGGGGTGTGGTCACAAGCTGAAAAAGAGAGTTAGAATCGAGATTGAGTTGAAAAATCATCTAACTAGAAAAATCTCTATCACTGAAACATATTCCTAGAATAAAGCCTTTTTCTTTTGGATGACATCGTTTAGGAACAAGAGCTCAAAAAATATATAGAAATATGCAAAACATTGAATTACAATTGAAATATACATTTTTTTAAAGAACAAATTAGATATTTATAAGCTTTATAAGATTAAAAGGAGAACATAGCTAGATAATTATTCAACTCACATCTCGACAAAAATAGGAATCAAAATAATTAAAGGGAATTCAACAAAAAATGGGTTATAGGTTAATATTGAAGGTAAGTCAATGAATGGTTTGTTAGGCTCAATGGGGTTCACTAGGGGTTAATTATGAATGTAAGCTTTTATGGAATAAGTAGGTTAAAACCTAGGTGCCTTTATCATTTAGGTATATCAAATCAATGATGTGGTCTCGACATGTATAATCGAAGTAAGTTCTAGAATAACAGATCAATATTGACTCACTCAAAGTAACAATAAAAGTGAGCACGAAATGATGTATGCTCAAAAGGCTCAAAAATCTCACCAGAATTATGGCTTTTGATGTCAATCCTGCGAATTTCAAATTTCAAGATAACACTTAAAATCGGGGAAAACAACCTAGAAAAATTTAAATTCTCAAAAATTTCAACTTATCATGCTTGATTCTGTAATGTCTTAAAGTTTGAATAATCAAAGCATAAGTACCTATGTCTTAATTCTCAACATATCAATAAAAATCATAAATCAATCAAAATTCATTCTATTTGTTAAGGCCAAGATTCAAGGATTTGAGAACAATGCAAAAGTTAGTGGCAAAAATTTTCAGTGGTTAGAAGATAATGCAACGAATGAAAGTGAACTCCCCCCCCACACTTAAGATGTACATTGCCCTCAATGTACAAAGATAAAGTTAGTGAAAATAGAAGCATAAAATCATAAGATTGGGAGAGAAGTGAAACTCCCTGAATATTGGATGAATTCCTTGAGTTAGAGGTGTGAAGATTTATAGGGAAGGGTGTTGATCCACAATTTCTATGCCACAAGAATATGATGACCGGTGTCATGGTGGCTAGAGTTGTGGTCATGTAGGAACCGGTAATTGTGGTAGTGTTTTCCTATTAGAGATCGATTTGAGCTGTAAAGCTCTTTTGAAACTGCGATAGCATTAATAAATTTTTAGGGAATTTAGATTAGCACAATGTACTCGTTAGGAAATAGCCAATATGAAATGTTTGAAATGAAATAAGTTAAGTTCTTAAAATACTGAAATTCAAATAATGAAAACGATAAGGTTTAAATGAAATAAAAGGAAAAAGGAAAATAAAGGAGAAGATAAGAGGACTCGTGAGTCCTAATCTTCAGATGGTTCGTCAGGTGGGGGCGGCGGTGTGAGATGGAGATGCTGACAAATCTGATATAAAGTAGCATCAATGTGATCAAAGCGCTGAAAACACTGTTGCTGGAATTGTGTGAATTGCTCAGAAGTGATAGAATCTAAAGCTGCCGTATGAAATGGACGGCAAGTGTGCGGTGGCTCCTCGTGGGATGGAGGAACATCATCAGGACTGTCCTC
Organism: Gossypium stocksii; assembly: GCA_020496765.1. Classification (NCBI taxonomy): domain Eukaryota; kingdom Viridiplantae; phylum Streptophyta; class Magnoliopsida; order Malvales; family Malvaceae; genus Gossypium; species Gossypium stocksii. The sequence continues at coordinate 29,707,841 of CM035626.1, read as the reverse complement.
TAGGTCCTCATATGAAGCATACTTTGGATGCTCTGCGGGGACATTTGGCCGATGGGAGTGCAGGAGGATGTCTGGGCCACTGTGTTGAGGAGGCCGAAGTAGCGGGCTAGGTAGGTCACGTATGGGCCCATCGAGATCACACCCCTTCGATGCCGCTCAGTTTCATATTAAATGGCGTGGGCGATAAAGTAGGCAAGGTCGAGCACGTGCGCGTGCGACATGCTCCACAAGAAGTAGGCATCGTGGGTGTTGACAACACTGGTGCTCTCTCGTCTACCCGTTAGTGTATGTGTGAGTAGAGCATGTAGGTACCTCAGTGATGAGGCGAGAGCTTTTGCCTTGGAGTGACTAGGGTCGTAGGTGGCCGAAATAGGGACCAGGGCCTGCCAACACTTAGAAGGTGAGAAGTGGATATGGCGGTGAAGCTTGGAGAGGTTTTCCTCCTCTAAAAATTGTTCAGTGTATAACCCCAGTGCTACCGAACTCCGGTACACTAAGCTGTCGAACAATGCCCCTGAGGTGGAATTGGACCGTCCCTGGATCGTCATATCTGGACATGACTGTTTGGAGGTGGAAAGTGGAGCAGAGCTCTAAAGTAAGTTTAAGGTAAGTGGGCTCGACGATCTGGAAGAATTGGTCCCACGGGTTTGTCGTTAACAGGGCCCGAACTATGTCAGCTAATTAGACCTGCTCTAATGCGGTCCAATCGATACACCTCCCCACTTTGAGGGGTCTTGCTCTAAGAATTTGAAATAGTTCCTCTTGGAAACTTTGTGGAAACTAAAGGAAGCGGTGTCTAATTTCAGTTGTGGCTCAGGGAAGAGGAACCACCGGACCCCTTTCGGTTTTTAGCGATAAGGACAACGGCTTTCTTTCCTTTTGATGATGACATTGTACCTCACAAAAATAATAGTTTTTAATGAAATAAGAAAAGGAATGAAAATGTTCATAAGTTAATAAGTAACAAATGAAGCTAATCAGGAATTAACCAATGTTCAATGCAACAGTTAGTTTCAGGAAATAAATACCGTATTTGGATTATCCTAAGCATGGAAATAAACAAAATAATGAAGACAATGGTTGCTATAGTGAGTTTTTATCATCAATGTGTACTCAAAATCAATTGCATGAGATAGCTAAAAATGGCACCAAGAGAATGATTCAGAATGGCATTATTCTAAGTCAATAGATCATGGGTATTGCATAGATATCAAATAAGCATTGAAAAGAAGTTAAAAGAATAAAGCATGAATGAATAAAGCAATGAAAGCAAATAGAAACTAAATAAAAAAAAGGTGATAACAAAGAGAAAAGAAAGAAAGGGGAACTGAATGGGCAGTTGTAAGGGCAGAGCACGGTCGTGGTGGTGGTACACGGGTGTGGTGGCTTGGGCTAGGTCGACGGCAGCACTAAGAGGGCTAGAGTGGGCTGTGGTGGGAGAGGGTTTAGGGTTTTGAGTGGAAAAGATGATCAATAGTGAGGGGTTTATATAGAAATTGGGGCACAAGGGCGTGTCACACACCCGTGTGAATCATTTTTAGCCCGTGTAGTTTGAATTTCAAGGGTTTTGGCGCACCTGAGTTGTGGCACACGCCCATGTTCTTTGGGCGTGTTAGGGCACATGACTGTGTCGCACGGCCGTGTCCTTCGATGTTTGCTTCTCCCACGCTTGTGTGTGAGGTCACACGCCCGTGTATGAATTGATAGGTTTGACCACGGGGTTGAGGCACAGGCGTGTCTCATACCTGTGTTAAATTAACAGGATCGCCCACGACCTTAGGACACGGGCGTGTCGCACGCCCGTGTCAATTTTTTAGGATTGGCCACGGCCACCTCGCACGGCTGTGGCTAATTGTCGCAGCCTGTGTGTTGGGTAAATTTTGTCCTGCTTGTGCACGGCCTTATCGCACGGCTGTGTCTTTGCCCATGGTGTCCCCACGGCCTTAGGCACGCCCGTGGGCATGGCCGTGTGGCTTGAAAAACTTATATTCAGGAGGTTAGTTGATGAATTAGAATTTGAAAACTTAGATAAAAGAACTTTACCACGTTAGTGCTCGGGTTGCCTCCCCAAAAGTGCTTGTTTATAGTCTAAGCTCGACTTCTTTCAAGCTTGCACAGTCACGGTGGTTTGAGAAGTTTGAACTCCTCTTTCCTACTATCAGTCTTAATTTCAAAGTAAGGTTTCAGTTGAGTATAATTTACCTTCAAAGTGCCTAACGTCCTATGTGTTATCTCGACTGTATTATAGGGGAAAATTTTCATTATCGTGAAGGAAGGTATGTCACCTGTATGAAGTTTTGAATTTGAAATTCGAGGATCTTCCTCTTCTAAGATTACCTTATCCCCTACCTTAAATTGAATGGTTTTTACCTTAGGGTCATCATGGTGATACTTCGATTCGATGTGGCATGTCTTTGGTTTCTCTTGGCGGTAGTTTAGCCACTCGTTTAGTTCTTCAATCTGAAGCATTCGTTTTTTATGGGTGATTCCCTTGGATGGACTCGTATGTGGTTTGATCACACTTATATGAAGAGTATCCGACAAAGAAGGTTGGACGGTGAGATCATTTTCATTGACAGTCTTATTAGAGTTATGAGCCTATAAAGTAATTTTGTCATCACCGACACAAAGTGTGAGCTCACTTGTGCCTACATCAATTATGGTTCTAGCAATTGCTAAAAAGGGTTGCCCTAGAATTAGGGGTACATTGTTATCCTCATCTATGTCTAGAATAACAAAGTCGATTGGGAATATAAATTTATCAATTTTGACAAGCACATCTTCGATTATACCCCTAGGAAATCTAATGGTTTTATCAGCCAATTGAATGCTCATCCTAGTTTGTTTAGGTTTCCCAAGACCTAGTTGTTTAAACAATTTATAAGGCATTACATTAATACTTGCTCCTAAATCAGCTAAAGTATTTTTAACATCTAAGCTACCAAGTAAACAAGGAATTGTAAAACTCCCTAGATTTTTTAGTTTGTTGGGTAGCTTATTCTGCAAAATAGCTGAGCAAACTGCATTCAAATCCACATGAGATGTCTCATCTAGCTTTCGTTTGTTCGTCAGAAGCTCTCTTAAAAACTTAACAGCATTTGGCATCTGCGAAAGAGCTTTAATAAACAGTAAGTTAATATGTAATTTCTTTAAAAGTTTAAGGAATTTATCGAATTGTTTATCTGTGCGGTCTTTCCTTATCGTATTAGGATATGGGACATGAGGCTTATATTCTTTAATAGCTGGTTCTTTGTGACTTACCTCATCCTTACCTCTGCCTACCACAGTCTCCTTACTTGGCTCTGGTTTGGTTTTAGCTAACCTTTCTTCATCAATTGTATCAATGGCATGTAGTTGCTCCTTAGGGTTATCTCGATGTTGCTTGGTAAACCACCTTGTGGTCTTTCAGAAGTTAGTTTAGTGAGCTGGCCTATTCAAGTTTTGAGTCCTTGAATGGATACTTGCTGGTTCTTGAGTTCCGTCTCGATGTTCTGGAAATGGGTTTCTGACATGGAGATAAATTTTGTGAGCATCTCCTTAAGGTTCGGCTTTTTCTCTTGTTGGTAAAGTGGTTGCTGAAATCCCGGAGGAAGTGGTGGTCTCTGATTTCCTTGATTACCTTGTCCTCCCCATGAGAAATTGGGGTGGTTTCTCCAACCTGCATCGTAGGTGTTACTATAAGGGTTATTTTGAGATCTAGAATTATTACCCAAATAGTTGGCTTGCTCATTTTCCATGCCATATCCATAAGTGGAGTACTCGAAATTGCTCATGTTTCCTTGGATTTAGTTACATTGCATCACTGGGTGTACATTAAAAACCTCGGCAGCTTTTTATAGCTTCATTCTCATGACTTGCCACTGATAGTTGTTCAGTGACATCTCCTCTATAAACTCGTAAGCTGCTTCTAGTGTTTTGTTATTGATTGTTCCACCGGCGGCTGCATCGATCATTTGTCTCGTTGAGGGGTTCAAACCATTGTGAAAAGTTTGAACTTGTAACCATAGGGGTAACCCATGGTGAGGGCACCTTCTCAATAAGTCCTTGTATCTCTCCCAAGCATCGTAAAGTGTTTCTAAATCTCTCTGCACAAAAAAAGAGATATCATTCCTTAATTTAGCCGTTTTAGCCGGCGGAAAATATTTGAGTAAAAATTTTTCGGTCATTTGTTCCCATGTAGTGATAGACCCTCGTGGTAGAGAATTTAACCACTGTTTATCTTTATTCCTCAAGGAAAATGGGAAAAGCTGAAGACGAATGGCATCATCAGAAACATCATTTATTTTAAATGTGTCGCAGAATTCCAAAAAGTTGGCTAAATGAGCGTTAGGATCTTCGTCCTGGAAACCATCAAACTGAACAAACTATTGTATCATTTGAATAGTGTTAGGCTTCAGTTCAAAATTCTTTGTAGCAATAGTAGGCCTAACAATACTAGATTCAGTACTAGCCAAATTAGGTTTAGCATAATCATACATAGTACGAGGAACAGGATTTTGCTCGACAGGATTTGTGGCTACTACAGGAGGTAGCTAATTATGTTGATCTGCCTCTATCTGTTTAGTCAATTCGGGTTCTTCTTCTTGTCCTTGTTCTTGGTATCGTAGACTTCTTCTTATCTCTCTGCGACTTCTATGAACTGTGGCTTTAAGTCGTCGTCAAAAAGAAAAGGTCCTAACGGGTTTCTTCTAGTCATAAACCAGAGATACCTGCCAGTGAAAAAGAAAAATTTAGTAAATGAAACCTAATATAAAAATTGAAAATAAATAAAAGTAGTAATGGCTAAAGTAATAGAAATAGAGTGTTCCTAATATTTTAGCTCCCCGACAACGGCGCCAAAAACTTGATCTCGTGATTGTGATGAAGTAATAAAAATTGATTACACCTAGAAACTAACTATTATCACGATAAAAGGCAAGCGCACCTATCGAATTGTAGTATAGTTAGTGGCAAGACCGGAATATCGAATCCAAGGAACTAAAAGTACTAGTAATGACTTTCTTCCTATTATCTAGCCTAAAAATAAAGAGGGTTTTGGTTGTAAACTAATTAACTCTAATCTAAACTAAGGATGCGACAAAGAATAAATTGGGAAATTGCTTTGGGAAAACCGAATGATAAAGACAATACCTAAGAAAGAATCCACCTAGACTTCACTTGTTATCTAACTCTGAACTAGACGATTTCTTCATTAGACTTGATCTGTAAAGGTCCCTAAATTATGTTAATATCTCCGTCGAGAATAAGAACAACTAATCTTAGGTTGATTAATTGAAATCTCTTTCTAATTAAAACCCCTAATCTTGTATTAACTCGATCTATGGATCCCCATATTAATTTAACTCTAATCCGGCAGATTTTCGTCGTCCTATGTCTAGGATTGCTATCAACTCTGCCTAATTATGTTAGATCTACTCTTAAACAAGGACTTTTGCTCCTTTGCCTAAGCACATTCGACTTAGATTAATATCCCGAAAATATCAATTCAAAAATTTAAAACACAATTAAGAACAAATCGAATATTTATCATATAGTTCAGATAACAATAACAAGATTCATTTTAGGTTTCATCCCCCTCAGGTATTTGGGGGTTTAGTTCATGTTTATAAAAAGAAACATCTCAGAATAAAGAAAAAAACAAAACATAAGAAAACCCAAAACTCCTGAAAGGATTGAAGGGAGATCCTCTGTCTTGATGTAGATCCTAGCTTCTGAGATGGATCAATCAGCTTTCCTTCAAGTAATTCCCTGCCTTTAGCTCTTCGTCTTGGCGGGAAGACTGTACTCCCTTGTAGTTGCCTCTTAGAGTCTTTATATAGAGTTTGGAATGTCTTTTTTAGCCCCTAATTAGCCTTTTTCGCGTGAAATTGAACTTCATTACGACAGGGACATGCCCGTGTGACACGCCCATGTGAGTCGTGTCTAGGCCGTGCTCAAGCCTGTTAATGTGGCACGTCGTGTGGGTTGCCCATGTGCTAAACTCTAGGCCATGTTGTTTTCTTGCTTTGGCCTATTTTCTCCGTTTTTCGCGTCCTATGTCTAGGATTGTGACCAACTCCACTTAATTGTGTTGGATCTACTCTTTCACAGGGACTTTTGCTCCTCTGCATAAGCACATTCAACTTAAATTAATATCCCAGAAATATCAATTCAAAAATTTAAAACACAATTAAGAACAAATCAAATATTTATCATATAGTTCAGATAATAATAACAAGATTCGTCTTAGGTTTCATCCCCCTTAGGTATTTGGGGATTTAGTTCATGTTTATAAAATAATACATCTTAAAGTAAAGAAAATAACAAAACATAAAGAAAACCCAAAACCCCTGAAATGATTGAAGGGAGATCTTCAGTCTTGATGTAGATCCTGGCTTCTGAGATGGATCAATCGGCTTTCTTTGTGTAATTTCCTGTCCTCACCCTAAGTCTCAGCGAGGACACTCTGTGTTCGTAGTCACCTCCTAGGGTCTTTATATAGAGTCTGGAGTGTCTTTCTTAACCCCTAAGTAACTTTTTCTGTATGAAATTAAAACTCGTTACCACAGGGACACGCCCGTGTAGCACACCCGTGTGAATCAAGCACAAGCCATGTTCAAGCCTGTTAATTTGGCACGGCCGTGTGGGTTACCCGTGTGAGGAACTCCAGGCCATTTTGATCTCTTACTTTAGCCTATTTTCTCTGTTTTTGTCCTGTTTCTCGTTCTTTTCTCTTTCCTATCCTCACCTACGTAAAAAACATGAATTTAAAGGGTTAAGAGCATCAAATTCCATAATTTAAGGGATAATTCATCCAAGAATATGCTAAACATGGGATAGAAATATGTATAATTTACAGTTTATCACTCCCCCACCTATACCACAATCGGTCCCCGTAGCTCCGCAAAGTATTGATATGGTACGATTGACAAAACTTTCGGTAGATAAGATCCGTAAACAAGGGGCTGAAGAATTTAGGGCAAACATTGATGATGATCCTGAAAAAGCAGAGTTCTGGCTCGAGAATTCTATGCGGATATTTGATGAATTATCTTGCACACCTAAGGAGTGTTTCAAATGTGCTATATCATTACTGAAAGATTCAGCCTATTGTTGGTAGAAGACTTTGATATCCATAGTTCTAAAGGAAAAAGTAACCTGGGATTTCTTCTTGGAAGAGTTTTAAAAGAAATATATTAGTCAGCGATTTATCGATCAAAAACGAAAAGAATTTCTTGAATTGAAACAAGGTAAGATGACGGTGGCTGAATATGAATGCGAGTTTGTAAGGCTTAGTAAATATGCACAAGAATATGTTTTGTAACGCCTTAATTTTTGAGATTTTTTGGGTTTCTGTGATTTTTGGTAAATTTTGAAATTTTGGTGTTCTGGATATTGGAATTGAGTTTAAATGTGTTAGTGGGCCTTTAGAAGGCCCAAACCTAAGTTAAAACCCGATAAAATATCAAGTTTGGATTTTAAGTGAATAAGAGACTTGGTTAAGTGGGCTTTTAAGAAAAACTTCTTAAATTATGATACAAGAAGAGCTTTGACAAAGTGGCAAGGTGGCGCCACTAAGTTCCTAAAAAAGTGGCGCCTGGGAAGGAATTAAAGGTCCAGGGTTCAAGTTGCAAGGTAAGCACATTGTTACTTTTTAGTTTTTAGGCATGTGCCGGGCATGTGATCACTTAAATGAATTTCGGCAAGGGCCTTAGGGAGGTTGGGCCGATTGTTTTAGTTGATATTAGGGTTAGGTTCTTTTCTTTTTCTATCTTGGAGAATTAGGGTTAGCCACCTGAAAGCTTTCACTTTCATTCATCCTTTTCTAAGTTTTCACAAAAGCCGAAAACGTAAATTCCTTCTCCTTTGTGCCGATTTTTTCTTCCTCTTCTTCTCTTCCATTGTTTTCTTTTCCTTTTTGCTTCCTACCTCAGCCGAACACCCCTATTACTCAAATCCATCTTCTCTTTCAAATCCATCCTCCCTAAAACCACCATAGCCGATTGCCATAAAAGCCGAAATCCCGAAAACTTACTTCTTGTGCCGATTTCTCCAAGCCAATTCCTTCTTTTCTTTTCATTCCTTTTGACCGATTTTCATCTTCTTTAAACCCTTAGTATCTGTAGGCAACACTACTCCAAAGTTATAGCCTCAAATCATCATCTTCTTCATCACTTAAAAAGCTGAAAACACCATAGATTTAGGAGCTTATAGCCGAATTCATAGATCTCTAGGAATCAGTCTTTTCTAGTGTTCAAAGGCTAGATCTGCATTAGATCTGAGTAGAAACAAAAGGGGAACTATGGTAAGTACTCGATATCCCAGATCTATACGTTATTTTACAATTTAGAAAAAGCTAAAGTCCCTAAAATTTAGGGAGGTTGTCGATTGGGGCTTAGGACCCTAAGGGGTTGTAATAATCAGTTCCTTTTTGGTGTTAGTGTGATTCAGAGACTACTGACAAGGGCTTGGATCTTTGGAACGACTAGATCTAGATCTAGTCAGTGATTTTCAGCAAAGGTAAGATTTTGAGGGCCTAGGTGTTAATGGCTGAATGTGGTAAGTGACTATTGAGATTGGTTATTGTAGTTTTGCCATCTAGAGGTTGTGGTAACCGATTGTAGGATATCGTAGGGGATCTCTCTAGTAGTCGTCGCGAATCAGGTGTGTATCGAACACCCTTTCATAGTTCAATTCGGCAAAAAGCTGAAATGTCAAAATTTCGGCATTTCGTGGGCTTGTGAGTGTGCGAATGCTCACAAGACGTTTAGAAATCGTTATATCTAAAATCGTAAAGTGGTAAGCTAGTCGTGTGTGGAATTTTGTATACTTTGGTGATTGGGCCTCGATGAGCTGCAAATTGGCCCAATCGGCTTACGAGCTCATATGGGTGAAAACGCGTAATTAAGGTGTACTGATAGATTGTAGGTTCAAAACTGCCTAGACTGATAAATTGATATTAAAAATCTGGACTAAATGGGCTTAAATAGCTAATAGACACTGTAGGGCCCATTAGGGGTTTTAGGGCCTAATAGTTAAAATTGTTAAAACTCGTTAATTAAACTGCTGAGATGGAAATTGGGTTAATAATGACTGAAATCTGTATAAATCCCTACGAAACTGATTGAATTATTGAAATACTCTTAGTGGTGAAAAATTACTATTTTACCCCTAGGAGCAAAATGACTGTTATCCCCTAGGGCTAAACCAAAATACAAGCTTTACTGTTACTGTCTACTACATGCCATGTCATTATTATCTATTGCATGGGACTGGGATATTGATGGCGGAAGTACTGAAGTGGGTTGACCACGTACTGGAGGCTTTGCCTCAATTTATTGTTATCTGAGCAGCCATGCTGCAACTGTAGAGTGTAGGGCTGGGTGGGTTGAGTTATTCCCCACATGGTGTGTAGGGCTGGTGCGGGTGGAGTGTAGCGGTTGGATTTAGGCTGGGTTGGGCTTGCATACATGATTATATCTGTTCTGTTCTGAAATGGGCCTATAGGCCGTACTGTTATCTGAAAAGGCTAAGGCTCAATTTACTGAATCTGGATAAGGCTTCGGCCCAGTTAACACTGTGACTGGCTAGGGCTTCGGCCCAGTGGGCTTGAGCTGATTTGGGCTCTGGATGGGCATTCCATACATACTAAGTTTTCCAAACTCACCCCTTTCTTTCCATCTATGCAGGTAAGCCCTAGTTGGTGGACTTGGAGCTAGGAGGGATTCAGAGTGGCCACAAAGATTAAATTTTTGATTTTCAATTATTTTATTTCATAATTTATTTAGATTATTTTTATTTTGGTTTCTGGGTTGTAATAAGGCCGCTTTATTTATTTTATTTTCGGTTTTAAATTCTTTACATATTCAATTTGGTTTAACTTAAGAATAATATTGTTTAAATTGTTTTTGAACTCGGCTTTACTTGTTTTCAAAATGACACGATGAACGAACGTTTTCAAAACCAAATGCACTTTCCTAAGATTAACAAAAGTCACATTTTTAAACAAACATCCCATGATCAGTAGTAATTAGAACATTTATTAAGCAAATCGGGAATTTCTCTTAAAATAACAAACACGATTTTGACAAAGCTCACCCTAATCTTTGTAACTAGGTAACATGATTAGATGTAGGTGATGTGACACACCAGATTTGGCCATAATGTCTGGGCCGGGTTTGGGGTGTTACATGTTTCTACCAAAACAATGATGTGCAGAAGGTTTGAAGATGGACTTAATGAAGACATCAAGGTATTAGTAGGAATTTTAGAATTAAAAGAAATGGTGGTACTGGTTGACAGAGCTTGTAAAGCTGAGGAATTGAATAAAGAAAAGAAAAAAGCTGATATCGAGGCCCGAGATCAAAGAAAAAGATCGATGAACAAGTCATTTCAATCCCAATCAAAAGACTTAAAAAAGCGAATCCTCGAAAGATAACTTCAGCTGGGTATTCTTACCGAGACAAGGACTAATCAAATCTGGGTTCTAGAGCTCAAACTACTTCGATGTCAAGTGTAGGCAATGAAAGATCAGATAGACTTGAGTGTCGACATTGTGGTAAATGACATTTTAGAGAATATTGGGAAAAGATTCGAGCTTGTTTCAGATGTGGCTCCAAAGAACATTTTATCAAAGATTGTCCCGAGAAAGCAGAAGAAGAGAAAGTTCAGAGTGTCAGATAGAGTAATGTTGCTAGCAGAGGTAGATCCCCACGGAATGTCAGAGGTGGGACTAGTGGCAGAGGCATGGTAAAAGACTCAACTGCAAGGTCAGAAATAAGAACACCTACTAGAGCTTATGCTAGACGAGCTCGTGAGGAGGCATCATCTCCCGATATGATCACTGGTACTTTTTCACTTTATGATACTGATGTTATTGTATTGATTGAACCCGGGTCCATTCATTCTTATATTTGTGAAAATTTAGTACATAGTAAGAAATTGCCTATGGAATTAACTGAATTTGTAGTTAAAGTATCAACTCTTTTAAGCAAACATTTGCTCGTAGATAAGGTTTGCCAGAATTGTCCTTTGATGATTTAAGGCTATTGTTTTCTGGTTGATCTGATGTTGTTGCCATTTGATGAGTTTGATGTTATTTTGGGTATGGATTGGCTAACTCAGCATGATGCAATAGTAAACTATAGACAGAAATATATTTTGTTAAAATGTCAAAACGGCGAGTTGCTCCGGGTTAAATCTGATCAGACAGAGGGGTTATCTGATGTGATTTTAGTGATGGCAGCACAGAGATATGTTAAAAAAGGGTATGATGCTTACTTGGCTTATATACTTGACACTGAATTATCAGAGTCGAAGATTCATACAGTACCGATAGTATGTGAATTTTCTGATGTGTTTCCAGAGGAATTACCAGGGTTACCACCAGAAAGAGAAATGGAATTTTCTATAGATTTGATTCCAGGAACTACTCCAATTTCCATAGCTCCATACCGGATAGCTCCTACAGAATTAATGGAGTTAAAGACACAGTTACTTGATCTTGTGGATAGGGGCTTTGTTCGACCAAGTCATTCACCTTGGGGTGCTTCGGTTCTGTTTGTGTAAAAAAGAAGGGTCCTTGAGATTGTGTATCGACTATCGGTAGCTCAACAAGGTAACTATTAAGAATAAGTACCCGTTGCCCCGGATTGATGACTTATTTGATCAGCTGAAAGGTGCACAATATTCTCGAAGATTGATTCCAATTAGGTTACTATCAGTTACAGGTAAAGGAGTTAGATGGACCAAAGACAGCCTTCAAAACCAGGTACAGGCATTATGAGTTTCTGGTTATATTGTTTGGGCTAACTAATGCACCTGCAGTATTTATGGATTTGATGAACTGGATATTCAAACCATACTTAGACAGATTTGTGGTAGTATTCATTGATGACATTCTGGTTTATTCTCGGGATGAAAAAGAACATACAGAACATTTCAGAATTGTGCTAAAAATTCTGCGAGAGAAATAGTTATATGCTAAATTCAGTAAATGTGAATTTTAGCTTCAAGAAGTGAGTTTTCTTAGACATATTGTATCTGCCAAAGGCATTAGGGTAGATCCGAGTTAAATCTTAGCTATTATGAATTGGAGTCCACTGAAGAATGTATTTGAAGTTAGAAGTTTCTTGGGTTTAGCTAGTTATTATCGAAGATTTGTACAGGGGTTCTCCATGATAGCTTCTTCGATTACCCGTTTATTGCAGAAAGATGTTAAATTTGAGTGGACTGAAGAATGTCAGCCGATTTTTGATTGATTGAAAGAATTTTTGACAAAAGCACCTGTATTGGTATAGCCTAAATCGAGTAAAAAAATTATTATTTATACTGATGCATCATTAAATGGTTTTGGTTGTGTCTTGATGCAAGAAGGTAAAGTAATAACCTATGCTTCAAGACAACTTAAGCCCCATGAAAGAAATTACCCGGTACATGATCTTGAATTAGCTGTTATTGTATTTGCATTGATGATATGGTGGCATTACTTGTACAGTGAAAAATGAGATATTTATACTGATCATAAAAGCCTGAAATATTTGATGACATAGAAAGATTTGAATTTGAGATAGCGCAGGTGGCTTGAACTGATAAAGGATTATGATTTGATTATTGATTACCATCTGGGTAAGGCTAATGTTGTAGCTGATTCTTTGAGCCGAAAATCTTTATTTGCTTTGCGAGTTATGAATACCCAGTTATCCTTGTCTGATAATGGTTTAGTTATAGCTGAAATGAGAGCTAGACCAGTGTTTATACAACAGATTTGTGAGGCTTAGAAAAAGGACGAAAAGTTACAAACTAAACGGGCACAATGTAAGTCAGGTACTGATTCTGAATTTCAAGTAGGGATCGATGGTTGTTTGTTATTCATAGGCAGAGTATGTTTACCTTAGAATTTAAAACTCATACAGAAGATTCTACACGAGGCTTACAGCGGTACTACGTCTGTATATCCGGGGAGTAATAAAATGTATAATAATCTGAAAAAGATGTACTGGTGCCCAGATATGAAACATGATATCTTGAATTTGTATCAAAGTGTTTATGTCAGCAGATTAAAGCTGAACATCAAGTATCTTTGGGGTTACTTCAGCCAATTACTATATCGAAATGGAAATAGGAAAGAATTACTATGGATTTTCTATCTGGGTTACCGTTGTCTCCAAGGAAGAAAGATGCCATTTGGGTGATTGTTGACCGATTAACAAAATCTGTGCACTTTATTCCGGTACGCATGGATTATTCTTTAGATAAATTGGCTGAATTATACATAACTGAGATTGTTAAGCTACATGGAGTGCCTGTTTCCATCATATCATATAGAGATCCCCGATTTACATCTCATTTCTAGAACAAATCGCAAGAAGCCTTGGGTACTCAGTTGTAATTTAGCACTGCATTTCATCCTCAAACTAATGGCCAAACTGAGCGTGTAATTTAGGTATTGGAAGATATGCTCTGATGTTGTATACTAGAGTTTGAAGTTAATTGGGAGAGATATCTACCTGTGATCGAATTTTCTTATAATAAAAGCTATCAGTCCAGTATTAAAATGGCTCCGTATGAAGCTTTATATGGCAGAAAATGTAGGACACCGTTATATTGGACAGAGCTCAGTGAAAAGAAGATACATGGGGTTGATTTGATCTGGGAAACAGAAGAAAAAGTAAAAGCAATTTGGGAGAGTTTGAAAGCTGCTTCTGACAGTGAAAAATCATACGCCGATCTTAAACGGAAAGAGATTGAATTTCAGGTCGGGGATAAAGTATTTTTAATAGTATCACCTTGGAAGAAAGTTCTCCGATTTGGTCGTAAAGGTAAATTGAGTCCAAGATTCATCGGACCATATGAAATCATAGAAAGAATTAGACCGGTTGCTTATCGATTGGCATTACCGCCAGAACTCAATAGAATTCATAATGTTTTTCATGTATCTATGCTACGGTGGTATCGATCAGATCCTTCACATGTTATTTCCCCTACAGAAGTGGAAATTCAGCCAAATATGAATTACAGTGAAGAACCAGTTAAGATTTTGGCACAGGAGACCAAGGAACTCAGAAATAAAAAGATAAAGTTAGTAAAAGTATTGTGGCAAAAACATGGAGTAGAAGAGGCAACATGGGAACCGGAGGAAGCTATGAGAAAACAATACCCAAACCTTTTTAACGGTAAGATTTTCGGGGAAGAAAATCTCAAAAATGGGGGAGAGTTGTGACAGCCCGATTTAGAGCCTAAACGGAATAGTTTCGAAACCATAAATCTGAAGTAGAAAAATTTATTCTGATTAATTATTATAATTTATCGAGTGATTAGATACATGTGTTAGAGTATCGATAGAAAATTTTATGAATTACATATTTAATTTGCCTATTAGGGCTTAATAGCAAAAGTTGATAAATATGAGTTCTAGATGTTAAAGGATTTATTCGAAGAGCAGAATTGAAGTAGAGGTCCTTAAATGGTAATTATACCATTAGGTTTCCATGGACAAAAATGGACATACATAGGTAGAAATAACCAAAGTTTTAATGAAGGGCATTTTGGTCATTTGGTAATTAAAAGGAATTAAAAGGGGAAAAGATGGCAAAATATGCTCATCTTCTCCATAAAGGCAGAATACATCAAGGAAACACCATAGCTAGGGTTTCTTCAACTTCTCAAGCTCATAATCAAGAAAGACGTGGAATCGACCTTGATCGGGGAAAGGAAAAGATTGTGGACGAAATTGCAAAATTTCTATATTTTTCACCGAGGTAAGTTTATATGCAAATAATGTATTGTTTTTATTATGTTATGATATTTTATTGTGTGACATGTGAAATAAGTTTTAGTATAGTACAATTAATGGATATAAACGGTGAATTGTGGTTGATGAATTGGGATTAAATGAGGAAATCTCGGTTGAACCTTCGTAATGGAAAAACGTGGTGCTAAGTGGATATACCACGGTTATACGTGTAACATGGTGCTAAGTGGATATGCCATGGTTACACGTGTTGATTCATTGATGTGGTGCTAAGTGGATATGCCACGGTTATACATGTTGATTCGAAAAGTGGTGCTAAGTGCGTATGCCATGAATACATATGTTAGCCCAATAGTGCAGTGTTATGTGCATATACCACGAAGTTGGGCATCAATTACAGAGGGTGGAGTTATGTGCTAAAACCACTGGATATTGTTACATTCTGAAGTGTTCAACGGGAGAAACAAGTTTGTTAAATGGAAATTTATGCAAAAAATGTGGAAATACATACCGGGATATGAATATATGGGTTTTGAACCATGATTTAGATAAGTGATTGAACTTTGATAAGATAAATATGGAAAAGTGTTATTTTGCAAGTTGATAATAAGGAATTTTAGTGAAAGAGGTAAAATTTGGGATAAATAGCTTAAAACAGCAGCAGAAGAGTGAATTTGAAAAATCACCAAAAATGGTAGAAATTGAATTAGAAGTTGAATGAGATAAGGAATTAAAGCTTATTGAGTCTATTTTCATATAAAAGAAACAGGGCAAGTAAAAAAACTATATATTCTGAGTTTTAAATATTTGTAAGACTAGTTATGATTTATTTCGTGATCCCCTGTTCTAATTTGAAAAAATCATTAAAATTTGTACAAAAATATTTATGGAACATAATTTATATGGTTAGATTCCTTATTGAGTATATTTTTTGAATAAACAAACAAAAACATCTTTTGAATTCTGTATAAAGAGAAATCAAAATATTAGTGAAGAGTGGTCAGGACTGTCGAGTAGCGAAACAAGGGAAGGTTTAATGAATAAACTGTATTAATTGGCTCAACCAAAAATGATGAAATTTTTATGGTACGAAGACATATGAGTTTAGTTTCTGGGAAAATTATTGGATCTTAATTTGGAGCTCTGTAGCTCCGGATAAAAATAATTTAGTGACTGGGACTCGAATAGACAGCTTGTATGAACTTAAGTAAATGGTAAATGCATGTGAGAATAAGGTTGTGTAATTGTGGAAACATATTTTGAGATTTATAAATGCCATTAATAATTTATTATTTTTATCATTTATATATTTATTACTAAGCTATAAGCTTACTTTGCTTTCTCTTTCTTTCTTGTCTTATGTTATAGTGTAATCGAGTTCGTTCGTGACTCGGGAAAAATTGTCGGAGGCTCACCAGCACTATCCAATCTTCCTTTTGGTATTTTGTAAACATATTTTGGATATATGGCATGTATAGAAGGCTTGAGTATTTTGTTTTATATTGTAGTAATATTACTTGAAATGTTGATTTCTAATATTGGATACATCACTCGTATTTTGCTATCGATATGGTCTAATATTAGTTAAATTACAAGTTTATGATATATGTAAATTTAATGTTTAAAGGAAGAGTGAATAGTTGACGGGTTTTAATTTAGATAATCATTTTATGTCTCTATTTATTATTATTACATGTTTGTTATTCTGGTAATACTCGTATCCTGTTCCAGTATTGAACACGGGTAAAGGGTGTTACATCCTTTACTAATCACACAACATAAATTGAGCTCACATCTCATGAATTTCATATAGGTACATGTACCACTCACAACATGGTCATATCCACTCTTATTTTAACATAGACTATAAACTTCCCATTGAACCATTTGGAATATTAAAGGATATTCAATGAGCCTCAAACATAGGGTAAGACGCCGGTGCCATGTCCCAGACATGGTCTTACACTGGCTCACACATCAAGTCGATGCCATGACCCAGACATGGTCTTACACTGACTCTCATACATCGAGGCCGATGCCATGTCCCAGACATGGTCTTACACTGGCTCTCATACATCAAGGTCGATGCCATGTCTCAGACATGGTCTTACACTGGCTGTCATCTATTGGCGTCGATGCCATGTCCCAGACATGGTCTTACTGTAAAACCCCTAATTGTATCCGTTGCCAGACTAGGGTTAGGAGCATTACCAAATAATTCAAAACTTTTACGGACATTTCACAATCATCAACATCATATCATAATCATAAATCATCAGTGAGTCCTTTATGAAGGTCTACGAGACCTTAAACATGCATTAGAAGAAGTTCGGGACTACACTGAGCTGATAAAAAATTTTTCGGAACTTAAACATTTTTCAAAGCTACAGAGGCATACATTCTAACTTGCACCGCACGGCTGAGGATACGCCCGTGTACCAGGCCGTGTGAAATTTAGGGAGGTTACTGACTTGGGTCACATGGCCGACCATACGCTCGTGTGCCACCCACAGCCACTAGACACGCCCATGTGCCTAGATCGTGTCAAAATTGTAGGGTATACTGACTTAATTTGAAAGGGTACCCCAGGGGACACACGGCCGTGTACTATGACTGTGTGTCACACATGGCCGAGACACATGCCCGTGTGGACAAAAATAAGCCATTCGAAAGGCCAACTTTGCCACCCTTTTTGGGTCATTCCTACAAGCCAAAATCAACACATTTTATACCAACATTTCTCAGCCAATTCACAACCAAAATACACATAATTCATGCCATAAAATCCTCATCCAAAATCATAATCAATTTCCTTACTAATTCATACCAAAACATAAGCCAAATTCATAACAAATTTTATGAATCATAACTCATTAAATACCACATTCTATTTCATATCCAAGCTTACCAAAATCACCATGGAGTTCATACCGAAATGACCATTTCACATTAGGCCATATAAACATTATGAACATACTATCATTTGCATAACTTAACACATACTAAAACAACCCACAAATTCAACCAAAAGCTAGCCATATCACATGGCATAACATATATACAACTCAAAACATATCTCAAAGACTTCTAGCCTATACGTGCCATAATTTAACATTTACACTTTCAAAATGTACCAAAACAAGGTTTGATAGTGTGGTGATGATCCTCGATAATCCTCGAGCTCCCAGTAGCAACGATATCTGTAAAATAATGCAAACACACACAAAGTAAGCTACAAAGAGCTTAGTAAGCCATATACAAATAAATTCATCAAATGACATATTCATGGCTCAATTTATTCAAGTAGCTCATAGTAAAACACCATCACAATTCCATATTGCTCATATAGCTCATTTAATCAAGCTCACTTACACAAATATCACATTTCATTTCCATGAACCCATACATATATCATATATAGTTATGGCAGATATGCCTACCTCTCATGATTTATCACCGAACATATTACAACATACCTGAATCGGATATACTTTTAACATACTTATTCATTTCTTGGAATTGCCCGTTGAACTGTTCGGAACCAAATAGGATACTCGGATAGCTCAGAAGCTTGTACAATGCCAATGTCCCAGACGTGGTCTTGAATGTAATCAAATATCGATGCCACTGTCCCATTTAGGGTCTTACACGAAATAAAATACGATGCTGATGTACCAGACATGGTGTAAATCTCAAATCGATGCCAATGTCCCAGATGTGGTCTTACACAAAATCTTAGATCAGAGTCCTATGTCATGACATATGTATCCTAACTATTCCTAGGTTCATACGAGGCTTTTCGGATATCGTCTCATACTCAGAATTTATCTCGGATTTCACATACTCAGGTCTCATAACAATTCAACAGAATTCAATCATCATATAAGCGATAATAATTCAATTTAACACATTTATTTGTATATAGACTTACCTATTTCGGATTCGTACGGATGAAAACGGCTAATCGACTACTTTCAACTTTCCTCGATCTAATTTCGTTTTCTTTGTTTTTTGATCTAAACATATTCAAATTTAACTCATTCAATTTCATAATCATTCAAATCAATCCAAATACACATATTTAGGGCATTTTTCAAATTAGCCCTCACATTTTCACATTTGTACACTTTAGTCCAAATTTCACAAAATCATCAAATTCACAAAATTTCTTTATACAAGTGCCTAGCCGAATTTTCACATAACATATACAAGCCCATATATTTCATTTATTTTACATTTTAGTCCCTCAAAATAATATTTTCTCAATTTATTCCAAATTACTCAAATTCATAAAAATCCAAATGCAAAACATGTTTATCAAATACCAAGCTTTCATTATTCAACAAATATCAACATAAAACTCACATATTCATTAACATCGTCTTATGAAAACATCATCAAAATAAAAAGTTTTGGCATGGGCTTGATAGAACACTTAACAACGATCTTAAAAACACAAAAATCATCAAAAACTGAAGCAAACATATACCTTAATTGAGCTAGAACAATGGTCGAACCCTAGCTTTATTTTCTTTCTTTTCTTTTCTTTATAAAATCGGCTAAGATGAATGACAATGGACTAATTTTATGTTTTGTTTTACTTAATACATAATAATAATTCATTTACTATTTTAACCTTATTATAAAACCATTTAAAACAATCATTTAATGTCCAACTTTGTCCATACATAAAACCAATTGTCCATTTATAACATAATGACCTCTCTTTTATAAAGACATGTAAATTTGGCCATTAACCAAATAGAAGGACAATTTTGCATTTTCTGTGATTTAGTTCTTTTTGCAAATTAAACATACAAACAATCAAATTTCCATATGAAACTTTCACACGTACTAATTCACATACTGCAAACACAAAAAATAATATTAAAATATTTTTTTAACATAGATTTGTGGTCCCGAAACTACTATTCTGACTAGGGTCTAAACAGGGCTGTTACACTTACACTACTCACATGTTGAGGCCGAGGCCATGTCCCAGACGTGGTCTTACACTGGCTCTCGTAACACCCTAATGTCATGGCACAAATATCCGATCTATTCTTAAGGTTCACCTAGATTTTACCACATCAATCTCATCATGCATATTCATAATCCACATTCAAACATTTTATGCTATGTCAATTAATCAATGCCAAATAACAATATAGTTGCATTATTTACACACAACTTACCTCGGTATGCAAAATATGGACGACCAATTTGATTTAATCCAGTAACTTGGTTTTCCCCCGGTCTAGGTCCGTATCTCATTTTTCTTGATCTATAATGAAAAATTTCACTAATTTAATCATCACATTAACCAATACATTCCATAGCTCATACGTTGGCAAAATGACCATTTTGCCACTAGACTTTCACAAAATTACGATTTTACCCTTAGGCCCGTAAATCGATTTTCCTCAATTTTCCTTACTAACCAAGCCTAGCCAAATTCTTTTTATACTTATGGCAGCCCACAATTTCAATTATTTCACACAATTACTAACTATGTTACAACTTCTTCAAAAAGGTCCAACCTAGGTGTTTTCATGAAAATCTTTTCACAAAAGTTGTTTATTAAACAACCAAGATCCATTTTCTTTCATAAAAATCCAGCAAACAACATAAATGCTCTCATGGAAAATAGTTAGCTTATGCTACAAGGGTCCCAAAAGTATAAAAATCATCAAGAAAGACCATTAAAATCACTTACTTGCAAGAGGAATAAGTGACTGAAAGTTTCAAGCTTCAAAAACTCCCATCTTTGCTGAAATTTTCGATGGAGAAGGAAGAGAATGAAAAAGATGATAGCTATTCTTTAGGTTATTATTTTATTATCAATTAAGTCACCAACTTTGACCAAATTCCATGAATTAAGGATTTATGTCCAACCACTAGTCAATTTGGGGTTTATTTATTCAATAAGGACCTCTACATTAATGTTCCATAGCAAATTAACACCTTTAGCTATTAAAACAAATCTTTCACACTTTATGCAGTTTAGTCTTTTCTCGAAATTAAGCAAACAATCGTTAAGATTAATTCACTAAAATTTTCAAACACTAATATAATCATACTATAACACATAAAATAGTATTAAAATAATTTCTCCGACCTCGAGTTAGTAGTTCTGAAACCACTGTTCTGACTAGGCCCAAAATCTGGCTGTTACAATTCCCCCTTAGGATTTTCGTCCTCGAAAATCTTACCAGTGAAAAGGTTTGGGTATTGGTCTCTCATAGCCTCTTCGGGCTCCTATGTAGCTTCCTCGATCCCATGTCTATGCCATAATACCTTTACAAATGCTATACTCTTATTTCTCAATTTCTTGACCTCTAGATCCAAAATCTTAATAGGCTCTTCACCACAGGTCAAATCCAGTTGAATCTCAACCTCTGCTGGTGAAATCACATGCGAAGGGTCAGATTGGTAGCGATGCAACATCAACATGTGAAATACATCGTGGATCTTCTCTAACTCAGACGGTAAAGCTAATTGGTATGTTACCAGTCCAATTCGTTCAGTCACCTCATAAGGTCCAATAAACTGTGAAATTAATTTGCCCTTCCTACCAAATCTAAGGACTTTCTTCCACAGGGATACCTTTAAAAACACATTATCCCCGACTTGAAACTCAATTTCTTTCCGTTTCAAATCCGCATGGGATTTCTATCTATTTGAAGCTATCTTCAAACAATCACAAATCACCTTAACTTTCTCTTCGGTCTCTTTGACTAAGTCAACCCTGTGAATCTAATTTTCTCTAAGTTTGGTCCAATACAAAGGCGTTCGGCACTTATGCCCATACAAAGCCTCATAAGGCGCCATTTTCAAACTTGATTGATAACTATTGTTGCAGGCAAACTCTACCAGCGGTAAGTACCTTTCCCAACTGCCTTGGAACTCGAGAACACAACACCGTAGCATATCTTCAAGTATCTGAATTACTCTCTCCGACTGACCATTGGTTTGCGGATGGAAGGCAGTGCTAAAATTCAATATTTTCCCCAACGCTTCTTACAACTTTTTCCAAAACTGTAATGTAAATCTCAGATCTCTATATGAAATAATCGACAAGGGCACTCCATGAAGTCTCACAATTTCAAAAACATACAAATCGGCCAATTTTTCAAGTAATCGGTATGCACAGGTATAAAATGGGCCAACTTTGTTAATCTATCAACCACAACCCATACTGTATCTTTCTTATTAGGGGTTATAGGCAATCCAGACACAAAATCCATGGTAATACAGTCTCATTTCCACTCGAGAACCATCACAAGCTGAAGTAAACCCGAAGGTACTCGATGTTCGACTTTTACCTACTAACAAATTAGGCACTTAGAAACAAACTCTGAGTTGTCTCTTTTCATTTTCGACTACCAATACATTTTTTTTCAAGTCGTTATACATTTTTTCACTATCCGGATGTATAGACAAACAACTACTATATGCCTATTGCAAAATTCTCTGAATAAGTTCATGATCTTTGGGTACATAGACCCTATCTTAGAACATCAAACAACCATCGGAATCAGTCCAAAAATCTGATTCAATACTCATCTCGCACTGAGTCATCTTGGCTTGCAACTCTTTATCTCTCTTTTGAGCTTCATAAATCTCTTGCAGAAACATCAGTCTAGCTGTCAGCTTTGCTAGGATCGAACCATTATCAGTTACAGACAACTGAATATCCATCGCCTTCAAGGTAAACAATGACTTTCTACTCAATGCATCGACAACTACATTCACATTCCCATGGTAATAGTCAATTATCAACTTGTAATCCTTAATCAACTCTAACCAACTCCGTTGCCTTAGGTTCAACTCCTTTTGAGACATCAAATACTTTAGGCTTTTATGGTCGGTGAATACTCGGCATTTCTTGCCATACAAATGGTGTCTCCATATCTTCAATACAAACACGATGGTGACTAAATCTAAATTGTGTGTCGGGTAGTTTTTCTTGTGTGGCTTTAGCTGTATTGAGGCATAGGTTATTACCTTGCCTTCTTGCATGAGCACATACCCCAATCCGTTCAAGGAGGTGACGCTATATACCGTAAATTGTTTTTCGGTTCTAGTTGCACTAAAATTGGGGCTTCGATCAACAAAGCCTTTAGTTTCTCAAAGCTCTGTTGGCACTTTTCCGTCCATTCCAACTTGACATCTTTTTGTAGCAACCTCGTCATCGAAGTAGCAATTATAGAGAACCCTTTAACAAATTGTCTGTAGTAGCCCGTTGAGCCTAAAAAGCATCTAATCTCTGATATATTCCTCAGTGGTTTCCACTCAACAATAGCTAAAATCTTACTCGGGTCAACTCTAATTCCATCTCCCAACATAATGTGTCCCAAGAATGTAACCTTTCGAAGCCAAAATTTACTTTTGCTAAACTCAGTGTACAACTGCTTATCTCTCAAAGTTTGCAAGACAGTTCTTAAATGCTCTGTATGCTCACTCTCATTATGAGAATAAATTAATATATCATCAATAAAAACAACGACGAACTTATCCAAATATGGTCGAAAAATGCGATTCATTAGGTCTATAAATACCACAGTGGCATTTCTTAAGCCAAAAGGCATGACGAGAAACTTATAATGGCCGTACCTCATCTAAAATGCAGTTTTCAGCACATCTTGCTCCTTGACTCTCAGCTGGTAATAACTAGACCTATGGTCTATCTTAGAAAACGCAGTAGCTCCTTTCAATTAATCAAACAAGTCGTCGATCCTCGGTAAAGGGTACTTGTTCTTAACTGTAACCTTATTGAACTACCGGTAGTCTATACACAATCTCATCAAACCATCCTTTTTCTTCACAAATAGTACCGAAGTACCCCACAGGGAATAGCTCGGTTTAGCAAAACCCTTATCTGTTAACTCTTGTAACTGTATTTTCAACTCATTTAACTCCGTCAGAGCTATCCTATACAGGGCATTCGAGATAGGTGTCGTACCAGGGCTAACTTCATATCGAATTCAACTTCCCTAGTCGGAGGCAATTTGGGCAGCTCTTCTAGAAACATATCCGGGTACTCACATACCATTGGCACTGACTCAATCTTTAATTTAGACATTTGAGTATTCAACACAAAAGCAAGGAAAGCTTCGTACCCTTTTCTCATACATTTCCTCGCAGTCATAGATGATATCACCACAGGCAAGCTATCCAGTTCACCTGATTCAACCCGAAGAACATCCCCATTTTCACATTTCGGTTCAATGAATTTTCTTCCACAATTTACTACTACATCATGTGAAGTCAACTAATATATACCAAGGGTTACGTCAAATTCATCAAATGGCAATAACATGAGGTTAGCAGGAAAATAATGACTTCTAATTGTCAAGGGGCAATTTTTACACACTTGGTCAACTAACACATGCTTGCCTAACTAGTTTGACACTTTTACCACAAATTCAGTAGACTCAACATGCACTTCCATACTAGACACTAATTTTATACAAATATAGGAATGAGTGGATCCCGGGTCAATCAAAGCAACAACAGGTATATCATAGATAGAAAAGGTACCTGTAATCACATCAAAAGACGAAGCCTCTTCGCGGGCGCGAATGGCGTAAGTCCTTGTAGGCGCTCTGCCCTCGAACCTTACAACAGAATCTCTAGGCGCACCTATGCTACTAGCCCCACTTCCCAGGTTCTTCTGTGGTCTACATCTAAGAGGAGCATTACTCGCTCTCACATCTTGCTTATTGTCTTTCTCGACCATTTCAGGACAACTTTGAATGAAATGGTCTAGTGAACCACACTTAAAACAGCCTCTATCATTTCCTCGACACTCATCAAGATGTCATCTTCCATACTGCAAACACCTCGATCTATTTGGTGAAGCACTACCTACACGTGCGATAGAAGTGGTTTGAGCTTTAGACGCCATGTATTGCTTGTTCTTATTTCTGCTCGAAAATCCCACTGAAGCATTTAACCGTATAGTAAATTCTCTCGATCTCTTGGATGAGGACTGATGTGATTTCCCCAACAGTTTTTTCTTTGAGTCATGAGAATCAATATCAGTTCTTCTCTTTTCTTTGGCCAATTCTTCGACCTTACACGCTCTCTCAAAGAGCACCATAAATTCCCTTAACTCTAGAATGCCAACCAACAATCGGATGTCTTCGTTCAATCTATCTTCAAACCTCTTGCACATGATGGCTTCGGTAGATATGCATTGCCGCGCATATTTGCTGAGCCTCACAAACTCACGTTCATACTCCGTCACCGTCATTCGGCCTTGCTTTAGTTCAAGGAATTCTTTTCTTTTCTGGTCTATAAATCTTTGGCTAATATACTTTTTACGAAACTCTTCTTGAAAGAACTCCCAAGTTATCCTCTCTCTCGGTATAATTGACACGAGAGTATTCCACCATTGGTAGGTCGAATCTTGTAGAAGTGACATTACACACTTCATGTACTCCTCAGGTGTGCACGACAACTCATTAAATACTCTAATGATATTTTCCAACCAGAACTCTGCTTTCTCTAGATCATCATCAATATTCGCTCGAAATTCCTTGGCCGCTTGCTTTCGAATTTTGTCTACGGGAGTTTTCTCCATTTAACCATTTCTATTCCACGAGGAGCTACAAGAGCAGGTTGAGGGATTGGTAGGGGTGGAAGAGGAGGAGCATTCGGGTTTGTGCGAACAAACTCCGAATACTAAACGTTCATCATGTGGAGAAAGGCTTCTCTAGCCCCTCCGCCCTGACTCAGTGTCACGGGCCCACTTTCGATTGGCGTAGTCCTGATAAACGCTAATTTATACATATTTTTACCTCATGCTTAGCCTATATTTTAGATGAATTATTATCAATTTAGTGAGAATTGGTGCTCTTAATCCTTCTTTTTCATATCTTATACTCAGGAGAGCATAGGGAAGAGAAAAGAATAAGAAATGGACTGAAAATGAGGAAAATGGGCCAAAAATGACATAACACACGGCCCAAGGAATCACCACACGGCCGTGCCACAAAAAGATTACACGGTCCAGCTCTCGACAAGCACGGGCAGGCCACACGGCCGTGCCAAATCACACGGCCTTTGTCGAAGTCACACGAGCGTGGCACACGGGCGTGTTCTAGTCGTGAGGAAGAGGAATTTCACTCGAATTGGGATACTTGGAGGCTAAGAAAGGCTCCCCAAAGCTCTATATAAAGACCCTATGAGGCAACTCTAAGGGTGTGCTTATTTCCCCACAAAGGGAAGTATTCTTTGCTGCCAACACAGAGAGTGGAAGTAGGAATTACTCGCAGGGAAGCTGATTGATTCATCCCAGAAGCCGGAATTCTGCAGCAATATAGAGGATCTCCCTAAATTCCTTTAGGGGTTTTCGGGTTCTTTTATGTTTTGTTATTTTATATCTTCTGAGATGTTTTCTTTCTTTATTATGAACTAAACCCCTCAAATACTTGAGGGGGATGAAACCTAAGATGAATCTTGCTATTATTTATTCTTGAGTTATACGATAAATACTTGAGTTGTTCTTAATTATGTGTGCTTAATTCTTCTGTTAATAAACCTAGGTATTAATTCAAGAAATAGAGGTGCTTAGAGCAGAGGAGCAAAAGTCCCTGTGATAAGAGTAGATCTACCATAATTAAGCGGATTTGCATGCAACCCTAGACATAGGGCGACATAAATCTGCCGGATTAGGGTCAAACCTAATATGGGGAACCATAGATCAAATTAATGCAACCTAAGGAGTTAATTAATAAAGGAACTTTAATTAACAACTTAGGCTTAGTTGCTCTACGCCTCGATGGAGGGTTTAGCATAGATTAGGGATCTCTACGGATCAAGTCAAGTGAATAAATCGTCTAGCTCAGGAACCAATAACAAGTGAAGTCTAGGTGGATCCCCCCTTAAGTATTGTCCTTATCAATTAGCTTTTCCCTAAAAAGTCTTCCCAATTTACTCTTTTTGCTTCTCTTAGTTTAGTTTTAGAATTAGTTAAACAAAACCCCTCTTTAATTTTTAGGTTAAATAATAGAAAGGAAGTGAGTAATAGTACTTTCGGTTCCCTTGGGTACAATACTCGATCTTATCACTAGACTATACTACTGTCGACAGGTGCGCTTGCCTTAAAACGTCGTGATATTAGTCAGTTTAGGTTTGATCAAGTTCTTTATAAATTTTATTACTTCATATCACGCGGATATCAAGTTTTTGGCGCCGTTGCCGGGGATTTAACTGAAATATTACGAAAGCTCGATTTCTATTACTTTAGCCATTAATATATTTATTTATTTATTTATTTTTATTTTTATTTTTATTTTTATTTTTTATTTTTCTGTTCTTCTTATTTTTTTTCTAGGTTTTCCTAAGTTTATTTTTTTATTTTTATTTTTATTTTATTTTTATTTTTTAATTATTTTTCTAGGTTTTTCTAGTCTATGACTAGAAACAACCCAATAGGACCACTACTTTTTGACGAAGATTTAGAAGCTACAGTTCGCAGAAATCGCAGAGAAATTAGACGAAGCCTACATTATCCAGAGCACGAGCCAGAACCTACAGAAGAGATGGAAGCAAATCAAAACATTCCACCACATCTAGCGCTACCAGCAGAACAAGTAAACGAGGATGAAGCTCCTCGAACTATGTATGATTATGCTAAACCTAGTTTGATTGGTACTCAAACTAGCATTATTATACCTGCTATTGCTGCTAATAATTTTGAACTAAAACCTAACACTATTCAGATGATTCAGCAGTTTGTGCAGTTTGATGGTTTACAGGATGAAGATCCTAACGCTCATTTAGCAAACTTTTTGGAATTGTGCGATACTTTCAAAATTAATGGCGTTTCTGATGATGCTATTCGACTAAGGCTATTTCCATTCTCTCTGAGAAACAAAGCCAAACAGTGGTTAAATTCTCTACCATGAGGCTCAATCACCACATGGGAACAGATGACAGAAAAATTTTTACTTAAATATTTTCCTCCTGCTAAAACAGCTAAATTACGAAACGATATTTCTTCCTTTGTGCAGATGGATTTAGAAACACTCTACGATGCCTGGGAGAGATACAAGGATCTTTTGAGAAGATGTCCTCATCATGGACTACCTTTATGGCTACAAGTTCAAACCTTCCACAACGGTTTGAATCCATCCACACGACAAATGGTTGATGCAGCCGCAGGAGGAACAATTAATAATAAAACGCCAGAAGCAGCTTATGAATTTATTGAAGAAATGTCATTGAATAATTATCAGTGGCAAATCATGAGGACAAAGCCGACAAAAGCTTCAAAAGTTTATAATATTGATGCTGTTACTATGCTTACTAATCAGGTAGAACTCTTAAATAAAAAGTTTGATAATTTTGTTGGTTCTACGCAGGTACAGCCAGTTATGCAATGCGACGCAACTCCAGGAAATATGTTCAATCCAGATTACTCCTCTTACGGACATGGCATGGAAACTCAGCAAGTCAACTATATGGGTAACAATTCTAGACTTCAAAATAACCCATATAGTAATACTTATAATGCAGGTTGGCAGAATCACCCTAATTTTTCATGGGAAGGACAAGGAAATCAAAGACAACCGCCCCCTCTAGGATTTCAACAGCCACTATTCCAACAAGAGAAAAAGCCGAATCTTGAAGAAATATTTACCAAATTCATGGCCATGTCAGACACCCATTTCCAAAATACCGAAACAGCACTAAGGAACCAGCAAGCATCTATTCAAGGACTTGAAACTCAAATAAGCCAGCTCGCCAAGCTAATCTCTAAAAGATCGCAAGGTGGGTTACTAAGCAATATTGAGACTAACCCTAAGGAGCAACTCAATGCCGTGGATACGATAAATGATGAGGGGTTAACCAAAACCAACCTAAAGCCATGCAAGGAGCCTGTGGTAAGTAAAGGAAAGGATGAGGTAAGTCCCAAAGATGAAATTGTCAAAGAATTTAAACCTCGTATCCCATACCCAAACGCTTTAAAGAATGACCGCACAGATCAGCAATTCGGTAAGTTTCTTAAACTGTTAAAGAAATTACATATTAACTTACCTTTTGTTGAAGCAATTATGCAGATGCCGGAGTACGCAAAATTTTTAAAGGAACTTCTCACAAATAAAAGGAAGTTGGAAGAATTGTCCACAGTGGAACTCAACGAGGAATGCTCAGCTATTCTCCAAAATAAGCTGCCAACCAAACTGAAAGATCCAGGGAGTTTTACTATTCCTTGTTTATTTGGTAGCCTAGACACCAAAAATGCTTTAGCAGACTTAGGGGCTAGTATAAATGTCATGCCTTATAAACTGTTTAAACAACTAGGTCTTGGAAAACCTAAGCAAACTAAGATGAGCATTCAACTGGCTGATAAAACTATTAGGTCTCCTAAGGGAATAATTAAAGATGTACTCGTCAAAATTGATAAATTTATATTCCCAATTGACTTTGTTGTTTTAGACATTGATGAGGATAGTGATATACCATTAATTCTAGGGCGACCCTTTTTAGCAACTGCCAGAACAATAATTGATTTAGGAACAGGTGAACTTACACTACGTGTAGGTAATGACAAAGTTACTTTACAAGCTCAAAAAGCAATTAAAACTGTTGATAATAATATAGTCACAAGTCCTTGTAAAAACTCTGAACTCACAACCCAACCTTCTGTGCAGGATACACTTTACATAAAGGTAACCCAATCACAGACAAGTCCATCCAATGGAGATGCACCTGAAAAGCGAACGCTTCAGATCGAGGAACTAGATGAGTGGCTGAGCTATCATGAAAAACCCAAAACATGTCACACTAACCCAGAGCATCACCAATATGACCCTCAGGTAAAAACGTGTCAAATCAAGGTAGGGGATAAGGTACTTCTAGGGGAAGACGACCCTCGAATCTTGAATTCGAAAGAACATACAAGTGACACACCATACTTCACGGTAGTGAAAATCTTCCCTTATGGTACAGTAGAAATAAAACATGAGTCACTCGGCACTTTCAAGGTAAACCATACTCAACTCAAATCATATGTTAATAATAAAATTGCAAGCAGGATAGAAGAGTATCAACTCTTCAAACCATCGTGAATGAACAAGCTTAAGAAAAGTCGAGCTTAAACTATAAACAAGCGCTTCTCGGGAGGCAACCCGAGCAATAACTTAGTAACTTTTCTTTGTTTAAAATTTTTCTAGTATTTTTATGCAGCAACGAACATTTTTTATGCAGAAATTTAGGCCACACGGCCAGACACACGGGCGTGCCTAAGGCCGTGTGACATCTTAAAATAGAGACACGGTCGTGCACCCAGACCGTGTACAAACAGAGCAAAAGTTTCCCAAAAGCACGGAAGGTCGACAAATCACCACGGCCGTGTGATATGGCCGTGGCAACTTTACGAATTCCACACGGGCTATCAACAATTTCCCACGGCCGTGCGACATGGCCGTGGCAACCCTGCAATATCAACACAGGCTCACACAACGCCACACGCCCGTGTCCCCAAACCGTGGCCAACACTATCAAATCAGACACGGCCGTGTGACTACCTACACAACCGTGCGAAAAAGCGAACAAGTTCACAATGGTCGTGCAATATGGCCAACACGGGCTAACCCCGAGACACACGGGCGTGTGCCTCTATTCTCTCATTCGGTTATATTTTTTCTCATTTTTTTCCTTTATTAGTTTCCTTTTGATTTCAAAATTTATTTTTATGTTTAATCCTTTTAATCATTACAGTATTAGTATTTTTTATAACTTAGTTTATTATTTTTCTGTTATTTAATTGTCTATCTTTCATATCGGCCAATCCCTAACGAGTAATCTCTATTAATCCAAAATTTCTACGACTAATTAAATATTTTCGCAGTCTCAAAAAGGAGCTCTACAGCTCATATTCAAAACGAAAAAGGGAACACCCTGCCACAAACTACCGACTCTTCCTCACAAATTCATCCTAAATTCAGGAAGTTTCAATTCTCTCCTCATCTTATGATATTATACTTCTCTTGCTATTCATGTATCTTTGTACATTGAGGGCAATGTACATCTTAAGTGTGGGGGGGAAGCTTACTTTAAATTTCTACATTATCTGAAAAATCCCTGAATTTTTTTTCCTTATGCTTTGTTCTCAAATAATTCTCAGTCTCTTATTAGGAATTAATTCTGATTGATTTATGATTTCTATTGATATGTTGAGAATTAAGATATAGGTACTTGTACTTTGATTATTCAAACTTTAAAACATTAGGGAATCAAGCATGATAAGTTGAAATTTTTGAGAACCCCCAATTTTTGCATAAGTTATTTTCCCTAATTTTAAGTATTATCTTGAGATTTGAAATTCGCAGGATCGACATCAAAAGCCATAATTCTGGTGAGATTTTTGAGCCTTTTTTAGCATACATTTTCTTCGTGCTCACTTTTATTATTGCTTTGAGTGAGTCAATACTGAATTGTTATTCTAGAACTTGCTTTGATTATACATGTCGAGACCACATCATTGATTTGATATACTGAAATGATAAAGGCACCTAAGATTTAACCCACTTACTCCACAAAAAGCCTACCTCCATAAATCTAACCCCTAGTAAACCCCGTTGAGCCTAACAACCCATTCTTTGACTCACCTTCTAATTATTAACCAAAAACCCATTTTTCGTTGAAACCCATTCAATTACTTTAACCCCTATTTTTGTCGAGATTTGAAGTGAATTTTTATCTAGCTTTACTCTCCTCTCTAGTTGTAAAATTGTAAAGTTCCAAGCTATCATATTTGATTTAATCGTTCCAAAAAAAAAAAGAAAGAAAAAAAGAAAAAAAAGAAAAAAAATGAATGAGTAAGTCAAATTCAATTGTAACTTGTAATAGTTGAACAAGTTTTTGCATATTTTTATTTTAAGGCTGCCAAGGCAGAAATGATAGTATCACAAGAATTAGCTGAGAAATATGTTCCAGTGATAGAGATTTTTCTAGCTAGATAATTTTTTAGTTCAATCTCGATTCTAACCTTCTTTTTGCAGCCTGTGACAACATCCCTAACCAAGCCCCGTTACAACCATTAAAAGACCTTTTGATCAATGTATCATATCAAACTATAGTGGTGGAGATTTGATTTTCTTGCAAGCTTATGGTAATAACTTTTTAGGTTGACTAAGGAGTGCTTAAATTTTAAACCCTAAACACTTCGAGTAGATAGAGTGAACCTTTAGTGAGGATGTCAACTCCTGTTAATTAAGATGGAGAGACAACTACTTAGAAGGAAGGAAGAGACTTATGTTTTCAATGATAAAATTCTCAACTTAGAGTGATTGAGTCTTTAATGTTCTTCTGATTGAATTACTCATTGTATGATTACCTGTGGACTAGTTTGAAACATTATTGATAAAGATTGTAGGTTGAGAGGAATAATTCTTATTTAGGGATTGAGATTTTGCTTGAGGACAAGCAAAGGCTTAAGTGTGGGGGTATTTGATAAACGCTAATTTATACATATTTTTACCTCATGCTTAGCCTATATTTTAGATGAATTATTATCAATTTAGTGAGAATTGGTGCTCTTAATCCTTCTTTTTCATATCTTATACTCAAGAGAGCATAGGGAAGAGAAAAGAATAGGAAATGAACTGAAAATGAGGAAAATGGGCCAAAAATGACATAACACACGGCCAAAGGAATCACCACACGGCCGTGCCACATGAAGATCACACGGTCCAGCTCTCGACAAGCACGGGCAGGCCACACAGCCGTGCCAAATCACACGGCCTTTGTCGAAGTCACACGGGCATGGCACACGGGCGTGTTCTAGTCATGAGGAAGAGGAATTTTACTCGAATTGGGATACTTGGAGGCTAAGAAAGGCTCCCCAAAGCTCTATATAAAGACCCTAGGAGGCAACTCTAAGGGTGTGCTTATTTCCCCACAAAGGGAAGTATTTTTTGCTACCAACACAGAGAGTGGAAGTAGGGATTACTCGCAGGGAAGCTGATTGATTCATCCCAGAAGCCGGAATTCTGCAGCAATATAGAGGATCTCCCTAAATTCCTTCAGGGGTTTTCGGGTTCTTTTATGTTTTGTTATTTTATATCTTCTGAGATGTTTTCTTTCTTTATTATGAACTAAACCCCTCAAATACTTGAGGGGGATGAAACCTAAGATGAATCTTGCTATTATTTATTCTTGAGTTATATGATAAATACTTGAGTTGTTCTTAATTATGTGTGCTTAATTCTTCTATTAATAAACCTAGGTATTAATTCAAGAAATAGATGTGCTTAGAGCAGAGGAGCAAAAGTCCCTGTGATAAGAGTAGATCTACCATAATTAAGCGGATTTGCATGCAACCCTAGACATAGGGCGACATAAATCTGCCGGATTAGGGTCAAACCTAATATGGGGAACCATAGATCAAATTAATGCAACCTAAAGAGTTAATTAATAAAGGAACTTTAATTAACAACTTAGGCTTAGTTGCTCTACGCCTCGACAGAGGGTTTAGCATAGATTAGGGATCTCTACGGATCAAGTCAAGTGAATAAATCGTCTAGCTCAAGAACCAATAACAAGTGAAGTCTAGGTGGATCCCCCCTTAAGTATTGTCCTTATCAATTAGCTTTTCCCTAAAAAGTCTTCCCAATTTACTCTTTTTGCTTCTCTTAGTTTAGTTTTAGAATTAGTTAAACAAAACCCCTCTTTAATTTTTAGGTTAAATAATAGAAAGGAACTGAGTAATAGTACTTTCGGTTCCCTTGGGTACGATACTCGATCTTATCACTAGACTATACTACTGTCGACAGGTGTGCTTGCCTTAAAACGTAGTGATATTAGTCAGTTTAGGTTTGATCAAGTTCTTTATAAATTTTATTACTTCATATCACGCGGATATCAAGTCCCTTCAGAGAGAGCTGGCACATTACTTTCCACATCATCTGCCATTGCTCCGTTGGGATCGATTACTATATGAAAACATAATTTAAATTCGTTAGGAGTCGTCATACTATCATATTATATAGATGACATGTATAGCTAGACTCATATACACGCTAGATTAGTCTAAGAACCAACTAAACTATAGCTCTGATACTACTAAATGTAACACCCCTTACCCGTATCTGACGACAGGATAGGGTACGAGGCGTTACCTAACTAACACACATGTAAATAAATATTCCCGGGGTCATAAAACTTCGTTTTAATTTAAAATTTTTCAAAATTTACCTTATAGTCCTTAATATAGGCCTACGAGGCCCAACACACACTTTAGGAGCAATTCAGGATTTAATCGAGCACCATCGAAAACATTAAAAATTTTACTAAAAACAGGGCACATGCCCGTGTGGAAAGGCGACACGCCTGCGTGATTCCATAACATGGCCATGTTGAAAGCTAGTGTAGCTTGGACAGTCTAGGCATTTAGGGACACACCCGTGCCCTATGCCAGTGTAGATTTAATTTCTAACATCGAACCTACAAGGGTTTTAACATAGCCTGGCACACAACCGTGTCCCTGGCCCGTGTCCCTCACATGGTCATGACATGCCTGAGTTTTAGCCCATGTGTAAAAACCTTGAAATTCTATTTCTGACGTCAGCAACATTTCAAGGTCACACAGCCAAGGCACATGCCCGTGTGCTAGGCCGTGTGGTGAATTTAATTTCACATTCAAGGTACAGACTTAACACGGCCTGGGCACATGCCCATGTTCTATGGTTGTGTCTTCTACATGGTTGAAACACACGGCTGTGTCTCAGCCTATGTGGTTACTACTAGGCATTCTAACTTAGCCATCTTAAGGTGTAAGGGACACATAGCCTGACTACATGCCCATGGGGTGGACCGTGTGTCATACACGGCCTACACACATGCCCGTTTGTTACCCATGTGGACAATATAAGGTTATTTACCAAGCCTTATTGCCACCCTTACTTGCACCAACCTAAATCTCACCAAGCAAAACTAATTCACACACAATCACATGACCAATTTAGCCACACATCAAGGCCGTTGCACTTCATGCACAAGCAATACTTATCACATACTTAAACAACCCAATCATGCACTTATTCATTCATACATTAACACACCATGTGTTCAACTATATCGAATTTACACATTCATGATTAACATCGACATTTGCATATGTTAAGAGCAAATATTAGCCATTATCCATTATCCATGTCCTTATACAAAATGAGTCAATTCCTATAATAAGCCAACACATTTGGCCCAAAACAATATGATACTTAACAAGAGACAAGTCCCTATACATGCCATACTCAAAAAAATGAAACTAACTATACCAAGTGCTTCAATTGATAGTGTGATCGATGCCTCCAACGTCCATTGATCTATGAGCGAACTAGGCAGCACTAAAAGAAAAAGGGAAAAGAATGGGAGTAAGCATAAAGCTTAGTAAGTTGCATATAAATAATTAATAACAGATTTACCCTGCAATAATATGCTCACACCATATCATAATTTGCAAATAATACATAAATGGTTATAAGCATGACTTACTCATTTTCATCCCTTACTAATTACACAACATAAATTGAGCTCACATCTCATGAATTTCTTATAGGTATATGTACCACTCACAACATGGTCATATCCACGCTTACTTTAACATAGACAGTAAACTTCCTGTTGAACCATTTGGTATATTAAAGGATATTCGATGAGCCTCAAACATAGGGTAAGTCGCTGATGCCATTTCCTAGACATGATCTTACACTGGCTCACACATCAAGTCGATGCCATGTCCCAAACATGGTCTTACACTGACTCTCATACATCGAGGCCAATGTCATGTCCCAGACATGGTCTTACACTGACACATATCAAGTCCGATGCCATGTCCTAGACATGGTCTTACACTGGCTCATATATTGAGCCAATGCCATGTCCAAGACATGTTCATACACTAGCTCTCGTAACACCCTACTACCATGGCACGAATATCTGATCTATTCTTAAAGTTCACCCGGATTTTACCACATCAATCTCATCATGCATATTCAGAATCCATATTCAAACATTTTATGCTATGTCAATTAATCAATGCCAAATAACAATATAGTTGCATTATTTACACACAACTTACCTCGGTAATTCAAAATATGGACGACCGATTCGATTTAATCTAGTAACTTGGTTTTCCCCTGGTCTAGATCTGTATCCCATTTTTCTTTATCTATAATGATAAAATTCAATAATTTAATCATCACATTAACCAATGCATTCTATAACTCATACTTTTGCAAAATAACCATTTTGCCCCTAAACTTTCACAAAATTATGATTTTACCCCTAGGCTCATAAATTGATTTTCACCAAATTTCCTAACTAACCAAGCCTAGCCGAATTATTTTTATACTTATGGAGGCCCACAATTTCAATTGTTTTACACAATTAGTAACTATTTTACAACTTCTTCAAAAAGGTCCAACCTAGGTGTTTTCATGAAAATCCTTTCACAAAAGTTGTTTATTAAACAACCAACATTCATTTTCTTTCATAAAAATCCAGCAAACAACATAAATGATCTCATGGAAAAACCCTAAACTCTCAACCATTTTGCAAAATAGTCCCCCAATAGTTAGCTTAAGCTACAAGGGTCCCAAAAGTATAAAAATCATCAAGAAAGACCAGTAAAATCACTTACTTGCAAGAGGAATAAGTGGCTGAAAGTTTGAAGCTTCAAAAACTCCACTCTTTGCTGAATTTTTTGGTGGAGAAGGAAGAGAATGAAAAAGATGATAGCTAGTCTTTAGGTTGTTATTTTATTATCAATTAAGTCACTAACTTTGACCAAATTCCATGAATTAAGGATCTATGTCAGGCCAGTAGTCAATTTGGGTCTATTTATTCAATGAGGACCTCTACATTAATGTTCCATAACAAATTAACACCTTTAGCTATTAAAACAAAACTTTCACACTTTGTGCGATTTAGTCCTTTCTCGAAATTAAGCAAGCAATCGTTAAAATTAATTCACTAAAATTGTCAAACACTAATATAATCATGCTATAACACGTAAAATAGTATTAAAATAATTTCTCCAACCTAGGGTTAGTGGTTCTGAAACCACTATTCCGACTAGGCCCAAAATCGGCCTGTTACAATTTCGTTGATATATCTTATTACAAATGTATATAGTTCACTATTGGATTGCCTTTTACCTTCATGCAATAATTTGTTTCTTGATTGCCATAGTGCCTAGATGGTGATAATAATCAATACATGTTGTTGAGTATTTCTTATAAATAACTGTTAGAGCCATTAAAACAACAATTTCCCTATCTGATTAAAATTTCACAGGATATCCAACTGCTACCATACTTGTACTATACAAGGATAATCTTGGAAAGCGTAAGAAGTAGTCTCTGCTACCTCTCCACAGCGCAAACATACATAATCATTTACTAGCCTTCTAACTAGCAAATCATATCTAGTAGGTATATGATTATGTAAAACTCTCCTATTTATAATTTTCATTTTATTTGGCACCTTTGCTTTCCATAACTATCTGTAAAATTTCTATTTTTCTAGATCAATGCCTTTATACAAATCATTCCCAGTTCCTAGAAAGCCTCGCAACAAGAGCCAATACCCACTGCGCACTGTATACTCTTCATATTTCTCGAATCACCATCTTAACCTATTTGGTAACCCATACTGCACCAATGGGATACTCAATATTCTCTTAGCTTCCCGATCATTAAAGTGATATTGACTACACTCTCCTTCCATTTCCCATTCTGTTCGTTAATTAGATCAGGCACAAAATTTACCTCATAACCTGTAACGATCTAATTATTAAGGTCTATCTTTAGGCCACTAAGCTACATCACAAACTGGTATTGATTTTCTATCGCTAACTTAGGCTTTTTTTACGCAAATAATACAAAAAAGTAATTAAATACCAAATTGGTATTTCAGTGGCATTATTTACCAAAATGGTATGGATTGAACAATGTTGAGGGTGATAGGAGATAGGGTGGCAGCACCAGCATTGTTTTTCCACCCAACTGTAACCCCATCATTAGCTTATTTGATTGAAAAAAACTAATTTTAATGGTAGAAGGGGTACGGGTGGCGACAAATGTATTTTATACCTATACACGAGTGAAAATCGAGTTAAAATAGGGGGTGAAGGGGTAAAGGGCATGTGTCAGGCAACACCCAGGTGGAGGGCATCTAACAGGCAGCACCTAGGTGGAGGTGACAACCAAGCCCAAAGAAGAGGAAAAAAAATTGTAAAAGAAGAGAAAACAAAGCAAAATTCGTAAGGTTAGTAAATATGAATTGTAATTTTTCTTACAGTATAATTTTTTTTTCAAATAACTTATTTAGAAATTTAATTATTTTTACAGATTTAGTATTAAATATGGGTAATCCATTCTTCATATGTGTTTATTTCGATGGAGTAATTTTGATAACACTAGTTGGATGTATATTTAAATGTCACCAACAAATAGTAATGATATTTAATAAAAATGTGTTGGTTGATAATATGAAAGAAAGGATCAGTGCAAAAATTATACAAATTATCAAATTAACAATATCAACAAATCCCATCAAATTCACCGAGATAAAACTTGTAGACGATGAAAACATGGAAACAGTGGTCGTACTTCATTGCTAGAATCAGAATGATCACACTAAATTGATTTGGTTGTTTGCTGAGTTAGCTAATACGAAGCCATTTAAAGATTTCACTCCATTAGGTGAAGAATATAGAGTTCAAGATCCATGTACGGAGGTTACGGGAGGGTCCGTTGATAGGCGATCGACTGTATACAAGTTTTACATCAATCTTAATGCTCCACCTGCATATATAAAACCTTAATCCAGTAGTGATGGAGACCGATGTAGATGTTGGTGATGGATATGATAATAATGGTCCTTCTAATCATGAGGTTGAAGATTATAGTGATCTTGATTTAGACGAAGTCCCAAATGATATCGATGACGAATACATGAATGGTTGTGGAAATGTTAATGCGTCTTCAGTCGTGAACCCAAGTCGAGGCATTATGATACGCAATGATCCTAGGGAACACATGTAGATCATTGATCATGATACGGTGCATGCATTCGAGTTCTCGGAGAACCCTTAATAAATTATATGCACATTGATCGGCCGCAGATCTCGAACATAAAGAGTTGTTTGTGGGTAAAAAATTGGCAACCAAGAAGACTGCGTATTTTCCATTAAGTGGTATAGCATGGATGTGTTGGATGACTACAAAGTCGTTATGTCTAAATTGACATTTTATATTAGAGAGTGCTGGAAGTAGGCAGAAATGTGCAACTAACGGGAACAAGACACATTTATCCAAAGGTTGCAAATGTGGGAGATCTAAAAATTTGTTGGGCCTCACACATGCACTTTTATACGTATGACAAAAGACCACCACAAACTTGATGCCAAAATTATCTGCGACTATATCATGCCAATGGTGAATGACATAACAACCATTCCTGTTTCAGTACTGATTGCCAAAATGGAAGAACAATTCCAATACTGAGTGTTATATCAGAAAGTATGGATAGCTAAACAGATGGTCATGAAGTATTTGTATGGAGATTGAAATGTGTCGTACAATGAACTACAAAGGTAGATAGCTGCTATGTGAGAGTACATATCAGGGACTGTCATTGCATTACAGACACGACCTTATTACGACCTATACAACTAACTACAACTGAGAAGAAGAATTTTCTACCAGATGTTCTGAATGTTAAATCCATACATGCGGGCCTTTCCCCATTGCAGGTCACTTGTGTAGGTTGATGGAACCTGACTATATGAAAAATATATGCAAATCTTACTTATTAAGGTTAATCAAGATAGGAACCAAAATATCTCCTAGTAGGGTTTGCCATTGTAGAGTCGGAGAGCATGGAATCATGGGAATTCTTCTTGACAAACTTGTAGATGTATATTGTTAGAGATGACAATATTGGCATCATATCCGATAGATCGAACGGACTAATTGTCGCGGTTAAACGTTTCGGTATTTCGTGGAGATCCATTTACTACATCTGACACATCGCCTCTCACTTTCACCGAGACTACAAGAATGTAGACTGGCGAAAACAAGTTGTGAACATAGTTCAAATTCGATTTCAACATATTTTTGTAATGTTCTTAATACTTCTACAAATTAATTAACAAATGTAAACAACACTGTTTCAGGAAAAAGATAACAAGATTTGAGGATGACATGTAAAGTGAAACGAATACTCCTTTCCAAGAGTGGTTGTGTACCATGGAGCTATGACAATGGGCTCAAAGTTTCAATGACGGGTCTCAACATGGTCATATGACCACCAACCTAGCAGAGGTGGTTAGCTCTATCTTGAAGTGAATATGACATCTTCCAATTTCATCTATTTTCTCAACTATGTTCTACAGGCTGACAACTTAATACCAAGAATGGGGCTAAAACAAGTAAACCAAATGAAAGCCAGACACGTGTTTTTTGAGGAGGTTAGGAAGGTAATGATGCGAACCATAAAAAATTGAGGTTGATGAATGTAGAAATATATTCTCAACAATTAGAAACTTTTCGAGTTATGGAGTCTATAGGCCGTCGACCGGGTATCCTACCTAGGTCTTATGGAGTTGATCTCTGAAATAGACGGTGCGATTGCAGGAAGTTCTAGACACTTCGTCACCCTTGTACGTACGTCATGTAACATCCTATTTTTCAATGGCATTAGAAACAATGGTTTTATGACCACAATTTTGACAAGTGAGTTAGTATTATATTATTTATTTAATATTTAAAGAGTTAATATTGAGTCGTATTAAATTTTGGTTAAGAAATTTTAATGTTTAATTAGTTAATTTATTAAAAAGGACTAAATTGTAAAAGTTGGAACAATTAGTTCTAATAATTAAATATGTTAAATAATTATAGATTTATAAAGTGATGAGCTTAATTGGTAATTAAACCATCACTAATTATAGTGGACGGGTATGGGCTTGAAATTGTTAAATGTTTGATGTTAAATAAAATGGCAAAATTATAATTGAGTAAATAAATGAATTTTAAACAAAACATGATGGAAAATTCATCATCATCTTGTTTTTTTTCACCCTTTCCAAACCGAAACACCATAGATGAAATAAAGAAACTTTCAGCCAAGATTAAGGATGCATGCATGGTAGGGTTTTTGACTTCTGTCTTTAGTAATATTTATGTTTTTGAGATCGTTGCAGCTAGGTCCTGCTAACCCGGGTGCTAATTTACAAAATTGTTAAATGTTCTAACATGTGCCTATTATTGAATTTATGAGATTTTTGAAGTTTCATGATAGTTTTGTAAGCTTGATAGATAAATAATATTATTTAGTAAAGTAATTTTTATTGATTTGGATGATTAAGGATTTATTTGTTAAAGTTGTAATCTTTCATGAAAATTTTGTGAAGTAGATAAATATATGGCTGTTCATGGGATATATGAAAATCAGCTAGCTTGATTTAAGCATAATTGTGCTCAATTTGATAGTTTTGAGTTTAGGGACTAAAATGTATAAAAGGTAAAGTTTAGGGGTAAATTTGTAAGTGTGACAAAATGAACTTAAATGCATAAATTAGTAGTTTATTTGGTTTGAATTGATTTAATTAAACTAAACTGTACTTTAAATCAAGAATCTCAACAAGTGGGGGATGCATGAGGAAAAAGCAAAATTATTGATTAATCTCTAATAGTTGAATCATCTTACAAGTAAGTTCATATGGTTACTGTAACGCCCCAAATTATTTTTTTTAGCTTCTGGTAAATTTG
This sequence comes from Gossypium stocksii, assembly GCA_020496765.1. NCBI lineage: Eukaryota > Viridiplantae > Streptophyta > Magnoliopsida > Malvales > Malvaceae > Gossypium > Gossypium stocksii. The sequence continues at coordinate 29,666,315 of CM035626.1, read as the reverse complement.
ACACAAGTAACTGTTTGTTTTAGTGGTTAAGTGTTCTGGGTGTGTGTGAGAGATCCAAAGTTCAAGCCTTACCTTTGGTAAATTTTGGTATTTTTCTGACTTAAGCGTTATCATTGCTTAGTGGGCTTATATTTAATTATTTGTAAAACTATATTAGAATGGGCCTGCTGGTCTAGTGGTTAAGTTGAGTGTTAATTTGTTAAAGGTATTGGGTTCAAATCCCAACGCAAGCAAGAGAATTATTTTTGCTGCTAGATTCAGGTAGAAGTTGGAAGTAACCGGGATTCTGAGTAGTGGATTGTTAGTTGGAATAGAGGGAGAAAAATAAGGGATTGGTAGTAGTGGGAAGTTGGAAAAATCTGATAGGATTTTTATTTTCGATTTTACCTTCAAATTCGGTTTTCTACCTTGCAAGAAAATTTTTTTGACGTTTGTTCTCCTTCTCCTCTGTCGAAATACTGTCTTTTCATCACCCTCTCTTTCTAGTTTCTTTTCCAGTTTATCTCTTTGTGTGCAACCTTCGATTTCGCTTGATTAGAGAAATGCAAGTTTCTGGTTATGCTCCTGCAATGATTTGGGCATTTACGGTTCCTCTTCATTATCTGTCTTTGAATGCTCGGGAGTGTTTTTGTAATGATTCAGTAACAGGTGTGTACCCAAAACACAGAAAAATGAGAGTCAGTGAAAGATGAAAACGGTCACTATCGACATCACACGGGTGTGTGGTAGGCCGTATGGCATGCCGTGTGCGAGACATGGCCGTGTGGTCGACGAAGGTGAGGCCGTGCGTTAGACACGACCGTGTAGTGGCTGGGTGTGGTCGTGCTAGCCACACAGGCTAGACCAAATTGGGTGTGTGGGTCCACACGAGCACTCCACATAGGCATTAGATTCTGGGCCAGGCCGTGCGATCCACACAGGCAAGGCCAATCTGAACGTAGCCACACGGGCATGTGGGCCATTTATCTGACTTTTTTCCTAGGGTTGCACGGGTCATTCCAAATGACTGTGGGCCTACTATAGGGTCGGTAACGGCTAAATAAACCCTAAATTGTATGATCTGATTGATTAATATTCTAGTCTGATTAGGATACTGATGCATCTTTATTTGCATTATTATCTACATATCTACTATCTATGTATGATATATGTAAGCATGTGAACATGTTAGTCTGTTTATCTGTATCTGTATATTTCTATATTTGATTTTTGGGGATGGGATGATGTATATTGGAGGAAGTGTTTTGAAAGGCAATTTATGCCTATTATATGGTAGTTTAGCTGCGTTATATCTGGTATGTGCCACATCAGTACAATATGATGTGTAGGGTTGGGTGGGTGTTTTAAACCCCACATAGTGTGTAGGGATGGTCAGAGATGGTGTATAGAGGATGGGGGTAGGATATCTAATTTCTGATTTTGATCTGCACATCTGTATCTGTATCTAAGATGGGCTTAGGCTCAAATCTGTATCTGTATCTATAATGGGCTTAGGCCTGAATCTGTATCTGTCTGATATCTGATATTCTATATGTGTACATGCTTAATTCTATGGGGTAACACACTGAGTTTACATAAACTCACTCCTTTCTGTTTGATTTGTACAGGTAATCTACAGTCTTAGGCGGATTGGTGCAGCGAGACTCAGTGGTAACCATATGTTTTGAATTACTTCTAGTTACATTCTACTTTTAATTTTCTGGTTTATTTTGGGTATTTTGTAAGTTTGACTTTATGGACTGTTTTTCCTTATTTTGGGATTTGCTATGTTTTATGATTTTATAACTGCATAAGTCGATAAAAACTCAGATTTTACCAAAAGTAATGGTTTTTCTAAAATCTTGAACGGTTTTCCTAAACACAATGATATTATGAGCTTCTGCTACCAAAATGTTTTACCTCTAAACAAATAAATGAATAAGAGCTTCGAAATTGATATTAACAAACTAAAACGGTTTCAAGTTGACGACACCGTTTCCAAAACCCTGTCATATGACACCTCCAGATTCAGCCATAACGTCTAGACCGAGTTTAGGGTGTTACATTTAGTGGTATCAAAGCCAAGTTGCAAAACTCGGCTGTAAATTTTGGGTTCCAAAATTTTGAATTTAAAGAAATGGTTTTCAAATGATTTGAAATAATCTAGATTAAGTATGTGGTACACTGAGTCCCCGGCGCCAATTCTGTGAGTATTCTAAAAATTGGATAGTTTATTTTGAAAATACTGTAGATAGCATACACTGAAAACACTATAGTTAGTACTCTTGGAAACTGTAAAAAGACCAATAGAGACTGAAACTTTCGAAAACACTTCTGAGTTACTGATACTCTATGCATAAAATATCTGTTAATAAAAAAATTTTGAAACTAATGCACAAAATTTTTAATGTAGATAAACTCAAATTAGACAATGAGTGCTCGTGAAATTCGCAGACATGATACTCGAAGCCGTGGTAGAAGCCGTAGAGAGGCTCCAGCTAGGTCCTCATCTCTGGGCAGTATGCCAAATCTGGATACGAGTGAGACGCTGGTTTCGCTAGCTAGTGAGACTGGGTCTCAAAACCATGCAGCTGGGGACAACGCATTATCTTAGGCCATGCTGAGCATATTGGAGAGGGTCGCTAGACCCAATTCTAGATCTGGGGCCGAGGTTCATTAACTAAATGACTTCAGTCTAATGGAGTTGAGTTATTTAGTGGTGTCACAAGAGTCGCCCCCAATGGGCTGAGTATTGGATGGAGGCTGCCAAGAGAATTATGGATAATTTGGACTATACCTCTGAGCAGAAATTGAAGGGTGTAGCCTCTTTACTTCACGATGAAGCATTCCAGTGGTGGTTAACTGTTAACAAGGGGACTCAGTCTAATCGATTGACTTGGGAATTCTTTAAGACTGCATTCTAGAGTAAATATGTGGGAGTGAGTTATGTGGATGCTGTAACAGGCCGTTTTAGGGTCAAATTAGAACAGTAGTTTTGCGACCACAAATCTAAAGTAGAAATAATTATTGTGATATTATTTTAAGGTCTATAATATTATTGAAAAATTGTTTGAAAATTTCGTTAAGAAATTTTATTGGTAGAGTGTCCAATTTGACTAGTAGGACTAAACTGCAAAAAGTGCAAAATATGTGTTCTAGAAGCTTTGGGTGCTTAATTGCAATAAAACTTTAAATTAGGGTTCTTAAAAGGAAATTATATCATTATATCATAAGATGGACAAAAATGGACATGGTAAGGTAAAATTTCAAAGTTAGGTATTAAGGGCATTTTGGTCATTTGGTGAGTAAAGACAAATAAAACAAATAAAAAGTCTTCATATTCCTCAATTTAGTCCATTGTGCCGAAATTTGAAGGGTCTCTATAGCTATGGTTTTGTCCAAGCTATCCAAGCTCAATTGTAAGTCCATCTTAGCCCCGTTTTTATTGATTTTTACATTTTTGAGCCAAGGACTAATTTGAAGTGTTAGCAAAGTTTAAAATTTTATCCATATTAGACATGCATGTATTTTGATGTCTAATGGTAGAATATGAATGTTAATTGTGTGATAAACAACTTTTGCTAAGTGATGTTCGATAAAAAATGTCAAAAATGACGTAATTGTAAAAGTTTTAAAAAAAATGTGTAGAAAGTGTGATTAAACGAAAAATATGGGCTGGTATGAGTATGAAAATGGTTCGGCTAGGCTTGGGTCTTGAGGAAAATGAATACATTTCATTTTACGAGCCTAGGGACTAAAATGTAAATAATGAAAAATTTAGGGGTAAAAATATAATTTTGCCATAATATGATTTTTGGTCTAAATTGAATAATGTGTATATTAAATGATTTAAATTTGTCATTATAAATCAAGAGAAACGAGGTTTGGACCTAGATCAGAGGAAAAATAAGGTGTTTGACGATTAGGTCCAAATTCTACTATTTTTGTATCGAGGTAAGTTTATATGTAAATAATGCATCGTTATATTATGTTTAAATGTTTAATTTCTGCTTGAACTGTATAATTGACTACGTGGATGAGTTTAATTGTATGAACAAGTTCGACGATAATTCGATAAGTGTGAAAGCCAATACGAACCCTAGGAACATTATAGGATACAAGGGTCATGACATTGAGGTTATTGAGTTGTGATTACGTGCAAGACCATATCTGGGATATGGCATCGGTATGGTAGTACGTGTAAGACCATGTCTGGGACATGACACCGATATGAGTTTTCATATAAAACCATAACTGGGCTAGTGGCATCGATATTGGATTAAATGTAAGACCATATTTGAGATATGGCATTGTACGACCTATGTATGACTCCCGAGTATCCTTAGTGATTCCAAATAGTTCAACAGGCCTAATTTAGTCGAGAACGAAAGTACATTCAAAGTAGCTAATATAGGTACGTACGAAGTCCATATGATTAACAAATGGAAGATTAATGATGAGTTAATAAGTGACGATTAATGATGAATTTATGGTAAGGTTATGATGCAATGGCTATGAAATTTAAATAATATTTGTATTATCCCCTTTATGAAATTTGTATGATAAAGGTGTAGTTACGATGCCCATTATTTGCATATAAACTTACTAAGCTATATAGCTTACTCCCTTTCTTTCCCTTGTTTTTTAGTGTCATCAAGCTAGCTCAGGGATCAGAGATCGTCGGAGTTTCAGATCACACTATCAACTCTCTCATTTTGGGTATTGATGATCTTAGTATTTTAAAAAGTATGACATGTATAGGGACTTGGTTATTTTGTATATGTGTCATAGATGATTTGGGCAAATGTGTTGGCTTATAATGGTGTGATAATCATTTTGTATAAGGCCATTTGGAATGAGCCAATATTGATTATAAATTAACCATTTGATGATGTCTTTCATAAATGATGTGTTAATGTCTTGGTTGTGTCATTTAGTTGTATGTATATGCTTGGATTGGTGTTATGGTGTATTGTGTAGGTTTGTGCTCAAAAGGGTGGCAAAATGGCTTGGTAGATAGCCTTTATTTTGTCTATACAGGTAGACACACGAGCATGTGTCTTGGCTATGTGTGACACATGGTTAGCCCCATAGGCATGTGTTTAGGCCGTGTGTCCCCTGCACCTTAGTTTTGAGAAACAAAATGCTCAGAATTGAGCACACGGGCAGAAACACGGTCGTGTGCCCTGGCCATGTGAAGTTTGCACCTATTTTTGTGAAAATTTATTTTTCACACGGTCTAGCACACGGGCGTGTAACTTGGCAATGTGAACTCAATTTGGTCATGAGATACAAGTCAGAGAGTTACACAGGGTCAAGACACGAGCGTGTGTAACCACACGGCCTGCACACATGGGCGTGTCCCAAGCCACACGGGTGTGTGACCCCTGTTTTGTAAAAAAAATTTCTAAGTGCTGTAAAGATTTCTAAAGTTCTCGATTTGGTCCCAAATCTCCTCTAATGTATGTTTTGGGCCCTGTATGCTCGTATCAGGGACCTTATGATTAATTACAAGAAATTTTAAATTTGGATGCGAAATTTATGACTCGAGATTGTGTGTTCACTTGTGTGATAAGACCGATAATGCCTCGTACCTTGTTCCGGTGTTGAATACGGGTAAGGGCTGTTACAGATGCTCGCAGGTGTGAGTTCCTGAATCTCACAAAAGGTGATCGCTTTGTGGCCGAGTATGAGGTCAAATTCCTGAGATTAAGCTGCTACGCTCGAGGCATGGTGGTGCCTGAGTACAAGAGGTGTGTCAGGTTTGAGAATAGCCTAAGGGATAGTTAGAGTGGGAGCCCCTGTTGCTTTTACTGGGATGTTACCTTGTGGAGATTTTGGTGGACGCCATTTGGGCAAGTGCTGGAGGAGGATTAGAGCATGTCTAAGGTGCCGGTCTATAGAGCACCACATTCGAGAGTGTCTGTTGAGGGCTGATCAGGTGGAAGCTCTGGAATCACGTACTGTGCAACCTCAAAATGTAGTTTAGTAGCCACCTAGAGGCCGTGGAAAGGCTAGGGGTGGTAATGGTGTGGGTCGTGGACATAAAGCACCGGGCAAAAGTGCTAGTTAGGTAGAGGCAAGGTAAACAACTTTGGTTTATGCTGCTCGATGCCGCGAGGATAGAGATGCTCCTGACGTCATCATCGGTACATTCTTTATTTATGATGTACCGTACATTGCTTTGATAGACATAGGATCTACTCATTCCTACATAGCTAGTTCTATATCTGAAAACTTGGGAATATCGGTTGAGAGAACTACGAGTGAGGTTATTGTATTGAGTCCATTGAGGCAATCTATTTAGGTTAGTAAACTCCATAAGGATGTTCCGTTAGAGGTGCAAAGGACGATCTTTCTGGCAGATTTAATGGAGCTTCCGTTTAGAGAGTTCGATATGATATTGGGTATGGACTGGTTGGTCAAGCACCGAGTCAATCTGGATTGTATGACTAAAAGGGTCGTTCTTAAGACTAAAGATGATGATGAGTTGGTTATGATCGGTGAACATCGAGATTATTTGTGTAATGTAATCTCTGCTCTTGTGGCTGAGAAAGTGGTTCAGAAAGGCTGTGAGGCATACTTGGCCTATGTCAATGTTTTTGCTTTTGGGGACTCTGCTATTGGGGGTATTAGAACTGTGAAGAATTTTCTAGACGTCTTTCTTGAAGAGTTACCAGGTTTACCTCCGAATCGGAAAGTGGAATTTGGGATTGAGCTTCTTCCGGGTACGGCTCCAGTGTCTATCGCTCCCTATCGAATGGCACTGAAAGAGTTTACAAAACTTAAGGCTCAACTTCATGAGTTGTTGGATCATGGTTTAATCCGTCCTAGTGTGTCTCCATAGGGAGCACCAATTCTGTTTGTTAAGAATAAGGATGGGACCATAAGGATGTGTATCGACTACTAACAGCTGAATAAGCTAATAGTGAAAAATAAGCATCAACATCCAAGGATCGACGATCTGTTTGATTAGTTCTGAGGAGCTTCTGTATTCTCTAAGATTAATCTTCGATCTGGATATCATCAATTGAGGGTTAAGGAAACTGATGTGCATAATACTATATTAAGGACTCGTTATGGACACTATAAGCTCCTAGGGATTCCATTTGGTCTGATAAATGCTCCGATGGCATTTATGGATTTGATAAATAGAATGTTTTAGCTGTATCTGAATCAGTTCATCGTAGTTTTCATTGATGATATATTGGTATATTCTAAGACTAAGGATGAACATGACGAGCACCTTAGAGTGGTTCTTCAGACACTTCGGGAAAAGCACCTATATGCTAAGCTAAGTAAGTGCGAATTTTAGTTATGAGAGGTTTTAGTTATGAGAGGTAACATTTCTGGAGCATGTAGTCTCTGCTGAGGGGATCTGAGTCGATCCTAGAAAGATTTAGGCTATGCTGGATTGGAAACAGCCCAAGAATGTGCCTGAAATTTGTAATTTTCTAGGTCAGGCAGGATATTATCGGCGTTTTATGGAATGATTCTCCTTAATCGCGGCTCCGTTGACTAAACTTTTGGGTAAGAGGGATCTTTTTTTTTGGACTGATGTGTCAAAAACGAGCTTTGAGAAGCTCAAATCTGTTCTGACTTAGGCTCCTATTCTGATATAACTTGAACCCGGCAAAGAGTTTGTGGTATACAGTGATGCATCACACAGTTTGGGATGTGTATTGATGCAGGAAGGAAAGGCTGTGGCTTATGCATCCCGTCAGCTTAAGACACACGAGGCAACTATCTGACGCATGATCTCGAGTTGGCTGCAGTGGTTTTTGCACTGAAAATCAAGAGGCACTGTAACAATCCGAATTTTACGGTTATTGGAAAAGTTTATTTTCAGGTCTCCGTTTCTAAAGAATGGATTCGTAAATATTTATTAAAAATATTTACGAAGTTAATTGAGTGATTAATTAGAGTTTAATTAAGTGAATTTAGCTTAATTAAGGATAATTGGATAAAAGGATTAAATTGATTAAAGTATGAAAGTTTAATTATAGATTAAAAGAAAATAAAAAGGACTAAAATGGCAATTATGCCATTTAGCATAAGTGAGGCGGCATATAAAGTAAAAATCTAAGATTTTTACTTAGATTTTAGTTATAAAATATTTATATTTATTAGTAATAAATAATATTAAATTAATTTATTATAATTATATTATAAGATATTTATATGATAAATAAATTAAATTGTGACAAGTGTATGATAAAAATAAAATACATATGTAATAAATATTATACATACATTTGTAATATATGTATGTATTTATTTATTATTTAAGTAAATATTAATGTTATTGTTATTGTTATTGTTAAATTGATATTATATTATGAAATAAATTAAATAAAAACAAATGTATGGTAAATAAAATATACAAGTGTAATACATATATTTGTACAATTGTAGTATATTTTATTTAATTGCTTTTTATTTAAGTAAATAGATTTTTATATGAAATAAATAAAAATAAATAAAAGAAAGACAAGTGTATAAAAATGATTTGGTACAAGTGTAATAATATATGTGTATACAAGTGTTAAAAATATTTGTTATTAAATAGATTTTTAATATAGATATTTTATTGTTATTATTATATATAATAGTTTAATGGAAAAAAAAAAAGAAATAGAATGAAAGAAATAGAATAGAAGAAACGAAACAGAGAAGGAAGGACAGAAAAAAAGAAAGGAAAGAAAAAAAGGGAAAATTAAGGGTTTGAAGCTTAAAGTTTAAATAGGTAAGTTAATTTTGCCCTTTTTACTTAATTTTGATGTTTTAGAAGCTTTGGGATAAGGTTTTGATGAAATTAAGTTGATATTTTGAAAGTTATTAGATTTCAAATATGGTTTATGTTGAATAAAATGATGAATTAGGGATTAAATTGATAGAAATTCAAGTTAGAAGTGAAATAATGATTGAATTGTATAGTAATTCATAAGTTTTATGCTTTAGGGACTAAATTGAAAGAAATTTGAAATTAGGAATTTATGGGAAATTAGAGAGTTGAAATTTGATTTTAAGTGATAGTTGAGTGAAAAAAATAGATAATAAATTGTAAAGAAAACAAGTTAGTTTGAATTGGGATTAAATTAAAAGTTATGTAAATATTGAATTGAAATTAGAATAAATAAAATGAAATTGTATATTGATGAATTTTTAATTGTTTAATTTCCGTAACTAACATTGTGCCAGAAACCTCGATTAAACAAGAAAGAGGCAAAGTCGACGGGGCTTAGCCCGGAAATTACGGTTTGTATTTCTATAATCCGAACTTGATATTTAATTGTTGAAATTATTATTTAATATGTATGGTAAGTGCATTGAGATGATTATTTGAATTGGAGTGAACATTGGTTGAAATTGAAAAGTGAATTTAATTATTAATTTTTGTATTTTGATTAAATATTATGGTAAGTAATTAAGGTGAGAATTATTTGTACTGTGTTTTACAATTGAATTGATTGATTTGGTATGTGATATACGTGATTGATGTGGAAATTGATTATTGAATGTATGTTATATTAAAAATTAAATTGATTGGGAATGTGATGGAATAAATATGAATATGTGATTATTGTGGAATTTGAATATTTGTTATGGAAAAGTGAATTGAATTGTATTGAGTTATGAATTTGTGTGATTAATTATAATGTGTATTGATTGAAAAAAAATTGAAAGTGAATTGAATAACCTATTAATAGTATCGGGCTAAGTCGAATATAGTTGGCATGCCATAGGATATAAAAGAGTATGGGTTCTGTCGCATTACTGATCAGGCACTTATGTGCCGAATACTGTTACTGTTATCGTTACTGTTACCAATTTGACACTTTGTGTGTCGAATACTGTTACTGTTACCATTACCGATTCAGCACTTTGTGTGTTGAATATTGTTACTGTTACTGTTACTGTTCCAGATTTGTTCTGATGAGGTACTCTGTGTACCGTACTGCTACTGTTACTGTTCCGGCTTCGGCCGATGAGCACTATGTGCTACTCTGGTGTGTTTGGTTGGATCCGTGTATCCGTCCGAGTCTGAGTCATGTTAATCGGGGTAAATAAAGGTACTGAATAATTATCTGCCACTGAATAATTGACTGTTGTTGGATAACTAACCGCTACCGCGTAAAAAAGAAAATTGTTACTGAATAATTGATTATTACTGAATAATTTATCGTTACTGAATAATTGACTGTTAAAGAGTGACTGGATATTATTAAACAACATTGAATGATTGAATGTTACTGAACAAAACTGAAAAAAAATTGATCGATACTGAAAATTATTTACTGATATTAAATATTGAATAGAAGTATAAATGAGACATATGAATAGAAAATATTTTTATTTAAATGATTGTGAATTTATTTTCGAAAGCTAATTGGGTTAATAGATGATAAAAATCGAAAGAGTTATAAATGATTTATCTATGAATTGTATAATTATACAATTGTATATGACATATGATTTTTAAGTATTTGTTATATTTTCATTTTATTAAGTGTTCAGATTATAGAAATACCACTGAGTTCATACTCAGTGTACGGTTGTTTCCGTGCGCAGGTTAAGTTAAAGCTAGATTGTTGAATCAACATCCCAGGCCGATTATGAATTCAATGAGGTAAAGAGTGTTAATAGTTAGTAATGGCATGTACCTAGGATATTTTATGTATGTGTCGTTTTGGATTGTTAATGTATTGATGAAATAAGTAGAATTAAGCTTGGGAATGGTATATAATAGGACTTGACTAATTTAGTATGAATTTGAATCATATTGAAAATATATGATAAGTGATTGGAATTGAGTATTGGATAATATATAAAATGTCTAAATTCAATAAGTTTTGAGCATATTTAAATATGTTTAGATGGGTTGAACATAGGTATTTAATGTAAATTGTCCAATAGGTCTGGTAATGCTCCGTAACCCTGTTCCGACGACGGTTTGGGGTTAGGGGATGTTACAAGCACTCTTTGTATGGTGAGAGGTGTATCATCTACATTGATCACAAGAGCCTCAAGTATCTCCTTACCGAGAAGGAGTTGAACCTTAGGCAGTATTGCTGGATCGAGCTACTCAAGGACTAACTTTACGATTGAGTACCATCCTGGTAAGCCAATGTAGTGGCCAATGCCCTGAGTCGAAGGGCAATGACTGATCTGAGGCCGGTGTTTGTTCGCCTTAGTCTGTTTGATGATGGGAGTTTGTTGGCTGAGTTGCAAGTAAAGCGAACTTGGATTGATCAGATCTGAGAAAAGCAGTTGAGGGATGAATATCTGGGACTTCAGTTTCATTAGGTTGAGAGTTGCAGCACTTTGGATTTTACTCTGAATAATGAAGGGGTACTATGTTTTTGGGGTTGGATCTGTGTGTCAAATGATATTGATTTGAGACAGTCAATTCTAAGGGAGGCACATAGTAGCCTTTATGCTATGCATCCTGGCGGTAATAAGATGTATCACGATCTTCATGAGATATATTGGTGGCCGAGGTTGAAGCATGAGGTAACAGATTTCATTGCTTGATGTTTGGCGTGTCAACAGGTTAAGACTGAGCATCAATTACCTTCAGGTTTTCTACAGCCAATTAAGATTTCCTTATGAAAATGGAAACTAGTAACGATGGACTTCGTTAGTGGGTTGCCCTTAACGCCCACTAAGAAGGATTCTGTTTAGGTTATCGTGGATCGATTGACCAAGTCTGCTCACTTTATTTCGGTTAGAATTGATTATTCTCTGCAGAAGCTGGCAAAGCTATATGTCTCTGAGATAGTAAGACTGCATGGGGTTCATGTCTCGATTATTTCTAATAGAGATCCTTGCTTCACGTTTTGGTTTCGAAAGAAATTACACGAGGCTTTGGATTCAAGGTTAGACTTTAGTACTGCGTTCCATCCTTAGACCGATGGTCAATCTGAGAGGGTGATTCAGATACTGGAGAACATGCTTTGAAGTTGTGCGATTGATTTCTGAGGTAGTTGGGAGGATTATCTGTTGCTAGCCGAGTTCACCTACAATAATAGGTTCCAGGCTAGTATTTAGATGGCACCTTATGAGGCTCTGTACGATCATAAGTGTTGCCCTCCATTGTGTTGGACAGCGTTGGGTGAACATCGGGTTTTGGGTCCTGAATTGGTTTCTAAGACCGAGGATAAGGTTAGACTGATTCAGCATCAACTGAAAGCGGCTTTTAATAGAAAGAAATCCTATGCAGATATAAAGAGGTGTGAGATTGAGTATTTTGTGGGGGACATTGTGTTTCTTAAGGTTTCTCGATGGAAAAAAATTCTGAAGTTCGGTCGTAAGGGCAAGCTAAGCCTTAGGTTTATTGTGTCGTATCAGATTCTGAAACGTATGGGACCAGTTGCTTATCAGTTGGAGTTACTCCCTAAACTGGATCGTATTCATGATGTATTTCATGTCTCGATGCTATGGCGATATCAGTCTGATCCATCGGTGTGGTATCTATTGAGAAAATTAAAGTTAGACTGGATTTGACCTTTGAGGAGGAGCTAGTTCAGATTCTAGATCGCGATGTTAAGGTTTTGAGGAGGAAGCTGATACCGTTAGTGAAGGTTTTGTGGTAGAATCATAATACTGGGGAAGCCATATGGGAACCTAAGGACTTGATGCTTCAGCAGTATGCTCATCTACGTTGATCAGGTAAATTACGAGGTCAAAATTTCTTTTAGGAGGTAGAGCTGTAACGCCCCAAATCATTAATTTCGGCTTCTGGTAAATTTGAAACAAATAATTGTCTGCGTCAGTGGTTAAGTGTTCTAGGTGTGTGTGTGTGAGGTCCCAAGTTCAAGCCTTGCCTTTGAAAAATTTTGGTATTTTTCTGACTTAAGCCTTATCCTTGCTCAGTGGGCTTATATTTAATTATTTGTAAAACCATATCTGTAATGACCTAAAAGTACGAACATCGAAAAATAAATTATCGGGTCTCTGTTTTAGTAAAACGGATTCATAAATATTTATTAAAAATATTTATAAAGCTAGTTATGTGTTTAATTAGGTATTAGTTAAGCGAATTTAGTTGAATTAAGGTTAATTAAGTATTAGGACTAAATTGAATAAAGAGTGAAAGTTTAATTATAGAATAGAGAAAAGAGAGGACTAAATTAGTAATTAAACCAAATTTGTAACACTTATGTGGTAATAGAATTTTACATGTGTAATAGTATAAATATATACATTTGTAAATATATGTGTATTTCCTTATAATTTAACTTATAGATATTTTATAATTATATTATTATTAATTAAGTAAATAAAATAAATAAAAGAAAGAAAAAGAGAACAAAGAACAGAAGCTTAAACGAAACAGAGAAGGAGAAAGAAGAAAAGAAAAAGAAAAGGAAAATTAGGGTTTTAAGGCTTTAAGCTTAATACAATTTAGTCCCTATTCTTGTAATTTTTGAGTTTTTGGAATCCTAGAATAAAGTATTATTGGATTTGTGTTGAAATTTTGAAAGATGGTAGATTTTTAGACATAGTTTATGTAGAATTAATTGATGAATTAGAGGTTAAATTGATTGAATTTCAAGTTAGAAGTTAGTAAATGATTGAATTGTAAAATAAAGTATAAGTTTTGAATAGTAGGGACTAAATTGAAAAAATTTTGGAATTAGGGATTTATGGTGAAATTGGAAAGTTAAAATGAGTTTATGGTAGAAATTAAATGAAAATATGGAGTAAAATTGGGAACTTAAGTAAAAATTATGCATAAATAGTAATATTAGAGAGAAATTGTGTATTAATATTTTTTAATTGTTTGATTACGTAGCTAATATCGTACCAAAGTCATCGACCAAGAAAGGAAAGGAAAAGGTGGATGAGGAATAGATTGAGGATTTACGATTTGTATTACCGTAATTCGAATTTAATTATTATTAATTGTTAAATTTTAAGTTAATATGCATGGTAAGCAAATTGAGGTAAGTATTAGTATTGAATTGAATGAAATTAAATTGAGTTGTGAAAATATGTGAGCAATTGAAATGCATATTGAATTGAGAAAGAGAAATTGAAATGTGATTATTGATTGGAAATTGAAGTGGTTTGAATTGAATTATTGAATTATTATTATGGTATTGAATTGGAATATGAGAATTTGTGATTGATATGAATTTTATTGAAATTGAATTGAGAAATATGAATTGAATACCATATTAACTAGTCGAGCTAAGTCAAATATAGTTGGCATGCCATAGGATTGGAAGTGTTCAGGGATATTTCGACCTCAAGTCGATTAGGCACTATATGTGTCGTATTAGGCACCATGTGTGTCGTATTATTGTTTCTGATAAATTTGATTAGGTACTGAGTACCATTTGCTTCGGCAATATTGATTAGGCACAATATGCTGTATTGGTGTGTTTGGTTGGATCCGTGTATCCGCCAAGGTCCGAGTTATGTTTATAGTGGTAAAAGAATAAATTTGCAATAGAATTGATATTGAATGAAGTGATAAATTGAATGAATTGTATATGAAATGGAATGAGCTATTGGAATGAGATGTGGAAATCCAATGAAATTGAGATAGTGAAATAATGTATGAATTTAATTAAATACAAGCTTTGAAATAATGCTTATTGTTATTACTGAACAAGTTGATTTAAAGTATGAAATAATTATTGAATAATTGTAGGCATGAATTGAATATAAATAAATTATTATATAATGTTATAATTTTGAATTATGGTAATACCACTGAGTATACATACTCAGCGTACGGTTTACTTCTGTGCGCAGGTTAAGTAAAGATAGAAGTTCTGGTCCAGCATCCAAGATAATCCTGAACTCAATAAAGTGGTGATGTATAGTTCTTTTTGGCAAATGGCAGGTACCTAGGATATGTATATGGTCATTTTGGTAGTTGGACGTAAATGGTGTACATTACGAATATGAATGGTTATACATATGTGTGAAGTTAAGTTTATGGAATGAATGTTTTGGTATAAAACTTAAAATGATTTGAATGTGGTAAATTGAATTGGATTAGACGTTATATTTGAAATAGATATGAATAAACATTGTATAGGCCATTAGGTTAATGTTTATGTTATGGTTTAGGTATATTTAGATGTATTTTGGATTGGTTGAAAGATTGAAATTTGAATTGCTTGTGGTTTAAGAATTGCAGGGTGGTAAACTTGAGGTTTAATACTCATTTTGAGTCCACACAGGCTAGCCCACGGGCGTGTGGCCAGACCGTGTGAGACACACGGCTAGCACATGGGTGTGTGAACTGGTTGTGTGTCCCCTGCACATTAAATTTGAGAAACAGAATGCCTAGGTTTTAGTATACAGACAGAGACACGGGCGTGTGTCTCAGCCATGTGATGTACACGGCCTAGCACACGGGCGTGTGGCATGGCCGTGTGACTTCAATTTCTGTTTAGGTTACAAGTTAGAGAGTTACACTGGTTAGGGACACGAGCGTCTGATACCACATGGTTTGACCACACGGGCGTGTCCTATACACATGGGCGTGTGTGCCCTGCACCAAAGTGAAATTTTGTGAATTTCATGAAAAATTTTATGAGCTTCCGTTTATGTTCCGAATTGTTCAAATCACGTGTTTTGGGCCTCGAGGGTCCATAAAAGGGACATCATGGTTAATTTACAATTTATTTAATAATGGTTTGTACAATATTTGTATTTGATTAGAAATGACCAATAATGCTTTGGTAACCCTGTTCCGGCGACGGTTTAGGGTTAGAGTGTGTTACATTTGTTGGTATTAGAGCTATTCAGGTTTAGCCGATTCTCGAACTAAATCAAACTCGAAATTGAGTCTAGAGGTACATGCCATAATTGAGTCAATATTGAGTCGGGATTTTGATGTTGATATATTGTTTATTTCTATTTTATAGTTAAAGATGTCAGCTGAACGTATAGATGATGAAGATTAAGAAATGTATACCGGAGATGAAGAATATCGTGAAATAGATGAAATTGAGTCAGTTACCCTTAGTACAAATCCGGTAAGTCATCAACCCCCTAATGTGGGACGAGAAAATGTTAGAGAAATGGATAATTCACAAATATTAAGAGTTATTGCCAATGCCCTACAACGAGTAGCGGGGACTGTACCTGCTGCGTTATCTACTCATCCTAACAGACGAGCTCCAGTCAAGGAATTACGTAAGTATGGAGCTACTGAATTCATGGGTCTAAAGGGAGTTAATCCATCAACTGTCGAAAACTGGATGGAATCAACAAAGAGAGTTTTACAACAACTTGAATGTACTCCCCAGGAGAGTTTATCATGTGCTGTATCATTATTACTAGGAGAGGCATATGTATGGAGAGAATCAGTGGTTCGGCATTTACCAATAGAGTGGGTAACCTGGAATTTATTTCAGAAAGAATTTCAAAAGAAATATGTCAGAGAATTTATATTGAAGATAAAAGCAAGAGTTTTTAATGCTTAAACAAGGTGAGATGTCAGTGGTGGACTATGAATGAGAGTTTTCGTGAATTATTAGGTATGCATCTGAATTCGTACCGACTGAAGCTGAAAGTTGCAAACGATTTCTAAGGGGTTTGAGAGAGGAACTAAAGGTATAATTGGTATCTCTTAGAATAACTGAGTTTGTAGACTTGGTTGAAAGAGCCAAGATGGTTGAGCAAGTTTTGGGCCTCAATAAAAAGCCTGAAATTACCTGTTCGATTGGGAAACGATCTAGGGTTGTTAGTACGAATCTGCAACCAAAAAGATCAAGAGAATTTCGCAGTAGTTGGAGACCGAGTTCCAGATCAGATAAAGGTGATAAAGGGCAAGGAAAACAGATGACTATCTCTACTGGTAGTGTAAAAGGTCCATCAAGAGAAACTAAATATCCAAACTGTGAACATTGTGGGAAGAAACATTTAGGTAAGTGTTGGAAAGTGGCGGGAGGTTGCTTTCGTTGTGGGTTGACTGAGCATTTTGTTAAAGATTGCCTGAAAAATAAAGATGTTACCCCCGTCACATCATAACTATTAGAGGTCGAGGGTCGGGTAGAGATGGATCATTTTTCAAAGGAGGTAGTAGAAGAGGAAGTGATGTTGCCACCCAGCAGTCTAAAGCTAGAGTACTAGCCCGAGCTTATATGGTACAAACCAGAGAAGAGGGTAAAGCACATGGTGTGGTAACAGGTATATTTTTATTGCATTTAGAACCTGTTTATGCATTATTAGATCCGAGATCATCACACTCGTATGTTAATACAAAACTAGTTGAGTTGGGAAAATTAAAACCTGAAATACCTAGAGTATCGATAGCAGTGTCTAGTCCATTGGGGCAAACAATATTAATAGACCAAATATGTCGAAGATGCCCGTTAACAATACAAAATAGAATCTTCCCTGTTGATTTGTTGATGATGCCATTTGGAAACTTTGATATAATATTAAGAATGGATTGGTTATCTGAACATGAAGTGATTTTGGACTGTTATAAAAGGAAATTTACTATTCAAAGTGAGAATGGAGATAAGATTGAAGTAAAAGGAATTCAGACTAGTGGGTCAACTCGAATTATTTCAGCAATCTAGGCTAATAGACTACTTTGTCTGGGGTGTACAACTTATTTGGCTTATGTTATTAATTTTGATTCTGTTGAGAGTCAATGCAGTAAAATTCAAACTGTTTGTGAATTCCTTGATATTTTTCCAGAAGAATTATCGGGTTTGCCACCAGATAGAGAAGTTGAGTTCGTGATAGAAGTTTATCCGGGTACAGCTCCGATATTAATACCTCCGTATAGAATGTCACCTACGAAATTAAGGGAATTGAAAGTACAGTTGTAGGATTTGATCGATTGGGGATTTATCTGACCGAGTTTTTCACCGTAAGGAGCTCTAGTACTGTTTGTCAAAAAGAAAGATAGTTCGATACGACTCTGTATTGATTATCAACAGTTGAATAAGGTATCCATTAAGAACCGATATCCGTTACCTCGCATTGATGATTTATTTGATCAGTTAAAAGGAGCTTCAGTGTTTTCTGAGAAAGATTTAAGATCAGGCTATTATCAGTTGAAAGTGAAACAAAGTGATGTACCGAAGATAGCTTTCCACACAAGGTATGGTCATTATGAGTTCTTAGTAATGCCTTTTGGGTTGACTAATGCCCTAGCTGCTTTTATGGATCTTATGAATCAGATTTTTTAATCGTATTTGGATCAGTTTGTAGTGGTCATTATTGATGATATTTTGGTCTATTCCAAATCTGAAGTTGAACATGATCAATATCTTAGAATTATTCTACAAATATTGTGGGAAAAATAGTTATATAGGAAACTCAGTAAATGTGATTTTTGGTTATCTGAAGTTGTATTTTTGGGGCATGTTGTATCATCAAAAGGAATCAGGGTTAATCCGAAGAAAATTGAAGCAATTGTTTAGTGGAAAGGACCGAGAAATGTGTCAAAGGTTCGCAATTTTCTTGGATTAGTCGGGTATTACAAAAGATTTGTTAATGGATTTTCAAAGATAGCATTATCAATGACAAAGCTACTACAAAAGAATGTTCCTTTTGTTTGGAATGGTCAGTGCCAGGAAAGTTTTGAGAAGTTGAAGCAAATGTTGACCGAGGCACCGATTTTGACTTTACCAGAGTCAGGGAAAGATTTCATTATATACAGTGATGCATCTTTAAATGGATTGGGTTGTGTACTGATGCAAGACGGAAAGGCAATTGCTTATGCATCTTGTCAACTAAAACCGCATGAACTTAATTACCCGACGCATGATCTGGAATTAGTAGCTGTGAGTTTTGCACTGAAGATTTGGATGCACTACTTATATCGTGAGAAGTGCTACATTTATACAGATCATAAAAGTCTCAAATATCTTCTATCACAAAAAAAGTTAAAATTGAGGCAACGCCGATGGATTGAGCTTCTAAAGGATTACGACTGTGTTATTGATTATCATCCGGGCAAAGCTAATGTTGTAGCCAATGCACTAAGTAGAAAGGTAGTAATTGAATTACGAGCAATGTTTGCTCAGCTTAATATCAGTGATGATAGAGGTTTGTTAGCTGAATTGAGGGTTAAACTAGTAATGTTCATCAGATCAGGTCATCACAATTAAAATGACAAGTGGGTGAAGAAAAGAGAAATGGTTCAGAATGGTATGATAAAAAATTTCAGCATTGATGAATATGATTGCTTGAGATACCAAAATCGGGTTTGTATTCTAGTTGTTTCTGAATTAAAAGATTTGATATTCCGAGAAGCCCATGATAGTTCTTTTGCCTTACATCCCAGAGGAACAAAGATGTATCGGAATTTGAGAGAATTATATTGGTGGCTAGGAATGAAAAGAGATATAGTTGAATATGTAAGTAAATGTTTGACATGTCAACTAGTAAAGGCAGAGTATCAGGTACCTACAGGACTAGTTCAGCCTATTAACATTCCCGAGTATAAATGGGACTGCATAACAATGGATTTTGTAACAGGGTTACCGCTGCCAGCAAGTAAGAAAAATGTTGTTTGGGTGATAGTTGATCGACTTACAAAGTCATCTCATTTTATAACAGTCAGAATGGATTGGTCACTTCAAAAACTTGCTGAAGTTTATGTTCAGGAAATTGTGAGGTTACATGGTATTCTGGTATCGATAATTTCTAATCGAGATCCACGGTTTACATAGAGGTTCTGGAAATAGTTGCAAGATTGACTTGGTACTCGACCCAATTTCAGTACGGTATTTCATCTACAGACTGATGGACAATCTAAGAGGGTTATTCAAATATTAGAAGACATGCTTCGAGCTTGTATCATTGATTTTGAATCAGGTTGGGAACGTTATTTGCCTTTAACTAAATTTGTGTATAATAACAATTTCCAATCGAGTATTCAAATGGCTCCATATAAAGTATTATATGGTCGAAGATGTCAGGCACCTCTGTGTTGGATAGAATTGAATGAAAGAAAGATGATTGGCCCGGAGTTAATTCAAGAAACAGAGGAAATTGTTATGCTTTTAGTTTTCTCCATTAAAAAACCAATATTCATCTTTATTTTCTTGTGTTTGATGGTTATCAACATCTTAGTTGTTCCTTTCATGTTAGCTTTAATATGGTAATAGGTAACTAAACCCAAGGAGGTTGGTCAATGGAGATGTGGCTAAATTAAAATCTTTGGACAAAGGACTAAATCGTAACAAATTGGATTAATTTGAATAAAACTAAGAACTTAGGTAGTGACGCCCCTAAGAGAACATCAAGATAAAGTGAGACCGAGAGGTAATCTTGTTGTGTACCCATACGTAAGCCTCAAATTAACTGACGAGATTGAGAGATAAACCGGACCTAATTCGTCTAAGTTGGTAAAATTGAGATCAAGAGATAAAATAAAGACACTTGGTATTTTAAGAAATTTACATCTCGAGCCTGAAATTTGGTAAACCACATCAAAGTCAACCAAGCCCATTAGTTATTTTCTGGATAGTCCCTTAGTTTTACATTTCTTGCAATTTAGTCATTAGAATAGTTAATTTAGAAATTAGTGTTAAAATTCTTTGTTTATGCTTTATCGTTCGATAACAATTAGTGAGTAGCTAGCTAGACTCCTTTCTTGCATGTATTTTTTTAATATAAATCATTAAACCACCAACTCTTTTGGGTTTGATCCTTGGAAAACTCCGATGTTCCATTGTATCACCACAAATATTACAACTGACCTGTATGCTGGTACCAAAATCGAGCTTTAAAAATTGTTTCATAAATTCAATGTTTTAACGCGTATGCACGTAGCCAGTTAAGTTGTTGATGCCGTTGTCGGGGAGTTGGTGTAAGATTTGGTGGTTTTTGTTTAATTATTTCATTCTTGTTAGGGAGATAATTAGCAAAAATTAAGACTTTTGATACGATAAATCTTTTTGATGGTTTTCTTGGTTTTGTTTTGTTGATTGTTGACTGAGAGTCATGTTTAGCTGTAACTATAGATGGCTCGAAGGTTCGTTCATGTCGATGCGGATGGCACTTCAACACTTAGCTGGGATGATTACGGCCCTTTTGTGAATCAAGGATGCAACTCGAGCTATGATTGGTGTAACACCCCTTACCCGTATCAAATACCGGGATGGATTTTAAGGCATTACTAGACTTTCACACACATAAACATACAAAGTGGAGTCATAAAATTTTCATCCTATTTAAAACTTTTCAAACATATTCATAACGTCCCTATTACGGGCCTACGAAGCCCTAAACAAACATTGGAGGTGGTTAGTGACTAAACTGAGTACTATTGAAATTTTTACAACACTTAGAAAATTTTCATGTTTTGGAGCACCCGTGTGGGCAGGCCGTGTGATCACACACGCCCGTGTGGTTCGGGACACACCCGTGTCCTCAACCCACGTAACTCTCTATTTATGACGTCATCAACCATTTAGGGGCACACGACCGTGTGCTATGCCTTGTGGCGAATTTTATTTTCGCATTTAAGGTGCAAACTTCATACGGCCTGGGCACATGCCCATGTCCTAAGGCCGTGTCCTTCACACAGCTGAGACACACAGCCGTGTCTCTGCCCGTGTGGCCAATTCAAAGCTAAAATTCAAGATACAGGGGAAAATGGCTGGACTACACGCCCATGGTGCTGACCGTGTGTTACACACGGCCTAGACACATACCCGTGTGTTGATATTCGTGATATGAAGTAATAAAATTTATAACAAATGATCACACCAGAAACTAACTATTATCACGATTTAAGGCAAGCGCACCTATCGAACAGTAGTGTAGTTATGGCTAGACCGGGATATCATACCCAAGGGAACCAAAAGTACTAGTACTAACTTTCTTTCTATTATTTAACCTAGAAATAAAAAGGGATTTTTATTAAACTAAACTAATTATTAGACTAAGCTAAGAATGCACAAAAAGTGAATAGGGGAACACTCTTAGGGAAACTGATTGATTTGGACAATACTCAAGGGAGAATCCACCTAGACTTCACTTGTTATCAACTCTTGAACTAGACGATTTATTCACTTGACTTGATCCGTAGAAACCCCTGACTTATGTTAATATCTCTCTCGAGACTAAAAATAACTAACCCTAGGTTGATTAATTGAAATCTCTTTCTAATTAAAACCCCTAGTGTTGCATTAATTCGATCTATGGATTCCCTTATTAGGTTTGACCCTAATCTGATAGATTTTCGTCGTCCTATCTCTAGGATTGCAATCAACTCTGCTTAATTGTGTTGGATCTACTCCTATGCAGGGACTTTTGCTCCTCTACATAAGCACATTCGACTTAAATCAATATCCCAGAAATATCAATTTAAGAGTTAATAACACAATTAAGAACAAATCAAATATTTATCATATAATTCAAAAGGAAATAATAACAAGATCTATCTTAGGTTTCATTCCCCTCAAGAACTTGGGGGATTTAGTTCATAATTATAAAAGAAAACATCTCAGAAGAATAATGATAACAAAACATAAAGAACCCAAAAACCTCTGGAGGTAATTGAAGGGAGATCTTCAGTCTTGATGGAGAATTCAGCTTCTGAGATGGATCAGTCGGCTTCCCTTGGAGTAATTCCTTGCTTCTGCTCTCTGTGTTGGCGGGAGTTAAGTACCTTTTTGTGGGAGAAAAAGTACCCTTTTGAGGGAAAATAAGCACACCCTTGGAGTTGCCTCCTAGGGTCTTTATATAGAGCTTTGGAATCCTTTTCTTAGCACCTAAGTAGCCTTTTTCGAGTGAAATTGAACTTCTTCATGACAGGGACATGCCCATGTGCCATACCCGTGTGGATCAAATCCCAGGCCATGCTTGGGCCTGTTAAGGTGGCACGCCCGTGTGGTCCGGCCGTGTGATTCGGGGTTGGGCCGTGTTCGAGCCCAAGGTGGCACGACCGTGTGACACGGCCGTGTAGCAAACCTCCAGGCCGTGTTGTTTTCATACTTTGGCCTATTTTCTTCGTTTTTGGCCCGTTTCTTGTTCTTTTCACTTCCCTATCTCACCTGAGTACGAAACATGAAATAAAGGGATTAAGAGCACCAATTTCCACAAATTCAATGATAATTCATCCAGAAATTAGGCTAAGCATGAGGTAAAAACATGTATAATTTCTCGTTTATCATGTGTCTACCCGTGTGGACTATTTTGAGGCTATTGTTTCCAGCAATTGGCCACCCTCAATTGCTCACTCACATGTACACTTTCACATCTTTAACTTATCCCGTTGAACTCTTAGAAATTAATGGATACTCAAAAAATTTGCACATAAGTGTCACATATATGTAGCCAAAGCTACCACTTATCACATTTCACATCTACGCTCGATCTCGAGCTAGTCACGGGTCTATTCACACAAGCTGACAGTAGGGACATAACTACTCAGCGCTGCTCACACAAGCTGACAAGTATCCACAACATATGTAGGACTACCTAGCCACTGGTAGGCGTACAAAACCAGCACTCGGACATCACATAATCACATAATCGATCACATAGTTTCCTAGTGACATGTCACTTGTATCCTACTTTATTCTTAGGGTTCAACCAGGATTTTTCCGCACTTATTACTTATCAAACTTTATCAAATACATTCATTAGATCATTTACACAATTCATACAATATATAAGCATATAAACATAAATTAATGATGCATTATTTACTTACAAACTTACCCCGATACCAAAAATGGTGAAAAATGACCTAACCGTCGAATACTCGTTTTTTTCTCGTTCTAGTTCTGAACCTCATTTTCCATGATCTATAATATCACACTTACCTTATTTATTAGTCACATTATTCAATGTGACCCAAAAATATATTAAGGAAAAATTACATTTTTACCCTTAAAGTTTGACATATTTACATTTTTCGCCTAGGCTCGTAAAATGAAATTTATTCAATTTCATTAACATTAAAGCCTAGCTGAATCATTTTCATAACTATAGCAGCCCAAAATTTCAATTAAAACACATTTTTACTACATATTTTACAACTTTTACAAATTAGTCCTTTTAGGCATTTTCACCAAAAATCATTCAGTAAAAGTCGTTTCTCTAACAATAAACATGCATTTTCTACCATTAAACACAAAAATACACACATATTCCTTATGGGTCAAAAACCCTAGACTTTAACCATATCTCAAATTAGTGGTAGAAATAGATAGATCTTGTTACAAGGATTTCAAAAATGTAAAAATCATTAAAAACAAGGTTAGAACAGACTTACAATCGAGCTTGGAAGCTTGGCCAAACCCTAGCCATGTCTTCTCTTGCTATATTCGGCCATGGAGGAGATAGATGAACAAAATTTGGCCTTTATTTTGTTTATTAAGTCATTTAATTACTAAATGACCAAAATGCCCCTATCTTAATAATATTCTATTTCACCTATTTCATATCCATTTTTGTCCAACAATTTAATCAATGGTCCAATTACCATCTAAGGACCTCCAATTTTAAAACTCATCACAATTACATCCCTTATCATCTAGAACACAAGTTTTGTACTTTTTACAATTTAGTCCTTTTGACTAAATTGAGTGCTCAAACGTCAAACTTTTCAAACGATATTTTCGCGAAATCATTCCACGAAATTTTAGACCATAAAAATTTAATAAAAATAAATTTTCACTCGTTGAATTTGTGGTGCCGAAACCACTATTTCGACTAGGCCCAAAATCGAGCTATTACAAATTCCACCCTTTAAGGATTTTCGTCCCCGAAAATCTTACCAGAAGAAATTTCTTTCAACTCTCATGAATAACTTTTACTAATTTCCCAGAGTCACAAATCATATCAGCCTCGCATATCTTTCTATAATTGAGATATAGCCCTCGGATCTTAATCCGAAATAATGCGGACTGGCACTCTATAAGCTAACAACTTCAAAAACATATAACTCGGTCGATTTGTTAAATGGGAAACCTAATCAATAAAACATCTATTTCAAATAACTGCACATTTTGATTACTCCCAGACTGAACTAACGAGCTACTACTAAGCCTCGTTCAAAAATTTCCTATATAAGTTCTGAATTCATCTGCATACAATTTCTATCTCAGAACAATAATATCAGTCATCAGGTCAGACCTGAAATTCAGAATCAAAAATTGACTCATACTGAACTCGTTTAGCTTACCATTCATTAACACATTTCTGAGATTCTCAATCTTGCAATGAAAACATCGCTTTAGCTTTTAATCTAGCTAAAATTAGATTATCATCAATTAAGATCAATCGTGTAATCCTCTCACAAAGTAAACAAAGATTTTTCCATTCAGCATATGTAACTATATCTGCTTTCTCAGAGATTAATCAAAAACTACTCACGATCTTTCAATAGCTTAAGTCTTTAACACTATCTTAACTTCAGATTTTTCTATGACATTCAATACTTTAATTCCTGAAATTAGGGAACATGTGTCACCTTTCGTCTAAGTAAGTGATATCACCAAATTTTCAATACGGACATAAAAGTGACCATCTCTAAATCGCTAGTCGAACAGTCCTTTTTAATATGACATTAACTGTATGAAAACAGGAACCATCACTCTACATTTTAGTAATAAAACACATTTCAATCCGTTCAATAGTGCATCACTGAAAAATCATAAATTCATTACTCAATTCAAACCGTACTCAGAACCAGAGTTTCGGTTAATAATATCTTCAACTGTTTTCAACTTGCTAACATGCAGAGACCATCTAAATTTTTATAAATGTGATAACCTTATCATTCAGAATAGCTTTAACTCATAATAACATCATTGGATTAGAACAAATCTAATAGGTATATGTCGGTATCATACTCTCTAGAATATCAATCCTTCATTCAGACTGTCCATGATATACTCGTGAATGCACAAAATTTATTACCATAACTGAGGATTCTTTAACTACATATAACTCAAATCACATTTCAACTGACCAGCTCACTCTGATAAAAACAACGTCGGTTTCGACTATCAAATAATAACATAACAAAATGCTCATTTCTTCATGATATTAAAACAACTTAAACACACAATCTTTCAAAATCCTCTTATCATGCTAATCAAAGACCCTTTACAACCGCATTAGCTCAAAGCAGCAAGGATATCCCAATCAAATGCATTGACTTTAATTAACTTACCTGAGAAAAGAAATCCATCATACAAATTAGAGCTTGAGTTTCCACTATCTATACCTTTGCCGATGTCTATAACAGCTCGTTTCTGAGTCAGATCAGAATAGTGGTTTCGGGACCACTTAACCGAGTCAAAATATTTACTTTATTATTTTAATGAGTTTTATAGCATGATAGAATGATTGTATAAAATTTTTGTAAAGAAACTTTACCGATTGGATGGTTAATTCGGTAATAAGGACTAAATTGCGTAAAGCGTGAAATTTGAATTCTATTAGCAAAAAGGGTTTGTTAGCTATGGAATCTCAAATGAAAGGTCCTTAAATGGGAAATACCCCATTAATAGCTTATATGGATGGTTAAGTGCATGAATTAGTGGATTTTTAATGTTTTACTAAAGGGTATTATTGTAATTTGGTTGATATGTTATAATTAAAATAAAACAAACAAAATCATAATTTTGTTTCATCTTTCTTCACCGATTTTGAGCAAAGAAAGTCATCCATTTTTAGGGTTCTATTCAACCAAGGCATTTTTCTTAATTAAGGTACGGTTCTTGCTCGGTTTTTAATGATTTTTATGTTTTTGAGCTCGTTGTAGCTTAATCTAGCTAACCCATCCTTTCATTTTTGAAACTGTTATTGATTTTGAAATATTTGATTGTTGAATACTTGTGTATTTTGAAGTCTTTTGATAGATTATTGATGGTTGTTGTTAGATATACAAGTTTTATAAAGTGATTTTTGACAAAAATGAGAATTAAGGATTAAATTGTGAAATATGGAAATATTGTGGTTGAAAATGTGAAATAAATAGAAATATGGGCTGCTAGCATTGCCATAAAGATTCGGCTATGCATGGGTCAAGGTTTAATTGTGCAAAATTTCCATTTTATGTGTTAAGGACTAAATTGCAAAGTAGTCAAAGGTATAGGGGCAAATGTGTAATTTGCCAATTATATGAATTATGGACTAAATTGAATTGAATAGTTATTGAAAGTACTAAATTTGATAATACTTAGATCAAGATAAACAATTACCGGAACTAGATTGAGGGAAACGAAAGGTAGACGTGTAGACGACGGTTTATCTGAACAACACGAGGTAAGTTCATATAATTAGAATTGAATTTTAATTATATGTAATTGATATTGATAAAAAAAGGATACTATTGTATTAAATGCCTAATTGATGAGAATTATTGAATACCGAGTCCCGTTTGAATCGTAGGAATTCGTAGGATACGAGTGACATGTCACTAGGGTTACCATTTTAGTTGAGCTCTTGCATTTGTTGCGGACTCACCACAGCTCATATGAGCTTGCCAATTCAACTCTTATGAGCTTACCATTCAGCTCATCGGAACTTACCGTTTCAGCTCTTCGGAGCTTACTGTTCAGCTCGAAAGAGCTTACCATTTACCAGCTCAGGAAGAGCTTACCGATCATGGCTCGAAAGAGCGAAATGATGATGAATTAACGGATTACTGATATATACACTTAGTGTGTATCACCCGAGTATCCCCCGATATTTTGTTAGGTTCAACAGGCATATTACTATTACAGATTACATGATGAGGTATGAAAATGTGATATGAGTCATATGAAATGTATATGTAAATGAGATGGATATGAGTTATATGGATTATATAGATGAAATGATAGATGATTTATATGAATTATATAAGCAAAATGTGACATGATTCATATAAATTGTATAGATGAAATGATGATGAATTGGATGCCAAATGAACATGTCATGCTTGGTTTCATCCTTGTGAATGAATGATTATATTGTAACTATGTGACTAACTTGTGAATGGATGTTTGTGAATAGGCATTATGGCAAATGATTTGGATTTAAATTGTTTAATTGTTTGATGTCATATTGGTAAGTTTAATTCTATATTATACGGGCTTACTAAGCTATAATGCTTACTCCGTTTATTTTCTATGTTTTATAGATTACAAAAGCTTGTTCGATTCGGATAAAGTCAGAGATTTGCATCACACTATCCAGTCGACTCTTCGGTACTTTTAGAACTTAAGAAATATGCGCAAATATGGCATGTATAGGCTAGTTAATAGGTTGAAATGTATGGCTACTTATGCTATTGGTTTTGGTACAAATTTTGATAATAACTAAGCCATGTGATATGACTTAGGTTGGCTAATGGTTGGTTTGGTATATATATGCATCTTATGATATTTATATTGTGGCAAATTTGATGAATGATATTTTGGCTTTGGTGATGTTGGTTTGAATGATGTTGTATGTTCAAATGGAGGAATTATAGATTTATTATATAGATGCAATAAGGTATTTGGAATATGTCATTTTGGTATGTGTCTGGTTGCATAAAAATGTTGAATTGAGAAATGAATTGGTTAGTTATGAAATGGTACAAAATGTACAATGTTTTGGCTGAATTGGTTGCATATTTTGAATGTGGTTTTGGTACCAATTTTATGCTTGTAGGTACATGGAAGTTGGGTGTGAAAAGTGGCTTAAACCAAACCTATTTTCGTGCCACACGGTCTGAGCACATGGGTGTGTGTCTCAACCGTGTAACCCCTGCACCTTAGATAATTAAGTAAGTACGGCATAAACATAAGAGCATGCCTATTGGCCGTGTATTGTGGCACACTAGCTGGCACACGGGGTGTGTAGTCGGCCGTGTGGCCAAGTCAGAGAGTTACACGGGCTAGACACACAAGGGTATGACAAGCCGTGTGACCAAGTCAGTATAACCCTTAATTTTCACATGGCCAGGCACACGGGCGTGTCTGGTGGCCGTATGGAGAAGTCAGTATGTATGCCCTATTTCACATGGCCTGGATACATGGGCATGTCTGATGGCCGTGTGCTGGGCACACAGCCGTGTGACCCTTACTCGAAAAATTTTCTAAGTTTTCCCAACTTTTTCACATGTTACCGTTTTAGTCCCAAATGCATGTGGTTAGCTTTGTGTGTTCGAATTAAGCATGTTGTAGGTATTGAATAAATGATACCTACTAAAATGCTATGAGGCTTGATGTTTAAATGTTTTGAATTGTGTTAAAGGTCTGGTAATGCCCCTTTACCTATTCTGGCGACGGTTACGGTATAGGGGTGTTACAATGTCAATTCCTTTCACGAAAATTAGAGAAATCCTAATACCAAAATCACCACGTTCCTATGATCGAATCGGAAATGCACCCATAATACATAGTTATCACAAGTCAAAGAACACACTTTAAAGATGAACCATGATTGATAATTTATGAAATAAAGATGATAAGAAAGCCGAGATAAAGAAATCCAAGATACGATACCACACCGGAAGTCCGAGAACATAACTCACAAGAAAATAATAAATATCTTAATAATTCCTCAGAGAAAGTCAGAAGAAAAACACTGCTTACTGGCTCTAGACTTCCATCATAACAGAGATAATATATTTCCCGTATATATAAAAACAAAACCATAATAAGTAGAAACATAAGAATAGTCTCACATAATTTCTACCATCGACTTCATTCCAACATATTAGAATAGAATTCCGAAAAGATAAAAAAATTTTGATCATGAACCAACCAAACCAACAGAACTTTCATCTAACATTATAGTTAGCTAGCATTCTCACAATATAAGAACTCCATCAGAAACTGAACAATCACACACATATCTCTGAGGATAAAAGAACATATAGGATACCCAGAAAAGATCATTATATTCATTTCAACTGTAACTGTCACACACAGACATCTTTACTACTCAATTGCCATTTCTCTGACTAATTTTGTCATCAATAGCCTCGTATTATCTCATTCAATAACAAAAACCAATTTGGGAAAATTTCAGCATACATATACTTTAGACATCATATCTGAATAAGTCGATTAGCCGAGATTAACTTTTTCTTTAACTGTGACATTGCTTAATCTGAATAATCTTTAAAACAATCTGATATCTCTTCCAGAACTATATTCACTTGCCAAACTATTCTTGTAACGTCCCCACGCCCGAGACCGTCGCCGGAGTCGAGTTTGAGGTGTTACCAAACTTAATTTATCATTAAACCAACTTTACATCATTTATTTTAATTTTCGGAATATGCAGAATCTCTGCGTTATGGTCGCTTAAAAAAATCATATCTCAAGTTACGAAACTCAAAATCAAGATCTGTAAATTTTCCCTGAATCTAGACTCATATATCTATTCACTAATTTTTTTCTAGAATTTTTGGTTGGGTCGATTTGTACAGTTTATTAGTTAAAATTACTCCTGTTTCAGGACTTGACTGCACTGACCTCTGTTTACTACGAACCACTTTTCTCTCCATAAAATATTCATATGATTATGCCGTTTCCTTATCTTGAAACTAGACTAACTCAGGATTCTGTACATATAAAGTACACCTCTTAACTATTTTTTTACAATTTATAGTGAATTTTTAAAGTTAAAACAGGGGATCCAGAAATCGTTCTGGCCCTGTCTCACCAAAACTCAAATATCTTATAAAATATAATCCCTTCACCTATTTCGTTTCTTCCACTTGAAAGTAGACATAATAAGCTTCAATTTCATAACTAATTCATCACCAAATTCAATTTCTATGATTTTTAGTAAATTTTCAAACTCACATCAGTGTTGCTGTAATGTTCTATTTTATGGTTAATTTCATTTTCATAAAAGCTTTCATGTACTAGATAACCTATTATCCTTCCATGACATCAAACATAATCTATATTAGCCATTTCAATGACTCATCATTATCAAGCATTTCCTCAACCAAAACACCACCACATCACAAGATTATTTACACAAAATGGGTATATTGCTATACATGCCATACTGAGTTTTACAAGCCATTTACCAAAAAGTCCTTCGGATAGTGTGATCGAGCCTTCGACCTATCCCGATTCTCAAGCTGGCTTGTCCAAAACTACAATGAATGAAAAGGAGGGAGTAAGCATAAATGCTTAGTAAGTTCACATGCAAATAACAAGTAACATAACAAAGTAATTATGCCAAACAACATCAGCATAGCATCACCAAAACATATGTCACAATTCTAATCATCATACTTCATCTTACCACATTTTTGTTGTTGTGTCGAGTTTCAACCCGAGGGTTAAGTACATACTTGTCCAATATGGCCATTTCTCAACATTACCAAATTGTTACTTACATCTTGAGTGCCTTTCCATTTCACTTGAATTTTACCCGTTGAACACATTGGAATACAACTCGGATACACGGATCATTTCCACATAAGTGCTATATATGTAATTAATCAATTATGTAACCCGCCCATAAGCGAACTCGGACTCAACTCAACGAGCTCAGGCGTTCGCATCCATAAGTGAACTCGGAATCAACTCAACGAGCTCGGATGCCTAGTTACATTTTACGAACTCGGACTCAACTCAACGAGTTCGGATATTCGCATCCATAAGTGAACTCGGACTCAACTCAACGAGTTCGGATGCTCAACCATCCTAGTGACATGTCACTTGTATCCTAATCCATTCCCAAGGTTCAAACGGGATTTTCCTCAATCACACATCCTTACCGTCTTCCACAGAATACCGAAACCAATACTCGGTAGCCATTTATATTTAACAAGTAGCACATATAATTTGCATATTGTTCAAAAATAACCACAGAGCATATATTTCATGATAAAAATCAGCATATCATATAAATAACATCAATCAACTTAAGAATAACAATTATGTTACATTACTTACACATGAACTTACCTTAGTACCAAAATACAAAGATTTTGCAATTTAGTCCGCAATCTTTTCTTTTCCTCGATTGAGGTCGATTTCACGTCTTTCTTGATCTAAAATAACACATTTAGCTTGTTTAATACTCACATTTTCAAATTAGTCCTTAATTCAAATTTTGGCAAAATTACAATTTTGCCCTTAAACTTTTGCATATTTACACTTTTGCCTCAAAGCTCGGAAATTAAATTTCATTTCAAATTCTTATGTTTTAGGACATGCTGATCATTTATTTGCTATTACCAAGCTCAAATTCCCACTATAACACATACTTATGCATAATATGTACTTTTACCGATTAAGCCGTTTTGTTCGTTTTTACTTTAAACCGAGTAGCACAAGTTGTCTAACACAATTTAAAACCTCATATTCTATCATAAAACATCAAAATACACAAATTTCACCTATGGGTATTTTTCCAAATATGAACTTTAGCTCAAAATATTGCTATCATAAGCTATACCGAGCTACCGGGATTTCAAAAACGTAAAAATCATTAAAAACGGGGCTTGGAATCACTTACTATGAAGCTTGAAAGTTGAAGAAACCTTAGCTATGGAGAGAGGGAGAATTCGGCAGCAACCAAGGAAAATGATAACTAATTTTGTGTTATTTTTCCCTTTTTATTTCATTAAATATCCAAATGACCAAAATACCCCTCCTTACTAAACTTTCAAAAATTCCTTCCATGTCCTAATTTTGTCCATGAACTTAAAATTGGTCTAATTCCATTTAAGACCTCCTAATTAATATTTCAAAGCAATTTCATACTAAAAACTTCTAGAATGCAAGTTTTGCAACTTATTCGATTTAATCCCTAACTTCAAATTAAGCACTTTACGCTTGGAATTTCTTCACAAAATTTTCACACCATCATAAAATCATATCATAAACATCAAAATAATTATAAAATAATTATTTCTACCTCAGATTTGTGGTCACGAAACCACTATTCCGATTACGCCCTAATTCGGGATATTACAATTCTCGACTCTAACTACATTCTAGTTATTCCGCTATCGAACTCTTTAGTCTCGTACTTGTGAGTTCATTCAACATAAATCTCATGAAATCTTATTACAAAATGCTACATTGGTAAGGAGTTGAGGTTGTAAAGCCTCTAATTTGACTCTCATAAATACGCACATATGACTTAGCATTTATCATCCACATAATATTGCCACAATCACGTAATTCACTTCAAGCAAATTAACATACATATTCATGTTACACGAACTTTCCAATTATTTTATTCAAACAAGTGCACATAAACACATATTCCATCAATTTGAGTAAGATTACTTATCACGTTCACTTAATCAAATATGTTAGGCACATAACATCGTATAGATATCGAACAAACATGGGTGAGCTTTTCACGATATAAACTTTCATTTCATTTCACCTTTCCATATTGGAATTTGGTATAAGCATTGCTAAACTCTCATAGCCATGTCTTACTCGATCGTAACCTTATCATAAGAGTATTATCAAACATCACATGCTAACTCATCGTTATTCTTCCATCCAATTGTCATATGAACTTTGTACGTACATGTATTACTTACTTTGTGTGTAAAATCATTCTCATTTAAATTAGGCATGTTGAACCATTCAGAATCATTAAGTGTACTCGGGAGTCATACATAGGTAATACAATGCCATATCCCAGATATAGTCTTACATGTAATCCAATTTCGATGCCGATAGCCCAGCTATGATCTTACACGAAAACTCATATTGATGCCATGTCCCAGACATGGTCTTACACATACTACCATACTGATGCCATATCCCAGATATGGTCTTCCACGGAATCTCAAATCACATGCCGGTGCCATATCCCAAATATGGTCTTACATGGAATCACATATCAATAACCTCAATGCTATGACCTTTGTATCCTATAATGTTCCTAGGGTTCGTACTGAACTTCCACACTTATCGAATTATCGTCTATCTTATTCTTGCAATTAAACTCATCCACACAGTCAATTACACAACTTTAAGTAATAATTAAACATTTAACATAATATAACGATGTATTATTTACACATAAACTTACAATTGATTTTCATATCACAACTATAATCATAGTTTCATAACAATCATTTAAAACAAAACATCGTATCATTTTTAATTTAACATTCTATCTATTTCATAAAATTACTATAATCCATCAAAACTCAACGTTCAACCGGAACGATGACATTTCACCCATATTTCCAACTTATGATTATTTCGTTTTGTACTTAATCACATACATATCGTCGCAAATCATAGAGACCAGCTCAAGCAAATCAATATATTTACTAAGTTACACGAACTTACTTAACCCTTTCAATATTATCAAAGGTAGCTCGATTGGAAAGCATCTCTGCTTTAACAAAACAAATTTCATCGAAGTTGGGAGATATCACACTATCACAGGTTATTTATGGCATGTATAGCTAGACTCTGACATATGCTATGTTAGTCTGAGAATCGACTAAACCATAGCTCTGATATAAATAAATGTAACACCCCTTACCCTTATCCACGCCGGAACAAGGTATAAGGCATTACTAGACTTAAACACAAATACACGTACAATTTCAAGCCATAAATTTCCATCCAAATTTGAAACTTTTCACAATCTTTCATAACGTCCCTATTACGGGCCTACGAATCCCTAAACATACATTAGAGGTGGTTAGGGACTAAACCGAGAACTTTCAAAACTTTTATAACACTAAGAAAAATTTCATGTTTTGAAGAGTCACACACCCGTGTGGGCAGGTCATGTGATCACACACACCCGTGTGGTTCGGGACACACTCGTGTCCTCAACCCGTGTAACGCTTTGTTTATGACATCATCAACCATTTAGGGGCATACGGCCAAGTCACATACCCGTGTGCAAGGCTATGTGGCGAATTTAATTTTTGCATTTAAGGTGCAGACTTCATATGGCCTGGGCACATGCCCATGTCCTAAGGTTGTATCCTTCACACAACTGAGACACACGACCGTGTCTCTACCCGTGTGGCCAATTCGAAGCTAAAGTTCAAGATACAGGAGACACACAGTCCGACTACACGGCCATGGGGCTAACTATGTGTTACACAAGGCCTAGACACATGCCTGTGTGTCGACCCGTGTGGACCATTTTGAGGCTATTTTTCTCAGCCATTGGCCACCCTTAATTGCTCACTCACATATACACTTTTAATGACACTTAACAGGGCATGATTAAACACTACATACACAAACAAGACATGATCATGATCATTTCATCTTTACTTATACATGCATAAGACTTTATGCTTTATCAAGACCAATAACACCACATCACATATAATTAAACTTCATCCACTTGCTTGTATGCATTTTCATATCAACATATATCCACACAAAATATCATCTTTCATCAAACTCAAGTTTAGTAAATCACATGCAGCATACCATCAATCGACCATCGATAATCATAGGCCATAGCACAATGGCATTGGCACACGCATACATATAGGAATAAGTTTACAACCCAATAATCAATATGAGCCACATTTCATGGCCTTACACAAAATGAATTAATTTTCATTATAAGCCAACACATTTGGCCAAACCAATATGACATAACAAAAAGACCAAGTTCCTATACATGCCATAAACTTAAGAGGTTTGTATTCACTTTTACCCCACAATGATAGCTTGATAGTGTGATAACATCTTCAGCGATCTCCAACTCGAGCTAGCATACAACTCTATAAGATATGGGAAAGGAAGGGGAGTAAGCTACATAGCTTAGTAAGTTTATATACAAATAATAAGCATCTTAAAACACAACTTAATCATGCAATTGTAACATAAATGTCATTTAAAATCTCATAGTTTTGACTTGCTTAAACACAACCTTACTAAGCATTCATCACCTATCAAGTTTGTTACTTATGAAATAAATCGCTATAAGGCTCACAATTATTACTTATTCGGTCACATTATCTGCTCTATCAATTTGCAAGCATAATTTAACAAATCTTGTCATTTATCTAGCAATCAAAAGCTCTCCATTATAACAAAATACAACAATTTGCCAATCATTCCCAACCTCATATTCGATAAACCATAATTTGTGCGAATAAAACATGCTACATCATAATTCAGTTTGACCCTGAAGCCAATTACACAATCGCCAATCGAATTTAACATGTATTTCATACATCACAAGCATAGATCGATAAACACAAGTCTTATATCATTTTCATCATTTTACACACTTCAATAATTCATTTAATATAATATAATAAAAACTTGCATAAATGTTATTATCCTTACAATCATAACTTACTCAATCTCTATCTTATCAAGGTTGAACACATATCGAGCTCATTTCTTATGAGGTTTACGTACAAACCTGTACCAATTCGCAACAAAGCCACATACACTTTCACATCTTTAACTTATCCCATTGAACTCTCGGAATATTAACAGGTACTCAGAAAATTTGCACATAAGTGCCACATATATGTAGCCAAAGCTACCACTTATCACATTTCACATCTACGCTCGATCTCAAGCTAGTCACGAGTCTGCTCACACAAGCTGACAGGTATCCGCAACATATGCAGAACTACCTAGCCACTGGTAGGCGTACAAAACCAGCACCCAGACATCACATAATCACATAATCAATCACATAGGTTCCTAGTAACATGTCACTTGTATCCTATTCTATTCCTAAGGTTCAACTGGGATTTTTCTTCACTTATCACTTATCGAACTTTATCAAATACACTCGTTAGATCATTTACACAATTCATACAATATATAAGCATATAAACATAAATTAATGATGCATTATTTACATACAAACTTACCTCAATACCAAAAATGGTAAAAAATGACCTAACCGTCAAATACTAGTTTTTCCCTCGTTCTAGTTCCAAACCTCATTTTCTATGATCTATAATATCACATTTAGCTTATTTATTAGTCACATTATTCAATGTGACCGAAAAATCATATTATGGTAAAATTATGTTTTTACCCCTAAAGTTTGACATATTTACATTTTTGCCTCTAGGCTCGTAAAATGAAATTTATTCAATTTCTTTAACATATAAGCCTAGTCGAGCCATTTTCATAACTATAACAACCCACAATTTCCATTAAAACACATTTTTACTACATATTTTACAACTTTTACAATTTAGTCATTTTAGGCATTTTCATTGAAAATCACTTAGTAAAAGTAATTTCTCTAATCATAAACATGCATTTTCTACCATTAAACACAAAAATACACACATATTCCTCATGGGTCAAAACCTTAAAATTTAACCATATCTCAAATCAGTGGTACAAATAAATAGATCTTGTTATGAGGATTTAAAAAATGTAAAAATCATTAAAAACGAGGTTAGAACATACTTACAATCGAGCTTAGAAGCTTGGCCAAACCCTAGCATGTCTTCTCTTGCTATATTCGGCCATGGAGGAGAAAGATGAACAAAATTTGGCCTTTATTTTGTTTATTAAGTCATTTAATTACAAAATAACCAAAATGCCCTTAACTTAAAAATATTCTATTTCACCTATTTCATATCCATTTTTGTCCAAAAATTTAATAAATGGTCCAATTATCATCTAAGGACCTCCAATTTAAAAACTCATCACAATTACAACCCTTATCATCTAGAACACAAGTTTTGCACTTTTTACGATTTAGTCTTTTTGACTAAATTGAGTACTCAAACGTCAAAATTTTCGAACGATACTTTCGCGAAATCATTTCGTAAAATTGTAAACCATAAAAATTTAATAAAAAATAAATTTTTCCTCTCGAATTTGTGGTCCTGAAACCACTGTTCTGACTAGGCCTAAAATTGAGCTGTTACACGTATCCGTATTTAGAACAGGGTTATGAAGCATTATCGGATTTTACAAAACAAATTTAATTAATTTATGTTAGTTACTATTCATATTCAAAACTAGTCATGTCGTCCCTTGCTTAGACCCTCGAAACCCAATTGAAGCATTAGAAATAAGTCGGGACTAAATCGAGAACTCAAGAAATTTTTCATGAAATTTCTAAAATTTCTTCTTAGATGTAGGGCTCACACGTCCATGTGGTAAGGGACACGCCCATGTGGTCAGGCCGAGTGGCTCACACGACCTAGTGACATGGCCATGGCTCAGGCCATGTGGCTTTACACGCCCGTGTCCCCAACCTGTGTAACTCTCTGACTTGTAAAACATGTAGTATTAGAAGACACACGGCCAAGTCACACGCCCGTTTGCTAAGCCCTGTGGTTAATTCAATTTTTGAAAATTAGGTACAGGTTTCACAAAGCCATATCATACACCCGTGTTCTAGGCTGTGTACCTCACATGGCTAAGGCACACCCCTATGTCTCTGCCCGTGTCTAAGCATTCTGTTTCTTAAATTTAAGATGTAGGGGACACACGGCCAAACCACATGTCCATATGCCAGGCCGTGTGTCACACACAGTTTAAACACACGCCTGTGTGTCTACCCGTGTGGACAAAATAAAGTCATTTCCTAGCTTTATTTTCTCAACCAAATTTGTCATCAACCTACACCAAAACTTAGAAATATGTATCAACCAATTCAAGCATCAAAACCTAGCCAATCTTACCATCTAACATGATATATCCACACATGTACATGTACTCATGTTTATAATCTTATCTTTTTGTAAAGATTCATATTTTACCCTAATTCAATCAAATTATACCATGTGCTTATATATATTAAACAAGATATACCTTATAGCAATATACCAAAATCTATTATCATTAGCCATTTCAATAGCTATATTACAACCATTTACATACCAATAGTGGCAAAGTTAGTCTATACATGCCATTATACCAAAATAAGTTTTCTAGTTATACTAAAATAAATAGGTGGATAATGTGATGATACTCCGACCGGTCTCCAACCTTAGCGAGCTTCTAAGAACTATAAAACAAGAATAAGAGAATCTAGTAAGCATTTAATGCTTAGTAAGTTTGTATAATAGGAATTAAACTTACCAATCATGTTTGTTAATATTAGGCATAAAAATAACATGCTTTCCTCAAATTTAACAATTTCCTAAACACATACACTTAATCAAACAAGTTAGTCATGTAATTCATATGTATATCAATTATACATAGATGAGCTCATCATGCCAAAACTTTCAAGTATTTCATATAAATTCGTTTCATCTTTCTTTTGATCTTACTATTTCTCATGTCAGGGGAACTATCTGTTGAATTTATGAAATATCAATGGATACTAAGGTAGTACACTCAAAGTATACAATTCAAAAATTCGCAAATTCATGTCCAGGGGTACCCTTTTGGGCACATATTCAGAGTATACACTTTCGAGCCACTTATCAGGATGCTCTTATGAGCCATGTATCAGAATTGCTCATCCGGGCTAAATCTAAAGAGTGCTCATTAAAGCCACAACTCAGGAAGTTCACAAAGAACTTTTAATCAGAAAGCTCACAAAGAGCTTATCAGGATTGCTCTCAAAGAGCCATGTAACAGGAGCACCGGATAGCCATATCTCAAAGAGTTCAAACAAGCTATATCAAGACGCCCACGAAGAGCTGCGTTTGTGTTCACAACGTATGTTGAAACACAACCTATCGAATCACATGTCAGGATGCTCACAAAGAGCTACAGTAGTGTGCAACACATGCAAGTTCACTACCAACACATGCAAGTTCACTACCAATCAGGTTGCTCGCAGGAACTATTAACAAGATGCTCGAGAGGTTATATTAGTGATTACTCGTCCGAGCTAAATCTCGTCCATAACATATGCAGGACCACATTTAATACAGGAAATCACATATATCCATCGAATTTCTATATTCAAACGGAACTTACCCTTTTTTCTAACGTTTCCGAGCATATGATCATTTCTTACGCTTATAACATTCATATAATTCACATAAATTTATACCACATTCAATCCATAGACAACATCAATGCTAACATATTTACATGTTCAATTAGAACGTACCTCGACACTCGCTCATGTGTAAGTCTACTAATCCGAAACTTTTTCTTTTCATCTGTCTAGCTTCGAATTTGAGTTATCCGGATCTATATAAATAAATTTAACATCAATTTAACACATCTCATATTGAATTGAGTTCAATTTACATTCTATGCAAAATTACCATTTTGCCCCTAAACTTTTCACAAATTATAATTTCGTCCCTAAACTTGGAAAATGAAATTCTTGCAATTTAATCCTTATTCCAATCCTAGCCGAATTCTATATATCATAATAACAGCCCATGAATTTCACAAAAATTAAAATTTTTCCATGGGTTTTACAACTTTTCAATTTAGTCCCTAAATCATGTTTTCACCAAAACTCTCTTTGTAAAAGTTGTTTATCTACTTACAACCTTTTATTTTCTACCATAAATTTTAAATTTTCAACATATTCATCCATGGCACAACTTCTATATTTTGATATCTTTTCAAATTAGCCCCCAAAATAGAAAGATTAAACTATCCCTATCTCAAAAATATAAAAATTACTAAAAACGAGATTGAATACTTACCCAATTGAGCCAAGAAAGCTTGCTTTCTCTTTCCTAGGGTTTCCATGTATATTTTTGGGAAGATGATAATATCTATTTAATTAAATTATCATCTTTTAATTTTTATTACTTTCCAATTTAGTCCTTTTTGTTTCTTAATTTCCATGGATGATTCACCATAAATATCTACAACCTTTTTCTTAATGGTCTAATTACCATATAAGGACTTCAAGTTTTGAATTCTATAGCTATTTAATACTTATAGCTTCTAGAATTCAAATTTTGCATTTTTATGCAATTTGGTCATTTCCATAATTAATCACTTAATCGGTAAAATTTTCTTATCAGTATTTTTATATGACATATCTATCCTACTACAGACCGTGCAACAATATTAAAATAATTCTTCTTTCTAAATCAGATTTTTGGTTTCGAAACCACTGTTCCGATTTCACTAAAATGAGCTATTACAATTTGTATACCTACTCGTATCTGGTGGCTAGCGACAACCAAGATTTGGAGGTGCTTAATGATTTTAATTACTGTATATCTAAATATAGCTATCTGTTAGGCAATTTTACAATTTTCAATTTTCAAATTTTATAAGTTATTTTATTTTTAATTATAAAATTATTTTTATTATTTTATTTTATATATTTTAAATATTTTATTATATTTTTATTTTAATTTAATTACAATTAAATAAGATTGTTTCAAACAAATAATCAATTTCTTTAAGTTTGTCGCTACATATTTTTTAATAATATAATAAAATTTTGGTGTAAAATAAAATTTAATAACCATAATATCATATAAAATTTTGCAAATCAAATATTATGATTATTAAAATTGACTTTACAAAATGAGATTTAATTTTTGTGGAACATAAGTTGTTACAAAATAATATTTTGCAACTATGTAAATATTTTTTATTATTATTGTAGGGTAAATTATTTGACAACCATTTTTTTTAGTTGTTAAAATAAATATTTGCAATGACATTTAGTTTATGCAATACACAATCAACAAGATATCATTACAAAATAATAATTAAAAATCAATAATATTGTTGTTAGGTAAATAATATATTTTATGTTTGTCAAAATAAAATTTTGATAATAATATTTAATGTAAAATAAAACTAATTAAAATATCATCATGAAATAATATTTGGTAACTATTATAATATTGTAAGGTAACAAAATTAGCATCTAAATTTACACACTTTTTGCAACAAATATATAATAATAACTTAATAAACTATGTTCAGATTTCAATATTCTTGATCAATCTATTTCCCGTCCTCAATGTAAAATTTAATGTGGTTATTATGGTAATGAAAAAATAATAATGAATTTTTGGACTTCAATTTTATATAAAAGAAAATTAGTCCTTCATCTAAATTTGTTGAATCAATCCAAAATAAAAAGAAAAATTAATATTTGTTAACTTTGTTGACATAAAATACATATGAATTGCCACGTATCTTCCATATTAACAATTAATTAAATTTTTAAATATTAAATGTATATATCTTTATAATTTTGGTAATTTTTAATTTTTAAAAATAAACTTTTTAAATTAAAAAATTAAATAATTATTCACGAGATAATTTGATAAAATTAACAAGTAAGTAATTGAGATGATGAAGTTTAGTTTGAGGGGAATCTAGTTTCGGTGAATCATTTGAAATAGATTCAAAATCCATAAACTTATATCACATCCATTTACCTAAGTTAAATCATTTTTTCATTTCGGACCAAATTCAACTCTAATTACACCACTTTCCATTTCTTTTTTTAACAACTTTTAGGTCATTGAATTTTCTTTACTTTCTTTTAGTTTTATAGTTACAAGTTATTCATAATTAAAATATTTCCGTTACTTCTTTTAGGGTCACATCTGTCAAGTTCTTTTAAACCATTATAAAAAAAATTGGTTAAATTTCAATTTTTATCTTACACTTTGAATTTAATTTTCATATTTTAATTTCATCATTTATTTTTACAATAATATTAGTTAATTCAAATAGTTATAATAGGTATTGTTAACATTTTAACCAAAATAATTAAGGACATAAATATTTAAATTAATTAATGATATTATAAAAATAGAAAAATTAAATCATGTAAATTTAAAGTAAAAGATACTAAATCTTGAATTTATACGTAATATAAATTATAACTATATACCTTGACACAATTATTTGACTTAATAAAAAATTTTGATACTTTTTCTAAAAATACTTTTAATTAGCAAGTAAATAAAATTATTTTAATAAACATTTAATATACAATTATAGTAAATTAAAATTATAATGAATTAATGGTCCAAACATGCTCGTAAAAACCTAGACTTTTGATTGTTCATCTTTTCCTACATTGGGTAAATGAAGCCATACAAATTAATAGTTCCAGTGGCTATGGCTAGCGTGCATTATTTTAATAATAAATTAGTGTAATTGATTTTTTTTTTTTTTTTTGCATTAGTTAAAATTTTTAGTCTATATTCATTGCACCAACCGTTCGGTTCAATTCTGGTTACACCGGTCAAAATATTATGTACTAGTTGGTATATGAATAATATTAAAAAATATAAAATTTTTAATTTTTTTCTGTTATAATAATAAATAAAAATTTTTACCGAAACATTGTGCATCAGTTAGTACATAAAAATTTTATTATTTAAAATTTATTTTATATAATTTATTTCATATTTGCAAATATTTGTAAATATTCATTAAATATCTTTTTCAAAATATCTATAAATTTAAAACAATACACTGAAATAAATTAGTACCAATACAAATTAATTCTAGTAAAAAAATGATATATTCACCATGTTGATATTGACTACCTTAATAAATAGTACTAATTAAAATTAATGTAAATGTACACACTTATCTAAAATTAAAAATGGTATGTAACCTTTTATGTTTGAGATTCATGTAAAATTAAAGTCATATTTTATATTTGATTTTCGTAAATCGTATATCAATAAATATTTGTTTTATGTAAACATTCAACCAATAATTTTTTTTTGAAACAGAAGATGCATATAATATATATATATATATATATATATATATAAAAAAAAAAGCACAACCGAATAAACTGAAGGAAGTTACTACAGAATTAACTAACCTAAACCAACAGGCTTCCCCTATATACCCTCTGAACTCACCACACATTAATCATAAAATGAGGAGGATTAATTAGGGATACCAGCAGGTAAGATGTCTGTGAATTCTGAATTATCTAAATTCGTATTCGCAAATTATCTAATTTTTAGTATCTAAATCTGAATCTAAATTAAATATTATTATCAGTCAAATATTAGATATTCCACTCCGCATTTGTTACAAAATATATAGAATTTTGCTTTGTGCAAAATTTGAACATATGGCTTTTAACAACTAAAGTTATACTTCAACCATTAAAACTAATCTGTTAATTAAAATTTACACAAATTAATAAATAACATACAAACATCAATGAGATAATTTCTAAAATTAAATAGATAATTAATAATAAAATTAAATATAATAATTAATAATAAATAATAAATTTAAATATGTTTAAAATTTTTATAGAAAAATATATTTAATTTAACATCTTATTTTTTTTAAATAGTTTCTCTTAAATTTTATTCTTTTGTATTCGTAAATTAATTGAACAATAAAATAGAGTGATCAAAATTTCTAGATTTGCGATTATTCCTTTCATTTTTTATCAATTCAATTAGTTAAATTTTTAACAGAAAAATAATATTTATATAATTAAAATAAATATTGTGATATGAGTTTATTTGTAATGTGACATAATTATTTTTAGTACATATTATATAATATAAAATAATACACAGATACGTTTAAAGACATATGATATATTGTTGTTATATAATTAAATAATGAA
This sequence comes from Gossypium stocksii, assembly GCA_020496765.1. NCBI lineage: Eukaryota > Viridiplantae > Streptophyta > Magnoliopsida > Malvales > Malvaceae > Gossypium > Gossypium stocksii. The sequence goes on along the minus strand of CM035626.1, from coordinate 29,621,969 downwards.
TGTAAAATAATTATTATAACATTATGATATTACAATATGTATTTTTCTATTAATGATATGCAACCTAAACCTCAAATATGTAACTAAGTATATATAAGGAAGACTCATCTATTACATCAATTAGACTCACTCGCACAAAAAAAAAAAATCTTAATTTCAAATAAATCACACTTCCTCATTTGACTTATCCGGTAAAATTTGGCATGACATTGTTATTTCCAACCAACATGCCAAATGAAATACCCACATACACATCCATTTAAACTACTACATAGGCACGATTTGTGGACCAATCCCACGACCTTAAGGATATGATTGAACATCTTTGCCCATTTGACCAAATGTTGGGGATTTAGAAGCTACATGAGATTTAAGATAATAAGATGTTAAATAAGATATATATATTTTTTTGATAATTTTTTAAGTACATTTAAATTTATTATATTTATTATCTATTATTAATTGAAATATTTAATTTAAAAAATATTTTTATTAATATATTATCTATTAGTTTGTGTTAATATTTTATTAATATTTATATATAATTGATTAGTTTATGTTAATTTTAATCAAATTTGAAGATTAGTCTTGGTGGTTAAAACATAATTTAATTGGTAAACATCATGCATTTGAATTTTGTTGGAAGTAAAATTTTAAATATTTTATAGGGTAAATTACACCAACAGTCACTCAATTTTGGGGTAGTTGACAAAATAGTCACTCAAGTTTTAATTCAGTCACTCAAGTTTCAGAAAATAACAAAACAGTCACCACTAACCATTTTTCGTTACGTCTATAACGGAGCTATCATTTTCCGTTATTAACTTAACAGAAATGACATTTTCCATCCCTCTCCCTCTTCCCCACCATCCTCCCTATCACAAGCCCCTTTACTTTTTTGCAGACCTCCTCACCATTGCCCTTTCCTCCTCTTCCCCTTATTCCTTCTTCACCATCATTCCTCTCACCCTCAGCAAAGCTGCTATGTCCAAAGGAATGAGCCAATTTGTCCTTGTCATCTACTCAAATGCTCTGGCTTCTCTCATTCTTCTTTAAGCAGCTTTTTTCTTTACAAAGTTCTCATCTATCTATCAATTAGATCCATGGATGAGCAATTAATGGTATTTATTTTTGTTTTGGGACTTCCTTATATGCAAGAAAAAGGCCACCAATTACTTTATCTTTTTTGTGCAAAATTTTCTGCTTAATCATTGTTGGGTATGCAATTAAATCTAAACAGAGTTCAATAATTCCTTTATTGGTGAAAAAATTGGGTTATAAAACTGGGTTTTTGCAGGATCACTTTGATGCAAAACTATGTAATCATTAGTGTAAGATACAAATCTTCAACCCTTACTTCTGCTCTTGCCAACTTAATCCTAGCTTTCACTTTCTTGTTTGATGTTATCTTTAGGTTTGTCTCTGCTACTATGCCATTTGTTTTTGTAGTATAATGCGTAATTAGAAATTTTTGATCTTTGCTAGCTATATCAATTTTTCCATTTTTTTTAACTTTATAGGATGGAAAAGCTAGAATTGAAAAGCCCAAAGAGTCAGATCAAAGTGTTTGGCACCTTAGTATCTATTTCTAGAGCACTCATTATGACCCTTTACAAGGGTCCTCTAATACTTTCCCCACCAATTCAACTGCATTTACACCTATCTCCTTCTACCATGTTAACAACATCTAACCATTGGCTCAAAGGTGGCCTCTTCATCGCTACTGCCTCTTTGTCACTTTCGGCAAACATCATTGGTCAGGTAATTTAATATGCTATTTCATAATCCATGATGCTTTGGCTACTTCAAACTAATACTTTTCCTACTAAATTTGAAGTTTGTAGTTCTGAAAGGGTATCCATCGGAGATAACGTTGGTTTCCTTCTATTGCCTCTTTGGGTCTATGCAATCTGCATTGGTTACTTTGATTTTGAAAGAGACCCAAATGCTTGGATGTTGAGTCCTGATATCAAGCTCATTTCTGTGGTCTATTCAGTAAGCAAATTGCAACTCCCCATGTTAGCTTTTTCATTTTGGAAAATCGAAGCTTTGTAATTGAGACCAATTTTGTTTCAGGCTTTATTTGGAAATGTGGTAACATTCGGCATGCAAGCATGGTGCATATGGCGTAAAGGTCTGGTCTTTGTGGCCATGTCCAAGCCCTTAAGTATCTTTGTAGCCACGCTTTATATTGTTGCCTTCTTGGGGTGCATTTTCCTTGGGGGATGATAGTGAAGAAGGAATAGGGGGAAGAGAGAGAGAGGGTAAAGGTGGGAAGGTCTGTAAAAAAGTAAAGGGGATTATGACAGGGGGGATGTTAGGGAAGAGGAAAAGGGATGAGAGAGGGATAGAAAATGGCATTTCTGTTAAGTCAATAATGGAAAACGATAGCTTCGTTACAGACGTAACAGAAAATTGTTAGTGGTTACTATTTTATTATTTTTTGAAAGTTGAGTGATTGTTTTGTCAGCTATCCAAAGTTGATTGACTGTTAGTGTAATGTATCCTATCTTATAATTGGTTAGGCAGAGTCGGATATCCATGACCCGGATTGCCACCCCTAAAATTAACCCGATCAATGTAGTTCACATTCAATAAAATCGCCCTTGTTAACCCGTGTGCCGCTTTATTAGCAAATCTACCAATCCAATTGAAGGCAATTGATTTCAGTTTCAACTACTACACTATCTAGGTATAAAGACTTAACCCAGGATAGAGTCTTTTTGATCGACACCACTTCTGCAATATGAGGAGCATACACCTCTTGAGCAAAACCAATAGAAGCTCGTTGGAACACCCTAGTGTCGTCCCTTAACACCGTCCCCACTTCGTTGCACACTCACCTTGAAACACCGCCGCATCAACATTACACTTAACCCCCCCAAACGACGAACAACCATCTCCACGTCAACATTACACTTAACCCACCGGGCAGCTCCAAACCCAATCAAGCCTCCTCCCCAGCTAACAAGTATTTTGAAGGTGCTCGAAGGACAATTGCGAACAACCCCAATCTTGCAAAAAAGAGTCTGCAAACAAAACAACATAAGAGCTTGGCACATCATCCCCTTCCACACATACAAATTCCGATGGAACCACAACAGCCAAATTATTAAAATTTAAAAGCTATTTGATACCATTTTTGGAAAAAAAAAGGTCAAAAATATTTTCTTTTATAGAAGTTTTGAATTTTTTCGAAGTGTTGGAAATTTTTAAAATTTTAAATTCTTGAATTTCTAACTTTTTATTTTTCCGATTTAAAAAAAAATTTTAGAATTTTTTTTTAAAGTTTAATTACAAGTTTGATTTTTTTATATTTTTTAAAACTTTGGAAAATTTTAGTACTTTTGATTTTTATTGTATTTTAAAATTTTAAGATTTTTCTAGTTTTATTTATTATATATATTTGGGATTTTTAGAACTTGTCTAGATTATTTTAATTTTAACAAGTTTTTAAATTTAACCAATCATAAATCAACATATGTAATTTATTAACTGAAATAATTAATACGAATATTAATTATCTTTATTTATTAACTTTAAAAAAGTACAAAAACTCAATTACTCTATTTTTAGGAATCATTTACTTGCTTTAAATATTAATTAATAAATATTTTTATGAATTTAAGATGTAATGATTATGTAGTGTAAATGCTTTTTAAAACATTTATTGTAAAAACTCTCAAAAATAGAATAAGAGTAAATGTAAAAAAGGGAATCAGGCATAATATAAAAGCCATTTGTATTTCCTTGATTGCCACTATTAATGTTTGAGTCCAAAAACTTCCATTATTTTCAAAACAATTTCCATATTTATCAAAGTAATAGAAAAAGGTAATAATCTATCCTCTAAAAATCTGTCACATATGCAGATACAAAATGCTTCATGAACCCTCAATGCACCAGAACCAAAATAAAAATGAGTAAATTTAATTACTTTCCATAAAAAAAATACAAAAAAAAATAGTTTCCATAATTTCCCTCTCGTTTTTAAAACCCACCCAAAGGGCCAAAACCCCTCCTTTCCTCTTTATCTCATAAATAAATATAAATAATTAAAAAAATCATTTTTTTGTTGTTTTTTTTTTTTTTTTTCACATATAAATATACAAGAATTTTTGGCCATAAAAGAAGTCATTTTTTCAGCCTTTTTGTTTTTCTCTTTACTGTGTAATGCAGCAAGAAAACTACAAAAAGGAAGCTTCAGCAATGGAGGGAAGAGAAAGGGCCGAGTTAGAGTTGTCTTTACCTTATCCTCTTCAATATATTGGTGACACATTGTTCAAGCTGACGTCAATGTACTATAATAATAACGTGGAAGAAGTAGAAGCAGATGATGATTCAGACAATAGTTTTGTCTTCCAGATTGATGAAAGCTTGTTAATTGATCCTCGTCTTGTTTTGCTTGACAAAATGATCGGTGAAGGCTCTTACTCCACTGTTCATAAAGGATTGTGAGTTCTTTTTCATATTTTTTTCTCTTCAGTTATTTTTTTTTTCTTTTGCCTTTCTTTTGGGGTGTCTTATATTTTGGTTTTCTTGATACTGGCTTCATTAGGTTAATCACATTCTTTGCATGTTCTTGGATTTTCATGTTCTTTTGGCTTTTGTGGGCTTGTTTGGATTTTTCTCCTTCGTTTGAATTCAATTTTGTTTTCATCTTTCGTTTGAATTCTGTCTTCTTGGACTGATAAAAATTTCAAGGGGTTTAAGGTGGTTTATCTGGTTTCTGTAAGGGCTTGTTTACTTGGTGTCTTTAAGTCTGATCTTAGTGCTATTTTGATCAAACATATATATATCTTGATTAAAAAAAAATTGGGTTCTTTTAGTAAAGGTATATGGATTCCTTTTAGTTTAGGGTCTGTAAGATGCTCTTGATTTGTTTATCACTATGTTTAGTGTTCAAGAAACAAGCTTTATCTTCTCTTTTGGGGTCCCTTTGAGTTCCTTCAATTTCTAAGGAAATAGACTTGCGATTCCTTGTTTTGCTGCATTTTAAAGAAACATTTCTAGAATCAAGTTGTGATAGATCATAGAAGGACTATTGTGTTCGTCATATAATTTTTTTAGTTGGAAACATGATTGGTTGATTATGAATTTGCACTGCATTTGTATAAGCTACATCATTACTACTTTAGCTAGTTGTTGATACTTGAGATTTGAGAACACTGATGAAGTTTTAGATTCTAATAGCTTTTAGCTGATAACATCACAAGTAATATGGACCGCCGTGCAATCTCTGTTAATAGCATAGTTGACAATTAAAAGATTTTGAGATCGATTGTAACTACATTTAGATTTTGTTAGCGCCGTGTGTATGTGGACTGCAGTTGAATCTTTGTTCATAGCATAGTTGACGGTTAAAGGACTCATCATCCAATCGATTTGCGATAGATTCTAATTACATTTAGATGTTGTTAGCGCCATGTGTATGTGGACTGCAGTGGAACCTTTGTTAATAGCATAGTTGACGGTTAAGGGACTCATCATCCAATCAATTTGCGATCGATTCTAATTACATTTAGATGTTGTTAGCGCCACGTGTATGTGGACTGCAGTGGAACCTTTGTTAATAGCATAGTTGACGGTTAAAGGACTCATCACCGAATCAATTTGCAATCGATTCTAATTACATTTAGATGTTGTTAGCGCCACGTGTATGTGAACTGCAGTGGAATTGCATAGTTGACGGTTAAAGGACTCATCATCCAATCGATTATGATTAATTGCTAGTTGACAGGACATCCTTGGATATGGTGTCAAATTTCCTCAGCAGCCGGTTGTATGTCAATATCAAACAATATCGTTTATGTTTTATGTCGAATTCAATGAAGTTGAACTCCCTTGATGCTATCTTATTTTGACATTGTTTGCGTGCTAAAGCACCCTCTCTATTATGGATGGTGTGGTAAATGAATTCCTCATTGCCCTGTATTTTAACAGATATGCATGAGAAAAGAGGCAAAGTTTATTTGTTTCCGATTACGAAAAAATACCTTTGTGCTCATGCTTACTAATTCTGCAATATTATGTTTAACATTGTGCAAATTTGATTGGATGCTTGCTCCTAATGTGGTGTTCTAGAAGGCTATACTGCTGCAATAAATTTCAATTTTCTGTTAACGAATAATTTGGATCCGTGACACTGATGGTTACTTCATTTTGTTCAAGCTACAAATCCAAACCTGTTGCTGTGAAGATGATTCAGCCAAGTAATCCATCAGCTGTAATTCGTGAGCATAAGGAGAAATTTCAGAGGGAGGTTTTACTGCTGTCTAGGATGGACCATGAAAATGTTGTAAAGGTTTTTAAAACTTACTCTTTACCTCTTTTAGTGTATGTCTAATTTTACCTTTTCACCTTCACTCTCTTCCATTTCAAGCTCCCAACAGCCAGCAACGTGTGATTAAGTTTTAGTAGTATGGTTTGCTAGTATATTGCCGTATCCTCCTCACTAGCCAACCTGCTAACAGGCTACATAAGCAAACTAAGTTGTTGGATTTGGTTTGAGGATACTGTCTCCCTGCAAGTCAATGATATAGCCATCTATGGAAGATGTTCATACGGCACTCTGATACTTGTGGCTATTTTAACTTACATTATTCTCTGAAACTGCCATTCATATTTGCATTAAATTACCTTGTCCTTCTAATTCAGATATGTTTTGCTGAAGCAGTTTGTCGGCTGTTCCCTGGAGCCGACTATGATGATAGTTACTGAACTCATGAAAGGTGATACACTTCAGAGGTATCTGTGGAACATGCGCCCCAAGCGTCTTGAACTTGACTTTGCTTTACGTATTGCATTGGGTATTTCCCGAGCTATGGAATACCTGCATGCCAATGGCATTATTCATCGTGATCTGAAGCCAAGTAATTCATTCTATTCTCATCTCAATATTCTAGTTGCTGCTATTTGGTAAACAGTTAATGATATGCTTATTCTTTCACTTGCTTGCACTGACCAAGACTTAAGATATAGCAAAATTTCATTGTTTTCCTGAACAGAAATGATAAACTGACTGTGCTAGTAATGTCAGGTGACCAAACAAAGTATAGATTGTGCTGGAACGGAAAATTTTCACTGATATGCATTAAAATGCCTAAGGACTTTAGAAGCTGATACTAAGCATTTGGACATTGCAGTACTTTAGAAGCTGATACTAAGCATTTGGACATTGCAGTACTTTTTTATTGTGATTGACTTCATCAACAGACAAACACCTCAACATTGAGTGAAAATATTATGCCAGAAGGCAGTCTGTTTCTTATATATCCTTTAATCTCATGACAGGCAATTTACTTCTCTCCGAGGATAGAACGTGCATCAAGCTGGCTGACTTTGGACTAGCTAGAGAGGAAGTATTGGGTGGGATGACTTGTGAGGCCGGTACTTACCGGTGGATGGCTCCTGAGGTGCTTTTCTTATAATGGTTCTAAATTAATCTAGTAGTGGCTTATCTTCCTAGTTCTGGTAATGTTTTTCTTTTATCCAAATTAGATATACAGCAGAGATCCACTCCCAATCGGAGCAAAGAAACACTATGACCACAAAGTCGATGTGTACAGTTTCTCAATTGTTCTTTGGGAGATACTGACGAACAAAGCTCCATTCAAGGGAAGGGATAATGTAACAGCGGCATATGCAGCGGCAAAGGCAAGCTGAACTTTCATTTCTCATGTCAATACTTTTTAACAATTTCTAACTATATCTCTTTTGCAATCTTCAGAACGAAAGGCCTTCTGTGGAAGGTCTTCCAACAGAGATTGTATCTCTCCTGCAGTCCTGTTGGGCAGAGGACCCGAAGATTCGACCAGAATTTAAGGAAATCACTGCCTCTCTTACCAACTTCCTCCGCGACTGTAGCCCACCAGAGACTACACCCCCTAAGCAAATGGAAATTGATCGTTCCGGAAGCGATGCAGAGGAAGAGTCAGTCGATCCCGGGCATGTTACAAACAAGAGTAACGACAAGGGGAAGAAATCGAAGTCTTATACCTCATTCTTCATCTGCTTCGATGATTGCTTATCAAATTGATCAGGCAGGATGATGGCTGATCATGTTTTGGGTACAAAATGTACATGAATGGCTTATGCCCTTCTTTCAGTAAACAAAAACTTCACAGAACTGTCAATTGGACATCAATGCTTTTTATATATATATATACACCTCAGAAACAATCAAAGATATAATTAAATATACATAAAGCTTTTATCAAAGTTTTTGTCTTTTTGTTTCAAGAGAAGTACTTATTTCGTGAATGGGAAGCATGGTTGGGCTTAGTCCGGCTGAGAGAGGGACCAATTTCCATCTGCTAAATGGTGAGACCGGCAGGAACCATGCCCCATCAAGTACGGCTAAATTAGTAAACAATAAAAGCCTGAAAGCCAATAAGAATGAAGTCAAAGGCGGTGCAATATAAATGGATAATGTTTCAGTGACGTGGAAGCCACACAAGCCCATACGGATAATAACCTTAAGGAGAAAAAGAAAAAAGCTCAAACCTAAACGATGTAGTTTCGCTATAAAACTTGACACCCCCCTTTCTCTTCTCTTTCTTTTTCTTTCCTTCCAAACTAAACAAAGAACATTGTACTTCAATTTCTCGTACGATTTTTTTATTCTTTATTCTCAGCCGTCGGATAAGGAAATTTAAGAAGCAAATAAAAAAAGAAAAGATTGTTTATATAAATAAATGTCTTTCTCTTGGTAATTTCCCCTTTTTATTTATTTATTTAAAGTGTTTCCACTTGGACTTCCTCCTTATTTCCCTTTTCAACGCCATGAAAGCAGGTCTTTCTTTCTTCTTCCTTCTTCTTCTTCAAATTTGTTCTTTTTAATATTGTGTTTTTTATATGTAATTTTAAAAGCGTTTAGAAGCTAAATTTCTTTCCTTCTATTTCTGTTCTTTTATGCCATTAATAAATTTGTTTCAGGATTTCTTTCTTTTTCTCTTATCTCATTTTTTTTTTAACTTTGATTTATCAGTTGGATTAGTATTAATTACTCGTTCTTCTCTCAACTTTTATCTCTATATTGTTTCTTTTAAGTTTTGCCTGTGTTATGCCTATGGGAAATCGTGTGGTTTTGGCTTGAAGGTTAAAATTAGCTTTTACTATTTTGGAAAAAAAAAACCCCAGTTCTTTAGCATATTCATCAGCAAGAAACTAAGAATCCGTTCACTGATAATGTATGTTCTTTTCTCCTTTCTTTCTTTTTTCTAACATGTGGAGAAGGTGTATGGATTCCAGCTGTAATACGACAATTGCTGGTCAACGTTAGGTTTTTACTATAATCTGCATGAAGAATTAAGAGGGCTAATTGTTGACTAGCTTTAGCTGTGGTCTATTTAAAACAGATACCGCCAATTTCTACTGATTTTTCTTTTTATTTTTCTTTTTCCTACTAATTTTTTGTTTAATATAGGAACTGTTGAAAAAGTCGGATTTTTCTTTTTGTAGGGAACAAATTGGAGTTAATTAACAAATTATTAGAATTAAAGAATTACTTTATATTTCAAGGTTGTCCCTTTATGGAAACGATTGATACTCTACCTCTATTTTGCATATGGCTAAATTAGCTACAAACATGATGCTTTCCTCTGAGTGCTTCACTTGTTAGGACAAGAATGTGTGATTTGTCTTTAAGTTAGTTTATATGGAAGAGTAAATTAACAACCTAATTTGTATCATTTTGTATTTATTCGCTGCTAGAGATGTGACCAAGATAACAGAAGATCTTTAAAAAGTAACAGGTTTATTTCTAGATTTTAGCTTTCTTTAAATGGTTTTTAAGTTATTCTGAAACTGTTGTAAGTTGTTTTCAATATTTTAGGGTAAGTTTTGTCTTTTGTTGGATCATGTGAGTGTTGTTTACAATGTTGCGGAGCATTGAGGCCGGTTCGATTATTTTTCTCATTGTAGTCCATTCATGATAATATGCTGCCTGAAATCTTTTTAGATTTATGCTCCATGGGCTCATAAATGATGTTTCTGCATGTTCCCGATAGCTAGTTATAGTTTCCCATTTTTCTCCCCCTCCTTGTTAGTTGTGTCATTGGTAGATAATTTCTTGTGATCTCTCATCTCTGATATACGTGTTTACTTGGTTTTGGATTCTCAGGTGCTTCATAAAAGTCATTGACGATCAATTTTTATTTTAAAATTGCTGAAATTAAGAAGTTTGCCAAAGTGGTTATGGGAACAGAAGAGAGCTCACCTGCAAAGCATTCTAAACCTACTGCTTCAGCTCAGGTATATCATACTTGCCTTATCTCCACCCAAAGAAAAGAACAAATAATGTGCCCATATCATTCATGTTCTCTCATCACTGGCAAGCTGTTGAGCTTTACTGATTTTTCTACTTTTTACTTATAGGAAATGCCTACAACACCTGCATATCCTGATTGGTCAAGCCAGATGCAGGTTTGTATAGTACATAAATCTTACGGTTTGTCTCATTTTTCAACTGTTGATCACATTGATGAAGTTTACTAAAAATGTCGTTGTCCTGTAAATAATTGTTAGAGCTTACAACTCATCTTCTTGTTTAGGCTTATTATGGTGCCGGAGCTACTCCACCTCCCTTTTTTGCCTCAACTGTTGCTTCAACAACTCCGCATCCATATATATGGGGAGGCCAGGTGATTCCTCTTTTAAAATCACTATTGCCTAATCATTTGTTTCTTTCAATGTTTGATTCAAGGAAGGTTCTTACTTTTCTTTTCTGTTGATTATCTTTCAGCATCCTTTAATGCCTCCATATGGCACCCCAGTTCCGTATCCAGTTATATATCCTCCAGGGGGAGTATATGCACATCCTAATATGACCATCGTAATATTAGATTTTTTCTTTCTTTATGTGTTTTCCTCTTGCAGTATATTCCCAGTTGTTCATAAAATAAATGCCCTTTCCTCATGGCAATTTTTTCTATAGGCTCCAAGTTCTGCACCAAATAATGCTGACCATGAAGAGAAGAGTGCTGATGACAAGGATCGAGGTGCCACCAAAAAATCCAAGGGAACTTCAGGAAGCAAGGTTGAAGAGAGTGGAAAGGCAGCTTCCGGATCTGGAAAAGATGGCGGCTCTCAAAGGTGCACTAGACTTTTGATGTTCCAATCTTTCCTCAAAAAATTTTCACATTCACTCTCGACATGGATTTTGATTAAAGAATTTTCTTTGATTTTTTTGTACATGCCTTTCCTAATTTTAATCGCTTTCTTAACAGTGTTGAAAGTGGCAGTGAGGGTACAGCAGATGGAAGCGATGAGAATAATCAACAAGTATGTGCGTAATTATCATTATTTGGTTGTCATCAAGGGCACGGATGATTTACTGGCTAGCATGTTAATATGATGAATTGTCCTTTCTAATAATTATGTGCCCTTCTTTTTCTCTTTAGGAACCTGCTACTGCAAAAAAGGGAAGCTTTGGACAGATGCTTGCGGATGGTATATTAAGTTTCCTTATCTAATTTCGGCTTTTATTGTTGGATAAATCAATCAAAGAAGCTTCAGCATATTTTGAAACAAAAAAAAAAAGTTTCTCTTTATGTTTTCTAAGTGTGCTTATGATAATAAACATGGGTTTGATTTTATATTCTAATTACAAATCACTCTTTGTACCAGCCAATATGCAGAGTAATACTGCTGTGGCTTTGGTTCCTGGGAAACCCGTAGTCCCCATTCCTGGAACTAATTTGAATATTGGGATGGACATATGGAGTGGTGCCCCTGCTGCCACAGGAGCTGCAAAAATGCGACCCAACGCGTCTGGTGCTGTAGCTGCAGCTGCTCCTGGAGTTGTAATGCATGACCAGTGGATTCAAGTATGAGCCTTGTTGATTTTTGTTTCTTATTTTGCATGTTCATTCATTAATCATTACTATTTGCTCCATTTGCAATCCAATATTCTGCTCCTGAGTTGTTAAAAACCTGCCTCATTCCTTGTAGTGTAACTTTATTTGCTCCACTATTGTGTCCTTTTAAGTAGCTAGAGCATTTTGGATGCGACTTACCTCTTCAGTTTCATGTTTTGAACTAAATTGGAGCTGTTGGTTTGTGCAGGATGAGCGTGAGTTGAAAAGACAGAAAAGGAAGCAGTCTAACAGGGAATCTGCCAGGAGATCAAGATTACGAAAGCAGGTAGACCGTTTTATATTTGTTCCTCTACCTATGATTTAGGATTATAAGTATTTTTTTAGCTATGTTTCGAATCTTAAAGACCTGGTGCGCTTGTATTTGGTGTTTCCCTAGGCGGAGTGTGAAGAGCTACAAACAAGGGTGGAAAACTTGGCGAACGAAAACTGCACCCTTAGAGGGGAACTACAGAAGCTTTCTGATGAATGTGAGAAGCTTTCATCAGAAAATAGTTCAATTAAGGTAGATAAATAGCTGGACCCTTTACCTCAGATCTTGTCGTTTTCCTCCTGCTTGAACCTTGCCGATCATTGGACACTAGTACTACTATCATCCGTCAAATGTGTTGCAATCAGTTCTTGTGCATATATTTTTGAATATGTTATTTACAAATATGATTTGTTTCTTGTATAACAGGAGGAATTGATGCGGATTTGTGGACCGGATGCTCTTACTAAGCTTGAACAAGAGAACCCCTCTTCAGTTGTCGAGGGTAATAGTTAGTAGGAAATCTACAGAGATAACTTGGTGCAGGCAGTGCAGTATTCCGTCTAGTAATATTCTTTTTTTAGCGTTGGCCAATAACCTAATAGGACATTTGTTTTCTTACTAATCTAAACCCTTAAGACTCTTAACGTTGTAACCGAAACAACTCTCAACCAGGTCAGATTGTGGTATTGATGTAATTGATTGGACAGTCATTGAGATTTTGATCCAAGTTTATATTTAATATATCAAATGAAACATGATTAGCTATTACTTGGTGTATGATTACAGCCCTCTACAATCAAGTTGTATGATTTTTTCCTTGTGAACAAGGTAGAATCAAACAACAAGAGCTCGGTCTGCCTTGTTGGTGAATGTACGGAAACTGGATATTTTGTTTGGTAAAGCGAGGGATCTGGTAATACTCAAACTGCCTTGTTGGTGAATGTACGGAGACTGGATATTTGACAACTTATAAATCTAGCTTGTGGAACTCTCTTTTAATTCCATTTCCAGTAACTTATTAATCCGTGACAGCAATTTATAATTTGATTTTTTTTCGTTTTAAATTTACGAACAATGGAACCTCATCAAGTACATTTAAAAAAAATTAAAATCAATTGAATTTTGGATATATGCTTGGTAATACTCAAATGCGGTGGTGTTGTCTATTCAAACTCTATCGATCCTCTGCAATACAATGTTCTCACTCTCTCTCTCTCTGTAGTTGGACCTTAACAACTTTGTAATCCAGCGGGAAGAGTTGTCTTAAGCTCCTGCCACCTGTTGCATGGCCCTGCACGTGTCCATCCATAACACCAACCCCGATCACCCACTTTCTTCTATATAGACTAAGCCAACTTTTTCCATCTCACCACCCAGCACTCATAACGTCAGTGTTAAGATTCTCATCTCTATCCTCTTTAAACAATGCTGAGGTTGAAGGGAACCTTGGTTTCCCCATTTTCCATTTTCGCAGTTTTCAGCATTATTCTTGCTTCCCCCACCTTCCGCAGTGTCGAATCTTATTCGCATCGCCATGCTTCCACCGTGGGTCAGTTGGTTCTTAAGCACGACAGGAAGCTCTTAACTCAGACAGAACATGGAGAAATCTCAGCTGCTATAGTCACTGATGGAACAAAAGGCCCATACCATCTTCAATTCATCACCCTGGAGCCAAACTCCGTGTTTCTTCCGGTTCTGCTACATGCAAACATGGTTTTTTTCGTCCATACAGGTACTTGCATGTTTTAATGAATTTATGGTGTAAGCTTCTCAGTTTTGAACTGAAAATTTTGGTATAGGGAGTGGGACTTTGAGTTGGACTGATGATGATGATATGAGGGATGTGAACCTTCGGAAAGGAGATGTATATAGGTTGCCTGAAGGATCGGCTTTCTATGTACAAAGCAGCTTAGAGGCTGAAAGAGAGAAGCTTAGGATTTATGCTATCTTCACTAACGCAGAAGACGACATATATGTATGATCTTCTTACCTATTTCTTTTATCCATTTGTTTTCCCTTTCTTGTCGGCTTATAATGGTAGGACTTTTTGGTCTGTGAACTTAACAAAATCCAGGAGCCATCCATTGGGGCATACTCAAGCATTACTGATGTGGTTCTCGGCTTTGATACCAGAGTCCTCCAAGCAGCTTTTAAGGTATGATTTTAAGTGGTGGAATATCTTAGTTTTTTTTTTTCCTTTTTTTTTCCTGCATAATTCTATTAATATGTGTATACATTGGAAACTTGTGTCTCAAGGTACCCGAGGATGTGATAGAAATAATGAGAGCAAGCAAGCCACCTGCTATAATTCATGCAGTGCAAAAGGAGGGGAAGATGTTAGTGGAATGGCAAGCTCGACTCTTGAAAGCCTTTCTAGGGGGCAATAGGGATGGCTTCTTCCATTCTATCAATGGCAAGAAGACGAAAAAGAAAATGAGAGCATACAATGTTTTAGAAGCAGATCCAGATTTCGAGAACTGTAACGGGTGGAGCCTAACAGTGGACAGGAAAGACTTGCATATATTGAAACATTCCAACATTGGACTTTTCATGGTGAACTTGACAAAGGTTGGTTTTTACTACAAGTTCTCTTAAATAGTAGCATTCGGCGGAGTTAAAGAAGATTCATTATAATGGTGTGATTTTTTTTTCTCTTAAGGGTTCAATGATGGCGCCACATTGGAATCCAAGAGCTTCCGAGATAGCAATAGTGTTGCAGGGTCAGGGGATGGTTCGGGTGGTTTGTTCAAGCAATGCCCAGGAATGTGAGTGCAGGGGCATGAGGTATAGAGTGAAGGAAGGCGATATATTTGCGGTGCCAAGGTTTCATCCAATGTCTCAGATGTCATTCAACAATGATTCTTTTGTTTTCATGGGGTTTAGCACATTAACAGCAAAGCGAAACCATCCTCAATTTCTAGTGGGGAAGAAGTCTGCGCTAAGGATCATGGATAAACAGGTATTGGCTTTGTCTTTCAATGTCTCCAACGCAACGATCGATCAGCTTCTAAAACCGCAGAGAGAATCGGTGATATTAGATTGTACATCGTGTGCGGAGGAAGAGGAAAGATTGATGATGGAGGAAATTGATAGGGAAAGGAAGGAAGAGGAAGAAGCCAGGAGGAAGGAGGAGGAAGAGGAGGCCAGAAAGAGAAGAGAGGAGGAAGAAGCTAAGAGGAAAGAGGAAGAAGAGGCCCGAAAGAGAAGGGAAGAGGAAGAGGAAGAGGAGGCCAGAAGGAGAGAGGAAGAGGAAGAAGCTAAGAGAAGAGAGGAAAAGGAGGCCAGAAGGAGAGAGGAAGAGGAAGAAGCTAAGAGAAGAGAAGAAAAGGAGGCCAGGAGGAGAGAGGAGGAGGAGGAAGAAGAAGCTAGGAGGAGAGAGGAGGAGGAAGAAGAAGCTAGGAGAGAGGAGGAGGAAGAAGAAGCTCGGAGGAGAGAAGAAGAAGAGGGAGCTACGAGAAGGGAGACAAAGAAGAGAAGAGAAGAAGAAGCAAGGAGAGAGCAAGAGGAAGCTTGGAAACAGGAAGAAGAAAGGCAAAGGAGAGCAGAAGAAGCCGCAGCAAAGGGTTGAAGGGAGAGGGAGAAACAAAGAGGACAACCAGAGGAAAAAGAAACGGAAGAAGGTGGCGACGAGGGCCGTGATGGAAGAAGGGCTAAGAAGAAAGTGTGGTTGATTTAGTCTTAATCCATTCGCAGATGGTTTTGCAGTAGTGAATAAGATCTGTCCTACTATGCTATCAAGTCTAGGTAATTAGATTCCATGTTTAGCGTCTGTGAAAAGCTTTCTAAAACTATGGTGTTTTTGGGTCTTGATCTTAAATAAGTTCTTTGGCTTTCTTTCACCATTTCCCTCCGCCCCTTCTTTCACCTGCTCTAAGAAAAATGATATCAACAAGGAAGATAAAATCCATGAAAGTTGTCAAAGGAGGAACGACGGAATTACTTATTGAACAAAAATCAAGGATCAAAACTTCTCGTGAATCACAAGTGCATAAAGAAAGGCCAATATTAATGTTTCTTTTAGGTTTCACGCATTGCAGAGCCAGCAATATACGACACAACAACAGTGATGTCGTCAAGCTTGCCACCATAGTAACGAAACCCAGCATCTTGAGCTGCTTGGGCAAATGGTGTCTGTCGGTTCTTATCCACTGCTCGTTCACGAGCCAATGTTGCTATCTGCTTAGCCATCAATTGGGGATTGAAGCCAGCTCTTAAACCATGAACAACAGCAGCAGTAATCTCATTATTATACAAGTTATCAAACAACCCATCTGTTCCAGCGACAATCACGTCACCTGACAGAACAGGAATTTTGAAAACCTGGCCACATTATTCCAAAAATGATAGATTAGGGACTGTGAATAGGTAAAATAGCTTCATATCTTCTATGGAGGACAACATCCCAAAATCATCATCCCATCAAACCTAAGTAGAAAAAGAAATGAAAACAGAAAATTGATAGCTGCCTTCACAAGATATAAGCAATTATTATGAATATAATAACTCTTAACACCCACAGTGAAACCATTTAAGAATGCAGCCAGATGAGGTTCCAACAATTAAAACTTAAAACAATCTTTACTTTTAGTTGAAGTCAACCATTTAGCGATAAAAGATCCTAAAAACCGAGGAAAGCAAGCCACGAGTTCCTATCCTATTCAAAGTTATCTTCAGGTCAAAAAGGAGGGAAATAAAAAAGAACACTGCTAGCAATCCCTTGTATCAAAATGGAATATCATAACACATCAACTAACCTGACCAGAGCTTGGTAGATCACCACCGTCACCACTCTCCAATTGATATGTAAAATTGAAACCGTGTTGCTGGACTGGGGAATGGAAGACGGTGCAGCCATCCCTAACCACAATGAAACCGCTGTCCCCCAGATTTATTGCATGTATCCCCTGTTGAAAGTAGTAAACTACATGATATCATATGGGATATAATTTGATCGCTAAAATCTTATCGACCTTTTTAGACTCGGGCAACTGAGCAATCCAATGAGCTCTAAAAATCAAGCTAGATCAATTCTTTAGGGCCATTAAAAACAAGTCATATTCCAGTATACAGACGAAGGAATGAGATTATAGCAGTCGATCCACCTAAAACACGGATTGAGATACGGAAACTGATGAATATAAATAAGAAAAGACAGATATTTCAATAGGTTCATGTGTTCATGCAGTCAAATGCTCTTGCTAAGTTCACAAAAAACCTAATAATGTGGCAAGGACTTCAATTCTCAGGAATAGAGAAACACTGCAACATACAACTTTACCAAGAGTAAAATTTAAAAGCTTAACTACTTTTCCTGAAGAAATAAAGTTTGATATTTTAAGAAAATGAATTTTCTTCTTTCTTTGTTTGGATGTGAGCATAATAAGCTAAAAAACTTGCGGAACAAGTTAGGTAGAGCTCACCACACCTATTAAATCATAAAAACCAATAGAAAGTTAATCTTGAAGAACGATGAAAAAGAATCTAAGAAAGCTTTTCTGTTTCCTTGTAAGTGTCACATCCTAGTGGACTCATCAATAAAAGTCAAGGAAAATTCATCTAAAGATTGTCTCTGCTCATCTTTATTAACATAAAAGAAAACAAACCTCCTCTGTAAGGGCAATGATGCAGGCAGTTGAGGATCCTTGTGATTTTGTGCTTGAATGGGCCTTCTCTAATACTCGGGCTGGGTCAATGGAACCCTTTGGTTCATCTCGAATTGCTACCACTGAATTACACATAAGTTCATGGGCAAATTCGCCAGCATCAACGCCAACTTCCACCCAGCCACCAACACCATCAGCTACACCTATGGCTTCGTCATTGGCACAAATGAAGTGAGCATCCTCTCCTCCAGTTTCTTCCTTAGCAGGATGCGGGAGATAACAAGACCCTGAAACTAGTCTAAAGCTTTTCTTGTTTGGAATAGTTCTGAAATCAACACCAAAGAACCAAATGGTGGAAAATAAGTACATGTGAAGATATCGTCTTAAAATGCTTGAGAATAGCCAATGTCAGAGAAGTATAAAGATTATTGTATTTGTAGGTTACTACTTAAATATAATTTGTAAAATTGAAAAAAGAAGTTAAAAGAAGGGACAAATGGTAACATATAAAATAAATAGAAGATAAGAGGACATACTGTACAAGTAAACTTGCAGCCCGTTCATCCTTAGAACTCCCACCAAATGACACATCATGAGCTGCCCTAGAAGAGGTACAAAACAAAGATGAAGTGTGGATATTTTTCATCCTTGGACCAAAAGGAAGATTATGTCCGGTATTTCTCTGCACTGCATCACAAATATTGTACCCACAAACAAGACGATTGTTGCCTTGTTCTTGCTTTCTCAAAATCAGGCTAGCTTTTTGGCAACTGCTTTGACTTCGATCAGCAAAATAAACCCCACTAGGTTTCAAGAAGTCCAAGCCATTCCCACAACTTGCTACCAACTCATGCATATAAACATCTCCGAAAACAGCCTTGGAACCAGACACAGCCACTGTTTTTGCCCTAAGACAAAACGGGTTTCGAATACACCTATTATCAGATAGAGATTTACCAGAAATCAACCCTGAATTCACAGACAAAAATTTGAGCTGTCTAAGCAATGAACTTGGTGAGTCGGACAACGGAACTTGTTTTCCTGTAAGAGACCTTTGAAAACCAGTATATACAACAGGTTTTAGCTTAGAAAACACAATTGCTGGCATCTTTAACCCTTATATCAAGTTCCCTTAATTCAACCACTGTTTGAGAGAATACCAGACCTTGTATTGCAAACAAAAGGCTATACGTTTACACGCGTGTAACCACCTACCAGCAATTTCCTCTAAGGAAGCATATTTCTCTCAATACCTGAAATAGCATATAAAATAGAGGTATATTATATTATATGTATTATGTACATTAAGATTTGGGCTTTGGGAGCGTAGCTGAGATGCATAGAATTAAAACGCTCACAAAATTCAACAACAAAAAGGAAAGAATGGGAAGAGTTGAAATCACTTAAACTACTCACATGGCTCAAGAATTATTCAAATTGCATTTAGATAAAAAAAACATATCAAACAATATATTATCTGGATTTTAACAAAAATAATAATACTACTCATAAAAAATGGTTTTGGATACATTGTTTTTTATTCTTTTCTTAGCAACTTTTGAGCATTAGAAGAAAAGGGTATCCAAAACATAGCTTAAGTGTACAAATCCCTTTTTAAAGTTAAATATTTCTGGCATACAATAAAAAGAAAACATATGAATTCTGCATACTTAATGACAAAAACGCATGGGTAATTTTAAAATTTTAATCATCAAAAAAGAAGAAAAAAAAAGTAGGTAATTTAAAGAATCTAAATGCTGAGAAATATAATTCACAAAAACTAGAACACTCAACAACTACCTACAAACCTACAAACTACTGGAGACAATAGCCAAATAAAATGCAGAATTTGATAATGAAAAAAAAAAGAACCTGTTGAAGCGGCTTAATCTGGTATTATTCGACACCTGAATGTTAGAGACAAAAAGGAAAGAAAGCAAAGAGAAAGAAAGAAGAAAGAAGCTCCGAAGAAAGACCTAAACGAGAATCGACGATCTCCGGAGCTTCTTCTCTGCCTCTCCCTCTCCCTCTCTCCCTCTCCCTTCGGCTCTGCGGATGCTGCGGATGTTTCACTTTTTCGGGGAAAGCGCTGAATTGAGGTTAAACACGTGATATATTCTTGGACACTAACCCCGCCCTCTATTCTTAGGACTTAGATGTATTTATTTCAAGTCCTTATTAATACCATAATTAAATTATGGTGCATAAGTTATAAGAAATGATTAATTTTATGTAGAAAAAATATATGAAAGTTGTGAATAACTATGTTCGATACTTGCATGCTTAATTTTATGTTTAGGTATTTAACTCTTTAGGTAGAATTGTTATAAGTGAGTTTTGGTCAGTTTATTAATTTTTAGATTAAATTGTATTAGTTTCTAATCTACTTATAATGTAATAGTTTGATTTTGTATTATAATTAACTTTTAACTATTTATTTATTTGTAATACTTTAATATTTATAATTATTTCAACTTATATTTATATTTTGATGGTATTTTATTTATTATAGAAAAAATTAGAACCCATAATAAGAGTATAAGATATGAGGTGACGATCAGTAGGAGGTTGATGGCTGATTATTTTTAAAATATAAATTAAGCAGAGGTGGGGGGTGGACGGATGGGTGTAATAGACAAATGGAAGGTTAGCGAAGCGGGGAGTTGAAGAGAGACGAGGTCCGTTCTTTTTTTAGGTTTAGGTACAATAAAATTATGGTGGTGGAGTCGCCTCATCCAAAAATTTTATCTCTACCTAAATATAAGTTTTACTTATTTAATATCAAAATTTCTTTCTAAAAATATCAATTAAATGATACTAATAAAAAAGGCTACATCAATCAATTAATCAGTTGAGTAATGCTAAAAGCTTTATTTATTTATTTATTTATTTATTTTTTTGCGTAATGCTAAAGGATATAAGAAATGGTAAAAAAAAAAAATGCTCCAAAAGCAATGGAGCCCATTAATGGATTATTTGGCCCAAATAGGAAAGAAAAAGGGAAACACCCAGATAAACATCTTATTCGTTGGCTATATGGTCTTTAAGCCCAATAAACCATTACGGCTTACAAAAGTGAAACAATCCTTGGAATTACATACTTGAGTTCAACAAATAACCAAACAAATCCATTATTTTCACATAACTTGGGCAATAGTCTAAATACTAGCAAACATAAAAATAAAAAGGCATAAATGGTACGAAAGGGAAAACCCAGCACAAATTTACAGATCAACAAAGTGGAAGATCAGGAGGTGGAGGTGGCAGATTTTGCATTTTGCCTTTCCCATTCTTCACTAGAAAAGCCATTGACAGTCCCCATGTTGTGTGCACTTCCAGATGGCAATGCAAGAACCATATTCCTGAATTATTCATTACAGATAATAAGTTATCAAGGTGAAAAAATAAAAACAAAACTGAATGAAAATTTTATGGTTTTTAGCTATGAAATTCACCTGGATTACCAGCTCTGAATCGAATGACTGCCCATCTGCCTACTGGCACACCCACTGTGTTCCTATAGGGAGGATCGTACAAGTTAAAAAGTGCAGTGCTGGAGTTATAGTTGCCAAGCCCAGTGCCCAACAAGTAGAAGCTAAAGCCATGAAGGTGTATGGGATGCTTCTCAGTTCTTACTGTGCCAGTGTCTTGAAATATGACTTGAACTGCCCAACCATGTTCCAAGATACTAACTTGAGTCCCTATTGCGGGTTGTGTATCAACACTAATGTTATTGGGAGCCCCATTTACAAAATCATACATCTTTTCTGGTTTATCAAGGAAATCCGTACTATAATATCCTTGTAAATTATTGTAATAAGCATTCAGAAGAGACACCATTGGTCTTCGAAAAGTTACATTGTTGACTGAAGCCGCAAAGATTCCCCCATTAGGCCCCTAGCATCTATCAGAGTCACGTGAGTCGCAGCTGAACACGTTGAGTCCAATTGTGAAAAACAAAGTGTTGTCAATTCTCAAAGGAACATCAACAGGGGACCATTGGTGGTTTGTGTCTAGCCTTTTGACTTGGTCCGAAAATGCTTGAACCGATGCAGTGTCATTTACATTAGGTATGATTGGTTCAGGAGGTGTCATCAACGTTTTCACATGCGACTTCCGAGCTAATTTGTCTACTTTCACTGTGGGTGATGCATAACGGAGAATCCCATAAGAAGTTTTCTTCAAGAAGGGGACTTTTTTAGCTGGCATGTAAGGGGCCATTGCCATGAAGTATTTGCCAATGGACTGGTCTGCTTTGATCAAGACGTTGTATGTCTGGTCTGGAGTCAGCATTAGAAACGTGGTTTTGAAGGGTTTTATGTATTCTCCATCAGTTTCCACAACAGTCATGGTATGGTTAGCCACCATGAAAAAGTGCTCCACGTTAAGGGCTGCATTGATGATTCTGAGAAGATAGTTCTTCCCTTTTGAAACATTAATGGTGTATACATCTGCACAATATTAAATGAAAAGAACCCCCCACACACCAACCATCAATAGTTCTAACAGCAATGGAAATTAAGATATACTTGTTTGTTCAGTGCATTTAAAATACCATATATACCATCTCTAGAACAGTTATGGAGGGGACCAGGAAGACCATTCAAAGTGTAAGCATCTGACCCTAGGGGACCTCCTCTTGATTCTTTCACATGTCTTTCCAAGCCCTAGCCGTCTCGAAGCCAATACTCTCCTGTCCAAACAACACTGCTTGGTTAAAATCATGTCGAAATGAATCCTTGCGGATCAAGGTAGCTTGGTGAATACGAAATGGATTACCTAGTATAATGACATGCTCTTCAATAGGAGGCTGAAATGGATAACCTACTCCTTGCTTGGGGTAGATAATGAGGGGACAATGAACAGTTGCTCTTAGCCATGATATATGAGTATGTCAGAAGAGTGTGCCCCGTTGGTTCAACAATGTAAACCTGTACTTAAAACTCTAGCCTGCTTGGATCGGACACTGAGTTATGTAAGCAGGGCCATCAAACCAGCATGTTAGCCTTTGGCGGACCCCATGCCTTTAATCAGAAACCGAGCCAACATATGTCACTCCTATGCTTACTAGCAATATGGTGAGCTAAACAGCTAAAGGAGGAAAAAGAATGAAGTAAATTTACTGATCAACTTTCTTAGAAGTGGATTGAAATGTTGTATGGAGTAAGATTAGAGACCTTGACGACCATAGTGTCGTCTTCCCGAGCATAAATAGTAGGTCCAGGATACATACAATTGATAGTGACTATGGTTGATGTTTTTCACAATTTTGTAATAGAGGCTGTTTGAACCTGTTAATTCACTGAGAGGTTTATTTCTAACTTTAAAGACAACTCACAACTCATATGCAAAGCTGAAAATTGAAGATTATGAGCTATACAAAAAAAAATTTGTCTAGATCAAGTTCAGCAATTTTATTTTTAATCCTCAACAGTACTTATTCTAGGTAGTGAAATTACAAGGAAAATAGTTATATCAAGATTTTTTTTTAGATTTGAAAAGCAGAATAAATAGTGATACTGAGGGCCCAGCTTAATTGATAAGTCGACAACCAGACATTAATGCTCTAGCAACAGTGAAAAAAGGGATGGATGCATCAATGGCTCGTTATTATCCGCACAGGATTCCATTAAGCATCACCTTAAAGTCATAATATCTTGTAACAGTCCCTTTATGCCATGCTTCAAGAACACCTCCATTAATGGAGAAGAAAAAGAGGAAACAAGAAAAACCTGCAACAACAACTATTTTCCAACTTATTTCTTGGCATTCACATACACCCAGAAAAGAAATCAAGGGGACCAATTTATACCAACAACTTGGTTCTTGAAAATTCATGTTTGGAGCAGTTGAGAAAAAAACTAGTGCCAACATTCTTGTTGGGGTTTTGAACAATTTATCCGGAGGAAGTATAAAGCTCAGTCAAGAACTTGAGCAACAACGTAATAAACCCGGATGAAGAATGAAGAAACTTTGAAACAAAAGTCTAGAGGTTTTGAGCAAAACGAACAGAATTTAGCTTGAAGAGAAAAATGAAAGCAAAAAAAAGAGAGTTTTTTTTTTAATAAATTTGCTGATAATTTCATTAACCATAAAAATGGCATGATGCCAATACATATACCAGTATTGCAGCTGGTCAACATAACAACTTTCACCTAAACAACTACCTACTACCACAAGTAACATTGGAACTTATAAAAACATTTCTTGCACACATAGGTAAACTGATTTATCAAACCATCATCACATAGTTGCATAAAAAACAATGTCAACTTAGTTCAAATCTAACTAAATTACATAACATCAACTAAACAAACAAAATGGAAACAGTAGCAAGAACTTCAACAGCTGCATGCATACTTCATGTGGTGTAAGTGCGGCTTAATCTGCTTCTTCATACTTCATCCGCATAACTTATGTTGCATGGTCCGCTCCTTGGTTGCTTTAACTACTACATGCAGGCCAACTTCAACACTCCTCCTTGGCTTGCATACTGCAAACTCCAATTTTGGCTCTTAAATCTTCAAATCTTGACACACTAAGGGGCTTAGTCAAAATGTCAGCAAATTGCTCTTCAAAGCTGCAATGAATCAATCTCACTTCTTGTGCTTGGTCCATCTCTCTAACAAAATGAAACTTGATCTTGAAGTGTTTCGTTCTCCCATGGAACACTGGATTCTTTGCAATTGCAACAGCAGACTGGTTGTCACAATTAATCTCTGTTGTTTCCCTTTAGTGTAGATTCAAATAAACCATTATCTTTCTCAGCCAAATGGCTTGATTAACTGCACTAGCAGCTGCTACATATTCTGCTTCAGCAGTTGATTGAGCCACAACATGTTGCTTCTCCGAACTCCAATAAAAAATAGCTAAACCAAGAGTAAAAACATACCTTGAGGTACTTTTCATGTCATCTATTGATTCATCCCACTCACTATCAGCATAGCCAACTAATTTCATGCTTTCAACCTTGGTGAACATCATTCCATAGCTCAGTGTACCTTTAATGTACCTGAGAACTCTTTTGGCAACTTGAAAATGCTTCTCATTGCAGCAATGCATGAATCTTGATAGCAAATTCATAGCAAACATAATGTCTGATCTAGTGGCAGTTAAAAAAAGCAAACAGCCAACTAAACTCCTATAAACAGATTCATTAACTTGCTCAAAGTTACCTTAGCTCAATAGTTTCTCTCTTACAGCCATTGGTGCGCTTGTTGCTTTGCAATTTTGCATGGAGAATTTGCTCAGAATTTTTGAGGCAAAAGCCTTCTGACTTAGGAAGATTCCATGCTGAGTTTGTGACACTTCTATGCCAATGAAGTAAGTCATTTTTCCCAAATCAGACATCTCAAACATCTGCTGCATTTTGGCTTTGAAATCAACCAACATAGCTTGCTCTCCTCCTATCACCAATAGGTCATCGACATACAAGGACACAATAAGCTGAGTTTGTACTCCTTCCTTTTTAACATACAATGTTTGTGACAGTCCTAATTTGACCCTAGTCGAAAAGTGGTTTCGGGACCACAAAACCAAGTCACAAAAATAATTAAATGTTATATTCTATGTTTATTATATGTGAAATTACATGTGTGAAAATTTCATGTTTTGATTTTGTCATTTGGATGTGAAATTGTTAAAAAGGACTTGTTTGAGAAACCTTGAAAATGTGATAGGTAGATTTATAATGGCCAAGTAGTATGTGGTTAACAATAGAGAGGATTTGCATGTCAATTAGACCACTTTTAACATAATGGACGGCAATGATGACGGATGACTTACATTTTGTGTATTTTATATTAGTGAAATAACAATTAATGGTTTTATAATATGAAATAAAAATTAATATTATAACAAAGGTGATAAAAATAATGTTTATTTTTGTTCATCTTCTCACCTAGCCGAAACTATTAAGTAAAAGAGGAAAGAAAAATCCAAGAGCATTCGGCATCTTCTAATGCTAAATTAAGGTATGTTTGATTGTTATTCTTTGTAATTTTTGTACATTTTGAGTTGTTATTTAGTATTCTATCTAGCCCATGGCTTAAATCTTGTGAATTGTTGGAGATATCTCATTCGGCCATGGTTGTTTTGCAAGAGAACTTGGTGGTTGATGTTATAAAGTGCAAATTGAAGTGTGAGCTAGTTAATCGAATAGTTATGTGGATTAGATGATAAGCTGGAGTCAGCTTGTGTGCTTAAGTATATATATATAGTTGCCGAATATAAATTTGAGTAATTAATTGTGTAAATTGTTAAATTGAGCTTAAATTAATACAAGGTTTGAATTGTTAGTAATTTAAGAGGAATAGAATGAAATGACCGTTTGTGAATTGTTAATATGAGATTATCCTTCTTTGGATTGAAAAGTGTCCTTGTGCTATATTGTTAAAATGGTTAGAAAGGTTGCCGAATATGATTTTAAACAATGAATTTGAATTGAAGCTTGATAAGTTAGTTAAAGGTGAATTCAATAGCCCTTTGATATTCGGCTTTGGTTATAATGTGGTGGATTTTGAAATGTTTTGATGTTTTAAATTAGAAATAGTAGAAAAGAGAGGTTGAGCTAGTTAAATATATGAATTAGATGTTAAGGGACAATCGACTTGAATACTTATATGTGTATTTAGTTGTATGCCGAATATGATTTATGTGTGAAATGGTTCGATTTAGTGATGATAGAAAGGTCAAGGATATTCGATAATGTGTATGAAATTTTGCTATGATTTATGTATGTGAGAGCCGAACATAGAGATGAGAAATGCTTAAATGATTGAATTGTAACTAGTTAAATGTTTGTCTAATCTAGCTCAAGAGCCTAGAGGAGGGGTATCAAGTAAGGGAAAAACAAAGGGTATAGAGTAGCCGATCGGAGCTGTTTCATCCAACACAAGGTAAGTCTTTAAGTAATTAAGACTTTGGTTATTTGTGTATATATGCATGATGTGCATAGTTTATGAAATGGATACATATTATATTATATGCGAGTGATGGTTGAATAAAGGGGAGTTCTCTTGAGTTGATTGAATCATCTTGAAGTGTGAATTGAAATGGCACTATGTGTGCACTTATGTATGGGATGAAATAGCACTATGTGTGCGTATATGTATGAAATGAAATGGCACTATGTGTGCGGATTGGAAATAAGCACTATGTGTGCGGATTGGAAATAAGCACTATGTGTGCGAATTATTTAACCGAGCACTATGTGTGCTGATTTGGTTGTTTGGGGCACTTAGTGTGCGAAATTAGTATGTGAAAATTGTTCTTGAATGAAATAATCGGTGGGAGTATGTGAAATGTATATAGATATGTGTATGTGTAAATATATATATATATATATATATTCATAGTATGATAAAATGTTTTGAGAAGAGATGTAAGTGTATGCGGCTACACGTAAGCATGAATGTACAGGTTGTGCAAATTAAATTCAAATGGAACTTTGTTGTGAATGTTTAGTTGAATATTAAAATTTCATGATTTAGTTAATGATTTTGGTGATATACGGTATGGTTATAATAGTGGAAATGTATAAGAGGAAAAGTTGAAGTGTTCGACTTGGTGAGTTTATATTAGTGATTTGTATATGAGTTTTATACATTGATATATCGATTTGGAACTGAGGTAAAAGTATATGTCTATAATATGGAAGGCTAGGCACGAATCTATCAATAGTTAAACTTATACATGTTAAGTTAATTTATTTTATCAAATTGCTTATGACTTACTGAGCAATATCTCATTCGGGTTGTTTGCTTACTTTTATTTTAGATCTTAGATTTCGACGAGAGCTCGGGACAATTTTTAAAGTTATCGCACTATCCACGACATTTTGGTATCTTGATATAAGTTCAAGGTTTAAACACTATGGCGTGTATAGACTATATTTTGGGATATTTGATATTTTGTTGGCATTTGTATATAAAGCCATGCGAATATGGCTCAAACTTTATGTTTGAAAATGGTTATGTTTGAATGTGTTATAAACTCTTTTAATGAAATGAGATATTGAGAAATTGGACTTGACAATTTGATTGAATTATGCTTTTACATAATTGTTGATTTGGTTTATCTATGAACCTAGAGATGTTGCTTATATAGAAAAGATTGTTAATCTACTACTTGTTCGTTATAATGATATGCTAATGGAAGTGTTTCACTTGTGCTTGATTTAGGAGTTTAGGTCTACGAAATGTTTTGCTTCTAATATGAATGAATTAGGTTTTATGCGTTTAAATATGTATGCATTCGGTGATAGTAATGAATTTACCAAGTGAATAGTGACACCTTTAAATGATGCATAATTATTTCAAGGCATGTTTGTTCATTTATACGAATACACATGTTTTTAATTGTTTATGATTTGTTTAACTTTAGCACATGAAGGCCGCTTTGATTAGTTACATTGAAAAATTAAAATTATTTGAAGGACGAGCTTGTCCGGTAATACCTCGTAACCCCTCCGGCGACGGTTTCGGATTTAAGGTGTTACAATGTTGGCTCACTAATGCTCCTTTCAAATCCCAAACTGACCAAGTAGCCATCAATTCTGCTGTACCAGGCCTCAAATGAAGTCTTCTAAGTTAAAGCCTTAGTTGGGAGCTTGTTTTAGATGTAGACAGTAGTGTTAACTGCCTCAGCCCATAAGGTTTTGGGCAAATTCTTCTCAAACAGAAGACACCTGGCTATATCCATCAAGCTTCTATTATTTCTTTCACTTACACCATTCTGTTAAGGTGTGTAGGTATTGGTTAGCTGATACTTGATGCTAGCTTCATCACAAAAGTCTTGAAACTTTGTTGAGGTGTACTCAGTACCATTATCAGACTTCAAAGTCTTCAGCTTACAACCCGATTCTGCTTCTGCTGTAGCCTTGAATTTCTAGAACACAGAGGCTACCTCATACTTATGCCGGATGAAGTAAACCCAATACTGCCTTAAGTAATCATCAATGAACATAATGAAGTACCTTCTTCCATTCAGTGACTGAGTCTTCATGGGGCCACACACATCAGTGTGCACCAATTGCAGCCTTTCTGAGGCTCTCCAAACCTTGTTTGAAGGAAATGGCAATCTGGCCTGCTTACCTAGCTGACATACCTCATAAATCTCTTCTTTTTCAACTAAACCAGTGAAGTTTTTAACTAGATCTTCCTTGGCCAGTTGAGCTATCGATCTGAAGTTAGCATGGCCAAGCCTTTGATGCCATAGCTTGGATTCATCTGATGAAATAGTGTAAGCAATGTCTAAGCCTTTGTTCCAGTCCACAACAAAGCTTTTATCTGTCATGGCTACTGTCATGAGCTTGGATCCACTTGGATCACTAATTTGACATTCATTGCCCTTGAACACCACTCAATAGCCCTTCTCAAGCAACTAAGCTATGTTAAATAGGTTTCTATCAATCTCAGGCACTAAAAGAACATTTGAAACCAGTTTGTTACCAATGAGAGTGCTTATCAGCACATCCAATTTACCTTCTGCCTTGATAAAGTGGCCATTTCCTAACTTTACCTTGGTTTTGAAGCTTCTGTCTATTGACTTGAAAATGGCAGCATTTCGTGTCATATGGTTGGTGTAACCACTTTCTATAAGCCATCCCTTTGTGGCTTTTTCCTTAGCAGTTGAGCATGAAACTGCAAAGGCCTGCTCTTTATGGTCACTGCCCTCTTCAACTACTCAAGCTTCAGCCTTTGGCTATTGTGGTTGATTCTGCCTTGGTCTGCCATTGTTTTTGCAAACTTTTTCTACATGATCCATCTTTTTACGGAATTTGTACTACACATCAGGCCTGAACTAACATACTTCACCCGGATGACTTAGCTTTCTACAGTATGGGCAAGGTGGATATCTTCTTTCACCATCTGCTTTAGGCTTGTTTCTCCAGGTCTTTTTGCCTTTGTAGGCATTTGTACTCGAGGCTGGCTTGGTTTTGGCTTAAAAGGCACCTTCTTGGTGCTCCTTCAGTCAGTTGGCTCTCCTTTTCTCTTGAGCATAAAGAGCATTGATCAGCTCTGTCAATGAGATGCTGGTTAGGTCTCTTGAGTCTTCAAGAGATGATATCTTTGCCTTATACCTTTCAGGTAAAGTTGAGATCACCTTCTCCACAATTCTTGCTTTATGAACTACTCTCTAAGAAGCCTTATGCTGTTTACTACAACCATGATTCTGTCTGAGTACTGCTTCACAGTTTCTTCCTCCTTGATCTTCAAGTTCTTGAAATCTCTTCTCAAATTTAATAGCTGTTGCTGTCTTATTCTCTCTGTCCCTTGGAACTCCTCCTTCAATTTGTTCTAGGCCTGCTTTGGTGTTTCACAGGCCATAATCCTTGTAAAAATATGATGTGATAATTATGTATGATCATACCTATAAAACTAAACTATTATCACGATAAAGGCAAGCGCACATTATCGAACAGTAATATAGCTTATGGCAAGACCGGGATGTCGAACCCATAGGGACTAAAAGTACTAGTGTTAACTTTCTTTTTATTATCTAGCCTAAAAATAAAAATGATTTGTTTTAAACTAACTAAACTAATTGACTACTAAGAATGCAACAGAGAGTAAACTGAAAGTACTTTAGAAAACTAATTGATTAAGACAATACCCAAGGAAGAATCCACTTAGACTTCACTTGTTATTTAACTCTGAACTAGACGATTTATTCACTTGACTTGATCTGTAGAAATCCCTAATTTATGTTAATTTCTCTTTCAAGATTAAGAACAACTAACCCTAGGTTAATTAATTGAAATTTCTTTCTAATTAAAACCCATAGCGTTACATTAACTCGATCTATGGATTTCCCTATTAGATTTGACTCTAATCCGGCAGATTTTCGTCGTCCTATTTCTAGGATTGCAATCAACTCCGCTTAATTATGTTAGATCTACTCTTAGACAAGGGCTTTTGCTCCACTGAATAAACACATTCGGCTTGAATTAATATCCTAAAATATTAACACAAGAGTTAATAACATAATTAAGAACAAATCAAGTATTTATCATATAATTCAGAAAATAATAACAAGATCAGTCTTAGGTTTCATCCCCCTCAGGTATTTATGGGATTTAGTTTATAATTGTAAAAGAAAACATCTCAAAATTGGGAAAACAACAAAACATAAAGAAAACCCAAAAATACCCGAAGAAAATTGAAAGGAGATCTTCAGTCCTGATGGAGATCCTGCTCCTGAGATAAATCAATCAGCTTTCTTTAAGTAATTCATTACTTTCTACTCTGTGCATCCCTTTAATCCTTTCCTAGGGTGTTTAAATAGACTTTGGAATGCCCAAAATACCTAAAATTTAGCCTTTTCCAAGTAGAATTGAAACAAGGCACGACAGGGACACATGCATGTGGTTAGCCTGTGTGAAGAAGCCCAGGCCGCGTGCAATACTGACTTGAGCACTTGTCGACACGACCGTGACACACAGGCGTATGGCTTGCCCGTGTGTCTCACATGGGCGTGTGGATAACCCGTATGGAATTGCCTTGGCCGTGTGAAAAACTGATTTTGGCCCATTTTGTCCGTTTTTGGCCCGTTTCTTGCTCTTTTCACTTTCTAATGCTCACCTAAGTATAAAACATGAAATTAAAGGATTAGGAGCATCGAATTCATTGAATTGTAAGGAAAATCATCCAAAAATATGCCAAGCATGGGTTAAAAATATGTTACAATTTCGGTTTATCAAAATAACATCAGACACACAATTTTGGATGCAGGGAATGGCTTTATGCCTCTTGGTCCTTTCATCAGCATGCTGCCTAATCTAAGCCACTGTAGGATTGGCTCTGAGTGGTGTTGGTTCAACATCTGAGTTGACCACCTCCCATAGGTCGAATGCCTGCAGGTAGGTCTTCATTTTAACCACCCATATGTGATAGCCCTCTCAATTAAAGATTGGTGGTGCAGCTAGTGAGAAGCCTAATGAAGCCATTATTTTCAAGGTTGAAATATGATAGGTCCACTGAGAATGCAGCTTTAGATACCAATTGTTGGGGTTTTGAATAATTTATCCGGAGGAAGTATGAAGCTCAGTCAAAAACTTGAGCAACAACGTAATAAACCCGGATGAAGAATGAAGAAACCTTGAAACAAAAGTCTAGAGGTTTTGAGCAAAACGAACATAATTTAGCTTGAAGAGAAAAATGAAAGCAAAGAAAGAGAGAGTTTTTTTTTGAATAAATTTGCTAATAATTTCATTAACCATAAAAATGGCATGATGCCAATACATATACTAGTGTTACAGTTGGTCAACATAACAACTTTCACCTAAACAACTACCAATTACCACTAAGTAACATTGGAACTTATGAAAACATTTCTTGCACACATAGGTAAACTGATTTATCAAACCATCGGCACCTAATTACATCAAAAACAATGTCAACTTAGTTCAAATCTAACTAAATTACATAACATCAACTAAACAAACAAAATGGAAACAGTAGCAAGAACTTCAACAGCTGCATGCATATTTCATGTTATGTAAGTGCGACTTGATCTGCTTCTTCATACTTCATCCGCATAACTTATGTTGCATGGTCTGCTGCTTGGTTGCTTTAATTACTGCGTGCAGGCCAACTTCAACAATTCTTGATAGTAGGAAACAAGTTTCTTCTTTAATGGTATGGTAGACTGTCATTGTATTAAGCATGTAAGAGGGGTTATGGTTCCAAGGCTTCTGAGAGCAGTCATCAATTGTTT
Source organism: Gossypium stocksii (assembly GCA_020496765.1). Taxonomy (NCBI): domain Eukaryota; kingdom Viridiplantae; phylum Streptophyta; class Magnoliopsida; order Malvales; family Malvaceae; genus Gossypium; species Gossypium stocksii. The sequence goes on along the minus strand of CM035626.1, from coordinate 29,589,519 downwards.
CTTAGTATTTGTATTCTTGAAAACCTAATCAAATGTTAAAAACAGGACACATGGTTATGACGAAGTATTCATCTCCAAATGGAATTCGTAAATACAGAGAAATATGGTGGTTGCTGACTGTATCTATTTGTATTGCTATATCATGTCTTCTAATTTCGAGCAGCATATGAAATTGGAGTTCACAGTTACATCTCCAACCATTCGAAATTATTGATGTTGTAGCAGCTAAAAATCTAGGGACAACCAGACAAGTCAGATTTTTATTGTTAAGGGGAAATCATCAACTCATTTAATGTTTTATTAACCATTTCTTGCTTATTATATTGCTTCTACTTAACTACTACCACTAAGATTAAATAATTAAAATTCAAGTAAAAGTTAAGAGGGTAGATTTTTATTTTGCCTGAAATTGGAAAACAAAGAGAAGCAAAGACCAAATCTGAGTAGAATTTGGACAATAGAATCAAAGGGGGCATAATGTCTTTAATCTATTAACCATATATACATTTATATACAGATAATTTAGCAATGTTATGTAGATAATCTAGCTCTAAAGCAACTTAACATAAAAGACATTAAATTTATGCCTTTTTAAGAGTTTTTCAATATAGATTTTATATTTGGTTAATTGTTTTAGTTTAAAGATAATGGCGTTCAAGAGAGCTTAGAAGGTATATACACCCAAAAAGCCGGCATGCAATTTTCTCCTTCATCATCACATTCATTGACTTGGGTGCTCAAGTGTCTGCATTAATATTGTAGCTAGCTATGATATGGGTTGGAGGACCCTCCACAATGTAAGAAGTTTTCCCTCTTTTGCAGGCCTCAAATCACTTCAACAACTCCTTCATCCTCCATGACTTTTTTTTTTTTCTTTTGAAGAGCATCCTCTAAGACATTATTAGTAAGTTGGAAATGATTAGAGCTTAACAATCTTTACATGGATAAAATTTAACTAAAATGAACCAATCTATTACTCTGCAACTGTATATATATATATATGTAGGATTGTAAAGGAAATGTTTGGCTTTTTGGAGTCTCAACCAAATATTTAAGATTGCTTATGTTTTCTCAGCCAACTTATTATAGACACCACCCCAAATTAAACAATTCGACTTATTTTCCATATTTCATGCTTATGATATTATAATAAACAAAAGGGTTTTGCTTAAGTTCTCGTTTGCTTTCATGATCTGGTTTACCACATGGAAAACTACAGCTCATTCACTTCTCAATTCTTTTTTTTAGAAAATGGGAAAGAGTAGCTTAAGTGATCATCTTATAGTTCCCAGGCTTTGATAAAATATAAGATAAACAATGTCGAAATGTCTCCACTTCACCCAAATCATTTTTTAGAGATGTTACTGTTTCAGCAAGCTTTATACATTAGGTATCCGAATATAGTTGGTTCCAGTATTTTACCTTTTACACAGACGGGCATGTTCGCCTTTGTTGTGTACAAGGCAGCAGAACAATAAAAAAAAGACCTCAACTGCCTCTTTTGATGGCTTGATGCTAACCCTGCAGTGGCAATTCTTATTTGTCCCATGTTATGAGCTCCTTCCAATGTCCTTGCTGGTGAAATCTCCACCCCCAAATGAAGTTGCTGCTGCAACAACATCAAGTTCACCTCCAATGGAGGTAATTAGAGCTGACAGGCCACCATTGGGACTGCCACCAGCAGCCATTCCCAATCCAAGAAAATCAAGAGTTGCTTGCTTAGGACCTAATACAGGAGTTCCCATCATCAATTCCTTTAATCCTGAATTTCCATCACGAGGAAGCCCAAGGCCAAGCCCTGCTACAACAGAGGTATTCTCTGGCTCAACTTGTCTCTGACCCCATTGCAATTTATCTTGCTGTGCAGATGATGAAGATAATGAAGCTATACCCAAACCATGAAGCAAGGATGCATTAGTTGCAGTTGCTCCCATCTGAGCAGCTTTCTGCAGCAGTGCTGTGGCAGACATTGCAGGTTGTGATGGTGGTGCGTATTGCCTGTGCTCTTGCCCTGCAGTCCTAAATATTGATGACCCATGGTTTGTTGACAGGCATAGAGAAATTGGTTCAATAGATGGAGATGGAGCAAGGTCAGTAAGACAATCTGGTTGACCTACAGATTGAAATAAGTCGATGAAAACCGGAGGTTGCTGAGGTTTTAAGCTCGCAGATGTAGTTGAGGATGCAAATAAGCTAGCAAATACACTGCAGCTGCTGCCACTACCGCTACTGCCATTGCTACCTAAGCTGGCGCTACTACTACAACTTCCATTTAAACCTGTTGGTGCCACAGCTGGAGCTGGAGCCAGAGATTCTTCCATGATAGGACTGGGATTTTCAGGCAACTCTATAACATGATCCAAGATAGAGGGCAAATACAATATTAGAGGACCTGACTTAAAAAGTCTAAATACAAAGTAGCATGGAAAGTTAAAAGACTTATCTTTGTGAAAAAGAACTTTAGAGCAAAAAGCAAGAATCGATCATGATTTCCATCTGTAAATCCACTTATCTTTTCTTTTAGCTTTTGAAACATTTTAGTCTTTTATCAAGATTGAATTTCAAAGTTCAAGAAATGACCTCATTTTCCTTCCCTCTCAAATCTCAGTCTCACCATCGGACCAGTTACTAATACCACCATATAACAACAAATACCAGAAACAGACAAATAACTACTAAGGTCCAATGATTCATCCGAAGACAATAACAACAACAACAACGACAACAAACGTTGTCTTTGCTTAATTAAAACAAAACCAGGATGCAGAAAACTTACTTACCAGAACTTTGAATTGGCAAAGCTGAAGAAGATACCACACTAGTTAACTGAGGCACAGCTGGAGCTGGAGCTGGAACTTTCCCTGATTCTGGCGCAGAAACAGATTCCGGTGCAGCTGCAGATGGTGGTGAAGAATCCGTCGTCTGAGGTTTCGGGTCGGATTCTTTGGTGGCAGTTTGATTCTGATTCTGAGGCTGCGGTTGTGTTTGAGCTTTAGCCCTCTCCTCTGCCAACACATCACAGAAAGCCCTGTGGGTGATAAAACTATCCCTCCTGGGGAAAACAACATCAACAATATTAACAATATCCAATTTTTTTTCAATACAAAATGAAGCTTTAGATTGTTTTAAAAAAAAAAACCTGGAAAACACAGTTCCACAATCACATTTGTACTCCCGAGTACCGCAAATCTTGGAGTGAGCTTTCCAATCCGATTGAACAGCATATTTTTTGGAACACTTATCGCATTTCCACTTTTTTTCACCATGTTTTCTACAGAAATGTTTCTTAATTCCCGTAAGATCGCCCAAAGCTCTTGATGGATGGTGATGGACACAAGTGATCTCAGGACAAACATAAACTCTTTTTCACTTCCTTACTTGATCTCTGCCTCAGCTTCCATGGTAAATTATGACCTCGTCTATGAAGCTGAAGATTCTGGTCCCTTTGAAACCCTTTGTTGCAAATTTCACAAACGAATCGATTCGTCGCGAGAAGAGTCCTCGGAGATAAAGCAATCACCTCTGCATCCGGATCTGTAGCAACCTAAAAAAAAAAAAAATTAAAGGAAAAAAAAACATAATAAAGTCCGGTTGTTTATTGATTATCATTAGATAGTTAATTTAAGGTATACCTGGCATTCCAGGGAGATTACGTTTCTTCTTGGCGGTGGATTTGGAAAGTGGGTTTTGGTTACTGGAGGACGTGACGCTAGCTTCACCGGAAGCGGTGGATGAATTATCTAAGTCGACCGGCATTACTTCAATATATTCTTTTTCGCATACAAAGTTGGTATTTCTTTTTTTTTTCTTCTTCTTCTTCTTCTTGTCCCTAGGGCTTTGTGTTTTGCTCTTTAAGCCACTTAATAGCTCTCTGCTGAAACTCTCTGACAAAAGTTCACATTACCCAAAGTAACTCAATGATTAAACCCAACTCTTTCAGAATCAGTTCTAAAGCTTTTTAAAGTTTTAAAGTTCGATTCAAACCCCTCAGAAAAGAAACAATAACAACAAAAACAACTAAAAACCCAGAAAGCAAATCCAATCAATGACCCCTGGAGCTGAATGATCCAACGGTCAAAGCTGAATCAAAGAACATAACAATCTCAATGAAACAGAGAAACAGGATGGATTATCAAAAACGGATAAGTTTCACATAAGGCGGCTTCAAAAGAAATACAGGAAGAAAAGAAAAAAAAGAAAACTTAGAGAGACTTCATGCGAAAGATTCTATAGAAAACGGGGGAGAAATAATTTATAAAGAAAGAAAAGAGATCTTAGCTCTTGCTAGTTTACTTTTCAAAAGCGAAAAAGTTAATACATAAAATAAATAGAAAATTATTGTTGAGTAAGCTTTGATTAGTGTTAATCTGATTAATACATTTGCTCGAGAACAAATACGAAGCGTTTGGGGATTTTTTTTATGTAACCCTTCTACTTGTGGGTGATGTGCGTCGAATCTACCAAAATTAATTTCTACTAAAACTTTAATAGTAGTAAGAGTGGTAATAGGGTCGAGTTCACAGGGATTGGATCAGTCAACTTCCGCGTTTACTTTATGGACAGAATCTCCTTCGCGTTTAATGTCGTGTCAAGAGTCGTGCCCATGACTCCAAACACATCTGCGAAAAATAAAAATAAATATGTAAAGCGGGGGTTTAAAAATATTTAGGTAAATAATCTAGAATGAACAATTAACTAATGTCGAAATTAAATGCAATTCAGAATTAAATTTAGAATAAACAGAATTAAATAGCCTTAGCCTTAGACTCGGTAATTCTCGTGTCAAGAATCGATCCTTGAAATTTGATTTTCTCCTCCAACGATAAGCTGGTTATAGTGATTAAGAACGTCCTAATCACCAGTTCTTCCTCTCGTAGCTGGTCCCGGAATGTCCTGCAAACCAAACTTTACCAATTATCTAACCGAGATAAACGTGTTCCCGGTTGAAGACCCCGGTAGCCTTGCGTTCTGAAGAACCCAACTCAAGTTAACGGCCTCAACCGCATGGGTCGTTTAAACCCGATCACCTCTTCCTTGATTTGTTCTCAAAGAATCGAATACAGCACGGCCGATTCTTTCCTCCAACTGTCAGTAAACACACCCCAACTCAACGAGCTCTTTTTGACTTGGAATCGAGTTAACCTTAAGGGATGAGTTGTCAATCCCGATACTTAGGAAAAAGATGAATACCGCTTGGAAGGATTTTTAGCTCGGTTACATATCTCACAATTTTTCGACCGAAAAGAATACCGGCCTAAGGCTAAGATAGAATTTAGTTAAGCATGAATTTATTCATGCTTGAAGGTTATGGGAAATGATGGAAATTATGTGAAAAAGGTGGTGGAAATGGATAGGAGAAATATTTGAAGAGAGAATTAGACAAATTTTGTAAAAAGAAGACAAAATAATCCAACTCTCAATTTAAATTAGGAAAAAGAAGACAAAGAGGATAATGTATTTCCAAATAGGAGTAGGAATACAAAAATGAGGGATGATTTCCTAAGAACTAAAACCCCCTATTTATATAGATAGGGTTTACTAAAAATAGCCTAATTAAAATAAAATAAATATAAAATAAATATAATTAAAATTAAAATTAAAACTAAAATATCTTCCTATTTTTAGCATTTTTACAAAGTCAAAATTCATGTTGAGTCCTTGGCTTGCTCCATCTTTTTGCTTTGACCCCAATCAAATAATTTGTCTTTCAATTCAAACCCTTTTTGCTTGATTTCGTCCAATTACATTCCTGACAAATATTAAATCATAAAAACACTTAATTAGCAGGGTTCAATTCAATAATAAGCCAAATTAAAAACAAAAAATATGCATTTTAATATGTTTATCAGTGGGTTTTGGGAAAGTTGTCGGGAGATGTTATTTCCTCGTGTAGTGCAGTTAAGCAGGTTAAATTAGCTAAAAAAAAGAGTCATTTTTTAAAAAAATATTTGGGTGAATAAGTCTATTTCTAGCATATTTATTGGAATGGACTGATTTTAGAGGGAGATGTGTTTTCACATTTACTCTTCGATTGGGTTAAAATTTTTTAAGGTTTTTGTTAGAGGTATTTATGGTTAGGGTTGGAAATATGGGGAGGTCGATTTAATTGTGTTCATGTTTGAGGTAGACATTGTGGAAACTTAAAGGTATATGTCAACTAACGATGATGTGATAGCATTAGGAGACCTATACATTTCTACTATTGTGTCGGGATAGAATCATTGCCTTAGAAGCCCATTGCATTGCAACTTAAGCTCCAAGTTCACGGTGCTTATACGATCCTAGTTGACGGATGTTAATTTGGGGTCATGGTTTGGAGTATAACTTAGTAATCCACTTGACAGTGATTATGCAGTATGAGTTCAAGTTCCGTCTCACAGGAAGAGGATGATTTGTAAACCTGATACAAAAGTTTGAGATGATAATTGTAGGGAAAAACTTAGGGACTTTCCTGTATAATCAAGTTTGTTAAATTAAGTTTTATTTGATAAAAGATTTTAATATAACAAATTAAAAGTATTTTTGAATATAACCTAAAAATAACAAAATAATTTTTTAAATTTGAAGTCTAAAAGATAAAATTTTGAAATAATTTTAAAATCAAGTGCAAATGATTTTAACCAAGTCAAAATGATTTCAATCAAGTTGAAATCATTTTAAATGATTTTTAAACAAATCAAATTTGTTCTAGGACAAATGGTATCGATACCTTATGGATAGGTATTGATAATTTTGGAAATATCGACACCCTTAGAAAAATCGAGACCAAAAAGGTATTCTATTTTCAAAAAAATTAAAAATTATTGATACCATATTTCCAGTATCGATACTTTTTGAAAATAATTGATACATTTCTTAAAAACGATACTAAAATAGTATTATGTTTCTCATAAACCCTATGAATTATCGATCCGATATCGATACCTCTTTCACGAAGTATCGGTAAAATATTTTTTAAATATCAATTATTTCATTCCAACGGTCACTGAATTAGCATTTATGACAAAAAATATCGATACCCTTTTAGGAGATATCGATACTCGCAGTTGCAGGTGAAATACATGCTCTAGTTTTATATCTCTAGTGGCCATATTAACTTCACCAACAACCTCAACGGCTAAAAATCTATTAGGGGGTATAAATACCATCTTTCAAAGTCCTACAACATCCAAGAAATCACTTTCAAGCAAAAATCATCAATCACACAACCTTAGAGCTTAAATTTTCATATTCTTCTTACATACACTTGTGACATTTATCTCTATTCTTTTGCTCAAGTGTATCTCATTGTATTTGTGCTTCAATTTGCAAACAATTTTATCTTATAAGGATTATTTCTTTGTTTGCTCATTTGTATCACTTTGAGAGGGTTTAAAACTTAATATTTGGGGTAGAAATCTTAAAGAGTTGTAAGGTTAAACCTTCTCCTCAAAGGTTGAACAAATTAGTGAATTTGAGAAAATCATTATTGGTGGAAAGCTAAGATAGTGGAGTAGGTAATTGAGGCAGGACCACTCTAAACTCTTTGTGTTCATTGTTTCATTCTTGCCTTTACTTTTACTAAATTTTTAAAAGCCAATTCACCCCCTCTTGGCATTTTTAGTTTGCTTCATCGAGCTAACAATTGGTATCAGAGCTAGAACTTTGAGACGATTTTACCACCATGAGAAAAGATCCTCAAGGTATTCAAGATAGAAGCTATAAGTCAAGAAATTTCCTTCATGGCATCAGAGTAAAATTTCACTATATTAGGAGAAGGGTATTCCACCATGAGGCCTCCACTATTCAATAGCACCAACTACTCCTATTAGAGAACAAGAATGAAGTTATTCATCCAAGCCAACGACTATGAAGTTTGGAGGATAGTTACTAATAGGCCATCCATTCTAATAAAGAAGGTCGAAGGTGTTATTGTCTTAAAGGACGAGAGTGAATGAAATGAAAATGATATCAAGAAGGTGTAATTAAATGTGAAGGCTATGCACACTCTATTTTGTGCTCTTGGCCTAAATGAGTACAATAGTCTCCTTGTGTGACAATGCAAAAGAAATATAAAACAAACTTGAAGTCACCTATGAAGGGACAAGTAGAGTTAAGGAGTCTAAGATAAGTCTTCTCACCCTTGATTATGAGTTGTTTAAGGCAAAATCAGAAAAAGGTATCAAGGAGATGTCCAATCACTTCACTCATATCATCAATGGTCTTAAAGCTCTTGGGAAGACATGTCCCAACAAGGAGATGGTAAAGAAGATGTTAAATAGTCTCTCAACATCTTAGGAACCTAAAGTGACAATAATATAAGAGTCAAAAGATCTTAACTTACTCTCCCTTGATGAGTTAATTAGTTCCTTGTTGACGTATGAAATGAAGATCAACTACAACACAAAGGAAATCAAAGAAGTTCCAAGGAAAATGGGATTTGCATTCAAATCAACAACTTGTGAGAACGATGAAGACTCTAGCAAGAATGGTGATGATAAAGAGAAGACAATGTTTGTAAAAAGATTCAAGAGGTTCATGAGGTCCAAAAAAGGAAGCCAATTCCAAAAAAAGGAAGGACTCAATAATGAATCTACTAAAGAGAAGGACCCTATCATATGCTATGAATGCAAAAAGTCGGGACACATCAAGTTTGAGCGTCCTCAATAGAAGAAAAGAGGGTCAAGCAAACAAAAGCTTAAGGCTCATGTTGCTACTTGGAGTGATGAGGATTCATCGAACAATAAAGATCAAGAAGTAATCAATCTTTACCTTATAGCCATGGATGATATTAAGGTAACTTCTAACTCATCTACTTTAAATGATTATTCTTTTAATGAATTGCAATATGCCTATGATGAATTAGGTTTGAAATTTGAAGTGTCATGATCTCAAAACACAAGAAAAATTTTTCAAAATTAAGAAATGAAAATGACTTACTTTCTAAAACCAATCATGAACTTGAAGAGAAAGTAAATAAAATGCAATAAATTATTAATGACTTTGAAAAGAAAATTTTAGACTTGCATAATTTACTTTCAAAAGTTCATGAGGATCATCAAAAGCAACCTGAGTTGCTTAAGAGTGAAAAAGCTCACTCTAACAAAGTTTTGGAAAAATGAGAAAATTCAAAACAAAACTTTATTAAAAATAGCTTTAATTTCTATAAACATAGAGGTCCGCAAAGTTTTTACAAGAGAAAAATCATTAAAAGTGTATGGGTCCCTAAAGGACTCATAACTTTTCAAGATAGGAGCTTGATTTCAAAATCAATACACAAATAGACTAAAATTATAAGAACTAATACTTATGGACCCAAAAGAATTTGGGTACCAAAAATCAAATCTTAATTCTATGTTTGTAGGAAAAGGAGCATTGCTAGGAAAATGGGCATTGCTTTGAGGTAGGTTATTCAAAGAAAAACTTATGGTACCTTAATAGTGGATGCTCAAAACACATGATGTAACGACCCAATAGTTAGGGTTGTCAGAAAGTGTATTTCTGATACTCCAATACCATAAATTAGACTCGTAAATATTTATTAGAAATATTTACAAAGTTAGTTGTGTGGTTAATTAGGTTTTGGTTAGGTGAATTTGCATAAATTAAGAGTAATTAGGTATAAGGACTAAATTGCATAAAGGGTGAAAGTTGAATTATAAATTAAAGAAAAATTAAAAGGACTAAAGAAACAATTATGCCATTTCCTTTAAATGAGGCCACATATGGATGAAATATTATAAAATTTTAAGTTAAAAATAATTATTATAATATATTACCTTAAGAATTAAGTATATATATTATATTATATTATATTATATTATATTAAAAATAAATAAATAAATAAAGAAAAGATAAAAGAAAAAGAACAAAGAAACAAACGAAATATAAAGAAAAAAGAAAGAAAAAGGAAAGAAGGAGAAAGACAAGGCTAGGGATTTCAAAGTTTCCAAGTTTAATTGGTTAGTCAATTTAGTCTCTTTTTCTTGTAATTTTTATGTTTTTGGAATTCCGGTATTAAATACTACCCGACCCATGTCAAAATTTTAGAAATTATTGAATTTTTAAGTATTGCTTATGTTGAATAATTTTAGTATTAGGGATTAAATTGATAGAATTTTTTAAGCTAGAAACGAAAAGGATTAAATTGTAAAACAAATAGTAAATTTTGAGTAATAGGGACTAAATTGTGAAAAATTCAAAATTTTAGGAATATATGTGAAAATAGGGAGTTGAACTTGGTCTAAAGTGGAATTTACATGAAAATAAAGAATTAAATGTGAAGAATAAAGTTAGTCTCAGTTTAAGGACTAAATTGAAATTTAGGCAATATTTGAGTAAAATTTTAAATATTCAATATGAAATTGAATTATGTTGTATTGATGATTTTTAATTGTTTTAATTCCGTAGTTAATGTCATACCAAAACCCTCGACTAAAAAGGGGAGAGATAAAGACGACGAGGTGAGTTATTATTATGTTTTGCAATTGAAATGGATTGATTTAGTATGTGATGAATTTATTGAATTTATATTGATTGAATTGGTATATATATATTGAATATATTGATTATTTGAATTGAAATGCATATTGATTGTATTTGAAAAGTGAAATTAAACACTATTAACTATATTAGGCTGAGTCGGATATAGATCGCATGCCATAGGATTGGAAGAGTTCAGGGATTTCTTCGACTTCGAGTCGATGAGACACTAGGTGTCAATTTATTACTTCGGATATATTTGATGAGGCATTGGGTGCCAATTTACTTCGATTACTGGGTGTCAAATTATTACTTCGAATTATCCGATGAGGCACTGGGTGCCAAACTGGTATGTGTTGGTTGGATCTGTGTATCCGTCTGAGTCTGAGTCGTGTTAATAAGGGTAAATGAATAATAAAGTTTTAGATTGATATTGAAATGGTATAGTATTAGAAATGGAAGTGAAATATTGAATTGAATATAAAATGTGAAATATGTTGCAAATAAATGGAATATATGAGTTATATACTCATGAAATGAATATGGAAATGATAATGCACTTGTATAATGAAACGTTATATGGTTATTATAATATTAAGATTGTATATTTGTGATTTCATATCTTATGATATTTAGATTATAGAAATACCTTTTAGTTTTTACTCAGCGTACGGTTTTGTTTTCTGTGCGCAGGTTAGGTACTAATTTTGATCGCCGAATAGCATCCAACAACGGTCCCGAACTCAAACGTGGTGATGTTTATCCTTTTAAAATGTGTCGGCATGTACCTAGGGTGTCTAATTAATAATTATTTTGTGGATTGAATGTAAATAAAGTTAATATTGGTTTGGTATATATATATACATGCGTTTGTGTTTAAAGTTTTATTTTGGCATGTTAATTTGGTGTTTAAGTGCTCATACGCTAAGTAAAATGAATTAAATTAGGTATGTTTATAATTTGGACTTGAATGATATTTTGATGACATGATTTGATGATATAATTGTTGTACCAAAGAGGGTACATTGGTTAGGCACCTAGGATGATTGTTTTGATATGTTTTGGATGTGTTTGATCGTGTTTTGAATTAGTTAAATGAATAATTTTTTAGTTGCTTATTGTCCAAGCTTGCAAGGAATGGTAAACTTGTTATTTAAGGTACATTTTGAGTCTACACGGCCAGACACACAGGCGAGTGAATAGGCCGTGTGAGACACACGGCTAGCACATGGGCGTACGAGGCCATTTCGAAAGGGCACACGGTCTGGCACAGGAGCTTGTGGCTTGACCCTGTGACCCAATTCAGAGAGTTACACGGGTACAGACACGGGCTAGGACACGACCGTGTGTCTCTACTTTGAATGCCCACACGGTTTAAGACACGGGCGTGTCTCCTGGTCGTGTGAGTCACACGGCCTGACCACACGACCGTGTGAACCCTGCAGCTTTGAAAATTTTTAATATTTTGTGAAAAATTCTTTGAGTTTCTGAATTAGTCCAGACTTATTTCTATCACATATTTTGGGTCTCGAGGGCTTGAATAAGGGACAATATGTATGAGTTTGATTGATTTTGACTTGAATAATATATGATATGAAATGTTTCAAAATTATGTCTATTTGATCAATAATGCTCCAAAATCCTATTCTGGTGACAGATGTGGGCTAGAGGTGTTACACATGACCGGTGACAAGAGTCACTTTATCGATTTGAAGCCAAAAAGTGAAAGAGAAGTTACATTAGGTGACAACTCTACAAAACAAATCTTCTATTGGTAAAAACTCTTCTATCATTTTTGAAAATGTCTTGTACGTCAACGGTTTTAAGCATAATCTTCTAAGTATTAGTCAATTATGTGATAAAGGTTTCAATGTCATATTTGAGTCTAAAAGTTGTAAAGTTATTGACATTCCTTATAATAAGATTATGCTTGTAGAACATAGGATAGAATATATATATATATATATATATATATATGGTGCATTTAGATGATATGCATAACTCTAGCTTATGCCTTATTGCTAAAAATAAGATTAGCTCTTTGTTATGGCATAGAAAACTAGGAAATGCTAGCATGATCATATTGCATAAATTAGTTAAAAATGACTTAGTAAGAGGATTACCTAAAATTGACTGTGATGTGAATAATGTTTATGATGCATGTATTAAAGGTAAACATAAAAAAGTTTTTGTTAAACCTATTAATGATGTATCAATAAATAGAGTTCTTCAACTAATTCACATTAACTTATTTGGTCCAATTAGGACATCTAGCTTAGGTGGAAAACAATATGCTTGTGTGCTTGTTTATGACTATTTTAGATTTACTTGGGGTTCTTTTCTTGAGTATTAAAGATGAAGCTTTCATCACATTTTCAAAAATGAACCAAAATGTAAAAGGTTACTCTATCACTAGTATTAGAAGTGACTATGAAACCGAATTTCAAGATCTTGGTTTTGAAAATTTTTGCAACTCAAATAAAATTAGCCATAATATTTCTACACCTAGAACCCCTCAACAAAATGGAGTTGTTGAGAGGAAAAATAGAACTTTAGAGGAAATGGATAAAACCATGCTTTGTGAAAATAATTTACCAAAATATTTTTGGGCGGAAGCCATAAACACCGCTTGCTATGTGGTTAATAGAGTGATGATTAGACCTATTTTAAAGAAAACTCCATATAAACTTTTCAAAAACAAAAAGCCTAACATTAGTTATTTTCATCCATTTGGATGTAAATGTTTTGTTTTAAACAATAGGAAAGATAATCTCGGTAAATTTGATGCAAAAAGTAATGAAGGAATTTTTCTTGGTTATTCTTTAAATTTTAAAACATATCGAGTCTTTAACAAAAGAACTTTAGTAGTAGAAAAGTCTATACATGTTATTTTTTATGACTCTAATCCTTATTCTAGAAAGGATTTTTGTGTTGATAATAATGATGCATAATTTTTCAATAAAGACGATCAATCATCAAATGGCAAAATTCAAGAACAAATACAAGATGCTCTTGAAGAAATTTCAATTAAGGAAAGGGAAGTCACTCATCCAAGAGTTCAACTATGTGAAGGGTGGTATGATTTTGGGAGATCCATCCCAAGTGGTAATTACTAGATCTTCTCTTATAAATACTTGCAAGTATGTTTCATTTATCTCATGCATTAAGCCTAAAAATATCAAAGAAGCATTAAATGATAAATATTGGATATTGGCCATGCAAGAAGAGTTAAATCAATTTAAGAGAAGTGAAGTATGGACCCTAGTTGATAGACCTAGTGATAAATCTACTATAGGTACTAAATGAGTTTTTATAAACAAATTAGATGAAAGTGGTAACATAGTGAGGAACAGGGCTACACTTGTTGCTCAAGGTTACATTCAAGAGGAAGGAATAGATTATAATGAAACATATGCTCTCGTAGTTAATATGGAAGCCTAGAATGCTCCTTAGCTTTTGCATGCTTTAATAATTTTAAAATATATCAAATGGACGTAAAAAGTGCTTTTCTAAATGGTTTTAAAAATGAAGAAGTGTATATTGAACAACCACCCAGTTTTGAAGATCAAAAATTTCCAAACCATGTTCTCAAACTTTTAAAAGTATTATATGGTTTGAAACAAGCTCCTAGAGCTTGGTATGAAAGATTATCAAATTTTCTTATTAAAAAAGATTTTTGTAAATGGAAGGTTGACACAACACTTTTTATTAAAAGAAAAGACAAAGATTTATTAGTAGTTCAAATCTATGTTGATGATATTATTTTTTGTTCTACTAATGATATTCTTTGTCAAGAATTTTCGAAGCTAATGCAAGGTAAGTTTGAGATGAGCATGATGAGAGAACTAAATTTCTTCTTAGGTCTCCAAATCAAGCAAAGAAAGGATGGTGTCTTTATCAATCAAGCTAAGTACACAAGGGAGATGCTCAAAAAGTTTGGGATGGACACTTTCAAACCATAAGCTACTCCAATGAGTTCTTCTACAAAGCTTGACAAAGATGAGGAAGAAATTATATAGGTCAATGATTGGTTCTTTGCTTTATCTTATAGCAAGTAGTCCCGACATTATGTTTAGTGTATGCTTGTGTGCTAGATATCAATCTTGTCCTAAGGAATCACAATTACAAGCCCTTAAGAGAATCTTTAGATACTTTAGAGATACTTCAAATTTAGGTCTCTGGTACTCTAGAGACTCATCCTTTAGCTTGCATGCTTACTCGGATATGGATTTTGGAGGTTGCAAATTAGATAGGAAAAGCACATCTAGTACTTGTCAATTTTTAGGCAACATGTTAATTTCATAGTTTTCAAAGAAATAAAATAGTGTTGTATTGTCCACCACCGAAGTGGAATATATTTCTGTTAGTAGTTGTTGTGCTCAAATTTTATGGATGAAACAACAACTTAAGGACTATGGAATTGATGTAGATACCATTCCTATCAAGTGTGACAATACTAGTGCTATTTGTCTCACTAAAAATCTCATCCAACATTCTAGAACTAAACACATTAAAATTAGACATCATTTCATTAGAGATCATGTTTAAAAGGGTGAAATAGTTCTAGAGTATATAGACACCTTAAACCAATTAGTTGACATTTTTACAAAACTATTAGATAAAGAAAGGTTTTGGACATTTAGAAGAGAACTAGGTTTAACAACCTTGCCTTGACTTTGTGTTACAATCTTCTTGTATGTAACACCCCAAACCCGGCCTAGACGTTATGGCCAAATCTGGCGGCGTCACATGAGAGTGTTTTTGGAAAACTGTTCATTCATACGAAAATCTTTAATTTTTAGTTTTAAGATGTGTTTTTGGTGTCGCAGTTTATAAATCAATAAACAATAACAATTTAAAATCCCAAAGTAAAAATTAAAACAGTCCAAAGGTCCACATTACATAAAAATTCCCAAAAATGATCAAATAATAAATAAAACAGAATGTAAACTGTAAACCATGAAATCAAAATATAGCTAGCAGTGGTCATCGTCAAGCCCTCCGCTGCACCGATCCATCTACTGCTTGGGATTACCTGACAGACAAATAAATAAAGGGGTGAGTTTTCACAACTCAGTGTGTACATCCCCACAGTATAGCATGCATACATACAGATAATAAAAACAAACAACAGACATAATTCGGGCTTGAGCCCTTAACAGATATGATGTAGGCCTTAGCCCACTCAGAACAGAATTAGAATATAATAGGGCTCTCAAACCCAAACAGACATAGAATCAGATATAATCAGGCCTTAGCCCATATAGATATCATATGCATATCAGATCAGAACAGTACATGCCCACTGACCCTGCACACCATCTCTGCCCAACCCTACACACCATGCAATGCATCTTAATGCCTGACTTAAGTTGCCAAATAACATGCTAATAGCCTTTCAGACTTCCTTCACTTCAACAATAAACCTTTCCCAATACAATGCATCTTAATATCGTGGCATGTTTTTATACGGAGTAGTAGATCATGCATATCATACTCAGAACAGAACAGATCAGATGTATATGCTAGTGATAACAGATTAAAACATACATCACATGCTTAAGTCAGGCATCATATAAACAGAACACAGAAATCAGGCTTAAGTAATGCTTACTGACCCTACGACAGGGCACAGTCGACTTGGGTGACCCGTGCAACATTACAGTTAAAATAAAAAAAATAGGCTCACGCGCCTGTGTGGCCGGCCCGTGTGGTCCACACGGCCCAAATTTGGCGATGCCTGTGTGGATCACACGGCCTGGCCCAAAATCCCACACGCTCGTGTGGTTTACCCGTGTGGGCCCACATGCCCATGTGGCCTACATGGCCCAATTAGCCTAGCTCGTGCCTCTCACACGGCCTAGCCAGCCTCACATGACCATGTTTGTAATGCCCGTATTGAGCGCACACAGCCTGGTTCGTCAATCACATAGCTGTGTCTCACCACACGGCCTCCACACAGGCAGTCCACATGCCCGTGTGGCGTTGATAGTTTCATTTTTGGCTTTTGTCGAAACTCATTTTCTGTGTAATCGGAGTACACACCTGTTCGTTTTCGACATATAATGACTCTTGAGCACTCCGGAACCTAGAATTGACAAACCCGAGTCCAAAATCAATCACTTAATCTGAATTGTTAAAACGAATAAATCTCAAAACTAATGACATCATTACCTCCAATGAAAAACGGCGATTCCTCGCTGTTTAGAACACCGATTAGCAGTCCACGGAACCTTGGTTGTCTCCTAAACAGAGAACAATCATTTAATAACCCAACACTTATTAGAACGTAACTAAACGCACTGCTTTACTTACCGAATCCACACCAATGCTAACACGTTGCAACCCCTAACCAAGAATCACAAGACTGTTTTAAAAAAATGAAAGAAATAGGGAGGGAAACCAAGAGAAAATCGGCAGCAATTGAGAGGAAGAAAAAGAGAAGAAAGAAAAAAGAAGTAGTCGAATTTTGCAAAAAGGAGAAACTAAACCGAATTTTCTAACTCCCCTATCTGTTCCCTTAATTCTCTCCCCATGACTCCCCCCATTACTCAATTCCCCACTCAAATTCAATCTCCTAGCCGAAATTCTGTGCAAAAATAATACACATGCTCATTCTAGGATTCGAAACCTTAGCCCTCAAGTAACACCAACACTCCTTCAACCACCAGATCAGCAGGCCCATTCTGTCATATTTTATCCAACTTTTACTTTAAAGCCTAATTACCAAGAGTTGGGCTTTATTCAATAAAAACCCAAAATTTTACCCAAGCTAAGGCTTGAACTTGGGACCTTCCCAACACACCCAGAGTGCATAACCACTAAAGCAGATACATAATTGTGTCAAATTATTGCAGAAACCAATTTAGAAAATTCTCAAGCCACAAATTCACAAAAGCCGAAAATAAGAAAAATTTGGGGCGTTACATTGTGCCTTATTTGATTATTTTATTGCAAAAAGTTTGTTGAGTATAGATTTCATGGCTTTTATATGTGAAAAGGTAGGGGGAGTTTCATGGGAAAAACTGTTTTATTTTAACTTCATTTCCTTTTACATTTTAGAGAAGGGCTATCAACTTAGTCATTTTTTTAACATATCTTTGCTTCATGCATTTCATGCATTTTACTTACACTACATATCTTTATGTATATGAAATGTTTAGGAACAGTTTTGGAGTCATTTTAGGACCCTTAGAAAACTATACAACCTAAAAATCATGTTTTTGCTGTTTTACTGCACTTGGAAAATAGAATGGTAATTTGGTATCGATACCAACTTAAAAATATCGACACTTTTATAAAAATATCGATACTCGTGGAAAAATATCAATACCATTAGGGTTTTAAAGGTACCTGCTGTTGTTTTAAAACAAAGAACCCTAAAATTTATTTTTCCTTCCACCGAAAAACCTCTTATCTCCTCTCCAAATATTTTTAAATTTCTTCAATTTTTCGACAAATATTGGCCCTTTTACATCTTCAAACATCCTTTTCACAAGATTTGCTCATCCTTGCTTGAAGATTTTTCCTATTTCAACATTTTTGAGGTAAATAACTAAATATTTCAACTTGTTGATTTTAACAAATGTAAGTTGAAATATGTTTGTTGATGGTTTATTGAGATATTTTGAACAATATATATCATGTTTTATTGTAGGAGGTCACCTAGTCCTAAAGATCTTTGTTGAAATTTTTCTCAAACCTTAACCCACCAAGTGTTTGACAAAATTCCTCAAAGAGATTTTTTTTTGTTTTAATGTTTTTCTAAATGGTTCGTTGTTAGAATGGCCCCAAAGAAATGTTCTAGGACTAGTGCATATTCTAATCCATCTAGTGAGTTGGAGTCATCTTTTAGCACACATTTTCAAAACTCACACTCCTGATATATATTTAACTCAGATTTTGCATTAAAATGTGTTTGAGAGGCTAGGAAAGTTGTTATAGCTTTGAGAGGCTAGGAAAGTTGTTATAGCCATGTTAGAGGCTATTAGCTTTGCTTAATTCCTTATTTTACAAAATTGGGATGGATGAAATTTTTAAGTATTTCTTCGCCAACTTATTTAAATCTTGTTCAAGCTTGCTTTTCAAATGTCAAACTCGAATATGATAAGTCCAGTGATACTGTTACTGCCATCACCTTATTTTTAATGGGAACTCCTATTTGCCTCACTCTCGAAGAGTGTGGTGATTATCTTCTCTTACCTTCCGGAGGTTCTTCCGATGAAAAAGGGCATTTTGATCCCTCCCTTTTTATCTAGTCTAGATCGGCATCCGAACTCACTCTCCATGATCGTGTCCTCTATTTAATTCTCACTTGGAACCTAAGACGTATCAAAAAGCATGCCAAACTTTGAAACATCGATTATTGGTGGCTTGACTGTTTTAAATCTGATAGGCATCCTGATCTTGCACTTATCTTGCTTAATGACATTAAGAAAGCTATTGGAAGGGGGATGAATACAAATGTCACTCTTCCTCATGGCATGTATTTGTCATATGTTTGTAGGTAATTAGGTATTAGCACCCATGGAGACACCCCGTTTCTTTTAGCCAACCTATTAGTTATGGGGCCCTACATCATGTGGGATATCATTTCAATGTTGCCACTAATACATTGATTAAACATGACCATTTGTCGGGTAATGAAGATGACAATGTCAACGCTGCTTTTGACGATATTCTGTACCCGAGCCCATTGCTCCACCGGCTTCTTCTTCGCATACTGCTCAACCCTCTTCCAAGGTTAATATTGTTATCCTCGATGCTATCCATTCCTTGAGCAACAATATCTGAGGTCTTAGGGAAGATGTTAACTCTCGTCTCTCGACTTTGGAGACGCAAATGGCATCTCTCTTATCCTGTTTCCTTTCGACGCCTCTTTTCTCCCCACATCATGATGATTAGACTAGCTCTAACCCATACATTTCATTTTCATATCATTTACACCTTTATTTTTATGTTTATGCCTATATTTTTTTATTACACTTTATTGCTTTCTTTGTATTTTAAGATATATTTTTTTAAATGCTCATTCAACTTTATCTATCTTTTGATGAGCTAACTTCTTTTCTCCTTGAGCTTTATTTGTCTTTTGATATAACAAAAAAGGAAAGAAGAAAAGGTAAATTAAGGTAAATTGATTGATTACTCTTTAATGATAACTAAATGCAAATTTTTGTGACCAAATTTTTTTTAAGTAAAAATGATTGCCAATTTGAATGACAAATTTTATTTGGTCTCAAATTTAAAATATCTTTTATTCAAAGGGAGGAATTATTCAAAAAAAAAATGACCAAATGTTTTTCTATATCAAAAAGGGGAGATTGTTAAACAATCTTTATTTGATAAAAAATTTTGATATAACAAACTAAGAGTGTTTTTGAATATAAGCTAAAATTGACAAAATAATTTTTAAATTTGAAGTCTAAAAGATAAAACTTTGAAACAATTTTAAAAGCAAGTGCAAATGATTTTAACCAAGTCAAAATGATTTAAATCAAGTTAAAATCATTTTAAATGATTTTCAAACAAGTCAAATTTGGTCCAAGACAAACGGTATCGATACCTTATGGGTAGGATCGATAATTTTGGAAATATCGATACCCTTAGAAAAATTAAGACAAAAAAGGCCTTCGTTTTCAAAAACCCTAAAAATTATCGATTCCATGTTTTTCGTATCGATATTTTTTTATAATAATCGACACATTTCTTAAAAATGATACCAAAATAATGTTATGTTTCTCATAAACCCTATGAAGTATTGATCCGGTATCAATACCTATTTTAGGAAGTATTGGTAAAATACTTTTTAAGTATCGATTATTTCATTCCAACGGTTACTAAATTAACATTTATGATAAAAAATATTAATACCCTTTTTAGAGGTATCGATACTCGCAGTTACAGGTGAAATAAATGCTATGGTTTTACATCCCCAACGACCATATTAACTTCATCAATAACCTCAATGGCTAGAAATCTATTAGAGGGTATAAATACCATCTTTCAAAGTCCTACAACATCCAAGAAAGCACTTTCAAGCAAAAATCATCAATCAAATAACCTTAGAGCTTAAATTTTCATATTCTTTTTACATACACTTGTGACATTTATCTCTATTCTTTTGCTCAAGTGTATCTTATTGTATTTGTGCTTCAATTTTCAAACAATTTTATCTTGTAAGGATTGTTTCTTTGTTTACTCATTTGTATCACTTTGAGAGGGTTTAAAACTTAAGATTTGGGGTAGAAATCATAAGGAATTGTAAGGTTAAACCTTCTCCTAAAAGGTTAAACAAATTAGTGAATTTGAGAAAATCCTTAGTGGTGGAAAGCTAAGGTAGTGGAATAGGCTGAACCACTCTAAACTTTTTGTGTTCATTGTGTCATTCTTGCCTCTGCTTTCACCAAATTTTTAAAGGCCAATTCACCCCCTCTTGGCATTTTCAATTTGCTTCATCGAGCCAACAAAGTTATATTTTTTTCTCCATTACCATCAAAAGCAGGATTCATAACCTTCTTCTTGTTTAAAATACTGACAAAGTTGGATACAATAGCCTTGTCAGGGGGTGAGTAACGGTGGCAATGGAGAGAAGCTAAGGTCGAATCGAGGGGCAACGATAGCTAGAGGTCGAGTCAAGGCAATAGTGGTTGTAATTATTAATGAGTGATTTAATCACAACAACTGCTATCAACCCAAAATGACCTCGAGCTTTTGTCTAAAGCGTTCGCCCCGTAACAGAGCACTTGCCCCCAACTTCATCATCAGTTTCAGACAAGATTGAGGTTGACGATACTGCCTTTGGTGGTGATGAAGAAAACAAATAAATGGATTATACTAGTAAGCCTCTAAATTTATCCCTACGATTATGATCTCAAACTTATGTATTGGTTCTACAAAGCATCTACTTCTGATGAAGCGAAACTTGAACTCATGATCGTATAACTACCATCAAGTGGGCTTTCGAGTCATACTCCAACCCATTACCACATATTAATGTCTATCAGC
Source organism: Gossypium stocksii (assembly GCA_020496765.1). Lineage (NCBI taxonomy): Eukaryota > Viridiplantae > Streptophyta > Magnoliopsida > Malvales > Malvaceae > Gossypium > Gossypium stocksii. The sequence goes on along the minus strand of CM035626.1, from coordinate 29,568,051 downwards.
TAGGAATCGTAGTTAGACTAGAACCCGTTCCTATATAAGCACTGCAAACTTGAAGCTTGAGTTACAATGCAATGGGCTTCTAATGCAATGGTTTTGTTCCAACACGATAGATGAAATATGTGGGTCTCGAAACGCCACCGCATCATTATGAATTTAAACACACCTTAAAACTAGCACACTGTCTCCCTCAAACATAAATAAATATGTCCATTAAAAAAGTTAAACACTTAAAAGTAAAATATAAACAATGGTGTTGTTATGATACTCACTATTACCAACCCGTTATCCGAGTAACCAATTAGGTCTTGACCAGTACTTTATGTGATTCGTACTTTGGGTTCGCATGTAAAGTGCTTGTACCCTTTTATGATGAGACGCATGATATGGGTTCACGCTATCATATAAGCAAACCCGCATAATTCAAACACATGTTAACCCTAGAGTAGGGTACGTGTTGACATGCATAGGAAGCTACCTACAATATCAAATCCATGAATAATAACCATATCATATAAATATACAATTTAACCCTTTTAAAGAGGACACACTCTAAAAACTACTCAACAATTTGGTGCTGTGAGCATAGATAGACTTTCAGTCTTCAGATTTTCAAATCGCTAAAAAACCAAAATGACTCACCCCAACAAGAATTTCCCTATTAATTTCCATCAAGCCAATGAAGAGGTTCTGGCACTAGCAATCAACCCAGTGAGGTAGACTTTTTTGATGGTTGGTTTGCTAGCCAACCAGAGAATTTGGGTCACTCAGGCCATGCAGGTGCTTCCAACTCTTTCTATCTCAATGCTCCTATTGGTTAGGGACTGTCATTTCCCTCTAATCAGGTAGCATCGCTATGAAAATTGTTTGGTTTGAAAGAGCAACTAAGGTTGATGAAGGAACAGATAACTCAACAAAATGCTAGGTTCGAATAGCAGCAAGTGTTTCAGCAGAAATTACTAAGATAGAATGAAAAATTGAGGGGGAAGATGCAGTTTGATAACACCGATCTTCAAGATCATGTCACACCTACCCAGGATGAGGATGTAAGGGCACATGCAAATCCATACCGATCTTCAAGATCATGTCACACCTACTCAGGATGAGGATGTAAGGGCACATGCAAATCCATGGCATAATGAAATGGATGCTTTGCATAGAGATGTGTGAGCATTGCATCCTGATATGCAAGATATGGATTGGTTGTTTTGTTCTAACAACCCATTATCTCCTAAAATAGCAGCTGTGAGCCTACCAACTGAGTTTAAAGTTCCAAAAGAAATCTTCGAAGGAAGAAGAGATCCTTGAGCTCATCTCATACAATATAATGATTATATGAATGTTTTAGGGGCTTCTGGTATAACAAAATGTAAAGCTTTTTCGACGACTTTTAAAGGAAGTGTGAAAGATTGGTATTTGTTTTTACCACAGGGCTCCAATCAAAGCTTCTATGGGTTTTTTGGTGACGACTCTTAGAGGAAGTGCCAGATATTTTTTGGAAGGTTTCGATCCCACAGAACAATAATGAGCACTCTTATGGGTTTGATGTCAGTGAAATAGAGGGATGGAGAATCTTTACAAGATTATGTCAAACGATTTCATGTAGCTACGTTGAATATAAAGATTATGTCAACAACTCTATAAATATTTAATAAAAATATTTACAAGCTCGATTTATGAAAACGAGGTCCCGATACCTTATTTTCCAAAACCACTGACTTTCGGTACGCACTACTTGTACATTGACTAGCTAGCCAATTAATAAAATCTATTCAATCAAAATTCACAATAATACTATATTTAACTCTTAAATATTAATTATTAATATATACGTACTCAGTCATCAAAATTGTGATACCGAAATTACTATTTTAGACACCACTGAAAAATGAGTTGTTATAGAAATTTAAATGATTTAACTTATGGAGTTACAACCGTAAGCTCCAAGCTATACATATGCATTTAAACTATGTAATATCACTATATACATATCAATTTCATAATCAAGTTCAACATCCACTAATTTCCATTTAACTAAACTGATGTACCTCAATATGGTACCCAAATTATACCAATTCAATTAGTACAAATCTAACTTATATTCTATAACATTCAATCATTTATAATCCATTCAATTTCATAGTATTTACTTCATACCATTAGTCAATTTCTACCTAGTTAATATCTATTTCACATATAGATATTTCATAGCATCACACATTACCATATTAAAGGCTACAAGTATAACTTATACTAATACTGTCTCAAAACATAACCATTCGATACTACATATTTTTTCATATCTATTATATATTTCATATTTTTCGATTTAATCCTTTTGATGCCAAAAATAGTGACACACAAAACGTCGAGGACTAATTCACAAAAATTGACTTTTCCTCAATTATCCTTCGATTAAATATCGATCTATATAATAATTTATTTCAATTATCAATTTCAACATATCAAAACAACATATTGTAATCATATACTAATTCAATTTTATTTTTCAAATGTTCTCCAAAGTTTTTCATTTTATTCAATTTAGTCCCTAAAATCAAAATGGTTATATCTTTCAAATTTGAGCTTTTGTTTACAATCCAATTTCAATTTCATCCTTAAACAGCCCTCCATTAACAATAATTATAGAAATTCCATGTAGTCCCTATTTTCAAAATTAACAACTTTCACTTTACAAATCAATCTATTTTCATTTCTAAGCATAATAGCAAACATTTTAATATAAAAACTCCAAGAATTCATCAATGGAAACTTTTTTAAACTTTAACAGTTTTACAATCTAATCCTCAGGTTGTAATGGCCATATTTCAGTGATATCGAAACAGTGGTTTCGTCGCCACAAATCTGAGTTAGAGAAAAAAATTATTTTAATATTATGACATGGTCTATATTATGATAGGAAAGTTGAATGAAAATATTGATAAGAAAATTTTATCGATTTAGTGATTAATTAGAAAAAGGACCAAATTGCATAAAATGTGAAAGTTAAATTCTAGAAGCTAGAAGGATCAAATGGCTATGAAATTAAAAACTTGAGGTCTTTATATAGTAATTAGACCATCAATCAAAATATGGAAAATATCTTGGGTGATTCATCCATGGAAAAACTAAAAAGGGGCAAGGACTGAATTGGAAATAAAAAATATTAAAAGATGATAATAGAAAATATCATCTAATTATCATCATCTTCCCTAATTTTTGCATGGAAACCCTATGAGAGAGGGAGAAAACTAATCAGGCTTAATTGGGTAAGTTTTCATGTCCCGTTTTTAGTAATTTTTATATGTTTAATATCGGGATAACTTGTTCTTTCTATTTTGGGGATTAATTTGAAAAGTTATCAAAGTATGGAAATTGTGCCATGGATGTACATGCCGAAAATAAAAAAATTATGGTAGAAAGAGAAAGGTTGTTAGTAGATAAACAACTTTTACAAAATGATTTTGGATGAAATTGTGAATTAGGGACTAAATTGAAAACATAAGTGCTGTAAATAGTATATGGAAATTTTGGCTAGGCTTGGAACAAGGATTAGATTGCATGAATTTCATTTTCCGAGGCTAAGGATGAAATTAGAATTAATGAAAAGTTTAGGGGCAAAATAGTAATCTTGCCCAATGAGTAAATTGAACTCAATTGAATATGAATTGAGTGAAATTGATGATTGAGTTTATTTATATAGATCCGGACAACTCAAATACGAGGTTAGATAGAGGTAAAGAAAAAGTACCAGATTAGTAGATCTTATAAACGAACAAGTATCGAGGTAAGTTCGTGTAACCTAATTGTGAAAATTGAAATGTTTGAAATACATTATATTGTGATATTTGTTATGAATGTTATGGAAATGTTAAATATACAAAAATGTAATAAGATGTTTGATATTACTTGAGAAAAGGAGAAAGTCCCTATTAAATAAAGGAAATTTGATGGATCAATGAAAAAGGGATATTGCATGTGTTGCAGAAAGGATTAAGCCCGAACGGGTAATCTTGATATAAGCCCTCTCGATGTATATGTTATATATTAGATTTAGCTTGGACGGGTCATCTAGATTATGCTCTATAGAGTATGTTATGGAAAGGATTTAGCCTGGACTAGTAATCCTACTGTATTGGATGAGGCTCGGGAGTATGCTCTTTGATAAATGTGAATATGAATTGACAGATTATGAATTTGTACACTTTAATTGTACTACTGGGTATCCATTGAAATTCCAATAAATTCAACGGGTAAAACTTGGAAATGGTTAATGGAACATGAATGATTTTGTCTTGAAAATGTATAAGTGACATGGAAATATTGAAAATATGGAAATCATGGAATGATGAGCTCATCTATGTATTGCTATTGCATGAAATTTTATGACTAACTTAAAGTGTTGAAGTGGTATATGATAGGATAATAATCCAATTGCTTGGATGCATGTATGTTTGATTAAATTTAGTGGAAACATGTGGTAACACTACAGCAAAACAGGGTTTTAACGGCATTTTTAGTGGCGTTTGGATAAAAAACGTCGCAAATATTATACATTAGCGGCGTTTACAAGAAAACGCCGTAAAAAACTGAGCAATAGCGGCGTTTTTGGTACAAACGCCGCTAAAAACTGAGCAATAGCGGCGTTTTTGGTACAAACGCCTCTAAAAACTCAGCAATAGCGGCATTTTTGGTAAAAACGCCTCTAAAAATTGAGCAATAGCGGCGTTTTCGATCAAACGCCACTAAAAACTGAGCAATAGTGGCGTTTTTTGTACAGATGCCACTAAAAACTTAGCAATAGCGGCGTTTTTTGTACAAACGCTACTAAAAACTAAGCAATAGCGGTGTTTTTGTACAAATGCCTCTAAAAACTAAGCAATAGCAGCGTTTTTTATACAAACGCTGCTAAAAACTGAGCAATAGTGGCATTTTCGATCAAACGCCGCTAAAATTTGAGTAGCCATTTTTTTGTAGGGACTCGTTTCGATTTGATCCGATTTAATTTTTCACTTTTTATTCTTATTCTTGTTTTGAATTATATTTTATTTTGATACATTCACTTACCTATGAGAAAGTTTAATTTTAGTTACTTAATTATGAAAAGTTACAAATTGATAACTAAACTATTTAGAAGTTTTCATTTAAGTTATAAAGCTGTTAAAACCGATGCCGTATGGCTTTCTCTAAACCCTAAACTCTAAACCTTGGACCTGAAATTCTAAAAACATAAACTATAAACCCTAAAATCATAAACCCCAAAAAATTCATATGGATATGGTGATATGTATATATATAGATATTAATGTAAAAGCTTATGTTTATAATAAATTGTGTGGAAGCAGTACTTAATATTGATTAAATTTATTTTTGAGTTTAGGGTTTAATATTTAAGATTTAAGGTCTATGGTTTAGGGTTTTATGATTTAAGGTTTAATGTTTAGTATGTTAATTTTATGGTTTAGGGTTTGTTATTTTCAATTTGGGTTTAGTGTTTAGGGTTTAAGATCTTAGTGTTTAGCGGTATTAATGTTTAAGTGTTAGAGGTTAGAGGTTAGGGGTTTATGGGTTAAGGGTTAAGGGTTTATAGTTTATGTTTTGTGGTTTAGGGATTAGGTGATAAGGGTTGAGGGTTAGGGGTTTAAGGTTAGGGGTTTAGGGTCTTGTAAATTATTAACACAATTATTAATATAACATCATTTTATATTTATGTATTATATTTATATATTGCATACATAAATATTTATATTTATTCAATATAAAAATATATTGATGTATTTATTTTCTAAAATTTGTATGATTAAATCAAAATTAAAGTTTCAACTATACATTTAAATTAATGTACATACTCATTTGATTCCTGTCAATTTTAAAATTAGTAAATTAATCTCTCTTAACAAAAATTACAAAAAAATTAATATAATTTTCAAAAATTTAAAATAATTTTTAAAATTTAAAATATTCATAAAAATTTCAAATTTTATATATTTGTAAAAAACTATAATAATTTTTTTATTATTCAAATTATCATTATAGTTTAAATTATTCAAGAGATAATGATGAAGTTTATATATAAACAGAATGAAAAATTTTTAGTGGAGTAAAACGACGTCATTTTGAGTAAAATAAAATGACTTTTTGCGGCGTTTTTTTAAAAAACGCCGCTAAAAGTAAGGAATAGTGGCATTTTTAAAAAAATGCCGCAAAATGTATTACCCTAAACTACGTCGTTTTGATCAGCTAAAAATTTCAATTTTCCCTTAACCCTTTTAACTCCGATCTATTTCCCCCAACCTTGAATCCCCAAGATTTTCTCCCAATTCGAAATCCTGTAATCGGCTTCCCAAAATCCCCAAATCAAAATCCTTTTTATTTTTGTCGATTTCTTTCCCCAAACCCTTTACCCCAATTCGAAATCCTGAAATCGGTATGCATTATACAATCTGCTTTCCTTTTTCTTTCTCAAGTTTTGTTCTATTTGTAAATTATTGTTTGGATTCAATGAATTATTTTATGCTATCTGAACTTTTGATGTTTACTTGTTTGAGGATTTTTTTTGTTTGAATTTCAAGGGTTTAACGGGCAGTACTGCTCTTTTTTTTATGCTATCTAGTCTCTTACGACCACAGGTTGCAAAGGTTTTGTGCTTTTCCCAATTAGAAAAACCTAGAGTAAATTCTCGTTGAAGTTTGCTCATATGAAACATTGTAGTTCAGTTCAAGAATAGTTGTTATTTTCATATTTCTTAACATTGAATGAATCATTACTTATTATTTATCCACAATTTTCTAGCAATGGTGAAGTAGGGTGCTTTCATTTTACACTTCTACTTCTGTGATATTAAGCATAATCAACTTTGATCTGATAATAACCTTCATTGGATACAGGTCTGCAGAAAATGTGGATTGTTAGGATACTAAAGCCGTAAGCTGAAAACAGGGATTTGTTCTTCATGTAAAAATGGAGATGATGTTTCAACTATGCAACTACCATACGCTTGCAAGCTTTTAATCCAGGTAGATTCGGTAAACATTTATATTATACAGATGATGTGTTTGAATTATCTGTGACAGTATTGCACTAGGACCTGATCAAATAAAATATACAATTTCACTTAAAATTGGATGCTTATTGAAATTTGATTTTTAAATTAATACTCACTTGGTTCTAATAAAATAGTAAACTTTTCACTTTTGCTGGTTGAATATTTTGAACTTTGACTCATTATTTGAAATTTATTATTGATAACATCTAAAAGAAAATAGTTTCAACACTTTGAATTAAATAGTTTTTAGATATATGTTTTTTAGATATATGAACATGGAAAATCCAATACCCAATTCCAATATATTCCTGCTTTTTTTTTTTGGCTTTGAGAAGAGAGAGCAAAGAGCATCTTGCCTACATTGTGGCCATGCTCCCATGTGCAAGACCTTCTGTGAAAAAATGAAAAGAAAAAAATGGCAGAAGAGTAAGTGCTATTGTTTGGCATTGAAATGAAATTGTTGGGGACATCTTAAGGGTAAAAAAATGATGAATAATTCGCAGACATACTATGGTTGGTAGTTAGGGAGAATATGCAATATGGTGTCACAGTTTTGTTAGTCCTTTTGAAGCTTCTCAACGGAGTTTTTTCTGTGTCAATTTATAAATAGTTACCCCACGTTTGTGTGTGTGTATATATATATTATATAGTGTGTGTGTGTGTCTAAGGGCGCATGTTTATGCGTTGGTGTATGTGTGGGAAAAGAAATGTAATGCATTGTGTAGGAGAGGGTAATTCAGAGGGGTGGGGATCACTTTCTAGTTGATTGATCAAATGTATCTATCTCTATAGTCCCCTTACATAAAATCTCAGTCGTGTTGTCCTCAACCAAGGGGCTTTAGATGCCTATTCAATCTCTCCATGATTGTGAGTCGCTTTCAGTACTCTGTTGGTTAAAGAAGCTTTAAATTAATTTTCTTAAAAAAAAAAGGATATGTGAGTTTTTTATGGTGCTGAAAAGGTTAGAGAAAGTGCCTAAAAGGGACTGTCTTTGTTTCAGTCTCTCCTCTTTATATCAAATTTTCTTTATTGCTTAATATTTATAATTTACTTAGGTGGGTACACAAGTTTTTCAAGGTCCTAGATAGTGACCACGATGCTTCACGTGATGTCTTGGAGTTTTTCTCTGTGTTGGAAAGCTAGAATTCCCAGTGGCTTTGATGGATTTGACTAAGATTCACTTCTCTTACAAAACTAAAATTTTAGGGGTGAAAATAATTAGTTTTTTCTTTTAAATTTTAAGTTTGAAACGAAAAAAAATAAAATTATATATAAATTTTGGTATAAGATTTAATTATATATATATATAATTTTGATTTGATTAAATATTTATAATTGATACAACGTTATTTTACGTTTATATATTGTAAATGCATATAATTAAATAGTTTTAGATATTTGGATAACGAGTTGGTTTTCTTAAGTTTGTTGTTTGTTTTGGTTATTCGAGGTGCTGTAATATATATGTAAGTGAATGTGGTTAAAATATGAGTTCTTTCAAGAGATTGGGGTTCAAGAGTAAAAAGAGAGATAGTCCATTTATTTTGTTGTTTGTAAGCCTTAAAATGGAGTGTATTTGATTATTTTCAAGATGTCACCTTTTAGATATGATTTGTCATAGTAGAACAACATATATAGGATGTACGAGTGACATGTAACAACTTATAAAGTAAGTATGTACATATATAGGATGTACGAGTGACATGTAACACCTTTTAGATTTGATCATTTTTGCTCTTTCGAGATCCACTTATTCTTGAATTATGATGATTTTTGCTTGATTTGGATTTGATTGATAGATTTCTCATTTAATTAATTTCAGTTACTGTTTGGTAGGAGATTTTAATGTTTTGACGACGTGTAATGGCTGAATCTAGAGAGGGGCTAAGTTTTTTCTTAGATTCAGCGAATCTTGCACTAAAGAAGCAAAGCTAGTAGCGACACTCGCTTGGCAGTTTGCTGCTAACAATAGCAGCGGCCTTGCTCTTAATGATATGGCATGTTTTTAGTTTTTAGACTTCAGACTTTGGATAATTTAGCATCAAGGGTATGGATTGTGAATTTATTATATTTTCCAATTATGAAGTTTATATGGTTTTTTTTCTACTGTATTTAGATCTCATTTCTAGTGTCGATCATTTGGAAATGCAACTCAATAGTGATAAAATCTGAAAAAACTTTGAACGATGAGACCTCAAAATTTTATTGTAATGTGTTGTTTGAATGCCTTTTTCTCTTTAATAATCAAAATAGAGTGTTCCATTTTTTATTTTTTTTATTTTTCATGACCTTTAGCGGCATTTTTGGAAAAATCGACGCTAAAAATCATGACTTTTAGCGGTGCTTTTGCCATAAACGCCGCTAAAAGTCTTAATCTTTAGCGACGCTTTTCCCTCAAACGCCGCTAAAGATCACGACTTTTAGCAATGCTTCTCCTACAAACTCCGCTAAAGATCACGACTTTTAGCGGCGCTTCTCCCACAAACGCCGCTAAAGTTCATGACCTTTAGCGGCGTTTTTTCTACAAACGCCGCAAAAGATCATTACCTGTTGTGGCGTTTTTCCTACAAACGCCGCTAAAGATCATGACTTTTAGCGATGTTTATTGGAGAAGCGCCGCTAAAAGTGATGATCTTTAGCAGCGTTTGTTTCATATAAACGCCGTAAAAATATATTAAAGGCATTTTTTGCGACGCTTATAAAGGCAAAAAAATGCCGCTAAAAGTTAGTTTTGCTGTAGTGTAAGTTAGATCCATGTTACATGAACTTACTAAGCACTTAGTGCTTACCCTATTTTATTTCCCTGTTTTATAGTGCTCGGAAGATCCTAGAGGTTGGAGACGGTCAAAACAACATCGCATTATCCTCTCACTCATTTTGGTATGAATATGGACCTTATTTAGTATAATGGCATGTATAGGCTAGTAAGGTTAATGTATATGTTGAAATGGATGAACGTAACCTAGCCATTCAAACGGCTAGTGATGACTTAATTTTTGGTATGTTATAAAGCAAATTAGAGTTTATATGTATGCTTGATAATGATTGAATTGTTGAGATTAAACATGCAAGTTTAAAGAGGTAAAATTTGTACTAAGTGTACATGTGAAAATATGACATATTGAATGATGAAATTGGTTGAAAATCATACTTGAATTGGTTGGTTGCTATTGGAAATGTTTGGCGCTGGTGTTGGATGAAAATGGGTGAGAAATAGGGCTTGGAAAACAGCCTTATTTTGTCCACACGGATAGACACACGGGTGTGTGTCTAGGCCGTGTGTGACACATGGGTTGATACATGGGCGTGTGTCAAGGCCGTGTGTCCCCTGCATCCTGAAACTTGAGAAACAGAATGTCCTATATTGAGCACACGGGCTCAACAAGGGCGTGTGCCTTAGCCGTGTGAGGTACACGGCCCGGAAGCACAGTCGTGTGCCTTGGCTATGTGATCCTAATTTCTTCATGGATTGTAAGACAAAGAGTTACACGGGTTAGGGACACGAGCATATGAACCCACACGGCCTGACCAGATGGGCGTGTCCTATACCACACGAGCGTGTGACTCTTAATAGTAAGAAAAAATTTGGGATTTTGTGAAAAATTCCCCGAGATCTCGATTTAGTCCCTAACCCGTGATCCCGATTCAGTCCTTAATCGATTCTAATGCATGTTTTGGGCCTCGAGGGTCCATTTCAAGGGACAATATGATTAATCTCTGAAAGTTACTAGTAATTGACTTGATTTATCTGAAACGGTTCTGTAAACTCCGGTAATGCCTCGTGACCCTATTTTGGGGATTGATACGGGTCAGGGGTGTTGCACAGGTTAGCTAAATCAAGTTACAACGATCCCAAAAACAGAAAATTTACAAAAAAATAGGTTCAATTCAAACTTACATGCAAGGGTCGAACCTTTCTTGAAGCTTAACAATGGCTTCTTATGTTTTCTTTGGTGCTCATAGTTGAATAAGAAAGAAAATAAATGGATGGTAGCTTTTTGTTTATTTTATTCTAACATATAACTTAATTTTTATTATAATTTTAACATATATTTACATTAAAAAAAAAAACACCAACTGTCCATTTCTATAAAAAATGGCCTAATTTCCACTTTGAACCAGGGAAAATCACTATATAAGCTTTTTAACAAATAAAATTCAATAGCAATTAATTTTTACAATTTTTACGATTTAGTCCTTATACCTTAATTAATCACTAATTCAACAAAATTACCCATCCAAAATCTAATTTACTTATACAATAACTCCGTAAATATTTAATAAAAATATTTATGGCCTCGGTTTATGAAAACAAGGTCTTGATACCTCAATTTCCAAAACCATTGACTTTAAGACTGATATAGTTGTATCTTATCTAACTTTCCAGATAACCAAAATTATTAGAACAAAATTCAATAAACTTCTATACTAGCCTTATAAATATTAAATATTAATATTTATGAATACGATCTACAAAAATGGTATTTTAGAACCGTAGTTTCCTACACCACTGGAAAACTGGGTTGTTACAAAAACTATCAGCTAACAAAATTTGAAATGAAAGGCTTATAAAGTTGTATTTATAGATACTAACATTTAACCTAAAGATAAACATTTTGCCATTAAGTAAAAAATAGATTTAGCTTTAGTTTGGATGAACAGTGCGTTTACCTGAAATGAGATTAAAAATAATGGTGGCGATAAGATTAATGATTGTAACAATAAGTTTGGATTATGTAACAGTAGGGTGTGTGTTTGGATTTAAACGCAGCTGTAGCGGTAAGATGAAAATAGAAAATGACTATTAAGGACATTTGATTAGAAATTATATATGATAGACATTTTTTAAATTATTTTACTTCTACGAAATTATTAAAAATATGTTAATGTATAAATTCATTTAATAAAATATTAATTTAAAAAAATCATATTTTTGTTAAGGTTAAATATTTTATGTCAAAGTATAATTGTAATATATATCTTTTGAATAATTAAAAATATATTTATCATAATAAAAAGTTTATATAAAAATAAATATTATATAATAACATAATTATTAATGCCATTTCTTCCTATAATTACTAAATATATATTTTTGCAATACTATAATATAATTAGCTTTTATGGAGCCAACTTTCAAAACAAAAAGCACAACCAAATATAATACAAAAATAAAAGCCAAAACAAAACAGATTAAAATGGCAAATGGCCAATCCACCGTATCTTCTTCTTCTTTACTAGAGCTCTATGCTTCAGTCCACAACTAAGTGTCCAGCGCGACGAAATCTCTTTCATTAGCAAAATTTGATGTCATCCAATCAGATGATTGAGGTGTGTTGCACCATTTTCAAGAACAATCGTGCTTCACTGGAAGTAACCGGGCATCCAAAAGAAGCCTTAAGCTTGTTGGATATAAAATTGCCCTTGCAAACTTTTCACCCATTTGGTAATGGTATCGCGATACCCACAAAAATCTTGAAATGGGTGATCCTGAGATATCTCGGTATTGCGATACTCATTACTCGGCATTGCAAGAGCACTGTAGTTGGCCTTGATATCATAATGCCCATTTCTAAGTGATGTTTTCTTTACATTCAGGCCATTATTGACTCCTTACACCACTCAATCTCATTTTTAGGTTCCCCATGGCCCAATTGACCAATTTGGGTTTAAAAAATGGCATAAAACTAACAAAAATAATTTATTAATAAAAAACTAAAAACTCACAAAAGTAAAGAAAAGACACCTAATATGTTTGAGAATAAACTTTTTAAGTGTAATAGGGAGCCTAATTTGACCTATCAAATTACGGCAGATCAATACACGAAAATATTGATATTCGGGAAATGACAGATCAACTAACGTCAAGCAGTTATTGTAGGAACCTAAGGCAGATTAGTCCAACATGTCCACATTGGATCATACATTGAGGACAATACCTCGTAACAAATTTATTCATTTTTTATAGACAATTTTTTAATTTATTCATTTTTATAGACAATTTTCTAAGTGCTTGAAAGATAGATTTAAAAGTTTATCTCTTACAACTATTTCAAACAAATTGTCACTTAAAATTTATCAAATTTGATTCAAAAACAATATTTATTTAAAAATATTACATTTTTAATATCAATTAAAATTCATCAAATAGAGCTTAACTTAACAATTATGATTTATATAAGAATAACGAAAAATTCATTGGCATCATCGGGCCGAATATGTGCCACAACCTAGTAGGTGTTGGTTGCGAAATGAATTTATTCTTCATACAAGTTAGGGTTTGGGCTCCTCTTTTTCGCTTCATCTTCACCTTTATCATCATGTTCATGTTTATCTCCTTCTTCTGTGGTTGAGTACAGTGCGTCCTAGGTTTTCATTGTGTGTCCTCCATTCTATGAATAGGTGGTTGCAAAGATGAGCCACCTTTGTAGAACAACTATGCCGGGGGTGTTTACGACACTGTCGGTGTATAAGTGTGTAACACCCCTAACTCGTATCCGTCGTCGAAATAGGGATACGGAGCATTATTGAACTTATCACATAACAAACATACATTTTCACATTCATTTTTCATTCCATACAAAAGCCATTCAAATTCATTCATACAGCCTTTAACACGAGTCCTCAAGGCTCAAAATAAGCCTTTAAAGCAATTTGGGACTTAATCGTATACTTATGAAAATTTTAAGAAAACAATGAAAATTTGAAGGTACAGGGAACACACGCTTGTGTAGCCAGGCCCTGTGTCTCACACGGCCAAGAGACACACCAGTGTCACAAGTCATGTGGACATTCGAAATGGGATCACATGGCCGTGTCCCAGACAGTGTCCGACCCTGTGTAACTCTCTGACTTGGGTCACACGGCCAACCACATGCTCGTGTGACTAGCTCGTGTAACATACTTACTTACTTTCATTAAAAACTACAGGGGACACATGGCCGTGTCACCTGACCATGCATAACGCACGACTGAGACACACACCCGTGTCTTTGCCCGTGTGGATGAAAATAGGCTATTTTCTAAGCCACATTTCTCACTTAACTTTGGTATCAACCTACACACTTCAAAAGCATATAACCACAACATGAATAGGCCTTTAAACCAACCAAAATCAAGCCTAAAACATATATTTACCAAATTGACTATTATAAACATGCCATTATTACTTCCAAAAGTTACCTAAATGATCAAAAGCATATATGTACCTTAATGCCCAAAACATAACATGTCAACCACTTCACCAATTCATCCAATAGGTACCAAATTACCAATTCACAACAAGGTAATTTCCAAAGCCATCATCAAGCATATTAAAGGCAATTAAACTTCATACAAAATAAGGCCAACCATTTATATATATATACATACCGACATATATGCCAAATCAAGCTAAATCACATGGCTAATACATAATCATAACATATAGGCTTCGTTAGCCAAAATGGCCTATACATGCCGTATAACCGAAATACATAATTCATAAGTACCAAAATAGATGCTGGATAGTATGATGAGATCTCCGATAACTTTTAATCCGAGCGAGCTTCCAAATTACTATAAAACACAAGAAAGTAAATAAAATAAGCTATTAAGCTTAATAAGCTCGTATGGCTAATAAGTACAATTTACCATTCATCCATAATTTAATGAAGCATAATTAAACATAGGTAAATTTCAGTCAAACCAAAGATTAGCACATTATCTCAACCATAGTAGTCATGTATAAATACATCCATTACAACTTACTTGTCATACTTCTCACAAGTATTTGAACTGGTCCATTTCATCTCTTATATCTTTGTACCATCATCTTTGCCTGTTGAACCATTTAGAATACTATCAGATACTCGAGAATCTCGCACACTAAGTGCCATATACATGGTTAAACCATCTCTATCTTATATCTCATATAAATTCTCACTCCCAAGCTATCACTGGGTCTGCTCACATAAATTGTAGGTCAAGACATAGCTATACGGTGCTGCTCACACAAGCTATAGAGTAACTGTAACATATACCAAAAAACTTAGCCACCGATAGGATGTACAGGACCAGCACCCAAATCACATAAACACGGTATGTAATGCCCCAAAATTCTTATTTCTGATTCTGTTAAAATATGACACAACTGTCTATCTGCTTCAATGGTTAAGTGTTCTGGGTGTATGTGTGAGGTACCAAGTTCAAGCCTTGTCTTGGGAAAATTTTGGTATTTTTCTGAATAAAGCCTCACTCATGTTCAATAGGCTTTTATTTAATTACTTGTAAGTAAATAACAGAATGGGCCTGCTGGTCTAGTGGATAAGTGGAGTGTTCAGTTGCTGAGGGTCTTGTGTTCGAATTTCTACGTAGGTAACGGAGAATATTTTTGCTCGGTTTGGTGGTTGAGAGTTTGAGTTGTAGTGAAAATCTGAGTAGTGGGTGGTTGAGATAGAGTGGCTAGTGGGATTTAGGTAATCAGTTTCCCAACATTCTCTCTCTAAGAAAAAATTCGACCATATTCTCTTTCACAACTTCGGTGAGTAAATTTTGGTATTTTTGTAAGTTGTGTTTTTTAAAGTACTGATTAGGGTTGTATTGATATTTTGGGTAGCGGCAAATTCTGAACGAAGGGACTCGTCTTTCGTGGAGCCTTAGTGGAATCGTTAGAGGTGTTAAGGGTAAGATTTAATCGTTCAATGGTTGAGTTTTATTTCAGATTCAGTTTCTGTTTGACTGTTAAATGATTAACTGAGTGAAATATAGGTCAATTATAGGTTCTGGGGTGCTCAATGATCGTTTTAGCATCAATCAAAACTAGGTGTGTACCCGAAAAACCCCACTGTCAAAGCCACACGGGCGTATGGTCGCTTATGTTGTAGGCCGTGTGCTAGGACACGAGCGTGTGATCGATGAAGCCAGGCTAAACGCGAAAGAAACGGCCGTGTGCGACACACGAGCTAGACTGATTTGGGCTATATGGGCTATGCGAGCATGTGAGATTTTAAGCCAGGCTATGTGCTCCACACGACCGATGCCAAATTAGCCCGTGTGGGCCACACAGGCAAGCCACATGGGTGTGTGAGCCCATTTGACTGAAATGATTCCTAGGGTTGTACGGGTCACCCAAATCGATTGTAAACTTACTATAAGGTCGGTAAGCATTACCTAGACCCCAAAATGTGTGATTTAACTGTATGTAATGCATGTATTGAGCATGGTAATTTATGCATATTTACTGATAAATATATATGTGTATGTCTGATAATTGCATAAAAGCATGATATTGATATACTGTATGTTTGCATTGCATTAGGGTGGGGTGATGATTATTTGGCGGAAATGTACTGAAAGGCTCTGAGCCTATTATCTAGCAGCTCAGCTGCATTATACTGTTATATGTCGTATTTGGTACAACTTGGAGTGTAAGGCTGGGTCGGTGTTTTAAACCCCACATGGTGTATAGGGATGGACGAAGATTGTGTGTAGAGGCTGATGGGTAGGATTCTGTTTTCTGATTATTGTATGCATAACTGTTACTGTGATGGGTTAAAGCTCTAATGCATATATGATACTGAAACTGAAATGGGCTAAGGCCCAAATTATTATTGAAACTGTAATGGGCTTAGGCCCCAGACTGTATTTGACTGTTTACTGTGTTGACTGTGTGCTTGCTTTCAGTAGGGATTATACACTGATTTTACGTAAACTCACTCCTTCTGTTTAATCTGTACAAGTAATCCCAAACTTAGACGGATCGATGCGGCGGAGGACTCAGGTGTGGCCACACATTTGTTAGACTGACTTAAATTCAGTTTTATTTTCATGATATTTTTGCTTTATTATTTTTGGGGTATTTTATGTAATTTTGGGCTTTTTTGACTGTTTTCCTTATTTTTGGGTTTTAATTGCTTAAGTAGTTTCTTAGTCGCAAACTGCAAAGAAAAGTCAGTTTTATTGAAAACAACTGGTTTTCCTTGAATAAAAATGTTTTCTAAAGCTTCTGGTAAAAAGATACGATTTAAGACAAATTAATTAGTAAGCATTTTTCGAGATCACAAGTGTTAATAAATTGAAATGGTTTTAAACTTGTCAACTTCGATTTCAAATCCCATTCCATGTAACATCACTAGATTTGGCCATAACGTCTAGGCCGGGTTTGGGGTATTATATTTAGTGGTATCAGAGCCAAGTTACAAAACTCGGCCGTGAATTTTGGGTTTTAAAATTTAGTTTTTGGAGAACTAATTTTCAAATGGTTTAAAATAATTAGACTAAGTATGTGGTACACCGAGTCTCCGACGCCGACCCAGTAAGTATTCTAATAAACTAATTTGATATTTTAGATAGACTATTCTGAAAACACTTTAGTTAGTGTACATTGAAACTGTAATAGAACTGATAAAGATTGTGACTTACAAAAACAAACTTTGAATTTTTGAAACTGTTTACATAAAGCATCTGTTAATAAATACTGAAACTGTAATTGATGTATAAAACTCTTAATGTAAATAAATCCAAATAGACATGAGAGCATAAGGTATTCGTGGATGTGGTACTAGAGGCCGACGTAGAAGCCGTAGGGGGCTCGCGCTGAGTCTTCTTTTCCGGGCGGCATACCAAATTTAGACACTAGCGAGACACCTGTGTTGCTACGAAGACTGGCTCTTAAGATCATATGGTTGAGGACGACGTATTGTCCCAGTTTATGCTAAGGATTTTGGAGAGGGTCGCTACGCCCAACACTGGACTGGGGGCTGAGGGTCGGTTATAGAATGACTTTGGTCCAATGGAGTTGAGCTTTTTAGGGTTATCACTGGAGTCGCCCCTAATATGACCGAGTACTGGATTGAGGCTACTAAAAAGATAATAGATGATTTGGATTGCACCCCTGAGTAGAAGTTAAAAGGTGTAGTTTCGCTTCCTCGTAATAAGACGTACCAGTAGTGGTTGACCGTTAAGGAGGGCACTCAGCTCGATCGTCTGACTTGAGAGTTTTTTAAGACTGCCTTCTAAAGGAAGTGTGTGGGGCCTAGTTACATCGATGCTCGTAGGAGGGAGTTTCTTAACCTTACTCAAGGAGACCGATCTGTGGCCAAGTATGAGGCTGAATTCCTGAGATTTAGCCGTTATGTGCCAAGTATAGTGGCATCTGAGAATGAGAGGTGTGTCCGCTTTGAGGATGGTCTCAGAGATAATTTAAGGGTACTAATAGCTCCGCAGTGGGAGCAAGAGTTCTCCGTTCTGGTAGAGAATGCGAAGATCGCCCAAGAGGTTAAGCACATTGAGAGCCAAAACAGAGATCATGAGAAGGGTAAGAACAAGAGGGATTCGGAGCCCTCGAGTTCTGTATAGAGGCCTAAAAAAATGCCATATCTGATGGACCAGTTGCAGTTGAGGCCCCTACTATTGCTACTGGACTATAACCATGTGTAGATTATGGTAGATGCCATCAAGGTGAGTGTTGGAGGAGGACTGGGGTGTGTTTGAGGTATGTGTCATTGGAGCACCACATTAGGGAGTGTCCGTTGAGGGCTGATCAAATGCAAGCTCTGGGTACTGGTATTGCACAGACACAGAAGGTAGTTCAACAGCCACCGAGAGGCCGTGGTCAGGCTAGGAGTGATAAAGGTATGGATCGTACACAGAGAGCACCGGGCAGAGATACTGGACAGACTGAGGTGAGTCAACCTACTCTCATATATGCTGCATGTCGCTGAGAGGACAGAGATGCTCCGGATATCATTACGGGTACGTTCTTTATCTATGATGTACCTTATCTTGTATTGATAGACATAGGTTCCACACATTCTTATGTAGCTAGCACTGTGTCTGAAAATTTGAGTATTTCTGTTGAGAGCACTACGAGTGAGGTTACTGTACTGAGTCCGTTGAGGCAATCTGTATGGGTTAATAAGTTATACTGAGATGTACCGTTAGAGGTTTAATGGGTGATCTATTTGACTGACTTAATAGAGCTTCCGTTTGAGGAGTTAGACCTAATTCTGGGAATGGACTGGTTAGTCAAACATCGAGTAAGTTTGGACTGTGCGACTAAGAGAGTCGTGTTGAGAACTGAGGAGGATATTGAGGTAGTCATGATTGGAGAACATCAGAATTATTTGTCTAATGTGATCTTTATACTAGTGGCTAAGAAACTGGTTCGTATGGGATGTGAGGCATTTTTGGCCTATGTTAGTGTTTTCGCTTTTGGGGACTCTACAGTAAAGGACATCAAAATTGTAAGGGATTTTCCGCACGTCTTTCCTGATGAGCTACCAGGTTTACCTCTGGATTGGGAAGTGGAGTTTGGGATTGAGCTTCTTCCTGGTACAGCTCCGATGTCTATCACTCCTTACCGAATGGCACCGAAGGAGCTTACGAAGCTTAAAGCTCAGATTCAGGAGTTGTTGGATTGTGGGTTTATCTGCCCTAGTGTGTCTCCATGGGGAACACCTGTGCTATTTGTTAAAAAGAATGATGGACCCATAAGGATGTGTATTGACTACCGGTAATTAAACAAGCTAACAATTAAGAATAAGTATCCATTTCTGAGGATCGATGACTTATTCGATCAATTCTGAGAGGCTTCTATGTTCTCGAAGATAGATATTCATTCTGGGTATCGTCAGTTGAGGGTTAAGAAAGCTGATGTACATAAGACGACATTTAGGACTCGTTTTGGACACTACAAGTTCCTAGTGATGGCTTTTGGTTTGACAAATGCTCTGGTGGCATTTATGGATCTAATGAACCGTGTGTTTCAACCCTATCTAGATTAATTCATCGTGGCCTTTATCGACGATATTTTGGTATATTCTAGGACCAAGGATAATTATGACAAGCATCTTAGAGTAGTATTTCAGAAATTATGTGAGAAACAACTCTATGCTAAATTCAGTAAGTGCGAATTCTGGTTACGAGAGGTGACATTTCTGGGGCATGTAGTGTCTACTGAGAGGATCGAGTCTATCCTCGAAAGGTTAAGGCTGTACTGGGTTGGAAACAACCCAAAAATGTTGATCTATCGTGTGTGTGATGATAAAGTAATATGATCGTACCCAAAAACTAACTATTATCACGATAAAGGCAAGCACACCTATCGAGCAGTAGTATAGTTTAGTGGCAAGACCGTAATGTCAAACCCGCAGGAACTAAAAGTACTAGTAATAACTTTCTTTCTATTATTTGGCCTAGAAATAAAGGGGAATTGTTTTAAACTAAAATCTAACTAAACTAAAACTAAGAACACGACAGAGAGTAAATTGGGGAAATTATTTTTGGGAAAACTGATTGATTAAGACAATACCCAAAGAAGAATCCACCTAGACTTCACTTGTTATTAGACTCTGAACTAGATGATTTATTCACTTGTCTTGATCCATAGAAATCCCTAAATTATGTTAATATCTCTTTCAAGATTAAGAACATCTAACCCTAGGTTGATTAATTGAAATTTCTTTCTAATTAAAACCCCTAGTGTTGCATTAACTCGGTCTATAGATTCCCTTATTAGATTTGACTCTAATCCGGCAGATTTTTGTCGTCCTATGTCTAGGATTGGGATCAACTCTGCTTAATTGTGTGGAACTACACTTAGACAGGGACTTTTGCTCCACTGAGTAAGCATTTCAACTTATATTAATATCTTGAAATATTAACACAAGAATTAATAACACAATTAAGAACAAATCAAGTATTTATCATATAACTCAGATATTAATAACAAGATCGGTCTTAGGTTTCATCACCCTCAGGTATTTAGGGGATTTAGTTCATAATTATGAAGGAAAGTTCATAATTATAAAGGAAAATATCTCAGAATTGGAAAAACAACAAAACATAAAGAACCCAAAAACTTCGAAAGAAATTGAAGGGAGATCTTCAGTCTTAACGTAGATCCTTGCTTCCGAGATGAATTAATTGGCGTTCTTCGAGTAAGTCATTCATTTCTACTCTATGTGTCTTTTATTTCCCCTTTAGGGTGTTTATATAGACTTTGGAATGCCCAAAATACCTAAAAATTAGCTTTTGTCGCATGAAATTGAAGCAGGGCTCAACAGGGACACGCCTGTGTGACTCAGGCTTAGGCCGTGTTCAACACTGATAAATCTATACGGGCATGTGGATTACCCGTGTAAAAATTCCTTAGGTTGTGTTAATGCTAATTTGGGCCAATTTTGTCCGTTTTTGGCCCGTTCCTTGCTCTTTTCTCTTCATTATACTCACTTAAGTATAAAACATGAAATTAAAGGATTAGGAGCATCATATACCTCGATTCTAATGATAAATCATCCATAAATTGGCTAAGCATGGGGTAAAAATATGTATATATTATGGTTTATCAAATACCCCCACACTTAAGCCTTTGCTTGTCCTCAAGCAAAATCCTTAACTCACAATTAATAATTCATTTTTCTCAACTTATAATTTCTATCAATAATGTTTCAAAATAATCCACAAGTAATCATACATTGAGAGTTTAACTAAAAGAACATCAAAGTTTCAAACAATCAAGTTGAACATTTTATTACGAAAACATAGGTATCTCTCATTATCTAAGTAATTATCTTTAATTCAAAATCACACAAGGTTAACATCCTCACTAAAGGTTCACTCTATTCACTCATAGTGTTTAGGGTTCAGAAATTAAGCACTCATTAGTCAACATGAAGAGTTATTACCATAAGCTTGCATGAAAATCAAATCTCCACCACTATAAATTGACATGATACATCGATGAAAAAGTCTTTAGAGGGTTGTAACGGGGCTTTGGTTAGGGGGTATGGACACAAGCTGAAAGAGAAGGTTAGAATCGAGATTGAGCTGAAAATTATCTAACTAGAAAAATCTCTATCACTGAAACAAATTTTTAGAATTAAGCTTTTCCTCATAAAAAAATATCGTTTAAGATCAAGAGTTCATAACTTCATAATAGTATGCCAGACTTCATCATTTTTTTTAATAACCCAATTAAATCAAATCTTTAAGCTTTACTAACTAAGGAGGAGAACATAGCTAGATAATTATTCAACTTAAATCTCGACAAAAATGGGATCGAAGTACTTAAGGCGATTTCAACAATAATGGGTTATAGGTTAGTATTGAGGGTAAATCAATGGATGGTTTGTTAGGCTCAAGGGGGCTCACTAAGGGTTAATTATGAAGGTAGGCTTTTATGGAGTAAGTAGGTTAGACCTAAGTGCCTTTATCATCTCAGTATATCAAATCAATGGTATGGTCTCGACATGTATAATCGAAGCACGTTCTAGAGTAACAAATCAATATTGACACACTCATAGCAACAATAAAAGTGAGCACGAAAGGATATATGCTCTAAAGGCTCAAAATCTCACAAAAATTATGGCTTTTGATGTCAATCCTATGAATTTTAAACTTTAAGATAATACCTAAACTTGGGGAAATGACCTAGAAAAATTTTTATTTCTAAAAAAAATAAACTTATCATGCTTGATTCTCTAATGTCTTAAAGTTTAAACAATCAATGCACAAATACCTATGTTTTAGTTCAAGACATATCAATAAAAATCATAAATCAATCAAAACTCATTCTAATGGTGATATGAGAGAAGATACTTAAGAACAAGATAAAATTCAGGGAATTTAAGATAATGAATTTAATAACTCCCCCCATACTTAAGATGTATATTGCCCTCAATGTACAAAGATAGATTCACGAAAAATATAAGCATAAAATCATAAGATAGGGATAGAAGTGAAACTTCTTGAATATTGGATGAAATCCTTGAAGTAGTGAGAGCAGAGTTAGGAAGGATACTCCGGTGGTGGTAGAGTTTGGGTTC
This sequence comes from Gossypium stocksii, assembly GCA_020496765.1. Taxonomy (NCBI): domain Eukaryota; kingdom Viridiplantae; phylum Streptophyta; class Magnoliopsida; order Malvales; family Malvaceae; genus Gossypium; species Gossypium stocksii. The sequence goes on along the minus strand of CM035626.1, from coordinate 29,545,203 downwards.
TACATTTGGAATGCCAAATGGAAATGTGATCTTGCTGTTCAGTGTTATAGTGGTTATGGTCGTGATGGAGCAGGACATGGCAGTCGTGGAGTACATTTCCCATTAGAGTTGGATTTGGCCTTTTGAGTTCTTTGACTGCGATAGCATCAATAGTGTTTTTAGGGGTATGTATCAGCATGGTTACTCATGAAGAAACGGTCATAAAGATAAAATTAGACTAATATAGTTTTGTAAGACATAAAAATAGGAATAAAGATAAAGATAAAGAAACATAAGATTAGAAATAAAGATAAAAAGAAAAAAAATTAAATGGACTCAAAAGTCCTCATGGCCAGATGGGTCATGAAGCGGTGGTGGTGGCGATGTGATATGTAGGTGTTAACAAATCTGCTGCAGAGTAGCATCAATGTGATCAAATCTTTGGAAGCACTGCTGCTCAAATCTAGTGAGGTGCTTAGATATGTCAGACAATGAAGCAGCCACATGAACTGGGTGATGGATCTATAGTGGCTGAGATAGTGGCTCCTCGTGAGGTGGAGGGACATCATCAGTAATGTCCTTTGGGTCCTCCTGCTCAATGGATTGAGCTAGACGGTACTAAGGAGGATCGTATCCACGTCGTCGCTCGATCATCCTCATATGGAGCATACTCGAGATGCCCTGTAGAGACATCTGACCGATGAGGGTGAGGGAGGATGATTGCGCCGCTGTGTTGAGAAGACCGAAGTATCGTGCTAGGCGTGTCACATATGGGCCCGTACAAATTGCCCCTTTCCTATGTCACTTTGTCTAATACCGAATAGCGAGGGCGATGAAGTAAACAAGGTTGAAGATGTGCCCGTGCGCCATACTCCATAGAAAATAGGAGTCGTGAGTGTTGACGACACATGTACTCTTTTGTCGACCCGTTAGGGTGTATGCGAGGATGGCGTGGAGCTACCTCAATGATGGGGAGAGAGCTGTCGCTTTAGAGCTACTAAGGTCGTAAGTAGCTGAAGTAAGGACCAGGGCCATCCAACATTTGGAAGGAGAGTAATGAATATGTCGATGGAGCTCAGAGAAGTCTTCGTCATTCATGAACTCCTCGGTATAGAGTCCTAATACGACCCCGAACTCAAGCACGCTTAGTTGGCATACCAAACCACCGAGACGGAACTGGACTGTTCCGGGATCGTCGAACTCTGTCATGACTGTTTAGAGGTGGAAGGTCGAATAGAGTTCCAATGTACGCTCGAGATATATCGGCTCGACAATCTCGAAGAAAAGCCCCCATGGATCAGTAGTTAATAGGGCCCGAACAGCGTCAGCTAGTTAGACATGGTCTAAGGTGGCCCAATTGATGCATCGTCCTACTCCGAGGGGTCTCACTCGAAGTATCTGAAATAATTCTTCCTGTGACCCTTGTGGAAACTGTAGAAAAAGATGGCGTATCTCAGTGGCCGTACTCTAAGATGTTGAACCAAGCCCCTTCAGTTTTTTAGTTGCGGGAACTGTGGATTTCTTGCCATGTGGAGGGGTCATTTTATACCTAATGAAAACAACCAAGAGATGTGAATGAATATTCATGTGCTTAATAACAATTTAAATCAAATGAATGAAGAAAACAACGTAGAGTATGAAATTAAGAGAACATGATCTAAAATTAGTGAGACTCAATAATAAACTGAATAATCAAAATTAGCAAGAATAAAGTCTATAATTAAAGCATTTAACGACCTATGTATCATATTGACTAAACGAAATTAGTAGTAATTATCAATCAAATCTTACTAACTAATTCAAGCAAATCAATTTACTAACTAAATCAAGAAACTTTCATCAATAGAAAAATTAATCAAGAATGATGACAGACTATCAATATTAGTAAGGATACTAACAAAAGGAATTCAATAATAATGTGTAAGAAAAATAAAACCATGTTAATGAAATAGCGAAGAAATGATGAACAAAGATTAGTAAAGACATGGACTAAATCAGGAATGTAATCGGAATAAATGTGAAAGAAATTTTAACAAATGAGAAGTGAAAGGAGAGAACCGTCGGTGTGGGTGGTGGTGGCTGGAGGTACGGCGACGGTGGTGGGGTTTTGTAAGGGGAAGAAGTTTGGGAGAGGAGGTGGTTGAGTTGTAGTGAATGAAGGTGTGGTGTGAGTAGAGAGGGGAGAGGAGAGGAAAAAGGGGACTTTGAGGCGGTGTTGGCCGGAGTTAGAACGGCGGCAGCGCAAGAGAAGGCTAGTGTGAGTGGTGGCTAGAGGAGGGTTAGGGTTTGAGTAGGGAAGATGATGAATAGTGAGGGGTTTAAATAGGAAATAGGGCACATGACCGCGTCCCACGCCCGTGCGCCTTACTTTTAGCCCGTTTGTTTCGTAAAATTTCGGGTCGGTCACACCTATTTCTAGGCCCAAGCCTATGTTCCTTGGGTGTGTTGGTGCACACGGTCGTGTTGCACAGTAATGTCCTGCTTCGTTCGCTTCTCCCACGCCCGTGTTATGGTTCACATGCCCCTATTTTGGTAGTCAGTATCGCCCATGGTCTTTAGGCACGGGCGTGCGATTTTCTCAGTTTCGCCCACGGGTAATGGGTACGGGCGTGTCACATGCCCATGTGATTTACTCAGGTTCGCCCACGGCCATATCGTACTGCCGTGGGGTTTAGTTGAATGCTCGTGCTCTCTTGGGCAGTGTTGTCCACGGGTGATAGGTACGTACGTGTACCTTTATCGCATCCCGTGTCTCAGTAAGTTTTTAAAATTTTCAAGTCCAATTTTCACACGGCCATATCGCACGACCGTGTTCCTGCCCGTGGTGTGGCCACGGCCTCAAGCATGCCCGTGTGCCTGGCCGTATGGATTAGTAAGGTTGCGTGTAAAGTCTCAATTAGTGATTGTTAGATACTGTGAATTGAAATTAAGAGAGAAAAAGAAATGTTAGTACTCGAGTTACCTCCTGAGAAGCGTTTGTTTAAAGTCTAAGCTCGACTTACCTTGCGTGACCCTTTACGAGGGTTCGTGGGGCCTAAGCTCCTCTCTATCATTCCTGAAATCCTTACCTCTATAAAGTTTAAGTCGATGACCGTTTACCTTGAAAGTGCTGTGTTTAGGATGATTAACCTCCATCGTACCATAAGGATAGACCTTTATTACCATGAATGAGGGTATATTATTTGCATTAAGCTCAAACTCTGTAATTTTAGGGTCTATTTTATCTAATAATTCTTTATCTCCAACCTTAAATTGACTCAGTCTATCTATAAGCTTATCATGGATTTGCATCGGTTTTGTTTGACGTGTCCTAGGTTCTTATTTGCTATAGTTCTTCCATTCGTCTAGTTCTTCAATCTATAGCATGCACTCTTCATAGATTGCTTCCTTGTCATTGTATGAACTTGAACGTGGCTCAATTGAGCGTTCGCTAGGAGTGTCATACAAAGAGGGTTGAATAGTGAGATTACTCTTATTAAGAGGATTCGTAATATCATCTCTATCATTAGACATCTTAACAGAATTACGAGCTTGAAGAGTAATCATGTCATCGCCTACACGAAGCGTGAGTTCACCTGTGTCCATATCTATGATAGTCCTAGTAGTTGCTAAAAAGGGTCGTCCTAGAATTAATGGTAATCGCTACCCTCATCCATGTCTAGAACAACAAAGTCTACTGGAATATAAATTTGTCAATTTTAACAAGCACATCTTCAATTATACCCCTAGGAAATCTAATGGTTTTATCAGCCAATTGAATACTCATCCTAGTTTGTTTGGGTTTCCCAAGACCTAGTTGTTTAAACATTTTATAAGGCATTACGTTTGTACTAGCCCCTAAATCATCTATGGCATTTTTAACATTCAAACTACCAATTAAGCAAGGAATTGTAAAACTCCTTGGATCTTTCAGTTTGTTGGGTAGCTTGTTTTGCAAGATAGCTGAATAAACTGCATTCAGCTCCACTTGTGACAACTCATCCAAGTTCCGTTTGTTTGCTAAAAGTTCTTTTAAGAATTTAACGGCGTTTGGCATCTGCGAAAGTGCTTCAATAAATGGTAAGTTAATATGTAATTTTTTTAAAAGCTTAAGGAATTTACCGAATTGTTCATCTGTACGGTCTTTCCTTGTCACATTCGAGTATGGGACACGAGGCTTATATTCTTTACTGATTGGCTCTTTGTGACTTACCTCAATCTTACCTTTACTTACCACAGCCTCTTACCTCGATTCTGATTCTTCCTTAACTAATCCTTCTTCGTTGAGTATAGTAATAGCATGGATTTGCTCTCTTGGGTTAGTTTCTGTGTTACTTGGCAAGCCACCTTGTGGTTTTTCAGAGATTAGCTTAGCAAGTTGTCTTATCTGAGTTTCGAGCCCTTGAATCGGTGCTTGTTGATTTTTTAGTGTTGTCTCGGTGTTTTGGAAACGGGTTTCCGACACTGAGATAAATTTTGTGAGCATCTCTTCAAGGTTCGACTTTTTCTCTTGTTGGTAGGGTGGTTGTTGGAAGCCTGGAGGGGTGGTGGCCTTTGATTTCCTTAACCACCCCATGAGAAATTGGGGTGATTCCTCCAACCTGCATTATAAGCATTACTATACAGGTTATTTTGGGATCTAGAATTGTTACCCATATAGTTGGCTTCTTCATTCTCTATGCTAGGATTGTAGGATGAATAATCTGTGTTGTACATTCCTCCTTTATTTGAATCGCACCTCATTACTGGATGTACCTGCTTAGAACCAACTAAACCATCAATCTTTTTATGAAGAAGTTCTACCTGATTTGACAGCATTGTAACCGTGTCCACATTAAAAACACCAGCGGCTTTTGTTAGCTTTGTCCTCATGATTTACCACTGATAGTTATTCAATGACATCTCCTCTATAAACTCATAAGCCTCCTCAGGTGTCTTGTTATTGATTGTTCTACTGGCAGCTACATTAATCATTTGCCTCGTAGAGGGGTTCAAACCATTGTGAAAAGTCTGGACCTGAAGCCATAAGGGTAACCCATGGTGAGGGCACTTTCTCAACAAGTCCTTGTATCTCTCCCATGCATCATAAAGTGTTTCTAGATCCATCTGCACAAAAGAAGAAATATCATTCCTCAACTTTGCCGTTTTAGCCGGTGGAAAATATTTTAAAAGAAATTTTTTGGTCATCTCTTCCCAAGTAGTGATAGACCCTCGTGGTAGAGAGTTCAACCACTGTTTAGCCTTATTTCTCAAGGAAAAGGGAAATAACCGAAGGCGAATGGCATCATTAGAAATGCCATTTATCTTAAAAGTGTCGCAAAATTCCAAAAAATTCGCTAAATGTGTGTTAGGATCCTCATCCTGCAAACCATCAAACTAAACAAACTATTGAATCATCTGATGGTGTTAGGTTTCAGTTCAAAATTGTTTGCAGCAATAGCAGGCCTAACAATACTAGATTCAGCACCAGCTAAATTAGGCTTAGCATAGTCATACATAGTACAAGGAGCAGGATTTTGATTCACAGGATCTGCGGCTACCACAGGAGGTAGTGGATTGTTCAGATTTGCCTCAATCTCTTCAGTAGACTCAATTTTGTCCTCTTGCCCTTCTTCTACGTATTATAAGCTTAGTTTTATTTCTCTTCAGTTTCTGCGAACTGTAGCTTTTATATCGCTAGCAAAAAGCAAAGGTCCTAACGGGTTTCCTCTAGTCATAAACTAGAGACACCTGTCAGAGACAAATAAAAGAAAAGAAAATTAATAAGTAAAAATAAAAATAAAAAGTAATTTGCAATAAAAGTAAAAATGGCTAAAGTAATAAAAATCGAGTGTTCCTAATATTTTAGTTCCCCGGCAACAACACCAAAAACTTGATCTATCGTGTGTGTGATGATAAAGTAATATGATCGTACCTAAAAACTAATTATTATCACGATAAAGGCAAGTGCACCTATCGAACAGTAGTATAGTATAGTGGCAAGACCGGAATGTCGAACCCATAGGAACTAAAAGTACTAGTAATAACTTTCTTTCTATTATCTAGCCTAGAAATAAAGGGGAATTGTTTTAAACTAAAATCTAACTAAACTAAAACTAAGAATACGACAGAGAGTAAATTGGGGAAATTACTTTTGGGAAAATTGATTGATTAAGACAATACCCAAGAAAGAATCCACCTAGACTTCACTTGTTATTAGACTTTGAACTAGACGATCTTTATTCACTTGACTTGGACCCGTAGAAATCCCTAAATTATGTTAATATCTCTTTCAAGACTAAGAACAACTAACCCCAGGTTGATTAATTGAAATTTCTTTCTAATTAAAACCCCTAATGTTGTATTAACTCGATCTATGGATTCCCTTATTAGATTTTACTCTAATTTGACAGATTTTCGCCGTCTTATGTCTAGGATTGCGATCAACTCCGCTTAATTGTGTGGAACTACACTTAGACAGGGACTTTTGCTCCACTGAATCAGCACATTCAACTTATATTAATATCCTGAAATATTAACACAAGAATTAATAACACAATTAAGAACAAATCAAGTATTTATCATATAATTCAGATATTAATAACAAGATCCGTCTTAGGTTTCATCCCCCTCAGGTATTTAGGGAATTTAGTTCATAATTATAAAAGAAAACATCTCAGAATTGGAAAAACAACAAAAAATAAAGAACCAAAAAACTTCGAGAGAAATTGAAGGAAGATTTTCAGTCTTGATGTAGATCCTTGCTTTCAAGATGAATCAATCGGTGTTCTTCGAGTAATTCCTTGCTTTCTACTCGTATGTCTTTTATTTCCCCCTTTAGGGTGTTTATATAGACTTTGGAATGCCCAAAATACCTAAAAATTAGCTTTTCCCACGTGAAATTGAAGTAGGACTCGACAGGGACACGCCCTTGTGGCACGCCCGTGTGGCTCGGGCTCAGGCCGTGTTCAATATTGATAAATCTACACAGGCGTGTAGATTACCTATGTGAAAATTCCTTAGGCCGTGTTAATGCTAATTTGGGCCCATTTTGTCCATTTGTGGCCCGTTCCTTGCTCTTTTCTCTTCCTTATGCTCACCTAAGTATAAAACATGAAATTAAAGGATTAGGAGCATCATATACCTCGATTCTAATAATAAATCATCCATAAATATGCTAAGCATGGGGTAAAATTTTATATATATTATGGTTTATCAAATGTGTTTGAACTCCGCAGCTTTCTGGGTCTGATGGGTTATTATTGGTGGTTTGTGGAAGGTTTCTCACTGATTGCAGCACCCTTAACTAAGCTACTATGTAAAAGTATATCATTTGACTGGACTAATGAGCAGCAAGAGAGCTTCGAGAAGCTTAAGACTGTTCTGACTCAGGCTTTTGTTTTAATATAGCCTAAACTTGGAAAGGAGTTCACGGTTTATAGTGATGCATCACATGTCGGTTTGGGATGTGTGTTGATATAGGATGGTAAAGTGGTGGCATATGTGTCTCGTCAACTTAAGACACACGAGGTGAACTATCCGACGCACGATTTGGAATTGGTCGCTGTAGTCTTTGCACTAAAAATCTAAAGACACTATCTGTATGGTGGGAAATGTATCATCTAAACTGACCATAAAAGCCTTAAGTATCTCCTTACTCAGAATGAGCTGAATCTTAGGCAGCACAGATGGATTGAGCTGCTTAAGGATTATGACTGTACTATTGAGTACCATCCTAGCAAGGCCAATGTGGTGGCAAATGCATTGAGCCATAGGGCTATGACTGATCTGAGAGCAATGTTTGCTTGACGTAGCCTATTCAATGATGGGAGTTTGTTGGCTGAGATGCAAGTCAAACCGGCTTGGATCGAGCATATTAGGGATAAATAGTTATAGGATGAATCTTTAGGCCTTCGGTACTGTCAGATTGAGAATGGCAGTACTTTAGATTTTGGGCTAAATAGTGATAGGGTACTCTGTTTACGTAGACAGATCTGTATTCCGAATGATACTGATTTGAGATAGACTATTCTGAGGGAGGCACACAGTAGCCCTTATGCTATGCATCCCGGTGGGAATAGATTTATCGAGATCTTCGGGAACTGTATTAGTGGCTGGGATTGAAACGAGAAGCTACTGATTATGTGGCTAGATGTTTGACATGCCAGCAGGTTAAGGCTAAGCATCAGTTACCTTCGGGATTGTTGCAGCTTTTTAAGATTCTACTATGGAAATAGAAGCGAGTAACAATGGACTTCGTTCGTGGGTTGCCTCTAACATCCACTAAGAAGGATTTAGTATGGGTCATCATGGATCGGTTGACCAAGAATGCACACTTTGTACCAGTTCATGCTTATTATTCTCTTCAAAAGTTAGAGAAACTCTACATATCGGAGATAGTGAGACTGCACAAGGTACCTGTCTCAATCATTTTTTATAGGGGTCTTTGCTTCACGTCTCTATTCTAAAAAGAGTTACATGAGACTCAGGGTTTAAGGTTGGACTTTAGTACTGCGTTTCATCCTCAGACCAATGGTTAATCTGAAAGGGTGATTTAGATACTGGAGGATATGTTGAGGAGATGTGTTATCGATTTCCGCGGCAGTTAGGAGGATTATCTGCCGCTATCGGAGTTTGCTTATAATAATAGTTTCCAGTCTAACATTCAAATAACACCTTACGAGGCTCGTATGGTCGTAAGTGCAGCACTCTTCTATGTTGGACTGAGTTGCGTGAACGACATATTCTGGGTCCTGAGTTGATTTATGAGACAAAGGATAAGGTTAGACTAACACGGGATAGTCTGAAAGCGGCTTCTGACAGGCATAAATCTTATACGGATCTAAAGAGGCGTGAGATTGAGGGGACTTCGTATTTCTCAATGTCTCACCATGGAAAAAATGTTTTGAGGTTCGGTTGCAAAGGCAAGTTAAGCCTTAAGTTTATTGGGCCTTACTGAATTCTGAAGCGAGTGGGACTGGTCACTTATCAGTTGGAGCTACCTCCAGAGCTAGACCGTATTCATGATGTATTCTACGTCTCGATGTTGATGCACTACAGCTCTGATCCTACTCACATTGTTCCTGTTGAGGAGATTGAGGTTAGGCCAGACTTGACCTTTAACAAGGAACCGGTTTAAATTCTGGATCGTGATGTTAAGATTCTAAAGAAGAAGTCCATCCCACTGCTGAAGGTTCTATGGCGAAATCATAGCACTGAGAAGGCCACGTGAGAACCTCAGGATTCGATGCGTCAGCAGTATCCTCATCTATTCTAACCAGGTAAATTTTGAAGCCAAAATTTTCTTTTAAGGGGTAGAATTGTAAAGCTCCAAAATTCTTATTTCTAATTCTGTTAAAATATGACACAACTGTTTATCTGCTTTAGTGGTTAAGTGTTCTAGGTGTGTATGAGAGGTCTCAAGTTCAAGCATTGTCTTGGAAAAATTTTGGTATTTTTCTGAATAAAGCCTCACTTTTGTTCAATAGGCTTTTATTTAATTACTTGTAAGTAAATAATAGAATGGGCCTGTTGGTCTAGTAGATAAGTGGAGTGTTAAGTTGTTGAAGGTCTTGTGTTCGGATTCCTGTGTGTGCAGGGTTTGGTGGCTGAGAGTTTGATTTGTAGTGAAAATCTGAGTAGTGGATGGTTGAGATAGAGTGGGTAGTAGGATTTGGGTAATCAGTTTCCCAACATTCTCTTCCAAGAAAAAAACTGACCATCTTCTCTTTCATTACTTCCTATTTTCTTTTTGCTTCCCTTTTTACTGAAATCGTACCTTCTCTCCTTTTTCTTTGACGATTCATTACGCAACTTCGGTAAGTGAATTTTGGTATTTTTGTAAGTTGTGTTTTCTAAAGCATTGATTGGGGTTGTATCAATATTCTAGGTAGTGGCAAATTCTAAACAAAGGGACTCGTCTTTCGTGGAGCCTTAGTGGAATTATTCGAGGTGTTGGGGGTAAGATTTAATCGTTCGATGGTTGAGTTTTATTTCAGATTCGGTTTTTGTTCGACTGTTAGGTGATTAACTGAGTGAAATATTGGTCAATTATAGGTTCTAGGGTGCTTAGGGATCATTTTAGCATCAATCGAAACCAGATGTGTACCTAAAAACATAAAAACAAGGTTTTAACGAAATCTAAAAACCCCATTATCGGTGTCACACGTGCGTGTGATCACCCGTGTGGTAGGCCGTGTGCTAGGACACGGGTGTGTGATCGATGAGGCTGTGCTGTGCGCACAAGACACGGCCATGTGCGACCACATAGGCATGTGAGATTTTGGGCTAGGCCGTGTGATCCACATGGCTGAGGCCAAATTGGGTCGTGTGGGCCACACGGGCAAGCCACATGGGCGTGTGGGCCATTTGACTGAAATGATTCCTTGGGTTACACGGGTCGCCCAAATTGACTATGAACCTATTGTAGGGTCGGTAAGCGTTACCTAGACCCCGAAATATGTGATGTGACTGTATGTAATGCATGTATTGAGCATGGTAATTTATGCATGTTTACTGATAAATATATATGTGTATGTCTGATAATTGCATAAAAGTATGATATTGATATATTGTATGTTTGCATTGCATTGGGGTGGGATGATGATTATTTGGCGGAACTGTACTAAAAAGCTCTAAGCCTATTATGTGGCAGCTTAGCTGCATTATACTGTTATGTGCCGCATTCGGTACAACTTGGAGTGTAGGGCTGGGTGGGTGTTTTAAACCCCACATAGAGTGTAGGGATGGACGGAGATGGTGTGTAGAGGCTGGTGGGTAGGATTCTGCTTTCTGATTATTGTATGCATAACTGTTACTATGATGGATTAAAGCCCTAATGCATATCTAATACTGAAACTGAAATGGTTAAGGCCCAAACTTTTACTGAAATTTTAATGGGCTTAGGCCCTAGATTACGTTTGACTGTCTACTGTGTTGATTGTATGCTTGCTTTCAGTAGAGATTACACACTAAGTTTACGTAAACTCCCCCTTCTGTTTAATATGTATAGGTAATCCCTAGACTTAGACGGATCGGTGCGGCGGAGGACTCAGGGGTGGCCACACTTTTGTTAAACTGACTTAAATTCAGTTTTGTTTTCATGATATTTTCGCTTTATTATTTTTAGGGTATTTTATGTAATTTTGGGATTTTTGGACTGTGTTCCTTATTTTTAAGGTTTTAATTGCTTAAATAGTTTCTTAATCACAAACTACAATGAAAAGTCAATTTTATTGAAAACGAACGATTTTCCTTAAATAAAAATATTTTCTAAAGCTTCCACTAAAAAGATACGATTTAAGACAAATTAATTAGTAAGCGTTTTTCGAGATCACAATTGTTAATAAACTAAAATGGTTTTAAACTTTTCAACTTTGATTTCAAATTCCATTCCAAGTGACATCGCCAAATTTGGCCATAACGTCTAGGTTGGGTTTGGGGTGTTACCCGGTAACCACTAATGACATGTCATTTGTATCCTATCTATTCCTAAGGTTCAACCGGGATCCATACTTTGTCGACGCCTCGTCGATAATCTCCGTAATGTTGTATTATCACAATTACATAATTTAAGCATTTAAACATGTGTGACATAAAACTTATTAAACATACGAACTTACCTCGAATCCAAACTACTGAAAACGATCGTCTAATCCAAAACTTTATCTTTTCCCCAATCTAGATCCGTACGTTACTTTTCTTGATCTATATAATCAAATTTAACTATTTCAAACATAATTCAATTCAATTTAATCCAATTTTCATATTATGGTAAAATTACCATTTTACCCTTAAATTTTTAACTTCTTTACAATTTAGTCCTTATCTCATAAAAATGCAAATTCATGCAATTCAATATTAGCCCATGCTGGCCAAATTTTATCCATTCTTATTACAACCCATATTTTTTATTTATTCACACATTTCACCATGAATTTTACATATTTTTCAATTTAATCCCTAATTGACATTTTTAACTTAAATCACTGTACAAAAGTTGTTTAAGTAACAACAAAGATTCATTTTCCATCATCAAACATCAAAATACTCACACATTCATCAATGGTAAAACCCTAACTCTTTAACAATTTTGCAAATTAGTCCCTAGGCTAGCTAGATTAAGTTACAATGACTCCAAAAACATAAAAAATTTTAAAAACAGGATGAAACTTCACTTCCATGCAAAGGAGAGTGATGGTCGAATGTTTGAATGCACAACAATGGTGTTTTCTTAGGTTGAAAGTCAGCCAAGGAAGAAAAACAAAGAGGATAGCCTTTATTTTATTATTTTTACTAACTTTAATTATTAATCTACTAATATAACCTTATATAATAACCTTTATAATTTTTAATCAATATCCATCTTTGTCCACTAAACATGTCAATAGTTTAATTACCACATAAGGACCTCCACTTTAAAGTTCCATAGCTATTAGACACCCTTAGCTAATAGAACACAACTTTTGCACTTTACGCGATTTAGTCTTTTTCACAAATTAAGCACTCAAACGATAAAATTTCTTATGTAATCATACTATCATGCTGTAGACTTCAATAATATTATAATAAATATTTTGACATCGGATTTGTGGTTCCAAAATCATTTTTCCGATTTCATTGAAAGCGAACTGTTACAAAGTGTATGGTGTCACATACACCGATTACGGAAAATATGGTGGAATTGTTAGAGGTGGCAAATATGTTGGTGTTGTCGTCGACATTGGCGTGTAATATGTTGGGATAGAGGTGGTGCAAAAAAATACTTATAGAAGGTGTTGAAGTATGGTACGATGGTGTATAGTGTGGTACTGACCGGGAGGTAGTGCAGCCATTGGTGCCTCTTGTTGGGTTGGAGCCAATGATGAACCTGTTCGGTATCTACTCCAGACCTTGGATTCCAAGGAGGCTATTGTGACCTCCTCATACAACGTTGCGTACCCCTCGCCTCCTCCAAAAGTAGATATGTTTTGTTATGGTGTCTAAATCATGGCATCTACTTCGGAATAGTGGCCAAATCCAAAGCAAGAAACGGTTCGTGAAGGATAAGAAATCGTACCTATGCTCCTAAATGTTGATATATTCTTCATGGAATTTAGGCTGATCTTTGTCAGTTCTTTCCTACAAGTAAACCTTGTGTAGTGCTTTGATGTCTTGGGGTGGTGGCAGAATAGTTTACCTGAACCTGAACTGCTACATCACTCGATTGGATTCGTGCATCTCTATTGTGGTGTAAACTATCAATGAAACCTTCACGTGCTAAATATTAAGATTAACTAAGAATTTGGACGAGATGCATTGTTGAATTCTTGGATTGGAGTATGGCGTTCATTCAAACTATAGTACGAAATAATAAAGTTTATTATCTACTTAATATTAATTTTGAAATCCTTACATAAATATTATATAATTAAAATTTTTAAAAAACTAATATCGGCTTTTGATTGACGATTTAACAGTAACCAAATATCTTTGAGCTCCTAGGATAGATCCAAATAACTCAGGCTATGGTTCCACCTATTCAAATAATTTGTTTTTTCAAAATATAATAATAAAATAATATTATGATAACTATACTATCGAATTGATTTTACCTTGTTACGAGTGGGGAAGTATAAGGGTAGTCAGTTCGAGGATGTAAAAATAATAGTCGGAACCATGCCCATGACTACACAAGGAGTACGCAACCACCAATTTTAATTTTTTATGGTTGCATCACCCGACACATCTCTTGATACAACGTCATCAACACAACTGATCCCCAACTAAGTCGGCCCGTTTCTTTCAAGTCGATGAGTTGTAGCAACCACATTAAATGTAAAAGAATTCGAGATTTATCGGACATTGGAGAACCTTTGATTAACCTCAAGATGTACGCTCAGGCATGTTGTTCTCTTTCAAGGGGATCGAACTCTCGTAGATATAGTGGAAATTTTTTTGCAACCATTTTATCTCTATCTGGCTATCGAAAAACTTATTCGGCACCTTACTTAACAGTTACTCGCAAATGCCACTCCAATCACCAATGACCATTGGTCCCATAACGAATGGTCCATCCACCGGTAAATGGAGCTATAATTGAACATCCTCGATTGTACACTCATCGCATGGAAGATGAAATGTATGTGTCTCGAGTCTCCATCTTTCGACCAACGTACTAATAAGTGTGGGGGTCCAATTTATACCCCAAAACATAGGGACACGTGTAAGAATCCCACATCTTCCAAATAAGGTTCAATTATAGGTGATGAACTCGAATTGATCTTCGACCTGATTATAAAAGAACAAAAATAAATAACTTTAATTTTTTAACAACTTAATAATGAACTTAAATAAAATTAAAAATATTAGAAATATTTTCTTACCATTTGCAATTGAATCGCAGAAATGTAGTTGTCATCCAAATGAATAAGAGTATTTGTCAATACAAAATTCAATCAAAACGAATAAAAATTGAAATACATAATTAAATCAAGAAGAACTTGAGAGCATTTTAATTAAAATTTTATAACTTAAATCTTAAAAGAACTGAGAGAATTGAGAGAATTGATAGAAATGGATTTAAATGAAAAAATGAGGATAAAGTTTAAGTTTATATAGAAATAAAACTAACCGCTTTTATGGCTGTTGGGGAATGTTACCGTTAGGGAAAATTGCGTTCAGCGGAGGGCACTTTTCAACTTCGTGCCCTCTCTCTAAAATCGGTCTATTCACTTAAATATTTTTTAAAAACGACATCTTAAACTATTTTAACCGTAAAGCAATCTTTATTCTAAAAACCCGTTTCCCTTGGGACAAAATATACACACAAGTTATAATATCAAACCCCCTTTTTTTTTTTTTCTATTTAGTTTCTTTATTACAATTTTGATCATTTTTGTTCTATATCGGTAACAATTAGTTTTCTTTGTATAAAATTATTTGAAATATAATAATATTTTGAATTTAAAAATAGGATATGTTATATTATTAAAATTGTAAAACATAATTATAAAATATTAAAGATTATAAAAATATGTTTATTTTAAAATTATTATACAACTTATGTTTAAAAAAACAATTATAAAATATTTTTAATTTAATTAAAATACAATATTTATTTATTCACGAAAACATTTTGTCTTTTATTATAGTTTATTTCATATATGAAGATCCGCAAAACTGGTAAATTAAAATTTGACTATAGTTTATTTTAATATAATATAATATAAAAATTTTGATTTATTTCATAAACCCACATATTTATAACAGACTATTAATCTTTTAACTCTTGCATATCTTTTTTGAAAATTAGCATGTGAATTTATTAAATAAAGAAAAAACATTTAATCATGACAAATTGCTGAAAAAGAAATCTAAACTTACATACAAATCTAATTTTTTTTCAGTTCGGAAATATTTTTTGCAACTTAATAAATCTCATAGAAATTTTTGTATCTAATTGTTTTTCAGGCAATGAGAAGCATGAAGATCAGGTAATCTATCTTAAGGTATATTAGTATTTAAATGTTAGAATAAAACTTAATAATTCTATAACACTGTTATTATTATTTTCTTGGGTACAAAGGGAAGTTGAATAGTAACATTAAACAATTTGTTTATTTATCATGTAAAATTGCATCAGACAACGTCAAAAGTGGTTGAGCAACAGCAGTCAACCCTATTATGCGTCTTCTGATGTCTTTGGTCATAGCATCAACTGCCACATTTATTGTTATTAAATTATTGTTAATTTATATCTAATCTAAAAAAGAGTTCAAAGATATAGCTAATGGATGAAAATACGAAAATTGTTGTAAATTAATGGATGTCTGACTCTGATAAGTATATTAAATGAGATAAAACTCATTACTACATTTATAATCAGGAGATTATTAAATGGAGTAATTAATAAAATTTAGTTTATTAAACGTAATACATTTATTAATTAAATGTAATGAGCTTATAAATAGTACATTGTAAGTGAAGATAACACAATGAAATTCTCCCGTATTTTCATCCTCTTTTATTTATTGTTTTATTAATTTTTCTATAAGATGTTACCAGCACGAGCTTCTACGAGTTCATAGTGAAGTTCACATTATTTCGACTTTATATAATTTGCCCGTATAACTCCCGTTAAACTATATACGGTATACGTATTTTCATAATTCTCTTATTTTATTTTCTAGATAAAATATTTGCTTTGGGTAATATTTGCACATTTATTTTTACAACTAAAATCTAATAATGATAATTATATATACATGTTTTTTTTTAAAAGAAATTTCAATTAATTTAATTTGTGTTAAGTTATTATTATGATTATTCCCCTTTATGCCAATATTTGACATACATATTATTATTTAGCAAATTTGGTATATATAATTGAATTATTTCACGATTGAGAATACTTATTATTTTACTAATATTTTTTTTATTTTGATTCAAGTGATTATAATGTCAAATCTTGCCAAACTTGAATTTGCGGCCTTAGACATCTCAGACAAGAATTATTTGTCATGGGTGTTAGATGCTGAAATTCACCTAGATGCTAAAGGTCTAGGAAACACTATATTAGCAGATAAAGAAGCATCTAATCAAGACAAGGCAAAAGCAATGATTTTCATCCGTCATCATCTACATGAAGGATTAAAAGTGGAATATCTCACAGTGAAAGACCCTCTTGAGTTGTGGAAAATTTTGAAAGAACGATTTGACCATCAGAAAACTGTGATACTCCCTAAAGATCGTTATGATTGGATGTACTTACAGTTGCAAGATTTTAAGACTGTAAGTGAGTACAATTCAGAACTTTTCAAAATTAGTTCTCAACTAAAATTATGTGGAGAAATCATAACTGATGAGGACTTGTTAGAGAAAACATTTTCAACCTAATGTGCTCTTGCAGCGGCAATACCGTGAAAAAGGTTTTAAAAGGTATTCTGAATTAATTTCATGCCTTTTGGTGGCTGAACAAAATAATAAGCTGTTAATGAAAAATCTTGGAATTCGTCCCACTGGTTCTGCACCATTCCCTGAAGTGAATGTAGCAGTACACAATAATTACGAAAATAGAAAATATAAAGGTCGCGGTCGTGGTCGTAGACGTTGTAGGGGACGTGGTCGAGGACGTATTAGTAATCGTTATCATGGTGGTCATAACAATGATACTTCTAACCACCAGAAAAAGAATAACAATGAAGACAAGAAAGAAGTGGTCAAAATAATCCTTCAAAGATTGTTGAGAATATATGCTACCGATGTAGTATGAAGGGGCATTGGTCATGTACCTATCGTTCATCTGAGCATTTAGTGAAACTTTATCAAGCATCCATTAAAAGGAAAGGAAAGCATATGGAGACAAATTTTATATCCCAAAATGATGAAATGCTCGCAAAAGATGAAGATATTCACTATAATAATAAAAATGACCATGTCTACGAGGATGATAAATTTAATGACCTTAATAATATAACTCACCTAGATGTGACAGATTTCTTTGAGAATCATTAGAAAAAGTTTATATTATTTTGACATTTTTATATTGTTTTAAGTATATTTATTTTCTTTCATGAAGAATAATTTATATATTTAATAAATATTTGCAATGTTTCTCATATTATATTTTTGTTTATTTTTATGAAGAATATGAATATTCAACAAAATTTTGATGGACCCAAAATCAATGGAGACGTGTGTCTTGCAGATAGTGCTACAACACATACGATATTCAAAGTTAAAAAATATTTTTCTCATTTGACAATGAGTAATGCCCATGTTAATACAATATCAGGTAGTTCAAAAATTATTGAAGGCTCTGGAAAAGCAATTATATTATTACCTAAAGGTACGAAATTTGTCATTGATGATGCTTTATATTCCACTAAGTCTCAAAGAAATTTTTTGAGTTTTAAAGATATCCGTCTTAATGGATATCATATTGAGACTATGAATGAGAAAAATATTGAATATTTATATATTACAAATGTTGAACGTGGAAAGAAATATATTTTGGAAAGGCTACCTGCTTTTTCATCAAGTTTATATTATACACATATTAGTGCAATTGAGTCACATGTTACTACAAACCAGAAGTTTGTAGAACCACATACTTTTACTATTTGGCATGACCGATTAGGCCATCCAGGATCTATTATGATGCAAAGAATCATTGAGAATTCAATTAGACACCCATTAAAGAACCAAAAGATTCTTGAATTCAAGGATTTATCTTGTGTCGCTTGTTCTCAAGGAAAATTGATTATTAGACCATCACCAGCTAAAGTTGGGATTGAATCTCCAGCATTTCTGGAACGTATTCAATGTGATATATGTGGGCCCATTCATCCACCATGTGGACCATTTAGATATTTTATGGTATTAATAGATGCATCTAGTAGGTGGTCACATGTGTGTTTATTATCGACTCGCAACTTGGCGTTTGCGAGACTACTTGCTCAAATAATCTGATTAAGAGCACAATTTACAGATCATGCAATCAAAACTATTCGTCTTGATAATGCTGGTGAGTTTACATCCCAAGCTTTTAATGATTATTGTATGTCAATTGGGATAAAAGTTGAACATCATGTAGCTCATGTTCATACACAAAATGGTTTAGCTGGATCGTTTATCAAACGCCTTCAACTAATAGCTCGACCATTGCTTATGAGAACAAAACTCCCTGTTACAGCTTGGGGATATGCTATTTTGCATGCAGCAGCACTTGTGCGATTAAAGCCAACAAGTTATAATAAATACTCCCCATTACAATTGGCTTTTGATCAGGAGCCAAATATTTCCCATCTTAGAATTTTTGGATGTGCAGCATATGTTCCAATTGCTCTACCACAACATACAAAAATGGGTCTTTAAAGGAGGTTGGGAATATATGTTGGTTATGAATCTCCTTCTATAATTAAATATGTTGAACCATTAACTGGAGATTTATTTACTGCACGATTTATTGATTGTCATTTTGATGAAACAACATTCCCAACATTAGGGGGAGAGAAAGTACAACTGGTAAAAGAGATTACATGGAATGGATCATCAATATCTCAAATAGATCATCGTACAAGTCAATGTGAACAAGAAGTTTAAAGGATCATACATTTGCAAAACATTGCCAATCAACTGCCAGATTCATTTACTGACCTAAAGAGAATTACAAAAATCTCACATACCAGCTGAAAATGCTCCAATACGAATTGATATCCCAATAGGGCAAATTGTTAGTGCAAAAGAAAGTAATCCACGCCTGAAGTGTAGAAGGCCAATTGGTTCCAAAGATAAAAATCCTCGTAAAAGGAAAGGAGCAATTATTCAAGATGGTAATATTATGGAGGCAAGTGTCCCAGAAGAGGCCAAAGATATAACTAATCAAAAATCCCCAGAAGAAGTTCATGTACCTGAAAATGATGATAATGAAGAAATCTTAATAAGTTATGTTACTTCAGGAAAAAGATGGAACCGGAAAAATATAGTTGTCGACAACAATTTTGCTTATAATGTTGCTATTGAAATAGCAAAAGAAAATGAGGATCCTGAGCCTAAATCTATTAAGGAATGTAGAAATAGAAAAGATTGGCCGAAATGGAAAGACGCAATTCAAGCAGAATTAAATTCACTTTCTAAACGTGAGGTTTTTGGACCTATAGTCCAAACACCTAAATCTGTAAAGCCGATAGGATATAAATGGATATTTGTGCGAAAACGAAAAGGGAAAAATGAAGTCATAACATATAAATCACGACTTGCAGTACAAGGATTTTCGCAAAGGCCCGGCATTGATTATGAAGAGACATATTCTCCTGTGGTGGATGCAATCACGTTTAGATACCTTATAAGTCTAGCAGTACGTGAAAAACTTGACATGCGTCTAATGGATGTTGTTACTGCCTATTTGTATGGTACATTTGATAATGAAATTTATATGAAAATCCCAGAAGGATTTAAAATCCCTGAAGGATATAGAGTTTTCCGGGAAAATTGTTCAATCAGATTAAAGAAAAGTTTATATGGATTAAAACAATCTGGATGTATGTAGTACAATCGTCTTAGTGAATATTTGTTAAAAGAAGGCTATAAAAACGATCCAATCTGCCCATGTGTTTTTATAAAAAGGTCTAAATCAAATTTTGTGATAATTGCTATTTATGTTGATGATCTAAATATTATTGGAACTCCTGAAGAGCTTCAAAATGCAGTAAATTATTTAAAGAAAGAATTTGAGATGAAAGATCTCGGAAAAACAAAATTTATCTTGGCCTGCAGATCGAGCATTTAAAAGATGGAATTCATGTCCATCAGTCAACTTATACGAAAAAGATCATAAATAAATTTTATATGGATAAAGCACATCCATTGAGTACCCTGATGGTTGTACGATCGTTAGATATGAATAAAGATCAATTTCATCCTTGTGAGAATGATGAAGAGTTTCTTGGTCCTGAAGTACCATATCTAAGTGCCATAAGAGCATTGATGTATCTTGCAAATAACACAAGAACTGATATAGCTTTTGCTGTAAACTTGTTAGCAAGATTTAGTTCCTTTCCAACACGTAGACATTGGAATGGAATTAAACATGTATTTAGATATCTTAGAGGGACCATTGATATGGGGTTATTTTATTCAAATGATTCAAAATCCCTATTAGTTGGTTATGCTGATGCTGGATATTTATCGGATCCACATAAGGTCGATCTCAAACGGGATATTTATTTACATGTAGAGGTACTGCCATATCATGGCGTTCGACAAAGCAAACATTAGTTGCTGCCTCTTCAAATCATGCTGAAATAATTGCAATGCATGAGGCAAGTCGAGAGTGTGTTTGGCTAAGATTATTAACCCAACATATCTAGAAGATATGTAATTTGCCTTTACAGGAAATTATACCAACTATCTTATACGAAGATAATGCAGCATGTATAGCTCAATTAAAGGGTGGTTATATCAAAGGTGACAGAACGAAACATATTTCACCAAAATTATTTTTCACTCATGATCTTGAGAAGAAAGGTGACATAGAAGTTCAACAAATTCGTTCTAGTGATAATTTAGCTGATCTTTTTACTAAGGTATTGCCAACTTCAACATTTGAAAGACTACGAAATAAGATTGGAATGCGTCAACTCAAAGACATAATGTGATGTCGCCATTAGGGGGAGTCTAAAACATGTTGTACTCTTTTCCTTTAACCAAGGTTTTGTCCCACTGGGTTTACCTGGTAAAGGTTTTTAACGAGGCAACTTGTAATAGGAGATTGTGTACTCTTTTTCCTTCATTAGGTTTTTATCCCACAGGGTTTTTCCTAATAAAGATTTTAATGAGGCACATTCTTATTTAAAAGACATCCAAGGGGGAGTGTAGTAAATTAATGGATGTCTAACCCCCATAAGCATATTAAATGAGATAAAACTCATTACTGCATTTATAATCAGGAGATTATTAAATGGAGTAATTAATAAAATTTAGTTTATTAAACGTAATACATTTATTAATTAAATGTAAATGAGCTTATAAATAGTACATTGTAAGTGAAGATAACACAATGAAATTCTCCCGTATTTTCATCCTCTTTTATTTATTGTTTTATTAATTTTTCTATAACAAGAATATAGTTTTTTTGTTAACTGTGGTGTTGACTTTTACACAAAGATATAGAAAAGAATGCAATGTATTAATGGCAATGATTATTGCTGTACAACTAAACTAAAAAGCAGCATTGGAATCATAATATCTCTTCCAAATCAACCTAATTTATTATACACCTATTTAATTAGGTCAAACCCGAAATTTTGGAACTTAAAACTACCAAATTTGTAAATACAATTTCGCTCAAACTGCCACCAAATTTGATTGACAAACCTCCCTCAAACTATTATCAATTTGTTTTATGATCACGTGTCATTCGTTTAAGCTTACAAATGTCACAAATCTAAATAATTCGAAATTCAAACTTATCCTTTTTAGTTAAATACTTGATTATAGAATACATATTGAAACTCGTGTGCTAACTTAATGATAATTAAGATATTCACTGTCTCAAGTGTGGTTTAAATTCGAGTCGTGCTAATTAGTTAATGCTAAGGCTTTACCTTCCTATTGGAATTCACAAAAAAAAGAAGAAGAAGAATGTTAGATTTCATCAATAATTTGAAATGGTTGTTACTCATAACACATTTCTATCCTTAAATCGGAAGAAAATATATATTTAAGTGTGCTTAAATCTAATAACAATACACTACAACAAAACAGCCCGAAGACGACACTTTTGGGCCGGCACTTTCCTAAGTGTCGGGATTGACTTGCTGACATACGCTTTGGCCAACTCTTTATATAAGGGTTGAAGCATGCATGCCTAAGGCAACGCTTAAATAAAAATCGATTTTATCCAACACTATACTAACTTTTGTTATACATCTCCCAACTATGTAAACGTGTTTCTATATGAAAAGCCTAAGATGACTCTTTTTGGACCACGCCGACCCATTTTTAGGTTGTTTAAATTTGTACCTTTAAGCAACTTTTTTGGGTGTTGGCAAAATCTAATCATATTCCGACTTTTTAGGAAGAGTTGAGAAAATATTAACCTATCCCAACTTTTATTTTTCGTTGGCAAATACTTTATCTAACTCAACCCTTTTTTGTGTTGCCTTTGTCTATTCAAGATTTATCCCATCCTTTTTTTTCCTCGGTAAATATTTGACCTAACTCAACCTTTTTTGTGTTGTCTTTGTCTACTTTCGATCTTCAACAACATATTGTCATTTAATTTTTAGAGCATCTCATTTTCAAAGAAACAAAAGAAGGAACCAATGATTTAAATTATAATTTTATTCTGTTAATTAATCGTAACAATATCACCTCTAAATAAAAGAGAGCGAATTTTACTTACACTAATGTAAGCCAATATAATAAAAAAGATTTTAAAATTGAATTATAAAAATTTATATAAAATGGATATTTAAACAATATTTGGTTCAAGTTGTTTTAAAACAAATTAATTTGAAAACACCATTTTTTAAATAAAGATCTTATCATTTTATCAAGTTAATTCAAGTTGTTCCAAAAAAGTGTCACCCTAAACCTATTTTGCTGTAATGGTTTAATTTTATGCAAACATTGAGCTAATATTCCAACAAATTAAATACCTTGGAAAGTAACTTTACATGATATCAAATGTGGATAAATTACCTTAATAATGTAATTTTTTTAAAAAAAAAATGTTTTATTTGAATTATATATTAAAATGAGTTGTTGGGGTCGTTGAAGAATAATAAGTAACTTTCCATTCTTTTTGCTCAAAACCCATCCACTAAAAGCCCCAAAATTTTAAAGTCGTTCAAACCATTTGATTTCTTTTCCTTCTAGTAGAAGGAAATTTTTTTCCCCTTTCAATTTTGACGCGACCACCACCACTCCCCGTTGAATTCCGACACCGTTCAAGGTGGATGCTAGCAGCCAATGGTAGCCTTCATCCCCTCCTTCAACCTTATTGGTTCGGATCTCCCCGAAGCAAATAAAAAAGCCCTTGAAAACGTAACCAAAGCCAAAAACTTCGCCTCTTCCGATATGCTTCGTCGGCCATTGCGTCAACTTCCGATCAGAGATCAATGCTTCCCTTAGTCTTTTCTTCGCTACCACCGCTCAGATTTTCTATTTCTATTTTTGCAAAATAGTAGAGAGAGATGACGCCAAATGATAACAACAAAGCGGTGATTTCTTTGCATCCATCGCTAGCAGTATATCTAATTTTGGTAGCGCCATGACTAAATCAGTCAACGAGTATTACGATCCATCATTTAATTTTAATTTTATTTAATGTATTCTTCTTGGATCTTTTTGAATTTGAAATTCATTTGGTTGCTTCGATCTCCATGTGGGAATAATTTTTTGTTCAATTTTGAAGTTGTTATCGATTTCATGTTGTTTTAAAAGAATTTGTTATATCAGATCTGTGGTTTTGTTTAGAGATGATTAGAGAGTTTAGTTAAAAATAAACTTATTTGAATGTTTAAGAAAGGGTTTCTAACTCGATAGGATTCACGGTTGTTTTCCTATTTGAACAGTTTATTTGGATATGAAGGGCTTGAAGTTGTTAATCGAGAAACGGTTTAATATTATTCTAACTCGATAGAATTCACGGTTGTTTCAGTCTATAAGAGGGGTTAAGACTTCGTTATGACAATGTATCTTTTATAACTTTTATTAACCATTTAACCAGTGGTTGGTGTCATTCATATTTACGTTGAACATGCTGTAAGTAAACCCAACTTTTCTATCGGTCCATCGTTAATTAATGAATGGTCCCCAATGGTTACTGCTAATGGTCATAGTGATCCTTAAAGAGTTAAATGAGACCAATAGTATTACTGTTCAAATAGGGTTAGAGAGAAGAGTGGGGCAAAAGAAGAAAATAGTCATGATGTTAATGGTGCACATAGGGTAGATAATGAAGTAGAGACGGACTTAGAAGAGATATTTGAATATTACTGTCTTGGATTGGATGATGAGGATGAAGAGATAAGGAACACATTTAAGAAGTTTGAAAGATTTAGGGAGAAAGTGAAAAACAAGCTGTTGGGGTACATGATCTATTGCTTGGGGTCATTCAAGGGGTAAATACTGGATATTGGTAAAGATGGAAATAACCAGATATTTTCAATAGCTTGGGCAGTTGTGGAAGGTGAGAACAGAGAGACTTGGGCTTGGTTCCTTTATAACTCCAAGGCTAATCTTGGACTAAAAGAAGGGCAAGATTTCAGTCACCAGTGATATGCAGAAGGTATGAAGTAGCTATTTGAATTTTTATCATCATTTATTACAATGCCTTGATGTTCACTAACTTGCAAAATTTTTGTTTAATGCGGGGCAGGTTGGAACAGATGCCATTGTTGTTACCTATGTTTATTAATGAATGAAAATGCAAATTTAATCATGTTTAACTATTTATACGGAAAACATATAATTTCTATATTGTTGGCTTTTTGAAGTTCACTGTCACTTGTTTTGCCCCCTTGTTTGATGTTTTAATGGTTGCATCATTCAATATGTGTAACAATTCGTTTTTTAGTAGTATCGAAAACAGTAATTTTAGGGTCACAAATTTAACAAGTGAGTCTATAAATATGATTATTTAATATTTACGAGTTAAATATTATATAATATTTAATTTTGATATGGTAAATTATGTTATTTGAATGAATCACTAAGTTTAAGTGGTGTGTCCCTAAAATCAAGTAAGTTTAGAAAATGAGGTATCGGGACCTCGTTTTTATAAACTGAGCCTATAAATATATTTTTTAAAATATCTACGGAGCGTTATTAGGATTGTCGAAACCATTTTTAAATTGAAAAACGGAAGTCGACTTAAAAACGAAAATGGGGTTGCCACCAATCTTTTTTGTTTTGGTGTAATCAGATCACCTTATAAAACGCTTCATTTTTTTAAAAATAATTTTGGTCTACGAAATTCAAGAAAACGGGTTCGGGAGTCAGTTACGTGCGAGGAAGGATTAGCACCCTCGCAACGCCTAAACTTGGTACGTTATTGATTAATTAATGTCCTAATGTCAAAAATTTGAAAAGATTTTAAAATACAATTTCTTTGAACATATTTGGATAATTCGGATTGGATATTGAAATTCTTTTGTTTCGGAGGAACAAAATATCACATCCAGCACGTTAGGATACGGCATTTCAAACCCTCAATACCAAGATTATCTCATGATTTCCAAAACTCATGCATTTAAATTTAAAAGGATATTCAGTTATTTGGCCAAATGGAAAATCGAAACCCAGCAGGTTAGGGCACGATTTCTCGAATTTCCAAATACAGAATATTTCCTTTATTTTAAAACAAAATTTCCTGACTCGGGTGGATGTTCATGTAATGCAAATTTGTGAAAATAAATCGTGGTATTAATATACATGATAGAAATAAAATGGGTACGAAAGCATGAATAATGAAAACAAGAGCTAAATAATTTTTAAAAAAATAAATAAAGCTAGCAAAACAATGAATAAATAAATGAGAAATTTAAAAAAGAAAATTTAAATAATAAGATAAAAATAGTTGAAAATACACACAAAAAAAAGAGAAACATATTAAATAGAATAAAATAGAAAAAAAATAATAAAAGGGTAACCATAATAATAAATATAATGTGAAATTAATGATATAATAATATAATACTAAAATAAGCATAAAAAAAATATAACTATAGAAATAATGATAATAACAATACGTTAGTAATGATAATAATATGAAAATAATAATATGAACAACAATATGCTAAAAATAACGGTAGTAACAATAGAAGATAATAGTAATAAAAATAATAGTAATAATAATAATAATAATAATAATAAAAAACTACAAATATAAATATAAATAGTAATAATGAAATAAAAAACAATAACACATTAATAATAATCAAAATAACAAAAATAGTATATTAATAGTAACAACAATAAAAAAAAGATAATAATAATGAACATAATAGTAATAAGATATAAGTAAACGAAAAAGGGGAAAATGTATAATAATAATTATAATATCCAAACTACTGCTAATAATAATGGTAATAATATAATAATGATAGAAGATATAATAACCATAATAATAATAATAAAACTCAAATCAATTAATTTAATAATAAAATAGCAAAAATAAACGAAGTGGGCCTAAATTGAATTGAAAACAGGAGTTTTGGGGCGAAATAAAAAATAAACAAAAGAGAGAAGGGCCAAATTGCATGTGCGAATAACAAAGAGGGACCAAAAAGGGAAATTATCCCTCCCTTCCAAAACGCGCCGCTACTGTTACTGCCGTACACGGCGGCCGAAACTAAAAAAAAAATCTTTTTTCCGACATTTCAAAATGGGTACATTTCTACCCCTTTTTCTGTATTTTTGCGTTTATTCTTAAGAACAAATGTAAAAAATGAATAAAAAGAACAAAAATGAAAAAAACACCTTGGATATTTTGAATATGTCTCAAAGTTCTTTGCTTTTTGTGTACTTGATTTCTCGTGTATTCGTAACTATCCAAAAAAGAAGAAAAAAAGCCTTTTTCTCTTTACAATGGTTTTGAATGGCTTTTATAGCCAAAATTTACAACTCATTTGCAAGTAAGTGGGGTGATGGAGTTAGTAGGATGGTGGAGTTAGTAGGATGGTGGAGTTAGTGCTCGGTTTAGTAGGGTGATAGAGTTAGTGGTTGGTTTAGTGGTCGGTTTAGTAGTTGGCTTAGGTCTAGTTGGGCTAGGGTTACTTGGGCTTGGTTAATTGGGTTTGATTTGGGGTTTAATTTTGGGTTTTCGTTGACTTATGGACCCGGGCAAAATTTGAGTCACACAGCTGCCCCTCTTTGCTCGTTGTTGTGTAACGGGAACGGCGCAAAGACTTTAAAAGGCCAAATTTGCCTAGGCCTACCGAGTCTTGACTTATTAACATGCTTCTTCTTCAAGTAACATTGTCCCAATCCACTGCCTCTTCAGGCGTATATGGTTGGTGGCTTGAATTTGCTCCAATGTGATTAGTGACTTCAATGTGCTCCATTGTTACTTCAGGGAGATAAAATCTATGATATTCAGTTTGCTCCTCTGCAATTTCAGGGAAATAAGACTTGTATCTTCAACCTGCTTCACTGCAACCTCAAAGAGATAAGGTTGGTGGCTTAAATCTGCTCCATTGTCAATACATGAAGATAAGATTCGCCGTATTCGATCTGCTCCAATACTACCTCATAGAGATAAGATCTGCTATCTTCAGCCTGCTCCACTATTACTCCGTGAGATAAGGCTAGTAACTTAAACCTGCTCCATTACCGATACATGGAGATAAGATTCACCGTATTCGATCTACTCCATTGCTACCTCATGGAGATAAGATCTGCTATCTTCAGTCTGTTCCACTACTGCTCAGGGAGATAATGCTAATGGCTTAAACCTGCTCCATTGCCGATATATGGAGATAAGGTTGGTGGCTTAAATCTGCTCCATTGCCGATACATGGATATAAGATTCGCCAAATTTGATCTGCTCCATTGCTACCTCATGGAGATAAGATCTGCTATCTTCAGCCTGCTCCACTGTTGCTCCGTAAGATAAGGCTAGTGACTTAAACCTACTCCATTGCCGATACATGGAGATAAGGTTAGTGGCTTAAATTTACTCCATTACCGATACATGGAGATAAGATTCGTCGTATTCGATCTACTCCATTGCCACCTCATGGAGATAAAATCTGCTATCTTCAGTCTGCTCCACTACTGCTCAGGGAGATAAGGCTAATGGCTTAAACCTGCTCTATTGCCAATATATGGAGATAAGGTTAGTGGCTTAAATCTGCTCCATTGCCGATACATGGATATAAGATTCGCCAAATTTGATTTGCTCCATTGCTACCTCATGGAGATAAGATCTGCTATCTTCAGCCTGCTCCATTACTGCTTAGGGAGATAGGCTAGTGACTTAAACCTGCTCCATTACTGATACATAGAGATAAGATTCACCGTATTCGATCTGCTCTATTTCTACCTCATGGAGATAAGATCTCTAAAAATTTTCAATCTGTTCCACTGCAACTTTAGGGAGATAAGACTTGTATCTTCAACCTGTTCCAATGCAACTTCAAGGAGATAAGGTTGGTGGCTTAAATCTGCTCCATTGCCGATACATGGAGATAAGATTCGTCGTATTCGATCTACTCCATTTCTACCTCATGGAGATAAGATCTCTAAAAATTTTCAATCTGTTCCACTGCAACTTTAGGGAGATAAGACTTGTATCTTCAACCTGTTCCACTGCAACTTCAAAGAGATAAGGTTGGTGGCTTAAATCTGCTCCATTGCCGATACATGGAGATAAGATTTGCCGAAATTTGTAATTTTAATCAATCTTGCTACACTGTCCTCTAGGGGTCTTACTTGTAGAATTGATTTCATGGGGTCTATGCTTATGCCAAATGATTAAGATGTCATGATCAGAATGAGTCAAATGCTCCTAACTAGATGTATTGTGAATGATACATGAATGCAAAAATGTTATGAGAATGATCCATTTTTAATACTTAGGTTGTCATCACTTGTTGTTCATATGGGTTTTATCACTATCGTATTATGCTGCCATCTTGTTCGACTGGTATTTTAGACAAAAAACCCATAGAAATAATCAAATTTTGCTCAGCTGGTTTGCCCCACTGTAACTTCAGGGTCCATTCCACTGTACCTCTAGGAAATAAGGTTTGTACCATCTTCAAACCATCCTACTACAACTCAGGAGTATGAAATTTATATCAACTTCAATCCATCCCACTGCAATTCAAGGTTATAGGATCTGTATCTTCTTCAATCCATCTCACCGCAATCAAGGGTATAGGATTTATTTCTTCTTCAATCCCTCCCACCACAACTCAAGGGTATAGGATTTATATCTTCTTCAACCCATCCCGCTGTAACTCAGGGGTATATGATTTGTAACGTGTTCAATCAACTGATCACTCTCTAGGTAACCTGACCAGATGTGTATGCATGATATTTGCATGAATGCATAATATCATTTTTCTCCAAGAAGGATCCCTTTTTAATGCTTGGGTTGACATTACTCATTATTTGTTGAGGTTGTGTTATTGACACAATATTTTGCTCAGCCAATCTTTAATAGAAAATCCGAAGGAACAGTCATAATTTAGACTCCTCTTTTTCAAATGTTTCTAACCCTTAGGTTTGGCGAGTTGTAAACACTAGTCCTGTTTCAAGTTCCTGTAATATTTAGAATCTTCCAGAGTAGTATGTAAAACTTCTTTTATGAAAATATAATTAGTCCATTAACCATTATTTCAATACAAAATGCTTGAAATAGATCATAACCATAGACAAGAAGGAAATCAATTAAGTGCGTAGTTCGAGACAAAAAGATAGTCAAGGCAATAAAAGGAAATTGATTTGGGTAACTTGGAAAGAATAAGGTAATCAAAGATTCAAAATGGGTAAGATGAAAAACTAGGTGCCCCAGATATCACATTCTGAGCTTCTCTGTGCAAACTTCTTAAGGACCATTTTAAGCTCAATATGTGTTTTGGGATCCGGAGTACTTTGACAATGCCCCCAGACGTAGCATACTTCCTCATTATTAATTCAAGCATAGAAAGATTACTGTATGCCCCACTTTGATCCAAATTTGAGTCGCCCTTTTCGGGTTTTTAACTCAAATCCCCTTTGGTCTCAAGGCGTCCTTTATGGGTTTTCACCTTGGCCTCTCCTTTTTCTTTCTTCTTTTTTGATTGGTTTTTTGATTGATTTTTTATTTTTTTTCGATTTCTGATTGTTTTCTCAAGGTGCCCTTTGCGGGTTTTCACCTTGGCCTCTCCCCTTTTAAGTAAAATACTTCTAAATTCACCGGCTTAGGCAGATCTTTGCCATCTATCTCGATCAAAATCAATGCTCTTCCAGAACAGGCCTTCTTTACTACATAAGGTATTTCCCGATTTGGCATCCATTTTCTCTGAAATCCTTTTGTATGGGAAGGATCATTTTCAAAACTAGGTATCTTTCATGAAATTCTCAGGGACAAACCTTTTTATCATAATCACATATCATCCTGGTACATTTTGACCATAACGGATAATTTCCAGCCTCCTTTCTTCAATCAGGTTCACTTGGTCATCGAAATTGGATTTATGCGGCTTTAACCGACTTCAACACTGACAAACCACATGGAGAAGAAATCTCGACTTCAACGGGAAAAACAACCCCCATTCCAGAAATTAATGAGAAAGGTATTGCCCCTATGAGGGTCCTGACAGACATTCGATAAGCATAGATGGTAACTTCTCAAGTCAAACCTTTATAAGTATCAATCATTTTCTCCACAATCTCTTTTTCCACTGCATCGTTCATTTTGGGGCAACATGGTGTTGATCTTGAACAGACTGCAAACTTCTGATATCGTGATGCTGTTCAAATTTAGTGCATTGTCAGATATAATACTTTTTGCTATTCTGTATCGGCATAGAATTTGCTGATTGTCGATTTTATGACAACGGCATATGAAACAGCTTCTGTCCACTTGGTGAAGTAAACGACAACCACAAAGGTGAATTGATACTCTTTAGAAGATCAGCCTACTGGCATCCATGCCCCACATATGGAAAGGCCACAGGTTCCACTAATTTTTTGTAAGGTGGGATCTGTTTCTCATCTTGCTCTACCATCCTTAACAAATCAGGAGATAAGTTGCAGTATTGGTTGTCTTTAAAGTCCCAAAGTTCCTCTAGACACATATTTTGCTCAAAAGGAGGTTCTGAGTCAATAGCAGTGTCGCTCATATCATTGATATCTAAAGACCTGTTATAGGGACGAAGGAAGATTCGAACAAAATAATTTAAGAATATGTGCTTGTGTGATATGGATGTGCATATGGGCCAGAAGCTGTCGAAACCATTTTTAATTTTGAAAAAAAAGGGGATCGACTTTAAAATATATAGAGTCACCACCAATCCTTTTTTGTTTAGGTGTGATCGGATCACCTTATAAAACATTTTGTTTTATAAAAAAATTAATTTTGGTATACGAAATCCAAGAAAACAGGCTCGGGAGTCGGTTACGTACAAGGAAGGATTAACACTCTTGTAACGCCCAAAATTGGTACCGGATTGATTAACTAATGTCCTATTGTCAAAAAATTTGAGAAGTTTCAAAGTACAATTCCTTTTAAAAATATTTGGATAATTCGAATTGAATATTGAAATTCTCCTATTCTGAATGAATAAAATATCATATCCAACAGATTAGGATACAACATTTTAAACCCTCGATACCAAGATTATCTCATGATTTCCAAAATTCTTGCATTGAAATTTAAAAGGATATTCGGTTATTTGGTCAAACGGTAAATCGAAACCCAGCACGTTAGGGCACAATTTCCCGAACTTCCAAACACGAAATATTGCCTTGTTTTTAATTTAAGAAAACACGGACGAAATTTTAAAAGGGTATTTAGTTATTTGGTCAAACGGAAAATCGAAACCCAGCACGTTAGGGCACGATTTCTCGAACTTCTAAACACGAAATATTACCTTTATATAAAAAAACTCTTTTTTGAGTCTGAGTGAGAGTTAATGCAACACCAATTTCAGAAAATAAATCACGATATGAATGTGAATAATAGAAACAAAATGCATGCGAAAGCATGAAGAACGAGGGCAAGAGCAAAATAACCAAGGATAAATAAATAGAACTAGTAAAACAATAAGTAAATAAATGAGAATTTAAAAAAAATTAAAATTAAGATAAAAAAGTTGAAAACAAAATAAATAAGAGGAAATTATTAAGTAAAAGAAGAATAAAGAGATAAAAAAAATAAGAATAAAAAGGTCACGATGATAGTAAATATAACGAAAATTGATGGTATAATTGTGATAATAATAAATAAGCATAAAAAGAAAATAAAGTTATTATAAAAATAATAATAATAATAATAACGAATAAGGATAATAATATATAAAAATAAAAACAAAAACGGATAATGCTAATAATAAGAGATTATAGAAATAATATATTAATAATAATAGTAAAATAATAATACAGTCATAGTGCGAAAGTGAAAATCATCATGGTAGTAATAATAATAATAATAACAACATAATAATACAAAAATATAATGACAATAGTATTAAAAATAATTCATTTTAAGAATAAAGTGGCAAAATAACTAGAACAGGGGCTACATTGACACCAAAATAAAACATTTGGGGAAATTTTAAAAATTTAAAAGAAGTTGAGGATCAAATTGAAATGTGCGCACAAATTAGGGGACCGAAATCGTGAAATACCCCTTTTCCAAAATGGTGCCGTTCGAATGTGGACTAAATTAAAGCAGAGGGAAATTATTGGGCAAAATTGAAAATAAAGAGAACTTGATTTAAAAGAAAGAAAATGCGGAAGGATTAAAAGCGCAATTAGCCCATCCGCATAAAAACACGCGGATCCTTCCCTTGGAGCAGGTCGGGTTGTGGGTCAGAGGCTCAAAACGGCATCGTTTTGGCCGCTGAATCCAATTTACAAAACAGCGTCGTTTTGATTATAGTATAAAAGCAAATTTTTTTAAAAAAAATTCATTCTTCTCTCATTTTCAGAAAAAAAAAGTCTCTTCCCTTTTTTGTTCTCTGCAGGCCTGAAGATCCGGCCATCTTACGGCGCCGTCGCCGCCGCGCCACAGTCGCACGGCGGCGCCCCAGGTAAACTTTTCTCCTTTTTTGTTTTTTTATGTGTCTTAATATATATATAAAATAAAATAAAAAATAAAAACATAGGAACTTTAAAAAAATCACCTTAAAAAACTGCTTCTTTTCGGATTATTCCTATTTGAAATCTACTATTTTCGTATTAATCTCTTGTGTATTCGTACTCAAAAAATAAAAAAAAGTCACATTTACATTGTTATTCATGAGGCTTTTATAGCCAATTTTACAACTAATTTTCAACTATTGCAGGTACGTGAGCGGGCATGCCACTGACATGGTGTGGTGGAGCAGCGCATGTCGTAGAGGAGTGGCATGCGGCGCGCATGATGGCTGACTTGGTTGCGGCGGCTAAAAACTTTAGGGGCTAGGGTTTTCTTCTTTTGCTAAAAAAATTTTGTACGCTAGGGTTTAGTTATTTGGGCTGTTGTAATTTTTGGGCTAAGGGGTTTGTTGGGTTTTATTTAGTTTTTAGTGGTTTGGGCAGGCAATTTTGGGCTTGTACAGCTGCCCCTCTTTGCTTGTTGTCATGTAATGAGAACAAAGCAAAAACTTTTAAGAAAGATCAAACTTGCCCGGTCTAGTCTTGACTTATTTGGTGCTCTTCTTCCTATAGTAACCTCATCCCAATCCACTGCGTTTTCAACCTGCTCCACTACAACTTTAGGGAGATAAGGTTGGTGGCTTAAATCTACTCCATTGCCGATACATGGAGATAAGGTTCGCCATCTTCGATCTGCTCCACTACAACTTCAGGGAGATAAGATCTACAATCTTCAGTCTGCTCCTCTGCAACTTCAGGGAGATAAGACTTGTATCTTTAACCTGCTCCGCTGCAACTTCAGGGAGATAAGGTTGGTGGCTTAAATCTGCTCCATTACTGATACATGGAGATAAGATTCACCGTTCGATCTCGTTCCACTATTGCTTAGGGTGACAAGATCTACAATCTTCAGTTTGCTCCTCTGCAACTTTAGGGAGATAATACTTGTATCTTCTACCTGCTCTACTGTAACTTCATGGAGAAAAGGTTGGTGGCTTAAATCTGCTCCACTACTGCTTAGGGAGATAATATTTTCCCTTCGATCTTGTTCCACTACTGCTTATGGTGACAAGATCTACAATTTTCAACCTATTCTCCTGCTGGTCAGGGAAATAGGACTGGTGGCTTAAATCTACTCCACTACTGCTTAGGGAGACAAGATTTGCCCTTCGATCTTGTTCCACTACTGCTTCGGGTGACAAGATCTACAATCTTGGGCCTATTTCACTGCTGGTCAGGGAGATAGGACTTGGTGGCTTAAATCTACTCCATTGCTGATACATGGAGATAAGATTCGCCATCTTCGATCTGCTCCACTACTGCTTAGGGAGATAAGATCTGTGATTCTGATCCTGTTCCACTTTCAGCATGGCGTCCCTGAGTTTGCAGGGAGCAGGTTGAAGATTTCAGCATGGCGTCCTTGAGTTTGCAAGGAGCAAGTTGAAGAAAGCAGATCTTGACTTCCTGAGTTCGCAGTGAAACAGATCGAAGATATTAGCATGGCGTTCCTGAGTTTGCAGGGAGCAGGTTGAAGATTTCAGCATGGCGTCCTTGAGTTTGCAAGGAGCAGGTTGAAGAAAGGAGATTTTGACTTCCTGATTTCGCAGTGAAGCAGATCGAAGATATCAGCATGGCATGCCTGAGTTTGCAGGGAGCAGGTTGAAGATTTCAGCATGGCGTCCTTGAGTTTGCAATGAGCAGGTTGAAGAAAGCAGATCTTGACTTCCTGAGTTCGCAGTGAAGCAGATCGAAGATATCAGCATGGTGTTCCTGAGTTTGCTGGGGGCAGGTTGAAGATTTCAGCATGGCGTCCTTGAGTTTGCAAGGAGCAGGTTGAAGAAAGCAGATTTTGACTTCCTGAGTTCGCAGTGAAGCAGATCGAAGATATCAGCATGGAATTCCTGTGCTTACAGGGAACACGTTAAAGACATAGCAGATCTGACCTTCAAGTGTTTACATCGAAGCAAATCCAAGATGATTTGGCATCCCTGTACTTACAAGGAACAGATCGAAGACATAGCAGATCTGACCTTCATGTGTTTACATCGAAGCAGATCCAAGATGATTTGGCATCCCTGTGCTTACAGGGAACTGATCGAAGACATAGCAGATCTGACCTTTATGTGTTTACACCGAAGCAGATCCAAGATGATTTGGCATCCCTGTGCTTACAGGGAACAGATCGAAGACATAGCAAGATCTGACTTTCATCAAAGCAGATCCAAGATGATTTGGCGTCTCTGTATTTGACGGGGAGCAGATCGAAGAACTCAAGACTCAGCGAGCCCGGGCAAAATGGGTCCTTTGATAGTCTTTGCTTTATTCCTGTTACACAGTAATAAGCAAAGAGGGGCAGCTGTAATACCCCATTTTTTCCCGGGTCCATACCACAAAATGATAAAAAAATAAAAAAATAAAAAAATTCCAAGCCCAGTTCAGAATATATCATTTGGCCCGATCAGAATGGCCCATTACTTGATCTACAAACTTGACGTATATTGAAACATAATCTTCAAGGATACGCAATCTTAGAAATGATATGTAAATCTTAGATATGATATGCAATCTTAGAAGATATGGTATGCAATCTTAGAAGATATGATTTTGATATCTTAGAGATTTAATTTGTAGATACCCTATAATCTTAGCTGTTGATGTAATTGATCTGTACCGTTGGATTTGGGGAGGCTCAACTATTAATAGAGGCCTCCCCCCCTCATTG
Organism: Gossypium stocksii; assembly: GCA_020496765.1. NCBI lineage: Eukaryota > Viridiplantae > Streptophyta > Magnoliopsida > Malvales > Malvaceae > Gossypium > Gossypium stocksii. The sequence continues at coordinate 29,509,268 of CM035626.1, read as the reverse complement.
TAAAAGACATTGGAGTTTTGGGGAAGCAACAAAAATTCTTGAGAGCTCTCACTCAAATTTCTCTCCCTCTTACGTTCTTATTTTCTGCGGTTTGTTCTTATTTTATTTTTTGTTCATCTTCGTTTTTCAACCTTTTTTATTTTGATTTAATCCATGTTTCCCTAATTTTTTTATATATTTTTTAATAATTTTAGTATCATATCAAACTATTTTATTTTTTTAAAATATTACTCTTAGTAAATTGTTTTTTTAAATTTTACTCAAATCATTGTTTTAAAAAATATTTTTCATTTAATTGTTATTTTTATCCAAAAATTATTTTTTTAATTAAAGGCAATATTTGGCATTTAGGATTTTCGAGAAAAGTAGTGCCCTAACTTACTGGGTTGCGATTTTTCTCATCAAATTCGAATATCCAAGTACCCTTCTAAATGTTTTGAGTTTTAAAATATAAACAACTATTCTTGAGATTTCAAAACATTGTGTCCTAACTTACTGGATATGGCATTTTGTTGTTTCAAGATAGAAATTTTACAAAGGCAAGCTTAGCTTCGAAGATTTTGAAATATTGCGTCCTAACTTACTGGATGTGATGTTTTGATTCGTTTGAGATAAGTGAGTCTTAGTTTTCAAGTTCGCGGCATTCAAATAGTTTTCTTTCAAAAGAGGATTGCATTTTAAAATCTTCAAATTTCCGACATGAAAGACATCAAATAATCAATTAGGTACCAATTTTTGGGCGTTACGAGGGTGCTAATCCTTCCTCGTACGTAACCAACTCCCGAACCCGTTTTCTCAAATTTTCGTAGACCAAAATGCTTTACAAGGTGATCCAATCACACCTAAAAAGATTGGTGGCGACTCCCATTTTCGTTTTTTAAGTCGACCCTGTTTTTTTAAAACCCATAAAAAATGGTTTCGACATAGCTAATTCGTCTTGAATGGTATAAATTTTTATCCATTTTTATGTTTTAAAGATCATTATAACTTAATCTAGTTAACCTAGGGGTTAATTTGCAAAAATGTTAAATGTTTTAAATTATGTCATTAATGAATTAGTGATGTTTGTTGAAGTTTTATGGTAGAATATTAAGCTTGGTTGATAAATAGACTTATTTTGTATAATAGTTTTTAATAATTTAATGTTAAAGTATTAAATTGTTAAAAGAGTAAAATTCATTAGATTTGATGTGAAATTATGATAAAAATGGATTGAATTGGGACTATGTATGATTTGGCTAGATAAAATTTTGATTAAATATGGATAAATTGTAAATTTCGGGATTTAGGACTAAATTGCATAAAGGTTATAGGCTTAAATTAATTATGTAAGCTATTTAAATTATTTAATTGAATGAAAATTATTATTTAGATCAAGAAATGAACCAATCGGACCTTAATCATGGAAAAGCCAAAATAGCAGAGTAATCATTGGTCTTGTGTTGGAGTCGGTTCTACCTAGGTAAGTTTGCATTTCAATTAAAGTAATTCATTAGATTGCTAGAAGTAAATTGATTCCTATATATATGTGTATATATATATATATGCGCTTATAAATTTGTGATTGGATTCATTGATTTAAGGAAAATACCATGTTTGAAAGATATCATCGCATTATAATCGAAAAGGAAAAGACCATAGTTGAAAGATACTATGGTATTAAACCGGAACAAGTAATACCCTTGTTGAAAGATACTATAACACTATATCGGAAAACGATCAAGACCATAGTTGAAAGATATTATGGCATCATGTCGGGATGGTATAAGATCTTGGTTGAAAGATACCATGGCATCCCCTGAACAACGAATTATCCGAAAAGGTACAAAAATTAAATAAGTATTATATTAATGGTTTGAAGTTTATTATGTGAATAAAAGGTTGAATTGAGTTTTAAATATGCTTACTTGTTATGTTTTATGCCATAATAAATTTATTTGTTTCATTTGGTTCAACGGTTAATAAAGACGTAAAAGAGTAAGTTTAATTATATGAATTGTTAATTGATCATGAAAGTTGAATTGGAAGATGTTGGTATAATGTTTTGATTTGGATAAGTTATGCAAATTAATATTATGGTGAATGAAAGGTATATTTGATATGATACGATTACATGGTTTATGACATGATGAGATTATATGTTTTTCTTGTGGAGCTCACTAACTTGTGGGACTTGTGATGTGTACAGGATTTTAAAAATTCACGAGTATGATAAAGAGCTAATGCATCAAATTTATATAAATTGAGTTTGAAAGGTAAATTTACATTTAAGTTTATACAAGCTTATTAAGCACTAGTTGCTTATGTAGTTGTTTTCTTTGTCTTGTAGATAATCAGAAAACTCGATCGGTTGGAACCTTGTTGAAGCACATACACACTATCCATCTTTCAATTTGGTAGTTTTAGGTTATTTTGCTTATGGTTATAAACGGCATGTACTAGGAAGCTATTTTTGTCAATGTGATAATGTTTTTAACCTTCTTTTAGCTACTTGTACATATATGGCTTAGTTTTGGTTTGAAGTTGTATACAAGATGGTGTTCTGGTATCTTAATTTCATTTACTTATAAATTGTTATAATATGTTTGTAGTAGACATCAATGATAAGTTTGGTAAGTGTTTATGGTTGAATATTATGGGTTATATGCAAAGTAGCTTGGTGTGATATATGAGTTTGATTTCGAATTTGAATTATGGTGTCAATAAGGGCACATTAGTTAGGTACCTAGGTTGGATTTTTGGTATGTTATATGTTTGTTTGAATGAGTTTTGAAGGCATGAAAATGGTTGTTTTTGGTTGTGTCTTGATACTTATGAAAAGAAATTGTTCTAGGCTTTTTTTGGAATGCATATTTGGTGCACAAGGCCTGAGACACGGGCTGTCACACGGCCGTGTGTCTTATTGATTTTTAGGTGCAGGTTGGTCCACACGGTCACAAAGAGTTATACGGTCTGGCGACACAACCGTGTGACCTTACTTCTAATGCACACATGATCTAGCACACGGCTTACAACATGACTGTGTGATACTATTTCGAATGCCCACATGGGCTGGGACACGATTTTGTGTCCTATAGTTCAAATGTTACACGGTTGGCCACATGGTCATGTTTTGAGTCACACGACCTTGGCTTTATCACACGGCCATGTGACACTGTTTTCAAAATTTTCAAAATTTTTCATGTTCTTCTGTTTCGATTCAAAATAGTCCCTGATTGTTCCCAAATTATTTTTAAGGCCCCATAGGCTTGGTTTAAGGTCTGTGAAGGTTTTTTTATGCTTTGAATAAATGTTAAAATGGAATGTTAATGTTTTAAATTGGTAAATTGTTTCTATGTGATGTTAATTGTTTCGATTTGAACGGTAATACTCCATAACCTTAATCCAGCGACAGAGATGGGTTAGAGGTGTTACAGTGCCATAATATAGTACTTAGAATGTGTCTAGTTAAAGGAATATAACATTTTCAAAGGTAATAAGAGATTTCGGTATATGATTTTCATATTTAGGTTTTAAACAATATCTTGTGAATTTGTAATCTCAAATTCTTAATAGTGCCAATGTTTCAAAATATATGGGTAATCTTAATACCACAACTTCTTTAAAAAAATTTACATTCTCTTAGTAATGTGACATTTTTAATAATTTTAACCTTATTTTTAATGAATTTAATTCACTTTACTTAAACAAAAAGGAAATAATAATAAAAATAATAACTAGTTAACCAAATTCTCAAGCTCTTTGATATATTCTTCAAATAACATTTCAACTATATATATTTATTATTATGCGTCGAGGAAAATTAACATTTAGTCTATTGTATTATATTTTTTTCATTACTTTTACAACAATTTTGCCATTCTTTTTTATCATTGGTCAAATTTACCCTTAAACTCTACAAATAAATAGCATGTTTTGATAAAAAAATTGTTTTCTTTTTTTTCTTTTCCCCTCATTTTGGTCAAAAAAAGAGTCTCAATTACTTATCTCTCCTTTCCAATTTTAATTAATTTATTTGATTAATTTTTCTTGTGGCTTTTCTATTCGTTCGATGCTTCCTCGCTTTTATGTTTGCTTCCACTAAGTTTCGACGCCTTAAAGAATTTCCATTGAGTTGAAAACCTTTACTAACAATAACATTACCGCATTCCTGGTGCCCAAACACCATCATCTCTATATCCTCAATATCGTTGAGATACATTGTAATGTATTTACACCCTGTTCAGTTGGACCTTATAAATCTATACTCTATACTAGCTATGCACTTAGTACTTCCAACACAGATTTTTGATAAGCTATAAAAGTTACATATTTTAATCTCATTCTTGATCCGTTTTTGGATGATTAATTATGTACATTAGTGAATTTGATGCTTGAAATCCTTTAAATTCATGTTTCTATACTTAGGAAAGTATTTGTGAGCGACAGGAGCGAAAAACGAGTCAAAATCGGACAAATAAATCTATTTTCAAGATGCACATAGGCTGACCACACGTACAGGCTGGCTACACGCCCATGTGCCAGCCCGTATTGATTTCAGACCTTACTTTCCAAATACGCGGAAAAACTCAATTTTTAGGCTTTCTGAGCATTCTAAATTCTATAAATACCAATTAGAAGAAGATCTAAGGGGGAAAATAGAGAAGATCAAAGAAAACACTTGAAGAATGCCATTGGAATCAACCCGGAAGCAAATCTCGCTAAAGATTGAAGATCTCCATTTAATTTCTTTCGAAGTTTTATTGAGTTTCTTTATGTCATGTGGTTATCCTAACTTTGAGATGTTTCTATTTAGGATTATGAACTAAATTTCCTAGATAACTAGGGAGGATGAAACTTATAATGAATCTTATTATTTGATTTTTGATTTACATGATAAAAATTTGATTCTTGTTTTCAATTATGTATACTTATTTCTTGTTTTAATATTTTCGAGATATTAATTCATTTTTAATGTGTTTATTTTAATAGAGCAAAAGTCCTTATTTAAGAGTAGATCTAGCATAATTAAGTGAAGTTGCATGCAGTCCTAGAAATAGGACGACATAAATCTACTAGATTAGAGCCAAATCTAATAGGGGAGTCCATAGATCAAGTTAATGTGACAATAGGGGTTTTAATTAGAAAGAAATTTCAATTAATCAACCTAGATTCAGTTGTTCTTACTCTCGAAAAAGATATTAACATAATTTAGGGATTTTTAGGGATCAAGTAACAAGTGAATAAATCGTTTAATTCAAATTCATAATAATAGGTGAAGTCTAGGTGGATTCTTTCCTGGGTATGGTCTATCTCATTAGTTATTTTTTATTATCTTTCTATTTCATTTTTTGTTGTGTTATTAGATAAATTAGTTTAGTAATTTTAGATTAAAATACATCACCCTAACTTGTCGGCTAGATAATAAGAAGATGGTAATTACTAGTACTTTTAGTCCTTGTGGATATGATGTTCCCTACTCACCATAGCTATACTATTATTCGATAGGTGCGCTTGCCTTTGTCGTATTTATAGTTAGTTTAGTGACCATCAAGTTTTTCGCACCATTGTCGGGGGCTAAACTATTAGGAACATTCAATTTTTATTAATATAGCCATTTATTTTTATTGTATTTTATTTTTGTTTTTAGTTTGATTTTTACATTCTAATTTTTTTCCCTTTTTTTATTTGCTTCTAGCAGGCTACTTTAGTTTATGACTAGAAGAAACCCATCGAGACCATTGTTATTTGACAGTGAGATTGAAAATACTGCTCTCAGAAATTGTAAAGAAGCAAAGTAGAGTTGACAGAATATAGTAGACGAAGAAGACGTGTAACACCCCTAACCCGTATCCGTCGCCGGACTAGGGTTAAGAGGCATTATCGAACATTTCATATCATTAACAATCATAATACATACATAGCTTATCCATCATCATATCATAGTCATTCATAAACATATAATCCCTTAAATAGGTCTACGAGACCTTAAATAGGTATATGAGACCTTAAATATGCTTTGGAGAAGGTTCGGGACTAAACTGATTTAGTATAAAATTTTTCAAAATTTAACAATTTTTCTGAGTTACAGAGGTCACACGCCCGTGTGAACAAGCCGTGTGCCTTACATGGCATTAGATACACTTGTAATATCCCGAATTAGGGCCTAATCAGAATAGTGGTTTCATGACCACAAATCCGAGGTAGAAATAATTATTTTATAATTATTTTGATGTTTATGATATGATTTTATGATGGTGTGAAAATTACGTGAAGAAATTCTAAGCATAAAGTGCTTAATTTGAAATTAGGGACTAAATCGAATAAGTTGCAAAACTTGCATTCTAGAAGTTTCTAGTATGAAATTGCTTTGGAATATTAATTAGGAGGTCTTAAATAGCAATTTGACCAATTTTAAGTTCATGGACAAAATTTGGACATGGATGGAATTTTTGAAAGTTTAGTAAGGAGGGGCATTTTGGTCATTTGGATATTAACATGAAATAAAAAGGGAAAAATAACACAAAATTGGTCATCTTCTTCATTACCACGAAATTTCAAGGGTTCTCCATAGCTAGGGTTTGTTTCAAGCTTCCAAGCTTCATAGTAAGTGATTCCAAGCCCCGTTTTTAATGTTCTTTACGTTTTCGTAGTCCCGGTAACTCGGTAAAGCTTATGTTAGCAATAATTTAAGTTAGGGTTCATATTTGGAAAAATACCCATAGGTGAAATTTGTGTATTTTGATGTTTTATGATAGAATATGAGGTTTTAAATTATGTTAGACAACTTGTGCTACTCGGTTTTAAGTAAAAACGAGTAAAACAGCTTAATCGGTAAAAGTACATATTGTTCATAAGTATGTGTTTTAGTGGGAATTTGAGCTTGCTAATGGTAAATAAATGATCAGCATGTCCTAAAACATAAGAATTTGTGATAAAATTTAATTTCCGAACTTTGGGGCAAAAGTGTAAATATGCAAAAGTTTAGGGGCAAAATTGTAATTTTGCCAAAATTTGAATTTAGGACTATTTTGATAATGTGAGTATTAAATAAGCTAAATGTGTTATTTTAGATCAAGAAAGACGTGGAATCAACCTTGATCGAGGAAAAGAAAAGATTTTAGACTAAATCGCAAAATTGCTATATTTTGTACCGAGGTAAGTTCATGTGTAAATAATGTAACATGATTGCTATTTTAAGTGATTTAATGCTATTTATACGATATGATATTTGTTATTATGAATATTATGCTTTGTGAAATATTATGTATTGGTATGAAAAGTATGTGATTAAATTGATAAGTATGAGATGCAAGCAACGTATTGGTTCCAATATTCCGAGGAGAATGACTGGGAAATGTGTGACTGAGGAAAATCCCGTTTGAACCTTGGGAATAGATTAGGATACAAGTGACATGTCACTAGGATGGTTGGGCAGCCGAACTCGTTGAGTTGAGTCCTAGTTCACCTATGGATGCAAATGTCCGAACTCGTTGAGTTGAGTCCGAGTTCGTGAGATGTAACTAGGCATCCGAGCTCGTTGAGTTGAGTCCGAGTTCACTTATGGATGCGAACGCCAGAGCTCGTTGAGTTGAGTCCGAGTTCGCTTATGGGCGGGTTACATGATTGATTGATTACATATGTGGCACTTATGTGCAAATGATCCGTGTATCCGAGTTATATTCCGATGTGTTCAACGGCTAAAATTCTAGCGGAATGGAAGAATACTCAAGATGAAAATGATATTTTGGTAAGTGTTGTGAAATGGACAATTTGGACAGGTATGTACTTAACCCTCGGGTTGAAACTTGATACAACAGAAATAAGGTGGTAAGATGATACACGATAGCTAGAAATATGGTTTGTATCTTGGTGATACCATGCTATTGTTGTTGATATAATTGCTTTGTTATGTTACTTGTTATTTGCATGTGAACTTACTAAGCATTTATGCTTACTCCCTCCTTTACATTCATTGTAGTTTTTAGCGAGCCAACTTGGATATCGGGAAGGTCGAAGAAATGCTCACACTATCCGAGGAAGAATTGGTATATTGGTTTGTATATTTTGATGTATGGCATGTATAGCAATATACTTGTTTTGTGTAAATAATCTTGTGATATGGTTGTGGTTTGGTTGAGAAAATGCTTGATAATGATTAGTCATTGGTATGGCTAGCCTAGATAATGTTGGATGCCTTGTGAGTTTAATATGTTATATAGTTCATGAGAATTCATAAAAAGATGAAACTTGCCATAAAACAGAACACTATAGCAACAACGACGTGAGTTTGAAAAATCACCAAAAATAGTAGAAAACGAATTAGGTGAAGAATTAACTATGAAATTGAAGCTTATTGTGTCTACTTTCAAATGGAAAAAGCAAAATAGGTAAAGGAGTTATATGTTATAAGCTATTTGAGTTTTAGTGAAACAGGGCCAGAGCGATTTCTAGATCCCCTATTCCAACTTTGAAAATTCACTATAAATTGTAAAAAAATAATTATGAGGTGTAATTTATATGCTCAGAATCCTTATTGAATATAATTTTAAATAAATAAATGGTATAGTTATATGAATTTTGTACAGGGAGAAAAGTGGTTCGTAGTAAGTAGAGGTCAGTGCAGTCAAGTCCTAAAACAGGGGTAACTTTAACTAATAAACTGTACTAATTGGCCCAACCAAAAATTTTAGAAAAAAATTAGTAGATAGATATGTGAGTCTAGATTCAGGGAAAATTTATGGATCTTGATTTCGAGTTTTGTAACTCGAGATATGATTTTTTTAGCGACCATGATGCAGAAAAACTACTTATTCCGAAAATTAAAATAAATGATGTAAAGTTGTTTAAATGATAAATTATGTTCGGTAACACCTCAAGCTCGACTCCGGCGACGATCTCGGGCGTGGGGGTGTTACAACACCTGTATGTCTAGGCCGTGGCAAAACAGGGCATACATACTGACTTATCCACACGGCCACAAGACACGCCCGTGTGTCAAGCCGTGTGAAAATTAGAGAGGTTACTGACTTGCTCACCACGGCCAGTCACACACTCGTGTGGTTATTTGAAATGGCCTCACACGCCCGTGTCTAGGCCGTGTGCTCAGCTGTGTCAAACCTGTATGGTATACTAACTTGACCATACGGCCTACCACACGCCTGTGTGTGAGGCCATGTGGAGCGCCCAGGCTCAATTTGAATTAGCCTTCGAGCAACACGGTAGAGACACATGCTCGTGTCCCTGCCCGTGTGGGCAAAAATAGGCCATTTACAAGGCCAATTTGCCACCCTTTTTTTTCATGCACACCTAGCAACCAAAATGGTATCATTTGAATACATTTATAGGCAGCCAAAACATGCCAATTCATACACATATCATGCCATCTATCCTCAACCATTTCAACTACTTAATACCATATTCAAAACATACCAAATCATTATGCCAAAAATCATCAAAACTTACATAAGTTCCAAATGCATTTACTCATCATCTTATCATCTAATTCATACCTCAAAATCAAGCCACAATATATCAACTTTCATGTATTACCAAATGACAACTAGCTACTTGAGCAATCATATAACCATACCAAACAAGCCAACACATAAGGCATTATATACATCACATATATCACTTATCAAACACATAACTTAAGCTAACATAAATGGCCATACACACCAACATTTACAAGCCAAATCTCATGGCTAAAATCATAACACAAAACATACCAAGATAACACTAGCCTATACATGCCATATACCATTTATACAAAGCTTCAAAAGTACTAATGAGATGATCGATAGTGTGATGACGATTCCCAACGATCCCCGAGTCCAAGCTAGCTTCGGTAATCTATAAAATACAGAAAAATAAACACAGTAAGCTTTAAAAGCTTAGTAAGCCATATACAAATAAAGTCATCATATGAATATTTGCATATTAATTTCAAATATGCTAAGCATAGCTAAACACATTCAAGTTCACAAACCTTTCTCATTGTACACATATTCAATATCATAATAGAATTCACCAATACTTCCCTTTTCAACACTTGTATGTATATAATGCAACTTTTGCATTCACTTAAACAAGTTGATATACATACAAGTGTTGAAAAGGGATTATTCAATATCATACAGCACTTCAAACAAGTAGAATGCAACTTTTGCATTTTACGCGATTTAGTCCTTTTCTCAAATTAAGCATCCAAACGATAAAATTATTTCATGAAATTTTTACACATATATATTGACAAGCTATTAACACCAAAAACAATATTAAATTAATTTTATGATCTCAGATTCATGGTTTCAAAATCACTGTTTTGACTATGCTCTAAACTAGGCTGTTACAGGAAGTTATTATTATTACTAAGGAGATGGGTGATAATCAAAATAATCAGCTACCTCCTGTAGTTGTTGCAAATCCTGCAAATCCAGATCCTATTTCTTGTACTGTGTACGATTATGCCAAGCCCACTCTAACTAGAGCTGAATCGAGTATTGTGAGAACCACCATTGCTGCAAATAATTTTAAACTGAAGCCGAACACTATTTAGATGATACAACAATTTTTTCAGTTTGATGGTTTCCAAGACGAAGATCCAAATACTTATTTGGCTAATTTTCTGGAAGTATGTGATACTTTCAAGATAAATGGCATTTCAGAGGACACGATTCGCTTACAATTATTCCCTTTCTTGTTGAGAAACAAAGCTAAACAGTGGTTGAATTCTTTACCACGAGGTTCTATCACTACATGGGATCAAATGACCGAGAAATTTTTATTGAAGTACTTCCCATCGTTTAAGACAGCTAAGTTGAGGAATGATATCTCTTCCTTCATACAAATTAATTTAGAAACCCTATATGATGCATGAGAGAGATATAAGAACTTATTGAGAAGGTGCCCTCATCATGGGTTACCTTTATGGCTACGAGTTCAAACCTTCTATAATGGTTTGAATCCCTCCACTAGGTAGTTGATCGATGTAGCAGCCAGTGGAACTCTAAATAATAAAACACCTGAAGCAGCTTATGAATTTATTGAAGATATGGCGTTGAATAATTATCAATGGCAAGTCATGAGGATGAAGCCAATGAAAGCAGCCAGTGTTTTCAACTTAGATGCAGTCACCGTGTTATCAAATCAGGTAGAACAATTAAGTAAGAAAATTGATGGTTTATATGTTTCTACGCAGGTACATCTGGTGATGCAATACGATACGAATAGAGGAAGAATGAACAATCTAGAATGTTTACCCTACAGTCCTAGCACAGAGAACGAACAAATAAATTATATGGGTAATAATTCTAGGCCTTAAAATAATCCTTATAATAATACCTATAATGTAGGTTGGAGGAACCATCCCAATTTCTCTTAGGGTGGTCAAGGGAATCAGAGAGCACAACCATTCCAGGCTTTCAATAACAACCTTACTAGTAAGAGAAGAAGCCAAACCTTGAGGAGATGTTGACGAAGTTTATCCCGATGTTAGAAACCCATTTTTAAAATACTGAAGCAGCGTTAAAAAATCAACAAGCATCGACTCAATGGCTCAAGAACCAAATCAGTCAACTTGCTAAGTTAATTTTAGAACGACCACAAGGTAGTTTACCTAGTAATACTAAAACTAACCCAAGGGAACAACTTCATACAATTACTGTGCGAGATGAAGAAAGGTTAGTTGAATCTGAGCCAGAATCGAGGCAAGAAATTGTGGTAAGTAACGGTAAGGTTGAGGTAAGCCAAAATTAGCAAAAGTCAATTGGTACAGAATATAAACCTCGAGTGTCATATCTTAACTCGATGAAGAGAGACCACACGAATGAACAATTTGGTAAATTTCTTAAACTTCTAAAAAATTACTTATTAACTTACCGTTTGTTGAAGCTCTTTCGCAGATGTCCAATTTTGTTAAATTTTTAAAGGAGTTTTTGGTGAACAAAAGGAAGTTAGATGATTCGTTGACTGTGGAGCTAAATGTTATTTGCTCAGCCATACTACAAAATAAACTACCCAACAAATTGAAAGATCCAGAGAGTTTTACTATTCATTCTTTAATTGGTAGTTTGAATATTAATAATGGTTTGGCTGATTTAGGGGCTAGTATTAATGTCATGCCTTATAAAATGTTTAAGCAATTAGGTTTTGGGAAACCCAAACAAACTAAAATGAGTATTCAATTAGCGAATAGAATCATTAGATTTCCTAGTGGTATTATTGAAGATGTACTTGTAAAAATTGATAAATTCATATTCCTAGTTGATTTTGTTATATTAGACATGGATGGAGATAGTGACATACTTTTGATTCTAGGTCGGCCATTTGTAGCAACTGCTAGAACTATTATTGATGTTGGTATAGGTGAATTAGTACTTCGTATAGATGACAAAACGATTACTCTCCAAGCTCGTGATTCTGTTAGAACATCTAGTGATCGAGATGATTTTACAAGTTCTATTAATTGAGTAATCATGTGGCTAAACCTTCTTTATAAGAAAACATAATAAAGCCACGTTTCAGTCCACACGACAGAAATAGAATGACTTATGAAGAACGACTGTTACAAATTGATTAACTAGACGAACGACAGACACATGTCAAGGAGAAACTGAAAAAGCATAATGAAGAACCACAGCATCACCATAATGAACATGTAGATAGAACGAATAAATTTAAGGTTGGGGACAAGGTACTGCTAGATAAAACAGATCCTCAAATTGCCACTTCGGAGCTTGATGCAAACGGATCAAATCCCTTTATGTTACTGAATGTCTTCTCTTATAGTACAGTTGAGGTAACTCATTCTGAATTTGGCACATTTAAGGTAAATAGTATTCAACTTAAACCTTATTTGATAATAGAACTGATAATGAGAAAAATGAGTTTTGACTTTACGAACTACCGTGACCGTGCAAATACGTGGTAAGTCGAGCTTAGACTTTAAATAAGCGCTTCTCGGGAGGCAACCTGAATGTTTAACCTTTGCTAACTCCTTTAAATCCATTGCATGCTAATTTAAAATTGAAAAAAAATGTGTTTTTTACCTACATGGCCTGGAAACACGAGCGTGTGGAACACATGGCATGGACACATGGACGTGTCGCAGGCCATGTATGAAATGGGGTAATCGACAGTGAGTTACACGACCTGATGACATAGCCATGTGACCCACACGGCCTGGACACACAAGCGTGTCATTGGCCGTGTGGATACTGGGACTTAAATTTTCAAAAATTTGACAGTTATATGTCCTAAAATGGTCCACACAGCTTGGAGACACGACCGTGTGGCATACACAGCCTAGACATACGGGCGTGTCCCAGGCCGTGTGAAACCTGGAGCTAATTTTTTCAATTTTATTCCAAGTTAGAGAGTTACACGGGTAGGAGACATAGCCGTGTGAGAGACATGGCCAACCCACACGGGCGTGTGGGATCTTACATAGGCATGGGAAAATTGAAAGAGATCACACACAGCCGAGCCACACGGGCGTGGGAGAAGCGAAGGAAATCACACACGGCCGTGTTTGAGGCTGTGTGAAAATTGGGCTTAATTTTTAATTGCACACGGGTTGAAAACATCCCACACGATCGTGTGACACGACCACGTGGCCCACACCCTAAAATTTCTTTCTCAATTTGTCTTTTTCTTCTGCCCCAAACAAGCCACCCCCTATCCACCCACGTACGACACCGCCTCCCACGCGCAACCCACTGTCGAAACTCTGGCTACCATCTTCTGTCGGTCATCCACTTTTACTTTATTTTTTATTTTGATTTTATTTTGATTTATTTTATCATTTATTATATTTTTATTTTTATTTTTTTATCTGTTTTAATTTTTTTCTTATTTTTTTATTTTTCTTATGCTTAGATTTTAATTTAATTTTAATTTATTTATGCTATTTCTATTATTTTTAGTTTTTTTTACTATTATTTTTTATTATTGCCTTTAATTTCATTGGTATCATTGAGTTTATTTCTTTTCTTTTTCGTTTTATTTTTATTTTTGTTTTTGTTTTTGTTGTTTTTTTTTTATTTTCTTAGACTTATTTCCTTTATTATCTTTTGAACTATGTTTTTTTTATGGTTGTTTCTAATTGAGTTGTAACCTCTTAATCATGTTTATTATTTGTGTTTATTTTCTTCTTAGTTTGCATAGAATCGTGCACAGAATCATACACTTCACTTTCAATTGCCAACAATTCCGTTTTTCACTACTTTCGTGATTACATCCAATATGCAAGGTAGTTTCAGTTTTCTCCTTCTCTTATGATATTCTGCATACACTGTGATTATATTTGTTTGTACATTGAGGAAAATGTACATCTTAAGTATGGGGAAGTTTTTTATATGACAATTAGAAAATTCCTGAATTATTCTTGTGCTTAAGTAATTTTCTCATACTTCATTAGAATAAATTTTTGTCAATTTGAGATTTTTTGTTGATGTGTTTTGGATTAATTTGTACATATTTGTGCATTGATTGATTTAAACTTTAAGACATGAGAGAATCAAGCATGATAAGTTTATTTGTAGAATTAAAAATTTTAGGTTGTTTCCCTGAATTGAGATACTATCTTGAAGTTTTAAATTTACAACTTTGCCATTAAAAATCATGATTTTTTGTGAGATTTTGAGCCTTTAGATCATGCATTTTTCTTGCTCATTTTATTATTGGTTATGAATATATCAATTTGATTTGTTATTCCAGAACTTGCTTCGATTATACACGTCGAAACCACACCTTTGATTTAATATATTGAGATGATAAAGGTACTTAGGTTTTAACCCACTTATTCCATAAAAAACCTACCTTTTTAATTAACCCTTAGTGAACTCCGTTGAGCTTAACACACCGTTTCTTGATTTACCTATTAATGTTAACCCATAACTCTTTTTTTTTTTTTTGTTGAGACTTTCTCCCGGCTTATTAACTCCCTTTTTGTTGAGATTTGATTTGGTTAGTTGCTTAACTACGCTCTTCTGCTTGATTTGCTAAATTATTTCTGATTATTCTAGATAAAAAAAAGAAGAAAAAAATATATTATTCTTATTTAGTTCTATGCTGATTGAGCTTAAACAGTTAAATTAATATTTTGAGAAGAAACTTGTTTTCTTATTCTTAAATAGTTCTTAATTTATTCACTTGTTTTTAATTCAGCATTTGTTTATTTTTCTAGTTTGGTAATTTATTAATTCGATCTCGATTTTAACCAACTTTTTCAGCCATTCTCCACACCCTTAACCTAAACCTCATTAAAACCTCTTAAAGACCTTTTGATTTGTGAATCATATTTTTTTTTATAGTGGTGGAGATTTGATTTTCATGCAAGCCTATGGTAATGACTTTTCTTATTTGACGATTGAGTGCTTATTCTTGAACCTTAAACATTTCGAGTGATTTGAGTGACCCTTTAGTGAGGACTTCGATTTTTGTCGATTTTGAATTAAAGGTAATTAATTAGATAAGGGGAAATACCTATGTTTTCGTGCTTTAAAAATTTTTGACTTGGATTGTTTTAACCTTTAGTTCTCTTTTAGTTGAATTATTAATGTATGATTATTTATGAATTATTTCGAAATATTATTGATGAGAATTACAAGTTGAGAGTGCTCTTTTAGTTGAATTGTTTGCTTGTCCTTAAGCAATTTTCCTTATTACCCTCTTGTTATGCTGTCTAAGGAAGTGCCACTCATAAAAGTTATGTCAAAGGTTGTGTTTGATTGAATACAACTCCATCATCAACCGAAATAATATTTCCATTCAAATTGATTTGTTCATAAACTATTCTATTATCTTAATTTGATCTAAAGGTGACACCCAACTTTCATGGCTAACAAAATGCTCGAGGGAATGTTGAAAAGTAGTCATCAGGATCTCAACTACCGTGAGTGTCAAAGTCATAGTATTGTGTTTTATCATCACCAAATGATCAGATAATTAAAAAAAATATTTTAAAAAATAATTTTGAGAAGCGTATATTAAAATAAAAAAAAACCATTTATCAAGATATAATTTTTCATATATTCACACCAAAGTCAAGAAAAGAAATTGGAGAAATAAAAAAAAAAATCTTGTGTCATATTTGGTGAAGATGAGTAAACTCATCCCAATTCAATGAAACACTATAGCATTAATGAATTAGTTATAACTTGACAAAGCTAAACAATTTACTCTATATTACTTTTGTTACTTTATTTGGTAAACTTTAGATAAGAACATAATTAATGTTAGGATACTTTTTTGGTACATAAAATAAATTATATCAAACTTTAAATAAAATTAGTAAATGATATTACTATTGCATTATTATTTTTTATGAGAGGTTTAAAATGGTAGAAGTTGTTTGGATTTAATTCAGAAACCTGATGTGAATAAGCATTTAAGCAATGCAAATAAATTATGACTACAAGAGTAATTAATTAACTATCAATCTCTACTTATTGGATTATGTAACAATTTCACCTTTTGATGTATACTCGTTTTCACATTAATATTTAAATTATATAAATTCAAGTAATAAAAATATATATTTAAAAATATTTAAAAAATTAAAAAGACTTAAAATATATACAATGTTAAAATAAATTTTAAATTTATCAATCATGTTGATCACACTTGATGAAGCTAGACAGCACCAAACAATGACCAATAGTTGTTCAAAGGTTAATGACCATGTTATTGATTATATATAAAAAAAGATAGATATGTAATACATTTTTATATATATTAGATTAAAGAATAAGTTAATCATACATAATTAAAACTTTAAAAAAAATTGTAAAGTTGTTTGCTTATTCTCTTTTGTTTTGCCTAGTGATGCGGTCGTTGAGAGCACCAAAAATATCCTATCCCTAATAAATAATAAAAAAGAATAGTATAAGGGAAGTAGGGTCAAATCCTCAGGGACCAGATTTGTATAAATGCTTGTTCCTCAAAATCCCGGACAAAGTCGTGCCCAAGAAAACCTGCGTTCCTGAAAAAATAAAAAAAATAGAATTAAAAGTTTTGATATGGGAAAATAAAATAAAAACAGAATTAAAAGTTTGGATTGAATTGAAATTAAAATTGAAATAGTAGAAATAAGTAGAGTTGAGGAAAAAGGAGTTCTTATAGAGAGATTCTAGCCTCTGGTTGTCTCGATCCGTCTTAGGTTCAATCCTCGGCTTTTAGATGATTCTTCTTAAATAGAATAAGCCAGTTATAGTGGAAGAGGACGCCTACGACCACTAGCTCCAATAATTTAGACTTACGATTTAGCGGAACCTGACTCTAGCCAACAATCGCTTCTGTGGGACCATCTTATGCTAGATCATCACTTCTTAATGGCGAATCCCAGGCCATTTTGTCTCTTGGGCTCGCCAACCTCTGACGCAGTAAGCTAACGAACCGACTGTGCAACCTTCCCAAAACATACAAAGCAGCCGCCTTTGCACAATTGAAAAGATCACCTTTTAAGGGGTATGGACTGAAGTGTCAGCCCCGTAATGCGGAGAAACGATGAATACTCGTCGAGAAAGCTAAGTACGGATTCTAAGCCTCAAGAACCTTTTTTGGGGATTTTTGACAACTTTTGGCTAGATAGATTTAGTGGCTCATGGTTGTTGTGGAAAAAGAAATAAATATAATGGAAATGAAATTTTTATTGAAAAAGATATGAAAAGAATAAAAGGCTAAACTTTTGGGAGAGGGAGTGTTTACAGAAAAAGATGATATGAAATTTGAGTCACTTCATCCCCTATTTATAGCACTAGAAAACTTAGTCTAGTCCTACTTAAATTCTAAAAGATAAATACAGATAATTAAAGATAATTAAAGATAAAAGCTAAAATAAAATCTAAGTAATAATATCTAACAATTATTCTAATATAATTAAAAATTAAATAGAGTCTTCTGTTTATAAACTATCTCTTCTTTGCATTTTAGCCCTCATGTCTTCTATGCTTGCATTTTCGACACCACATTTTTCTCGATGTCGCATGTTGGCCCATTTTATCTTTAAATTCACGCTTTTTGCCCCTAAATTCCTTTTTGCCTCCAATTTAGTCCCTACAAGATAAAAGACCATAAATAGCTCAAATTAGTAGGATCATACTCAAAATAAATATGCAATTAACACATAAAAATATGTCGTTCTAGAGTATTATCAAATTCCCCCTACTTAGCCCATACTTGCCCTCAAGTATGGTTCCTATCCACTGTGAAATTTAGATTTTACCATAAAAGAAATATCACTCGAAAGTTTTATAAAAATCAGTCAAAAATGCATATGAAAAATAAAAAGAACACTAAGCTTGCTTTAAGTAAAACTGAAAAAGTATTACAATTAATACACACAAAAATTAAAATTGACTTAAATTATTTCATGAAAATTAGGTAAATTACCAAACCTACCAAGACACCCTATTTGTTTCTACCTTTTGTCCCCAAAATTTATTATTAGCACATCATCTTTTTTGTTTTTCTTTTTTTTTTTTTCTCTTTTTTTAATTTTTAAAATTTTTAATTTTTAATTTTTTACTTAAGAATATATTGAACCTTTTGACGCGAAGAGAGATGACAGCCAAGCACCACATCCCGGTTACTCAGCCCAACATACTCCTAATTTATTATATTTTTCTTAAGAACATATTGAACCTTTTGATGCAAAGAAAGATGACAGCCAAGCACCTCACTCCGATTACTGAGCCCAACACATTCTTAAAAAATTTAATTCCGATTAGCGGAGTTTTACCTAACACGTCACACAACCTTTTTATGCGAAATAGGATGACAACCCAAGCACCCTACCCCAGTTACTCAATCAGTCAAGTTTTTAAGCTGCACTCTTAACCACGGAAACGTTATTATCATTAAACAAAATTTTAATTTTGGAGGACTTAGGAAAAACAATCAAGCGTTAAAAATAAGTTTCAGTAACCACCTTAATAGTCATGAACATATTTTAAGCATGCAAATTTATTAGGTGTCCACTTTGCATTAAACTTGATTAATTTTACGAAAAGCAAGATAGAGTTAACTCTATTAATCACAATTATTTTATCCTAATAGAAATCAAACAGTGAAGATGAAATCAAATACACAAAATCATAACTAACTCAGTAGATAAAATCATACATGTAGGTAAGTCGTGGTCAAATTCTTGGGTATGAAAAGAGTCAGAATATTCTTAAAAGAATAAATAGGCAGAAACGAGTACAAAGCAGCAGCAACAACAATATGATAGCAAAAATAATAGATAAAATGACAGTAATAACAAGGAAGGCCTCCCCTACTTAAAACACATTGTCCTCGATGTGGAAGTAAAAGGAAAACAAATAGGCGAAAAAAGAAAAGTTTAGAAAAACTCCCCATGTAAGTATTGTCGGTCGGTGCGCACGGTGGAGAAGAAGAAGATGGCGCGGTCGGCGTCATGTAGAAGGGAAGAAGAAGTGGCAAGGGATGGCGATGGGGTAGGTGAAGTGTACGGCGGCAACTTAGCTTCGAGTTCTCACCATGGTGGTTGAAAATCAGTGATGGAGGGGTAGGAGAGAATGTGCGGCGGCTAATGAGATTTTTGGTGTAAATATAGGTTTATTTTTAGGGTTTGGGGGTATAGGAATAGTGTTTGGCTAAAGGGTGAATGTTTGGAGGCAAGTTTTAGGTAAGTAGGGATGCACTATTCTTACTTGGAATAGGGATAGAATAAGGGATGTTTGTGAAAGCATGCCAATTCCTGAGTTTTTTTCTCGCCGGTTTATCTAGATAGAATAAGAGAAATTTATTAATATTCAAACACAATAAAATAAAGTAATAAATAATAAAAGAAAATAAAGTAATAAATAATAAAATAAAATAATAAAAATAAAAATAATAAAAAATAAAATTTGGGTTGCCTCCCAACAAGCGCTTGTTTAACGTCTCTAGCTTTGGGCTTAGAAATTCTCCTTTTCTACCACATCCACTATATTTGGGTTCAATCGTCCTTGTGCTTCTTTCTTTAGTTTCGTTTTTTCCCTAAGAAAACCTTACGTGTGCATGTCAATGGGTTAATCCCTTCTAAGTCGGAAATAGTCACATAATTCTCCAAAAATATGCGTTTGAGATGCTCGGGAAGTGGTTTTAATTCTAGATCTAGTGCCTGCACAACAGAAGGTAGAAGTTTAGTATTCATAAAAGTTAACAATTTATTAACAGAAAAATCATCAAATATCATTTTAGATTTATCTCCATAAGATGATTCAAAAGTTTTTTTTCTAGTAATGAGTTGATTATATCGACACAGTTTACGCTCAAGATTTCACTTGGATGACTAATAATATCATAAACATTAAACTTCACAATCTCCTTGTTAAACTCCATCGTGAGGGTTCCGCTACACACGCCAATCTTAGTATTTGTAGTATTAAGGAAATGTCAGCCCAACAAGATGTCTAAAGACCTGAGAGCTTTATCCTCTTCCATTTTTATCACATAAAAATCTGTAGGGAAAATAAGCTCGTTAACTTTCACTAATACGTCTTCACGGACTCCTACGGGATGTACAATAGACTTGTCTGCCAATTGTATGATAACACATGTTTTCTTCAAAAAACCTGCATTAAGTGATTCATAAATAGAAAAAAGGCATTACATTTATGGAGGCCTCTAAATCACACATAACCTTCTTAATTCCCAAATGGTTTATTTTGCATGGTATTGCAAACATGCCCCTATCTTTGCATTTTGTTGACATTTTCCGCTGTAACATCGTAGATACATTCTCACCAATACTTACCTTTTCATTATTTGTTAATTTTCGTTTGTTGATGTAGAGTTCTTTAAGAAACTTAGCATACCGCAGAATCTGTCTAATAGCATCCAACAGTGGTATGTTGATCTCGACATTACTGAATGTTTCGAGGATCTCATTATCCTCTTTACCTTTTCGACATTGGTATAACCTTCCTGGAAATGGAGATTGAATTATAGGCAATGAAGGTTTCATTCGGACCTGTTCATCGTTCTCGAGCTTTTCTTGGGTGGAATCTTGGCCAAGATTTCTACCAGGAATTGGTTCCAATACCTTTCCACTTTGCAACGTCACTGTATTTGCGTGTTGTCTCGGGTTTGGTTCTGTTTGTGACGGCAGCTTCCCTTGAGAGTTCAATTTCTGAATTGATATGGTCAACTCTCTTATAAATGCCTCGATTTTCTGTTGAAAATCCTTCGTCTACTGTTGGAAATCTAGGACATTAGCTGCTAATTTTTTCACCAAAGTTTCTAGAGAATTACCTGAATCTCGTGGCTGTTGTGGAAACTGATTTTGGTATAGCTGATTGTACTGTGGGTTGGCCCCATAACTCAAGTTAGGATGATCTCTCCATCCTGGGTTGTAGGTATTAGTGTAGGGGTTGTATCGCCTTTGTGGTGGCCTAGGAAAGTTTCCCATAGTATACAAATAAGCCATAGTATCATCATACAAAATGGGACATGCGTCAGTTGTATGTTCAAGTGTAGTACATATTCCGCATACTCGGGTTGGTTTTGCTTTTTCTGTAACAAGAGAATTCACAATATTAGTAAGTCTATTAAGGCTATCCTCAAAGGTAGAATTACTTAGCTGGTGAACCCTTCTAGGGGGTTCAGAATTGGCCCAAAATTGCTGAAAATTTACAGCCATCGTGGATATCAAGTCTCTTACTTGTTAGGGGGTCATATTGACCAACGTTCCTCCACTAGTGGCATTTACCATATTCATCTCCATAGGCTTCAAGCCTTCATAAAAATATTGGAGAAGAGATTGTTCTGTTATACCATGTTGTTGGTAGCTCGCACACAATTTCTTAAATCACTCCCAATAGTCGTAAAGAAACTCTGCTTCTTTTTGCCTTATCCCAATTATCTCCCTTCTTAACTCAATTGCACGCGATGCTGGAAAAAACCTGTTGAGAAATAAATGAGATAGATTAGCCCAAGTTGCAATAGATCCATGGGGTAAATAAAATAACCATTCCCTAGCAGAATCTGCTAAGAAAAAAAGGAAAGCACGCAATTTGATTTGATCCTCAGTTACGCCTTGAGGTTTCATACTAAGACAAACTATATGAAACTCTTTCAGATGTTTGTGGAGATTTTCATTTTGCAACCCACAAAAAGTTGGTAGTAACTGGATTAAACCTGACTTTAATACGAAATCAGTATCCTTAGTAGGATACGTAGTGCACAATGGCAGTTATTCTGTCGGAGCGTTGGCCAGTTGCCGAATTGTTTGAGCCATTGGTTGATGTGCTAGATTTGGGTTTTCATTAACCCTAGCATTAAACATTTCTTCTGGTGAATCAGCTTCTACTTTTTTGCTTTCAAATGTTTGAATAGGGTTTTCATTAACCCTAGACTCTACTTCATTGTCAATTCTAATTTCTGGCGGTGGATTACTTTGAGTCCCAACCACCGCTGACTGTTTTTTCCTTAGCTTTGTTTCCTTGTGATTAGCTCTCATAGTCTTTTCAATCTTTAACTCAAACGTAAGAGTACCTGGAGTAGATCTGGTCATAAGAAACAAAAAACAAGATTAGTACAGATAAACAAAAATAATTAAAGATAAAAACTAAAATAAAATCTAAATAATAATATCTAACAATTATCCTAATATAATTAAAAATTAAATAGAGTCTTCTATTTATAAAATATCTCTTCTTTGTATTTTAGCCCTCATGTCTTCCATACTTGCATTTTCGGCACCACATTTTTCCCGATGTCGCATGCTGGCCCATTTTATCTTTAAATTTACGCTTTTTGCCCCTAAATTCCTTTTTGCCTCTAATTTAGTCCCTACAAGATAAAAGACCATAAATAGCTCAAATTAGTATGATCATACTCAAAATAATATGCAATTAACACATAAAAATATGACGTTCTAAAGTATTATCACCTAGCAGCGATACCAACATCTAGGCCAGATGCCACCTGCCTTTTCTGTCCCTCCCACCAACTCTCTAGTTCTTTCTTCTCCTCATCCACTCAATGTACCTTCTCTTTTTTTTAGTTTGCGAATATATTTTGTGGGTATTTTTGTTGTTTTCAGAAGTTGTGATGGATAGATGACGGTGTTTGTCGTCGTTGAAACTCCACTGACCATCAACAGTTTCTCTTGAAAAGTGGGTGGATCTTCGTTGGCTTCTTAATCTATATCTGTTTTTCTTGCTTATGTATGTAGTTTTGCTTTTGCAAGTGATTTTAGGCATGGAGCTTGTCCTTCACCCCTTCAATTGGTGTTAAGCTTTCAATAGTTTTTTTTAACAATCACATTATAGGTTCTGATCATATCTATTCTTTCTAATCATATTTATTCTTTTTGATACAATACCTAGAACTATCCATAGCCCCTCTCCAACCCATAAATAGGAGGATAATACGCTTCAATATACTCGAACCCACGTCCTCCTACATTAGCAACAATGCTCATACCAATCGAGTCAAAACTCAATCGGTAATAGTTTTTTAGACCTCTCGAAAAAAAAGAAATAGATGTAAATTTTATATTTGGTTATTATTTTAGTTTGACGATGATGAGGATAAGAATGTAGTTGAAGAGAGAGCTTAGAAAGGATATGCTATACACCCAAAAAGCCGGCATGTTATTTTTTTACCTTCTCCATAACTTTCATTGACTTGGGTGCCTTTTTAATTATATATGAAAAAGATAGGTATGTAATACATTTTCATTAATTGAAATTATTTTATGAATTAAAACTCGAAAAATAATAAATTGGTTCATATATATTAAATTAAAGAATAAGTTAACCACACATAGTTAAAAACTTTAAAAAAAAAATTTAAAGTTGTTTGCTTATTCTCTTTTGTTTTGCTTAGTGGCGATATCAACATCCAGGCCGGATGCCACCTGCCTTTTCTGTCCCTCCCACCAACTCTCTAATTCTTTCTTCTCCTCATCCACTCAATGTACCTTTTCTTTTTTTAGTTTGCAAATATATTGTGGGTATTTTTGTCGTTTTCAAAAGTTCTAATGGATAGATGACGGTGTCTATCATCGTTGAAACTCCACTGGCCATCAACAGTGTAATGGCCTAAATATTAGTGATATCAGAACAGTGGTTTCATGACCACAAATCTGAGCTAGAAGGAAAATATATTTTAATATTATTGCATAGTTTGTAATATGATAGGAAATTCGTACGGAAATTTTGATAGAAAAATTTTACCGATTAAGTAGTTAATTAGAAAAAGAACTTAATTGCATAAAATATAGAAGGTAAGTGCTCGAGGCTAAAAGGATCTAATAGCTATGAAATTCAAAACTAGAGGTCCTTATATGGTAAATATACCATTAATTAAAAGATGGGAAAATATCTAGAGTGATTCATCCATGGAATTAGAGAAAAAGAAAAGGATTAAATTGGAAATAGAAAATATTAAAGAATGATAATGAATTAAATAGAAAATATCATCCTATTTTTATCATCTTCTTCCCCAAATTTGATGGAAGCCCTAGGTGTGAGAAATGTCACTAACCAAGCTTAATTGGGTAAGTTCCCATATCCCGTTTTTAGTAATTTTTATATTTTTGAGATTGGGATAACTTGCTCTCTCTATTTTAGGGATTAAATTGAAAAGTTATCAAAGTATGGAAATTGTGCCATGGATGAATATGATGGAAATTGAATATTTATGGTAGAAAATGAAAGGTTGTTAGTAAATAAACAACTTTTACAAAGTAATTTTGGGATGAAATTGTGAAATAGGGACTAAATTGTAAATTTGTAAAATTCCAAGGAAAATTATGATTTTTGTGAAATCTATGGACTGTTATTGATACATATGAAATTCGGCTAGGCTTGGAAAAGGGATTGAATTGCATGAATTTCGTTTTCCGAGCCTAGGGACGAAATTAGAATTAATGAAAAGTTTGGAAACAAAATGGTAATTTTACCTAGAGTGTAAATTGAACTCAATAGAATATGAATGGAATGAAATTGATGGTTAAATTCATTTATATAGATTCAGAGAACTCAAATTCAAAGTTAGATCGAGGAAAAGAAAAAATATTGGATTAGTGGAATACAAACACGAACAATCATCGAGGTAAGTTCGCGTAACTTAAAATTTACTCTTGAAATGCTTGAAATGCATGTTAAATGATGTGAATATCAATTGAATGTTTCTTGTATGGGAATATGATGAAATTTTTTGATAATATTTGAGTAAGGGGAAATAAGTCTCAGTTGAATAAAAAGAATTCGATGGATCAATGAAAAAGGTTGTTACATGAGTTGTAAAAAGGATGTAGCCCAGATGGGTAATCTTGATATAAGCCCTCCCGATATACATATTATGTATATATAGATTGGATTTAGCCTGGAAGGGTAATCCAAATCAAGCTCTATAGAGTATTTGTCACTGAAAGGATTTAACCTAGACTGGTAATCCTAACAAAACTTGTTGAGCATATGTTACAGAGGATTTAGCCTGAACTAGTAATCCCGCTGTATGAAATATGGCTCGGGAGTGTGCTCTCTGATAAGGGTAAATATGAATTGGCGGATTTTAGATTTGTATACTATAAGTGTACTACTAATTATCCATCGAAATTCCAATAAATTCAACAGGATAAAACTCATGAATAGTGCAAGTAACATGGAAATGTTGAGTGCATGGAAATCATGGAATTGATGAGCTCATCATTCATCTATATATTGATATTACATGAAAACTATTGGGCTAACTCAAGTGTTGAGATTGTTTATGATAGGGTAATATTCTATTGTTTGGATAAATGTGTGTTTGATCTAATTAATGGATATACGTGTTAAGTTAAATTCTTGTTACATGAACTTACTAAGCACTAAGTGCTTACTCTGTTTTATTTTTCCCTATTTTATAGTACTCGGAAGCTCGGAAAGTTAGAGATAGGTCGGAGCCTCATCACACTATCAACCTACACATTTTGGTATATAAAGATTTTCTATTTTGGCATAATGGCATGTATAGGCTACTTATATCAATGTGTATGTTGAAATAGATGGATGCAAACTTAGCTATTAGTATGGCTAGTGCTAATTTGATTTTGGTATGTTTATAAAGTAAATTATGGTTTGCATATATGATGAAATGGTTCAAATTAATAGATTATATATGTAAGATTATGATGTAAGTTTTGCACCAAATGTGCATGTGAAAATATGGCTTATTGTATAATGAAATTGGTTGGAAATCATATATGAATTGCTTGGCTGGTATTGGAATGGTTTGGTATAGGTATGGGATGAAAATAGGTGAGAAATGAGGCTTGGATATAGCCTAATTTTGTCCACATGGGTAGACACACGGGCATGTGTCTAGGCCGTGTGCGGCACACGGTCTGGTACATGAGCGTGTGTTAAGGTCGTGTGTCTCCTGCATCCAAAAATTTAGAAATAGAATGCCCTAAAATTGAGCACACGGGCTCAACACAGGTGTGTGGCTTGCTCCTATGAGGTACACGACCTAGATACATGGGCGTGTGATACGGCCTTGTGAAACCTACACCTAAATTCAAAAATAAAAAATTAACCACACGGCCAAGCGATAAGGGCATGTGCCTTGGCCGTGTGAGATCAATTTGTTCATGAACTGCAAGTTAGAGAGTTATATGAGGTAAGGGACACAGGCGTGTGAACCCACACAGCCTGAACACACGGGCGTGTCCCATACCACACGGGCGTGTAGCCTTTTATTTTGAGAGAAATTTTGAGATTTTGCTAAAAATTCCCTATGATCCTGATTTAGTCCCGGATTGATCCTGATACATGTTTTGGGCCTCGGGGGCCCAACCAAGGGACTTTATAGGAAATTTCAGAAAGTGAATAGTAAACGACTTGATTTGTCCAAAAATATTCTATAAACTCTGGTAATGCCTCGAAACCATGTTCCGGCGACGGATACAAGTTGGGGGTGTTACAAATAGTTTCTCTTGGAAAGTGGGTAGATCTTCGTTGGTTTCTTAATCTATTTCTGTTTGTCTTGCTTATGCATGCAGTTTTGCTTTTGCAAGTGATTTTAGGCATGGAGCTTGTCCTTCACGCTTACGACTGGTGTTAAGCCTTCAATAGTTTTTTTTAACAATCACATTATAGGTTCTGATCATATCTGTTCTTTCTAATCATATTTATTCTTTTTGATACAATACCTAAAACTATCCATAACCCCTCTCTAACCCATAAATAGGAGGATAATGCGCTTCAATACACTCAAACTCACGTCCTCCTGCATTAGCAACAATGCTCATACCAATTGAGTTAAAACTCAATCGGTAATAGTTTTTTAGACCTCTCGAAAAAAAAGAAATAGATATAAATTTTATATTTGGTTATTGTTTTAGTTTGACGATAATGAAGATAAGAATGTAGTTGAAGAGAGCTTAGAAGGGATATTTTATACACCTAAAAAGCCGGCATGTTATTTTTTTACCTTCACCATAACTTTCATTGACTTGGGTGCTTTTTTAATTTTAGTTAAATTTCTACATTAATATTGTAGCTAGCTATGATATTGGTTGGAGCCTTCACAATGTAAAATGTCTGACGTTTTCCCTCATTTGAAGGCCTCAAATCACTTCAACAACTCCTCCATCTTCCATTGCTTATCATAAACATCAATTGGTCAATTGCACCCTAAAACAATTATCTTTTAAAACCACTGCCTACCCATCCCGGGGACCTTCAGTATTTGCCCTTATCTTTTTATCTCATGCTTTAATATCACTTTACAAAGGATTTGACTACCTATTTTAATATTTTAGTTAAAATAATGGGTCTTTTGGAGTCAAATTTGTAAAATTAGACTGAATAACCCAATATTTCTAGTAATTGCAAAATTGGGGCATATTAGAGTCCAAAACATAAAGTTTTATTGGAGTAACCCAAATCCGAAAGAACCCAAATGGAACAAGTTGGGCCTGAGGATATATCAGCCCATATAGAAAAGCTGAATATTAATGGATAAGAAAAGTAATAAAATGGAGTCAAATCTATAAATCTCACATGAGTTATATATGAAAATTTAATTTTAATTGATTTAAATATTAAAATTTGATTCTGATAGTGAAATTGATGATTTGTAAAAGTTAAACTAAACTAAAAGTATTATATATTTATGTTATATAAAATGTTTATGATTAAGTTAATATCACGAGTCAATTGTTTTTTTCATATACTTTTCTTGACTTTGTTGTTACCGTAGGTTTTACACAATCGATTGAATCATATAAATAGTTTTTCAATATAATATAGATCATCAAAAGGATCTCATAGACTCACCAAAATGTGGAAGTCAAGATCTTTCAGAAAATGAATTCCTATTCAAAGGGTGCATAATTGCATGGATAAACTTACATTAACGAGTTTGGGATCTAATTTGGGATTTTCCTTGAGGTATCAATAATGGATTGGAATTTAATAATATTAATTCATATAGATATAGAAGAAAATGATATATCAATTCAGTCAGAAATTATTTAAAAATCATTTTTAATAAATTAATAAATATTAATATAAAGATTGTTTGTCTTTTGCTATTTTAATATGAAATATTTAAATAAAATATTTAAAAATTGAACTCAAACTCTTCTAAAAAATTCGAAAGTGTAAGAAGGGTTTATTTATATACGCTTTATCATTTTATCTATAACTCAATTGTTTTTTTTATAAACATAATTTAATATTATGTTTTTCTTTTACTTACATCATAAGTGTAACAAAATATAATGTTAGATTATGTGATATTCATAAAAGGAAAAAAAATATAGAACCCAAATTATGACTTATTAATTTAATGTTCACCTTTCTCGGATAATTTAGGATCAAATAATTTTTATACCACATATATAATAATAATAATAATAATAATAATAATAATAATAATAATAATAAACACTAATGATTAAACTAACATTTTGAAAACAAAATATTGAAAAAGTAAATAATCTTTCTATATATATTTTTCTATTTAAATATTTTTTTCAATTGAGTTGATTTTTAGTTAATTCTAAATATCAACTCAATCAAACTTTATATAAAAATTTATCAAATTCACATTATGGATGACAATAATATTATATAACAACTATATTTATTAAAAAAGAATATAAAAAAATAATTGAGATTTTAATTGAAATAGTAAAATAAAAATATTGAAAACAATATGAATGATAGGTTGAATTTTTATGGTGTATAATTTTTTTATATTTTTATATGCAAAATATGTAAAAAAGGTTAACAAAAAACTTTTAAAACAATGTAATTTATATTTAGTTATTATCTAATTCAACTAAATTTATGAATTATTGTTAAATTTAGTCCAAGTTTATGGACCTTGCACCAATTATTTTTTTATTAAATTATTGTTAAATTTATTGTTCAGTCTAAGGGTGAATTTATATGGGCGATGTATTTACTTGCAGTTAGTATAAAAATAATGGTAGTATAAAAATAATGGTGGCAATGAGATTAGATATTATAATGACACTATAACATGAGATAAAAAATAGGTTAAACGCACCGCACCCAATCGGCCATCCAAACTAGCCCTAAGTTTATGAAGCTTGACTCAGGTGCAAATCATGAGCTTCGAACTTATAAGCTGGAGCTAAACCTGGCCATTAAACCGATTCCCTCTTTAATTCCTATTTAAACCGTTCTTAAATTTAAAATCTTGGTCATATCTTTTGTCGAATATTCACTGAAGCCTCTTATAAGAATCTTTCTCCACACTCAAAAGCTGCAAAAACTCAAGCCCTAATCGGTGGAAACCCTAGCCGGTGACTGGATTAACACTGATAGCAAAACGTCGAAAATGGACCTGGATGATTTGGGAGAGCTCGACGGTTCAAGTCAGGCCAATGCTCGAACCACGAAATTCGCGCCCAAATCTTCCAAATTCGCACCCAAACTCAAACCCACCTCTAAGCCAAAACCTGAACCCTCATCCAAACAAGAGCCTCAAGACTCCGCGCCCAAGCCCCAACCACCACCTGTGGAAACAGTTTCCAAAAAGAAAGAAAACGATGAAGAAGATGTCAAGCCGCCGATGGTTGCTGAACCGAAAGCCGAACAATCGATATCAAATGGCGCGGTGAAGATGGAGATTGATGAGGAAACTAAAGAAGATGAGATCTTGACTGAAGCCGACAGAGAAGAAGATCAAGGAGAAGAAGAAGATATGGTTGTTCGCGAAATCGACGTCTTCTTCACTCCTTCAATTGACGCCGACGCTCAGGTGATTGCATTTTTCTATTTCCTTTATTGTTTAATTTTCAGTTTTGCTTATTGTTCCCCCCCCCCTTTTGGAATAAAATTGCAGTTATATGTTTTGCAATATCCTCTAAGGCCTTGCTGGCGACCATACGAATTGGATGAACGATGCAAGGAGGTTAGTCTGTTTTTTCCCCTTCAATTTCTTTTTCTTTTTCTTTGTATGAATCAATCTTATTCTTTAGTTATTTTGTAGGTACGTGTGAAACCTGATAGTGGGGAAGTGGAAATTGACATGTCTGTTGATGTTGATTCGAATAATTATGACAGTGAATCTGCTAACAAATTGAAGATGACGAAGCAGGTTTGGCTCTGATATGACAATTTAATCAAATTTCAATCTATATATTTATAGGTTTTGTATTTTTCCCTGGAAACATGTTCCGAGTGCTTTGCATTGATAAATTTTTTACATACTGCTACTGCATTTGTTGATAAGTTGCATTGTCGCATTTTTTTTTTACGTAATGTCTTTTCCAAATAAATTTAGCTGCATAACCTAATTATGTATCCTCATTTCTTTTTAGACCTTATCTTCTTCATGGCTGCCACCACGTCCATCGGGCTATGCTGTTGGAGTTTTAATGGGTGATAAGGTGTGTGCATCTATTGTCTATGAGGTTGTTTGAGATTAGCTATCTAATATTTTTTTCCCTTGATGGATGATGTTGTTCTAAGGTCATTTTTATGGTGCAGTTGCACCTAAATCCTATTCATGCAGTTGTTCAGCTCCGACCATCATTGGCACATCTCAAGTCTGGTGTCTCAAAAAGAAAGGACACAGTGGCTGCTGAAGCAGAAGTTACTGTTAAAGTAGAACCTAACGATGGGAAAGCCGCTGGTCCATCAGCCAAGCAGGTAATTACTGATTATTGGGATATACTGTTATGAAATGTTTGAATTTAAGGTTCAGAATATGTGTCCAAAACGAACCTTGCTTTTGGATCCTCGAGCAATTTCTACTGGGAAATCTCTTTTTTAGTTTAACCCCTGTAGTTGCCTTTTGCATATTACTTCTATACATGATTTTCAAGTTTTACTTTGATGCAGAACCAGAAAGTGCAGTCCTCAACTGAGCAAAAGGCAGAAAATAAAGAGGTGTCACTTGCTATTTTAAACTTTCTTAGTGTTCATTATGAAAGTATTTTCAATTGTATGTTAAATTTACTTTGATACAGGAGCAACTAAAATGGCTTGTAATTGTCGGATACCGTTACTGCTTGCTAAATTTTCACCAACTTGTAGCCTCTTGTGTTACTGTTGGACTTCATTTCTATGTTATGAAAATCATGAATTAATTAGATCCGTTCTTTTCTTTTTCCTTCTTTTTTGTTTCATTTCCTTCTCTTTCCAGTGTTGGGTTCCACTCAAGTACCATAGCTCCAAGAGTGATTTTTCTGCTCAGTATCTGCAGAAAATGATGGCAGAACAAAGCTCTCCAATTGAGTTTACTTTGAACCCGTATGTTTTTTACTTATTACCTGTTTGTTTGTTGGCCCCTTATGCTAAGAATTTCAGAGAAGTTTGAAGTTACTGTATTGAAGCATTAATAAGCTGTCTGTCAATTGCTTTGAATTGTTTCTCATTATCTCTAGGTATGATTATGTTGATTCCTTGTGTCCTCTACCAAGCAACAACAATAAAGCACAACGTTTATCCAGAAGGTATGGTTACCCAACTAGTTTATGTTTCTAGCTTCCATAATTATGCAGATTTGGAAGATGCAATTTTGCATCTGTGTGCTCTATATATGCTACTTGTTCGTGTGTTTGATGTATTCATGGCCTTATTAGGTGGTGGAAAATGCATCATGATCCTATCTTTATGTCTAATGATTTAAGGACCATGAAATTGTTTCTTTCAGGTTGTTATGTTCAATTCCACTTGAAGACCGTTTGAAGAAATTACTGACCGAGGTATGTTCAACTAAAGCTTCCACATTTGTCTTTTTTTCTGTGTGTTTGGGCATCTGCCTGATTTGGCTGCTGTCCCATATATAGTAGTTTAAAAAACAAAATTTCACTCTGCAAGCTGGATCTATCATAAAGTTTTTCCATATCCATTCCCAATGAACCTACACTTTTAGCTTACATGCATCTTTATCTTGGCCGAGTTTAGGATCATTGTCTTATAATATATATAGCATCTTATTTGAATTAAGGAATCTTTAGGATCTTGCATTCCCCCCTCCCTCCCCCTTTTCTCATTTAAATTGAGTTTTGGAAAAGAAAGTTTAAGGCTTTGACAGTTAAATTTTACTTTGTTTAGCCAGCCTTGGTAGGGATTACTAGTCATATTATAATGAATTATTCCATTTAATCTTTCCAACTCGTTTTCTTCTGTCAATAGGGACGTCCTTTTCACCACTTCAACACTCTCAAAAGGCACTATGCTCCTGATGACCCAATTGAAGAAGTTTTTGAAGTCCTTCAGAAGCATGCTTTATTAGTGCAGGGACTCTGGGTTCCCAAGAGTTCATTATTATTTCCGGGGGATCCGTCTAAATCTTTAGCCAGAGACTATGTGCTTCTCTTATTCAGCAAGAACCCATTCATAAGCTATGACAAAGTCAACAACCTTTCCACAAGTCGCAAAGAAGAAGTGAAAGGCTTTCTGAAAATCTTAGCCATTGAGAGTCCTCCCTTGAAAGGTTGGAAGTTAAAAGAGAATACTGATGAAAATTTCAAAAAAGAATATCCAGAGATTGTTAAGAAACAAGAACAGATTTGGAAAGCTGGAGAAGACAATGTAACTAATCATATTTGGCGAGGTGCAAAGGGTGGCCCTAGTAGAACAAAGCCTGGCACAGTCATAAAGTCAGAAAAAGCAGGGAACTCCGATAAAGTTGCAAGAAAGGTTGCACCTGGAGCACATGCTGGGAGGACAATGTCTGATGAAACTCGAGAAGCTATACCAAAGGCCCTGAAAAAAGTGTTTCAAACTTACAAAGTTTGCAGGTAGATTGTTGCTTTAACCATAGACATTTCAGTATAACTGTTAATTTCATTCATCCCATCCTATGTTGAATATATAAAACCTTGATTTATTTAAGCTGATGAAAGCTGCTTTATAATTTTGTTGTACTGCTTGTTTGTTATTAGCTTGCAACTGATTCGCAAAGGTCTACGAGATTTGGCTCTTTCCCAGTCTACCCTTCCCAAGGCAGATGCTAGACTGGTAGTTAAGGCAGCATATGGTGCTGATGCACCTGAGCATGAGCTCCAGGATGTCGTTAGTCAAGTTGCAGTAGAACTTCATGGTGGTCTTTTCGTTATGAAGTCATCCCAAGAGAATCCAGAATGTGATCCATTGAGGTTGCATAAATCTGTTCAATTAAACATTTAAGCTTAAATAAATGATTATGATCTCTATGTTCCTTTTACAAATTTTCCTTTTTTTCATCAGAATGTTATTTTCTATGCAGGGAAGTTGTGATTAATCTTCTTCGTGTGAAAGACAAGCTCAAGAAGGCTGAGGTCACAGCTGCTGCCCAAGTTAGTCTTAAGAGGGACATTACGAATAATGAATATAACAAGGTATCTTCTGTAATTAGATAATATCTTGTTTTCCAATAACAATTTGATATGCTTCCTTGAACAGAATCTTAGATGATCATATCACTTCACTATATTGCCTTTAGGTTGAGACATGATTATTTGTTTGCACGAGGCATGCATAAATGTAAGAAGGTATATGTAAACATAAATTGCTCTACTCTATTACATTGTTATACCAAATACAGATTTGACATCGAGAAGAATGTATTATTTGCAACTTGAGAAGTATTTAGAACACTATAGAGATAATCATACAAGAATAAGTGGTATATGAGTTAAGATCTCTAGACTTGTCTCCGAATCTTGCGGGTTGTGTCTCTAATTTCGTTTTGTAAGCCAAATTTGTACAACCGAACCAGGTTAATGAGTTTTTCTAAATAGTGAGGGGTGCTTTAATTTTAGGTTATCGAGTTAAGTTGTAATAGTGAGGTGTCAGCATTGAGTTGTAATCAGATATATTATCAAAGGACATTTCATTCCTTTCAACTGGATCATTGAACATTCCCATTCCAACTTTGCAATAAGATAATATCATCTTTGTTTTTGTTTTTTTGGCAGGTAATGAGTGATTTTTGCGAGTATAAAGGTAACTGGTGGGTATTGAAAAGTGGTGATGGGAAGCCAAGCTAATTTGATCTAAATTATAATGTTCATTGAGGATTGCTGATGAAAATAGGGCAAAAGAGGAGGTATTTAACCTTGAAATATATTAACAAAAATTTAGTTTTGTATGGTATGTATAGCTTTCTGTTTTTGTTTTTCTCATATACATTCAGTGAATTGATAGGCCAAATTACATGGGATGGGAATTTACGCATTGCACTTATTAATTTCTGGTGGAACTCACCCTTTTTTTCCCCCACGAAGGTACAATTAAGATTGATGTAGTACTGGGTTCCAAATTGCAATGTTGTTGGATCGGGCTGGATTGGACCGGAACTTGGTTGGAGTATTGGTCTGATTTTGAGGGATTAGATCGGTAGATTTACAAATCAGTATTACTTAGTTGAATTGAGATAAAAAAAAAATTGATTAAATCAGTTTTTTCTTGATCTTTTATTCTTTTATAAATTTTTTAGTAATTTATTTGGATAAACTGGATTAAAGAATTAATAATTTAAGCTATTGAATTATCTGTATGGTTTTGAAAATCTTAAAAATGGAGTACTGCGCTGATCCTATCTTTTAGTCGGTAGTCGCGTTTGCTTTTTAGATTATATCTATAATTTTTTCTCCATAGTTGGTCTGTGCAAATTTAGTTACCATAAATTCTGTATTTTAAAAAAATTAAAAATGATCAGAGGTGACAAATAATAAATTTATGTACTCGTCAGTAAAAATTAAATTTGAATTAGTTTTAAATTTGTGTTATACGGGAATGCTTTATTCAACTGAAACTTTCATATGTAGCATTGATAAGGCATATAAAACAATGTATTCATTAGCTACCTATAATTTTTAGGAAAAAAAATTGATTATTTAAAGTTAATGTATCTAGTAAAAGGATTTTAATCTTCTAAATCTTTTATAGTTCTAGTTTATTTGTATAATGAATCGGATTTACTTTTGTTTGGAGTAAACATTTTTTTTTAATAATTGTCAATCGCTCAAAACATTGAACGTACAAATGTTTTATTTGAAATTTATTTTTAGTGTAAATTTTAATTGTGATGAATTTAAGTCATCAAAATTATATTTGTTCATGATTATATTAAGGTTAAATTTTGCTGATGTATTGACTAAATTGTGAAAAAGTAAAAATTGATGAGGTCAAAATGAGAATATTCAAAAGTTGAAGGGTTAAAAGTGTAAATTTGAAAAAGTTAAAGGATTAAAAGTAAAAATATTCAAAAGTAGAAAGGACATAAATGAAGATATAAAACTTGACCAAGGGTAAAATGGTTATTTAGTAAAAAATGAGTAATATTATCAAAATACCATTGGATGTGTGGATGAATTATGGCTGTTGGATTTGCTTAGCCTTAAAGTATAAAATATGAGCCATTAGATTGCAATCATGCTGTTGGTTATATTTTATAAATTTTAATTAGTTAATTATTATTTTAATAATATTTTATTTAGATATTTTATTAATATTTTAACTATAAAAGGTTAGTATAAAAGAAAGGAAAGATGAAAAATTTCATCTATCCAACGTGAGAGAGAAAATGGAGAGGAGTGAAACTTTTTATTCTTTATAAATTAGTCTTTTTTCATTCAAAAGTATTGTGAATTTTCATAGCCATAAAAAAGAAAAAGTAAAGTAGAGATTCTAGAAAGTAAGATTATCATCTTGGAAACAAGAAATTGGAATTGGAAGTGAAGAAAGTTGAAGAGAAAGTGATGAGATTAAAGAGGCAATATAAGAATTTAAGTGCTTTCTTATAAAATTTTTGTTTAGTTGAAGTAGAGATATGAGAAAGTGATTTCTAGTAAAGAAATTGATTATGTATTTGATGAGTTTATGAAGTAGAAAAAGTGAAGAAATAATGGAAGTGTTGGAAACAAAGTGAAGATGGTGACAAAAGTAAGGAAGAAAATTAAAGACAAGATAGTGAAATTTTAACAAAAGAGAGGTAAGTACTTCAAGAATTTTACTATACCTATTAAAATCCAAGTATACAATATGTGAAATTGTTATATTTGTAGTTGTGTGATTAACTTAAAAATATTTGCGTTATTATTTAATTTGAAATTGATTAAAGTATAGCGAAGATATTCGTTTAATTTAATTTCAAAGTGAATTAATGTTGTGTAATTAAAGTATGAAATAAGTGATTAAATTGTAAAGTATACAAAGTTAATGTGTAGAATATAGTATTATGAATAACTGCCTAATTGAAGTGGATCTATAGCAATTATGAAATTTTATATTAGTAAGGACTAAATTGTAAAATATACAAAAGTAATCATGTGTACTAAAATATTGTAATGAAATGTTTAAATGAAGTGATATATGGAAGTGAAATGTATTCTAAAGTAAGGATAAATGATTATTTAATTATACGTTAACAAGAACTAAATTGGAAATATTGTAAAGTGTAGTGAAATTACTGTAAAGAGGATTAATTTGTAAAGAACATAAAAAATTAGAAGTATGAAATAAAAATACTCGAAATGAGAATTCAAATAAAGTGTTTATGATAGTTAAATTAATTCTAGGTGAAATCAAAGTGAAAATTAAATGAATATTGATTTTCATGAAAATAAGTGCTAAATTGTAAAGAATGTAAAGTTTTAGTTGCTAAGTGACAGTGATGAAAATTGCTAATATAAATGCCCAAGTAGACAAGATATGAACTTGTTAGATATAGATGACATGCCATTAGGAAACTTTCAGTGCTGAATAGTGGCAATGACACTTCGGTGCAACTCAGTGATAGTGACACCTCTTAGTATTTCATTGATTTTGCACTTTGGTGCATTTCAGTGTTCTTTCCGCATATCCTGCTTGTTCAATTGAGTCCATTGTGGGCTAAACGAAAAGTGTAAAGTGAAATTAGTAGTGAGTTGGTAAGTGAAATAGGGTAAGATTGTAAGCAGAAGTAAGCATTTAATGATAATCTAATTAAATTCGTTATGTTATATTTAAAGTATTGACACCTTAAATTTAATTAAGGTAATGGTAGGTTTAATTCTTGATGTACTTACTAAGCTTTTACGAGCGTAATGCCTATTTTAAATGCATAGGTGGAAGATTAGATTAGAGTTCTAGTTTCAAGTTGTTCAAAGTAGCGACTTCAACATATCTAGTCACATTATCAAAGGTTGGAAGAAAAGTAGTATGTAATAAATTTTATGGTATAGAATATGACTTGTACATAGGTTAAAACAACATCCCTAAAAGATTTTTAGTGGAAACAAATGATTGAATTTGATTGAATTTTGGTATATGAACATTGTTTTAGGAGTTGTGAATTGAAATTCATAGGAGTCATGGAGACATAAACCACATTGCAATGAGCTAAGTCAGTGAGTAGTGTCGCAATATGGAATCCCTGAAGTCGCGACGTCAACTCAGAAGATTGAAATTTTATATTTTAGTCTTTAATCAACTATAGGATATCAAGAGAGCTTTCATAAGCTTGTATAAGGCTCAGATTTATTTATAAATCATGTTATAAATGTGGAATGAGCAAAGCAACTTGAATAAAAAGCTAAATCAATATGTAAATAATTGTAGTTGCTCCAGCGACGAATGTGACATTTCGGTGCCTTAATCTGACGATCGGGTCAGGTACGGGGTGTGACATTAATAAAGACAAAAATTATTATTATTTAAGTATTTTAGAAAAAAATATTTAAAATTAATATATTATATAAGATAAATAAAATTAAAATACGAATTAATTAAAAGAATAAATTAGAATATGAAAATGTAGAAGTATATATATATATGGCCGAATTAAACATAATTATATATATATGGCCGAATTAAACATACATGTTGAATTTTTTTTAAATTTAAGGATTTACGTTATTTTTTTAATTTATCGAGATATGTTGTTTTTGGAGAGAGAAATGAAAATGTGTCCTACAAGGCGCATTTTCACTTTATTGAAAATTATTTTTTCTTTTTTTTTTCTTGCGGTTGAAAATTAGAAGTTTATAGATTTATTTTTGTCTGTATTTGGGATAGACATTGTTATAGTTTTAAGGTATGTTTGAATTTACGGTGATATCGTGGAGCTCGGTGACCTACAAATTTCATTTGCCATGTGAGTATAGAGTATCACCTGAGAAACTGGATCATGTTGCAACTCAAGGTCCCAGTTGGCGGTGATTATACGGTCCCGGGTTGAAGTGTAAATAGGGCTTCAAGTTTACAAAAGTTATGCTGTCAAGAGATGAAGCATAAATGAGGCCCCAGTTGGCAGTGGTTATGCGGCCATGACAACGAGTTTCACCTCATCAAAGAAGGATACTTTATAAAACCTATACAGAAGTTAAAGACGAAAACAGATGGGTCTTTCATTATAATCAAGTAATTTGTTTTATCCATCTCTACCAAAGGCAGTGAGCTTGTTACTATAACCTGTGATAGAGTTGGGGGCAACAAGATTTTCCGTGGGACGAGTTATTGTGCAGTGCAGAAAAATGAAACACAAAACAATCGCTGTCACCTTAAGTTACGTTTCATCTTTTCTGCATCGTAGAATAACAAATCCCCGTCGGAAATTTTGTTGCTCCCAACTCTGTCACAGGTTTTAGTAACAGGGTCACTGTCTTCGATGGAGATGGACAAAACAAATTAGTTGATTATATTGGAAGGCCATTGTGTTTTTCATCTTTGACTTCTGCATGATTTTTATAAAGAATCCTTTTTTGATGGGGTGAAACTCGTTGTCATGCCCGTATAACCACTATTAACTAGGGATCCAGTTATGCTTCATCCATTAACAACTTAACCTTTGTAAACTTGAAGTCCTAGTTACATTTCAACCGAAGACCGTATAATCATCGTCAACTTGGACATTGAGTTGCAATGTGATCTCAGCTTCTCGGGTGATAGCTCCATCTTCACATGGCAGGTGAAATTTTTAGGTCATCGAGCTCCACGACATCACCATGAATCCAAACACAACTTAAAACTACGACTATGTCTCCCTCAAAGAAAAAGAGAAATAAATCTTTAATCCCGAAAATTGCAACACGCAAGAAAACGAAAAAGAAAACAATTTAAAGGAGATGGTGGGCAGGAGATGATAGAGTAGGGGGATGAAAACACCCATTTATATAGGCAATGAGGCGGGGTGATAACGGTAAACCAACTGTCACCAAAATTGCATTTCTTTTGCTCGGTGATAATAGTAAACCAACTATAAAATCCATGACTTTTAAAACTTAATAAAATACTAGAGTACTTATTTTAATATGTGACTATTTGAAGTGTGATTAAACTTTCTTTCTCATATCTTAATGGTATGTATTTAAATCTTATAATCCTTTTCTCTGTTCTTTAATATTGTAATGATAAAAATAATATTATATTTTACATTTATTATATAAAAGGAAAAACAATAAATATACATATTAAAAAAATTAAAAGTATGATGCCTTATTTAACCCTTCAATTTTACCAAAAAAATATTTTAGGTTTCCATTTAATTTTTCTCCTCTTTTAGCTCTTAAACTTGCATTATTTGTCAAATTAACTTAAAATAGATAAAAAAAATTAACGTCTATTAATTTTGCTAACGTGATATCCATGTGGATTGAAATTAATTAATTGTTTAAAAATTAAAAATATTACATATTTTGTTATGAATATTTTATTAAGTGGATGTTCATCTAGATCTAGATAAATTTTGATGTACTTTAAATTCTAATAGTCATTAGAAGTAATTCTCTACTTCATTTATATTTTTTTATGCCTATAAATAGAGACTTTGGAGAAGTTTTGTAAATATTCCATTAATCAATAAAATACACTCTATTTTGCTCTCCCATTTTATTTATTATTTACTCTCTGTCTATTTATTTTATAACACGTTATCAACACGATTCTCTTTTATTTTATAATACGATGACTTCAAATCTGCTGCTCAAGTTGTTGTTGATTGCCTTCTAGAACTATTGCAATTTCAATCTTCAATTGAGGCCTGTGCATTATAGGTAATCATTATCTAAAAAAGTCATATAATCCTTACATATGCTCGTGATAATAGCCAGGGTGATAACGATAATGTTAAAGAATCTCAGGTATATTTACTATAATTTATTTATTATATCATATTTCTTATAATTGGAGACTAATCATGACAACACGAATAGATAGATTTTGATTTGAAATCCACGAGTTTTGCGATGGTGATTGTCAAATAAAGAATTTTTTGGGACGATTATAAGTTTATCCTAATAAATCTATTGCATTCCCCGAAGTGAATGTAAGCACAAAAGAAAATAAAAACCAGTATTATTCCAATATTTGGTAGTACAAAATTAGTTGAAAGCTCCAGAAGAGTTAATATATTAATATCTTGTGATGGTTAATCCATTGGTTTTAAAAGATATTTATATTGTATCTCATGTTGATATTGTGAATGAAGAAAATATTATATTTCATATAAATCATTATTGCTATAAATATCTATTTTGAAAGGATGAAAAAAAAGGGAGGGTTGAGTTATTGATCACTAATGTTATTAAATTGAATTGACTGTGACTATCTTTGTGATCTTTTTTTTTGTTATCATCCTCATTAAGGGATTGAACACAAAATAATTGACTGTAGAAAATTTACTTATGAACAATAGAATATGGTAATTCTATCTAAAGCTCGTTATAGTTGGATGCACCTAAAGTTGGAATTTTTTTTAAACTGTGAGTATAACTCTACAGTATTCAAAATAAGTTCTTAATTAAAATTACGTGGAAAAATATTACTGATGAGAACTTGCAAGAGAGAAAACTTATGTATGAAAAGTCATTGGTTATGTACCTATTGTACACTTGGAAAATAGGGATTTAGACTTCACATTGATTTAGACATTTCCAGTAGTAAATATCATAATAGTACTTATATGTGAATGCAAAGTAAAAAGAATGACAGTAAAACTATTAATTTGTCACAATTTATATTGACATTATTAGTACAATTGAAATGCATGTTAAAGTAAATCAAAAGTTTACTGATACATATGCATTTACTATAACACCCCTTACCCGTATCCGTCGCTCGGACAAGGTATGAAGCATTACCATACTAAATCACATGCAAACATTCCACTTCAACTCAATGAAATGCGCCTGACTTTAAAAACTTTTTCAAACACTAACTTACGGTCCTTTATAAGGGTCTACGAGGCCTAACACGTAGGTTACAAACAATCCGGGACCATTTCGGGTACTTAAGAAGGTTTCATCAAAAACCACTAAAAATAGGGCATAAGCTCGTGTGGAAGGGCAACACGCCCGTGTGGCCTTTAGATATGGCCATGCTGACAGCCCGTGTAGTTCACACGGCCTAAGCACTTAGGGACACGCCCATGTCCCTTACCCGTGTGGGTTTATTTTCTAACATCAAACTTATAGGGGTTTTCAAACGGCCTGGCGCACGCCCGTCTGGCCTGTGTCTCTCACACGGCCATGACATGCCCGTGGCACGGCTCGTGTGCAAAAACCTGGGTATTCTGTTTCTAATGTCATCATCCCTTAAGGGCCATACGGCTAAAGCACACACCTGTGTGCTCAGCCGGTATGCGTCATTGACTTGACCAACTTGTGGTGTAGGGGACACACGGTCAAGCCACACGCCTATGGGGCAGACCGCGTGTCACACACGGCCTAGACACACTCCCATGTGTCTACCCGTGTGGACAAAAACAATGCTATTTACCAAGCTTATTTACCATCTTTTCTTGTACCATCCTACACAACATTCTAAAGCTACCTTCCCAACATATGCATACATCGTAAACATTCATAATCAACACCTCAATACCTCATTCAAATGTTTCTTTAACCACACAATGTCTTCACATAATCAATAAGCCAAATTCATGACTAAACATGCATTGAACACTAAAGCAACCATGGTTAAACTTACTATACACTTAATACGGCAACTAGCCTATACATGCCATATAACTAAAATTTGCAAAACTTTAGGTACCAAACCATGCTGAGATAGTGTGTTGAGATCTCCATCACCTTCCAACCCGAGCAGACTTCCAAAGCCTTACAACATGAAAGAATAAACTAGGTAAGTTATAAAGCTCAGTAAGCTCATATGATCATTAGATTCATGCTAGCTATCAAATACATTTCGAGTAATTACACAAGCATAAAGAGTTTATAAGGTCTCACAGTACAATCATTTACTCCCTTATAGGGTTTACCATGACTTTTGAAAGCTTATTCATTTCGATTATCGTTTGAAACAATTGCATACTTATGAAAATCACTTACCATTACTAATGCTTAATGATATGAAATATTTCACATTCGATTCTTTGATCATTTCATAAGCTGAATATATTATCTCGCATGTCAAACCACGACCTTTCTCATATTTACAATATGGATTTTTTACACCTTTAAGTTACTACCACTCGATATTCACATGAATTTCATACTTACCTTCTCACTTAATTTTGATTACGTTTTCACTGTCTTCTTGACTTTGTCCTTTTGATTCACTTACACATTAATAAATTTCATAAATTCATAAATCTTTCGCATCTCATTTATAAAACTAGATACGAATTCCACAATGTCGTCATTCAGAACACCATCGAATGCACTGAGAATCACGTATGTAAGGTATCACTGCGACATCCCAGATATGGTCTTACGTGAGGTCGTCTACTAGTGCCATATCCCAGACATGGTCTTACATTGGCTCACATCTATCCGTGTCGCTGCCATATCCCAGACATGGTCTTACACTAGCTCCCGTATCGACACTGATGCCATGTCTCAGACATGGTTTTACACTAGCGCACATATAGAGATAACGCCATGTCCCAAACATGGTTTTACACTAAATCTCTCATACCGAGGCCGGTGCCATGTCCCAAACATGGTCTTACACTTGCTCTCTTCTATCATTGCTGATGCCATGTCCTAGACATGGTCTTACACTAGCTTGCTCGTCCAGGCCGATGCCATATCCCAGACATAGTCTTACACTGGCCAACACATTTTGGTGTTGATGCCATGTCCCAGACATGGTCTTACACTGACACTCGTATTGCCATGGTCCAACCATGGTCTTTTTCCGTTAATTCATTATAAGTCATAGAACGGTTGTACTTAACCCTGTATTTCACCTGATTGATCTTTCAATTTGATTTCATTCTTGAATTTCATCATGGTTAGATAACAAGCATATGAAATAATACAGTATCTCATTTCAAATCTAATAATTGCTTACTATAAATTAATCATATGAACTTACCTTGTTTGCAGAAACAACGAACTAGTTCGCTAATCCGATACTTTACTCTCCCTCATTCTCAGTCCAAATCTCGTCTTCCCCAATCTATAAAATAACCACTTTTACTTATTTAGTTGTCAATTTATACCATTTAGTCCAAAATTCACATTAGGGCAACCTTACTCTTTTGCCTTTAATATTTCACATTCTTGAAATTTAGTCCATATTACATAAAAATGCAAATTCATGAAATTATCCAGAACCTAAGCTTAGCTAGATTTCACAATTATTACTAGCGATCCATAAAACATACTTTGACAAATTTAAAGTTTTGCCCCTAAACTTTCATAAAATTACGATTTCACCCCTAGGCTCGGAAATTGATTTTTATCAAATTTATTCATTCCTTAAGCCTAACCGAATCCTTTTTACTCCTATAGCAACTCAAGATTTCCATTATTTCACAATATTGCTATTCATTTTACAATCTCTACAAACTAGTCTATTTAGTGATTTTCCATGAAAATCCTTTCACAAAAGTTGTTTACTAGGCAACCAAGATTCATTTCCTTCCATAAAATTTTAGAAAACAACACATTTTCTCTCATGGCAAAACCCTAAACCCTTAACCACTTTGCAAAGTAATCACCCCATTAGCAAGCTTATGCTACAAGGGTCCCAAAAGTACGAAAATTATTGAAAATAACCATCTAAATGACTTACTTGTAAGCGAACTAAGTGGCCGAAATTTTGGAGCTCTTAAACTCCTATGTTTGCTACCATTTTCAGTGGATGAAGGAGAAGAATGAAAAAAATGACAACTTTTCTTTTTGTTTTATTTTATTCACTTATTAAGTCACCTAACCCACTAATTTTGACTTTTCAACCTATTTGTCCCCATGTGGCCTCCTATGGCCGGCCATGCTCATAAAAAGAGGTTTATTTTCTCTTTAAAACCCCCACATTTTAGTCAATTAACTATTTAACATAATTTGCTAGCAAAATAAAACTTTTGACCTTTATGCGATTTAGTTCTTTTTCAAAATTAAGCATGCAATCGCTAAAATTTATTTCATCGAAATTTTCATACACTCTTATAATCATGTTATAACTCCTATAAAATAAAAGAATAATTTCTTGATCTCGGATTAGGGGTTTCGAGACCACTGTTCCGACAAGGCCCAAAATCAGGCTGTTACATTTACTACTTGGCGTG
Source organism: Gossypium stocksii (assembly GCA_020496765.1). Taxonomy (NCBI): domain Eukaryota; kingdom Viridiplantae; phylum Streptophyta; class Magnoliopsida; order Malvales; family Malvaceae; genus Gossypium; species Gossypium stocksii. The sequence goes on along the minus strand of CM035626.1, from coordinate 29,464,358 downwards.
ACCAGTTAGACCATTTTGAATCATATATGATGCGAAAATTAATTGAGAATTCATATGGACATTCATTAAAGAACCAGGGTATTCTTTAATTTAAAGAATTCTCACTTGTTGCTTATTCTCAATGAAAATTTATTATTAGAAACTCACTAGCTAAAGTTGAGATTTAATGTCTTACATTTCTAAAATGAATATGAGTCCATTTATCCACCATGTGGATGGTTTTGATATTATATGATTTTGGTAGATGCATCTACAAAATAATCACATATGGGCTATCAATTTGCAACATGCCGTTTGCAAGATTGTTTGTTTAAATAATTAAATTCAAATATGCAATTAAGGCAATTCATCTTGTTAACACTAATGGTTTTATATCACAGTCTTTTATTGATTGATTTTGAAAAACTTTTGTAAAAGTTTGTTATTTATGCGCATAATGGTTTAGAGAAATTATTGATTGAACGCCTCTGATTAATGTCTAAACAATTACTTATGACAACTAAACCTCCTATTTCAACATGAGAGTATTTGATTTATGTGTTGTACATATCAAGCCAATAAGTTATAAATACTCCTCATTACAATTCGTTTTTGGTAAAGAGCTAAATATTTCTCATCTTTGAACTTTTGTATGTGTATATATTCTAATTGATCCACCACACTGTACGAAGATGAGTGAATCCTCAAAGAAAGTTGAGAATATATATTAATTATGAGTTTTCTTGTATTATTATATGTTTTAAATGTTTTGGAGATTCAATTATGACATGATTTGTGATTACTATTTTGATTCGATAGTTTTCTCGACATTAGGGGGAGAGAAATAATAATTTGTAATGAGTTAGGGGAAAGAGTAATTTGAACCAGAAGTTCAACGAAGATAATTCATTAGAAGTTCCAAATATGAAAATTCTCATAAAAGAAAATAATTCTTTTTTATGGTTATATAGTGGAGGCAGGTGCTCTAAAAGAAACCTAAGGCATAAGTAAAACTCTAGAAGAGATTCAAGTACCTAAAATTGAAGATTAAAATAGTGAAAATAAGAGATCTCGATAAATTATGTCAATTCGAGAAAATATGTAACTGAATAATAAAAGTGATCGACAATAATTTTGCATACAATATTATTATTGAAATAATAAAATAAAAGGAAGATATTGAATAAATCTATTGAGAAATATAAATATGGAATAAATTGGTCAAAATAAAAAGATGCAACTCAAGTACAATTAAATTTGTGGAGTTTTTGGACCAGTAGTCCAAATATCTAAATGTATAAAGCCAATGAGGGTGTGAATGAAATAGTTTTGCAAAAGCGGAATAAAAATATTAAGTTTTTCGCTAAATCCTAGCATTGATTATGAAAAGATATGATATTCTTTTGTGGTGGATGCAATAACCTTTAGATATTTTATTTTGACAATTCATAAAAGATTTAACTTGCGTTTAATGGTTGTTGTTACAACCTTTTATGAACCACTATATAGTAAAGTTTATATTAAAATCCTTGAAGGATTTAGAATGCTAGAAGCATATTGAAATTCTCGAGAAATTGTTCATTTATATGAATTGAAATATTTAGGAATTGAAATATTTTGAATACATGTGGTGAAAAGCAGTTGAAGGAGGATTTTAAAATTATCCAAAATACCTACTTATATTTTTATAGAAGAATATGATTAAAGTTTGCTATAATTATTGTTGAAACTTCTGAAGAGATCAAAATATATTTCCTCCAAATTTCCCCTCACTCATGACTTTCAAAAGAATAGTGATATAAATGCTTAGTAAATACATTCAAATAGTCATTTGAAAAACTAGTATTCAAGATTGAATACGTAGAATATGAGAAAGTATGTGATCTTTTCATGAGAATGAGTAAATACACGCTGTACTCTTTTTCCCTTAGCCGAGGTTTTGTCCCATTAAGTTTTCTTGGTAAAGTTTTTAATGAGGCAGCATATTATGTGTATTATAGATATGTGTACTCTTTTTCCTTCATTAGGAATTTTTTTTCCCACAGAGTTTTTATTTTAGTGAGGTTTTAACGAGACACATTATCTATAAATGGACATTTAAAGGGGAGTGTTATGAATATTTTATTAAGTGATGTCCATCATATCTAAATAAATTTTGATGTACTCTAAAATAATGATGATTTCTTAAATATATGTTTAAGGTTTTTTTTAAAAAATTATATAAAGAAATAATAATGTTTTTAATTATTTTAATTATTTTTAATTTTTTTTTTCAATTGAGTTTACGTAATTTGATTCGAGATATCAAATTCGGTAAAAAAAAATTACAAAAGAAAAAAATAAAATTATATTCACAAAATATTTATGTAAAATAATAAATAAATATCTTTTAAATGGATTTTAAATTTTTAATAGAAAATAGTAGTTTTCTTCAAAAAGAAAACAGAGCAGTTTTTTTTTTTTTTTTAATTTATATAGAGGTGGTTTATTTATTTCTACGAAGGAAGGGAGATCGGAAAGATTCAAATCTTCAATTTAGGGTTCGTATTAAACTAGAGATGGTTTATTTTATTTTATTTGACGATTTCTTTTATAAAATTTTTTAAATAAAAATATCCTTAAAAAATATTCATTATTTTTTTAAAAAAAATAAACCTAAGGATATAATAAGTCTCAATGATTATATTTATTTTGCACTGATAAAAATAGTTCATTGAACACTGAATAGTGTATAACAAGATTATCAAATTTTATAAAGAATTTATGTAGTAATTCTTTGTAGAATAATCTCTATATATATAATATGGTGAGAGAATAAAAGGAAATTATGTTTCTTCTATGTTTCTTTCATTCTCATTTGCAAATGAAATTTGACTCCTTTTTTAACAGAAATTCCCATGACTCTTTATAGAGACATAATTATCCTATAAATATCTATTTAGATAGTCACATCTAATAAATAAATATAACTATTCAATAAATATTATTTGAACATTTATAATTCTTTGTTAAAAATTAAGAGATATATTTTTTTATATATTTAAGATACATTACTCATCACTATAAATATTGACAACTCTTAATTAATAACTAAATGTTATAACTATTTGTTACTTATAACATTTCATTTGTAGCTATTGGAACACTATATAGAGTTTGAAAAGGTTCCAACAATTTGTTCCCATTTTCAAAATATTCTACATTTTGATAATCTTGGAAATCAATTGTATAAATGAATGCGTCTTACAATTGAACATTTACTTAGTGAAAACAAGTTAAAGTTAATTGAAATTGCATGGTATACTATGCTTTGAACTAGCTATTCTATTAATTAACTGAACACATTTCACATAATGATTTTAACACCAGTCAATGCATAGTAATTGGGGACACTATTATGGTCACGTATCTATATTACCTATTAAGAGTTGTTTGAGTCAAGCCCTTGAGCTCCTAAAAGCAACCACACTTCACACTCACATAAGTAGATCCTATTAAGAGTTTTCTTGTAATTATAACATTCTAATATATTTATATATAAATGAGTTTATTAAAAATATATTACTCATCTTTCCCTTTACTATTATAGGTGCCTAAAACTTTTTTAACCTGAATGGTATATTATATATTATTTTATAGTGCTAGTAGTCACATATTGATGATGTACTTTGTCTCTTTTAATTCATGACTTTGACATTATACCAAGAGTTGAGTTGCATTTTTATCATGAGTTACTCAAATATTATGGACTTGTACCTCATTCCTAAGTTTTCAAATTTCAACATAGTTATGTTAATACTCTATACCATATGGTGAAACTTTATATTTATTTTTGTCTTGAAAGTTTACAAGACCAATGCCCCTACTATGCTTAATTATCTATTCTTTTACAAAAGAATACTATGAATGATATCCTTTGTACAATTATAAATTCATTGTCTCATCATATTCAAAATGGTCACTTTATCTTTTATTATGATGGTCCAAGTTTTCTCACTTTATGTATTTCTTACAGTACCAAGAAATGAATTTATTATCACCAAATGTAAGAACCATACCACAATATTGTCATTTTCAACCAAATTTATTTTTGTAAAGAGGCATGAATCTTTTGGTTAAACAAAACAATTTTTTTTTTATATTTTTCGTAATTTCTTTTCATTGTCAATAAACGACCTTTTTTGAGAGGACAACTCATTTAAGAAAAGTCTTTAAAGTGTTATCTACTAGACAATCAATCAAGCCCCCAACAATGGCAAGTATTATTCCTATGTTGAAGTTTTGTCTCATTTCTTTGCTAAAAGCCTTGAAGAGTTCATAGACGAAGAGTACCTTTGTTGATGGAGAAACAACTTACAAGGCTCACAAGAGAGGTGTTAATAATAACACGACTTCCAACCAATCATATTCATTCACAAGTAATATATTTACCTAATTCATCATGTCAACCTAATCAATTAACTTAGGGCCTGTTCTGCAGTACTTAAAAAAAGCACTTCTAACTCCAAAAGTACTTTTGGAAGAAAAGTTGTGCTAAACAAGTTGCTTTTGGTTGAAATTTTTAGTTTTTTAGAAGTATTTTTCAAAAGCACTTCTGAATAGAAGAAGCTAAAATTTTTAGCTTTTTCTCTTCCAAAAGCACTTTTAGTGTTTAATTACTTTTTCACCCCTCCAATGACATAGTACTTTCTCTTTTTTTTTCTTGGTGCTTAATTACAAATGTGTTAAAATTATTAATTAAAAATAAAAATATTTTTTAAAATACTAATTATAAATATTTAATGGTTATATTTAAATATTTAAAATATAGTTTATATATTCTAATTAAATTTTATAAATAATTAATATTTTATTGCTTAAAAATATTCAAAATTTATATTTCATATATTAAAATATTAACAACAAGTTATAATAATTTTTTTATATTTTTACCAAAATATAATAATATTAACTAATTTAAATATTATTTAAATGCATATTTGTTACTTGATAATAATACGTCTAAAATGGACATTTAATTTTTTAAAAGCACTTTTTGATAGCAATGCTAAACACTCAAATTTTAAACCAAACTTTTCAAAAACACTTTTGTACGACATTTTTTAAAAGCATTGCCAAACTAGTCTTAATCAAACATATAAAGGAAAATAAAAAATCTAGAGAGCACAAATTGAAATCGCTCACGCTTTTGTTACTTTTTTCTTCTTTTGGCTTTCAATGATTGCCAATCTCCTTAGATTTTATTTTATGTCAAAACAATGAAATAAGTTAGGAAATCATCAAACATCAATTAAAAATCCTAAATCTAACTTCACTTTCTCAAATTAACTCGAGAGCCCTCAACCAATCTCCAATCTAAACCATCCAAAACTGAAATCTAATATCTAGTGATGATTAACAACTCAAAAACACACAATCTCTATACAAAACTCCTCAAGAAACTAAAGATTACTCAACAGTCTTCACTCAATTACATCAAGAACTTACCAAATCCCTACCAAAATCTAATTGTTAATAATCCTATGATAATCTAAGTTCATAAACACTCGAAATATAACTAGAAACAACAAGAAATCAACAAAATTCAAACTTTCTCTGTCCAAAATCTAATGAAAATGGTTAAAATGGAAAAGAGATGGAACATTCAAGTTTTTAAGTATTGAAATCTAAAGAAAAGAGTTAGAAATAATTTTTTACCTTGTTAAAATCAATTGAATTTGATTAAGATTCAATGGGCAATGGAAATTTGAGAGAAAGTAGCAACTATCGTGAAAATAAAATGGGTAATTGTTCACTCCAACTAATTGTTCAAATACCCTTTGGCCAATCACCTAATAAGGACCTCACCTTCTAATTTTATTTTCTACTTTTTAAAATTTTCCCCCAGAAATTATGATTTTCTTACAAAATAGTCCATACCTTAAAACTCCAACTATCTAATTTTAATTGATTATTGATCACAACTCACTAATTACGAATAATAAAATTGACTCGATATTCATTTTGACTTCTCAGAATAACTTGGTGACACAAAATGAAACTTTTTAAAATTGAAAAATAATTTTGGGTTATTACATTTACTCTTGTTGTTGGGGATAGGCCCAAATTAACGACAAACAAGAACATATAGAGAAAATTAGGTACAAATTCCGAAAAAGAGGATAAAAATCACAATAAAAGAGGCTTCAGCTTTTCATTAGATGAGTAAACAAGCGAGGCACAATATGAAGAAAATAAACCTAAATGTACAAAATCCCAACCCCAAATATGGAGCCCTAACTTATGTACAAAGTTCTCTCCACAGCTATCACTTAAGTCTCTCTAAAATTCATTCTATGATTGCATCTTGTCGCCTCTTAATTGGCATATCAAAACAGGGATACAATGACCTCTTTTAAATAAGCTAAGATTTGAGTTTTAATCATACAATGGGTAATGGAAATTTGAGAGAGGGTGTCATCATCATCGTGAACTTTGGTGATCACGTGCCATCTATCTTCTCTTTCCCAATGAAACTCCGGTGTTGGTGGCGGAGGTGAGTCATTGCAACAGTCAGTCTCAGAGGAACACTGCTCAGAAGATCTTGGTTGGAGGCCGCAACCCATTGAGGAGAACGCGGTGGAAACGTGATGTTTGACGGAAGAGTAATGAGGAAGCTTTGAGGACGATGGCTGTGCAGTTGGTGTATTGAACATAAGGTTAGGGAAATCAGAAGGATTTTTGGAGCGGCAAGATTGGAAGGAAGGGAAGAAGACACGCGATATCTTAAGCCTGAAGCATTTCGCCGTTGTTCTTTTTGTATATATTTTTTTAATAGCTCTGTGTTTAAGTATGTCTTGAAGCCATATGCATTTGTCAAACACATCAACTATTTTTTTCCCACTAAAGTTCAGCACTTCTATATATCATATTAGTTTATTAACCGATGAACCATATGGTACATGAGATTAATATAGAACCAAATCGATAATGTATTAAATTTTTAGTAAAATTGTAAAAAGATTATTTTATAATAAGTATTCTTTAAGATTTCAACCTGCATTCTCCTTTACTTAGTGTACCAGTTCCAAATACTTGTTGGTAAAATAGTGGGTTTGTTAATATCATGGGGATGCTATATGTAACTCTTTCACATGGTGGGGGATCCAATGAGACAAAATCATCCAAATTCCATATGTTTTCACCCTTTTTTCCTTCCGCTTTAATCATCCCTTTTAAGGGGACATAGGTTTGTTTTGGCAAAAGCTAAAACAAAAGGCTTCTTTTTCACTCAATTGTCTCCAACATGGTTGTCTCTTTCCCCAACCTAGTCTTTGTTTACCCACCCCCCAACTCCCCAGGTCTCAAATTACCGGATTCTTTTTCTACAAATTTTGAGTGTTAGGTCCATTTTAGTTAGGGTGCTATTAGCTACCTAGTCAGGTTTCGAACGTTATAGCCGATAAATCAGTGGACAATAAGGCTGATGGTATTGAAGGTTGATTGACCGAACACATATATGAGCCATTTTTAACTAAAGATACATTAACGATTCATCATTTCTGTCTGGCCTAAACTTGTCAGTAAAAATTAGAGTAAGTAAAACTCGATTCGATTCGATTTTAAAACGAATTGAGTTATTCAACTTTTTCAAATCAACTTGAATAAGTAATTCGAGTTTCAAGTTCAAATCGAATTGAATTTTACAATTCGAATAATAAATTGGTATAAATACCCCTTTGGTCCCTATCAATTTTGAAAATGAGCAAATTGGTCTCTCACTCAACAAAAATTATAAAAAAAATCAAAATAATTTCTAAATTTTAAAATATTTATAAAAATTCTAAAATTTATATTTTTAAAATATTATAAAAATTTTAAAAATTATAAAGAATATATAAAGAAAATTAAAATTTTAAAATTTTTCTAAAATAATAATTTTGGGACCTAAATAAGTTAATTAATGATTCAAATTTATCATATTAAAGTATCTTAATTTTTTTTCTTATTTTGCTTTGAAAAAAATTTAAACATATATGGTTTCAAATTTATGTGCTCTATCATGAAATTAATTATATTGTAATAAAATTTTAATTTGACATGTTTAATTTTTAATTTAACTTGAACAATTTCACTCGATTTGACTCTACTTGAATTTCATTTTACTCAACTCGATTTGAAAAATTTTTAAATTAAATTAAGATAATAAAATATGACTCAAAATTTTTTCACTTAATTCGACTCAATTTATTCGAATGCTTACTCTCATATATCATGAACAATAAGGCAATTACCCTGACCAAACCGAGTTGCAAGCGTTCTCGAGACAAAATCAATACCATTAGCATTCACAAAGTTCAGGTCAAAATCATTCTTGTAATATTATATTTTTCCTCCATAGATAAGGTTTAAGTTCATAGATTAAAAAGTTTTAATTAGTTGAAATATTTATTTAATTATTAGTCTATAATTTTTAATTAGTATATTTTTTAATAAATATATTAATTATCATACATAATTAAATATATATATATTTGAATATGAATATATTTACATTAATATATGATATATTTAAAACAAATAAATATAATATTTTTTATTGATATTCCAGACTGGGCTTCATTTAATATATTAAAACAAATTACATAACAAAAAGTCCTAAAAGAAAAGAAAACCAAAAAAAACAGAGAAATTGGCCCAACGACTTAAAAGGGCCTAAGGAAAAATCAACATAAACAAATTTCAGAACAATCTAGAAACACATAACATTGCCAAAAAATTGCCCAATCAGAATTCACTGATGCCCGTCCTATCTATAAGCCATCATTTCCTTTTTTGACTGTTTCAGTTCTCAGGAAAGCTTTCCTTTCAAAACTATTCATCTGTTAATTGAGGCTTTCCTTTCTCCCTTCCCTTTCTCCAGCCATTTTCAGTCCGGTTCTCGCACCCAATCAGTTTCCTTTTGTTTTTGGCATACCTAGGGACGCTCTTTAACAGGTACAACTCCTCCTTCCTTTTCAAAGATTCTGCTACAAGCATATGGGTTAAAGCGTTTGCTGATCTCGGAGTATATTTGAACACGACATTTCTAGATCTAGTTGCAATCTGTTGAATATCATGTATGTACACTCCTACGTGTGATCTATTTTGACTTTTTGCTTTACATTTCTTGATTATTGCTAATAAGTCGCCTTCAATAAAGATCTTCGGCCACTACATTTCGATACCTATTTGGACTGCTCTTCGGCATGCAAGTGCTTTAGCAGCGAAAGCGAAAGCCACCTCTTGATGGATGTCTGAGCAAGATAAAAGGGCTTTCCCTTCAGTGTTTCTGACCACAATATTCGAAGCCGATTGGTGGTGACGCCCATCATACGCACCATCAAAATTGATTTTAACGATATCACTAGGTGGGTAACTCCATTTTCTAAACTCCTTCGAATTTGAGGGATTTCTTTTTTCGATACCGTTCAACTCAGAAATATAATTATTAACGAATCTCGCTATTTCCTGACCAGTGTTAATTTTCTTTTCAGGGATTCTAGCATTTCTATATCCCCAATTGGCCCATAGCGCACAACAAAATAGTCAGCAGTGATAAATAGGATATTGATAAAAAACCCAGGTAAGCCACTGTATAAAATCCATATTAGTAGCCATTAAAATATTCGGGAATGATAATCTTGTCTAGACTTCAACTGAAATAGGGCATTGGCGAAATAGATGATCAATTGTTTCAGCTCCTCCTCGATACTGGGGGCAAGTTGTATTATTAACTAGCTTCCTATGATGCAAATTGACCAGTGTAGGCAAGTAGTTCCATGATACCCTTCAGATTGTGATTTTGATTTTAGTAGGGAGATTTTGGAGCCAAAGTTTTTTGTAAAAGTTCCTATAGTCGATTTGTAAAGCATAAGGTCTAGGACTATCACCAGAATTTTGTAATAGTTTATAGGCGCTATGAACCAAAAATTCGCCAGAAGATTACCGCTCCATACAAGAAAATCATTGTGGGATTCGTGTGCCAATAGGATACGAAGAATCTTTTCAACATCTCCCTCTGGAAAGGTATTAGCAATCAGCTCTTTATTTCCATATTCTTTCATTACTATCAATTAACTCAGCAAATTTAGAATCTTGCATATTATGAACAAATGAAGATATTCTAATATTTTCTGCATTTGGAATCCAAGCATCATTATTAATTGAAACATCCATACCCGTACCCACCCACCAACAAAGTCCTTTCGCCAATATTCCCTTCATTGCCCAAATACTTCTCCATATATAAGAACTTGTATTTCCCAATCGCGATTTTAAAAAATCATCATTCGAAAAATACTTAACTTTGAGCACTCATGCAACTAGAGAATTCAGGTTATTTATAATCCTCCACCCTTGTTTCGGTAGTACGGAAATATTAAATTAAGTCATACTTTTGAAACCCATTCCCTCTCCTCTTTTGACGACACATATGATTCCATTGGCATCAATGTATTCCTTTTTTTTCCCATGACCTTTTTGCCACCAAAATTTAGCGAAAATGTTTTCTAGTTCCCCACAAAAGGATTTTGGAGGAAGAAAGCATGAAATAGCATAAGTTGGTATTGCCTGAAGCACTGATTTTATGAAGACCTTTTTACCCCTTTATGATAATAGTCTCGTACTCCATCCTTCAATTTGCAAGTAAACCCTGTCCTTAAGATTTTGAAAGGATCCTTTCTTACATCTTCCGACCACATTAGGGAATCTTAAATATTTTTCCAAATTTGTTGAGCTTTTTACACCCAACAAAGTCGAAATCCTTTCTTTTTCCCCTCTGTTATGTTTGAACTATAGAAGATCGTTGATTTGTTAAAATTCATTGGCCTAAACATCGTTTGTATTCCTTCATAATTTCTTTCAATATCAACGCTCCTCTATTTGTTGCTTCACCAAAAAGAATACAGTCATTCGCAAAAAGTAAGTGTTATATCTCTAATCCCCTTCTGCTAGCTTTTGCTCCTTTTAACAATCCCTTTCTCATTGCCAGTCTCATCAAATATGAAAGTTCCTTACTACATATCAGAAAAAGGAAAGGACTAAGCGGGTCACCTTGTCAGAGCCCCCTATTAGGTTTGAAAATGTTTCCTCTACTCCCATTAATGCTTATTGCATAAGAAAGTGTAAAGATACATTTCAGAATTAGTGCCACCCATTCCCCTGCAAAGCTCATCCATAGCATTACTTTCTTTAAAAAACCCCATTCAACTCTATTGTGGGATTTGCTCATATCTAGCTTCACTGCCATATATCTTTTCTTTTCGGTACGCTTCTGGCAAAAAGTGTGTAAAATTTCATAGGCTAATAGCACATTGTTAGAGATTAATCTTTCGGGGACGAAAGCACTTTGAGCACTGTCAATACATCTCTCAATGACTCTTTGAAGGCGATTTGTTATTGTTTTCACCACAATTTTGTAAATAACAGTATACAAACTAATATGTCTAAAAAATTTTGTAAATAACAGTACACAAACTAATAGGTCTAAAATTAACAAGACTTATGGGATTCAGAATTTTTGGAATAAGCACAATATCCGTTAGATTTAAAGAGTCAAAATCATTACCATCATTCAAAATTCCCAAACAGAAAGTTTCGACATCTTTACCTACAATATACCAGTATCTCTGAAAAATAATGCCAAAAAATCGTCTATGCCTGGTGCTTTAGTAGGCCCTATTCCTTTCGAAGCCGAATGAGCCTCTTCTGACGTATTGCTGATAATAAAGCTGTATTGATATCAGAGGAGATATTAATGTCAATGCCCATTAGTAGATGGGATAAATTCCCAATTCCATTAGAAAAAAATAACTTCTGAAAAAATATAGTAGTAGTCTCATTGATCTCTATTTCATCGCAGGTTTCCCTTCCTTCATCTGATTCCAGCCTATTTATTATGTTTATTTGTCTATGGACTAGGGCATACTTATGAAAAAAGGTAGAATTCTTATCCCCTAATTGAAGCCAATTGGCCCGTGCCCTTTGTTCCCAATACATTTCATCTTTATCAATCTCCATATTAAGTTGAATTTTGGTATCAATTAACTTTGCCATCATATCTTCATCCTTCTCCTTTTTCATTAGATTTTCTAGTTCCTTAGTAAGTTTTTATTTTAAATCGTCTTAACCTATCTTAATTGTGCTTGCCCATTTCTTCAATCTAATTTGAAACCTTTCAAGTTTTTCAATGAGCAAACTAGTAGATGACTCCCAAGATTCCTTAATTTCTTGTTCAACAGACTCCTCCATAGTCCACCACGCCTCAAATTTAAACCTTGGGGTCCCCATACAAAATTTTAGACTTTTTGTATTAATTAGGAGGGGACAATGATCCGATATCGAGTGTGTTAAGTGTTGAATGTTGCCCTTTGGAAAAAGATGCATCCATTGTTCATTCATAACGCCCCTATGTAGTCGCTCTTTGATGTTTGTTGTAATGACCCAAAATTTATGGGCATTGGGAAAGTGAGTTATCGGGTCTCTATTTTAGTAAAACGGATACATAAATAGTTATTAAAAATATTTACGAAGTTAGTTATGTAGTTAATTAGGTTTTGGTTAAAAGAATTAGGTTGAATTAAGGTTAATTAAGTATTAAGACTAAATTAAATTAGGTGTGAAAGCTTAATTATAGAATAGAAGAAAAGTCAAGGGACTAAATAAGTAATTAAACCAAATTATTGACATGTGTGGTAAAAATAATATACATGTGTATTAATTATATATATACACTTGTAATACATATATGTATTTACTTATATATTAAGTAAAAGATATTTATTAATTATATTATTATTAATTAAGTAAACAAATTAAATAAAAGAAGCAAATGAATGAAAAAGACTAGAGAAGTTCACGAAATAGGGAGACAGAAAGAAGAAAAGAAAAGAAAAAGAAAAAGTTAGGGTTTTAAGGCTTCAAGCTTATTTTAGTAAGTTAATTTAGTCTCTTTTCTTGTAATTTTGATGTTTTTTTAATTTAGTCTCTTTTCTTGTAATTTTGATGTTTTTGGAATCCTAGAACAAATTATTACTTAATTTATGTGGAAATTTTGAAAGTTAATATATTTTTGGATATAGTTGGTGTTGAATTAATTGATGAATTAGGGGTTAAATTGATTGAATTTCAAGTTAGAAGTTAGTAAATAATTGAATTGTAAAATAAAACATAAGTTTTGAATATTAGGGACTAAATTGAAAGAATTTTAAAATTAGGGATTTATGGTGAAATTAATGAGTTAAAATGAGTTTAAAGTAGCAATTAAATGAAGATATGGAGTTAATGTTTGGGAAAATAAAATTAGTATTAGTTAATGATTAAATTGGAACTCCGGTAAAAATTCATACATAAATAGTAATATTTAGAGTGAAATTGTGTATTGATGATTTTAATTGTTTAATTACGTAGCTAATATCGTACCAAAGCCATCGACCAAGAAAGAAAAGAAAAAGGTGGACGATGAGTGAGTTGAGGAAATTTCGATTTGTATTACTATAATTCAAATCTAATTATTATTAATTGTTGCAATTGATTATTATGCATGGTAAGTAAGTGAAATAAGTATGTGATGTTGTGTTATTGATTTTGAAAGTGAATTTGATTATTGAAATTGAATGGAATATCGATTGAGATGTGGAATTGAATTATGAATATATATGAGAAATTATGATTAGAATGGCATTAAATTGAGAAAATGTATTAAATACCCTATTAACTAGTCGAGCTAAGTCGGATATAGTTGGCATGTCATAGGATTGGAAGTGTTCAGAGATATTTTGACTTTGAGTCGATTAAGCACTAAAAGTGTCGTATTACTGTTACAGATAAATCCTATTAGGTGCTGAGTACCGTATTACTTCGGCAATGCGATTAGGTATAATGTGTCGTACTGGTGTGTTGGTTGGATCCGTATATTTGCCAAACTTCGAGTCACGTTAATGGGGTAAAAGAACAAATTGGCAATACAATTGATATCGAATGAAAAGATAAATTGAATGATTTGTATATGAAATAGAATGAGTTATTGGAATGAGATGTGGAAATCAAATGAAATTGAGATAGTGAAATAATGTATGAAATCAATTAAATACAAGCTTTAAAATAATGATTATTGTTATTATTGAACAAGTTGATTTAAGGTATGAAATAGTTATTGAATAATTGTAGGCATAAGTTGAATATACATAATTCATTGTATAATGTTACAAATTTGAATTATGGTAAACCACTGAGTAAAGATACTCAACGTACGGTTTGTTTCCATGCGCGGGTTAGGTTAATTGAAGTTAAAGTTTCGGCCCAGCATCCAAAACAAATCCCGAGCTCAAAATTTGGTGAAGTGTGTTTCTTTTTTACAAATGGCACGTACCTAGGATATGTATTTTGGTCATTTGGTAGTTGATTATATATATATGAGAAGTTAAGATAATGGAAATGGTATATTTTGGTATAAAAATTGAATTGATTTGAATGTGTTAAATTTGTATCGATTTGGATGTTATATATGTGAAATGAATATGAATAAGCATTGAATAGGTCATAAGATTAATATTTATGTTACGGTTTAGGTACTATTAAGTGTAATTTGGATTGGTTGAAAGATTGAAGTTTGAATTGTTTGTATTTAAAGAATTGCAGGGTTGGTTAGCTTGATATTTAAGGCTCATTTTGAGTCCACACAGGTTGGCACTCGGGCGTGTGTCTAGACCATGTGAGACACACGGCTAGCACATGGGCGTGTGAATTGGCTGTGTGTACCCTGCAACTTAAATTTGAGAAACAAAATGCCTAGGTTTTAGCATACGGGCAGAGACATGGGCGTGTGTCTCAGCTGTGTGAAGTACACGGCCTAGCACACGGGCATGTGATTTGGCCGTGTGACAATGTGTTTTAAAGAAAAACAAGTTAGAGAGTTACACGGGTAAGGGACACGGGCGTGTGCTACCACACGGCTTGAGACATGAGCATGTCACTTGGCAGTGTGAGCCACACGGCCTGACCACGCGAGCGTGTCACATAGACACACGGGCGTGTCCCTAACTCACACAGGCGTGTGAGCCCTGCACATAGGAAAAAATTTAGAATTTCACGAAAAATTCTCGAAGTACTCAGATAAGTCCCTATTTGTTTCTAATGCATAATTTGAGCTTTGATAGCCCATAAAAGAGACAGTACAATTAATTTATAATAAGTTTGTTAATTATTTGTTTAATGTTTATATTCTATTGAAAACAACTGGTAATGCTCCTTAACCCTATTCCGGGAATGGTTTAGGGTTAAGAGGTGTTACATTTGTTTTCGGCAAATTCCCTCTTTTTTATGTAAACCATACCCCCGTATTCCTTACATCCACTAGTTGGCATTCCTCAAGAACCTCACGGAATGCCTTCATTCTTTTCTCATCCCTCGGTATTCCTCTACTATTTTCAAAAGAATACATGATTTCATTAAAGTCGCCACTTACCAACTAAGAATGATTTTGTTCTTGACCTAGTTTCTTTAATAAATTCTACGATACATTCTTATTGCTTACATAAGGTGAGTCATAAAACCCTGTAAATCTCCATTCTTCAGTTACATTATCCTCCTTAATCATCACATCAATATGACTTTTAAAGAAACTTCTTAAGCTAACTGTAATTTCCATTTTCCATGCCAAGCATAGCCTACCACGAGAATCTTCTGCTCCTACATCAATTCCATTCACAAAATCGCATCTCCTTCTGACCTTTTCCATACATTTCTCATTAATTTTTATCTCCATAAAGAAGACCATTTGTGGGTTTTCCACACAGCCTGGGGACTCCTCAATCTACGGACATTCCAACATATAGTCTTCATTGTGCTTAGTCAGCTTGTCGATCCATGTTGATTGGGAGCACAAATTTGTTTCGAGCTTTCTACCAACAAAACTGAAACAACTTCGACATGTATATCTATATTTTCGTGTTTTATTTTTTTTGCTTCGTCTTTACGAGACTTTTCTATACATCATTCATCTATTTCTATTTTTGTTGATTTCCTCTTCCTCATTATGCTGTCTTCATTATTTTGATTCATCAAGACCACTGGACTAATTCTTTTCTAGCTTGTCTTCTTAACTAGTTTGGATTTATCTTCTAACGTGCTATTTCTTCCATTCAATCTTTCAATGTTTTTCATTGCAGACCCTTCCTCCTTCATTTTCTTTGTTTACTCTCTTCCTTTTAGTTGTAATATATCTTGTAAGTTTCAGACCATAGCATTCCCATCATATTGTTGTTTATTTATTCCGGAAAGCATCTTCGTGACACCTATGTAAGAACATTGGGGCATCATCTTCTTTGAGAGTGAACTAAATTTCAAGCTTTCTTTCCCAATTAAAATTAGTTTAGCTTTTAGTGCTAATGAATATGGTGGATCATCTCTAATTTTGTTTTTTTTTTTGCAGGTATTAGCCCAATACAGTTTTTGAACCCATGCCCCATTCGTCCACATCCAAAGTAGAAAGTCAACAACTTCTCGTATTTAAAGGAGACCCACGATTTCTATTGAGTATTGTTTGAGATAAAAATACCTCTACGAAGGGGTTTCTGCACATCCAATTGGATTCTAAGGCGACAAAAATCTCCATTAATTTCAGGTCTAATTACTCCTCCAAAAGCAACCCCAATGGCGTGTAAGAGATCTTTTTTGTCAAATTCTGGTAGACATGGTCCAATCTTGATCCAAAACGGGGAGGAAGAAAGCCAGATTTGACTTCTTTCCATTAGTTTAACTAATCGATCAAAGAGTATAAGATTCTTCCGAAACAGCCATGGCCAACCCTCCATAACTGTCTCTAGATCTTCTTCAGTTTCAAACACAATCAGAAAAAGATTTTGCCCTGCTAGTTGAATCTTGAATTTTTTTCCTCGTCTTTTAGATGCTTTTCATTTGTGCCCTAAAGTTGTCTGGATTGTAAGATTTTTCTGTCCATATCATACATAGTAGAGTTGGTTTCTCGTTTGGTACAACTATCAAAATTTTTACCGATAATTGGATGAGTTCTTCTGCCAAAAGGGAGATCTCGTCACCTCCTAACCTGTTATCGCCACCATTTTCCTCCATCCCAAGCCACAGTAGTTATTATTCTCGCTAAGACACTAAGCAAAGCAGTCTTGGATCAAATAAGTATAATACTTATTATTAAATAAGTATAATATATATTAAACAGTATTTTAGCATAAGCAATAAGAGTTTACAAGTCCGTTATCTAATATATTCGACCATAATTACATTTTGAAAACCCTTATTGATTATGCTAAAATAATATTTAATTTATATTTTAATTCTAATGCAATTAAACCTGTGTGCTGAACGCATATACAAACTAATATATATAAATGTGTTCGTGTCCGTATAATTTTTATAATATATAAATTTGATTATACATTATTGTTTCAAAATTATGAGTATTATTATTCAAATCTAGATACAAATTAAAAAAATAGCATTATCCTTCAAATATATGAATTCATTAAATATCTAAATTCAATAACTTAAAAAATCAAAATTTAAAAATTTAAAAATGCAAAATAGATAATAGTCGAGATATCCTTATCTTGCCAACAGTCTTATGGTTTTTTAGTAAGGTGTCGAACACTTAAGGCGTCTTTGGTTTAAAATTTCCTATCACCAATAAGCCACGAATCATTAAAAATCTCGATATCACGACTATACCCTATACGAAAATTGATACATGTATGGATAGAATGAAATTTATTAAATTTTATTTATCGAACGTGAATTTTTAAGTTTAGAAAATTAATTAATTTGCAACGATTTTTTGGATGAGATCTAAACATTTTTGGATTGAGATATTTTTATGGTGTTTGAAGATCTATCTTTTATTTTCGAAACACATTTTGAATCACTAGATTTTGAGTTCTAAAACTCAAGTTATAATCGTTTTAGTGAAGATTGCGCAAGCAGAATTTTTAGATGGGATTATTATGGAAATTACGAGTTTTAGACTTTTAATTCGAGTTTAAATCATATTGGGTTCAATTGTTAGGCTTAATTATTATATATGAGTCTAATATTGTATTTATTAGGTTTTATTATTTTATTAGTTATTTATTTTGAATTTTGGATATTTTATAAGTATTCTAAGTTATTTAGGAGTTTTATGTTTCTTAGTCAACAAGAAAATTTAGTTTAAAACTATTTTTTATTTAGATTAATTAGCGTTTTGTTTTGATGTACTTAGCTAGCCTATATAAAGGTCTCTTTATTTTTCATTAGAAATAAAATTATTTTCATTAATAAAGTTTTCAACTCTAGGAGTTATTTCTTTGTGAAAGATTTCGTTCTTGTGTTTTTTAGAAGTAGTTTTCTTTTTTATTTTTTTCAATGAGTCGTGAGAATTCATTCTTCATCCTTAATTTATCAATGAATTATTTCTTGGAGAGTTTATTAGAGCCATTAATTGAGTTTGTTAGGGTTTATGTCTCAAAGGGTTCAACTGGACATCAATCAATCATATCCATCAGTTTACTAGTTCCATCTTCCACTTTTTTTAAAAAAAAAAATTACTTCTTTAGTTATTTATTATTTTATTTATTCTTTGTTCTCAATTTTCTTCTTTTAGTGCTTTCGTTTTCTTTATTTCTAATTTTTTTATTTTTCTTTACAGGTTAGATTTGAATCCTTCTTTCTTGAGTCAAACAATTTGAATATGATCTTCTTCCGCTTTCCTGCCCCTCCCCTTACATTGACAAGAGGTCCCTATACTAACAAGGTGCTTGACCGCCATAATACTATGCCACACAAATGAACTTTAAGAAAATTACAAACAAGGAAATATCTAGCTTTAAAGATTCGACAAACAAAATTATCCGACGATGAAATAAATAATGTGTTAGGGATAAACGTAATTAAGTAATGAATAAGTAAAATAATGAAGAAATTGAAAAGATCGAATACAAATATTTTATATGGAAATTCCCTCCGAAAAGGATAAAAAATCACGAGTAAAGATAATTTCACTATAATGGCAAAAACAAAGAGTACAAAAGATAGAGATAAAACTAAACCTAAAATTTGAAAAAATAACTCACAAAACGTAAACTCAAAATTCTCTAAAAGCTAAAGCTGATACCTAAATGTATAATGAGTTATTTTTCTAGGGTGGAAAAATAGCCTATTTATAGGCTAAATTTGTACGTCAAATAATATTAAAATAATCTACACTAGTTAGAGTTTAAGTGGAAAACTAATATTAAAATAACCTATACTAATCAGAGTTTAAGTAGGAAGCTAAAAATAAAGTTTAACTGGGAGAATAAAAGCTAAAAAATATGAGGCATAACTCTACAAATCTCCACATTAACTCGTATTTCAACGACACTTTCTTTTCCAAAGCCTGCCATGGGCTCATCTCGAACTATGCAGGATATTAACTAAGTCGAAGTTGTGCTTAAAAGCTAGAAGTCTTTTAGTCTTTTACTTCTGCACTGTCGAATCAAAACTGACCCAATTTTAATTTCCATGAACGCACTGCCCTATCTTTTCAAAACGTGCACCCAAAAGAGAACCTTTCTTATACAAAACAGTCATACTTTTTTCCCTTCTATGACCAAGTTGTCTCTGTTTCAAACGAGTCGACTTTGACTCCTTAACAGATGAGGGCCGCCCTATTTCACCAATCACCATTGATCCTTCCAAAACATAAAGACTATCAATTTTTTTACCTTCATCAAAATAAGAGTCCTATAGGACCTTAATGTTGCTTGACTCGATGTTAATTATATAACCTTTCGAGTTCAAAATTCCCAAAGAGATGAGATTTTTCTTTAAGTCAAACACATGTCTGACATCTAATAGTGTTCTAATTGTCACGTCGTGCATCTTGATCTGAATTGTACTAATATCGATTACATTATTTAGTGAACCATTCCCTATGTACATAACTGCACCTTTAACTAAATTGTATGTAAAGAACCAGTCCCTATTGAAACACATGTGGAAAGAACACCTCGAATGTAAGATCTACTCAGACGTAAGCTTGGAGCTTTCACTTGTTGACACCAACAAGAAATCATCACCCTTTTCATTGGTCAAATTAGTACAAGCTAAATCTTTCTTGTTGATCTCAACAGCCCTTTTATTTCGTGGTTTGTAACAATTTGCCTTGATGTGACCTAACTTCTTATCTCTTGTCTCGCTTCCTTAATACTACCAAAATTGAGGCTGACTTATCTGACTTGTTATCTAAACCAAACTCATTGTCGAGTTTATCTTTGATCAATAAATGACTCTTCACATCCTCGAATGAGAGATCATCTTTGTCATAAATCAAGGTCTCTTTAAAAGACTTGTACGAAAGGGGTAAAGAACACAATAATAACATAGTCTGATCTTTATCATCAATCTGAACATCAACATTTTTTAAATCATTCAAAAGAGTAATAAATTGACTGATGTGACATCTAAAGTGCTCACTTTCGTCCATGCGAAACGTGTATAAACATTGTTTCAACATCAATTGGTTAGCTAGAGACTTTATCACGTAAAGGGTTGAACACATTATTTGTTAGATATAATTGAATAATAGATAAAGCTTTTTATCTAATCTATCCCATTTGAATTTATCCATGTCTACAGACTTCTTCTCTAGAAGGACCTTCTTAAGATCGCTTTAAATCATAATTGCCGCCATCTGAACTTGCCATAGATTGAAATTTTTGATGCCATTGAACTTAACAATATCAAACCTTATTGTTGTCATCTCTAAACGGGGTTGATTGCAGAAATTGAACTAGCTCTTATACTAGTTTGTTTGGGATAAAGCTGGTTAAGCAACGAATAAGTAAAATAACAAAGAAGCTCAAAAGATAGAACACAAATATTTTATGTGGAAAAATCCCTCCAAAAAGGATAGAAAAACCATGGGTAAAGATAATTTCACTATAACGGAAAAAACATAGAATACAAAAGATGGAGATAAAACTAAACTCTAAAACTCGAAATAAGAACCTACAAAACATAAACCCAAAATTCTCTGAAAGTTTGTAAAAACTAATACCTAGATGTGTAATAAATTATTTTTCTAGGGTGAAAAAAGGATCTATTTATAGGCTAAATTTTTAGGTCAAATAATATTAAAATAACCTACACTAATCAGAGTTTAAGTGAAAAACTAAAAACAGAGTTTAACTGGGAAACCAATATTAAAATTGTAACACCTCTAACCCGTATCCGTCGTAGGAACAGGGTTACGAAGCATTACCGGAGTTTACAGAACAAACACAGATAATTTATGTCAATTACCATTCAAATGTAAAACCATTCATATCGTCCCTTGATTAGACCCTCGAGGCTCAATTTAAGCATTAGAAACAAGTCAGGACTAAATCGGGACCTCAGAGAATTTATCACAAAATTTTAAAATTTCTCTTATATACAGGGGTCACATGCCCGTGTGGTCAGGCCATGTGCTCACACGGCTAAGTGACATACCCATGTTTTAGGCCGTATGGCATATGAGGTAGGGCATACGCCCGTGTCCCTAACTCGTGTAACTCTCTGACTTGCAACTTAGTTAAATGTAAGGGTCATATGTGTGACAGCCCTAATTTTGACCCTAGTTGGGAAGTGGTTTAGGGACCACAAAACTGAGTCACGATGAAAATTAGATGTTATATTTTATGTCAATTATATGTGAAGTATTGTGTGTGAAAATATCATGTCTTAATTTTATCATTTGAATGTGAATTTTTATGAAATAGGACTAAAGTGAAAACTTTGAAAATGTGATAGAATAAATTTAGAAGGTTGAATAATACATGGATTAGAAAATGGGGACTTGCATGTCAAATACCCCCTTTTTCAAGGTAGTGGCCGACCATAATGATGATGATAGTCAATTTATGCATTTTAAATTAGCATTTTATGTTTAACTGGCTTTATTTTATAAAATAAGATTAATAAAATAGGAAAATGGTGAAAAGAACAAAGTTTGTTCATTTTTGTTCTTGTTAGCCGAAACAAAAGAAGGAAAAAAAAACTTAAGCATTCAGTCAAGGGCATAGCTAGATTTTAAGGTATGTTTCCATATGTTTCTTTAAAATTTTTAGTGAAATTGAACTAGTTACTAAGTCTCCTACCTAGCCCATGTATAAATTTTGAATTTGGTTGATGTTGGTACATTCGGCCATTGTTGATAAATTGGGTAAAAGGATGATATTGAGTTTGCAAATTTTTAAAATTGTATGCTAAAGATTTAGTACATGTGTGTATTGCCGAATATATATATTTAGAGAGATGAAAGTGAACATTCGGTTTTGGAATGTTTTATGTGTTAATTTTGATTTTTGACAATAGAATTTGATTAAGAAATAGTTGTTAAACTTTATGATGCGGAATTTTAAATGTTTATGAGTGTATAAGTTAAGGCTTGAAATTAAATCTAGTTGTTAAATAAGGGTCGAATGAGCCTAAAATTTACCCATGAGTTAAATTGGTGGTTTTAAAATAGAAATGGAATTCTTCTTGTGCTGAATGTGGTTTTAAAGTGTAGAAATTTATTTGAGATGTTAGGTTGATTAATTAGTAGCATTCGGTCACTACTAGGAAGCATGAAATTTCTTGCTAGCTTTTATGAAGATTGGTAAATAGATAATGTATGGGAGTAAATGGTTTGCCAATTACTATTGAACTTTGGATGTTACATGAGAATCGGGTTGTGTAACGGTTATGTTCTAAATTGCCGAATGAAAACTTGGTATTGATTAGTTAAAAGAAAAAGGGTTTCGGCCCTAGCTATGCTAATAGAATTTTGATGTTGGTTGTCTAAATGGATAGGTTATATGTATGTGTTATGGCTAAGATGGAATGTGGTAAAATGTGTAGTTAAAGTCTAAGAGACGGATTATGAATAATAGTCCATGCTTGGACATATGCCGAATGGCCTACATGTGTATGCGTTGAGTAAGGTTGTATTTAAATGTACGTGAGGTCCTGATTGAGATGATGTTTTAGGAATCATGTGTGATAATTATGTGTTTATAAATATGATAATGTATGTGTTTTATTACTTTAAGGATATACGGCCAAATAAATTATACTAAGGTGAATCTTTGTTTTAAAAAAATTTAGCTTAAGAACAAAGGGCATCAATTTCGGATAAGGGAAAAGCCAAGGTGACGGAATAGCCGACCAATTACTCAGAAAAGTTCGAGGTAAGTTTTAAGCAATTTAGTTTAGCATAAAAAGTTAGAATGGCATGTTATTAGTGTATGATATATGAATTACGGCTCATTGACCTCACATTACCTAAAATTTTTATGAGATAGTTGTGTATAAGGCATGTAGCCGGATGATCACTAGAAAATAAGCTATGATAACTTGATGGATAAATATGCACAAAGGTTCAATGATTTATATCCGAGCTAAGTCCCGAAGGCATTCGTGCTGGTGTTATATCCGGGCTAAGTCCCGAAGGCATTCGTGCTGGTGTTATATCCGGGCTAAGTCCCAAAAGCATTCGTACTGGTGTTATATCCGGGCTAAGTCTCGAAGGCATTCGTGCTGGTGTTATATCCGGGCTAAGTCCCGAAGGCATTCCTGCTGGAAATATACGATTATGCCATAATAATATCAACTAATGTGCTTACTACCCTAAGATAGTCAGGTATGTATCACATACTTGTTTATGAATTAGATTCGTTTTAAATTGTGAATATACATTTGGATGGTGATGTTCTGACCATTGTGTAGGATTACATAAAAGCTTATGGCCTACTTATGATGTATGAGTGTTGATTCAAGTGGAAACATGTTAAGATTGATTTTGAGTATATGAGCTTATTATGTCAAAGTGTTAAGTTACATGAATATGTGAGTATGCGTATAAGCATAAATTTAGCATTGTAATTGAATTGTATGCATTCGGCCAAGGGATGAAATTAAATGGAGGAAATGAAACTATCTTTGTGATATGAATTTATGTTTAAGGGAAGTTAAAACGCCAAGTATGAAAAATGGTAGTATATTTAGTCATGTTCATTTCGGTCAAAGAGAAGATGTTAAGCAATAAGATTCCTATGCTTTAAATTTTTTTTAATGAATTCATTGCTTAAAACTTACTAAGCATAAAAATGCTTACTCTGTTGCTCCTGATTCTCTATTTTATAGATCTCGTTCGTCAGCTACGGTCTCGGGAATCTCAAAGTATAAGTCGTCCACACTATCTAAGCCCATTCGTCACTTATGGTATCTAAACTTGATGATGGCATGTATAGGATTGACTTTTGTTGATTAATAAGTGTCATTTTGATGATGTATATATATGTATAGTCGTGCGAAAATGGCTTGCCAAATTACCTTATATATATGTATTGATATATATACACATAGTAGATGCAAATATATGAATGTTATTTGATAAGTGTGCATCATGGTTGTATTGAATTGGTCATATGAACAAATTTTTACACTCATTAGTACAAAATGAGTTATATTCGGCTATACTTAGGATAAATTACCAAATGAATAGTGTTATAAGCTTGGTTAAGTGTTGTAATAGTCCATGACACTAGTAAAATGTGGAATCGGAAATAAGTTATAACTAGGTAGGGTATATCAAGCCTAGTGTTACATGTTGTGGTGTAGGGATGTGTGCCTATTCGATTCTAGTTGACAATGTGGTGTAATCCGATTCAATGTGTGTTTGCTATTCATACGCATATGCTTAATTAAATAAATGCTTGAAATCTCATATG
This sequence comes from Gossypium stocksii, assembly GCA_020496765.1. Classification (NCBI taxonomy): domain Eukaryota; kingdom Viridiplantae; phylum Streptophyta; class Magnoliopsida; order Malvales; family Malvaceae; genus Gossypium; species Gossypium stocksii. Next base: position 29,439,615 of record CM035626.1, on the reverse strand, counting down.
AGTGGATACATACATAAGTTACTTCCGCAAATGTAAGATCATGACTTATGAGTTTTGTAAAAATTTTGTGCTTGTCTTGTAATGCCTCATAACCCTCCGGTGACAGATACGGGTTAGGGGTGTTACAATATGGCCATGGCACACACCCGTGTGCTAGACCATGGGTCTCACACGGTTGAGACACACGCCCGTGTCTTTACCTATGTGCCTATTTCTGAGCATTCTGTTTCTAAATTTTAAGATGCAGAGGACACATGGCCAAACCACATGCCTATATGCCAGGCCGTGTATCACACACAGTGAAGACACATACCTGTGTGATAATACTCTAGAATGGCGTGTTTTTATGTATTAATCATGTGCTTATTTTGAGCTTGAGCCTACTAATTTGAGCTATTTATGTCTTTTTATCTTTTAGGGACTAAATTGGAGGCGAAAAATAAATTCAAGGGAAAAAGCGTTAATTTAGATATTAAATGGGCCAATATGCAATGTGGAAAAAATATGGTGCCAAAAGTGCGAACATGGAAGACACAAGGACTAAAAAGCAAAAAGAAGAGATTTTCTTTTATAAGACTCCATTTTATTTATATTAGGATAATTAATATTAAGATAATTATTAGGATTATTTAATTTTAGGATTTTATTTTAATTATCTTTATTTAAATGTATTTATCTTTAGAGAATTTAAGTTAAGTTAGACTATCTTCCTAGCACTATAAATAGGGGTGAAGTGACTCTAATTGGGATCATCTTTTTCTGAAAACACTCTCCACCAAAAGTCTAGGCTTTTGTTCTTTCCATATTTTCTTTCAATAAAATTCCTTTTTTCATTTTTATATTTATTTTCTTCCTCACCATTACCGTGAGCCACTAAACTCATCTAGCCAAAAGTTGTCGATATGTTCCCAAAAGGGTTCTTGAGGCTCAGGATCCGAACTTAGCCCTTTTTCACCAAGTATTCATCATTTCTCTGCACTACGGGACTGACGCTTCCGTCCATGTCCCTTAAGAAGTAAACTTTTCAACGTATGCAAAGGCGGCCGCTTTGTGTATTTTGGAAGGGTTGCACCGTCGGTTCATCAACTTACTGCGTCAGAAGTTGGCGGGCCAAAGAGACAAAATGGCGTGGGATTCGCCATTGAGAGACGTTGATCTAGCATAGGATGCTGGCTAGAGTCAGGTTCCCCTAAATCATAAGTCCAAATTCTTGGAGCTGGTGGTCGTAGGCGTCCTCTTCCACTATAACTGACTTACTTGGGTTGAGAAGGGTCATTTACAAGTCAAGGATTGAGCGCAAGGCAGAATGAGACAACTGGAGGCTGGAATCTTCCATAAGGATTTCTTACTCAACTTTATCTCTTAATTTTAATATTCACGATTTCAATTCAATTTCTTAATTCTGTCTTTTATTTTATTTTCCCAAATCGAATCTTTAATTCTGTTATTTTTTATTTTTTCAGGAACGCAGGTTTCTTGGGCACGATTTCGGCCAGGATATTGCAAAATAATCATTCGTATAATTCGGTCCCTGAGGATTTTGACCCTACTTCCCCTTTACTGTTATTTTTACTATTTTACAGGGAATAGGATAATTTGGTGCTTTCAACGACCGCATCACTGTGTGTCTACCTATGTGGACAAAAATAGGTCATTTTAAGACCATTTTTCTCACCCTTTATAATATCAACCTGTACACAACATAGAAATACACTAATATATCACAACCAAGCAACCAATTCAATCAAAATTCATGTATTAAACATAATATGTCATTGTAAATCTCATTCATATAAACTTACCAAAATAACTCCATTCATTGATTTATTACTATCTACTACTAAATACTTGTAAACAAATATATATATATATATATATACACATCATTCACATTTATAATTTAAGTTTAACTCTTCTCTATCCAACCCTATACATGCCATATAAACCATAAGATGTATTACAAAATCTACCAAAGAAATCTAGATAGTGTGTCTTGATGTGATGATTCGATTCTTCAATCTCACGTTAATCTACAAGAAACATTAAACAACATAAGTAAGCTTAATGAAGCTTAGTAAGTTCATAGGCTTTTAAGATAAATCTTACTGAACATACTATAATAAATCATTAAACAAGCATTTCACTAACACTTCCTACCAATCACAAATTCAAATGATGAATTCACTTGATTGAGCTCAATATAAAAAAACTACTTAAATTCTATCACTTTAATTTATGTGACATGTCGAAACCATTTTTAATTTCAAAAACATGGATCGACTTTAAAAAACATAGATGGAGTCGCCACCAATTCTTTTTGAGGTGTAATTGGGCCACCTTGTAAAGCATTTTGGTCTACGAGGTTTAACAAAATAGGTTCGGGAGTCGGTTACGTACGAGGAAGGGTTAGCACCCTCGACACGCCCAAAATCGGTACTTAATTGATTAATTGGTATCTTACATGTCGAAAATTAAAGAGTTGGGCAAAAGTTCAAAACACGACCCACCTTTTGTTGACGTTTAAAACGTGTGATTTAGTTTTAAGGGGATATTCGAATATTCAAACAAACAAAGAAAGCGAAACCCAGTACGTTAGGGCACGATCCTTTGAGTTCCATGAATACCGGACATTGCCTTTATTTTTAAAAACCTTGAGAGCGAACCGATAGAAGGATATTCAGATATTCAAAATAAACAAAGAAAGCGACACCCAGTACGTTAGGGCGCGATCCTTTGAATTCTTTAAATATCGAACATTGCCTTTATTTTAGAAAACAATTGAGAATAAACCGCTGAATAAACAAATTTGGGAAATTTAGAAATTTGAGAAAAATGATAGTATGCGAAATAAAATAACAATATAATAATAACTTGACAGTGTATATATCAACACCTAAAATATAGCAAACATAAAAAAGATAATAATTATAATAATAGTAATAAATATAACAACATATAAACATAGCAAGAATGACGTTAACGATATAAAAATACATAATGGAAATGAAAATAATATGTCAATGATGGTATCAAAAATTGTAATAAAAGTAAAACTAGAATAATAACAATGGTGAATTAATAATAGCGAAAAATAATAAATAAAGATAATTTAGTATAAAAATAATAACTGATAAAAATAATGGTATATAAAAATAATATAAATAATATAATAAAGTTATTAATAATTATATAAAAAATCTTTAATGTAAAATATATACGTATGACGATTTATAAATAAGAATAATAAAATAATAGTAATAAAAGGAGAAAAAATATATATAATAAATATGAAAAATTATATTAAAAATAATTAACTTTTTTAGTAAAATATATATAATAAAAAATAAGTATAATAAAAAAAAACTTTAATATATGTATATATAGTAAAATGATAGCAGGAAAAAAATAAAAAATGTAATAAATATAAAAACTATATTTAAAGTAATTAATTTTTTTAAAAAATATATATATAAAAGGATTAATAATAATATAATAATTTAAAACGAAGTATATATAAAAAATTATTATTAATAGAACAAAAAATAGTATTCAAATAATATATTAAATAAATATAATAGAAACTTATGCATGAATTAATTATTTTTACTGTAGAAATATATATATATAATAGGCGTACAACAAATATATAATAAATAAATAATATAATAAAATAAAGAATAATAAAAACCAAAAAAGAATTAATTTTATGCTAAAAGTGTTTAAATAATCAAAAACAGGGCTTAATTGAAATTAACGGGATTTTTGGGGCTAAAATCGGAATATAAAAGAGTTAGGGGATCAAATTGAACGCGCATGTGAGTTAGGGGGACCAAAAACGAAAATATCCCCACCATTAATGCACTATGCCTCAGCCCGGATTAAACTATAAAAATGCACAAATACTTAGGGCCAATTTACAAAAAACAAGAAATACAAAAGGGCCCAATCAAGTGACCACACAACAGGGGAGGACTTAATGCGCAATAAAACCAAAAAAGAGTGGCACTACTTCCATTGCCATTAAAAGCAGTTGTCTGTCACTTTAAAACTTAAAATTAAAACACCCCCCATTTTCTGTTCACTGTCGAAAGCAAAAAGAAAACCCAAAGGGTTTTCACCCTTTTTTCTCTGCTAGGGCTTATATGCGCCCATCATCGCGGCCTTTCCACTCCCCATGCGTGCTCATCAGCGGCCGACGGAAACCCGGTAAGGCCTCTTGTCTCTTTTAAAAACTTGTTTTGTATTTTTAAAAGTAAAACAAAAAGAAAACGACAGTAGATTCAAAAAAAGGCTAGAAATATAACTTTGAAAGGAAATGAAGAACTATAATCACCTTTTTTTCTATTAGGATGCACTAAAGATCTACTCAAAACTTGCTATTTTGTATGTTTATCTCTGTTTTCTTAATGATAAAAAAAAACCGCCTTTACAATAATACTACACTGTTTATATAGCCTAAATTTCTAACTATTTGGGGCCTGTTTGTAGGCACAGAGCAAAGATCTCAGGAGCACGACGCGGTGGAATTCCGCACGACGCGGAGAGGTACGCAAGAGCCGGAGTGGCACTGGAGACTCTCTTGCGGCGCTGGGGCGTTTGGCTGCTGATAGGGTTTCATTTGGTTGATTAGGTTAGGGGTTTGTTGGGCATTGGGTCTTAGGTTTAGTTTGGGTCAATTGGGTTTAATTTTTTCTTGTTTGGGTTTATGTTTGTTTGGGCTGGGTATTGGGTTTAGTTTTAAATTTGGTCCTACAGCTGCCCCTCTTTGCTCGTTGTCGTGTAACAAGAATAGAGCAAAGATTTTAGGAGGACCAAATTTGCTTGAGCTAGCTGTGCCTTGTCTTCTTTGCCACATCCCACCGCACCTTATTGCTTCTAGATGCTCCATTGCTGTTTTGTAGAGATACGATTTATTGAAACTCGATCCGTTCCACTCTTGTTTAGTGTGGTAGGATCTGCTGAAATCTGATATGCTCCGCTCCTACTCAGCGAAGATAAGATTTACTGTAGTTTGATTTGCTTTACTCCTGCTCAGTAAAGATAAGATCTGGTTATATTTAGCCTGCTCCACTCCTGCTGAGTGAAGATAAGGCTGATGGCTGAAATCTGCTCCATCGCCGGTACGTAGAGATAGGATTCACCAAAGTTCTATCTGCTCCGCTCCTGCTCAGCGAAGATAAGATCTGGTATTTAGGCTACTTCACTCCTGCTCAGTGAAGATAAGGTTGGTGGCTGGAATCTGCTCCACTCCTGCTCAGTGAAGATAAGACTCGCCAAAATTTGATCTACTTCACTCCTGCTCAGTGAAGATAAGATCAGGTATATTTAGCCTGCTTCACTCCTGCTCAGTGAAGATAAGATCGGGTATGTTTAGCCTGCTTCACTCCTGCTCAGTGAAGATAAGGCTGATGGCTAAAATCTGCTCCATCACCGGTACGTGGAGATAAGATTCACCAAAATTCGATCTGCTCTGCTCCTGTTCAACGAAGATAAGATCTGGTATATTTAGCCTGCTTCACTCCTGCCCATTGAAGATAAGGCTGGTGGCTGGAATCTGCTCCACTCCTACTCAGTGAAGATAAGACTCGCCAAAATTTGATCTGCTTTACTCCTGCTCAGTGAAGATAAGATTGATGCTATCTTGATCAATCTTGCTACATTGTCCACTGGGGAATCCATCTGTAGAAGAGTGATATGCTTATGCCAGATGATTAGGATGCCATGATTAATATGAATCAAATGCTCCTAACTACATGTATTATGGATGTTAAATGCATAAGTGCAAAATGTCATGAGAATGATCCATTTTAATTTTTGGGTTGTCATAGCTCGCTGGTTTTGTTATGGCGACATCCCCGACGTGTGTCTTCTTGTTCAGCTTAGTAACAGAGGACCTGAAGATGCGGTTAATTCCTTATCCATCACACATTTCTAGCCCTTTTAAGCTCGGTGAGTTCTAAATAATTGTCCTGTTTCAGGTTCTTGTATTATTTAGAAACCTTTCAGAGTAATACGTAAAACTTCTTTTGTGAGCATTGTTAGTTCATTAATCATTATTTTAATATAAAATGCTTAAAAAAGATTGTAAGGGTAGGTAGAACTGAAATTTATTTGAGTCAAAATTCGCGAAAGATGTACTAAACAAGGAAAGCATTCATTATTTGAAATACAAAAATGGATAAAAGGAATAAATAGGTGCCCCAGATTTCGCAGTTTGAGCTTCTCTGCACGAACTCCTCGATGACCATTTTAAACTTGGCATGTGCTTAAGGGATCTATAGCATTTTGTCAATGCCCCAAGATGTAACCCATCCCTTCTTTATCGATTCAAATGTAGCGGGACTGTCACTTGCCCGAGTCTGGATCGAAATTTGAATTGCCCTTTACGGGTTTTCAATTCAAAACTCTTTTGGTCTCAAGATGCCCTTTACGGGTTTTCACCTTGGCCTCTCCTTTGTTTTTAGGCGCCCTTTGCGGGTTTTCACCTCAACTGCTTCAAGCAAAATATCTTTTGACAGAATCTAAATTTATCGGGCTAGGCAAGCTCTTGCCATCCATCTCTGCTAGTATCAATGCTCCTCCAGAGAAAGCCTTTTTTACCACATAGGGTCCTTTCCAATTTGGCATCCACTTCCCCCTAAAATCTTTTTGCATAGGGAGAATCTTTTTCAGCACCAAGTCCCCCTCATGGAATACCTTAGGGCGAACTTTTTTTGTTGTAAGCTCGTATCATTCTCTTCTGGTACATTTGACCATGACGAATAGCCTTCAGCCTCTTCTCTTCAATCAAGTTTAGTTGATCGTAACGGGATGGGATCCATTCTGCTTCGTCTAAATTCAGCTCTGATAAAACTCAAAGAGAAGGGATTTCGACCTCAATAGGTAAAACTGCATCTATCCCATAAACCAATGAGAAAGATGTTACCCTGGTAGAAGTTCTGACAGATGTACGATAAGTGTAAAGGGCAAATGAGAGTTTTTCATGCCAATCATTGTAGGTCTCAATCATCTTCCCTACAATCTTCTTGATATTCTTATTAGCTACCTCAACTGCCCCATTCATTTTCGGGCGGTATGGTGAGGAATAATGATGTTTAATGTTGAATCGACTGCAGACTTCTGCTATCGCGCTATTGCTCAGATTCAACGTGTTGTCAGATACGATCCTTTTCGACATACCATAACGACATATGATCTCCTTCTTCAGGAACTTGCTGACTGCCGAATTTGTGACATTGGCGTACGAAGCAGCCTCTACCCATTTGGTAAAGTAGTCAATGACCACGAAAATGAATTAATGTCCGTTGGAAGCCTTTGGCGAGATTGGCCCAATGACGTCCATACCCCACATTAAGAAAGGCCATGGGGAAGTCATTACATGAAGGGGTGAAGGAGGCACATGGATTTTGTCTCCATAGATTTGGCACTTATGGCACTTCTTAGCATAACTGATGCAATCTCCTTACATCGTGGACCAGTAATATCCGAATCTCATGATTTGTCGAGCCATTGTGAAACCATTGGCATGTGTCCCACAGACACCATCATGAACTTCCTCCAGAATTTTTTTGCCTCAACAGCGTCAATACATCTTAGCAACACCTGATCCTTTCTCTTCTTATATAGGACCTCACCGTCTAAGACATAGTCACTGGCTAACCTCCTCAATGTTCTTTTATCATTTTCAGTTGCTTGATCTAGGTACGCACGGCTCTTCACATATTGCAGGATATCATGATACCAAGGATGATTATCTCCATCTTCCTCTTCATCGATATTACAGCAGTTAGCTAGAGCCTCACAAATACTCATCTGGATTGGCTTCATATCCTCCTGTTTATTTACTTTGATCATGGAAGCTAGTGTAGCTAAGGTGTCAGCCATCTGATTTTCATCTCGAGGGAGGTAATAGAACGTGATGTCATCAAATTCCTCCATTAGTTCCAGGACTAACTTTCGGTAACTGATCAATTTAGGATCTCTCGTTTCCCACTCGCCTTTGATCTGATAAATTACCAATGTAGAGTCTCCATATACTTCTAGTACCTTGATTTCGCGGTCTATAGCTGCCCGAATTCCCACGATACATGCCTCATATTCTGCCATGTTGTTTGTGCAGTCAAAGTCCAGCTTGCAAGTGAATGGATAATGATCTCCATCTGGGGATATCAGTACTGCCCCAACTCTATTTCCAACGGCATTTGATGCTCCGTCAAAATGTAATTTCCAAGAACGATCTTCAGGCATGTCACCTTCAGTGATTGCTACATACATTAGATCTTCATTGGGGAAATCGAAACTCAAGGGTTCATAGTCCTCTAAAGCTCTACTGGCTAGGAAGTCTGCTATTGCGCTCCCCTTCACAGCTTTTTGGTTGACATAGACTATGTCAAATTCAGAAAGCAGAATTTGCCATCGGGCCATTCTTCCATTCAAAACGGTTGACTCCATCATGTATTTGAGATGGTCCAGCTTTGAGATTAGCCAGGTTGTATGATACAACATGTACTGTCTCAACCTTCGCGTAGTCCAAACTAAAGCACATCATAGCTTCTCAATAGGCGGGTATCTCAATTCACACTCAGTGAATTTTTTACTGAGGTAATATATCACTCTTTCTTTTCTCCCAGTCTCGTCATGTTGGCCGAGCACACATCCCATCGAATTATCAAATACTGTTAAGTACAGTATCAATGGTCTACCAGGGCTAGGTGGTGTTAGCATTGGAGGACTGGACAAATATTGCTTAACCTTTTCAAAAGTTTTCTGGCATTCATCATCCCATACCGCAGGATTGTTTTTTTTAAGAAGGCGGAATATGGGGTCACATTTCTCAGTCAGCTGTGAGATGAACCGAGCGATGTAGTTTAGTCTCCCCAAGAAACCTCGGACTTCCTTCTGAGTGCGCGGCGGAGGCAATTGCTGTATAGCCCTGACTTTATCAGGGTCGACTTCTATTCCCTTCTCACTGACTACGAAACCGAGTAACTTTCCAGACCTAGCTCTAAAAGTGCATTTTGACGGATTGAGCTTTAATTGGAATTTTCTCAACCTCAGGAACAATTGTCTCAAAAGTCGCACATGCTCCTCTTCAGTTCGAGATTTTGCGATCATGTCATCAACTTAGACCTTAATTTTCTTGTGCATCATGTCATGAAACAAGGTTACCATGGCTCTTTGGTACGTTGCTCCCGCATTTTTTAACCCGAATGGCATCACCTTGTAGCAAAATGTCCCCCATAAGGTTATGAACGTGGTTTTTTTCATATCTTCAAGATGCATCTTAATCTGATTATACCCGAAGAAACCATCCATAAAGGAGAACAGTGAATAGCCTGCCGTGTACACACATCCGTACTTTCCCATCTTTCTTAGGGATAGAGACGACGTTGGCCACTCATTCTGAATAATTGACCACCTGTAAGAATCCAGCATCAAACTGTTTCTTAACTTCTTCCTTTATTTTCATTGCTACATCGAGTCTCATTCTTCGGAGCTTCTGCTGAACTGGCTTGCACTCCTCTTTTGTAGGGATACGGTGCACTGCAATATCTGTACTTAGACCGGGCATATCCTGGTACGACCATGCAAAGACGTCTTTAAATTCTTACAACAGCTCAACGAGGTCTTGTCTTGTTTTCTCGTTAACGCAAGCGCTAATTTTCACTTCCTTCCCTTCTTCTAGGGTCACAATCTCAACGGTCTCCTTGTGTGGTAGAATCCGTTTCTCTTCCTGCTCCACCAACCTTAATAAGTCTGAAGATAAACCACAATCTTCGTAATCTTCAAAATCCTAAGAACCCTCAAAGCACATGTCTCGCTCAAAATGAGATTCTGGGCTCATATCAGCATTGCTCATGACATTGACACCCGGGAGCCTATTATGAGTATAGGAGAATACCCAAAGAAAAACAACAATGAATAATTCCTTTGTATGGTATGATTGTATATGAGATGAAAAGGAAGAATGAATAATTGCTCGAGCTGATATATGAAAATGCATTTTATTGAAAATAACAATGTTTGAACATGAGCCTATTTCACAAAAGATTCTTATTGTCCCTAGGCTAGAAAACAATAAGTGGGTTTTGAATATTACTCTGTGTTAGCTCTAAAGATTACAGGAATTTCTTCCGCAGTCCAATTATTCAAAACACTTCTGGGCTCATATGGGCAAATACCCGCTAAATTTCCTTCTTTTGATTCATCTTCCGACGTGGCGTTAATGCTCCAGATTTCCACCACATCTTCAGCCATTCCTTCTGTTATCTTTTTTCTTGTCAAATGAATAAACCCTCCCGATACGAATGTTTGAGAAATGTGGGGGAAGCTCATCGGCTTCCATTTGACTTCTGCCCCACTCAGTCTTGCTCTCCGTTGTTCTTGTTTCCTTTCAAACTCCTTCCTTATTTGGCTTGCATCTGGCCTGAATCCCAAACCGAAGCGATCCCACTTGCCAACCAAGGCTGTTACCTTAACTTGTCCCTGAAGGTGCTTCCCGAGTCCTCTTCCGGATAATGCCCCTTTCCCAACTGTCAGCTGCAAGCTCATCTTTGTAGCCTCTGATAGCTTAGGCATCGGAATCCTGCTCCCTTCAAATACAAACATTGCATTCACAAACTATAGCGGTCGAAATAAACATTCAACCGCTTTATCATCATTCTCTATATAGGGTATATCACTGGTAACTGATGAATAATGTCCTCCTCCGTATTTATTGTTATTAGCTGGCCCTCAGTAACCAACTTCAACTTCTGATGTAGTGAGGACGGTACTGCCCCCGCTGAATGAATCCAAGGTTTTCCTAATAGACAGTTATAGGAATGCTTAATATCCATCATGAGGAAGTCTACCTCGTACGTGTTTGGGCCAATCTGGAGAAGTATTTCTATCCTTCCCATTACCTTTCTTTCTGTACCATCAAATACTCTCACAATACTTTGACACGTCTTCATGTGGGAGCTGTCTATCCGTAAACGGTTTAGTGTCGACCAAGGCAACACGTTTAATGCGGACCCGTTATCAACCAGTACTCCAGGTAACGTATACCCCTTGCAACGTGTAGTGACATGCAGAACCTTAGTAGACCCCCTACCCCCTGGTGGTATCTCATCATCGCTGAAAGAAATGAAATTGTCAGCGCTTATGTTGCCAACGAGACGGTCCAATTTGTTAACTGAAATGTTATCTGCAACATAGGTTTCGTTCAAAACTTTCATCAGTACGTTGTGGTGGACCTCCAAATTTAACAGCAGAGCTAATACAGATATGTGATCTGGTTGTTGGTGAAGTTGTTCCACAACACTATACTCGCTGTGTCTTAGGAACTTTAAAAACTCATTGGCTTCATTTTCCATTACTGGCTCATTAACCAGTGATTTTGATCTTTCTCCCTCTTGCTTGAGCATGACAGACTTCTCTTTCGCTGGTTCAGCTTCTGTGTTTGGCGTGTTAACCGAACCCTCCTTCTTTAGTACTGTTATACTGCAGTTATAATTCCAAGGCACCCTACGGCTATCCTTATAAGGGAAAGCTACTGGTTTTTGGATTATAACCTTTGGTATAACCCTTGCTTCGACTTTGGTGACTCTGGGCTTTGAAATAATTATCATTGGACGGCTGGCTCTGCAGCCTTCTTCACTCAACTCTCCTCCTAGAGAGCACACATCATCCTCTTCGACCAGCTCGAAGAACTCCAACTCTTTATTATCCATTAGACCCTGAACTAGGGCCTTGAACTCAGTACAATTTTGAATCTCATGATCCTTCTCATGATGGAACTCACAGTAGTTCCGTGTATCTTGGATTTTATCCCCCAACCCTTGCGAGACTAAGCCTCTCTTCTGTATTTCCCTCCAAACTAGCTTCAACGGGGTTCTCACCTCCGCGACATTCAGCTTGACTTTCCTCCCCCTATTCTCAATTACCGCGTTTACCCCTTTATCAGTATGACTAAGCAACGGATTTCCTGTACCAGGTGTATCATCGAATTTTAGAACATCTACTTTGATAAGCCTTTCAACGCATCTTTTAGATGAGGTACAGTTTTCTATCGAGTTCCCCGTAATCCCCACATGGTATTTGCACTGAGCGTTTGGTCGTACCACTTAGGGTATAGAGGCTGCAACGGCTCTAAGTAGAAAGGAGCCACTACATGAGCATCAAACAGTCTTTTTTACAACTCCCTATACGTCACTGGTATGGAAGTGAACTGGAACCTCTCTATATTCTGCCTTGTGTTAGGCTCTCGCCTTGGTGCGGCCTGCTGGCCTGTGACTATCGTTCTCGATTGGCTAACCGTGACAGGTTTTGAGTAACCTGAGCTCACATTACCAACTTCATTCTCTCTTTTCTTCGGGGCTGACCTTCTTGTGCTTTCCCCCACTTCTATCTTACCAGACCTTATGGCATTTTCTATCATTTCGCCAGACATCACTATGTCCACGAAACTCTTGGTTGCGCTCCCCAGCATGTGGTTGATGAAGGGTGCTTTCAAGGTATTAACGAATAGCATGGTCATTTCTTTTTCCAGTAGTGGTGGTTGGACCTATGTAGCAACTTCCCTCCACCTCTGGGCATACTTCCTGAAGCTTTCGCCCAGTTTCTTCTCCATGTTCTGTAACGTGACTCTGTTAGGCGCTATATCAGTTACATGTCTATACTACCTCATGAATGCCTGTGCTAAATCTTTCCATGACTTGACTTGAGCACGGCTCAACTGATTGTACCATTTAGCTGCAGCCCCAGCCAAACTTTCCTGAAAACAGTGAATTAACAATTCGTCGTTGTTGACATATCCTGTCATCTTTCGACAGAACATTATGATATGGGCCTCAGGGCAACTGGTCCCGTTGTATCTCTCGAACTCTGGCATCTTGAACTTTGGAGGGAGTACCAAGTCCGGCACCAGACTTAACTCTTTAGCATCTATTCCACATTGGTAATCAGCATTTTCCAACGCTTTGAACTTCTCCTCCAACCATTTGCATCGATCCTCAAACTATTTTGGGAGCTCATGCTTTGCCTTTTCCACCTCTGCCGCGTCATCAAAGTCAGGGATCTGGGGGTTTGCCAGATTGTCTCCAGGATTGGAGCTTGAGCCTATTGGGAAATTCATTGGTGCCGAGGTACCAGATTGATATTGAGGTCTAATATTAACCGATACCTTTGGCGGTTGGACACTTGCTGGGGCAAAGCCAAGAGGATATGCAGAGTTTTTATTATTGTCACCAGTATCCATAGGGCCTTTGCCTTTATCAGGCCCTCCAGTTAAGAGCTGTGTTATCTGGCTCATCATACTTCTCTGAGACTCCATCATTTGGTCCCTCATGTCTTGTTGGATCTTGGCCAACTGTTCTTGCATCTGAGCTTGCAATTGATCCTGCATGTCCTTTTGCATCTGCTCTAACTTTTCCAACCTTTGATCCATTGTCTTCGTTTTTCTTCGAGTATAATAGTGATGTTCCAGGGTAACTAGATAGAACTTCCACTAATTAATAAAGCGTGAAATTTAATGTATATGATGCTATGCAATGCAAATGCATGATATGAATGCAAAAGGAGACGTCGATTCAAATTCAATTCCATTTAGAAAATTTCACTGAAAAATAAAATCTTTTACATAAAATGAATTACATATACGGTCTTGCCCTAACACTTAAAACTTTCACTCTCCTAAGAAGAGATGCCAACTCTCGTCCCCGAACTGACCCTGACTCATATTTGACACTTTGTACATCGACTTGCATCGCCAAAGTCTGTAAATATTTCACCACCTCTTGTATCTGAGCTATAGCTTCACCCATGAGGTAATCTCTATCTCAAACCTGATCCTGTGATCGGTGAAGTTGCTCCTCTAGCCGCTCATTATGTGCTTCTAGTACTTCAACTTGATGCTCACAGTTTTAAAATACAGTTACAAGTTTTTCTACTTTCCCCTTTAGATCCTCAATCTTACTCAAGCTAGCTCTTAATTTTATTACTGAGTTACGACTCCGATGTTGCTGTAGTGCCATCTCTAACTCCGCCAATCGAGCTCTTAACATCTCCTTTTCATTTTGGCTATCATCTAAACTCTCTTTAAAAGCGATCTCTCGAGCTTCAGCATCGTGGAACTTTCTCTTCCACCAATCAGCCCTAGCCTTTTCCTCTTGGACCTCTTGCTTCCACTATTCAGACATTTTATCTAGGCCAGCATTCCTCATTGACTTATGTAGCTGTGTGTACTCAGTCTTCAGGCTGTCCAGGTCCTCCTCAACCTTTCTCTTTCTCTTTCTTAAATTATCGGCCTCAGACTTTTGAATATCTACGTCTAGCTTCAAGTATACTTTTTCCTCCTCCAACTGTCCTATTTTCTTTTCTAACTCCAAGGTTTTCTTTTCGAAGTCTTACTTTATGATTTCCAGCTTGGAGGGGACCACTCGCAGATATTTCTCTATTGGTCGAGCTTTTTCTAAATTCGGCCTCAGGATATTGTCGTTAACCCTTCTATTTCTCCATTCATCATACTCAGGAGTCACCATGGGATTTACAGTAACTCCTTTTATCTGACTGGTTTGGTTCCAGGCATTATAAATCTCGCGACTCTTCTTCTTGGAGTCTTTCTCCCCATACGAGAACCCACTCTGAGCTAGCCTATGTGTCATCGGTATAAACTGTCTCGATCTATATTGCCTTAATACAAAAAGAGGGGCGTATCCAACGGCTCCTCAAATCCCCAACAAAGGGACCTAATCATAACTTCCACATCGGTATAGAATCTCGTCGGAAACCAACCAAGCGGCTTTCCATTCGATATCCTCCTCTTGGAGATTTTGAAGTATCACCATCCATTTTTCCTCTATTATGTCATCTTTCCTTTATATAGCCACTATCTCCTTCAGAGGCGAGTAGTCTCCGAGAAAATGTCGGTAAGAGGGCTTTTCCATCTTCCAGAAGTGGCTATGAAACCATATTAACAAAAGTTGTGCACATCCAATAAACTTGCCTTCACCTGCTCTCCGACATGCGCTCAAAGATCTAAAAGTCTCAGCTAAGATTGCAGGGACAGGAGTGACTCCCTTACCGAATCTGTCAAATAGATCGGCGACTGCTTTGTCTACATGCCTTAAAGCCTTAGGAAAAATCACCAAGCCATAAACGCTTAAGGCGAAGACATCAACTCTTTTCTTCATATTAGGGTGAGTCAGGATCAGATCCCTTAAATTTTCCCAAGGGATGCACTTTTCATTGCCTTTCTGCTGGACTCGAGCTGCGACCCACTACTCGCTCATCCCAGTGATGTTCATCAACCACTTTACAAAAGTCAGAATATTGACAGCTCAAGAATAAATCTTATCAGCTTGAAACCTCGGACAACGAAGTAAAGTCGTATATTCCTCGACAGTAGGTGCTAGATCTACCCTTCCGAAAGTAAAACAAGTGTAGGCGGAATTCCAAAATTGAGCCATGGCTCGAAACAAATGCCTATCCACCTTAATATCGAAGAGATAAGAAATATCACCATAATTACAGTAGAGTAGCTGCTTCATCTCATCATCCCAACGACTCCACAACTCTTTCAGCTCCTGAAGATCATTCTAAACCACACTGATACGGGTAAAGTCCCATAACTCCGACATGTACCCCTCTGTCAAACTGTCTCCCTTCTCTAACTGTGTATCCTCGGACCATCTCTGGACAACCGCGTTGTCTTTCACTTTATCAAGGAATTCGTTTTTCATGGTGAAACTTTCTCCTAGTAATCGAACCGTATATCGACACCTCCTTTTATGATGCAAATGTTATGCAATGACTATTAAAAAAGAAGAAAAAAAACAAGTTAGAATCATGCATAAGAATAGAAATCAAAGTAATCAGGAAATTATGAAACACCTATTCGGGCAACCACTAGGGCTAGGTGTAATTCTATCTAGGGTGGGTTCCTACAGCTCACTATATGTGGTTTAGTTCTAGAGTAAAGGTACCTGAACCAGCAGATTCCCCGATCCTCGCCTATTATAGGTTCATATGGATCAAGTTCGGTTCAGGAGGATACATTTTCTTATGACCATGCGGAGGTAAAAACCTCACGAAAACATAAGTACGGATGTACCCCGGAAGCTATCCCCTAGCCCATGCGGAGGTGAAAACCTCATGAAAGCATAGTTTCTCACTCCCACTTAAGAGGTGTGACCATGACGGTCATGCAATATGATGCGAGAGTATATCCAACATTCAATAAAATAGAACAAATTCAATAAAGCCACAGAAAATGCAAAGCGAGGATCGTGTATTTAGGAAAAAAACGACTTTAAATTTCGACAAGAAGATAGAAAATAATCAATTTACAGCTCGAATCTCTTAAAGTGTCCCTAGTGGAGTCGCCAAGCTGTTGAAACCATTTTTAATTTTAAAAACGTAGATCGACTTTAAAAAACATAAATGGAGTCGCCACCAATTCTTTTTGAGGTGTAATTGGGCCACCTTGTAAAGCATTTTGGTCTACGAGTTTTAACAAAATAGGTTCGGGAGTCGGTTACATACGAGGAAGGGTTAGCACCCTCGACACGCCCAAAATCGGTACTTAATTGATTAATTGGTATCTTACATGTCGAAAATTAAAGAGTTAGGCAAAAGTTCAAAACACGACCCATCTTTTGTTGACGTTTAAAACGTGTGATTTAGTTTTAAGAGGATATTCGAATATTCAAACAAGCAAAGAAAGCGAAACCCAGTACGTTAGGGCACGATCCTTTGAGTTCCATGAATACCGGACATTGCCTTTATTTTTAAAAACTTTAAGAGCGAACCGATAAAAGGATATTCAGATATTCAAAATAAACAAAGAAAGCGACACCCAGTACGTTAGGGCGCGATCCTTTGAATTCTTTAAATATCGAACATTGCCTTTATTTTAGAAAACAATTGAGAATAAACCGCTGAATAAACAAATTTGGGAAATTTAGAAATTTGAGAAAAATGATAGTATGCGAAATAAAATAACAATATAATAATAACTTGACAGTGTATATATCAACACCTAAAATATAGCAAACATAAAAAAGATAATAATTATAATAATAGTAATAAATATAACAACATATAAACATAGCAAGAATGACGTTAACGATATAAAAATACATAATGGAAATGAAAATAATATGTCAATGATGGTATCAAAAATTGTAATAAAAGTAAAACTAGAATAATAACAATGGTGAATTAATAATAGCGAAAAATAATAAATAAAGATAATTTAGTATAAAAATAATAACTGATAAAAACAATAGTATATAAAAATAATATAAATAATATAATAAAGTTATTAATAATTATATAAAAAACCTTTAATGTAAAATATATACGTATGACGATTTATAAATAAGAATAATAAAATAACAGTAATAAAAGGAGAAAAAATATATATAATAAATATGAAAAACTATATTAAAAATATTTAACTTTTTTAGTAAAATATATATAATAATAAAAAATAAGTATAATAAAATAAAAACTTTAATATATATGTATATATAGTAAAATGATAGCAGGAAAAAAATAAAAAATGTAATAAATATAAAAACTATATTTAAAGTAATTAATTTTTTTTAAATATATATAAAAGGATTAATAATAATATAATAATTTAAAACGAAGTATATATAAAAAATGATTATTAATAGAACAAAAAATAGTATTCAAATAATATATTAAATAAATATAATAGAAACTTATGCATGAATTAATTATTTTTACTGTAGAAATATATATATAATAGGCGTACAACAAATATATAATAAATAAATAGTATAATAAAATAAAGAATAATAAAAACCAAAAAAGAATTAATTTTATGCTAAAAGTGTTTAAATAATCAAAAACAGGGCTTAATTGAAATTAACGGGATTTTTGGGGCTAAAATCGGAATATAAAAGAGTTAGGGGATCAAATTGAACGCACATGTGAGTTAAGGGGACCAAAAAAATATATCCCCACCATTAATGCATTATGCCTTAGCCCGGATTAAACTGAAAAAATGCACAAATACTTGGGGCCAATTTACAAAAAACAAGAAACACAAAAGGGCCCAATCAAGTGACCACACAACAGGGGAGGACTTAATGCGCAATAAAACCAAAAAAGAGTGGCACTACTTCCATTGCCATTAAAAGCAGTTGTCTGTCACTTTAAAACTTAAAATTAAAACACCCCCCATTTTCTGTTCACTGTCGAAAGCAAAAAGAAAACCCAAAGGGTTTTCACCCTTTTTTCTCTGCTAGGGCTTATATGCGCCCATATCGCGGCCTTTCCACTCCCCATGCGTGCTCATCGGCGGCCGACGGAAACCCGGTCAGGCCTCTTGTCTCTTTTAAAAACTTGTTTTGTATTTTTAAAAGTAAAACGAAAAGAAAACGACAGTAGATTAAAAAAAGGCTAGAAATATAACTTTGAAAGGAAATGAAGAACTATAATCACCTTTGTTTCTATTAGGATGCACTAAAGATCTACTCAAAACTTGCTATTTTGTATGTTTATCTCTGTTTTCTTAATGATAAAAAAAACCCCCTTTACAATAATACTACACTGTTTATATAGCCTAAATTTCTAACTATTTGGGGCGTGTTTGTAGGCACAGAGCAAAGATCTCGGGAGCACGACGCGGTGGGATTCCGCACTATGTGGAGAGGTACACAAGAGCCAGAGTGGCACTGGAGACTCCCTTGGGGCGCTAGGGCGTTTGGCTGCTGATAGGCTTTCATTTGGTTGATTAGGTTAGGGGTTTGTTGGGCTTTGGGTCTTAGGTTTAGTTTGGGTCAGTTGGGTTTAATTTTTTTTGTTTGGGTTTATGTTTGTTTGGGCTGGGTATTGGGTTTAGTTTTAAATTTGGTCCTACATGACACTTATTAATCATTGTCAAAATAGAGAACATCTTACGGAATTGAGTACATCGTTTTCTTGATGCCATCGTCCAATTATGGTCTTACACGTATATTGCTGTGGCACTGATATGGTCTTACACTCATAATGCCATAACCCAGTTATGGTCTTATCATCAGGATGTCATAGCCTAGCTATGGTCTTACACTTATACACATACTTTCATGGTCCAACCATGGTCTTACGTTCACGGTGCCATGACCTAATTATGGTCTTTTCACTAAAATGCCATAGCCCAGCTATGGTCTTACATTTAAACATTTTCATGGTCCAACCATGGTCTTATTTGTCAATTCATCTGTTGTCATGGAACAATCGTACTCAATCCTTCGTTCCACTTAATTTGAACTTCCAATTCGACTTTCATATTATTACAATAATCAAAATTCAAGAACAAAGATATGAAATAATACATTATATCATTCCTATATTAACAATTAATCATGAAATTTCAACCATATGAACTTACCTGGGCTAATTGTAGAAGTTGTAGAAATTCAGGGACTAATCTGTTAATTTCTCTTTTTTGCGTTTATCTTCGGGTTCTTGATCTATAATGTAAAATTATTCATTTATTAGCATCTAATTCAATTCTAGTTCACTCCACAATTTATATCCTTCAATTTTCAAAATTACACATTTACCCCAAATTTTACAAAACTTACAATTTTTACAATTTAGTCCCTTATCAATTTCCCCACCAAATAAGCTAATTTTTTTTTCTCAATTAACACTTTAGATAATTATTTTAGGCTACTATACAGCCTTTGATATTTATAATGTCAGCACCAAACCCTAATTCTTAACCTTTTCACAATTTGATCCCAAAATAAATTTTTAGTGAAATCACTTGATAAAATCATCATATAACAAGATTAAAGTTTCAAATCCATGTTAACGCATCATAAACATCCAGCACTCATCAATGGTAACTTTCAAAATTTCCCATGAAATCAAAAACTAATGAATTAAATAGTTGGACCTAATTGTAAAAGTCTTAAAAATACAAAATTACAAGAAAAGTGCAAGAATTGAACTCACATGATGAAAATATATGAAAAATCAGCTTAGCGGGACTCTTCAATGGCTTTTATGGCTGAGAATTATGAAGAAATTGCTAGAAAATCTTTTAATTGTTATTTTATTCATTTGATTTTGCAAAATTTCCAATTTTACCCTTATTACACCTAATTTTCAGATTTTTTTCTTTCTAATGCCGCCTCAGCCATCCTCTTTTGGCATATTTTGCATTAAATCCCTCCTTATTCATCACTTAAGCTATTTAATCACTATTTCTTTAATTAGAAAATTTTGCACCTTTTTCAATCTAGTCCTTTTTATTTAATTAACTATCAAAACGTTAAAATTTTCTAATGAAACTTTAAAACTAACTCACTAATACTCCGTAAATATTTATAAAAATATTTAGGGCTTAGTATATGAAATCGAGGTCTCAATTCCTCGTTCAACCTAATTTACCTAATAAGTTCTTCTAAAACACAAGAATCAATAATTAATAAATTTTCCTAAAATCACATTTATCTCATAATCACTAAATAATAAAATATACTAGCTTACTTGTCGGATTTAGTAATCTCGAATCACTATTCCTGACACCACTGAAAATTGGGTTGTTACAAAAATAACCTGTACTAATCAGAGTTTAAGTGGAAAATTAAAAATAGGGTTTAAATAGAAAATAAAAAACTAAAAAATACGAGACATAACTCCACACCGTGAGGCTTGTTTACCAAGCACAACTAAATTGAAACAATAAAGAACACGAAACCCCATACCTTCAAACTTTTTGAGAGCACATAACCTTTCCTAAGCCACTCAACAAATTCCCTTACTGTCATTGCCACTAAAGACACACCAGATTGAGTTCATAATCTTTTGGAGATTATCACATATGTTAAGAGGTAACAATAACGCACTCATACAATAAACAAGAAATGATTGAGCTATAGTTTTGAGTAGTACCTCTTCTAGTCTTGAAAGCAACTTGTTCTTCCAACTAAAAATTTGCTTGTTTAATTATTCTCTTTTACGCCCAATCAATGATGGAAGACCAAGATAAGACCATGATCTATCAAGTTAAATACACCCAGAGAAGTCATAATGGTATTGCTAGTAGGAAGCTTAGTATTGAAGCGAAAATAAATGAGAGACACTGGGACCTCTTCTACAAACTGAAATCCTATGCAAATTATTTCTAGACTTGGCCTTTTTTATCAAGTAACTAAAGATCTTCGGTGCAAAAGGGTGAAAAAATAAGGGGACAGCGGATCCCTTGATACAACCCCTGATTATGCAAGATCCGCCAAACCTCCCCCATTAAACGAGCATTTTGACTCATAACTATGCCTTTTATATTTCCATAATATATACAAGTCTAACACATTAAAGTCATAGTTAATACAAAAAAGTCAAATTCTACTATTACACCTTGTACTTTGTGTAAATTATAGATTTAGTATTTATACTTCAATTTCATCATTTTTAGTCTTTATACTTTTTGAATTTTGAAATTTTAGCTTGACCCAATAATAACAGTTAAATTTGTTTAGTTAAATTATATCATTAGTCTTGTATTATGCGTAAAGTTATAGATTTAGCTCATGTTCACCGATTGGACCTTTTTTAATGACTATATTTTTTGAATTTCAAAATTTTAGTCTTAACGAAAATGAAAGGTATTAAATCTATTAACTGATTTTTTGTGAGTAATATGTGAAAATAGCAAAGTTAATTTTTTCTATTAGTCCCTACACTTTGCAAAAGTTGTGGATTTAATCCTTGTACTTTTATTTGGTCATGTAGTCCTTGTACTTTCTAAATTTTAAAATTCCAGTCATCACCAAATAATAATTGTTAAATTTATTACAAAAAATTTTGTTATTTCCAAAATCTGATGTGCCAAATATATTATCATATGTGTAATGCCATGTCAACTTATTATTTCCACATATTACTAACTAAAAATCTAATTAATGGATTAACAATTGTCATTTGTGTCAAAACTAAAATTTCTAAATTCATAAAAGTATAGAGACTTAGAATGGTCCAATCGAAGAATATGGACTAAAACTACAATTGTACACATAGTACATGACTAATAATTAAATTTAACCAAATAGATTTAACTGTTACTGTTTGGGTCAGGACTAATACTTTAAAATTTGAAAAATATAGGGACTAAAATTGACTAATTCGAAAAGTATAAGGAATAATAGCAATTTTTAACTAAATAATAAACAACCATAATATTACACGTGCTAATACGTTTGACACATCAAATTTTAAAAATAACATAACTTAACTTTATGAATTTAGTAGTTATTATTTAATTAAAACTAAAATTTCTAAATTCTAAAAATATAAAAACTAAAAATAACTAAGTTAAAATACATGTACTAAATCCTGCATAATATAAAGTATAATAGCAGAATTTGAGCTTACAAAAAACAAACGCTAGTGATATATTAGCCGGTAAGGTTATTGATATTGTTACAAAAATAAAATAAAAAATAAAAATATGGTATACATTTCATGCTATCTAAATTTTTCAATATAAATATAATAAACGGATATATATTCTAGTTAGAATATATTATATATTAGAAATCTTATCACATGTGTATTTATGTGGAAATTACAAATTTAGAATATAAATGTGTGTTTAAAAATAATATATAATAAATAATGAAATGTATATTTTGAAACTAATTAATAATAACACATAAAATATGTACTATATTAAAATAAAAAAATTAGATTAAAATTATTTATCACAGTATTGTCATTAATCTTGAGTCGATGTCTTGTTAATTTACGATACTAATTTAATCAAATATATTAATATATATATATATATATACACAATTGATGAAGATAATAAAATCTGTATAATAAAAATTGAAATGTATAAAATATCAAACTAAAACTTTAGTTGAGTGTTAAATTGAAAGTTTTACAAATGTAATTGGTTTGGACTCAAATATTATCATATACAAATTTTATTTATTTATTTAAATAAATAAAATTAAATTATTCTCGAATAAATATAATTTATTTTAATTAAAAAATATTTGTATTAACTACAGTGACTCAGTAAAACACTTGACAAGTTACTGCCCATTTGCTTTACAAGATGCTTAATGCTAAACGGTTCGTATTTTCCCTATTTTATTTTTCTGCTTTCTTTTTTCACTTTTGTGTAAAATTTATTATTTAAATATTCAGAAAGAGATAACTTTACATGCTGGCCTATTGATCGATCCACTCCTTTAAGCTTATATATATTTAAATGGGAAAAAGTAGTATTTGCATAATATTTTTTAAATGAAAAGGTTTAATTAATAATAGCTACCTAAACTATTACATATATTTGAGTTAAGTACCTAAATTATTTTTTTATGATACTAAACTTTAATTCCGTTACAGAAATTGATACCTGCTGTTAGTGCCCTCAGTAAAAAAAAATGTTAACCAATCAAATTTCACTAAGTCATCGTCTTATTAAAATATAATTAAATAAAATAAAAATAAATGACCTTTCCCTTCCCCGTCCACCGCCCCGTCTCTCTCCCCCTCCACTCACCGTCCCTCTCTCTCCATCTTCAAATTCCAGTTTGACTTTTCAGCAATGCGGGCCGCAAAACCAGATGGAAGTTGCAGCCCTCCTTTCTTTCCAATGAACTCCCAACACCTTAGCAATCTGGTAAGGGAATTTTACAGAAATGACAATTCACCGTAACAATCTTGTTGCATTGCTCTAAGGCTGTCGATGCTTTGTGTTGGTATTAGTACAAATTTCCAATCGGTGCATGAACTTCTTGTGTATTATATTTCCAATGCTGGTCTTGCACAGCAGAATCGGGTTTTGCTTATAGCTTGGAGTTTATGGTTCCATTGAAACCTTCTTTGCTGGAAATCTGTTGACGAGTCTCCTAATCGAATTGTGTCTTTTTCTGATGGTTATTTGCAGGATTGGAACGATGCTCGGGAAAGTTTCAAACAGGTGCAGGTACTTCAAATGGCTGGGAAAGACCACCGGAAGGTTGGATGAAATGCAATGTGGATGGGGCTTTGGGATTCTTGTTCGTGACCCCTCTGGCCAGTTTGTCAAAAGCTTGTCTGGATCGTTGGGGGTCGGGATGGAACCGAAACTTATTAAAATCATGTCGATAAAAGAGGCTTTGTCTTGGCTGCATGAACCGATTGCCAGGAGGCTGTCCATGCTATTACTAAACTGAAGCAAGACATCTCCTAGTTTGGCACCATTGTTCACGACTATTTACGTTTGAAATCTCAATTTCAACTAATATCCTTCCGTGCTAATAGAGCAGCTCACTATCATCAGCATTTCGTTCCAGTTGGAATGATTTTCCTTCTTTTCTTTATGCTATTTTGGTTTTGGATTTTGCTACTAATAATTTCAATGTCTCTAGCATTAGTCTGTTGGGTTGGGCTAGATTTCTCCCTTAATTGCTTCTTAGAACATTATTGTTGTTTTATTTTTTTATTTGATTTCGTTAATGAAAAATAAAAGTTTTATTGTTCAACATGATTTAAAAATTAATATTTGTACTAAAAAAAGCTAATTCGATAACTCCAATGTTACTTTTTTTTACCTTCCGTAATTCATATCCTTACAAATAATTTTGTAAAATTTGAAATTTCAATTTTAACTAAACTTTAAATTTGTTAAATTAATTTATGTTATTTTTAAAATTTAATGCAGTAAATATATCAGTATATGCGTAATACTATTGTAGTTAATAAATTTAATGGGTCAAGATTAAAATTTTAAATTTTAAAAAATATAAAGATTAAAAATAATTAAATGAAAACCAGAGATTAATTCACAATTTTAGCATAGTAAGTAACTAATAGTAGAATGCTATTCCCGATTGAATTAGGATTGAAATATCAATATTCAAGAAAGACAAAGATTAAGATTAACTAAATTAGAGTATAAGGATTGGATCTGCAACTTACTCATAGTATAAGGATTAATAGCAGAATTTGACCTTAAAAAGAAATGCGATCTCAAGGTGAGAGACGGCGCCGTGTGGAGTCCGTGGGTTATATGAGAAATGAAATTGACAAGAACACTGGCAAAGCCGTCAAATCTATCATCAGATTCACATCAACGGTCAATATCGTCCACAAATTAATCAAGCGTGGTGGCCCGCATATAATGACATTTACATACAATTACTAATTCAGTCATTTTCCCTCAAAACGGCAAATGGATCAAAATTAAAACGGCAAATCAAAGATCAGTTCCCTTTGTCGGTTTCCTTCCAAATCCAAGTCCACACCATTTCTACTAAACAAAGAACGCAAGAAGAAAATAGGAAATGAAGAATGACGATACTCTGCCGACGACAACCGCAACGACAACAACGGCGTTAGCGAATGTGAAGAAGGAAAGCTCAGATTCGAGTTTATTTGGTAAAGGTCGTTACAAGTTCTGGGCTTTAGCGGCGATTTTGTTGTTGGCATTCTGGTCGATGTTCACCGGAACCGTTACTCTCCGGTGGTCAGCCGGTAACCTCAACCGTTTCTCAGATGATTTTGATAACCATATTTACGACGATCTAGACGTTCTCGTATGTTCCCCACAAATTTTCTCCTTTTCTTTTTTTTTTCTTTTTCTAATTCTGCTTTTGCCTAAAGTTCTGTTCTCACTTATCGCTACTCAATTATTTTCTTTTTCTTGTTTCATTTTCGGTTAGGAAATGGAGGAGAGAGAGAAGGTGGTGAAGCACATGTGGGATGTGTACACTAACAGCCGTCGGATTAGATTACCGAGGTTTTGGCAAGAGGCATTTGAGGCTGCCTACGAGGAGTTGACCAGTGATGTGCCTGGGGTTAGAGAGGATGCAGTTAGTGAGATCGCTAAGATGTCCATACGCTCCGTGGATCTTGATCCTTTTCCAGTCCAACCAACGGTGAGGATTTAGGTTTCTTCTCATTGTTAATTATGCTTATCTTCGTGTGATCTAGAATAATTCTTGCGTTTCAGCATTTGATTAAACACATGCTTTGCTTAACATGCGATTGTTCAGTAAACTTTTTACATGTAGATGAACAAAAGCAACTAGCTTTTTCTTTAATTGCTTCTGGGGTTTTATACGTAGTTTACATTTCATTCAAGTATAATTTCTGCTCTTTGATCCTCTTATGAAACTTCATCTTCCTTTTGGGGAATTTGCATTTAGTGGGTGGGATCTAGAAGTTGGATACACATAGCACCTTAGCAGGAGCTATAAAATTTTGTTGCTATTCTTCTATAGTCATTGTTTTCATGGTATGCCATTCTAGCTAAGTTGCTCTTCTAGCTTTATCGATTCTTTTATGGATTGAGAAATATCAAGTTTTCTTTTTTAGTAATTCACACTAGAGACTAGTCCTTGACGATTGCTAGCAACCTGTCTGCCTCTTTTGGTGGGAAATAAGTTCTTAGTTCTGCCAAAGCTAAAGATAATCTTAATGTGGATGATTTTTCCCTTCTAGAGTTTGAGGTTCAATTAAGTGGCATTTGTCAAGGTGGTGCAAGGACTTTGGTATATTTCAAAACATGCGAGGGGATGGAAACTTAAGGTTTGATGGTTCAAGTTTTTCTATTATGGAATTCTTTGGTACATATGGCCAAAATGAATAAGAGATTAGGTCAATTGATTGACATCAGAGCTTGGTAAAGTTTCTAGTTGAAATAGGTAGGTTTGTGCCTCTCAACCTCTTTGTCAGTTGCAGTATATCTGAATTTGACATGAATTTGCAGCTGTAAACACCCTTTGTTTGCTGTATGTAGTGTGTTTGTAAGGAGACAAATGAACAATGAGCTGAGGCAAACTTTCTTTTCTTACCATGCATTCTTCTCCCCTTATTTATTGGTATTCTAAGAGTTCCAGTGATTTGATATTGTTAACTTACTCTTCATGCTGGGATCTATACTGAATAACTTAACCATGTTATATGCTCTTGTACTTGGAGCACGGTTGCAGCATGTTTAGTCTCATGATAATTTCTGTTTTCCTGTCTTTTAATGATTGTTTCAATTGGAATGTCGTGATAATGGGGTTACTTTTACTTTGAGATATCCTTTAATTGAATTAGCCGAAGTGTCATTTGATTTTATTTATCTGTTTGGGGTTTCACTGGTTTACTTAAGGAAGCACATCTAACCAATTAGTTTTTGTCATTCTTTCAGTTATTCTTCCTGTTGTTTTCACTTTAATTTGATGAACCATGGGGATACTATAGAATACACAACCTGTTTATCCAATAGATTATATAGTCATTATGTGATCATGGTTGGATGGTACTGACTGCTCATGACTAAACTTTTACACCATTCAGTGTCTCAACGAACAGTCTTATAGTAGAAAACTTTGTTACCTATCATGATTCAGAGGTAAAATATCATTCAAAATTTAAAGGTAGGTGCGAAAAATTACAGTTAGAAACCAATTGAATGAATTAAATTAAAGAAATAGTAAAGTTGTATGTGATGCTGTTTCCATTTGTTAGCTCAGTGGATGGAATTTGATTGACTTTAGCTTTTCGTTGTTACAATTTTAATGTTTTTGGCAGAAGGGTGTAAAACGAGCAGAGAAAGATAGATTGAAGTTGATTTCAAGTGGAAATGGTGAATAATGTGAGGCTTCAAATCTTTATTACTACTTTTGTTTGTGTTCTCATTTTGGTGATATGCTGCCCAAGTTTAAGAGAGCAAATAGTGTGGTCTGGTCTGGTCTGGTCTGATGGTTACACATTTTTCTCACAGAAACAACCTCTGTATTTGTTTAGTTAGGTTCTCTATTCTTTTGGAATTTTGCACTCAGTCCTTTGAATTGGGATGTAACTACAACGGTAACAACATCCTACGAAGCTATAAATATTTTGAACAGATTTTTATTACATCATCATAATAATTGTTATTTTTAGTATAAAATTAAATTGATCTTACAAATTTTTTTAACCTTTTATATGATTTATTTTTATTAATTTTGGTTGTATCTTATCTATTTTTCATGTAAATTATGAATGCCTTTTTTTTTTGAATAAATAAAAAATGATTCATTCCTTTTTTATGTAAAAATTTTTATATTAAAAACCTCTTTTCAAGCTGTTTTTCTTATAAGATACTTTTATTTTATAGTATTTTTTAGGGTATTCTAATACCTTAGTTTTTATAATTTTCAACACTTATATTTTATTATTTAATTAGTTTTTATAATTTTCAACACTTATATTTTATTATTTAATCAAAACTTCATTTATTTTTGTGTTTTTTTAAAGAAAAACCTTATTTGATATTTATATAAAATTTTTATAACTATATTTATTACCTAATTTTATTTTTCACGTTATATACTAATGTGACGGAACAACATGGATTTAATCACATAATTAAAAACTAGACTATGGTACATTGAGTGAAAAATAAAATCATATGACATATCTTTATAAAAGCAAACGAAGACGTATAAGTTGAAATGGTAAAATGATCTTAAATAAGATCAAATTTTATTATATGTGTATTATATATATATATATATATATATATATATAAAGATACAAAAATATTAGTTAAATTAGTTAAATATGTCGAAAAAGAAAGTTAATTGGTTAAATAGGTAAGTTTTTTTTAACTTAGGTAAATAAGTCGTTTTTGGAGAGAGTGTATGAAAGTACGTGCTTTTTTTAGTTGCAAACTTCTTACTTTTGTAATATAGCCAATTATTTTTTTGTCAGATGGTTAAATATTAGTGGTTTTATCATTTGAAGTCACATTTGTATATTTTATTTCATGTTGTTTTAAGCTTTTTATTATTTTTAATTAATAATTTTCATATATTAATATTTTTGGTTAAATGGTTAAGTAATAATGAATTGATTCGGGAATCCCAGGTTCAATTTCTCTCCTTAACACATTTGTAATTTGTATTTTATGTTGTTTAAAGTTTCTTAAGTTTTAATTATTTTTAATTAATACGTAACACCCCATGTCTGGCCTAGTTAAACCAAGTTTGGAGAACCACATCACATTATTTCAAAAAAACCTACTTTTTAACTATTTAAAGTTTGACAAACATGATCATACATAATTAAGTCAATATGAGGTCCAATTCATAGTTTGAAACTCGAAACACATATAGCAGTCTAAATCTTGATAAACATTAAATAAAAAGTAAAGAGATGACCAAACTCTCGCCACGCTGACCCACCTAAGTTTGTGGGTCACCTGAAATCCATACAACAATTAAGTGAGTTTGCAACCTAGTGTGTGTAACTTACATTTAATAATGATCAATAAACTGCAATTATAATTTCATTTCTCGTACATCATCCGGTACTCAAGATCAGATACAGAACAGAACAAAGTAAGTCGAATACAGTTACATGGTATGTCAGATATAGATGCAGAACATATTAGATTCAGATGTAGAATAAATCAGATTCAGATACAGATTCCTCATCTGCTACACACTATCTCCACTCATCTCAACACACTGTATAGGGCATCAAGTACCCATTCATCCTTACACACCGCATAATGACTATATGTTATGTTTTAAGATACTCGCAACATAGTTGCTAGATCAAAATGCGATAAATCTCCACCAAATTCAACATATAATTAATTTGTCACACTTCCTTCTTTATAAAGTCCCAATCCAGATGTTGATGCAAACTATTAGTCCTAATCCCGATGCTGATGCAAACTAACAGATGCAAAATTAAATATGTGAGGTAACAAATTCAAATCATATCCAATTAAAACAATGTACATTTACTCGCTTGTCTACAATATCATTGTTATGTACATAATAATAGTTTATACAGAAACAAATTATCAGCCAGTGGATTTTATAACCCAAATTGGACTATACAGACCCTACGGTAGGCCTACGTACGTTAGAAACGACATTTACAGCCCTAACGAAAAATTCAGAATATTGGTCCACACACTTTGGTCCACACACCCTAGCATATGATCGTGTGATCGCAAATATGCCTCACACAGCGTGACACACGTCTGTGTCACTTGCTCATATGGTCTTAATGTACAAATAATATGTCACAAGGCCAGGACACATGTTTGTGTCATTGACTCGTGTGGTCCATAGTGGCAAACAGTGAGTCACACTGCTTAGACACAAACCCGTGTAACGCACACGGCCTACCACACGGTCATGTTGCGTCAACAACCATGTTTTTCGGCGTTTGAAGTTAGCAGAAAGTTAGGTTTTTGATACGCACCTAAAGTAGTTTTGACATAGAAACAACGCAGTGGAATCCCGAAGCCTAAATTAACTAACTGAAAACCAATGAAACGACTACCACAACGTAATTCGCACAATTTAACCCTTATCGAACTATGTCAAAAACCTCAACATAAACTTCTAACAAAACTAATGCTTACTAACGAATTAGCAGCAACCACTCAAATAATCTCTTATTTCAATTATCGTATTTTAACACTAAGTCAAGAACATGATAAGCCTTAGAATGTTAGGCATATCCAACGAATGTATCTTTGACAGCTCTTGGACCTAACTTTGTTCTCTGTTGGTCGGGAACTCTATAGTAAGCCAAACACCCCCACACTTTGAAATAATTTAAGCTTGGCATTCGACCATTCCATAACTCATATGAAGATACTTTGAATTTTCTCTATGGTTTTCTATTAAGAATTAACCATATCTACTAAAGTACAATTCTTTCTTTCCGCCAAATCATTTTGTTGTAGAGTATAAGGCGCGGAACACTCATGTACCACACATTGTTCCTCACAAAATACATTAAATTCATTTGAAAAATATTCACCACATCTATCACTATGAAGCACTTTGATTTTCTTACTAAACAAATTCTCAACCTTATTTTTAAAATGTTTAAACATATCAAATGCCTCGTCTTTACTTTTAATGAGATATTTTCCACCTCTTGTTAAAGTTCCATTTAATTCACAAACATCCGAATGAATTAAATCTAACACTTGCGAATTCCTTTCACACTTATTAGGAAATGACTTCTTGGTAATTTTTGATTGAATACAAATATAACCATTCTTTTGCATATATTGTAAAGTTTTAAAATTAAAATGTGCTAAACGCATATGCTACAAAGGATAAGATTCACCAATATAAGTAGATGAATTAACTTTATTCATATCAATGCTCAATTTGAACATACCTTCATTACAATATCCTTTTCCTACATATATATATCACCCTTAAGCAAGACAAACTTATCAGATTCCAAGATAATCTTGAACCCCTTGTTACACAGAATACTCGTGGACACTAAATTCTTTCTCATATCGGGAACATGCAACACATTGGTCAAAGTCAATTTCTTCCCAGATGTGAAGTTGAGTTCCACCATCCCTTGATTGAGCACCTTAATTGATTGATAGTTGCCCATAAGCACTTCACGGTTTGCCACTAGTTCATAACTATTGAATTATTGTCGGTCACTACACACATAGACAGTAGCTCTGAAGTCGAGCCACCAATTATAGAACTTATCAGTTATGGCTATATTGAGTTCAGTAATCATACCAATCTCCAACTCTCGATCCCTTCCGTAATTATAACTACTAAGTCCATGTCCTCCACCATATTGGCTTTGCAAGTTGTAGCATGTTGCTTCTTTTTGAGAAGTTTGCAATCCTTAATATAGTGTCATTTCTTATTACAATTATAACAAGTGCGAGATTTTTTTCTTGTCTTGCATGTCATTGGTCTCGAATGTGGCCTTTCGCTTACCATTTCGAGAGTTCTTAGACTCACTCATAGGGTTTACTTTAGAATTTTAGGGAAGATACATCGCATCACGCTTCCGAGCTTCCTCTTCAATACACAAATGCCTAAGTATTTTCTCCACAGTGAAGTCTTCTGCCATATGCAGAAGTTTCTTCCGATAATTTTCCAAGATGAGGGCAACTTCAAGATGATAGCCTTGACTTGTAACAATTTCGGAATAAAAACTTTTAAGTCATGAAACCTGCTTACAAGGACTTGTAATTCATGGACTTGATCCATGATCGGGATAATATCTAGTATTTTGAATTCGAAATACTTCATCTTTAAAAATTTATCAGTACCTTATCGCTCGGTGTTGTATTCCTTTTCAATAGCTTTCCATATTTCCATCGGGGATTGCATCAACATATAGAGATCATACAATCGATCAGACAATGTGCTGAGGATGTGTCCTCAACATGTGAAATTGTCTTCTTCGCGCTTTTTCTTGAGTTCAGCCGCTTTTGTAATTTCCTCGGAGTTTGCATTGGGGGCGAGATCCTCCATGGGTTGTAGGTTCCAGAACATACGCTACATTTAAGGCAGTAAAAAGGAACAACATTTTGTCCTTCTAATGATTGAAGTTTGAACCATCAAATCGGTCAAGTTTTACAAACTCTTGGTTCATCACTTTGAATGCGATGTTAGCTTCCGTCACCATATATAATTAGTTCTATTTGATTGTTGGATAATTCGAGACGTAGATAACGCTTTCCAAAGACAACTATTTTCCTCCACACAAAATTGCTAGAGGGTTAAGACAAAGGTCCTTCAGGATATAATGAAGTTTTGAATTTCCTTTGATTAGCAAAATCGAGGAATTCCTTAACTCTTACTTTAGGTTCTAAAAATAGGATTAATTGTAATTGTCATTTGTGAGCACCGTAGACCATCTATTTATATGCACTCAAAGGATACTATTTTGAAGAATCACAACCCTTTATGTTAGACATACTTTTTAGAAAAAAATATCCCATGAAAATGTATCTATTGAATGATAAATTATCACTTTCTAAATGTATTTATTAAATGATAATTATCATTTTTCAAAATTAAATAAATGCCCATCAAAAATTAAATTTACAATCTATAATTTCCAACGCTTAAATCTTGCTTTGCTTTCCCTCGAAGGGCTATTACAAGAGTAGTTTGCTTTGTCAAATATGGCATGACTTTATATCAGGTGTGTATACCCAATTTTTGGTTATAATCTCAATGTATTTAAGATGATCATATCCCTTCCTTTATATAGATATTACAATCAATGATATTATCTTAAAAAAAAATATTTTACACAAAAGAAAAATATTATTATTTATATTTTACACAAAAGAAAAATATTATTATTTCGCTTTTAAGTGGTTGGTTGAGAATATAATGTAATCATAAGTATACTTCTAAGAAGAAAAAAAGAAAATTTCAAATTAAAATTCAAATGCTACAAAAGAGTTGAATTCTTTCGTTAAAGAAAAGGAAAAAGAGAAAATAATTGAATTCTTTCTTAGTTAAGTAAATCCACACCCCCTTTCTTTCTTGCGGTAGTAATAAAGAGTAAATAACAATCACCTATGAAGTGTCCGTATTGCACGGCGGCGCAAGGTCGGTGCGCCACCACGACAACTGGCCGGTCCATAACGGAGTGCACCTCTTGCGGACGTGTCGTCGAAGAGCGCCAATTCCAAAACCACCACCTCTTTCACGTGCGTGCTCAAGATACCCCTCTCTGCCTCGTCACCTCCGACATCCCTGCTCCCGCTTCCGCTTACCAAATCCACGAAGATGACCCCTTTGAGCCCACGGGATTTATTACGGCCTTTTCCACATGGTCCCTCGAACCCAACCCACTCTTCCTCCGCTCCTCTCTCTCCTTTTCGGGCCACCTGGCGGAGCTCGAGCGGATTCTAGAACTCTCTTCGTCTTCAGCCCCTTCGGCAACTTCGTCTTCGACGGTTGTGGTGGATAATTTGAGAGCGTATATGCAGATTCTTGACGTGGCGTCGATTTTGGGTTTGGATTGTGATATATCGGATCACGCGTTTCAGTTGTTTAGGGATTGTTGTTCGGCTACCTGTTTGAGGAACCGGAGTGTTGAGGCGCTTGCTACTGCTGCTCTTGTTCAGGCCATTAGGGAAGCTCAAGAGCCTCGAACCCTCCAGGTAATTTTACATTTCTGAGTGGGGTTTTACAGTTGACTTGTTTATGCTAAAGTAGTTTAGTGTTAAGGCGGATTTAGTTGAACGTTACATTACTAGGAATCAAGTTAATCTGTTACCACAGCTGAGAATTGTGCCTGTTTGCGGTTTTAAGACCCCTTGATCAATTTGTGAAGCTTGATGTATGTGTATCTGTACATATGCTACGCTGGATTTTGTAACATAGCTAGTCTTTTATCCTGTAGATAATTTGGTTTGTTCCAAGTGTTTTGCATATTTTGTTGATTACTTGTGGTGTGAGAATTGAGAACGAAATGAGTGACAAGATGCTATTGCTCTGCATATTAGGTTCTCAACTTCTGCTTGTAGAGTTTGAGATATGCATCTTGTGGTCTTTTCCTTTAGTCTACGCGGGACCTATATCTTATCTCTGGTTACCTTATAAAGTTTTGTACCTGTAAATCTTGTGACCTTATTTTAAGCTACTGCTAAAGTTTGTTAGATATCATTCTTCAGAGTAATGCGAGATTTCAGTTGGCCAAGAGGTCGTTGCCTGGTTGCTCTTATGAATAAATGAGAATTTGATTGGTATGGATATGAAAAGTTTAAGTTGGGAGTTGAGTGGAGAGGAGAACTGCGCAAGCCTTAAGGTAAATCAAGAGAATGATGACTGCGTATGGGTGAAAATTTATGAGGATTTGAGTTGATGGAGAAGAAGATAAAATAGAAACCTAGAGTTCTGAAGTGTAGAATTCCTTATTCTAAGGAATTTAAAATCTTGGAACTAATTGCTTATAGTTTTGTTTTCAATGTTGTTTTAGTACTTTGACCCTTGAAATGGAAAAGTGGTCAAAGTAAAGAGTGAGCATTTGACTGTTAACAGAGATGATTTTGCTTGGGTAGACCATATCCAATGACATGAAATCACTATTGCATGTGGTACCCCCCACCCTACCTTTTTCTTTTATCTCTAATGCTTTTGTAAAATGACAGGAAATCTCTATTGCTGCCAATGTGCCACAGAAAGAGATTGGCAAGTACATCAAGATCCTGGGAGAAGCTTTACAATTAAGTCAACCTATCAATAGTAATTCTATATCAGTTCATATGCCAAGATTTTGTACTCTCCTTCAGCTCAATAAATCTGCGCAGGTACCTTTCGGTTCAATAGTTGCAGCTTGGACCTTTAGTTGATGAGGTTGAATTGTAGCTATTACCAATATAACCCTTTGCAGATAAATGTTAAAAGAAATTAAAATTTGTTTAAAATTGGATAGGACTTGTGAGAAATCATCTTGCAATGGATACAAGTTGTCAGGAAAGTTTTACTAAGATTATAAATTTATTCACTGTCTAATTCATCAGTATCTGTATGTGGTGGCTTACACATTATGTATGAATAAATCAAGTTGTGATGCCTATGGATTCTTTTAAAAACGGTACTTGATTTATTTGTTTACATAAGCTCCTTCTATTATAATCTGATTTTTGGTGAAGAAGGATATAATGAAGTCTTCCTCATGTCTTCAGGAGCTGGCAACTCATATCGGAGAAGTTGTGATCAACAAATGCTTTTGCACTCGCCGAAATCCGATTAGTATATCTGCAGCTGCTATATATCTGGCATGCCAATTAGAAGACAAACGGAAGACGCAGGCTGAGATATGTAAGGTGACAGGTCTCACAGAAGTCACCCTCCGAAAAGTCTACAAGGAGCTATTAGAGAATTGGGATGATCTACTTCCGTCCAATTATATTCCAGCTGTCCCTCCCGAGAAAGCATTTCCTACAACTACAATTGCCACAGGCCGATCTTCAGTGCCTAGAGTTGATTCAATTGATCTGAGTTCTACAGTGGACCGAGATAAGCAGCAAGACTCAAAGCCAATTAAGCCTAATGACGTGTCAGAAGCAGGCCTTCAGGCTAGAGGCAAAGATGATGCAGAAAACAATGGAAATTCTTCTGGAACCCATGCTGCTATGTTGAACCGGCCACCACATTTCAGGCAGCCCTGGCTTCAGTTTGGGGCTCCCAATGTTAGGACGGTAGGAGATAAAAACCAGACTACCATTGGAGGAGACATTAGCGAAGCACAACCAAGCTGTCTAGAGTCAGAACAGAAAGTAGATATGCCAAATATAGATAACAAGGGTGCTAGTAGTTCCCTAAGGTCCAGCCAATTCTCAAGCTCTCCTGCTTCAAATGTGAGTACCATCACTTGGCCATTTCGTTCGCCAGCCTCATCAGGGCCTTCGCCAAACATGCCTATTGTGCATCCTCCAAAGTTGCCACCAGGTTTTGCTGAGCTTAAAGGATCCGGGACTCAAAATGGAAGTAAAGTTACCAATCCGAGTGGAGATTGCAAGTGATAATTTAGAACTGGTCCTGGCTCGAATTGTTGTCGAACATCATAATTAATAACGATACATTTATTCCTGTTATATACACCTGCTTATACTATCACGAGTTTTGCAGGATTAAGAATAACACCCGTAATGTCACATTGCGATAGTTATTTCGTGGTTTACATCGATATTGAGTGTGGACGGTGATAGCATCATTTGTGCTTTCAGCGATGAGCGCCACGCTTCGGGGTTGCAATTTAAAATCTCCTTGGTGGCAAAGCTAAGAATTTATTCCCATTGCTGTGGTGTAGTGTTGTTATTTTACTGCCGTCATTGTCATGGAAATTCTGAGTTTGGGCCATAGCAGGCTGGGCCTACTAATTACAACGCCCGATGGCAGTTCCGTAATTTCCTCCAACTTAATAGGCATTCTCCTAATATTCCCGATATTTACAATCAGAGTGACGTGTCAAACCTGCGCTCCAGTTCATTATCTCTCATCTGTCTACATCCTTCTCGAGAACAAACACACCTACCTCAAATCTTTACCGTTCATTTTATCCACGTCAACTATCCGTGTCTTCCTCAATCCATTGGTTCACCTTCCTCCAATAATTCACAAAACCACCTCCCCCGCTAAAACAAAACCGCAGCCACGAACCACGAGCCGTCTAGTCCCCCCCCCCCCCCACCCCGGTCCCACCTTCTCTGCTCGAGGTTTATCCCGACTCGTCCACTCCTATAACCAATAAAAAGGGAAAAGGGAGAGAGAGAGAAAAAAAAAGAAAAAGAAAAGAAGAGGAAATTGAAATTATGGTTCTTTTTTTTTTTTTATTTAATCTCTGTGTTTGTGTTTTTATTCTCAAGTTTGGAACTGGAAAGAACAAATTCCGTACATCTGGTAAAAATCAAAATATTTAGGGTTTAAAGCCATCCGAAATAGATTAAAACAGAACTCCCTCTCCTTGATCTTCAAAATCTAGGGTTAGGGTTTCGTTTAAGTTTTACTCAAGTTTTGTGGTTTCCTCCATTTGAATTTCTTGTACTATTATTAACTTTGCTCTTTTCTGGAATGACACTCCTTAATCTCTTCCCTTTGAACCATTTCACTTTAGAAATATAAGAAACAAGCTTTATATCTGGTATTTGTTGATATAAATAGGGTTCTATGAGATAAAAACGGTGTGGAATTTGATGGATGAGATCTGGGAGAGAGCGGTGGAGACAGCGTTAGACGGGCAAGCGGACCACGCGGCGGTTAGAACCTTGACACTTGACGGTGCGGTGAAGTGTGTTCAAGGTCGCCTCCCCCCGCCGAGCCTCTTGGAAAAATTTGAGAATCTTCAACACCTTTCAATTGCCAATATCGGTGTTTCATCTCTAGAACAGTTTCCTCGTCTTCGAAATCTCCAGAAATTAATCCTTTCAGACAATAGAATAGCCGGTGGCCTAGAATTCCTCGTCGAAGCTGGTCTTGACTCGCTCCGGGACCTTGACTTGTCTAATAACCGGATTCAATATATAGAGGCTCTTGCCCCGCTTGCCCAGCTTAAGCTTGTTTCCCTCGATCTATATGAGTGCCCGGTTACCAGGGTCAAGGATTATCGATCTAGGGTTTTTGGGTTGATTAAATCGTTGAAATATTTAGATAAAATGGACGCCGAGGAAAATGAAAGGCCAGAATCGGATGATGAGGAGGAAGAGGAAGATGATGAGGATGAGGATGAGGATGATGATCCTGGGAGTGGGGAGGTTGATGGTGATGATAGGCAGTACAGAATGAATAACGGGCATAGTGAAGGAGGTGAAGGGATTGTTGATGTTGATGAGGATGAAGAGAGTGATGCAGATGAAGAAGAGACAGACACGGGTGGAAGGGTTAATGGGTTAGGCCATGAGGCCAATGGGTTTCGGATTGAGGAAGTTGGGAGAGCAGAAGATGAAGATGATGATGGTCATCATGAGAATGATTCAGGTGAGGAAGTTGATGATGAGGAGGAAGAAGATGTGGTGGAAGTTCATGATATTGGGGATAGTGATGATGATGAGGAAGATGGGGTAGAGGAGGAGGATGATGATGAGGAGGAGGATGAGGATGAAGAGGAGGAAGAGGTAGATAATGATGAAGGTGATTTTCCTGAGCCAGAGAGTACCGGGCATTTGATGAGCACGGAAGGGGAGATTGATGGGCATGAACATGGGGAAGATGGGGATGATGATGATCATGGTGAGACTGGTGAGGAAGAGTTAGGTGTTGAAGAGGATGGGGAATATGAAGATGAAGAAGAGGGTGAAGAAGAGGTGAGGCTTCATATTGCTTGCAATACTTACCACCATTCATAATTCTATTGTTTACACTATTTGATTAACTTTAGTTTCTTTTTTTTTTCCTGCTTATTGCGTTGTTATCTCATATAACTTGAGTTAGTTGTTTGATTTAAGTGGCTTTTTTAGATTTTTCCCAAGTAAATATATGGCTTGCTGCTATGTCTTGAATGCTGTTATTTTGTTATTAATTTTCTCATACACTTGTCCCATGTGCTAATGTTTGCTTTAAAACATCAGGAAAAAAATTGCTGCGCTTCTGTCACACTGTTATCCAAGTGTTGCACATTATAAGTTTATGGTCTTTGTTCACGGTTCTAGCAATTTATAACTGTTACTATTTCTTTTTCCCTTACAAATTATCCACGTGGATTCTTCCCTTGTTGAAAAGCCATTGTGCACTAACAGTTTGTATAGTTCTCATCTTTCTTGTAAGTCTTTGTATGGTGAGGACAGTTTGGTAATTACGTTAATGTATTCTGGTTTTGGAATTTTAATTGGGAGGGAACCTAGGTAACTTTTTTGTTTCTTCAAGTCTTTAAAAGTTGTAGCTTATTACCTCATCCTCGAACTATTGACTTTTGTTGCCATATATGCTCTTTGTTGAAGATGATGAATTGTAGTTGTCTTTGAAGTCAGTTTTACTCTCTTGTTGACCAAGTTCTTTGTCATGAGAATATACCTGTTACTTGTTCTGTCTAATCAATGACTCTACCAGACTAAAGTTGTTGGTTCTGTCTGAATATTTTTCTTTGGTTAGATCCAATGTTATTTGTTAATTTTGTCTTTGGCTCTATGATAATATTGGTTTAGCTCACTAAGCAGTTAATAAACAAATCTGTGTCAACTTTGTTGGCAAACTTTATGTTCTATGGATTGTAGCTAAAGTACAGTGGTAAAGCTGATAAGCCACTTCCTAGTGCCATGACTGCATTTATAAGTTTCTATATTAGGTCTCTATTTATGGTACACTGAGTGGGTTATTGATGATTTTGGAAATTTTAGTTGATAATCTCATGTTTCTCATAAATTATTTGGCTTTTCTAATCTTGCATATT
Source organism: Gossypium stocksii (assembly GCA_020496765.1). Lineage (NCBI taxonomy): Eukaryota > Viridiplantae > Streptophyta > Magnoliopsida > Malvales > Malvaceae > Gossypium > Gossypium stocksii. The sequence goes on along the minus strand of CM035626.1, from coordinate 29,399,988 downwards.
ACTTTTTTGGAGTAGCTTTTGGTTGTGGATTAGGTGTAAGTACTTGTTATTTATACGTAGTACTTGATTGTTTGTGGATTAGCCTTTGGAGCCAAGATATTTTGTGTTGTGCTACTGTTATTTTTAATGTCTGCCTGTTTGTTTAGTTTGACTGATTGCAGTGTTATCTTAGCTTCTTTGGTATCTGTTATTATCTTTTATTTTTCCTAATGAACTTCACCTTTTTTTGGTGGATTGTGATGTTTTTAAAATTAATGTTGGTTGACTGGAATGACAGGATGAAGACTATGGTGAAGGCTACCTGGTTCAACCAGTGGCCCAAGCTGAAGAACATGATGCTGAAGGTAGTGATATGGACCCAGGGAATGAAGAAGAAGAAGAAGAAGATGATGATGATGATGATGATGATGATGATGATGATGATGATGATGATGTAGAAGAGGAGGAAGAAGTTGAAGATGATGAGGAAGTGCCATCGACTTCACAGCTTAAGAGAAAGAGAAGCGATGATGCAGGGGAAGATAAGGAGGAAGATGATGTGAAGTTTTCGAAGAAGCATGGTTAGGTGGAGTTAGATATATATTGTTAAAATCCTAGACTAGAATGGTTGATTGATAGAGTGTGGTAGATGATGCTGCTGGCAGTGTTATTGAATGAACAGAATGTTTAGGGTGAAAGGAATTGTGTACTTGATGGATGGGCTTAGTTCAAAAAGTCGTTAGAGCGTTTCCCTTTCTCTTTAATATATCCGTTACTTATTTGTTAATTCAAATGGCAGTTATGAAGTGTTTTAACCGCCCTTTTCCAGTTCTCAGGAGGTTGGTCGGGGGATGGATTGGAGGGAAAACCAACCTTTGATAATAAAAAAAAAGAAAAAAAAGAAAAAAAAAGAAGAAGCTTTGTTTTTAAAAAAAAGGGGGATTTTGTAGTAAGTTGCAAAACTGTTGTACTTTTTGTAGGTAGTATTCGTTTGTTATCGTTCACTTCGGCTCGGCTCCAAGCGGGATGGATTTCAGGCCAATTTGACAACACACGCTAAGCTGCCATTGGTGGAATTCATATATCTAATTTTTATTTTTATTTCTATGAGCTGTAGATGATAGCTGAAGAATCACATTAGCGACTGACAAATTATTTTATGTGAATGATCAACGGTTTTGATTTATTATTCTTTTTGGACGCTGTGACGGTTGTTGATAAAATTAGATCCATGTTGCAAAATGGACGGTGTATTTGTAATTTGGACAATTTAGAAGGCGTGGCCCAGTTTGTTAGTTATTTCTGTAGTCGGAAGAGCCCAATGTCTTGGGGCCTTTTGCTAGTAGAAGTCTTTTTATTCCCTCGGGTTTTTCACTATGTTTGCTTTTGCCATTATCTTCACATCCGTGGTTTCCCGCATTCACTGGAATACGGATAATTGTTAAAACACATTGGTACATGCTAACGGCTTAATGTAACTGTGTTTGAAATTTTTGGTTGGTTTAATATTTTCAATGTATACATATTTAAAATATGTTTGATAATTATTTTAGTTTTTTATTTAATATGTAATTTTCAAAAAATTAAATGTTGAATAGGATAAATAAAATAGTTAATTACTTGTTGTTCAATATAAAAAATATTAAGTTGATTTTATTATTAAAAAAATTTAAAGAAAATATTATTTTTTTAAAATATTAGATATTTAAAATTATCATATTTAACTTTTATCTAAAACTATTCAAAATAATATACAATATTAGATATTCAAAATTACTATATTTAACCTAGAAATAGGTGATCATATATGATTGCTTTTCATAGAAAATCAAAACTATTAGCGCCTTACATTTTTCTCATAACCCTACATAGCTAATAACCTCTAGAATACAATATCTAATTGTATAGTAATGGTTGCCAACTTAATGAGATCCAAAAGAGCATGTTTCTCGAGAATCAACAATATTGTAATATTCTCTTATGGCTTGGCTTCTTAGGAATATGAATTTGAATGGGCTTGACAAGGGAATCAATCTTTAATTAAGGGACATCGGTTTCTATCACGCAAGCCAATTTGGGAGGGTTACTTTCATTTCGACCTTCATATATATTTTGATTGAACAATGGAGAGCCATACATTCCATCTCACATACGGTGCAACAATAATGCTAGATGATGTATCATTGTTGACGGGGCTTCTAGTAGATGGACGTTTTGTAATGGAAGCTCAAAATTTAATCTACAAGGGGTTTTTGCTAGAGTGTTCAAAATAGGTATTGAGCTTTTGTTGGCTTTCAATGGTCATCGAATGAAGATGAATCAATTGAGGAAGCACTTTGAGATTCTCCCAAGGAACCCAACACTTGATGATCTTGATTTCCATGCTCAAGCATACAGTCTACGCATAATCGAAGGTGTCTTGATGCTAAAAAAAGTCTGGTAACTTAGTTAATGACATATTCCTTGTTTTGTTTTATAATTTTCAAACGATAGCTTGCCTATACAGGGAATTATACAAGGGCGATACAATGAGGAATTAGGACTTGGATGCGTGCCTTTTGATTTTACAATCATGGAGGTGGTATCGACTTTCCTTCATTGAGCCTATACCCACCAAACCATTAATGTTCCTACTAGCTAGAAGGTAAATGTTAGAACCCTGAACCTTTAAATCAATACTTATAATATTAAAACGTTATATCTATACTGACATTTTTTAATTTAATAAGTGGTTTCGACTGTAACACCTTTTGCTTAATCTGGTTGCCGGACTTGAGCTACGAGATGTTATCACATGAGGTTCACATAACATACACATACTTCATACATACATGGTGGACTGTTCCAGTGGGTCGTCCAACTGTGTATTGAATTACAGATGGCCAAAACTACGGATTATCCTACAGACACAATTATTGTGAAAAGTAAGGCGGACATCTAATTTTGTAATTTCTTACGAATACCTAAATGGCGGACTGTTCCGCGGATACCCCACACTTAAAAAGGTCTCGCGAAACTTATAATGCGGAACATAGTAGAACCTAAGTTTATTTTATTTACATACATCAAGAGTCTAAAGTAATAACCTTCAAAATTTAACATATTTGTTTACAAGTAGCCAAATGTCTATAAACATGCCACTTAGTTCGAATCAAACAAAATCAAGAGTCTATCACAACTTGGGCGGATAGTGTGAACTCATTGTTGATCCAATCAACACGTTCTTAATGTTCAAAATCTACAAGATAAAAGCAACCTAGGAATAAGTATTAAGAATACTTAGTAAGCTCATACAAATTCAATAATTAACTTACCTCACATAATAATTATGTGATAATTTAATATGTAAACATAGTTTACCTATCAACCAACACAATTTGTCAACAAGGTAAGTGTGTATACTTTATCACATACAACATATTTAGTCCGCAACATGATGTGTTAACACTTTTCATATCTCATTCATTCCATACCTTTCACTGGTGTGGACTCCAATTTTAATAGTCAAGTCTTCCATTACCCCTCATTCCTTAATTCACCAATTTCATATCTTGCATGTTCTATATTACTTAATGAACATCATAAAAGAACTCAAAATACAAGTACGCTTAACATCAGAGGCTCGTCTGAGCTAATCATGTACAGAGGTGTTAGTTTGACTGCCCACGCGCGTGCACATTAAAACAAATGATTTTGGAAAAACTATTTTAAAAAGAGGTTTTAACTGCAAACATACAGTGTCAGTTGTAATATTTATAGTTCCGATAGAACACGAAGTATTCCAAGGGGCCGAACCCAAAGGATTGCCAAGTGGGTAAATGTGTTTATCAAGTTAATTAGAAGTTAAGAAATTACTAATCTAATCGAGTCAGAAATTATTAGTGCAAGTCCAAATAAAATAGTTTATAAACTAAAATTAAACTATTAATTAAACTAACTAAGCTAGACTTTCTTCCTAATGTTCTAGAATATTTAAATGATTAAACGATGATCGATTGATTAATTGAGTGCAAATTAAACTAATGGACCTACGCCGATTATATTGGTTGCCACTCTTAGTTAGGAATCTCCTCTCGATTTCATCCTAGACTAAAAGATACCACCTAAGATTACCTCTTGGTCTCACCTAGGCATATAGATTACCTCTCGGCCTCACTACTCGACATGATTATATCGAATTATTTAAGGATAAACTCTCCTCTCGGTCTCTTTTATCAAGAATAGATATTTACTTAAGATAACAAACAACCAATCAACCAACAATCTAATAATTAGCACATGATAAAACTTAACATCCACACATACATTTCATTGAACAATTAATAAGCACAATATAAAGATAAGGATAGGAAATGCTCATTTATGTGGAATCAATGGCACCCAAAAGCCTCATGTATCTTCATTTACAAAGTTTTTTACAAGAAAGAAAAAAAAGAAAACTACAAGAATAAAATCTACTCTAAAAGGAAAAAGAAAACCTAAACTAAAAAAAAAAAAAAGAAAAAGAAAAAGAAAAAGAAAATAAAAGAAAACCTAATCCTAAAGCTATGGAAAACTAAAGGAAACTATCGGCCAACAAAATTTGAAATGAAAGGCTTATAAAGTTGTATTTATAGCCTACTAACATTTAACCAACATTGAACATTTTGCTCTTAAGTAAAAAAAAGACATAAGCTTATTTGGACATAGAATTTGTAACACCCCTCACCCATCTCCGTCGCCGAATTAAAGGTTACGAGATGCCACTACACATAATAGAATGGAATCATGCTATATCAATATAAATTTTCTCAAAACAATCAGTGATCATCAAACTTATAATAAAAAACATGATATTCTTATATTATCGAGGTTAAAACAAACAAACAAAAGCTCTAAAACAGTTTAAAATGAAGCAAAGACTCATTTGAAACATTTTAGAAAAAGAAGGTAAAAATACAATCCAGGCCGTGTAGCCATACTGTGTGACAGGCTAAGGCCGTGCGAAGCTATAGAACATGGTGGTGCTGTTCAACTATGTGCAAGAGTAGAAACCATGTAGGTGGAGTCACACGTTGTGTCTTTAGACCGTGTAACAAACTGTGGCCGTGTGTGCCAATTGAAACCTAAATCACACAGAGCACACGACCGTACCATATACCATATATGGCACACGGTCGTGTGTCAGGCTGTGTCCCAACTTGTGCGCACCTAAATGACCCTTTTTCAACAAATCACTCAAACCTAGTTCACTTTGGTTACAAGCTACATCACACCAACTTTCAAACATGTCCAAATAATCATCAAAACATACTCAAAACAACACTTATTTCATACGTCTTAAGTTCCTAACCAATATGCCACAATCAACACCTCAATTCAAACTTTTGCAAGCTAACATTCAATACCTTTCATCCATAAATTCTATCACCTAAACATTTCCATATAACAATCATTTCATGTACCAACAAAGCATTGTCAAGTACTTCTATTAACTTTACCTTAAAGACCAAATAGACATATCTTACCAATTCAAAATCTACTTCATCCTAAGTATTGCATATAAGTTCAAACATACAACATACATTGCACATACATGCCTTACCTATCCATTCTTTAATTCATTAAAATGTAACCTATAGACTAAAACCAAAACGTTACAAATATACATAGACATTCATATTCACAAGCCTACCAACATAACTAAAATACCATTTGAGCAAACATGTACTATTTCAAAACACAATTTGCATATATACATATGAAACCGTAACACTTATTTACATGTGCATATCCATTAGCTTTATTAAATCACATTTCAAGTAGGCTATTCACTTGCCGCTTCATTTCTCATAATAATACCAAATCATCCAACATCATCAACATCATTAAACCAAGATCATAAACATCCAAAACAACTTAAACACAAATACAACCCTATATACATGCCACATAACCGAATCTGGAATAAATAAAGATTACTGAATCAGAGACCGGATAGTGTAAGCTCCGAGTTGATCTGACCGACGCGTTTTGAAAAATAACCTATTCAAAGGCAGAAAAACAAACAAGATAAGCATTACAAATGCTTAGTAAGCTTGTATCAAAATTCATTTAACCTACCTCGATAAGTTTACAATTAAATTATGAAAACCTAATGTAACAAGTACGTATATCATTTGGCATCTTGTTACATTCACAAGTACATCACTTAACACTTTCAGAGTTTAATACCTTAAATTACACGGTCTTAAAATATAACCATTTATCTTTAATATAATCCAAAACACATTTGACCAATTGTAACTCAATTCATTTTTGCTTATTTATCAATCACAACTTAAAACAATATAACTCACGTCAGTTTGTATTTAATTAAATGGACTAGCTACTATATAGTTCTTGTTATCACAATCTAATAACAATAGGTGAGATTATCACACATGAATCAAATAACATTTCCAATGATACCATTTAATTTATATAAAAAAGTTCAGAAAGTATAACATTTAAATAATTCCATTCTCATGTGTCCATTTCAGATTTAGTAATCACATTATTTTAACAAGTTCATTTCATATCACTTTTATTTTCACCACCTAGATAACTATAGTGAATACACCTCGGATCCACGGGATAATTATGCTCACACGAGTTGTGAATAAAAGTGCTCACACAAGCTCTGAATCAGACATTAACCATTACACGATGCTGCTCACATGAGCTATGTATAAGACATTAACCATTACCCGATGCTACTCACAGGAGCCGTAAATAATCCGCAACACATGCAGAATCTTAGTGTTAACTTTAGTTTTTCAAGTATTTTGATATAAAAAAAAGAATATTAAAAATCCCCTACTTAAATTTACAAAAATTGTTTATAAGTCCTTAAAATTATTTTCAAAGTGTTGGAATTAACTTATCTTTTAACAAGGTTTTGAAGTTTGAAGGACTTCTACCGATACTTAGGTGGACAAGTATCGAGAGAACTCAAGATGAAAAGATCTTGAAAAAGCTACAGAATTTTACCGGTAGAACTGGGAGTTCTACTAATACAACTCTAGGTTCTACTGGTACAACCCAGACTTTTATCGGTAGAACGCACTCTAGTGTGCAACGTAGTTTTGGCCTAGGAGATCTACCGATACCCTGGTCCAATCTATCGATACAACCAGAGTTATATAGATATCTTGAGGACTTCTACTAAAACAAGTCAAAACAGTAGCCAAAGTTCAGCCCTTCCTGAATTTCTATGGATACTCTGTTGGGTTCTACCATACTAGTTGAAACAACTAGAGTTCTACAGCTACCTTGAGGACTTCTACCGAAACAAGTCCAGCATCTCTTGCACTTCTACTGATACTCAGATGAGTTCTACCGATACCAAATGAAACCATCAGAGTTCTACCAATAGAACGAGTCCAATAGTCATATTTTGGAAAGGCTTTAACCGATACAAGATTTCTTTTACTAGTACAACGAAGCTGCAGACTGCATTTAATATTGGTTTTTATGGCTACAATGACTCTAATTTGTTTCTAATGGCTACAAACGTCTACAAGGTTGTTAGAGGACTTAAATACAAGGTCAAGGCTCCCAATTGAAGTCAACAAAAGATAAGAAACAAGTGTCTAACTTCCAAGAACTCAATTTTCCTATTTTTCTCAATCTTTTACTAAATATTTCTTGTACACACTTGTGGGTTAATTTTTGTATATTTTTTCAAGTGTTGTAACTTTGTGTGAGAGTGCTTAATTATTGATTATCTACCTTTTAGAGGTATAATCTTATTCATCATTTTTTTCTCTCATTTGTGAGGTGTTATTTAAGGTTTTGGGTAGAAAACTTTAAGGGGGTGATTCTATCTTACTTTTGAAAAAATAGGGGTTTGTAAGGTTAAACCTTGTCCCAAGGTTCAAATCTAGTGGATCTGGGAAATCCTTAGTTGAGGAAAGCTAAGGTAGTGGATGTAAGAAATTGAGGCTGAACCACTATAATTTCTTGAGTTGTTTGATTTTTTTCGTTTCCTAAAAACCTTTGAAAACACCAATTCACCCTCTTCTTGGTGTATTTCGATCTTAACAGGTAAGATATTATAAACCCCTTACCTGTATCCAACGCTGGGGTACGGTACGAGGCGTTACCTTACTAAAACACATGCAAACACTCAAACTTAAACCAACAAAATGCGTCCCAATTTAAAACTTTTTCAAACATTGTCTTACAGTCTTTCATATGGGCCTACGAAGCCTAAAACATGATTTGAAAGCAATCCGGGACCATTTCAGGTACTTGAGAGAATTTCACCAAAAACTTCTAAAAATAGGGCACACGCCCGTATGGAAGGCCGACATACCCGTGTGGAAGGGCGACATGCCCGTGTGGCCTCTAGACATGGTCGTGTTGATGGCCCGTATGTTCACACGGCCTAAGCACCTAGGGACATGCCCGTGCCCCTCGTCCGTGTGGATTGAATTTCTAACTTTGAACCTACAGGGGTTATCACATGGCCTGGCACATGCCCGTATGCCCAGCCTGTGTCCCTCACACGGCCATGACACGCCTGTGTCGCGGCCCGCGTGCAAAAACCTTGACATTCTATTTCTGACGTCAGCAACCCCACGGCCATGGCACACGCCCGTGTGCTTGGCCGTGCCCTCCATACGGTTGAGACACACGGCCGTGTCTCATGCCCATGTGGTACACTGATGGGCATTTAATTCTATCCATACAAGGTGCAGGGGACACACGATCGAGCCACATGCTTATGGGGCGGACCGTGTATCACACATGGCCTAGACACACCCCCGTGTATCTACCTGTGTGGGCAAAAATAGGCTATTTACCAAGCCTCTTTGCCACCCTAAAACAAGATCAAAACATACCCAACATACCAAGACTTAATCATTCGACCAATAGTCACAATTAGACATCCACACATTAATACAAGGCTAAACCATGCGACACAACATCACATAGCTTCATTCTAAACATTCATATGCTACTCTTACCATACAATAATTTCACATAGTACCAAGCCAAATTTCATGGCTAAACACTTATTGAACACCAAAGCAATGATAGTAAAAATTCATTTGACACTTAATAATCCAACTAGCCTATACATGCCATATAACTATAATTTGCAAAGCTTTAAGTACCAAACCATGACGAGATAGTGTGTTGAGATCTCCATCACCTTCCAACCCGAGCAGACTTCTAAAATCCTATAACAGGAGAAAATAAACGAGGTAAGCTATAATGCTCAGTAAGCTCATATGATTATCAGATTTATACTAGCTATCGAATACATTTCGAGAAATTACTCAAGCAAAAAGAGTTTATGAGGTTTCACCATACAATCACCTGCTATCGCATAGAGTCAACATTGACCCTTGGAAGCTTAGTCATTTCAATATTCGTATGAAACAATTGCATATTATCAAATCGATACAATTACCTATACGTAGGCAATAAGAAATAATGCAAAATCAATTCGTTAATCTTTTCATAAGTATAAAATAATATCTCGCCTATCATCTATAACTTTTCTCATAATTTCAATATGGACCCGTAACGAGTCCTTGGGCTACTACCACTCAATATTCACAAGATTTTCATACGTACCTGTATCACTTAATTTGATTACATTCTCACTATCTTCTTGACTTTGTCCATTAATTCACTTAAATATCGGTAACAAAACATTATCTCATGTCATTGTTAATGAATTTCATAAGCTCGTAAATCTTTTACATCTCATATATACATAGAACTAAATATGAATTCCATGATATCTGTTTTACCCGTCGAGTCATTCAGAACATCATCAAATGTATCGGGAGTCTCGTCGTTACGGTACCACTGCCATATCCCAGATATGGTCTTACGTGAGGTCATCTGCCAATGCCATGTCCCAGACATAGTCTTACATTGGCTCACATCTATCTGTGCTGATGCCATGTCCCAGACATGATCTTACACTATCATGTATTGAGGCTGATGCCATGTCTTAGACATGGTCTTACACTAGCACTCGTCTCATTGCCGATGCCATGTCCCAGACATGGTCTTACACTGGCACTCATATCGAGCCGATGCCATGTCCCGACATAGTCTTACACTGACTCTCTCGTATCAAGGTCGATGCCATGTCCCAGACATGGTCTTACACTAGCGCTCATATCGAGCTGATGCCATGTCCCAAACATGGTCTTACACTGACTCTCTCGTATCAAGGCCGATGCCATGTCCCAGAAATGGTCTTACACTGGCTAGCTCATCGCGGTGTCGATGCCATGTCCCAGACATGGTCTTACACTAACACTCGTATAATGCCATGGTCCAACCATGGTCTTTATCTGTTAATTCATCCCGAGTCATAGTACGATGGTCTTGACCCAACCTTTCTCCTGGTTGATCTTTCGATCCGATCACATGCTTGCACAATATCATGGTTAGATAACAACATGTTAAATAATACAACATCTCATCTTGAATTTAATAATTAATCATCATAAATTCACCATATGAACTTACCTTGTTCGCTGAAACAACGAGTTAAGCTGATAAATTTGATATTTGGTTCTCCCTCATTCTCTGTCCAAATTTCATTTCCCCTAATCTATAAAATAATCACTTTTACATATTTAGTCGCTAATTTATACAATTAAATCCAAAAATTCATATTGGGGCAATTTTACACTTTTTCCCCTAATGTTTCACATTCATACAATTTAGTCATTGTAACATAAAAGTGCCAATTCATAAAATTTAACACAATCCGTGCTTGAAAAAAATATTATAATCATTATTAGCAGTCTATAGCACATACTTTGGTAATTTTACAATTTTTCCCCTAACCTTTCACATAATTACGATTTTCCCTTAGGCTCGTAAATCAATTTTTATCAAATTTCTTTGTTTCCTAAGCTTAGCCAAACCCTAATTACTCTTATAGAAACTCCCAATTCCAATTATTTCACACATTTACAATCTATTTATCAAACTTTGCATATTAGTCCATTTTAGGTGTTTTTCATGAACACCACTTCACAAAAGTTGTTCATCAAATAACCATATTTCATTTTCTTTCATTAAAATTCAGCAAACAACACAAATAATCTTATGGAAAAACCCTATTCTTTCATCTATTATGCAAAATAGTACCCCTAATAGGTAGCTCATGTTTCAAGGGTTCCAAAAGTACTAAAGTTATCAAGAAATAACCTTAAAATCACTTACTTGTGAGGGAGCTTAGTGGCTAAAATTTTCCAGCTTCAAACACCCTTATTTGCTGCACATTTTGATGGGAAAGGAAGAAAAAAAAAAATGAAGAAGATGACCCTTTTCTTTCTTTTATTATTTTTATTCCATTAAGTCACCTAACCCACAAAAAATGTTGACTTCCATATCTTTTTGTCTCCTATGGCCAGCCATGCCTCTAAAAAGGGGTTTAATTTCTCTTTAAAGACCCCACATTCTGGTCCTCTAACTATTTAACACCATTTACTAGAAAAATACCAATTTCACCTTTTATACGATTTAGCATTTTTTTCGAAATTAAACACCCAATCGCTAAAATTAGCTTACCAAAATTTTCATGCACTCATATAATCACCATATAATTCATATAATATTATAAAAAAATATTTTCTCTAACCTCGGGTTTGTGGTCCAGTAACCTCTATTCCGACTAGGCCCAAAATCGAGCTGTTATAGATATCCAGTAAGTCGATACATTAACTGTTACATGATATTGCTCACATGAGCTATGAAGAATCCAAAATATATGCAGGATCATAGCCATCGGTAAGCTATTCACCACCAGTACATAGTACCTACTATAAAAGTGTAAAAGCCCGATTTAGGGGCTAGTCGGAATAGTGTTTTTGGAATAACTAATCCAAGGTTAGAGAAACTATATTTGATATTTATTTATGAGTTATAGCATGATAAAATGCGTGCATGCAAATTTTGGTGAAATGATTTTAGCGTTTGAAGGCTTAATTTCGAAAAAGGACTAAATAGTATAAAGGCCAAAAGTTTTGTTCTATTAGAAAAAGGTATTAAATAACTTGAGAACCTTAATATAGGGGTTTTAAAGAGCAACAGGCCCTTTTATTTTAGCATGGCTGGCCATATTTTTCCATAGGGGACAATTAGATGAAGAAAGTCAAAGTTAGGTGGAGTTTAGGTGTTTAATTTGACAAAATAAAAAAAAATATATATATATAGGGAGAAAAAGGCTATCATTTTTTACTCTTCTTCTCCATCGATTTTCCCTAAGAGAATAGCCATGGAAGTTTAGAATTTGCAGCCACTTCAATCCTCAATTAAGTAAGTGATTTAAGTGATTTTTTTAAAGATTTTTATACTTTTGAGACCCCTAAAGCTTAATTTAGCTAATGAGAGGGCAAATTTGCAAGATGGTGAGGGGTTTAAGGTCTTTCCATGTATATGTTTGTGTGTTTACTGAAATTTTATGGAAGAAAATGATTGTGGGTTGTTTAATGAACAACTTTTGTAAAGAGGTGCTCATGAAAAAGACCTAAAAAGGGCTAATGTATAGAGATTGCTAAATAGACGGTATTTGTATGAAATAATGGGAATTTTGAGTTATCATAAGAGGAATAAATGTTAAACTAGGATTGGTCATTAGGGAAATCTAATAAAAATTAATTTTCGAGCTTAGGGGTAAAATGGTCATTTTGCAAAAGTCTAGGACAAAATGGTCATTTTGTCGAATTATGAATTTTTGAATTGTTCAAATTGATGTAGTGATTAAATTAGCAAATTTCTATTTATTATAGATCAAGAACAACGAAATCTGGACTTCGATCGGGGGAAGGCCAACCTAATGGATTAAACTCGATTGAATTACCACATTTTGTATACTGAGGTAAGTGGGGTGTAAATTTTACAATCAACTCATTGCATATTCATTTATGTATTTATATTGTATAAGACATTGATTGTATCTATGAAACGAGAATGAAATGCCATAATGGTAATTTTTCAGTGGAACCGTAGGAATTGTAACACCCCTATCCCGTAATCATCGCCGGAATAGGTAAGGGACGTTACCGGACTTGTAACTCAGATCAGAACAGTAAAATTTTGAACTTAACATTCATCAGTATAATTCTATAACCAAACATCTAAGCATGCTTTAAGGATTCGTATAATAATACATACATTCGTTGGGGATCAAATTGAAAACATGAGAAAGATAGGGAAAAACTTTGAGAAAAATTTCAAGTTAGGGGCACACGGTCGTGTCCCTAGCCCATGTACCTCACACGGTTGTGCCCCAAACTTACCTTAGCCGTGGGCAACACTGCCATACATCACACGGTCAACAGACACACTCGTGTTTCTAGACCGTGGAGAAAACTGCCATACACCACATGACTGCCAGACACGCCCGTGTGTCTTGGCCATGTGCAAGACTGCCCAAAATTATTCTAGATGCAGGGTTTACACGGTCGAGTAACACGCTCGTGTGCGTTGACCATGTGGCACCATGTAGGCTTAGTTTAAGCCATTTTACCACCCAAATGGGTCACCCCTACAAGCATCACATAACCACAACATTTCATAGGCAATTTGGCAACCAAAACAAGCATTTCAAACATATAATGGACTATTTCATAACTAACCAATATAAACACATCACTTACCATTTCTATCAACACCATTCATACCAAATCATATCAATGCCTCACATTCATCACAAACTTTACCATATACAACACAACATATAAGGCATCCAGATAAGTTAAACATTTATGAAACAAGCCATATCTCATAGCTTGAATAAGTGCCCAAAACATACCACATTTATAAAAAAACCTATCCATAAACATTAACTTAAAAACTAGCCTATACATGCCATGACCATTTCATTTACAAAGATTCAAAAGTACCAAAAGCTTGATGGATAGTGTGATCACAATCTCCGACTTGTCCGAAAATCGAGCTAGCTTCTGAATCTATAAAACAGGGGAAAGTAAACAGAGTAAGCTTTAAAAGCTTAGTAAGCCCGTATAACATAGAATTTAACTTACTGAATCAATAAAAATAAGCATACCATATTTACCAACTCAAGCCACATACTCATATTACCTATTTAACAAGTCCACATATGTTAGTCTTTGTAACCACATGAATCATTCATTCTCCAAGTAAACATTCACATATCACAAGCATAAATCAAACACTTATGACATATAGTACATGTAGTTCATATCATATAGTCCCTATAAATCTTATAACTCATGTAACGTATAGTTCATATACTCCTTAATCATCATATAACCTGTATCGATAATTACCCGTTGAACCTTTAAGAACATCAAGGGATACTCGAGTGATACACACATAGTGTATATACATGTAACCTGTAATCCGTCAATGCATCATATATGCTCTTTCGAGCCTGAAACGGTACGCCCAAAGGCTAAACATGTAATCCCAAAGGATGAATGGTAAGCCCGTAGGTTAAACATATAATCCCGAAGGATGAACGGTAAGTCTAAAGACTAATCATATAGCTCATGAGCTGTGGTGAGTCTGCAACAAATGCAGGAGCTCAAACCACCCTGTAGCCCTAGTGACATGTCACTTGTATCCTACGACTTCTATGGTTCGAACGGGACTCAGTAATCAAATCGTTCTTATAACCTTTATACAATTCCTTACCATTTCACATTTATCCAATAGGCAATCTCATTCCATAATAATTTACACATTCATATAGCATTAATACAACTATTATAAACATAATACGAATTGAATTCTAATTATACGAACTTACCTCGACTTCTCGACATCTACTCGTCTATCTTCCGTTTACCCCGATCAAGATCGGGGGTTTGATTGTCTTTATCTATATTAATGCAAATTCAACTATTTAATCACCAACATATTCAATTTAGTCCAAAAACATGTATTTTGACCTATATATAAATTAGCCCTGAACTTTTCATACTTTAACACTTTAGTCCTAAATTTACAAAATAACAAATTGCACAATAGAACCCTCAATTCATCATAGCCGAATATTCAAATACCTTATTCAAGCACATATATTTCATTTATTCATAATTCCAACCAGAAAAATTCTACCTTTTTGAATTTAATCATTAAAACTCATTTTCATCAAAAATTACTTCATAAAACATGTATATTTTCAAACAATCAATAATTCACCATCATTCATCAAAATAAACATGTATTCATCAATGGAATTTTTCAACCAATTTCAAAAATTGAGGTACGGGTTAGCTAGACCGAGCTGCAACGAGCTCAAAAACATAAAAATTATTAAAAACCGAGACTAAACCATACCTTAATCAAAGATTATAGCTAGCTGAAATGAATGAAGCTTAAAACCCATCTTTTCTCTTTAACAATCGGTTGGAGGTGCATAAAATGAAGCAAAATTCTATTTTGCTAAAAAATTATAACATGTGTTTACTAAATGTCAATTTTAACCTTATTAAAACAACATATAAATCATGAAATTCAAGGTCCACTACCGTCCAACCACATTTAAAATGGTATAATTACCACGCAAAGACTCCCACAATTAAAGACAAAGTCATATAAGTCATTTATACAGTAGAACTCATATTTATCGCTTTATGCGATTTAATCATTTTTATCGAATTAGCTAACCAACTGTAAAATTCCTGTACAAAACTTTCACACAATGAATCTATCATGCTGTAAAACATATTAACATAATAAAAATAATATTTCAACTCGGTTAAGTGGTCCCGAAACCACTCGTTTCTACTAGGGTCTAAAATGGGCTGTTACAGGAATAGATTGGATAATTGCGCTGAGCGACTGGAGGAGATGAGTTTAGTGCCATTGTAAGCCCATGTTGAGAACTTGGCACTGGGGATGAGTTTAATGCCATTGTAAGCCCATTTCGAGAACATGGCATTGGCGATGAGTTTAATGCCATTATAAGCCCATGTCGAGAACATGGCGTTGGCGATGAGTTTAATGCCATTGTAAGCCCTTGTCGAGAACATGGCATTAGTGATGAGTTTAATGCCATTATAAGCCCATGTCGAGAACGTGACATTAGCGATGAGACGAGAGCCAGTGTAAGACCAGGTCGAGGACATGGCATCGACGCATAGCCTACGTTAAGGCCGTCGGGTATCCTCTCCTATTCCATTGAGTTCTATGGGAAAATATTTTATAGCTGAATATTTATGTAAAAGAAGTAATGACCTTATTGTGAGTGGTACAGGTACCTATGTATATATATCAAGTATAAGATACGAGCTCGATCATATATTGTATGATTAGTAAGGAAAATATGATGAGTAAATTATGTTCATAGTCATTGATGTTGTGTAAGGATTTTAAGAATGTTAATTTACGATATTCAGTTGTTAATATTTGCATTCTACTTACTAAGCTTTATGCTTATCCCCTTTCCTTTTTATTTTTCCTTGTAGTGCCGCCTAAGTAATTCGAGGATCCAAGGGACGTCGGAGGCATCGTTCACGCTATCAATTGAAGCACTTGGTACAGTCTTATTTTATGTTTTGGGTAATGGCATGTATAGGTCTTTTTGGTCGTTTTAGCATATGGTACTCTAGTCAGCCAATTGTCTTGGCCATTTTTTTCGTAAAGCTCATTTTTTAAATAGCCATTGGAATTGGCCAAAAGAATTGTTGTGGTTACTTTTAATGAAATGAGAATGAGTTTATGTAAATTGTAAATGGTTGTTTAGATTATTTGTGCATGCACATGATGTGAAATATAGTTAGATTGGTATATATGACTAAGTTGGATTGTCAAATTATGGCTATTGGTTAAGTATGAAAGTCTTGATATGTTTGGTTTTGTATTTAGTCTTGTTCCAGGGTGGCAAAGAGGCTTGGCAAATAGCCTATTTTTGTCCACATGAGTAGGCACAGGGGTGTGTGCCTAGGCTGTGTGTGACAGACGATCGACCCACGGGTGTGTGACTAGGCCGTGTGTCCCCTACACCTTGCATGGATAAAATTAAATACCCATCAGTGTTCCACACGGGCATGAGACACAGCCGTGTGTCTCAACCGTGTGAGAGACAATCGAGACATGGGCGTATGCCACGGCCGTGTGTTCGTTGACGTCAAAAACATAATACCCAGGTTTTACCATACGGGCTGAGACACGGGCGTGTCATGGCCGTGTGAGAGACACGGGATGAGCACACGGGCATGTGCCATGGCCATGTGTCTGCTGACGTTAGAAATAGAATGTCAAGTTTTTATACACAGGCTGTGACACGAGCGTGTCATGGCTGTGTGAAGGACACGAGCTGGGCAGACGGGCTTGTGCCAGGTTGTGTAAAAATCCCTGTAAGTTCAATGTTAGAAATTAAATCCACACGGACAAAGGGCACGAGCGTGTCCTTTGAATGCTTAGGCCATATAGAGTACACGGGCCATTAGAACGACCATGTTTTGAGGCCACACGGGCGAGTTGCCTTTCTACACGGGCGTGTGCCCTGTTTTTAATGGAATTTCTTGAAAGTTTTCTAAGTGCCTGAAATTGTCCCAGATGGTTTCAAAACCCTGTTTTAGGCCTCGTAGGCCCATATGTAGGACCGAAGAGTCATGTTTGAGAAGTTTTAAATTGAGACATTTTTGGTGGTTTAAAATTGAATAATTGCATGCGTTTTAGTAAATTAACGCCTCGTACCCTGTTTCAGTGTCGGATACAGGTAAGTGGTGTTACATTTAATGGTATCAGAGCATAGTTTAGTCGATTTTAGGACTAACATAGCGTGAGTACTAGTCTAGCTATGTTTAATGATATTGTGACGACTTCTGACCATTGTAAACTATGTTTTCTTATAGTAATAGATCCCAATCAATCTATAGTGGATGATATGGAAAGTAATACGCCGGCTCCCCCCGAAGGGACCGCGCCTATAAAAAGTTGACCTGTGACATGGAGTCAGGGTGGAGAGGCTAGAGAGGCCTACCTCAAAATGATGGATGCTTGGTATACGTAGTATGTTCGTTCAAATCCAAACACTCCACCTCTCCTTCCTCCTCCGATTTATCAGCAAGCCCCGATAGCTCCTCTAGGGGTAGATTTGGCTAGTAGAGAGAAGCCTCCGGTAGATAAAATAATAAAACATGGAGCTGAGTAGTTTAGAGTAAACAAGGATGATGACCCTGAAAGGGTGAAATCCTAGTTAGAGAATACTGTAAGGGTGTTTGATGAGCTTTCATGCACACTCGAGGAGTGCATAAAGTGTATGGTGTCACTCCTATGGGACTCAGCCTACCAATGGTGGAATACTCTCGTGTCCTAGTACCGGGGGAAAGAGTAACTTGGGAGTTCTTTCAAGAAAAGTTTCGCAAAAAGTACATTAGCCAGAGGTTCGTTGACCAAAGGAGGAAAGAATTTCTTGAATTGAAGCAAGGCTGTATGACGATCAACGAGTACGAACATGAGTTCATGAGGCTTAGTAAATATGCTCGCGAATGTGTATCTTCTGAAGCTATCATGTGTAAGCAGTTTGAAGATGGGTTGAATGACGACATTCGTTTATTGGTGGGAATTTTGGAGATCTGAGAATTTGTGGTGCTCGTTGAGAGGGCGTGCAAGGCTAAAGAATTAGCTAAAGAGAAGAGAAAGGCTGACATGAAGTCTCGTGACTTGAGGAAGAGACAGATGGGGAAATTGCATCAATCCTCGTGCAAGAGATCGAAAGGGTTTACTACCCGATCAACTGCTTCTGTAGGATTCTCAAGTAGAAGCAAGAGTAAGCAATAGATGGCGTCTAAAGTTCAGATCACTTCAGTTGCGAGTGTCAGTAGTGCCAGGCCTAATAGACCAGAGTGTTCATAGTGTGGTAGACGACATTTCGGCGAATGTCGAGGAGATGAATAGGGATGTTATAAGTGTGGGTCATTGGACCATTTCATCCGAAATTGTCCTAAGCGGGACGAAAAAGACACGAAACAAGAGATGCGAGCGAGTAATGCACTGTCGAGGGGTAGACCACAAAAGAACCCGGGTAGAGGAGCTGGTAGTAGAGACACTCCCAGAGATTCAGCTGTGAGGTCTGAGGGTCAAGCACCGGCAAGAACTTACGCCATTCGTACTCGCGAGAAAGCTCATCTCTAGATGTGATTACGGGTACCTTTTCTATCCATGATATGTATGTTCTGGCTTTAGTCGATCTGGGATCTACACATTCTTATATTTGCATGAAGTTGGTACCCAGGATTAATGTGTTAGTTGAGTCTACTGAATTCATAATAAAGGTGTCCAATCCATTAGCCAAATATGGCTTAGTGGACAAGATATGAAAAGATTGTCCCTTGATGATTAGAGGTCATTACTTTTCAGCTAATCTCATGATATTGCCGTTTGATGAGTTCGATGTAATCCTCGGTATGGATTGGTTGTCTACTCATAATGTAATAGTGAATTGTGGGAGGAAGTTATTGAATTGAGCTCTGAGAATAGAGATAACCTTCGGGTAGAGTCAAGTGAACCGAATAGCTTACCGGTAGTGGTTTCATCTTTCATTGCAGAAAAATATTTGAGGAAAGGATGTGAAGCTTATTTCGCTTTTGTGTTGAACAGTCAAGCGTCTGAAACGAAGATTGAGTCGGTACCTATGGTTTGTGAGTATCCAGATGTGTTTTCAGAAGAGTTACTCGGATTTCCTCCAATAAAGGGGTTCACGAGAGTTGAAGGTGCAGCTGCAAGAATTAACGGATAAGGGGTTCACGAGACCGAGTTATTCCCTATGACGGTACCTATCTCGATTGCTCTGTATAGGATGGCACCGACAGAGTTGAAGGAGTTGAAGGTGCAGCTGCAAGAATTAACGGATAAAGGGTTCACGAGACCGAGTTATTCCCTATGGGGTGCCCCAATACTCTTTGTGAAGAAGAAAGATAGATCGTTGAGGTTGTGTATCGATTACAAAAAACTGAACAAGGTAATTGTGAAGAATAAGTATCCTTTGCCTAGGATCGACGATTTATTCGATCAACTCAAGGGAGCCACGATATTTTGTAAGATAGATCTGAGGTTAAGGTATTATCAGTTGAGGGTGAAGGAGCAAGACATACCAAAGACTGCATTTCGGATGAGGTATGACCATTATGAGTTTTTGGTCATTCCATTTGGCTTGACAAATGCCCCAGCGGTATTCATGGATCTAATGAACCGCATATTTCAGCCATGCTGGATAAATTTGTTCTTAATTATGTGTTCTTCATTCTTGATTTAATAATCTTAAGTATTACTTCAAGAACTTGATGTGCTTAGGTAGAGGAGCAAAAGTCCCTATTTTAAGAGTAGATCTACCATAATTAAGCGGAGTTGCATGCAACCTAGACATAGGGCGACATAAATCTGCCGGATTAGGGTCAAACCTAATAGGGGGATCCATAGATCGAATTAATGCAACCTAGGGGTGTTAATTAATAAGAAAACTTTAATTAACAGCCAAGGCCTAGTTGTTCTTATCCTCGAAAGAGTTATTAACATAGATTAGGGATCTTTACGGATCAAGTCAAGTAAAGAAATCATCTGGTTCAAGAAATTAATAACAAGTGAAATCTAGGTGGATTCTCCCTTAAGTATTGCTCATATCAATTAGCTTTTCCCTAAAGTTTTCCCCAATTTACTTTTTGTGCACTTTTAGTTAGTTTTAGAATTAGTTTCAATCAATCCTCTTTTATTTTTAGGCTAGATAATCGAAAGGAAGTAAGTATTAGTACTTTTGGTTCCTTTGGGTACGATAACTCGGTCTTGCCGCTAAACTATACTACTATTCGATAGATGCGCTTGCCTTTAAAAATCGTGATATTAGTTAGTTTTGGTGTGATCAGTTTTTATAAATTTTATTACTTATATCGCGAGCATATCAAGTTTTTGGCGCCGTTGCCGGGGAACTAAAATATTAAAAAAACTCGATTTCTATTACTTTAGCCATTACTATATTTATTTATTTATTTCTTTCCAGTTTTTATTTATTTTTATTTTTATTTTTCATTTTTAATTTTCTTTGCTTTTTCCTTCTAGGTATTTCTAGTTTATGACTAGAAACAACCTAGCAGGACCTTTACTTTTTGACGAAGATTTAGAAGCGACAGTCTGCAAAAATCGCAGAGAGATCAGATGAAGGCTACAATACCCAGAACAAGATCAAGAACAAAGGCCAGAACCTACAGAAGAGATGGAAGCAAATCAAAATGTTCCACCACCGCCCGCAATAGTCGCGCCACCAGTAAATCAAGAAGAAGCTCCTCGCATTATGTATGATTATGCTAAACCTAGTTTGGCTGGTACCCAAACTAGCATTCTTAGACCTACTATTGCTGCTAATAATTTTGAATTAAAGCCTAACACCATTCAGATGATACAACAATTGGTGCAGTTTGATGGTTTACAGGATGAAGATCCAAATTCACACATAGCCAATTTTTTAAAACTTTGTGATACTTTTAAAATTAATGGCGTTTCTGATGATGCCATTCGTCTACGGCTATTTCCATTCTCTTTGAGAAATAAAGCCAAACAGTAGTTAAAATCTTTACCACGAGGCTCAATCACCATATGGGAACAGATGACCGAAAATTTTTTACTTAAATATTTTCCTCCAGTAAAAACAGCTAAATTACGAAATGATATCTCTTCTTTTGTGCAGATGGATTTAGAAACACTCTACGATGCTTAGGAGAGATACAAGGATCTTTTGAGAAGATGCCCTCATCATGGCCTACCTTTATGGCTCCAAGTTTAAACCTTTCACAACGGTTTGAATCCATTAACAAGGCAAATGATCGACGCAGCCGCAGGAGGAACAATCAACAATAAAACACCCGAAGCAGCTTATGAATTTATTGAAGAGATGTCACTGAATAACTATCAGTGGCAAGTCATGAGGACAAAGTCGATAAAAGCTGCAGGAGTTTATAATATTGATGCAGTCGCTATGCTTACTAACCAAGTAGAACTGTTAAATAAAAATTTTGATCATTTTGTTGGTTCTACGCAGGCACAGCCAGTGA
The DNA here is from genome assembly GCA_020496765.1 of Gossypium stocksii. Taxonomy (NCBI): domain Eukaryota; kingdom Viridiplantae; phylum Streptophyta; class Magnoliopsida; order Malvales; family Malvaceae; genus Gossypium; species Gossypium stocksii. The sequence goes on along the minus strand of CM035626.1, from coordinate 29,377,966 downwards.
TGCAGTGTGACACAACTCCAGTAAATATGTTCAATCCAGACTACTCATCCTCGGGACACAGCATGGAAACTGAACAAGCCAACTATATGGGTAACAATTTTAGATCTCAAAATAATCCATATAGTAACACTTTTAATGCAGGTTGGAGAAACCATCCCAATTTTTCTTGGGGAGGACAAGGGAATCAAAGACAACAACCCCTTCAGGGATTACAGCAGCCGCCGCTGCAACAGAAGAAAAAGCCCAACCTTGAAGAGATGTTTACCAAATTCATGGCCATGTCAGAAACCCATTTTCAGAACACTGAAACGGCTTTAAAGAACCAGCAAGCATCAATCAAAGGCTTTGAGAATCAAATTGGTCAACTCGCCAAGTTAATATCAGAAAGACCACAAGGTGGACTTCCAAGTAACACTGAGACCAATCCTAAAGAGCAACTTCATGCCATAAATTTAACAGATGAGGAGGCATTAACCAAAGACGACCCAAAGTTATGCGGGGAACCTAAGGTGAGTAAAGGTAAGGTAGAGGTAAGCAACAACAAGCCAGACATCAACGAACATAAGCCTCGTATACCATACCCAAGAGCGCTACAGAAAGACCGCATAGATGAACAATTTGGTAAGTTTCTTAAACTCTTAAAAAAATTACACATTAACTTACCATTTGTTGAAGCAATTTTGCAGATGCCAGACACGGTTAAATTCTTAAAAGAACTCTTGACAAACAAGCGGAAGCTAGAGGAGAAATCTCATGTGGAATTAAATGCAGTCTGCTCAGCTATTCTACAAAATAGACTACCGACCAAACTAAAAGATCCAGGGAGTTTCACTATCCCTTGTTTACTTGGTAGCCTAGAGAAAAAGAATGCTTTAGCTGATTTAAGGGCAAGTATAAATGTCATGCCTTATAACCTGTTTAAACAACTAGGTCTTGGAACCCCTAAGAAAACCAAGATGAGCATTCAACTAGCTAATAAAACTATTAGGGCACCTAAGGGAATAATTGAAGATGTACTTATCAAAATCGATAAATTTATATTCTCAGTTGACTTTGTTGTTTTAGACATTGACGAGTCTAGCAATGTACCCTTAATTCTAGGGCGACCCCTTTTAGCAACTGCTAGAACTAAAATTGATTTAGAAACAGGTGAACTCAAATTACTAGTAGGTGATGATACAACCACCATACGAACTCACAACTCAATAAAAACTACAGACGAGAATAGAGATTTGAGTCCCGGTAAAAACACTGAACTCACCACACAAACTTCTGTGCAGGACGCACTTCACATAAAGACAACGCAAACACTGGCAAATTTAGCTACAGGAGATGAACCAGAAAAGCAAATGCTCTAGATCGAGGAACTAGATGAGTGGCTGAACTTTCACGAAAAACCCAAAATATGCCACACCAAAATGGAGCATTACCAAAGCAACCCTCAGGGACAAACAGATCAACTCAAGGTGGGAGATAAGGTAATTTTAGGGGAAGACGATCCACGAAGCTCAAATTCAAAAGAACATACAAGTGATACACCCTATTTCACGGTAATGAAAGTCTTTCCATACGGCATAATTGAGGTAACTCACCCAACCCACGGTACTTTCAAGGTAAACGGCCATCGGCTTAAATTTTATAAAGGTGAGAATTCTATAGACTATAGGAAGGAGCTTCAGCTCCACAAAATTCCTTCGTGACACATCCAGGAAGAGTCAAGCTTAGACTCTAAATAAGCGCTTCTCGGGAGGCAACTCGAGCACTAACTTAGTAACTTTTTCCTTCTTTAAAATTTTTTATTTTTCATCAACTAACCCTTTTTCATGTAGAGATTTAGGACCACACGGCCAATCCCACGGGCGTGCCTCAGGCCGTGTGAACGCTTTAAACAGAGACGCGGTCGTGTACCAAGGCCGTGTATAAACAGAGCACAAATTTTCCCAAAACACGGGCCACCGATAAATTGCCACGACCATGCGACATGGCCGTGGCGACCTTTCGACTTCAACACGTGCTACCAACAACACCCCACGGGCGTGCGACATGGCCGTGGCAACCCTGCAGTATCAACACGGGCTAACACAAACACCCACGCCCATGTCCCCAGCCCATGGAAGACACTGTCAAATTTCACACGACCGTGGAACATATCCCACGACCGTGTGACACACGAACACGATCGCACACGGTCGTGTATACCATCACACGACCGTGTGAGTGACGAAGAACCGATCTCCCACGGTCGTGTAAAATATTCCCACGGGATTGTGCTTCGAACCAGGCACACCAAAACCCCCAGATTTCGAAAGACACGGGCAAAACACGACTCACACGGGCGTGTGACATGCCCGTGTGACCCAAAAACTATAAATAGGGGCCACTATTCATTTCCTTCCTCACTCAAAATCCTCAAATCCCCCCACCAACCACCATAAGCGCCGCCACAGCCCTCAAAACACCACCACCCTCGAAATCAGCCGACCCATGCCCGTGCATACCCGACCCACTACCGTGCAACCTTATATTCGGTTCTATTTTCTCATTTTTCTCATTTATTTTTCAGTTATATTTCATTTTTTTCTATTTAGTTCAATTTTTCGTTATTCTAATTGTTAATTTAAGCATGGAATTAGTTCAATTAGGATGAATAATCTAGAATAGTATAGAATATATTAGGATTGCATGCCATTTAAATTCATTTCTTGTATGCCACTTAAATTCATATTTGTATGCCATTTTCCTCATTTATTTAGTATAAATACATACTCATATTTCTTAATTTTGTTACAGATCTCAAAATGATTAATTTCTACTATTCAGGTTAATCTTCATTTTATATTTTCTTAGGAACATTATCATTCTAATCTACATTTTAATTATCATCTATCTATTTCACTCTTTAGAACTAATGCTTGTTATTTTATTTTAGATACTATGTCGTCATCACGCGGTAGGAAAACTGCAGTCCCCGTCTCCAAGAAACGTAAAGGGCCAGGGAGTTCATCAGCGAGGCCCACCTCCGAGGCTCGACACCCATTCATCACATTTTCCCAAGCCTTGTAGGAGGAGCATTATCAACTACTTCGAGCCCGCCCTATATCCACGGGTCGCTGCATAGATTGGGGCGACCTCGAGCAGATACATCTAGTGGACGACGTCCGGGCCCTCTTGATGACCGAGCCATGGGAGCAGTTCTTTCAGATCATCGAGCCCACCTACTTAGAACTCACCCTCGAGTTCTGCTCCACCTTCCACCTACAGACTGTGATGACCAGTTTCGACGACCCAGGGACGGTCCAGTTCCGTCTAGGAGGACTCGTGCAACACCTCAGCGTGCCAGAGTTTGGCTCAGCACTCGGGTTCTACACAGAGTAATTTATGGTAGACGAGGACTTTCCTAACCTTTCTCGTCGCATCCATATACGGCCTGTCGACTGCTGGCATGAAATCGCCCCAGGTCGTCAAGTCTATAACCCCAGCGTCAGCAAGGCGACTGCCTTCGTTTCATCTCTAAGGTATATTCATGCTCTTCTTGCTCACACCCTTACAGGTAGACGAGAGAGCACATGCGTCGTCAACACTCACGACGTCTACTTCCTGTGGTGCGTGGCGAACGGACACGTCATCGATTTAGCATACTTCATCGCGCACGCCATGCAGCACCAGACAGAGAGGCACCGCAGAGGCGTCTTATCCATAGGGCCCTACATCACATGTCTAGCTCGGTACTTTGGGCTCCTAAACACTTCAGCCCAGACATCCTCCTACACCCTGATCAGTCAGATGTCTCCCCAAGGCATCGCGACTATGCTACACATGAGGATGATCGAGCGGAGGCGAGGAGGCACCCCCCTTCAGTTCTGACTTGTTCAGGACGGCGAAGACCCAGAGGACACTGCTGATGATGTCCCACCACAGGAGGAGGATGTACCAACTGAGCCACCATGAGCCCGACGACCCACCCAGGCGTCAGTATCCCATGCTGACATATCGGAGCGCCTAGACTAATTCGAGTAGCAATGCTTCCAGCACCTCGATTATATCGACGCCACCTTAGCGTAGATATGCCAGCACCTCTGCATCATTCCACCGCCACGTGATCCATCTGAGGATTAGATTTATCTCTTCCTCTTAACTTTATTTTTTACTTTATTTTACTTTATTCTAACTTTTGAACACTGATCTCTATTTTCACCTTTTCTTCTAACTTTCTTTTCCTTTTTACGTTTATTTTTTATTTTCTTTCATTTCATCTTTTTCATTATTTGAATATTAGTATTTTTAGTATTTTGTTTTAATTTTATTTTATTTCTTTTCCTAACGGCCAACCCCTAACGAGTAATTTCTCTTGATCCAAATTCCCCACGACTAATAAATACTTTCGCAGTTTCAAAGGAGCTTTACAGCTCAAATCTCTACGAAAAAGGGAACACCTTACCACAACTGCCAACTCTTTCAATCTCCGCCTCACTAATCCATCCAAAGCAGGGAGTTTCATACCTCTCCCTATCTTATGATCTTGTGCTTTTCTTGCTACTAATTTTATCTTTGTACATTGAGGGCAATGTACATCTTAAGCGTGGGGGGAATCTATTTTCAGTCTTTACACTCTCTTTGAAATCCCTGAACTTTCTCACTTTCACTCTTTGCATCATATTCAGTCTCCTATTAGGGATATATTCTGATTGATTTATGATTTTTATTAATATGTGAGAATTAAGACATAGGTGCTTGTATTTTGATTATTCAAACTCTAAAACATTAGGGAATCAAGCATAATAAGTTGAAATTTTTGAGAACTCCAATTTTTGCATAAGTTCTTTTCCTTAATTCTAAGTATTATCTTGAGATTTGAAATTCGCAGGATTGACATCAAAAGCCATAATTCTGGTGAGATTTTTAAGCCTTTTGAGCATACATTCTTTCGTGCTCACTTTTATTATTGCTTTGAGTGAGTCAATACTGATTTGTTATTCTAGAACTTGCTGTGATTATGCATGTCGAGACCACATAATTGATTTGATACACTGAAATGATAAAGGCACCTAGGATTTAACCCACTTACTCCACAAAAGCCTACCTCCATAAATTAACCCCTAGTGAACCCCATTGAGCCTAACAACCTTTTCTGTGACTTACCTTTAAGTTTAACCTATAACCCATTTTTGTTGAATTCCATTCAATTACTTTGATCCCTATTTTTGTCGAGATTTGAGTTGAACTTATTATCTAACTTTATTCTCTTTTCCATATTGTAAAGTTGTAAATATTCAACTTAATGTATTTTAATTGAATTGTTCTTAAAAAAAATGTATGTATTCAGTTGTAATCTTTAATAGTTCAAATAGTTTTTTGCATATTTCTATTTTAAGGTTACTAAGGCAAAATAGCTATTATCATAAGAATTAGCTCGAGAAATATGTTCCAGTGATAGAGATTTTTCTAGCTAGATGATTTTTCAATTCAATCTCAATTCTAACCCTCTTTTGTAGCCTGTAACAACACCCCTAACCAAGCCTCTTTACAACCATTGAAAGACCTTTTGATCGATGTATCATATCAATCTACAGTGGTGGAGATCTGATTTTCTAGCAAGCCTATGGTAATAACTTTTCAGGTTGACCAGGGAGTGCTTAATTTTTGAACCCTAAACACTTCAAGTGGATAGAGTGAATCCTTAGTGAGGATGTCAACTTCTATTAATAAGATGGAGAGATAACTACTTAGGCACTAGGAAGAAAACTTATGTTTCAATGATAAAATTCTCAACTTAAATTGATTGAGTCTTTAATATACTTTTGATTGATTTTCATTATATGATTACCTGTGGATTAGTTTGAAACATTATTGATAAAGATTAGAAGTTGAGAGGAATGATTCTTAATTAGGGATTGAGATTTTGCTTGAGGACAAACAAAGGCTTAAGTGTGGGCGTATTTGATAAACGATAAATTATACATATTTTTACCTCATGTTTAGCCTATATTTTGGATGGATTATCATTAATTTTGTGAGAATTGGTGGTCTTAATTTTTCTTTTTCATAACTTATGCTCAGGAGAGCATAGAGAAGAGAAAAGAACGAAAAATAGGCCAAAAACGGAGAAAATGGGCCAAAATGTGCAATCAACACGGCTCAAGGGTTCATCACACGACCGTGGCACACGACCGTGGCACACGCAGACCACACGGCTGTGCCACCTAAACAGTCCCGAACATGGCCTCTTGTTGAAATCACACGGGGGTGGCACACGAGTGTGTTCTAATCATGAGGAAGGGGAATTTCACTCGGATTTGGATGCTTAGAGGCTAAGAAAGGCTCCCCAAAGCTCTATATAAAGACCCTAGGAGGCAACTCCAAGGAGATACTCTTTTCTCTCAAGAAAGAGTGCCATAATTCTGCCAACACAAGGAGTGAAAGTAAGGAATTACTCCAGGGGAAGTCGATTGATTCATCCCAGAAGCCAGAATTCTACATCAAGACAGAGGATCTCCCTAAATTCCTTTAGGGGTTTTTGGGTTCTTTATGTTTTGTTATCTTAATTCTTCTGAGATGTTTTCTTTCTTTATTATGAACTAAACCCTTCAAATACTTGAGGGGGATGAAACCTAAGACATATCTTGTTATTATTTATTCTTGAATTATTTGATAAATACTTGAATTGTTCTTAATTATGTGATCTTCATTCTTGATTTAATAATCCTAGGTATTACTTCAAGAACTTGATGTGCTTAGGTAGAGGAGCAAAAGTCCTTATTTTAAGAGTAGATCTACCATAATTAAGCGGAGTTGCATGCAACCCTAGACATAGAGCGACATAAATCTGCTAGATTAGGGTCAAACCTAATAGAGGGATCCATAGATCGAATTAATGCAACCTAAGGGTGTTAATTAATAAGAAAACTTTAATTAACAGCCTAGGCCTAGTTGTTCTTATCCTCGAAAGAGGTATTAACATAGATTAGGGATCTCTACGGATCAAGTCAAGTAAAGAAATCATTTAGTTCAAGAAATTAATAACAAGTGAAGTCTAGGTGGATTCTCCCTTAAGTATTGCTCATATCAATCAGCTTTTCCCTAAAGTTTTCCCCAATTTACTTTTTGTGCACTTTTAGTTAGTTTTAAAATTAGTTTCAATCAATCCTCTTTTATTTTTAGGCTAGATAATAGAAAGGAAGTAAGTATTAGTACTTTTGGTTCCCTTGGACACGATAACTCGGTCTTGCCGCTAAACTATACTACTGTTCGATAGGTGCGCTTGCCTTTAAAAATCGTGATATTAGTTAGTTTTGGTGTGATCAATTTTTATAAATTTTATTACTTATATCGTGAGCATATCAAATGACGCCTCCCTAAATGGACTAGGAAGTGTACTTATGCAAGAAGGCAAAGTAATTGCATACGCCTCAAGACAGTTGAAGCCACATGAGAAGAACTACCCTACTTACGACTTAAAGTTGGCTGGCATCATTTTTACGCTGAAGATTTGGAGACATCATTTATATGGTGAGAAGTGCAGAGTTTTCACAGACCACAAAAGCTTAAAATATCTGATGACGCAAAAAGAGTTAAATTTGAGGTAGCGGAGATGGCTAGAGTTAATAAAAGACTACGAGTTGGTGATTGACTACCATCCAGGAAAGGTGAATGTAGTTGTCGATACGCTGAGTAGGAAATCATTATTTGCTTTAAGAGCTTTGAGTGCCAAGTTGTCTATTTCCGGGGATGGTTTTATCTTAGTAGAAATGAGAGCTAAACCGGTATTTCTCCAAGAGATTCTTGAAGCTCAGAAGAATGATGAGATATTGCAAGCTAAAAGAGCAGAATGTGAATTGGGCATTGAATCAGAATTCTGAATTGAGTCTGATGGTTGTTTAAGGTACCAAGATAGAGTTTGCGTGCCTAAGAGTGAGGAGATTGTTCAGAAAATTTTGCAAGAAGCACATAGTGGGTGTTTGTCTATCCATCCGGGGAGTGTAAAGATGTACAATGACCTGAGGAAAATGTATTAGTGGCTGGGTATGATGAGAGATATTTTAGAATTTGTATCGAGAGCTTAATTTGTCAACAAGTGAAGGCTGAACATCAGGTACCATCGAGTCTGCTTCAGCCAATAATGGTTCGCGAGTGGAAATGGGACCGAATCGCTATGGATTTTGTGACAGGGTTGCCTGTAACTCCAAAGGAGAAGGTTGCAGTTTGGATAGTGGTAGATAGACTCACTCAGTCAGCTCATTTCATACCCATGCATACCGACTACTCGCTTGAGAAATTGGCCGATTTGTATGTTTTCGAGATTGTGAGGCTTCATGGAGTACCTCTATCAATTATTTCGGATAGAGATCCAAGATTTACGTCGCGATTTTGGGGCAAGTTGGAAGGAGCTTTGAGAACGAAACTTAATTTCAGTACTGCTTTTCACCCGCAAACAGATGGCCAATCTGAGAAAATGATCCAGATATTTGAAGACATGTTACGGTGTTGTATCCTAGAGTTTCAAGACAGTTGGGAAAAATACTTGCCTCTAGTCGAATTCACCTACAACAACAACTATTAGTCGAGCCTAAGGATGGCGCCTTATGAGGCTTTATATGGCCGTAAGTGTCGGACGCCCTTATATTGGTCCAAGCTTAAGGAGAGTCAAATACATGGGATTGACTTAGTTAAAGAGACCGAAGAAAAAGTTAAAGTGATTCGTAGTTGTTTGAAGGCCGCATTGGATAGGAAAAAATCCTATGTAGATTTAAAATAGAAAGAAATCGAATTTCAAGCTAGAGACAAGATGTTTTTGAAAGTGTCTGATAAACCATAATTGTAACATATTTTTATCCCATGCTTGGCATACTTTTGGATGATTTTTCTTATAATTTAATGAATTCGATGCTCCTAATCCTTTAATTTCATGTTTTATACTTAGGTGAGTATAGGAAAGTGAAAAGAGCAAGAAACGGACCAAAAACTGACAAATCGGGCTGATTTCAGTGTTTCACACGGCCTAGGCACTTCCACATGGGTAGATTACACGCCCGTGTGAGACACATGGGTTGGCCACATACTCGTGTGTCATGGTTGCGTCGACTTAAAACCTTGCCAGTATTGCACATGCCCTGAGCCTTTGCATACGGGTAGGTCACATGCCCGTGTCCCTATCGAGACCTGTTTCAATTATCCTTAGAAAAGGCTAATTTTTAGCTATTTTGGGCATTCCAAAGTCTAGTTAAACACCCAGGGAAAGGATTCAGAGGACACATAGAGCAGAGAGTAAGGAATTACTTGAAGAAAGCCATTTGATTCATCTCCTAAGCAGTATCTCCATCAAGACTGAAGATCTCCCCTCAATTTCCTTCGAAGTTTTTGGGTTTTCTTATGTTTTGTTGTTTTCCAATTTCTAAGATGTTTTCTTTCATAATTATGAACTAAACCCCTAAGTACCTAAGGGGGATGAAACCTAAGACGAATCTTATTATTTTCTGAATTATATGATAAAAACTTGATTTATTCTTAATTATGTTTATTAAATCTTATCTTAATATTGCAGGATATTAATTCAAGTTGAATGTCCTTATTCAGTGGAGCAAAGTCCCTGATTAGGAGTAGATCCAACATAATTAAGTGGAGTTGATCGCAATCCTAAAGATAAAATGACGAAAATCTGCTAGATTAGAGTCAAATCTAATAGGGAAATCCATAGATTGAGTTAATGCAACAATAGAGGATTTAATTAGAAAGAAATTTCAATTAATCTACCTAAAGTTAATTGTGTTTAGTCTTGAAAGAGATAATAACATAAATTAGGGATTTGTACGGATCAAGTCAAGTGAATAAATCGTTTAATTTAGAGGAAAATAATAAGTGAAGCCTAGGTGGATTGTTCCTTGGGAATTGTCTTAATCAATCGATTTTCTAAAAGTATTTTCTCAGTTTACTCTCTATGCATTCTTAGTTTAGTTAGTTTAAATAGTTTAATTAAAACACATCACATTTATTTTTAGGCTAAAAAATAAAAAGAAAGTTAATGTTAGTACTTTTAGTCCTTGTGGGTTCAACATTCCGGTCTAGCCGTAAGCTATACTACTTTTCGATATGTGCGCTTGCCTTTATCGTGATAATAGTTTAGTTTTGAGGTACGATCATCATTACATCAAGTTTTTGGTGCCGTTTCTAGGGAAATAAAATATTAGGAACACTTGATTTTTATTACTTTAGCCTTTTTTACTTTTATTACAATCTACTTTTTGTTTTTCTTTTAGTTTTATTTATTAAATCTTTCTTTTATTTATCTTTAACAGGTGTCTCTATTTTATGACTAGAAGGAACCCGTTAGGATCTTTGCTTTTCAACAGTGAGATAGAGACATCAGCTCGCAAAAACCGTAGAGAAATAATGTAGAGCTTACAATACATAGAGGAAGAGCAAGAGGATGTCACCAACACTACCGAAGAGATGGAGGCGAATCAAAATAATCCACTACCTCATGTGGTAGCTACAAACCCGGTGAATCAGAATCCTGCTCCGCGTATTATGTATGATTATGCTAAGCCTAATTTAGCTAGTACTGAATCAAGTATTGTTAGACCTGCTGTTGCTGCAAATAATTTTTAACTGGAAACTATACAGATGATACAACAGTTTGTTCAGTTTGATGGTTTGCAAGACGAGGATCCCAATACGCATTTAACAAACTTTCTGGAATTCTGCGACACCTTTAAGATTAATGGCGTTTCTGATGATGCCATTCGCCTTCGGTTATTTCCCTTTTCTTTGAGGAATAAGGCTAAATAGTGGTTGAACTCTCTACCACGAGGGTTTATCACTACTTGGGGCCAAATGATCGAGAAATTCCTTTTGAAATATTTTCCGTCGGCTAAAGCGGCCAAGTTGAGAAATGACATCTCTTCTTTTGTGTAGATGGATTTAGAAATGCTCTATGATGCATGGGAGAGATACAATGACTTATTGAGAAGGTGCCTTCACCATGGGTTACCTCTATGGCTTCAGGTTCAAACTTTTTACAACAATGTGAACCCTTCAACAAGATAACTGATTGATGCAGCCGCCGGTGGAACCTTGAATAACAAAACACCTGAAGAGGCTTATGAATTTATTGAGGAGATGTCATTGAATAACTATCAATGGCAAGTCATGAGGACAAAGCCCACAAAAGCTGTTGGTGTTTTCAACCTCGACATAATCACTATGCTATCTAACCAGGTAGAACTATTAAATAAAAAGATTGATGGTTTGTATGGTTCTACATAGGTACATCCAGTGATGCGGTGTGATTCAAATGGAGGAGGGATGCACAGCACAGACTATTCATCCTACAATCCCAGCACAGAAGAGGAACAAGTTGATTATATGTGTAATAATTCTAGACCTCAGAATAATCCATATAGTAACACTTTCAATTCAGGTTGGAGGAACCATCCCAATTTCTTGTAGGGTGGTCAAGGAAACCAAAGGCAACAACCTCCTCTAGGCTTTCAACAACCATACCAATAAGAGAAAAAGCCGAACCTTGAGGAGATGCTCACAAAATTTATCTCGGTGTCAGAAACCCATTTTTATAATATTGAGACAACACTTAAAAATTAGCAAGCGTTGATTCAAGGGCTCAAAACTCAAATAGGTCAACTTGCTAAGCTGATCTCCAAAAAACCACAAGGTAGCCTGGCAAGTAACATAGAAACTAACCCAAAGGAGTAACTCCATGTTATCACTGTGCTCGACGAAGAAGGGTTGGTTGAACCTAAATCCAAGACGAGGCAAGAAGCTATGGTAAGTAATGGTAAGGTTGAGGTGAGCCATGGTAAACAAAAATTAGTAAGTAAGGAATATAGACCTTGTGTGCCATACCCGAATGCAACAAGGAAAGACCGCACAGACGAAAAGTTTGGTAAATTCCTTAAACTACTTAAAAATTACATATTAACTTACCGTTTATTGAAGCTCTTTCACAGATGCCAAATGTAGTTAATTTTTAGAGGAGCTTTTAGCAAACAAACGGAAGTTAGACGAGTCATCACATGTGGAGTTAAGTGCAGTCTGCTCAGCTATTCTGCAAAACAAGCTACCCAACAAACTAAAAGATCCAGAGAGTTTCATGATTCCTTGTTTAATTGGTAGTTTGAATGTTAACAATGCTTTAGTTGATTTAGGGGCAAGTATTAATGTCATGCCCTACAATATGTTTAAGCAACCAGGACTAGGGAAACCCAAACAAACTAGGATGAGCATACAATTGGCTGATAAAACAATTAGATTTCCTAGGGGTATTGTTGAAGATGTGCTTGTTAAAATTGAAAAATTCATATTTCCAGTAAATTTTGTTGTCTTAGACATGGATGAGGATAGTGATGTGCCATTAATTTTGGGTAGACCCTTTTTAGCAACTGCTAGAACTACCATCGATGTTGGTACAGGTAAACTAACTCTTTGTATAGGTGACGAAATAATCACTCTTCGTGCTCATGATGCGGTTAGGACATCGAGTAGTGAAGGTGGTTATATAAATCATGCTAATAATACTAATCATGTGGTTCAACCTTCTTTGCAGGAAACACATCTGAAGAGCACAAATGAGCCATGTTCTAGTTCATGTAACAACAAAGGAACCATCTACGAGGAACAAATGCTACAAGTGGACGAGCTAGATGAATGGCGGACTTATGGCAAGAAGGAACGTATAACACACTAAAATGAACAAAATTAGCGCCATGATGAACCTAAGGTGGAAACAAAGTGATTTAAGGTTGGGGAGAAGGTATTGTTAGATGAAAAGGACCCTCGAATTGCCACGTCAGAGCTTAATACAATCAATGCACTTCCCTTCACAGTAGTAAATATATTTCCCGACAATACATTCGAGGTAACACATTCAAAATTTGGCACTTTCAAGGTAAATAGTACTCAACTCAAACTTTACTCTGATAGCAGGAAAGAGGAGTTTCAACTCCTCGAACCACCATGACCATGCGAAATTTAGTTAAGTCGAGCTTAGACTCTAAATAAGTGCTTCTCGGGAGGAAACCCGAGCACTAACACCACTAACTAGTTTAATTTCTTTGTTTTTCATGTTTAAGTGCAAGTTTTTAACCCACACGGCCTGGACACATGGGCATGTCCTTGGCCATGTGGAAACAGGGTCAAAAATCCCAAAATATTGACACGCACACGGCTTGCGATAAATTCACACGGCCGTGTACACAGCCTGGACACATGGACGTGTCCTAGGCCATGTGAAACCTAGAGCTAAATTTTTAGAATTTTAAACAAGTCAATGAGCCACACGGGCAAGGCACACGGTCGTGTGCGATAGACGGCCTAGCCACACGGGCATGTGGCAAGTAACACGGGCATAGGGAGAATAACATGAGCGTGGGAGAAGCGAAGATGGCCATTAAATTTTTGTGACACACACGGGCTAAACACGAGCCACACGGGCATGTGACATGGTAGTGTAGCCCAACACGAGGCCGTTATACGACCGTGCCCCTTTTTAATCCTTCGCCCCCAAAACCTAATTTTTTTCACTTTACCTTTTTTCTTCTTCTTCCTCCTTTTAGTCCTACTGCCGCAGCCCTTTCCCTTCCCCTTTTCGGCCACCGTCGACGAGCTCCTCCTCACGTCACCATCTCCTCTTACGCCCCCACCCCTCCTCTTTCTCCACTTCCCCCTTGCCCTCACATTAACCCATGCCCCCTTTCCTCCTTCCCCTCTTCCTCCCTCACGACCCATCAGCAACACCCCACCACCACTCGGCCCACCCTCATGAATCACTTGGCCTCACTCTTCCCCTCTTCCAACTTCTTCCCCCCTTCGATAGGCTGACTACCCACCCCGCACTACTGTTTACCATCACTGTTCCCTCTACATCGCATCGCACACCAACCACTCTCTCCACCGTCGGTCCACTCTTGTAAATTGTTTTCTGTGATTTTTTTAGTTTTGATTTTTACTTAGTTTCTTAGTTTCCTTTCATCTCTTAGTTATGTCTAACTTTCTGTTAGTCTTATCTGTTTGATTGATTTTACTATAAGTTAAACACTTCATTGTGCTCATCACTAGCATTAAGCCATATATTATATTTTAGTTATCCATAAGTATTTCTTATTGTATTACTTTATATTAATTATTTGATTCAGTATCTTAAATTTATTCCTAGGATCTATAACCTGCTCAAATGTTCTTTAGCCTACAATTTTGTTTAGTTATTCAATTTCATGCTCATTGTTCTTATTATTCATTAAAGTTGATGTTTTTGTCATTCTTGCCACCCATTCTATCCGTCAGTTATATGCTGCCAATTTAACAATTTGGGTTGGTCTTCTTGAGTTTTTAGCACTAAATTATTTAGGACTACTTAGTTTTAGAAATTGTTGACTTTACTTGCATATTTTATGATTTTCTCTTTCATTTTAGTATTTTTATTATTTGTTTATTGATGCAAGTCTTATACTTTTTCTTGCAGGCCCATTATGTCGAACACTCGAGGGAAGTCCAAGGTTGTCGTCCCCACTTCAAAAAAGTGAAAGGGCTCAGGCACGACTTTCTTGAGTGCATCTATCGAGGCTCACCACCCTCTGCTCAGATTCTCTAGAGACCCTTAGGAAGACTTATTCTAGCTCCTCCATGTATGACCATTAGGAGTGGGCCGTTGTATTGATTAGGCCACCTTGTTCGATTTCATCTTGCCACTGCTCCTTGGGATCGATTCTTTGATATCATCGAGCCCACTTATATAGAGCTGACCTTAGAGTTCTGTACGGCGTTCCGCGTTCAGCATGTCATGTCTACTCATAACGAGGTCAATACTATTACATTTGGACTTGGTGGACTTGAACGACACATGAGCGTACCGGAGTTTGGAGTTGCATTAGGCCTCTACACGGAGGAGTTTATGGCTTCCAAGGATTTTCTCCACCTTCACCATCACATACATTACTCGCCCTCTTGTTGTTGGACCGATCTTACGATGAGTATTGTTCCCTATGACGCGAGTCACTCGAAGGCGACTTCTCTCCCTCTAGCACTACGATATTTACATGCTATTTTGGCCTATACCTTGACTGGCAGGAGAGAGAGCACCAGAGTTGTTACCATTACTGATGCATATTACCTTTGGAGTATGGCTATCGACCACATCTTCGACTTGGCTTATTTCATTGCCTTAGCCTTTCGCCACCAGACCAATCGCCATAGGAGGGGCCCTATCTGTTTGGGTCCCTATGTGACTAGCCTCGCTCGTCATTTTGGACTCTTCGACACGCCAGAGATGTCATCGACACTCACACTAGTAGGCTAGATGTCTCATCAAGGAATTTCTAGCATGATCCACATGAGAATGATAGAGCGACGCCATGGGTTCGATCCTCCTCAGTACTGGATAGCTCGTCCTAATGATTAGGATGATCTAGAGGACATTGCTGATGATGTCCCTTCACCTCACGAGGACCCACCTCCACCACCACCGAGTCGCCCACCTACTCATTCTGCTGCTACATTGACCGGCATATCCAAGCGACTTACTCGCTTCGAGCAGCAGTGCTTTGAGAGGTTCGATAGCGTCGATGCCACTCTTCGACAGATTTGCCACCACTGACACATTTCTCCTTCGACACTGTCGACTCAGGAGGCATCCGATGATAAGGACCTTTGAGTCTTTTTTATATTTATTTTTTTATATTTATTATTTTAGTTTTATTTTCTTTATTCCTTATGTTTTTACTTTTCATTTTTAAAAACTTGTTGTTTATATTTTGAACTATGTTTCTTATCGAGTAATGCTTTAATTCTCTTCCACAGTTGTGTTTATTTTCTTAAGTAGCTCAGAATCATGCACTTTAAGTAGCTCTTTCTCCAATTCCGCTTTCACTATTCCAAGGATTTCATCCAAAATTCAGGGAGTTTCCCCTCTCTCCCTATCTTATGATATTATGCCTATATTCTTATTATTTATCTTTGTACATTGAGGATAATGTTATGTGTGGGGAGGTTATTAATTTCATTATTAGAAAATCCCTAAATTTTATCTTATTCTCAAGTAACTTTCTCATATCACTATAAGAATGAATTTTGATTAATTTATGGATCTTATTGATATGTCTTGAATTAAAACATAGGTATTTGTGCATTGATTGTTTCTTTAAGACATTAGGGAATCAAGCATGATAGTTTATTTTTGAGAATTAAAACTTTTCTAGGTTGTTTCCTCAAATTTAGGTGTTATCTTGAAGTTTGAAATTCACAGTATTGACATCAAAAGCCATAATTTTTGTGAGATCTTGAGCCTTTAGAGCATATATTCTTTCTTGCTCACTTTTATTAGTTATGAGTGTGTCAATATTGATCTGTTATTCTAGAACTTGCTTCGATTATACATGATGAGACCACACCATTGATTTGATATATCAAGATGATAAAGGCACCTAGGCTTTAACCCACTTACTCCATAAAAAGCCCACCTTCGTAATTAACCCTTAGTGAACCTTTAAGCCTAACAAACCATTTACTGAATTAACCCTTAATATTAACCCATAACCCATTCTTTTTGATTCCTTGAGGATCCCCCTCGTTTAATTTGATCCCCATTTTTGTTGAGATTTGATTTGAATAAATTGCCTAGCTATGTTCTTTCATTCAGTTAGTAAATTTAAACACTTGATTAATTCAAAAAAAATTGCATATACAAAGTTATTTCAGTTGTTAAATTATCATTTAGTTTATTATTACAAATTGATATAGCACTTGAGCTTGAACAGTGTAACCCATAAGGAGGAGCTCAATTTTATGATTATCTAGTGATGTAATTTCCCAGTATTAGTTATTTCTCTAGTTAGGTAATTGTTCAGTTCAATCTCGATTCTAACCCTCCTTTTTAGCTTGTGTCCACACCCCTAACCAAATCCCAGTTACAACCATTCCAAGACCTTTTGATTGGTGTATCATCTCAATTCATAGTGGTGGAGATTTGATTTTCATGCAAGTTTATGGTAATAACATTTCATATTTGACTAAGGAGTGCTTAATTTTGAACCTTAAACACCTTGAGTGATTTGAGTGAATCTTTCGTGAGGATGTCAAATCTGTGTAATTTTGAATTAAAGGTAACTACTTAGATAAAGGGAAATACCTATGATTTCGTGATAAAATGCTCAACTTGGATTGCTTGAAACTTTGATGATCATTCAGTTGAATTCTCAATGTATGATTACTTGTGGGTTATTTTGAAACATTGTTGATAAGAGTTATAAGTTGATAAGAATTAATTTTAATTGTGAGTTGAGGATTTTTCTTGAGGACAAGAAAATGCTTAAGTGTGAGGATATTTGATAAACCATAATTGTAACATATTTTTACCCCATGCTTGGCATACTTTTTGGATGATTATTCTTATAATTTAATGAATTTGATGCTGCTAATCCTTTAATTTCATGTTTTATACTTAGGTGAGCATAGGAAATTGAAAAGAGCGAGAAACGGGCCAAAAATGGACAAATTGGGTTGATTTCAGTGTTTCACACGGCTTAGGCACTTCCACACGGGTAGATCACACACTGGCCACACGCCCATGTGTCACGACCGTGTCGACTTAAAACCTTACCAGTATTGCCCACACCTTGAGCCTTTGCACATGGGTAGGCCATACGCCCGTGTCCCTATCGAAACCTGTTTCAATTTTACTCGAAAAGGATAATTTTTAGCTATTTTGGGCATTCCAAAGGCTATTTAAACACCCAAGGAGAGAATTCAGAGGACACACAGAGCAGAGAGCAAGGAATTACTCGAAGAAATTCGTTTGATTCATCTCCAAAGCAGGATCTCCATTAAGACTGAAGATCTCCCCTCAATTTCCTTCGAAGTTTTTGGGTTTTCTTATGTTTTGTTCTTTCCCAATTTTTAAGATGTTTTCTTTCATAATTATGAACTAAACCCCTAAGTACCTAAGGGGGATAAAACCTAAGACGAATCTTATTATTTTCTAAATTATATGATAAAAACTTGATTTGTTCTAAATTATGCTTATTAATTCTTGTCTTAATATTTCAGGATATTAATTCAAGTTGAATGTGCTTATTTAGTAGAGCAAAAGTCCCTGTTTAGGAGTAGATCCAACATAATTAAGCGGAGTTGATCGCAATCCTAGAGATAGGACGACGAAAATCTGCCGGATTAGAGTCAAATCTAATAGAGAAATCCATAGATTGAGTTAATGCAACAATAGGGGTTTTAATTAGAAAGAAATTTCAATTAATTAGCCTAGAGTTAGTTATTTTTAGTCTTGAAAGAGATAATAACATAAATTAGGGATTTCTACGGATCAAGTCAAGTAAATAAATCGTTTAATTTAGAGTCAAATAATAAGTGAAGTCTAGGTGGATTCTTCCTTGAGTATTGTCTTAATCAATCAATTTTCTAAAAGTATTTTCTCAGCTTACTCTCTGTGCATTCTTAGTTTAGTTAGTTTAAATAGTTTCATTAAAACAAATCCCGTTTATTTTTAGGCTAAATAATAAAAAGAAAGTTAATGCTAGTACTTTTAGTGCTTGTGGGTTCGACATTCCAGTCTTGCCATAAGCTATACTGCTGTTCGATAGGTGCGCTTACCTTTACCATGATAATAGTTTAGTTTTGAGGTACGATCATCATCACATCAATGTCTCTGTGGAAAAAGGTTCTCAGATTCGGCAGGAAGGGAAAATTAAGCCTACGGTTTATTGGGCCTTATGAGGTGACCGAGAGAGTTGGACCAGTAGCCTATTGATTTGCCTTGCCACTTGGGATAGAGAAAATTCACTACGTTTTTCATGTATCTATGTTACGCTGCTATCGCTCAGACCCTTCGCAAGTGATTACACCAACTAAGGTTGAGATTCAATCCGATATGATCTACGGTGAAAAGCCGGTTAAGATTTTGGCTCGAGAGATTAAGCAACTGAGAAATAAGAGTATAGCATTAGTAAAGGTATTGTGGAATAGACATGGTGTTGAAAGGCTACTTGGGAGTCCGAGGAGACCATAAGAGACCAGTATTCGAATCTTTTCATTGGTAAGATTCTCGAGGACGAAAATCCCTAAGGGGGTAGAATTGTAACAGCCCGATTTAGGGGCTATTTAAAATAGTGGTTTCAAAATCACTAATTCGAGGTTAGAGAAACTATATTTGATATTTATTTATGAGTTATAGCATGATAAAATGTGTGCATGCAAATTTTGGTGAAATGATTTTAGCATTTGAAGGCTTAATTTTGAAAAAGGACTAAATCGCATAAAGGCCAAAAGTTTTGTTCTATTAGAAAAAGGTATTAAATAAATTGAGAACCTGAATATGGGGGTTTTAAATAGCAATAGGCCCTTTTATTTTAGCATGGCTGGCCATAGTTGTCCATAAGGGACAATTAGATGGAGATAGTCAGAGTTAGGTGGAGTTTAGGTGTTTAATTTGAGAAAATAAAAAATAATATAGGGAGAAAAAGGCTATCATCTTTTACTCTTGTTCTCCATCGATTTTTCCCGAAGAGAACAGCCATGGAAGTTTAGAATTTGCAACCATTTTAATCCTCAATCAAGTGAGTGATTTAAGTGATTCTTTTAAAGATTTTTATACTTTTGAGACCTCTAAAGCTTAATTTAGCTAATGATGGGGCAAATTTGTAAGATGGTGAGGTGTTTAAGGTATTTCATGTGAATGCTTGTGTGTTTTCTAAAATTTTATGGAAGAAAATGATTGTGGGTTATTTAATGAACAACTTTTGTAAAGAGGTGTTCATGAAAAACACCTAAAAAGGGCTAATGTATAGAGATTACTAAATAGATGGTATTTGTATGAAATAGTAGGAATTTTGAGTTATCATAAGAGGAATAAATGTTCAACTAGTATTGGTCATTAGGGGAATCCAATAAAAATCGATTTCCGAGCTTAGGGGTAAAATGGTCATTTTGCAAAAATCTAGGGGCAAAATAGTCATTTTGTCGAATTATGAATTTTTGAATTGTTCAAATTGATGTATTGATTAAATTAGAAAATTTCTATTTATTATATATCAAGAAGAACGAAATTTGGACTTAGATCAGGGGAAGGCCAAGCTAACAGATTAAACCCGATTGAATTACTACATTTTATATATTGAGGTAAATGGGTCGTAAACATTGTAATAAACTCATTGCATATTCATTTATGTGTTTATATTGTATAAGACATTGATTGTATCTATGAAATGAGAATGAAATGCCATAATGGTAATTTCCCGGTGGAACCGTAGGAATAAATTGGATAATTAGGCTGAGTGACTGGAGGAGATGAGTTTAATGCCATTGTAAGCCCATGTTGATAACATGACATTGGCGATGAGTTTAATGCCATTGTAAGCCCATGTCGAGAACATGGCATTGGTGATGAGTTTAATGCCATTGTAAGCCCATGTCGAGAACATGGAATTGGCGATGAGTTTAATGCTATTATAAGCCCATGTTGAGAACATGGCATTGGCGATGAGTTTAATGCCATTGTAAGCTCATGTCGAGGACATGGCATTGGCGCTAAGTTTAATGCCATTGCAAGATCATGTAAAGAACATGGCATTAGTGATGAGTTTAATGCCATTGTAAGCCCATGTCGAGAACATGGCATTAGCAATGAGTTTAATGCCATTGTAAGCCCATGTCGAGAACATGGCATTGACGATGAGTTTAATGCCATTGTAAGCCCATGTTGAGAATGTGGCATTGGCGATGAGACGAGATCTAGTGTAAGACTAGGTTGAGGACATGGCATCGACGCATAGCCTATGTTGAGGCCGTCGAGTATCCTCTCCTATTCCACTGAGTTCCATGGGAAAAGATTTTATAGATGAATATGTATGTAAAAGAAGTAATGACCTTGTTATGAGTGGTACAGGTACCTATGTATATATATCATGTATAAGGTACGAGCTCGATCATATATTGTATGATTAGTAAGGAAAATATGATGAGTAAGTTATGTTTATAGTCATTGATGTTGTGTAAGGATTTTAAGAATGTTAATTTATGATATTCGGTTGTTAATATTTGCATTCTACTTACTAAGCTTTATATTTATCCCCTCTCCTTTCCATTTTTCCTTGTAGTGCCACCTAAGTAATTCAAGGATCCAATGGACGTCGGAGGCATCGTTCACACTATCAATTGAAGCACTTGGTATAGTCTTATTTTGTGTTTTGGATAATGGCATGTATAGGTCTTTTTGGTCATTTTAGCATATGGTACTCTAGTTAGCCAATTGTGTTGGCCATTTAATTCATAAAGCTCATTTTATAAATAGCCATTGAAATTGGCCAAAAGAATTGTTGTGGTTACTTTTAATGAAATGAGAATGAGTTCATGGAAATTGTAAATGGTTGTTTAGATTATTTGTGCATGCATATTATGTGAAATGTAGTTATATTGGTACATCTGACTAAGTTAGATTGCCGAATTATGGCTATTGGTTAAGTAGGAAAGTCTTGATATGTTTGGCTTTATATTTAGTCTTGTTCCAGGGTAGCAAAGAGGTTGGAAAATAGCCCATTTTCGTCCACACGGGTAGGCACATGGGTGTGTGCCTAGGCTGTGTGTGACAGAAGGCCAGCCCACGAGCGTATTACTAGGCCGTGTGTCCCCTGTACCTTGCATGGATAAAATTAAATGCCTATTAATGTTCCACACGGGCATGAGACACGGGCGTGTGCCACGGCCGTGTGTTCGCTGATGTTAAAAACATAATACCCAGGTTTTGGCACACGAACTGAGACACGGGCGTGTCATGGCCGTGTGAGAGACACGGGCTGAGCACACGGGCGTGTGCCACGACTGTGTGTCTGCTGACATTAGAAACAGAATGTCAAGGTTTTTATACACGGGCTGTGACACGGGTGTGTCATGGCCGTGTGAGGGACACGGGCTGGGCACACGGGCGTGTGCCAGGCTATGTGAAAACCCCTGTAGGTTCAATGTTAGAAATTAAATCCGCACGGATGAGGGGCACAGGCGTGTCCCTTGAATGCTTAGGCCGTGTGGAGTACACGGGCCATTAGCACGGCCATGTCTTGAGGCCACATGGGTGTGTTGCCCTTCCACACGGGCGTGTGCCCGTTTTTTAATGGAATTTCTTGAAAGTTTTCTAAGTCCCTGAAATGGTCCCGGATGGTTTCAAAACCATGTTTTAGGCCTCATAGGCCCATATGTAGGACTGAAGAGTCATGTTTGAAAAGTTTTAAATTGGGACGTATTTCGGTGGTTTAAAATTGAATAATTGCATGCGTTTTAGTAAAGTAACGCCTCGTACCCTGTTCCGGCGTCGAATACAGGTCAGGGATGTTACAAAAAGACCCTAATGACTTGTCATTTGTATCCTAGATATTCACTAAGTTTACACAGGCCTTGTATCACGTATTTAATCTTTCCATTCTTTTGAACATTTTCTTACATATATCAAATAACCATACACTTACTCATTTTTATTCACGTATCAAATAATCATATACTTGTAACTTAAACCAATTAATATTTCATAACCATTCCATATCATATAACTATTTGTATTAGCACATATATCGTGCTTTGCACTATAATTCTTTTGATGCCAACAATTAGTGTATTAAAACAATTAACTATCAAGTGATTAAATAGTATAATAAAATCAAAATCGACAACAAATACGACACCAAGGACTTTTAAGTAAATTTTCTTTTTTTTTGTTTATCTTTCAATTGTTTCAAATCCCTACCTATAATATGATTTAATTCAATTAATCAATTATAAACATCTCAAAACAACCTATAATAATTGTAAATTAATTTAATTTAATTTTTCAAATTTTCCCTAAAATTTTACATTTTATTCAATTTAGTCCCTAAAATCAAAACTATTAATCTTTCAAATTCAAACTTTGATTTTCAATCCAATTACAAATTCATCACTGTATAGTCCTTAAAAAAATATTTTTTAGAAATTTCAATGACAATTTCCACATTATTACAATTTGATCCTTATACACAAAACTAACAAAATTTACTTAACAAATTAGTTCATATTCACAATTAAGCTCACAAACACACCATTAAATATCAAAAGCTTCAATTTTGATCAATGAAAACATTTTAAAACTTTAACAGTTTTGAAAATGGAGATATGGATTAGTTGGACCTAGTTTCAATGATCTTAAAAACATAAAATTTACGAAAAACAGACCTGAATTGGACTTACATGCAAGAGGATACGTTTGACCAAAACTTGAAGCTTCCTTGGCTATGGTGGAATGGTGGAAAAGAAGAGAAAATGAAGAAGACAACCACTTTATTCATGTATTCATGTTTTAACATTTAATAATAATTTAATTAATAGTTTTAATATATATATCATTTAATTCCCACTTAGCAACCGTCCATCATATGAAAAATATGGCTAATTACCACTTTAAATCCTTACTGTTTTCTTTTTAAACCTTTTGACAAATAAAAAATTTATAGTGATTGATTTTTACGGTTTTTACTATATTTAGATCTTTTACCTTAATTAGCAATTCAATCGACCAAATTACCAGACCAAAAGTTAATATAACTTTTATAACAACTCTGTAAATATTTTTTGTAACACCCTTAACCTATATCCGTTGCCACAATAGGGTTACGGGGTATTACCGTACAATTTGAACATTAAATCATACCTTTCATACATTGACATAACATAATATAAAACATTCATACACGTACATATTGTCCCTAAATCAAGCTCTTGAGGCCCTAAAAATACCTTAGAAACAAATCGGGACCAAAGTGGAAACAATTGGAAAGTATAGGAAAAAGTTAGAAAAATTGGATTGTAGGGGTAACACGGCCGTGTGGCCAGGGCATATGACTCACATGGCTGAGACACACATCCGTGTCTCAGGCCATGTGATATCCGCGTGATATGAAGTAATAAAATTTATAAAGAACTCGATCAAACCTAAACCGACTAATATCACGACGTTTTAAGGCAAGCGCACCTGTCGACAGTAGTATAGTCTAGTGATAAGATCGAGTATCGTACCCAAGGGAACCGAAAGTACTATTACTCACTTCCTTTCTATTATTTAACCTAAAAATTAAATGAGGGTTTGTCTAAAACTAACTCTAAAATCAACTAAGGAAAAACAGGAAAAATAAAGTGGGAAGACCTTTTAGGGAAAAGCTAATTGATATGATCAATACTTAAGGGAGAATCTACCTAGACTTCACTTGTTATTAATCTCTTGATTTATACGAGTTATTTACTTGACTTGATCCGTAGAGATCCCTAATCTATGCTAAACCCTCCGTCGAGGTGAAGAGCAACTAGGCCTAAGTTGTTAATTAAAGTTCCTTTATTAATTAACCCCTTAGGTTGCATTAATTCGATCCATGATTCCCCATATTAGGTTTGACCCTAATCCTGTAGATTTATGTCGCCCTATGTCTAGGGTTGCATGCAACTCCGCTTAATTATGGTAGAACTACTCTTATCACAGGGACTTTTGCTCTTCTGCTCTAAGCACATCCAATTCTTGAATTAATACCTAGGACTATTAATTCAAGGATTAAAAACACATAATTAAGAAAAATTCAAGTAATTCTCATAAAAATCAAGAATAAACAACAAGATCTATCTTAGGTTTCATCCCCCTCAAGTATTTGAGGGGTTTAGTTCATAATAATAAAAGAAAACATCTCAGAAGTTGTAAAATAATAAATCATAAAAGAAACCAAAAACCCCTGAAGGAATTTAGGAGAATCCTCTATGTTGATGAAGAACTTTGGCTCCTGAGATGAATTGATTGGCTTCTCCCTTCGAGTAATCCCTTGCTTCTACCTGTGGTGTGGCAGACAGACGAGAGGAAAAGAATATAGAGGGTGTGTAAAAGGTGGAACAAGACCTCCTCTATGTTGCCTTATGGGATCTTTATATAGAGAAATTTTGGGGACTCTTTCTTAGCCCCTAAGCATCCCAATTCGAGTGAAATTTGCCTTTCCCGCGACTAGAACACGCCCATGTTCCACGCCCGTGTGGGTTCGATAGAGGCCGTGTGATTTAGCACGCCCGTGTATAGTAGCCATGCTTGTCGGGGCTTTGTCCATGTGATCTTTGTGAGGCACGCCGATGTGGCACGGCCGTGTGGCACGGTCGTGTGGCATCTCTTGGCCCGTGTGATTCGTGCTTTTTTGGTCCATTTTTCACCGTTTTAGGCCCGTTTTCTATTCTTTCATCTTCCCTATGCTCTCCTGAGTATAAGATATGAAAAAGAGGGGTTAAGAGCACCAATTCTTATAAAATTAGTAAGAAACCATCGAAATTATAGGCTAAATGTGAGGTAAAAATATGTATAATTTTGTGTTTATCAAATACCCCCACACTTAAACCTTTGCTTGTCCTCAAGCAAAATCTCAATCCCTAAAAAAGAATTATTCCTCTTAACCTACAATCTTTATCAATAATGTTTCAAACTAGTCCACAGGTAATCATACAATGAGTAATTCAATCAGAAGAACATTAAAGACTCAATCACTCTAAGTTGAGAATTTTATCATTGAAAACATAAGTCTCTTCCTTCCTTCTAAGTAGTTATCTCTCCATCTTAATTAACAGGAGTTGACATCCTCACTAAAGGTTCACTCTATTCACTCGAAGTGTTTAGGGTTCAACATTTAAGCACTCCTTAGTCAACCTGAAAAGTTATTACCATAAGCTTGCAAGAAAATCAAATCTCCACCACTAAATTTTGATATGATACATCGATCAAAAGGTCTTTTAATGGTTGTAACGGTGCTTGGTTAGGGGTGCTGTCACAGGCTGCAAAAAGAAGGTTAGAATCGAGATTGAACTGAAAAATTATCTAGCTAGAAAAATCTCTATCTCTGAAACATATTTCTCTGCTGATCCTTATGATAATATCATTTCTGGCTTCATAGCTTGAAAATAGAAATATGCAAAAATTTATCGAACTATTTACAATTTACAATCGAATTTAACTGTATGTACTCTTTTTTTTTAAGAACAATTCAAGTAATGGAATAAATTGAGTAAACCTTTACAATTTGGAAAAGAGAATAAAGCTAGATGAAAAATTCAACTCAAATCTCGACAAGAATAGGGGTCAAAATAATTGAATGAAATTTAACAAAAATGGGTTATTGGTTAATAATTAGAGGGTGAGTCAAGGAAAAGGTTGTTAGGCTCAATGGGGTTTACTAGGGGTTAGATTTATGTAGGTAGGCTTTTTGTGGAGTAAGGGGTTAAATCCTAGGTGCCTTTATCATTTCAGTATATCAAATCAATGATGTGGTCTCGACATGTATAATCGAAGCAAGTTCTAGAATAACAATTCAGTATTGACTCACTCAAAGCAATAATAAAAGTGAGCACGAAAGAATGTATGCTCAAAAAGGCTCCAAAATCTCACCAGAATTATGGCTTTTGATGTCAATCCTGCGAATTTCAAATCTCAAGATAATGCTTAAAATTAGGGAAAATAACTTATGCAAAAATTGGGGGTTCTCAAAAATTTCAACTTATCATGCTTGATTCCCTAATGTTTTAAAATTCGAATATTTAAAGTATAATCACCTATTTCTTAATTCTCAACACATCAATAGAGGTCATAAATTAATCAGCAATAGTTCCTAATAGGAGACTGAAGATAGTGCTATTGAGACAATTCTCTTAGTTATAATCATTTCAGGAGTTTCAAAGATGGTAAAAAAAATTAAAAGTGCTATACCCCCCACACTTAAGATGTACATTGTCCCCAATGTACAAAGAAAATATTAATAGCAATAGAAGCATAAGATCAAAAGGTAGGGAAAGGTATGAAACTTCCTGAAATTGGGATAGGTTTGCGCGATGGGAATTGTGGCGTGGTATTCCCTTTTTCGTAGAGATTTGAGCTGTATAGCTCCTTTGAAACTGCGAAGGGATTTGTTAGTCTTGGGAGGTTAAAATGAAGAGGGATTACTTCGTTAGGAGATAACCTTTATGATAATAAAATAGAAAATTTACGAAAATTCAAAATAAAAAAAAGATAAGATAATTAAAAGCTGCAAAGGAAAAAGAAAAATTAACATTAAAGGTTAAAATAGAAGATTAGTGTGTACTAGGTAGAAAAAGAAAAATAGAAGATAAAATAAAATAAAACAAAAACAAAAACAAAAGTAAAAATAAAATAAAATAAAAATAAAAATAATAAAAGAGGATCTAATCCTCTGATGGGTTTCGTGGTGGTGGGACAATGCCAAGGTGTTGACATATGTGCACTAAGGTGGCGTCGATGTAATCGAGGGGGTAGTTTTTCAATAGTTTCAACTTTCGCTTTGTCTACCTCTATTCCTCTGGTAGAGATTTTATGTCCTAGTACAATACCTTCCTGAACCATGAAATGACATTTTTCCCAATTTAGCACTAGATTTGTCTCTTCACATCTTATCAAAACAAGTTTTAAATTATTTAGACAGTGTTGGAAAGAGTTACCGAAAACGAAGAAATCGTCCATGAATACCTCCATGATATCTTTTACAAATTCGTTAAAAATAGCTAGCATGCATCGCTGAAAAGTAGCAGGAGCGTTACATAAACCAAAAGGCATTCTTCGATATGCAAACGTACCGTATGGGCAAGTGAACGTCGTTTTTTCCTGATCTTCTGGAGCTATTGGAATTTGGAAGTAACCGGAGAGGCCATCTAGGAAGCAATAATACATGTGACCGGCTAATCTTTCTAACATTTGATCGATAAAGGGTAAAGGAAAATGATCTTTTCGAGTGGCGTCATTAAGCTTTCGGTAATCTATGCATACTCTCCATCCTATGACTGTTCGTGTTGGCACGAGTTCTTCTTTGTCATTGGATACCACGGTTAGCCCACCTTTCTTAGGAACAACCTGCACAGGGCTTACCCAAGAACTATCAGAAATAGGATAAATGATACCTGCATCAAGAAGTTTAATTACCTCAGCCTTTACGACTTCCTTCATGTTAGGATTTAATCGTCTCTGAGCTTGCACTGCTGGTTTATATTCATCTTCCATTAAAATCTTGTGAGTACAGAAAGAGGGATTAATTCCCTTGATATCTGAAATTTTCCAGGCTATGGCTTGCCTATGTTTTCTTAATACCTGGAGCAGTTCTTCCTTTTCTTTAGAGCTTAAGTTTGATGCAATAATGACTGGAAAAGTTGAGTTCTCCCCTAAAAAGGCATATTCTAAGTGTTTTGGCAGTTGTTTTAATTCTAATTTAGGGGGTTCCTCAATGGAAGGTTTCTGTCTTAGCTTATCGTGCATCTTTAAATTTTCATAGCTTATACGTCTAGTGATAGTTTCGCTAGAGTCTAATTCTTTTCTTACTTTCTCCACTTCTAAGGAGGTTCCACCCTCCCCCTGAACAAGACACAGTTCCAGTGTGTCGGTGATAGAGATTTCCTGAAAATCATCTTGAACAAAGTGATCAACCATATCAACAAAATAACAAGAATCATCTTGTTCTTTGGAAAATTTCATGGCATCATAGATTTTAAAAATGACTTCCTCTTGACCAACTCTAAGAACTAATTTACCATCTCCTACATCAATAATAGCTCTAGCGGTGGCTAAAAATGGGCGTCCTAAAATTAAAGGTACGTCAATGTCCTCATCCATGTCAAGCACAACAAAATCTATAGGGAATATAAATTTATCGACTTTTACTAGCACGTCTTCAATGATTCCCCTAGGATATTTAACAGATCTATCGGCTAATTGGATGCTCATCCTAGTAGGTTTAGGTTCCCCTAGACCTAGTTGTTTGAACATTTTATAAGGCATGAGATTAATACTTGCACCTAAATCAACCAATGCTTTATTAATAATTAAGCTACCAATTAAACAAGGAATAGTAAAACTCCCTGGATCCTTTAGCTTTGTTGGCAGTTTATTTTGGAGAATGGCTGAACATTCCTCGTTGAGTTCCACTGTGGCTAATTCTTCCAGCTTTCTTTTGTTCGTCAGGAGCTCCTTTAGAAATTTCGCGTACTTCGGCATCTGTGAAATTGCTTCAACAAAGGGTAAGTTAATATGTAATTGTTTGAAAAGTTCAAGAAACTTACCGAATTGAGCGTCTGTTTGGTCCTTCTTTAACCTTGCTGGGTATGGGATGCGCGGTTTGTATTCCTTGAGTGTTGGAAGGGCGTCATCCTTAGATTCCTCTACTTTGTCTTTCGGCAGTTCGTGAGTATGCTTCTTTTCTGGTTCTGCTAGCACCTTACCATCTCTTAGAGTGATTGCTTTGACATGTTCTCTGGGATTTGGTTCAGTGTTGCTTGGAAGCCCGCCATGAGGCCTTTCTGAGATTAATTTTGCAAGCTGACCGATTTGGTTCTCGAGTCCTTGGATAGAGGCCTGTTGGTTCTTTAATGCTGTTTCAGTGTTTTGGAAACGGGTTTCTGAGGCGGCCATGAATTTATTGAACATGTCCTCAAGGTTCGGCTTCTTTTCTTGTTGAGGTGGTGGCTGCTGGAATACCGGAGGCTGTTGTATTTGATTTCCTTATCCTCCCCATGAAAAATTTGGGTGATTTCTCCAACCTGCATTATAAGTATTACTATAAGGATTATTTTGAGGTCGAGAATTATTACCCATATAATTGGCTTGTTCGGCTTCCATGTTGTGTAGATGGTCTGAATTAAACATATTTCCTGGGGCTGCATCACATTGCATCACTGGTTGAGCCTGCGTGGAACCAACAAAATTATCAAATTTTTTATTTAAAAGTTCTACTTGGTTAGTGAGCATAGTAACAGCATCAATATTATAGACTCCTGCGGCTTTCGTCGGCTTTGTCCTCATGACTTGCCATTGATAGTTATTCAATGACATTTCCTCAATAAATTCGTAAGCTTCGTTAGGTGTTTTATTATTGATGGTTCCGCCTGCGGCTGCATCGATCATCTGCCTAGTTGTCGGGTTTAACCCATTATGGAAAGTTTGAACCTGTAGCCATAAAGGTAATCCGTGGTGAGGGCATCTTCTTAAAAGATCTTTGTACCTTTCCCAGGCATCATAAAGCGTTTCTAAATCCATCTGCACAAAAGAAGAAATATCGTTTCGTAATTTAGTAGTTTTAGCAGAGGAAAATATTTAAGCAAAAAATTTTCAGACATTTGGTCCCATGTAGTAATTGAGCCTCGTGGTAGAGAGTTTAACCACTGTTTTGCCTTATTTCTTAGGGAAAATGGAAATAGCCTTAGGCGAATGGCGTCATCAGTAATGCCATTGATTTTAAAAGTGTCGCATAGTTCCAAAAAATTGGCTAGATGTGAGTTGGGATCTTCATCCTGTTAACCGTCAAACTGCACAAGTTGCTGAATCATCTGAATAGTACTAGGTTTTAATTCAAAGTTATTAGCAGCAATAGCAGGTCTAACAATACTAGTTTGAGTACCAATCACACTAGGTTTAGCATAATCATACATAGTACGCGGAGCTTCTTCTGGTTCAGCGGGTAGTGCTGGAGGTTGATGAATATTTTGATTTGCGGCCATCTCGTCAGTAGGTTCTGGCTCTTGCTCAAGTTCCTGCTCTGGATAATGTAAACTTCGTCTAATTTCTCTACGATTTCTACGGACTGTAGCTTCCAAATCTTCGTCAAAAAGTAGTGGCCCTGACGGGTTGTTTCTAGTCATAAACTAGAAAAACCTAGAAAGAGAATAAAAATAAAGATAAAAAAATAAAAAATCAAAATAAAAGAAACAAAATAATAGAGAAATAAATATTATAAATATTATAAATAGTAGTGGCTAAAGTAATAGAAATCGAGCTTTCGTAATATTTCAGTTAATTCCCTGGCAACGGCGCTAAAAACTTGATATCCGCGTGATATGAAGTAATAAAATTTATAAAGAACTTGATCAAACCTAAATCGACTAATATCACGACGTTTTAAGGCAAGCGCACCTGTCGACAGTTGTATAGTCTAGTGATAAGATCGAGTATCGTACCCAAGGGAACTGAAAGTACTATTACTCACTTCCTTTCTATTATTTAACCTAAAAATTAAATGAGGGTTTGTCTAAAACTAACTCTAAAATCAACTAAGGAAAAACAGGAAAAATAAAGTGGGAAGACCTTTTAGGGAAAAGCTAATTGATATGATCAATACTTAAGGGAGAATCCACCTAGACTTCACTTGTTATTAATCTCTTGATTTATACGAGTTATTTACTTGACTTGATCCGTAGAGATCCCTAATCTATGCTAAACCCTTCGTCGAGGTGAAGAGCAACTAGGCCTAAGTTGTTAATTAAAGTTCCTTTATTAATTAACCCCCTAGGTTGCATTAATTCGATCCATGATTCCCCATATTAGGTTTGACCCTAATCCGGCAGATTTATGTCGCCCTATGTCTAGGGTTGCATGCAACTCCGCTTAATTATGGTAGATCTACTCTTATCATAGGGACTTTTGCTCCTCTGCTCTAAGCACATCCAATTCTTGAATTAATACCTAGGAATATTAATTCAAGGATTAAAAACACATAGTTAAGAACAATTCAAGTAATTCTCATAAAAATCAAGAATAAATAACAAGATCTGTCTTAGGTTTCATCCCCCTCAAGTATTTGAGGGGTTTAGTTCATAATAATAAAAGAAAACATCTCAGAAGTTGTAAAATAACAAATCATAAAAGAAACCAAAAACCCCTGAAGGAATTTAGGAGAATCCTCTATGTTGATGCAGAACTTCGGCTCCTGAGATGAATTGATTGGCTTCTCCCTTCGAGTAATCCCTTACTTCTACCTGTGGTGTGGCAGAAAGACGAGAGGAAAAGAATATTGAGGGTGTGTAAAAGGTGGAAGAAGAGCTCCTCTATGTTTCCTTATGGGATCTTTATATAGAGAACTTTTGGGGACTCTTTCTTAGCCCCTAAGCATCCCAATTCGAGTGAAATTCGTCTTTCCCGCGACTAGAACACGCTCATGTTCCACGTCCGTGTGGGTTCGATAGAGGCCGTGTAATTTAGCACGCCCGTGTATAGTAGCTGTGCTTGTCGAGGCTTTGTCCGTGTGATCTTCGTGAGGCACGCTCGTGTGGCACGGCCGTGTGGCATCTCTTGGCCCGTGTGATTCGTGCTTTTTGGTCCATTTTTCATCGTTTTAGGCCCATTTTCTGTTCTTTCATCTTCCCTATGCTCTCTTGAGTATAAGATATGAAAAAGAGGGGTTAAGAGCACCAGTTCTTATAAAATTAGTAAGAAACCATCCAAATTATAGGCTAAATGTGAGGTAAAAATATGTATAATTTTGTGTTTATCACCATGTAACTTTCAAAATAGGGACACACGGTCGTGTCCCAGCCCGTGTCCATGCCTGTATAACTCTCTGAGTTGGGTCACACGGCTAAACCACATGCCCGTGTGCTAGGTTGTGTAACTCTCGAAATAGCTCCACACGCTCGTGTTCCAGGCCATGTGCTAGGCCGTGTAATAGCCTGACTTGCATGCCTTAAAATCTACAAAGGACACACAACTGTGTCACTGACACACGGCTGAGTCATACGCTCGTGTGGACATGAAATTGGCCAAAATCAAGCCGTTTCCATCACCAAATCAAGCATGTGCCTAAAAGCATTTTGTGCACATGACCAAAGCATCAAAACCATACCATAACGTGCATGAAATGGCCAATTCAAAAGACTAATTCCATTAAACCAATATGCCATACAAGGCACCTCAAATGCATTCATTCAAAATTTACCTAAACATGTATACATACAACATTTCAATCATGCATATCAAATCTAATACCTTTCCAAAACATACCCTATCTTGACCATATTGAAACATGCATCAAACCATAGCTACACTAACACATACAAATTAGGCATCAAAGGTACAAAGATAGCATAAACCAACCAACATCACATGGTGCCAAAACAACATATGTAACACCCTAATATCAGTTTTAAAACCAAGGTTAATCCGAAACCACCACACCAACAACCATCTAAAATAACCACTTAGTGCTTACCTCCAAACCCTGGTCGATTCCAATTACAAAATGGCACTAGGACAGCCCCGTTCCACTCGATTCTCAACTGTCAAAATAGAATACATAAGCTTCCAATTGGTAACTAAGAAATTAAGACTACAGTACACATAGGTCACTTACCAACTAACAATGAAAACAAATAATGGATTCCAGAAAAGCAAAAATCAAACAAACAAAAAGGGGATGAGCAACAATTGAGAGAAAAAAGCTAAAGTGGAAGGAAAGAAAAGAGTTGCTGTCAGAAATTTTGGAGAGGGAGAGGGAAAACCAAATTTTTGGAAAAATAAAATAAAATAAGATTAATTCGATAACTCCCCACTATCCTCTCAACCCCCCAACATCCCATTACATCCTAACCACCTTACCACTAAGAATTCTAGTAAAATGAAAACTCCTCTACAAAGTGGAGCAAAAATAATACCCATGCTTACACATGGATTCGAACACAGGACCTCTAATACACCAACACCCTACCACTTGAACCAGCAGGCTCATTCTGATATAGTGTTACAAACAATTAGATATAAGTCCACTAAGCAAGGATAAGGCTTAAGTCAGAAAAATATCAAAATTTACCAAAGGTAAGGCTTGAACTTGGGACCTCACCCACACACCTAGAACACTTAACCACTGAAGCAGATACAAATTTATGTCAAATAATTACAGAAGCAGGAATAAGTTATTTGGGGCATTACAACTCTACCCCATAAAAGAAATTTTGACCTCGAAATGTACCTGATCAGAACATATGAGGATACTGCTGACGCGTCGAATCCTCAGGTTCCCATGTAGCCTCCTCACTGTTATGGTTCTACCATAACACCTTCTCTAATGGAATGGACTTAATCCTTAAAACCTTAACATCTCACTCCAGGATCTGAACCGGCTCCTCCTCAAAGGTCAAATCTGGCCTAACCTCGGTATCCTCCACGGAGACTATGTAAGATAGATCAGATCGGTACTGCCTTGTAACACCCTAATTTTTGAGTTTTTGATATTTTTCTTGAATTTATTTTTGCTTGTTTGGATGTGCTAAATTATGCTTTGAGTATGTTTGGTGGACCTTTAGAAGGCTTAGGGTTAAGTTTAAAGCTTGGTAGAATTTTAGATTTTGGACTTATAGGAGAAGGAGAAATGGCTAAGTGGGCTTTTAATAAGAAGTTGGAGTATTTAAGACACAAGGCGACCTGTGGTAAAGTGGCAAGGTGGCGCCACTTAGAGCTTAAGGAGGTGGCGTGTAGAGGCTGTGTTAGAGCTAAGGTTCAAATCCCTTAAGAAGCAAGTGTCGTTTTATTTTTAATGCTTGTGCTTAGCAAGTGATGGAACTCAAGTTGAACTCTGAAGGGAGGTGTTTGAACTACTCATGGAAGTAGGATGGGGAGTGATAAGGGGAGGAAATTTAGGAGTTGATTGGGTACCATGAGTTGGTCGACTAGAGGACTTTAGAAAGGCAAGTTCGGCTAGGGACCTTAGGCTTTGGCATTTTCAGCAATTGGGGTGTAGGTGCTGATTCCTTTTGGTTGTTAGCCTTTAGAATTGGACAAATTTGGTCACATTCTTGTACCGATTAGGTATAGTGTTCTTGCTCTTCTTTTTCTTCCTCTTCTTAGTGTTCTAAAAACCAAAAATCCCGAATTTGTTAGCTCTCTTTTACTGATTTACCTAAAGCCAAACCCTTTCATCACCTTTCTTCTAAAGCCGAACCAAGTATCTTCCTCTTCTATCTTCACTCCTTTCTTCTTCTTCTCCTTTACTCCACTGATTGAAGTAACCCCTTTCTCAAGCCTTGCTAGTCGATTACTTTCAAAAGTCGAAACCTGAAATGTTTTGTTAGCCGATCCTTCCTCATTGGCCGAATCTCCTATTCTCCTTAACTCTATTCTTCCAAGAGCCGAAACTCTCAACTCTCTCCTCCCCTTGTCGACCATTCCCTCTCTTTTTCATAGACTTCTTTTCTTCTTCCTGTTTCTATAAAAGCTGAAACCTCCACACTCTCTAGTGATTTCGGAAACTGAATCTTTAGATCACTTCTCTTCTCGCGTTCTGACTAGATCTACAATAGATCTGGACTAGGCTGGTGTTTGGGGACTCTCTTTTGGAAAAACAAAGTGGTGTTAAGTACTCGAATCCCTTCTTTCGTAACCTTGTGATTTAAGAAAAACTAAAAACCCCTAACTCTTTAGGGTGGCTGCTGGTTTTGATAAAGATTTATGTTAGCCTTTTTCCTGTGGTTTTCATGTGTTCTAGTATGGTAAAGAGATGATCTAGCAAGGAGCAGTTGGAGGCTAGGACTGTTGGAGTAATCTAGATCTAGATCTAGTTGTAGATTTCAGCAAAGGTAAGTGATTAATGGCTTGGGATGGTGTTGGCCGAATATGATGGTAATGTCGATTTCGTTGATTTCGTTGGACTATAGTTTAATAGTGTACTGGAATTGTTGTAGGTTAATTGGGTGCGGATCGTGATGTAGTACACAAACAGGTGTGTACTCGACACCTTCTAGTAGCTTAGATCGGTAAAAGCCGAAAAATCGAAATGCCAAAATTTTGGCATTTCGAGGTCTTGCAAGCGTGTGAGCACTCATGGGTCAGTTTGAAATAGTAAAGTTGGTAATCACAATCAGTAAGACTATTGTGTGCACGTTTTCGTGCATTTGGGTGGTTTTGGGCCTCAAAGGGCCGAATTTGGGCCCAATGGGCTTACGGGCCCATATGGTTGAAATCGAGCGGTAAGTATATTCTGGTAATCTGGTTATTAGATTTGCTAAAACGAGTGGAAAATTTAGACTTAGTGGGCCACAGTAGCTTGTAGGCTCCATCGGGCCCATTAAGAGGTTTTAGGGCCGGTGACTTTGTAATAATGAAATGGGCTAATTAAGTTACTTAGACGATGATAGGTCTGTAGTAGACTGTAATGAGCATGAAACCCTAAAATTTGGCAAATTTACTGAAATACCCCTTAAGGGTGGAAATTACTGTTTTACCCTAGGTGCTAAAAGACCATTTTACCCCTAGGGTTAAGTTGATTGATTTGCATGCTATTATATCTGATACTCTGTATGCCATGTCATATTATATTCTGTTGCATGGGGTTGGGTTATTATGATGGAGGAAGTGCTAAAGTGGCAATGCCACGTATTCTGCTTAGAGGTTCTGCCTCGTATTACTGTTCTGGTGGCTTGGCGACAATATCTGATTAAGTGGCTGTGCTGCGACTGTGGTGTTTAGGGCTAGGTAGGTTGAGTTATTCCCTACATGGTGTGTAGGGCAGGTATGGGAAGTGTGTAGGGCTGGATTGGGCTTGGGCTTTGCATATGTAACACACTTAACCCTTATCCATCGTCAAATGGGTTACAAGGCATTACCACTTTAACTAAATAAAGTAAACATATTAAAGTACATACCATTACTAGTTTTATCCACTCGACACTTGATATATGTATACATAGTATAATCAATTCATTTATGGCATAAATACCCAACCAAAACTACTTCTCATGCATAAGCCAAACATGTACATACTAAGTAAGCTTTGATTTAATGACCACTTGAAATTTTACTCCATCTCACTACTTATACATGATTAGGCATAGGATAGAATCCATACATCATTCACATTAAGTAAATTATAACTATCATTTCTTACATGTACAAAATTTGCATAACCAAATATAACTAGACTTGAAATCATTCATTCTAGCAAGTTCACTTTGCATATGATCAACACCTAATTAAGAAAACGCAAATACATACAATTTCATAACTCTTTCTTAGAGCATTATACACATTTACTAAGCTCAACCACATTATTACAACCAAACGTGAAAGTCAACTTAACAAAATGACCAAGCTATATTCGCATTGCTTCGGTTATATAGGTTTCAAAACAAACAAAATACATATCCACCTATACATGCCATAATTTTGGTAATATAGACTTTTAAAGATACCATAGATAGATGATAGTGTGGTTGACTTCGATAATGAATCTCCGAGCTCGTAACTTTCAGCAAAATCTATAAAACAAAACATAACACAAATACTCACAGTAAGCAAATTTGCTTAGTAAGTCCTAAGTAAAACAAACATTTAATACATAATGAAATTTCTTTTGTTTAATAAATTGAAATAGCTAATTTTACTTATGCATTTTATTCACATATAGCTATAGGTTTTCAATCCATATATTTTCACTAAGCCAATTCACCTTGGCCGATTGTACATAATCACATCATCATTACAACTTCAATTCCATAGCCAACTTGTCTTATACAATTGAATTCACATGTACACGTATGGGCATACTTTCATCACTCAATTTAACATTTCTTATATGAACATCTATAAGCTGAATATATATATGTAATACAATAACTTCACATATACTTTCTCATCACACATCAAGAAGTCAATTCCTTTCATTTTCAAATAAATAATTTAACTATCACGTACCTGAGCAACTTAATTCGTTTAACGAATTCAATTATCTCATTAGTACAAAGTCTCATATTTAATAATTCACCGGCAATAAGCCTGCTACGTATGAACCTGAATTCATCACCGGCACGAAGCCTGCTAGACTTTTAAGTCAGATATTCATTCACCGACATTACGCATGCTAGGCTCAAAGCTTGATAATAATCACCAGCTTAAAGCTTGCTAGACTTTTAAGTCCGATATTCATTCACCGGCATTACGCCTGCTAGGCTAAAATCCCAATAATAATCACCAACTTAAAGCTTGCTAGGCCAAAGGCCCGAATAATACAGTACTGTAATCAATCCATAAAGTTTTGAACATATCAAATCATATACTTCTAGTTCCACATAGCACAAAAACATTAACAAAAGCTTAGCATCATTCGATCATAAGCACATACTAATCACATTATTTCATTTCATAACTTGCCAATTGGCCTTAACACATAGCAAAGCATCATTTTCATTGCAAAAATTTTCCATTCGGCTATACAACATATTACACTCTTACCTTCGTTTCACATTCATCTTTGTTCTTGTAAAAGCCTAATTACCGATCTGGGTAAGCAGTGTTACTTATTTCACACTCATCTTTGTTCTCGTAAAGGCCTAATTACCGATGTGGGTAAGTAGTGTTCTATTTCACACCCATCTTTGTTCTCGTAAAGGCCTAATTACCGATGTGGGTAAGCAGTGTTCTATTTCACACCCATATTTGTTCTTGTAAAAGCCTAATTACCTATGTGGGTAAGTAGTGTTCTATTTCACACCCATCTTTGTTCTCGTAAAGGCCTAATTACCTATGTGGGTAAGCAGTGTTATTATTTCACACCCATCTCTATTCTCCTTTACTATCGGCTATGTATATACTTACAAATAACATCTAATGTTCAAGATATAACACATGTTTAATTACTTAAAACTTAACTCGGATGTCGTTAAACGATTTCGAATCGGCTATTCTACTAGTTTTGTTTTTCCCCTATCCGAAATCGGCTCCCTTTGTTCTTGAGCTAAATAAAACAAATCGGCTTGTTTAATTACTTAACTAATTTATTTTCATTCAAGATGCAAACAATTTCATACATAAATGATACACATGGAAAATCTCATTTCTGGCACTTTTCTATATGCATCAAATTAAATCATTTATTATTACTAATCACATTCGACAATTTCAACAACCAAATTTAACATTGAAACATTATCTTCTAACATCTAACATAAGATTTCACAATTTAACCACAATGGTCGAATACCATTTAGCCCTTGAAACCACATTTATCAAGCTTTAACAAGCTCATTTTTAAAATATAAACAACAAGTACAATTTTTCTTAATTTCTACCCCATGGCCGAATATCATTTAGGCCTTTAAGCCACACAAGGTACTAATTCCACAATTAAGCCTACAAGCTTAAAATCTCATGAACTTTGACACCAAAATATTCATCTCAATCATTTCCCATTTTAAGGCATCAAAACACCAACAATCCTATACATATCTTCCATGGCCGAATGAATAATTTGCCACAACCTTACAAATTAACACTTGGGCTATGTAAAGAATTTAACAACTAACTCAAATTCACAAAATTTAAAGAAAATTGCATGAACATCATACTTAATCCAAGCCACAAAATGACCGAAGGATTCTAACCTTTCTTTCTTTTCTTTTTAATCTATTTCGGCATTTACAAGGAAATGAATGCATGTTTTCCTTTATTTTATTAAGCATATAATCACACATTATTGATTTACCAATTTGCCCAATATAAAACACATGCATAAACCATTTAAACTATGGTTTTACCATACACTATAATACAAAATGGTTTAATAACCATGCAAACACTTCATGTTTATAAATCACCTACGAATCGGCCCTATTGAAACTATCCATCAAATTTTCAAAGTTTATCAAACAAATCCTTTTTAATTAATTAATCATACAAACGATAAAATTTTTATACGAAATTTTCACACATACCAATTCACATATGACAAGCACACAAATAATATTAAAATATTTTTTGACTCGGATTCATGGTCCCAAAACCACCGTTTCGATTAGGGTCTAAAACAGGCTGTTACAACATACATGCATAATACACTGATCTGTTACTGTAATGGGCCTAAGGCCCACACTGTTTTCTGAATAGGGCTAGGGCCCAGTTATCACTGTATCTGAATAGGGCTTAGGCCCAGTTTGAGCTTGAACTGATCTCTGACTATGGTTGGGTTAGCTTACACACTGAGTTTTCACAAACTCACCCCCTTTCTTTCCATCCATGTAGGTGAACCCCAGCCTTAGAGGACTTGGAGTGCGAGGGATTCAGAGTGGCCACGTGAACTATTTTTCCCGGTTTTATATTTTCATAAATTTACTTTATTTTAATATTCTTTAATTTTTGGGTTTTAAAATGTAATAA
Organism: Gossypium stocksii; assembly: GCA_020496765.1. NCBI lineage: Eukaryota > Viridiplantae > Streptophyta > Magnoliopsida > Malvales > Malvaceae > Gossypium > Gossypium stocksii. Next base: position 29,338,014 of record CM035626.1, on the reverse strand, counting down.
GGCCGCTCGATAATTATTTTTATTTTGGTTTTTACTTATTTATTTGTTACTTGTTTAAAATGATAGACTAGTCTGCGTGGATTTTTATTTCAAATTAACAAACGTTTTCAAAACATACTTTACGCGACAATTGGGTAACCTAATGGCAGCAACTCTATAACAATATCTGTTAAGAAGAAAACTTCAACTGATAGGGGATAGGGTTTTATAATCTAAATAACTTTCTATTTTACAAAAGGCATGAGATGGTTTTGCTAAGTCAACCTAAAGACTATTAAAAGAAGATCGAATCGTAATTGACTGTCCATGTGACACACCGCATCTGGCCATAACGTCTGGGCTAGGTTTGGGGTGTAACACACCTCAACATCGAGACATGAAACACATCATGAATACTCAATGAACCTAAGGCTTAGCTTGCACTTATGACCAAATCTCAGAATCTTCTTCCATGGAGAAACCTTAAGAAACACAAAGTCCCTCATAGAGTACTCAATCTCATGCCTCTTTAGATCCGCATAGGATTTCTACCTATTAGAAGTCGCTTTCAGATGATCCTAAATCAGTCTAACCTTATCCTCGGTCTCAGAAACCAACTTAGAACCCAAAATTCAACGTTCACCCAACTCTATCCAACACAACATAGTACAACACTTACGGCCATATAAAGCCTCTAAGGTGCCATCTGGATGCTAGACTAGAAACCGTTATTATAGGTGAACTCAGCTAGCGGCAGATAATTCTCCCAACTACTTCGAATATCAATCACACAACTCTGAAGCATATCCTCCAGTATCTGAATCACCCTCTCAAATTGACCATCAGTCTGAGGATGGAACACAGTACTGAAGTCTAATCTCAAACCAAGAGCCTCGTGTAATTTCCTTCAGAACTGAGACATGAAGCGAGGATCTCTATTAGAGATAATCGAGACAGGAACCCCATGCAGTCTTACTATCTAAGAAATATACAACTTTGCTCACTTCTACAGAGAATAGTTCGTCTGAACCAGAATAAAGTGAGCAGACTTGGTCAGTTGATCCACGATGACCCAAACAGAATCCTTCTTAGTGGGTGTCAAAGGCAACCTACAAACAAAATCCATCGTCACTCTTTCCCATTTCCATAAGGGAATCTTAACAGGTAGTAACAAACCCGAAGACAACTGGTGCTCAACCTTAACTTGCTGGCACGTTAAACATCAAGCAACAAAATTAGTAACTTTACGCTTCAAACCCGACCACTAGTATAACTCACGAAGATCACGATACATCTTATTATCGCCAGGATGCATAGCATAAGGGCTACTATGTGCCTCTCTCAGTATCGACTGTCTCAAATCAACGTCATTCGGCACACAAATTCATCCTCGAAAACAAAGTACCATATCACTATTTAGCGTAAAATCGAAAGTGCTACCACTCTCAACTTGACGAAACCACAAACTCGGAGACTCATCCTTCAATTGCTTATCCCGAATCTAACCAATCCAAGTCGGCTTAACTTGTAATTTGGCCAACAAACTCCCATCATCAAACAAACTAAGGCAAGCAAGCATTGCCCTTAGATCAAATATCACTTTAAGACTTAGAGTATCGGTCACCACGTTGGCCTTACTAGGATGATACTCGATTGTGCAATCATAGTCTTTGAGCAGCTCAATCTAACGATGCTGCCTAGGGTTTAACTCCTTTTGAGTAAGGAGATACTTGAGGCTCTTTTGATCTGTGTAGATAATACACCTCTCACCATACAGATAATACATCTAGATTTTCAATACAAAAACCACTATAGCGACCTTCAGATCATGTGTCGGGTAGTTTTCCTCGAGTGTCTTAAGCTATTGGTACGCATAAGCCACAACTTTTCCATCTTGCATCAGTACACATCCCAAGCCAACGTGTGATGCATCACTATATACCACAAACTTTTTACCAGGTTCAGGCCATATCAGAACAAGAGCCTGAGTCAAAATAGATTTGAGCTTCTCCAAGCTCGTTTGCTACGCATCAGTCTAGATAAAAGGAACCCCTTTAAGCAGAAGTTTCGTTAAAAGAGTCGCGATCAAAGAGAATCCCTCCACAAAATGCCGAGAATAACCCACCAAACCCAGAAAACTACAGATTTTAGGTACATTCTTGGGCTATTTCCAATCCAACACAGCCTCAATCTTTCTAGGATCGACTTGGATCTCCTCAGCAGAAACTACGTGCCCTAGAAAGGTCACTTCACATAGCCTCAATCAATCTTTCTCGCAAAGTCTGTAGTATGACCCTAAGATGTTCATCATGATCATCCTCAGTCTTAGAATAAACCAATATATCTTTAATGAACACCACGATGAATTGATCCAGAAATGGTTGAAACACACGGTTCATCATGTCCACAAATGCCACTAGAGCATTTGTTAGTCCAAAAGGCATAACTAGGAACTTGTAATGTCCATAACGAGTCCTAAATATTGTCTTATGTACATTAGCCTCATTAACCCTTAACTGATGATACCCAAAACGAATATCTATCTTTAAAAATACAAAAGCCCCTCAAAACTGGTCAAATAAATCATCGATCCTCGAAAATGGGTACTTATTTTCACTGTCAATTTATTTAACTGCCGATAATTAATACACATCCTCATGGTTCCATCCTTCTTCTTGACAAACGCAACTGGTGCTCCCCATAGAGACACATTGGGATTGATGAAACCACGATCCAACAACTCCTGAAGTTGAGCCTTAAGCTCCGTAAGCTCCTTCAATGCCATACGGTAGGGAGTCATAGATACCAGAGCAGTACCCAGAAGAAGCTCAATCCCAAACTCAACTTCTCGATTCGAAGGTAGACTCGGTAACTCCTTAGGAAAGACATCAAGAAAATTCCTTACAGTTCTGATATCCCCTATAGTAGAGTCATTGAGGCAAAAAAACTGACGTAGGCCAAGTACGCCTCACACTCTTTCTGAACCAGTTTCTCAGCCACAAGAGCAGAGATCACATTAGACAGATAATCTCGATGCTCACCAATCACAACCACCTCATTATCCTCCTCAGTTCTTAAAATGATCCTTTTAGTCGCACAATCCAGACTAACTTGGTGCTTGACCAACCAGTCCATACCTAAAATCAAATCAAATTCCCCAAAAGACAGCTCTATCAGATGCGCCAAAAATTCAACCCCTTACACCACTAGTGGAACATCCCTATGGAATTTACTTACCTAAATAGACTGCCCCAACAGACTTATCGTAGTAACCTTGCTAGAAGTACTCTCAACCAATAACACCAGAAAGAACATGCTATATAGGAATGAGTAGATCCTATGTCTATCAAAGCAATGTATGGTACATCAAATATAAAGAATGTACCGGTGATGACATCAGGAGCATCTCTATCCTCTAGGTGTTGAGTAGCATAAACCAAGAAAGGCTGCCTCACCTCAGCCTGATCAGTACCTTTGCTCGGTTCTCTCTGTCCACAACCCATACCATTACCACCCCTAGCCTGTCTACGACCCCTAGGTGGCTACTAAACTACCCTCTAAGGTTGTGTAGAACCCGATCCTATAGCTTGCACTTGATCAGCTCTCAAAGGACACTCTTGAATATGGTGCTCTAAAGACCCACACCTCAGACATTCCCCAATCCTCCTCCGGTATTTGCCCAGATGGCGTCTACGATAGTCTCCACAAAACAGCATCCCAGTAGGAGTAAAGGGGCTCCCACTCTAACTGGCCCATCAAATTTGGCATTTCTTAGTCCTCTAAATAAAACTCGAGGGCTCTAAATCCCTCTTGTTTTTACCTCTCTCCTTATCTCTATTCTTGAGCTTCGCGCGCTTAACATCTTCGGTGATCTTCGCCTTCTATACCAGAACAAAAAACTTGCCCTCCCTTTGCGAAGCAATCAGTACTCTTAGATTGTCTCTTAAACCATCCTCAAATCTAACACACCTCTCATACTCAAATGCCACCATGCCTCGAGCGTATCGGCTCAACCTTAGAAACTCGGCCTCATACTCGGCCACTGATCTATCACCTTGCGTGAGGTTAATGAACTCACGCCTGCGAGTATCCACATAGCTCGCTCCCACATATTTGCTCTAGAAGGTGGTTTTGAAGAAATCCCAATTCAAACGCTCTGGCTAAGTACCCTCCTCAACCGTTAACCACCATTGGTATGTCTTGCTGCAAAGTAAGGAGACTACACCCTTTAGTTTCTGCTTAGGGGTACAGTCCAGATCGTTCATTATTCTCTCCGTGGCCTCTAACCAATACTTAGCCACATTAAGGGCGACTTTAGTGACACCCCTAAATAACTCAGCTCCATTAGACTGGAGTCGTTCGATTAGTTGGGTCCAATGACCCTCTTTAATATCCTCAGCATGGCCGGGGATAATGCATCATCCCCAGCCATATGATCTTCAGACCTAGTCTCAATAGCAAACAAAATTGGCGTCTGACTAGCATCCAAATTCGGCATGCTACCCAGAGAAGATGACTCAGCTTGAGCCTCTCTATGGCCTCTACCTCGACCTCGAGTACCACGTCTGTGAGTACCTTGTGTGCTCATCGTATGGTTCGAGTTTTATCTCCATTAACAAATTTTATGCATCAGTTCCAGTTTTTATTAACAGATGTTTTATGTAATAAATATCATTAGTTCAATAATGTTTCTGAAAGTTTCAGTCTCTATTCGTTTCCCTACAATTTCAGAGAGTACTAATTATAGTGTTTTTAGAGTATGCTATCTATAGTATTTTAAAATAAACTATTTAAGTTTCAAAATACTTACTGGATCGACGCTAGAGACTCGATGTACCACATTTTTCCACAAATTTTCCAAAAATATTTAAAATCAATACTTAAAATAAAATTTTAGAATCTAAAATTCACAGCTGAGTTTTGTAACTTAGCTCTGATACCACTAAATGTAACACCCTAATATCAATCTTAATACCAAGGTTAATCCGAAACCACCACACGAACAACCATCTAAAATGACCACTTAGTGCTTACCTCCAAACCCCGGTCGATTCCAACTACAAAGTGGCACTAGGATAGCCTGTTCCACCTGATTCTCTGCTGTCAAAATAGAATACATAAGCCTCTGATTGGTAACTTAGAAATCAAGACTACAGTACACATAGGTCACTTACCAACTAATGATGGAAACAAAGAACATATTCTAGAAAAGTAAAAACTAAACGAACAGAAAGGGGAGGAGCAACAATTGAGATCAAAAAGCTAAAGTGGAAGGAAAAGAAAGAGTTATAGTCAGAAATTTTGGAGAGGGAGAGGAAAAATCAAATTTTGGGAAAAATAAAATAAAATAAAATTAATTTAATAACTCCCCACTATCTTCTCAACCCCCTAACACCCCACTACCAACACCTTTATCACTTGAACTAGCAGGCTCATTCTAATATGGTTTTACAAATAATTAAATATAAGACCACTGAGCAAGGATAAGGCTTAAGTTAGAAAAATACCAAAATTTACCAAAGGTAAGGCTTGAACTTGGGATCTCACACACACACCTAGAACACTTAACCACTGAAGTAGATACAGATTTATGTTAAATAATTATAGAATCAAGAATAAATTATTTGGAGCGTTACAACATATACATACAAAAATCACAACCAACATTCAACTAACATTAAACACAAGTCCACATATACATGCCATTATAACCTTGGCCAAAACATAAAAAACTACCGATATAATCATTGGCTAATGTGATATATCTCTGATGAGCTTTTAAATCGATTGAGCTTTCGATTATCCATAAAACATAGAAAAGAAATCTATGTAAGTACATAATGCTTAGTAAGTTCGTAAAACATGAAACATAACTTACCATTTCACTATTAAACAATAAGATTAAGCATAGTATAATCCAACCATAAGCTTGGCACAAGCCTAAGCATCATCAACAACAGATGTTAGATCATTCAAATATAATTCACTTGAATTATCATAAGGTAAGATATTTGTACAAGAACATGCTTCCTTTGAATGCATCATTTTCATAAACATAACATACTTTTATTGAAACTTTCCATTTCAATCATTTTCATAATTTCATGATATATTTCATTTGTGCACTTACCGTTCCTTTCCTTTTCATGCCCGTTGAACCATTTAGAATAGCATCGGATACGCGAGAAAGCTCACACGAAGTGTGCTAAATATATAACCGTAACCTTTCCTTTTCCTTTACATCGTTGCTCACATGAGCTGTGAAATGGGCTTGCTCACATGAGATGTGGATTGAAATGTAAGCTACATGATGCTACTCACACGAGCTATGAAGTATCCACAACAAATGTAAGACCTCAGTTGTAACAACCTGTTTTTAGTGAAATCAAAACAGTGGTTTTGGGACCACAAATCTGAGGTCAAAATATTTATTATATTATTATTTTAATATCTAAAGCATAATAGTAGAGTCATATAAAAATTTCGTTAAGAAATTTTACCGTTTGTATGCTCAATTTGTGAAAAAGGATTAAATCGCGTAAAGTGCAAAACTTGAGTTCTAGAACTTAAATTCACTAAATGGCTATAGAACTAAAATATATGAGTACTTGAAGGGTAATTAGACCATTTTTATATTGAGTGGACATTTATGGCATGAATTAAATAATTTTAAGTTAAAATTCAAAGTTTAAATAAGTAAATTTTTAAATAAGCTAAGTAAAATAAAGAATAACAAAATGTCATCTTCCAAAAAAGTCTTCATCCACCGAAATTAAAACCTAGAAACTCCATTGAAGAGGTTCCAAGGTTCGACCAAGTCTCCTTTGTGCATGTAAGTGTGTTTTCATCCCGTTTTTAATGATTTTTATGTTTGTGGAGTTGTTGTAGCTTAATCTAGCTAGCCCAAGGACTAATTTGTGAAGCTGTTAAACTATTAGGGTGTTACCATTGATGAATATATGTGAGTTTTGAAGTTTCATGGTAGAATATGAATTGTTTTTGTGAATTAAACAACTTTTGTTAAGTGAGTTTTGTTGAATTTGTCAATTAGGGGATTAATTTGTAAAATGTGAAAATTATGTGGTAAATGTGTGAATTAATCAAATTTATGGGTTTTTATAAGCATAAATGAAATTCAGCTAGCATGGGTGTGGATTAAACTGCATGAATTTGCATTTTTATGAGCTAGGGACTAAATTGTAAAAAAATTAACAGTACAAGGGTAAAATAGTAATTTTTCCATATTATGAAAATTGAATTGAATTGAATAGAATGATAATTAAAGTAATTAAATTTGATTATATAGATCAAGAAAAACAACGTATTGAACTAGATCGAGGAAAGGACAAAGTTATCGATTAAACGGTCATTTCTCGTCATTTGGAATCGAGGTAAGTTCGTGTAATTAAAATTGAATATTTGTGTATATACTTTATTTGAAATATATACATGTGGATTGCGAAATTAAATATATCATTATCAAATGCCTATTTAACGAAGTTTGAGAATACAGAGTCCCGTTTGAATATTAGGAATTCGTAGGATACAAATGACATGTCATTAGGGTTACCGTTTTGGTTGAGGTCCTGCATGTGTTGCAGACTCACCACAGCACGTATGAGCTTACCGATTTGTAGCTCGTAAGAGCTTACCAATTTTTAGGTCATTTGAGCTTATCGTATTTTAACTCAAAAGAGCTTACCATTTATCGCTCGTTGGAGCATACATGTTGAGGAATTGACAGGTTACCGTTCAGTACACCTTATGTATACTACCTGCGTATCTAGCGATATTCCAAGTGGTTCAACGGGTACAATTATGTTACAGGTTATATGAGTTGATATGAACAAGTATAAATGTTACATGAATTATATGGATATGATCTTAAAAGATACATGGAAACATGAAATATATGAGCTATGTATATGAAACTTGTTTAATGATTGTGTTCATACAAGTTGTTGACTATTATATTGTGTTTCACATGATCAATCTATTGATGAATACAAGTTTTTAGGCATTTGGCTAAGTTGGGCTAGAAAATGTATTATGTTACTTACTTGAATTGTGATTAAACGGTAAGTTAAATTCTATGTTATACGAACTTACTAAGCTTAGTTGCTTACTCTATTTATTTTTCGTGTTTTATAATGATTTGAAATGTAACACCCCTTACCTAGGTTTATCGCCTTACCCGAGCACGAGGCATTACCGGACAATATCACCATCATATATACACAATCGAACCCCAAACTCTCAATCCAATTTAAAGCTTATTCATAAAATACCATACAACCCTTAAGGTGAGCCTACGAGGCCCAAAACATAGGTTGGGAATGGTCCGAGACCAAACCAAGAACTTAGAAAAATTTTGGAAAATTTGACCTAATACAGGGCACATGCCTGTGTGAAACAGGGGCATGCCCGTGTGGGTAGGCCGTGCGGTCACACACCTTCGTGTCTCCTACCCGTGTTGAATTATTGACACGGCTTCGACACGCTTGTGTGACCTCCCCGTGTGAAAAACTGGGACATTTTGTTTATGACGTCAGCATGTCATTTTGGTGACACGGCCATAGGACACGCCCGTGTTACCATGCCGTGTGACGTCCTTAAACTCCAAAAAATCCCATGCAAGGTTCACACGCCCTACACACATGGCCGTGGGGGCTGGCCGTGCAACCTTAAGTTAGGCTATTTTCCAAGCCGTACTTTGCCCCAAAACACATATAATCTCTACCTCCTTTAACAACACATAATAGGCACATTTTTTTAGGCATTAAAAAGACCCCATTTACTCGTTCATCACCTATTTCAAAACATCTACACAGAAGCATGCCAGGCATTCCATGAATTATTTCATAAAGACATATATAAACCAATATCATCATTGGCCATATCACATAGCCTTGATCACAAAATAACTTATCAATTGAAAATTGCCCATATTATAGCCAAACCAACATAACACTTACAATACCACTAAGTCCTTGTACATGCCATAGTCTAAGAGTTTGTTCCATCATACCAAAAGATGATGTCGATAGTGTGGGTGATCCTCCAACTTGATTCGATCCCGAGCTGGCTTGATTGAATCTATAAACAAGGGAAAAGAGAAAGGAGTAAGCTTCAAAAGCTTAGTAAGTCTATATGTAAATAATTACCATCATAGCAACATTTATCCATACCAAGGTCTATCTCACACACACCAACTTACCACCTAAACTTACCAATATTTTCACACAAATCATGCACATTATTTTTACCCACTTAAGTCCACATGCACCTTTGCATCCATAGGAATTTTCCCACAATTACAATTGCCCAAAAGAATACACCTGCACTCACATATCATACTGCCACACCAAATCTCTTTAGTAAGAATTCCCGTTGAACCCTTCAGATTAACATTCGATACTCGGTGGATCTTCCATTTATGATTCCATCAACACATAGCCCAACTCTCGGGTACACATGGTGAAGATCACTTTATCACCCATGTGACCTAGCCATTTAATCTCATAGCCCTCGTGTGCACATGGTGAAAGTCACTTTATCACCCATGTGACTTAGCTACATAGGACAATGCTCTCATGTACACAAGGTGAAGTTCACTTTATCACTCATGTGACATAGCCATTAAGTCCCATAATCCTTATTTGCACATGGTGAAGGTCACTTTATCACACATGTGGCTTAACCATTTAGCTCCTTAGTCTTCGAGTCTACATGATGAAGATCATTTTATCACACATGTGACCAAACCATATTTTATCCGTATCACCCGTTATTTCCGAAGGTTCAAATGGGAACTCTCATTTCCATACTTTCAACATCATACAAAATTATTCAATAGCAACATTTAATAACATCCATTAGAGTCAATATTGTACAAATAATATGGACACATTACTTACATATAAACTTACCTTGACAACAAAAATTGGTAATTTGCAACTTAATTCGAGACCTTGCCTTGCCCCGGTCAAGGCTGATTCCTCGATCTTCCTGATCTATAATGACACATTTAACTTGTTTAATGCATGCATTACTCAATTGGACACAAAATCATCCTAATGGAAACTTTTACCATTTTACCCTTAACTTTGTAAATTTTTACAACTAAGTCCCTAGGCTCGTGAATTAAAATGTATCAATTTCTTTAGTTACCCAAGCCTAGCCGAATATCCATGGCCCTCAAAACAACCCACATTTCTCACAATTTCATACCTTTACCCTTCAATTTATTAACTTTTCAATTTGGTCCTTATTAGGGACTTTGATGAAAAATTACCTAGAAATCATAGTTTACCACACCCTAAACCTTCATATTCCACCATTAGACATCAAAATACTTGCATGTCATACATGGGTAAAATTTTAAACATCAACCCTAACTTAAAATAATGGTAAAATTAGCTAGAGCAAGCTAAAAATACGAAGAAAATTAAAAACGGGGCTAGAAATCACTTACAATCAAGCTTGGAAGTTGAAAAAACCCTAGCTATGGCTTCCTCTCTATATTCGGCCAAGGAGAGAATTCATGGACAAGATTTTGCCTTATTTTCCCTTTTTATTCTTTTATTAACCAAATGACCAAAATGCCCTTCATTAAAAACCTTTAATATTCCACCCTTTCTTGGGAATTTTTGTCCAACTAAGTTAAAAAGGGCCTAATTACCATATAAGGACCTCTAATTTCAAAATCTAATTTAATTAAGTACCTTATGGAATAAAACCCATATTTTCCACCTATTATAGTTTAGTCCAACATACCAAATTGGACATGAAACCAATAAAATTCACACACAAAATTTCACATATTTATCCAAACACCCAATAAACATCAAAACTAAATCATAATAATATTTTAAACCTTGGACTTATGGTTTCGAAACTACTTTTCCGTTTATCCCCTAATTCGGGCTGTTACACGAAAGCTCGCTCAGATTGGAATTTGTCAGAGATCTCATCACACTATCTATCGGCTATTTTTGGTACTTTTGAACTTTATGTTTTGGGTTAAATGGCATGTATAGGTGTTTTGGCTAATGTAGCCTATATGTTTGGACTTGTAATTAGCCATTTGATTTGGCTTATTTTGGTTTACTTGATTATGTGAATATGTGTAATTGGCCTTATGTTATGTGTTGATATATTGCTATGGAAATACCTTGATTATGATTTGGTAAATTGAATACCATATGGTTGAGATTTAGAAATGGCATATAGGTTATGTGATAGGCACAAAAGTGACCATATGCATATAACCATTTAGGTAGCTTTTGAAGTTGATAATTGCATGTTTTAGGTTTGATTTTGGGTTGGTTTGAGTGCCTATTTTAGTTGTGGTTATATGCTATTAAAGTATGTAGGATGGCACCAAATTTGGGTGAGAAATGTGGCTTAGAAAATAGCCTATTTTAGCCCACACGTGCAGAGACACGGGCATGTGTCTCAACTATGTGTGACACACGGTCAGGTGACTCGGCCGTGTGACCCCTGTAGTTTTTAATGAAAGCAAGCCAGTGAGTTACACGGGCTAGTCACACAGGCGTGTGGTTGGCCGTGTGACACAAATCAGAGAGTTACACGGGGTCAGATATGGTCTGGGACACGGCCATGTGAGCCCATTTTGAATGTCCACACGGCCTGTGACACTGGCGTGTCTTTTGGCTGTGTGAGACACACAGCTTGACAACACGGGCGTGTGCCCTCTGTAATTTTGAAATTTTTAATATTTTTCTAAAATTTCTGTAAGTTATTGTTTAAGTCTCAAATTGTTTTTAATGCTTGTTTTGGGCCTCGAAGGCTCATGTTATTGACTATATGATTGCTTTTGAATGATCAAGGTTTTGACATGAATTATGGACATGAAATGTATGGTTATTTATGTGATAAATCTGATAATGCTTCTCAACCCTATTCCAGTGATGGATATGGGTTAGGGGTGTTACATCAAACATCGGTAGCATATTCAAGACCAGCACCCGAAACATGAAAACCCTAATAACATGTCATTTCTATCCTACGAATTCCTAAGGTTCAAACGGGGCTTGATAATCGTCGTGGCATTGTTGGTTATACATCATATGGTTGCATGGTAAATAATACATTAACATATAAATCATTATAACATTAAAATGATATTTAATTATACGAACTTACCTCGACTATTAGGGCGTAAAAATAAGATTGACTAATCCGAGACTTTAGTTTTTCCCCGATCTAAATTTGTTCTTGGTCTATCTGATATCCGCGTGATATGAAGTAATAAAATTTATAAAGAACTTGATCAAACCTAAACTGACTAATATCACGACGTTTTAAGGCAAGCGCACCTGTCGACAGTAGTATAGTCTAGTGATAAGATCGAGTATCGTACCCAAGGGAACCGAAAGTACTATTACTCACTTCCTTTCTATTATTTAACCTAAAAATTAAATGAGGGTTTGTCTAAAACTAACTCTAAAATCAACTAAGGAAAAACAGGAAAAATAAAGTGGGAAGACCTTTTAGGGAAAAGCTAATTGATATGATCAGTACTTAAGGGAGAATCTACCTAGACTTCACTTGTTATTAATTCCTTGATTTATACGAGTTATTTACTTGACTTGATCCGTAGAGATCCCTAATCTATGCTAAACCCTCCGTCGAGGTGAAGAACAACTAGGCCTAAGTTGTTAATTAAAGTTCCTTTATTAATTAACCCCCTAGGTTGCATTAATTCGATCCATGATTCCCCATATTAGGTTTGACCCTAATCCGGCAGATTTATGTCGCCCTATGTCTAGGGTTGCATGCAACTCTGCTTAATTATGGTAGATCTACTCTTATCACAGGGACTTTTGCTCATCTGCTCTAAGCACATCCAATTCTTGAATTAATACCTAGGACTATTAATTCAAGGATTAAAAACACATAATTAAGAACAATTCAAGTAATTCTCATAAAAATCAAGAATAAATAACAATATCTGTCTTAGGTTTCATCCCCCTCAAGTATTTGAGGGGTTTAGTTCATAATAATAAAAGAAAACATCTCAGAAGTTGTAAAATAACAAATCATAAAAGAAACCAAAAACCCCTGAAGGAATTTAGGAGAATCCTCTATGTTGATGCAGAACTTCGGCTCCTGAGATGAATTGATTGGCTTCTCCCTTCGAGTAATCCCTTGCTTCTACCTATGGTGTGGCAGAAAGACGAGAGGAAAAGAATATAGAGGGTGTGTAAAAGGTGGAAGAAGACCTCCTTTATGTTGCCTTATGGGATCTTTATATAGAGAACTTTTGGGGACTCTTTCTTAGCCCCTAAGCATCCCAATTCGAGTGAAATTCGCCTTTCCCATGACTAGAACACGCCCATGTTCCACGCCCGTGTGGGTTTGATAGAGGCCGTGTGATTTAGCACGCCCGTGTATAGTAGCCGTGCTTGTCGGGGCTTTGTCCGTGTGATCTTCGTGAGGCACGGCCGTGTGGCACGACCGTGTGGCACGGCCGTGTGGCATCTCTTGACCCATGTGATTCGTGCTTTTTGGTCCATTTTTCACCGTTTTAGGCCCGTTTTCTGTTCTTTCATCTTTCCTATGCTCTCTTGAGTATAAGATATGAAAAAGAGGGGTTAAGAGCACCAGTTCTTATAAAATTAATAAGAAACCATCCAAATTATAGGCTAAATGTGAGGTAAAAATATTTATAATTTTGTGTTTATCAAATACCCCCACACTTAAACCTTTGCTTGTCCTCAAGCAAAATCTTAATCCCTAAATAAGAATTATTCCTCTCAACCTACAATCTTTATCAATAATGTTTCAAACTAGTCCACAGGTAATCATACAATGAGTAATTCAATCAGAAGAACATTAAAGACTCAATCACACTAAGTTGAGAATTTTATCATTGAAAACATAAGTCTCTTCCTTCCTTCTAAGTAGTTATCTCTCCATCTTAATTAACAGGAGTTGACATCCTCACTAAAGGTTCACTCTATTCACTCGAAGTGTTTAGGGTTCAACATTTAAGCACTCCTTAGTCAACCTGAAAAGTTATTACCATAAGCTTGCAAGAAAATCAAATCTCCACCACTAAATTTTGATATGATACATCGATCAAAAGGTCTTTTAATGGTCGTAACGGGGCTTGGTTAGGGGTGCTGTCACAGGCTGCAAAAAGTAGGTTAGAATCGAGATTGAACTGAAAAATTATCTAGCTAGAAAAATCTCTATCTCTAAAACATATTTCTCCGCTGATCCTTATGATAATATCATTTCTGGCTTCATAGCTTGAAAATAGAAATATGCAAAAATTTATCGAACTATTTACAATTTACAATCGAATTTAACTGTATGTACTCTTTTTTTTAAGAACAATTCAAGTAATGGAATAAATTGAGTAAAACTTTACAATTTGGAAAAGAGAATAAAGCTAGATGAAAAATTCAACTCAAATCTAGACAAAAACAGGGGTCAAAATAATTGAATGAAATTTAACAAAAATGGGTTATTAGTTAATAATTAGAGGGTGAGTCAAGGAAAAGGTTGTTAAGCTCAATGGGGTTTACTAGGGGTTAGATTTATATAGGTAGGCTTTTTGTGGAGTAAGTGGGTTAAATCCTAGGTGCCTTTATCATTTTAGTATATCAAATCAATGATGTGGTCTCGACATGTATAATCGAAGCAAGTTCTAGAATAACAATTCAGTATTGACTCACTCAAAGCAATAATAAAAGTGAGCACGAAAGAATGTATGCTAAAAAAGGCTCAAAAATCTCACCAGAATTATGGCTTTTGATGTCAATCCTGAGAATTTCAAATCTCAAGATAATGCTTAAAATTAGGGAAAATAACTTATGCAAAAATTGGGGGTTCTCAAAAATTTCAACTTATCATGCTTGATTCCCTAATGTTTTAAAGTTCGAATATTTAAAGTATAATCACCTATTTCTTAATTCTCAACACATCAATAGAGGTCATAAATTAATCAGCAATAGTTCCTAATAGGAGACTGAAGATAGTGCTATTGAGACAATTCTCTTAGTTATAATCATTTCAGGAGTTTCAAAGATGGTAAAAAAAATTAAAAGTGCTATACCCCCCACACTTAAGATGTACATTGTCCCCAATGTACAAAGAAAATATTAATAGCAATAGAAGCATAAGATCAAAAGGTAGGGAAAGGTATGAAACTTCCTGAAATTGGGATAGGTTTGCGCGACGGGAATTGTGGCGTGGTATTCCCTTTTTCGTAGAGATTTGAGCTGTATAGCTCCTTTGAAACTGCGAAGGGATTTGTTAGTCTTGGGAGGTTAAAATGAAGAGGGATTACTTCGTTAGGAGATAACCTTTATGATAATAAAATAGAAAATTTACGAAAATTCAAAATAAAGAAAAAGATAAGATAATTAAAAGCTGCAAAGGAAAAAGAAAAATTAACATTAAAGGTTAAAATAGAAGATTAGTGTGTACTAGGTAGAAAAAGAAAAATAGAAGATAAAATAAAATAAAACAAAAACAAAAATAAAAATAAAATAAAATAAAAATAAAAATAATAAAAGAGGATCTAATCCTCTGATGGGTTTCGTGGTGGTGGGACAATGCCAAGGTGTTGACATATGTGCGCTAAGGTAGCGTCGATGTAATCGAGGTGCTGCTCAAAGTGGTCCAGGCGCTCGGATATGTCAACACTGGATGCTGCCGTCTGCGATGGTCGTCTAGGGCGTGGTGGCTCAGCTGACGCGTCCTCTGCTGGTGGTGGTGGTGGGACATCATCAGGAATGTCCTCTGGATCCTCGCCTTCTTGGACAAAACAGAAGTGGAAGTGGTCACCACCGAGACATCGCTCGACCATCCTCATCGAAAGCATGCTCTGGATGCCCTGGGAGGATATCTGGCCAAGTAAGGTGTAGGAGGAGGGTTGGGCTGTAGTGTTAAATAGGCCGAAGTAACGGCCTAGTCGAGTGATGTATGGGCCCATGGATACGACTCCCTTGCGGTGCCTCTCGGTCTGATGTTGCATGGCGAGTGCGATGAAATATGCAAGGTCAATGGGGCGGCCATTCGCCATGCACCATAAGAAGTAGACGTCGTGTGTGTTGACGACGCCTGTGCTCTCTCGGTGACCTGTAATAGTATGAGCAAGTAGTGCGTGGATATACCTGAGAGAGGGAGGGAGAGCGGAGGCCTTGCTGACGCTGGGGTTGTATAGTTGTCTTCCTGGGGCAATCTCTTTCCAGCAATCAAGGGGTCGGATATGGATGCGCCTAGAAAGGGTGGGGAAGTCTCTTCAGTCATAAACTGCTCGGTGTAAAGCCTGAGTGCCACACCGAATTCTGGGACGCTGAGTTGTCGAACGAGCCCTCCCAAACGAAATTGGACTGTCCCAGGATCATCGAACCGTGTCATCACCGTCTGAAGGTGGAATGTGGCACAGAACTCGAGAGTGAGTTCAAGGTATGTGGGCTCCAAGATCTGAAAGAACTGGTCCCATGGGTCAGTGGCGAGCAGGGCCCGGACATCATCTACCAAGCGTACTTGTTCGAGGGCCCTCCAGTCGATGCATTGGCCCATCGTGATATTGCGAGCACGTAGCAGCTGGTAGCGCTCTTCCTGGGAGTCTTGTAAAAATGTAAGAAATGGGTGACGCACCTCGGAAGTGGGCCTAGTTGAAGAACTCCCTGGCCCCTTTTATTTCTTAGAGGCGGGGACGGTAACTTTCCTGGCTCGGGAAGATGACATGGGATCTACAAAAAATATTAGGAAAAATAGTAATTGATATTAAAAATAAGAAATGCAAATATTTAAAAATAAGGAGGCTGAGTAATAAAATAAAAAATAAAATAAAAAATGTTCCTAATATGAATGAGAATTAACCTTGGTAGTAGAATCTAATCATTTTTAAGGTTGGCATAATAATTCTTTTTATGAATGAATGTATATATACTGAACAATATAACAAATGGCATATTTAGGTGTGTTTAAGTGGCATATTTGCAATGTGTATTAGGTGGCAACTAACTATGGTGTTAAATGGCATAAAATTGGCAAATGGAATCTAAATGGCAAGCAAAATCACAATTTGAAATTATTCTAGATTGTTCTCTATTTCCTAGTTCTATAATTGCCTAAATCAATAATAACATTAATAGAAATGTAAGGAATGCAGAAAAAATAAAATAAATGAGAGAAAGGGAGAAAATAGAACCAAATTTGGTGTCACACGGTCGTGGGTACTGTTGCACGGGCATGTGAATCGAGAAAATCTAGTATGGTGGCGTTTAGAGGGCTGTGGTGGTGTTTGTGGAGGTTTGGAGAGGTTTTGAGAGAAAAATCTTAGGGTTTGGATGAAATGGGAAGGGAGAAATGGCCCTGTATATATACATTTTGGGTCACACGGGCATGTCGCACGCCCGTGTGGCACGTGTTTAGCCCGTGTTTTTCAAAAATCGGAGGTTTTTGGCGTGCCCTATTCGATACGCACGCCAGTGTTTATTTTGAGCACGGCCGTGGAGATCAGTCCTTCGTTAAATGCACGGGCGTGTAATAACGTACACGGCCGTGGAGATCAGTCCTTCATTAAACGCACGGGCGTGTAATAAAGTGCACAGGCGTGTTTGAATTGGCAGTAGCTTCCACGGGTTTATGGCAAGGGCGTGTGTCTCTATGTTTGCCCGTGCAGAAGGTGCAGGGTTGCCACGGCCATTTCGCACGGCCGTGTGTGTGCCTATCTTACCCGTGTAGATGTCGAAGAGTCACCACGACCATTTCGCACGGCCGTGGGATTTTATCGATAGCCCGTGTTTTAGGGAAACGGTACCCTGTTTGCACACGGTCTGCCCACATGACCGTGTCTCTACTTTTCGGTATGCGCACGGCCTTAGGCACGCCCGTGTGCCTGGCCGTGTGGTCCATATTTTCTGCAGGAAAAATGTTAGTTTATGCAATAAAACATGAATTTTTTTTTTAAAAAAAAGATGAGGAGGTTACTATGTTAGTGCTCGGGTTGCCTCCCGAGAAGCGCTTATTTAGAGTCTAAGCTCGACTCTTCGTGGAGATGTCAAGAAGAAATGGGATGGAGCCTAAGCTCCTCCTTGTTTTCTGTAAAATTCTCAATTTTATAATGTTTTAGCCTATGGCCATTTACCTTGAAAGTACCGTGGTTGGGGTGTGTTACCTTGACAGTGCCGTATGGAAAGACTTTGAGAACGGTAAACGGACCTGACCACCTTGATTTAAGTTTTCCAGGGAATAGTTTCAACCTTGAGTTGTAGAGTAGGACGAGATCACCTATTTCGAACTGCTTGGGTCGTTTTAGCCTTTTGTCATGACGTCGCTTCACGGCTTCCTTATATAATCGTGAGTTTTCGTACGCGTTGTAGTGCCATTCATCTAGCTCATTTAGCTGTAGAAGTCACTTTTCACCTGCACTTTTAAGATCAAGGTTTAGAAATTTTATAGCCCAGAATGCTTTATGCTCGAGTTCAAATGGTAGATGACAGCTTTTTCCATAAACGAGTTTATATGGAGATGTTCCTATGGGTGTTTTAAACGCAGTTCTGTAAGCCCATAATGCATCATCTAATTTTCTAGACCAGTCCTTCCTATTTGATTCTATTGTTTTTTCTAGGATGCACTTCAGTTCTCTGTTTGTCACTTCGACTTGGCCGCTAGTTTGTGGGTGGTAAGGGGTGGCTGTTCTGTGGTATACTCCATACCTTCTTAAAATTTTTTCAAATTGGGTATTGCAAAAATGTGTGCCCCTATCACTTATGATTATCCTAGGTGTTCCAAATCGAGAAAAAATCTTCTTCAAAAATCGTACTACCATTCTAGCATCATTTGTAGGTAAGGCTTGAGCTTCTACCCATTTTGACATGTAATCTACTGCTACTAGTATGTATTTATTTCCAAATGAATTAGGGAAGGGTCCCATGAAGTCTATACCCCATACATCAAATATTTCACATGAAAGCATATAGTTTTGAGGCATTTCATTAAGTTGGGAGATATTACCTGTTCGTTGGCATTTATCACAAGAAGTCACATACCTGTTGGCATCTCTGAAAAGTGTAGGCCAGTAAAAACCTGATTCGAGTACTTTATGGGCGGTTCTGGCTCCACTGTGGTGTCCTCCTGTGGGTCCTGAGTGGCAGTGTTCCAAAATTTGATATGCTTCTATGTCATCAACGCATTTTCGTATGACCTAATCTGCGCAAATTTGAAAGAGAAAAGGGTCTTCCCAAAAGTAGTTTTTCACATTAGCAAAAAATCGCTTCTTTTGCTGATGGGTTAGCCCTTTTGGGGTTATATTGGCTGCTAAATAATTTGCAAAATCGGCAAACCAAGGAAGTGTCGTACCTGCTAAAGTTAGGAGTTGTTCCTAAGGGAACATATCGTTTATCTTCTCGAGGTACCTGGGCTATGTATTTTCTAGTCTCGAGAGGTGATCTGCTGCTAAATTTTTAGCTCCTTTCTTGTCTTTAATTTCCAAGTCGAATTCCTGTAAAAGTAAAATCCATCTTATTAAACGAGGTTTTGTATCAGGTTTGGCTAAGAGATAACGAAGAGCTGAATGGTTAGTAAAAACAATGACTTTTGACAAAATTAAATAAGATCTAAATTTATCAAATGCAAAGATAACAGCTAATAATTCTTTCTCCGTGGTAGTGTAGTTAGCTTGAGCAGCTGTCAATGTTCTGCTAGCATAGTAGATCGGTTGGAAGTGCTTGTCCCTTCGTTGTCCTAAAACTGCACCTACGACAAAATCACTTGCATCACACATTAGTTCAAAAGGCAGATTCCAATAAGGTGAAATCATAATTGGGGCGTTGACTAACTTGTCTTTAAGGGTGCTAAAGGACTCTAAGCATTCTTGGTCGAAGTTGAAAGGTATGTCTTTTTCTAGCAATTTAGTTAAAGGCTTAGCTATTTTAGAGAAGTCCTTAATGAATCTACGATAAAAACCGGCATGTCCTAAAAAACTTCTTATAGCCTTAACTGAACTGGGAGGGGGTAGTTTTTCAATAGTTTCAACTTTCGCTTTGTCTACCTTTATTCCTCTGGTAGAGATTTTATGTCCTAGTACAATACCTTCCTGAACCATGAAATGACATTTTTCCCAATTTAGCACTAGATTTGTCTCTTCACATCTTATCAAAACAAGTTTTAAATTATTTAGACAGTGTTGGAAAGAGTTACCGAAAACGGAGAAATCGTCCATGAATACCTCCATGATATCTTCTACAAATTCGTTAGAAATAGCTAGCATGCATCGCTGAAAAGTAGCAGGAGCGTTACATAAACCAAAAGGCATTCTTCGATATGCAAACGTACCGTATGGGCACGTGAACTTCGTTTTTTCCTGATCTTCTGGAGCTATTGGAATTTGGAAGTAACCGGAGAGGCCATCTAGGAAGCAATAATACATGTGACCGGCTAATCTTTCTAACATTTGATCGATAAAGGGTAAAGGAAAATGATCTTTTTGAGAATTCAACTTTCGGTAATCTATGCATACTCTCCATCCTGTGACTGTTCGTGTTGGTACGAGTTCTTCTTTGTCATTGGATACCACGGTTAGCCCACCTTTCTTAGAAACAACCTGCACGGGGCTTACCCAAGAACTATCAGAAATAGGATAAATGATACATGCATCAAGAAGTTTAATTACCTCAGCCTTTACGGCTTCCTTCATGTTAGGATTTAATCGTCTCTGAGCTTGCACTGCTGGTTTATATTCATCTTCCATTAAAATCTTGTGAGTACAGAAAGAGGGATTAATTCCCTTGATATCTGAAATTTTCCAGGCTATGGCTTGCCTATGTTTTCTTAATAACTGGAGTAGTTCTTCCTTTTCTTTAGAGCTTAAATTTGATGCAATAATGACGGGCAAAGTTGAGTTCTCCCCTAAAAAGGCATATTCTAAGTGTTCTAGCAGTTGTTTTAATTCTAATTTAGGGGGTTCCTCAATGGAAGGTTTCTGTCTTAGCTTATCGTGCATCTTTAAATTTTCATAGCTTATATGGCTAGTGATAGTTTCGCTAGAGTCTAATTCTTTTCTTACTTTCTCCACTTCTAAGGAGGTTCCACCCTCCCCCTGAACAAGACACAGTTCCAGTGTGTCGGTGATAGAGATTTCCTGAAAATCATCTTGAACAAAGTGATCAACCATATCAATAAAATAACAAGAATCATCTTGTTCTTTGGAAAATTTCATGGCATCATAGATTTTAAAAATGACTTCCTCTTGACCAACTCTAAGAACTAATTTACCATCTCCTACATCAATAATAGCTCTAGCGGTGGCTAAAAATGGGCGTCCTAAAATTAAAGGTACGTCAATGTCCTCATCCATGTCAAGCACAACAAAATCTACAGGGAATATAAATTTATCGACTTTTACTAGCACGTCTTCAATGATTCCCCTAGGATATTTAACAGATCTATCGGCTAATTGGATGCTCATCCTAGTGGGTTTAGGTTCCCCTAGACCTAGTTGTTTGAACATTTTATAAGGCATGAGATTAATACTTGCACCTAAATCAGCCAATGCTTTATTAATAATTAAGCTACCAATTAAACAAGGAATAGTAAAACTCCCTGGATCCTTTAACTTTATTGGCAGTTTATTTTGGAGAATGGCTGAACATTCCTCGTTGAGTTCCACTGTGGCTAATTCTTCCAGCTTTCTTTTGTTCGTCAGGAGCTCCTTTAGGAATTTCGCGTATTTCGGCATCTATGAAATTGCTTCAACAAAGGGTAAGTTAATATGTAATTGTTTGAAAAGTTCAAGAAACTTACCGAATTGGGCGTCTGTTTGGTCCTTCTTTAACCTTGCTGGGTACGGGATGCGCGGTTTGTATTCCTTGAGTGTTGGAGGGGCGTCATCCTTAGATTCCTCTACTTTGTCTTTCGGCAGTTCGTGAGTATGCTTCTTTTCTAGTTCTGCTAGCACCTTACCATCTCTTAGAGTGATTGCTTTGACATGTTCTCTGGGATTTGGTTCAGTGTTGCTTGGAAGCCCGCCATGAGGCCTTTTTGAGATTAATTTTGCAAGCTGACTGATTTGGTTCTCGAGTCCTTGGATAGAGGCCTGTTGGTTCTTTAATGCTGTTTCAGTGTTTTGGAAACGGGTTTCTGAGGTGGCCATGAATTTAGTGAACATGTCCTCAAGGTTCGGCTTCTTTTCTTGTTGAGGTGGTGGCTGCTGGAATACCGGAGGCTGTTTTCTTTGATTTCCTTGTCCTCCCCATGAAAAATTTGAGTGATTTCTCCAACCTGCATTATAAGTATTACTATAAGGATTATTTTGAGGTTGAGAATTATTACCCATATAATTGGCTTGTTCGGCTTCCATGTTGTGTAGATGGTCTGAATTAAACATATTTCCTGGGGTTGCATCACATTGCATCACTGGTTGAGCCTGCGTGGAACCAACAAAATTATCAAATTTTTTATTTAAAAGTTCTACTTGGTTAGTGAGCATAGTAACAGCATCAATATTATAGACTCCTGCGGCTTTCGTCGACTTTGTCCTCATGACTTGCCATTGATAGTTATTCAATGACATTTCCTCAATAAATTCGTAAGCTTCGTCAGGTGTTTTATTATTGATGGCTCCGCCTGCGGCTACATCGATCATCTGCCTAGTTGACGGGTTTAACCCATTATGGAAAGTTTGAACCTGTAGCCATAAAGGTAATCCGTGGTGAGGGCATCTTCTTAAAAGATCTTTGTACCTTTCCCAGGCATCATAAAGCGTTTCTAAATCCATCTGCACAAAAGAAGAAATATCGTTTCGTAATTTAGCAGTTTTAGCAGGGGAAAATATTTAAGCAAAAATTTTTCAGACATTTGGTCCCATGTAGTAATTGAGCCTCGTGGTAGAGAGTTTAACCACTGTTTTGCCTTATTTCTTAGGGAAAATGGAAATAGCCTTAGGCGAATGGCGTCATCAGTAACACCACTGATTTTAAAAGTGTCGCATAGTTCCAAAAAATTGGCTAGATGTAAGTTGTGATCTTCATCCTGTAAACCGTCAAACTGCACAAGTTGCTGAATCATCTGAATAGTACTAGGTTTTAATTCAAAATTATTAGCAGCAATAGCAGGTCTAACAATACTAGTTTGAGTACCAATCACACTAGGTTTAGCATAATCATACATAGTACGCGAAGCTTCTTCTAGTTCAGCGGGTAGTGCTGGAGGTTGGTGAATATTTTGATTTGCGGCCATCTCGTCAATAGGTTTTGGCTCTTGCTCAAGTTCCTGCTCTGGATAATGTAAACTTTGTCTAATTTCTCTACGATTTCTGCGGACTATAGCTTCCAAATCTTCATCAAAAAGTAGTGGCCCTGACGGGTTGTTTCTAGTCATAAACTAGAAAAACCTAGAAAGAGAATAAAAATAAAGATAAAAAAATAAAAATTAAAAAATTAAAAACAAAAGAAACAAAATAATAGAGAAATAAATATTATAAATATTATAAATAATAATGGCTAAAGTAATAGAAATCGAGCTTTCGTAATATTTCAGTTAATTCCCTGGCAATGGCACCAAAAACTTGATATCCGCGTGATATGAAGTAATAAAATTTATAAAGAACTTGATCAAACCTAAACTGACTAATATCACGACGTTTTAAGGCAAGCGCACCTGTCGACAGTAGTATAGTCTAGTGATAAGATCGAGTATCGTACCCAAGGGAACCAAAAGTACTATTACTCACTTCCTTTCTATTATTTAACCTAAAAATTAAATGAGGGTTTGTCTAAAACTAACTCTAAAATCAACTAAGGAAAAACAGGAAAAATAAAGTGGGAAGACCTTTTAGGGAAAAGCTAATTGATATGATCAATACTTAAGGGAGAATCCACCTAGACTTCACTTGTTATTAATTCCTTGATTTATATGAGTTATTTACTTGACTTGATCCATAGAGATCCCTAATCTATGCTAAACCCTCCGTCGAGGTGAAGAGCAACTAGGCCTAAGTTGTTAATTAAAGTTCCTTTATTAATTAACCCCCTAGGTTGCATTAATTCGATCCATGATTCCCCATATTAGGTTTGACCCTAATCCGGCAGATTTTTGTCGCCCTATGTCTAGGGTTGCATGCAACTCCGCTTAATTATGGTAGATCTACTCTTATCACAGGGACTTTTGCTCCTCTGCTCTAAGCACATCCAATTCTTTAATTAATACCTAGGACTATTAATTCAAGGATTAAAAACACATAATTAAGAACAATTCAAGTAAATCTCATAAAAATCAAGAATAAATAACAATATCTGTCTTAGGTTTCATCCCCCTCAAGTATTTGAGGGGTTTAGTTCATAATAATAAAAGAAAACATCTCAGAAGTTGTAAAATAACAAATCATAAAAGAAACCAAAAACCCCTGAAGGAATTTAGGAGAATCCTCTATGTTGATGCAGAACTTCGGCTCCTGAGATGAATTGATTGGCTTCTCCCTTCGAGTAATCCCTTGCTTCAACCTGTGGTGTGGCAGAAAGACGAGAGGAAAAGAATATTGAGGGTGTGTAAAAGGTGGAGGAAGACCTCCTCTATGTTGCCTTATGGGATCTTTATATAGAGAACTTTTGGGGACTCTTTCTTAGCCCCTAAGCATCCCAATTCGAGTGAAATTCGTCTTTCCCGCGACTAGAACACGCCCATGTTCCACGCCCGTGTGGGTTCGATAGAGGCCGTGTGATTTAGCACGCCCGTGTATAGTAGCCGGGCTTGTCGGGGCTTTGTCCGTGTGATCTTCGTGAGGCACGGCCGTGTGGCACGGCCGTGTGGCACGGCCGTGTGGCATCTCTTGGCCCGTGTGATTCATGCTTTTTAGTCCATTTTTCACCGTTTTAGGCCCGTTTTCTGTTCTTTCATCTTCCCTATGCTCTTCTGAGTATAAGATATGAAAAAGAGGGGTTAAGAGCACCAGTTCTTATAAAATTAGTAAGAAACCATCCAAATTATAGGCTAAATGTGAGGTAAAAATATGTATAATTTTGTGTTTATCACTATCTTAATCTAAATAGACAAATTTAATTCATGTAATAACCCTAGTATTCAATTTATTCCACATTTCATATTGTTGCAAAATTACTATTTTATCCTTAACATTTTAACTTTTTACAAATTAGTCCTAAAGCTCATAAATTAAAATCTAAGCAATTTCATCCTTATTTCATGCTAGCTGAATACACTAGGGACCTATATCAACCTATAGAAATCAGAATTTCACAAATTTATTATATAATTTTACTACTTTTACAAATAAATCCTAAATTACAATTTCATCAAAAATTACTTGACAAAACTTGTTTATTTATCAGCAAGGACTCATAATCTTTCATAAAACATCAAGAACCATGCAATTACATTCATGGAAAAACTCTTTATCTTTAACAATTTTGCAAATTGAACCCCGAGCTAGCTAGATTAAGCTATAATGACTTCAAAAACATAGAAATCATTAAAAATGGGATAAAAAATCTCTTACATGCAATGAGAAAGCTTAGTCGAACCTTTAAGCATTCTTCAATGGTGTTCTTGTAGTCTATTTTTGTTGGAGAGATGTAAACAAAAGATGATACCTTTTGTTTATGTTATTTACTTAACTTAATTATTAGTTTACTAAATTAACCTTGCTTATTAACATTAAAATCACTAAATTTTGTGTCCATATTTTCCCATTAACACTATAAATGATCTAATTACCATCTAATTCCAATAAGATTTAAATTTCATGGCTAATTGATACCTTTAACTAATTGAATTCCACTTTTGTACCTTTTACGATTTAGTCCTTTTTATGAAATTCAGCATGCAAACGTCAAAATTTCTTAATGAAATTTTTATACAACCTTAATAACATTTCATAGACATTTAAATTTTAATAAAATAATAATTTACTCATCAAATTTGTGGTCCTGAAACCACTATTCCAATTTCACTAAAAACGGGTTGTTACAATTTTTATTAAATATTTATGGGCTCGGCTTATGGAAACAAGGTCCCAATACCTCATTTTCTAAAATCACTTGACTTTAGGGTCAAAATTTAATAAAACAGTATAATAAACTGTCGTTTCCAGTACCACTGGAAAACAAGCTGCTACAAAATTGCCCCTGTAGTTTTTTCACTCATTAGGCAGCGGTATTGCAATACGCAAGCTTGGGTATCATGATACCCACAACAGTATTAAGATTGGGAGTTTTGGGGGTCTCAATATCGTGATACCCCTTTTAGGTGATGTTTTCTTCACGTTCGGGCCATCGTCGAATCTCTACAACACTCATTGAACTTGTTAGGTTTCCCATGTCATGATTGACCAATTTGGGTCTAAAAAATGGCTTAAAACTAATAAAAAAAATTTATTAACAACAAAATTAAAAATTGACAAAAACATGTAAAGGCACTTAAATTGCTTGAGAATAAGTTCCTTAAGTGTAATGGAGAGCCTTATTTGACGTATCAAATTACGACGGATCAAACTCCCATACACTTAACTCTTTGGATGTCCTAAAGTAAACACAGAAAACATGAAAAAGGACAACCCTTAGAATAAATCAAACAATTAGGTCACAGTGGTAAAACGTAGAACTTGTACGAGAACTAGCTCACGTGCAACTTAAGAGTGATATCTAGTTAACTCGGGTGTTTTTAATACAAACACAATTAGTTCAATAAGATAAAGTACTAATAAATATAGAGGCAATTGAAAGGAATGTATGTACAAATGTTGTCCATCAAAATGAATTAAATGGATAACTCATAGATATTAAAAATGAATTGGTCAAGTTAATCTGGACAAATGCAAGCAATTCAAGAATTATTGTATTAGTGAATTATTAGGGTCTCAAAGGTTTTCTAGGCTTGTAACATTCCGAGGCTTAGGATGATTTAGAGTCGAAACAACATATAACTCAAAATGATTTCAAGCACTAGAAATGGTTAAGCACATGATATTATTTCCTAAAACACCCTTTACCCATATCCGATGCCAGGACAGGGTATGAGGCATTACCTTATTAAAACACATGCAAACACTCAAACTCAAGTCAAAGAAATGCGTCCCAATTTAAAACTTTTTAAAACACTATCTTACGGCCCTTAATATGGGCCTATGAAGCCTAAAACATGATTTGGAAACAATACGAGACCAAACCGGGTGCTTAGAAAACTTTGAAGAAATTTCACTAAAAACAAGGCACACGCCCGTGTGGGAAGGCAACATGCCCGTGTAGCCTTTAGACATGGCCATGCTGATGGCTCGTGTGACTCACACGGCCTAAGCACCTAAGGACATGCCCGTGCCCCTCATCTGTGCGGATTTATTTTCTAACATCAAACCTATAGAGGTTTTCAGACGGCCTGACACATGCCCGTGTTCATGGCCTGTGTCCCTCACACGGCCATGAAACGTCCGTGTCTTCCACCCGTGTAACTACTTGACTTGTACCCTATGAACAAATTGGGTTTACATGGCTAAGGCACACACCCGTGTGCTCAGCCCGTGTCCCTTACATGGCCATGGCATGTCCGTGTCGAGGCTGTGTGTGAAGACCTTAGCATTCTGTTTCTGACGTCAGCAGCCCTTAAGGGTCACACGGTCATGGCAAACACCCGTGTGCTAGGCTGTGTTCTCCACATGGTTGAGACACACGATTGTGTCTCAGCTTGTGTGTTTACTATTAGGCATTTAATTCTATCAATTCAAGGTGCAGAGGACACATAGCCTAAACACACGCTCGTGGACCGGTCCATGTGTCACACACGGCCTAGACACACGCCTGTGTGTCTACCGTGTGGACAATATAAGGCTATCTACCAAGGCTCTTGCTACCCTGAAACAAGATCAAACATCTATCAAACCTCCCAATACATAACATGGTACAAATAATCACCCCAAAGAACCACAATTTGACATCCTATATACTTAACTAATTATAGTGCACATTCATGAATAATTTTAACATTCTCATATACCAACTTCCAATATTTGCCATCATTCATGGCATTATACAAAAAGGAGTCAAATTCTAAAACAAGCCAACATATTTAGCTCCAAAATAATATGACACTTAACAAAAGAATAAAATCCTATACATGCCATATTTAAAAGATTAAAGCCAACTATACCAAGTGCTTCAATGGATAGTGTGAGTGATGCCTCCAACATTCTTTGATCCTCGAGCTATTTAGGCAGCACTATAAGAAAATGGAAAGGAAAGAGAGTAAGCATAAAGCTTAGTAAGTTGCAAGTAAATAGAAGACAACAATTTACCATGCTAAGACATGTTTTCAATACATCATAATTTGTGCATGATACAAAGAATGGCCACAACATAACTTACTCGTTTTCATCCTTTACTAGTCATAAAACATACTATTGAGCTAACATTTCATACATTTCATTTAGGTACCTACACCACTCATAAAATCATCATAATATCTCTTGAATTATTTAGAATACGAAAGGATATTCAATGAGCCTCCAACATAGGGTATCAAGCTGATGCCATGTCCTAGACATGGTCTTATACTGGCTCACATGTCAAGTCAATGCCATGTCCCAGACATGGTCTTACACTGACTCGTAAGTATCAAGGTCGATGCCATGTCTTAGACATGGTCTTACACTAACACATCTCTAAGCCGATGCCATGTCCCAGACATGGTCTTACACTAGCTTGCCTATCGAGGCCGATGCCATGTCCCAAACATGGTCTTACACTAGCACTCATATCAACCCCAATGTTATGTCCTAGACATGGTTTGACACTGGCTAGTACATATCCGTGTTGATGCCATGTCCCAGACATGGTCTTACACTAACACATAATGAGACCGATGCCATCTCCCGGACATGGTCTTACACTAGCTGTCCTATATCCTTAGTATCACAGCAAAGAATATCCAATCTCTTCATACAGTTCAACCGGGCTTTATCACATAAATTTTCATCATTGCATTACTCTAATCATAAATTATCAATTCAAGCTCAAAAACGTTTTCATGCATAACTCATAGTCACGATTAATCATTTTATACCAATTCAATGATTTCATGCATAATTATAATAAAGTTGTATTATTTACCTACAACTTACCTCGGTATACAAAATGTAGACGGATATTTTGGTTCAATCCATTAGCTTGGCTTTCCCCAGGTCAAGGTTCGGGTTTTGCACTTCTTGATCTAAAATAACAAAATTTCACTAATTTAACCACTATATTCATCTAAACAATTAAAAATTCAAATTTTGGTAAAATGACCATTTTGCCCCTAAATATGAGCAAAATGACTATTTTACCCCCAGGCTCGGAAATTGATTTTTATCAAATTTTCTTATTCACCAAGCCTAACCAAACTCTTTTCATTCTTATGGCAGCTCACAATTTCAATTATTTCTTGCAATTACCACACTATTTATCAACTTTACAACTAGGCCCAATTTAGATGTTTTCCATGAACACCCTTTCACGAAAGTTGTTCATTTAACAACCTACATGCATTTTCCTTCATAGAGTTCCAGCAAACAATGCTTATACATTCATGGAAAAACTCTAAATTTTTAACCAAATTTCAAAATACACCCCTCAATAGATAGCTCATGCTACAAGGGTCCCAAAAGTACAAAAAATATCAAGAAAAGTCATCAAAACCACTTTCTTATGAGTGCTAAAAGTTGCTGAAAATTTTAAAGCTTCAAAACCCTCCAATGGCTGATATTTTTGGTGTAGAATGGGAAGAAATGAAAAAGATGACAACCCCCTTACTATTTGTTTTATTTTATTCCAAGTTAGCCACTTACTCACTTAATTTTGACATTTCCCTTGCCTATTGTCTCCTATGGCTGGCCATGCTTCTCACAAGGGGTTTATTTGCCCTTTAAAGGCCATTAATTAAGGTTCTCTATCAATTTAACACCAATTTCTATTAAAACACAATTTTTTCCCTTTATGCGATTTAGTCCTTTTTCACAATTAAGCTCTCTATCGCGTATATTAATTCACCAAAACTTTGACGCACCATTCTAATTATACTATAACACATAAAATAAGGCTAAAATAATTACTCCAACCCCAGGTAAGTGATTTCAAAATGACTATTTTGACTAAGCCTAATTTCGGGATTTTACAATTCTCCCCCTTAAGGGTTTTCCTCCCCGAAAATCTTATTGTTAAAGAGGTTCGGGTGCTGATCTCCCATAATCTCCTTGGGTTCCCATGTGGCTTCCTTGACTCTATGTCTATGCCATAAGACCTTTACAAGCGCTATGCTTTTATTCCTCAATTTCTTGACCTCTCGATCTAAAATCTTAACCGATTCCTCACTGTAAGTAATATCCGGACTTATTTCAATCTCTACCGGTGAAATCACGTGTGAAGGGTCAGAGCGGTAGCGACATAACATCAACACATGGAAGACATCGTGCATCTTTTCCAACTCGGATGTCAATGCTAAACGTATGCTACTGGTCCAATTCTCTCGGTCACCTCATAAGGTCTAATAAACCGTGGACTCAACTTGTCTTTCCTACTGAATCTGAGGACTTTCTTCCACGGGGACACTTTTAAAAACACTTTATCCCTAACTTGAAACTCAATCTCTTTTCATTTCAAATTTGCGTAGGATTTTTGTCTATCCGAGGCAGTTTTCAAGCAATCACAAATTACCTTGACTTTTTCTTTAGTCTTTTTGACCAAATTGACCTCGTGTATCTAATTCTCTTTAAGTTCTGACCAATACAAGGGCGTTTGGCACTTGCACCCTTACAAAGCCTCATAAGGCACCATTTTTAAACTCGACTGATAACTATTTTTGTAGGCGAATTCAATTAGTGGCAAGTACTTCTCCCAACTACCTTGGAACTCGAGTACACAACATCGTAACATGTCTTCGAGAATCTGAATTACTCTCTCTAACTGGCCATTGGCCTGAGGATGGAAAGCCATGCTAAAATTTAATTTTGTTCCAAAAGCTTCTTGCAGCTTCTTCCAAAACCTTGACGTAAATCTCAGATCTCTGTCTGAAATAATCGACAATGGCTTGGATCATCCACCTCTTCATTAAAGCTCGAAATATTAGTTTTTGGGATGAGTGGTTGTACATCAAACAAACGAACACAAACACTGAAAGAAAAAGCAAATAATAAATAATAAAGAGAAAATAAGAACTAAAAAAAAGAAAAATTATTAAATTTCGGGTAATCCCTATCCCCTCCATAGAAGACATTTTAAGAGGTCCTCAAGACATTAAATTGTCATTTATTGTTCACGAATAAAATGAGGACCCCCTTGGCATTTGAGCACATTATCATTGTCTTATTTTTGACCTTTTAGAGAGCCACATCATGAGCCACTTTCTTCGAAAGCCTAACCAACTCCAAAGCTCGTTCTGGGGCAGTATAGCCTCGAAATTACAAACTCGATGTAGCTATAAGTTGTTGATACTTGGGTTTCACTTTGCATTTTGAACTGAAAGTAAACATTTTTGTTGCATTCTTCGATGAGCTCCTCTTTAACAATAGTCGAAAAGTGTGTCGGCTCCTACACACCTTCGCATAGTTCTCGGTTTAGCTCTTCACCTACATCTAACACAACTCCTAGTCCTATATCAATAGAGGTGAAGACACCTTCGTTTCTTACAAGCTTATCATGGTCTTCAACTCCAAACTCTTTCTGAACACCTATGTTCAACTTATCATGCTTAATAACGGTGGATTAGACCTCGTCTTCGAGCTTGGAAACATCATGCTCGACCTTTTCCATCGAAGTGTTCATAGTGGCTGTGTTGGATCTGGTGCCTGAAGTGTAGTATTTTCATCTAAGTTCACTTGCAATGCTCCGAACAGATTGGTTACTAAAACTATTCATGAATTACAATAACACTTTGTATAATTATCCTTACATGATTTTTGCATGCAAAGCAAAATGGAAGCAAATGTTGCTCACTAGTTGTCTAATGTTTAACTAATACTAAACAATATTACATGGTCGGCTCATAATACAAAAAGACACCTTGTATTAGTAGACAAACTTAAACATGTCCTTAGTCTAATAAAAAAAGAGCAAACTGATTGAAAGACTAATATGTCATCTATCAAGTCTATTGGGGATATGCTTTGTCTTTGGCATTAGAGCGGACAAGAAGTATCATTCCTTCCGTAATATGAGCACTAATTATATTTTCATCTCCATCTATTTTTTCTTTTTTGTTGTTTTTTTATCTCCTTATTTCTCCATCATTCAAATAAAGCATGGATAAAAAAGGTAGACAAAAAAATAGTCATTTTCTTTTGATGTATATACAACATATAGTGAAGCCATGCTTTATTCATTTTCTCACCTTAAAATATCCACATTAATATTTCTACTTATTCCATTTAATACTTAAGCTAAAGGAATATATCCTGTAGCTCCCAAATCTGGCCTAGACGTTATGGTCGAATCTGGTGATGTCACAAGGAATGGGATTTGAAATCGAATTTGGCAAGTTTAAAACTGTTTCAGTTTATTAGATTTTTTTTAACTCGAAAAATGCTTACTAGTTGATTTTTCTTAAATAGTATCTTTTTAGAGAAGCTTAAGTAACCCTTTACTTTAAGGAAACCATTTATGTTTAGAAAAACCTTAGTTTTCGGAAAAACTGCATTTCGTGGGTTTTGCATTTTAAAAGTCCATAAAAATGTTTAAAATCCAAAATGAAAGAAAATAGTCCAAAAAGTCCCAAATTACATCAAAATACTCAATAATTTAAAATATAATCATAAATAAAAAATAAATCGTTCTAATAACTGAGGTCACTGTCGGGTCCTCCGCTGCACTGATCTGTCTAACTCTGGGGATTACCTGTAAGTTAAATAGAAAGGGGTGAGTTTTCGTAAACTCAGTGTGTAATCCCTACAAGAAACATTCAGATAATCAGATAATAGTCAGATACAGTCTTGGGCCTAAGCCCTTTATAGAATCAGATGCAGATTTGGGCCTTAGCCCATTACAATTTTAGTTACAGATGAATATTTGAGCCTTAGCACATGCCAAAATCAGATACAGAATTGGGCCTAAGCCCATTACAGTAACAGATGCAGTCAAATAGTCAGAACAATAATAGATCCTACCCCCTGATGTACTCTTATATTTGACACTTTTTGCTTGTTAATTCCTTTATCTTGTGAATTTTTCACTATTTAATTGGTTGCATTTGATTTATTTCTTATGTAGTGAACCCACTACTGGAAATGGCAACAAAAGGACATAATCTGCAGTTTTCTTTCTTTTTATTTTGTCATGGCTGGAGTCGTGGGCACGACGCTGGGCACGATGCGAATCTGACGTGGCAGATCAAAAGTCAACGCGGGGAATATTCTGGAAATAACTTATCTTGATCTATTGACGTGATTTGGGGGATTTTGGATTTCATTTTCATAATTTTAGGATATTATCTTATCTTTTTTTTATTAGTTTCCTTGTTGTTTTAGGAATTTGAAGCTTATAAATACCCACCTTTGGGTAAGGCTAAGGATCATCTCTTGTCTTTAGTTCTTGTTGCTACTTTGTTTTCATTTTCAATAAAGTTTTCTTCTTTTTATTTTTTCTTTCTTTTATTTTATTTTATGCTTTTACATTATCAAAACATGTTAAGCGTGATAAGCAATATCATGCTTGGCTAATTTTTCTCAAGCTAAGAGCTAGTACGAATCAATTCCACGCATGAGAATTGAATATTGCTTAAATCTTTTCGGGATACATTTTCGTCTTTCTGCTCAGATAGTTTGGCAATCGGCCTTACTAAAACTTTTAAACTTTTTTCAAATAAAAAAGGATCCGTTTGTCTGGAATCATTTAATTATACAATTGGGAAGAAGGATCGGCCTGTGGCATTTCGACTTCCTATGAACCCTCTTAGCAGCGGTCCGCTAAGGACAGACATCGAAAACGATTCTCGATGAGACGGCTTTCGATTTGGGCTTTTCTTGTTTTAAAACTAAGTATTTTAACGGTGATAGATGTGGTTGATTTACTTAAGAATCGACTTTCGAAGATAGACTTGGGAAGATCGGTTACATGAGAGAAAAGCAAGTTACGATGGGTTGGGCCTCGTAGACTGTAACCGACATGAATCCCGGAGCAAAAATCTATTTTCGATGATCGTGGGAATTGATGAAACTAGCTCGAGGTAATTTTTATACTCGTGATTATTCAATTTAATCGTTCACTTTCTTTATTTTACTGCTTCTATTTTAGTACATATTTCTGTACAATCTTACTTGTTTATTTTATTTCCTTGTTACTTCTCAAATCACGTTAAAACTTTTTCTTTTTTGCTCTCTATTTCAGCTCCTGGGTCAGGATCAAGAAATTTAATCAAGAATTCCGTTAAACTCCTTGTGGATCAATCCTCTTCCACTATTCTACCTTTTTATTATTATTTTTGATGAGGTTTATTTTATTTTGATAGGCAAAATGATGCTTGTCAAAATTGGCGCTATTGCCGGGGAGTTTTATTTTCTACAATTATTGATCATTTTGTTTGATTTTTATGACCAGGAGAAACTAAGGGATTCTAGTTCAATATAACCCGGAAATTGAAGCAAGTGCTCGTAGAAACTACGAACAAATGCTTCGATGAAAGAAGCAGTAAGAGCAGAGAGAATGACAATCTAATCTGGAATCCACTTCTGCGACGCCACCACATGAACCGGAACCAACTCCTAACGAAGGACCATCTCCCAATGCCACTACTCCAATCACAAATCCCACATTTGAACCGGAGCCAATTGAGAACCAAACCATTAGAGAGCTTGCTGCCGCCCCCGCCATACAACAACCGCTCTGCATTACCTTTCCGCAAGGCACCACCCCTTTTCAACTCAAAATGGGGTTAATTCATCTCCTCCCTACATTCAACGGTCTCCCTAGCGAAAGTCCACATAAACATCTCGCCGAATTCCACATGGTGTGTAGTAGCATGAAGCCGCAAGGAGTTTCGGAAGACCAAATCAAACTAAGGGCATTTCTGTTTTCCCTAGCCGGAATGGCTAAGGAATGGTTATTTTACCTCCCGCCTAACTCAATAACCATATGGGCTGAACTATCTTGTGTTTTCCTTGATAGGTATTTTCCAGCAGTAAAGGCAAGCGAGCTTAGGGGAAGCATTTTGGGAATCCAGCAAAGGAGCGATGAATCTCTCTACGACTATTGGGAGAGGTTCAAAAAGTTATGCGCAAGTTGCCCGCAGCATGGCTTATCCGAGCAGACCCTCCTTTAGTATCTCTACGAAAGGATGCTTCCGATGGACAAAAAGATGATGGATGCTGCAAGTGGTGGTGCACTCATTAATATGACACTAGAAAATGCGAGAACTCTAATCTCTACTATGGCCGCAAACTCGCAGTAGTTCGGCTCTTCAAGTGAACCTAGCTGACGGGTTCACGAAGTAAGTACCGTTTCTTTGGAAAATAAAGTAGGCAAGTTGAATGATATTGTCAACTCTCTTGTTATAGGTAAGATGGGAGCCACGAAGGTTTGTGGAATACACGATGCCAAATCACCCAACCGATTCATGTCCAATGCTACAAGATGAGTCGGGCGCCCAAGTCAATGCCATAAATAATTTCCCAGGACCTCTTCAAAGGCCATACAATCCCTACGGTAACACTTTCAATCTCGATTGGAGAGATCACCCAAATATGAGCTATGGAAACAAAAACTAAAATTACCAACTGGGACCACCTCCCTTTCCAAATCAATCACCACAAAAAACCTCTCTTGAGACCATTGTTGAAAAGTTGGCCATTTCACAAGAGAGATTCCAAACCCAAACACAATCCCATCTCCAAGAGATTAACAAACAAATAAGCCAACTAGCCCAAACCGTTGGTCGCTTAGAGTCTCAAAGACGATTGCCCTCTCAAATCGAAAGAAATTCGAGGGAAAATGTGAGCGCAATTACTTTATAAAGTGGTACCGTAATTTCACCAGAGCTAATGAAGGAGCCTGAGAAAACTGACAAAGACAAGGAAGACACTTCTTTGAAGGGTCAAGTAGAAAAATCCTCGCCTACCTCAGGTAAAGTCATTCCTAGTCCTTCTTTTTCTACTTATGAGACTTCTCCTCCCTTTCCAGGAAGGCTTGCAAGGCGTGACAAAAATGAAGATGAGAAGGAAATTTTGGATATATTAAAAAATGTGGAAATTAATATTCCACTCCTTCATGTCATTCAGAAGGTGCCAAAATATGTGAAGTTTTTGAAGGACTTATGCACAAATTGGAAGCGGTTATCCGACAATGAAAGAGTTACCTCAGCGAGAACATTTCGGCCGTTTTTCAAAAATGCCTACCACCGAAATACAAGGACCAAGGGATGTTCGCAATTCCATGCAAAATCAAAAAAGTTGGAATAAAAAGGGCGATGTGCGATCTAGGCACATCTATTAATGTCATGCCGCTAAGCGTCTATAATAAAAATTCAACCGAACCTTTAAAGGAGACGCGAGTGACGGTTCAATTAGCTGATCGGTCAGTTATCTACCCCAAAGGGGTACTAGAAAACATGTTGGTAAAGGTAAACGATCTCATTTTCCCCGCCAATTTTTACATTATTGACATGGAAAATGACCGCAGCAACAACGGATTAGAAATCTTGCTTGGGCGCCCTTTCTTGTCAACAGCGCATACAAAAATCGATATCCATAACGACATCTTAACCATGGAATTTGACGGGGAAGTGGTTAAATTCGATGTGTACAAAGCTATGAAGTATCTTGATTCCATCACAAGCTTAAATTTCGTTGACATTATAGATCCGTTAGCCAATGATTTTATTGAAACTGATTTGTTTTATGATTTTTGTAGGGAATTGGAGGATCTCGACAATGAAAGCGAAATCATTTCAACTCTTTCCTCCATTTTTGATTTTTGATTAATTCCATGTCAATCTAAACCCCTTTCCTCAATTTTGCAGGTGCCACAACTAGAATTGAAGCAACTTCCATTGCATCTCAAATACGAATTTTTGGGCAATAACCGAACCTTGCCAATTATCATTTCAAGTGAATTATCACGGCAGGAAGAGGAAGAATTGATTACTGTTTTGCGCACTTATAAAAAGGCAATTGGATGGGTATTAGCTGATATCCAAGGCTTAAGTCCATCCACTTGCATGCATAAAATTAAAACAGAGGAGAACGCGAAACCATCTAGTGAAGGCCAGCGACGCTTAAACCTGCCAATGATGGAGGTTGTGAAGGAAGAGATTCAAAAGTTGCTAGATGCTGACATTATCTACCCCATTTCCGATAGCAAATGAGTAAGTCCGGTCCATGTTGTGCCAAAGAAGACTGGAATCAAAGTGGTTGAAAATGCTGAAGGAGAAACGACTCCGAAGAGAATACAGAATGGTTGGAGAATGTGTATCGATTATAGGAAACTCAACTCACAAATCTGAAATGACCATTTTCCTTTACCATTTATCAATTAAATGATCAAAAGACTTGCTGGAAAATCACAGTACTACTGTCTTGATGGATTTTCTGGATTTTTTCAGGTTCTGGTGGCACCCGAAGACAAAGAAAAAACAACATGCACTTGCCTTTTCAGAAATTTTGCCTATAGGAGAATGCCTTTTGGTCTTTGCAATGCTCCGGCCACATTCCAACGATGCATGTTAAGCATTTTCTCTGATCACATTGAGCAAGGAATAGAGGTATTTATGGATGATTTTACTGTTTACGGTAATTCATGCTCTCAATGCCTTTCCAATCTTTCTTATGTTCTTAATCGATGCATTAAATTTAAATTGGTTTTAAACTACGAGAAATGCCATTTCATGATAAGTAAAGGATTGGTACTTGGACATGTGGTTTAGGCCCAAGGAATTGCCATTGATAAGGGAAAGGTTGATGTAATTCGCTTACTTCCATCCCCCACTTCGGTGAGGGAAATTTGTAGTTTTCTTGGCCATGCAGGTTTCTACTGACGGTTCATAAAGGACTTCTCTAAGTTGGCACAACCTCTTTGCCGATTGCTGCAAAAGGATGTGAATTTTGTTTTTGATCAATCTTACAAAAATTCGTTCGATGAGCTTAAGGGAAGACTTATATCTGCACCAATCGTACAACCACCAGATTAGACTTTACCATTTGAAATTATGTGTGACGCATCCGACCTTAACGTAAGAGCCGTTCTCGACCAAAGGATTAAAGAAGGACCATACGTGATAGCCTATGCCTCCAGGACTCTCAACTCGGCTCAGCGCAACTACTCGACAACAGAAAAAAGCTATTTGCTGTCATTTTTACATTAGAAAAATTTCATTCTTATTTATTAGGAACTAAAATTTTTGTTTTTTCCGATCATGCAGTGCTGAAATACTTGATGAACAAAAAAGAAGCAAAGACGAGGTTGATACGATGGATTCTCTTACTGCAGGAGTTCGATCTTGAAATCAAGGATAAAAAAGGAAGCGAAAACTCAGTGGTTGACCACCTAAGCCATTTGCCTACTTCACCGGTCGAACCTCCTCTATGAGAACAATTTTCGGATGAAACCTTGATGGAAGCACACGCATCATTCCCATGGTTCGCTGATTTGGTGAATTTTCTAGCTACCGGTAAATTTTCGAACAATCTATCTCGATCTGAGATCAAACGCATAAAAAGAGAGTCTCGATACTACATCTGGGACAATCCATATTTATGAAAAAATTGCTCGGATCAAATCGTCTGACGATGCGTAAGTAACAGCGAGGTAAAATCCATACTTGAGTTTTGTCATTCCTACACTTGCGGTGGACATTTTGGCCCTAAATGAACTGCACACAAAATTCTTGAGTGTGGATTTTATTGGCCAACCTTGTTTAAAGACACTTACAACTTTTGCAAAGCATGTGAAAGGTGCCAAAGAGTCGAAAATCTAAGCCGAAGGAGTGAGATGCCGTTAAATCCTGTACACATCTGTGAAATTTTCGATGTGTGGGGGCTCAATTATATGGGGCCGTTTACCTCATCATTTGGAAATTTATACATTATTTTGGCCGTTGATTACATTTCGAAATGGGTATAGGCAAAAGCCACCTGAGAAAATGATGTGAAAACCACAACTAATTTTTTGCGTGATTTTATTTTCTCCCGATTTAGAACTCCGAGACCTATCATTTGCGACAGAGGAACACATTTTGTTAACCGAGTCGTCGAAGCTTTGATGAAGAAATATGGCGTGACTCAGCGGATAGCAACAACTTATCATCCGCAAACTAACGGACAAGTAGAGGTTTCAAATAGAGAAATCAAGTCATCCTAGATAAGACTGTTAAACCAAACCGGAATGATTGGGGCTTGAAGTTAGTTGATGCGTTGTGGGCATATCGCACGACCTACAAAAGACCTATCAGGATGTCACCTTACTGACTTGTTTTCTGCAAACCTAGCCACTTGCCTGTCGAACTCGAGCATAGGGCGTTTTGGGCGGTGAAGGAATGTAATATGGAGATGAACGCTATTGGCGAAGCACGGAACTTCATATCCAAGAGCTTGAGGAGATTCACTGAAACGCTTATGATAGCGCACAACATTATAAAGAGCGAACAAAAGCATTTCATGACAAGTGGATTTCATTTAAATCCTTTTCCGTTGGGCAGAAAGTTCTCCTATTTAACTCAAAATTAAAAATTTTTGCAGGAAAACTTAAGTCCAAGTGGAGCGGACCATTTACCTTGATCAATGTTTTTCCTAATGGAGCCGTGGAAATTGAGGATAGCTCGAGTGCACGGTTTAAAGTTAATGGACAGCGGCTAAAACATTTCTTCAAGAGCACACCAATAGGACTGATTGAAGAAATTGGGTTGGAAGAGCCAAAAATCTAACAGGAAAATGTCAAGCTTAACAACGTTAAACAAAGCTCTAAATGGGAGGCAACCCATTTGTTTACTTTTCGTCAATTTTAATTTTTGTTTTTTTTATTTGTCGTTTGTTCAGACCCCTCCAGGTCCTCGAAGAGAACATCACGAAAATACTTTCTTTCTTTTGCCCCAACCGTGGCCGTGGTCGATGTCGTCATTGATCACGGGGAGTATCCTTTACCCTTCTTTGTTCTTAAATGTACTTTATATTTTTCCATATTGGGACAATACGATTAAGTGAGGGGGAGGGTAAAGGATGACATTAATTTTGCCTTGCTTGTCATATTTGTTTGATGATATGTTTGTTTGAATTGATTAGAAGAACAACTCCTTTGCCGTTGCTTGCCGCTAAGCATGTTATGATTATTTTAGTTCATAAAGATACTTGAATTCTAGCATGCTTGATAATCGAATGATATGAGTAAGTCCAAGTTGACGACCCTTGCAATTTGTCTTGATGTTGTTAGTTGAATTCCTCACCTAGCTTAATTAATTAGCCCATTTTGTAAGAACTTGAGCCTTTAACATGAATGGCTATATTTTTTTTATGCTCTTTTTCTTGCCTGAGAGTGTCAATTTGGACATTGGAATCTAGAACTTGTGGCTTGTATGCATTTTGAGATTACATTAGAATTTGATGCATTAATATGATTTAGGCATTAGGATTCACCCTTTCTTTTCCCCTAGTGAACCAAGTTGAAGCCTAATCTTGTTTTCTTTGTTTTCACTAAGATTTTAAGCCCGAGCCTTTTCATTTATTCCTCTCTTCCACCCTTAACAAGACAAAGAGCATGAGTTTAAGGTTGTGAGATCATGTTCCATGAAAAAAAAACACAAAAAAAAAGAAAAAAAGAGAAAATAATTCGAAAAAAGAAAAGAAAAGAAAAGAAAAGAAAAGAAAAGAAAAAACAGAAAATAATTTGAAAAAAAATAGTTTGATGACTTGTTTATTGTAGTTACCTTTGTTTAGTTTGCTTATTCTTGTTGCCTATGTTTTCTAAGGTTGTGGACACGATTTAGTTACTGTTGGGAAACTCTTGTCTTGATTTTCTTTAGCCTCATTTTAGCCTTATTCCCCACCTTTACCTAAGCCCCATTACACCCTTTATTAAAAGTCCTAATGATTTTTTCATCTCATTTTTTTTAAAGTAGTGGAGAATTGATCTTGCCACAAGCCTATAGAGACCCTTATTCAAATTTTGACTTTAAGTGAATTTGCTTTCTACACCCGAAACACTTTGAGTGATTTGAGTGCATTTTGGTAAGAATTAAGCTTAGGTTAGAATTTGATTGATAACTGATAGACAATAGTAAGGTTGAATGATTGTTCTTGCTTGCACCTATTCGTTTTGATTCATGCTTTATTCACGTCATTTTTTGTGCACTTGAACTCTCATAACTTTGTTTAAGACTTGCAACGGTTTAGGAGAAAGATGATAAAGCTTTTGATTAATTTATTTCAAACATACTTGAGGGCAAGTATGAGACAAGTGAGGGGGAATTTGATGTACTCTTATATTTGACACTTTTTGCTTGTTAATTCCTTTGTCTTGTGAATTTTTCATTACTTAATTGGTTGCATTTGATTTATTTCCTGTATAGTGAACCCAATACTGGAAATGGCAACAAAAGGACATAATCTGCAGTTTTCTTTCTTTTTATTTTGTCATGGCTGGAGTCGTGGGCACGACGCTGGGCACGACGCGGATCTGACGTGATAGATCAAAAGTCAACGCGGGGAATATTCTGGAAATAACTTATCTTGATCTATTGACGTGATTTGGGGGATTTTGGATTTCGTTTTCATAATTTTAGGATATTATCTTATCTTTTTTTAAATTAGTTTCCTTGTTGTTTTAGGAATTTGAAGCCTATAAATACCCACCTTTGGGTAAGGCTAAGGATCATCTTTTGTTTTTAGTTCTTGTTGCTACTTTGTTTTCAATTTCCATAAAGTTTTCTTCTTTTTATTTTTGCTTTCTTTTATTTTATTTTATGCTTTTACATTATCAAAACATGTTAAGCGTGATAAGCAATATCATTCTTAGCTAATTTTTCTCAAGCTAAGAGCTAGTACGAATTAATTCCATGCGTGAGAATTGAATATTGCTTAAATCCCGTCGGGATACATTTTCATCTTTCTACTCAGATAGTTTGGCAATCGGCCTTACTAAAACTTTTAAACATATTTCAAATAAAAAAGGATCTGTTGCTCTGGAATCGTTTAACTATATAGTTGGGAGGAAGGATCGGCCTGTGGCATTTTGACTTCCTTTGAACCCTCTTAGCGGCGGTCCGCTAAGAAAAGACGAGATCGAAAACGATTCTCGATGAGACGACTTTCGAGTCGGGCTTTTCCTACTTTAAAACTAAGTATTTTAATGGCGATAGACGTGGCTGATTTACTTAAGAATCGACTTTCGAAGATAGAATTGGGAAGATTGGTTACGAGAGGGAAAAGCAAGTTACGATGGGTTGGGCCTCGTAAACTGCAACGGACATGAATCCCGGAGCAAAAATCTATTTTCGATGATTGTGGGAATTGACGAAACTAGCTCGAGGCGATTTTTGTACTCGTGATTATTCAATTTAATCTTTCACTTTCTTTATTTTATTGCTTCTATTTTAATACATCTTTCTTTACAATCTTACTTGTTTATTTTATTTCCTTGTTACTTCTCAAATCACATTAAAACTTTTTCTTTTTTACTCTTTATTTCAGCTCCTGGGTTGGGATCAAGAAGTTTAATCAGGAATTCTATTAAACTCCCTGTGGATCGACCCTCTTCACTATTCTACCTTTTTTTATTATTTTTGAAGAGGTTTATTTTATTTTGATAGGCAAAACGGCACTTGTCACCCCCAGCCTCTACATACTATCTCTGACCATCCCTACACACCATGTGGGTTTTAAAACACCCACCATCCCTACACACTGTGCTGTACCGAAATGTGGCACATATCAGTAATATTGCAGCTGTGCTGCCAGATAATAGGCATAAATGCCTTTCAGGACACTTCCTCTAATAATCAATCATCGCACCCCAATGTAGATGCAAATAAACATGCTCGATGTAGACATACAGTATAATAGGCTTACATGCCAATATTCGAATATTAACCACACATATAGAATAGTATTTAAAATATGTGTGTAACTATCATGCTTAAAACATACATCAGTCAATCAGTTCAAACAAAATAGGGTTAGTAGCCCTTACCGACCCTATAGTAGGTTCAAAGTCGATTTGGACGACCCGTGCAACCTTAGGAAACAATTAAGATAAATAGGCCCACATGCCCATGTGGCTTGCCCGTGTGGGCCTACACGCCCAGATTGGCCTTGGCCTGTGTAGATCATACGGCCTGGCCCAAAATCCCACATGTTCGTCTGGACCTACACGTCCGTGTGGCCTACATAGCCCAAATTAGTCTAGCCCGTATGTCGAACACGGCCTTCCTGGCCATCACACGGTTGTGTCTAGCATACAACTTGGCCTTTATCAAACATACGGCCGTGTCATTCGCACACGGGTGTACCACACGGGCGACTACACGCCTGTGTGGCATTGATAGTGAGGTTTTCAGCTTTTGTCAAAACCTTGTTTTCTACAATTTTAGGTACACACCTAGTTTGTTTATGCTACAAAACCACTCCTGAAGCCTTTGAAACCTATAACATAATGTTTAAACATCCAATTAACAGCCGATTACGAAATAACGCTTAATTTGAATTAACGCGTAAGACTTACTAAAAACACGAACAATCCTTAGCGTGATTTAGGATGTTAGAACGAAACTTCATCGGACATCACCTTCTCTTATACTCCTTCTCCTACACCAAAATCAACTATTGAGCCCTTCCAAACAATTGAAATACTATACTGTGGATTCTACAATCCTACTTACCAAAATAGTGCGAAAGCGCTGAACTAACGAGAAGTAGAACACAATCCAAGCAAAAAGAAACAAAATGAGGAAGAAGAAATAGGGAATGACAGCAAGAATAAAAATTCTCGTAAAAATTTTTGGAGAGGGAGAGAGAATGTCAAATTTTGAAAAAAAAAGATGAAAACAAAGTAACCACCTCTTCTGAAATCACATCCCTAATTTTCCTCCCCCATTAATCTGCTCAGTCTCAACTACTGCAGACTTCAATTTCCAACGAAACTCTTTTCACAAAATCGAGTAAAAATAAACACCTATGCTTTCACTGAGTTTCGAACATAAGACCTCCAACACACCAACATACAACTTAACCACCAGACTAGCAAGTCCATTTTGTTATATACTTACAAGCAATTTAATAGAGGCCTACTGAACAAGGGTGAGGCTTTAATCAGAAAAATTGCAAAATTTTGCCAAAGGCATAGCTTGAACCTAGGACCTCACACACACTCTCAGAGCACATAACCACTGAAGCAGATAGATTTTTGTGTCTCATTTTTTATAGGAAAAGTATAGAAATTTTAGGGCGTTACAACTTTACCCCCTAAAAGAAAAATTCGGCCTCGAAATTTACGTGATCAGAGAAGATGAGGATACTGCTGACGCATCAAATCCTCAGATTCCAACGTAGCCTCCTCAGTGATATGATTTTTCCATTGCACATTCACTAGCAGGATGGACTTCTTCCGTAGAACGTTTACATCATGATCCAAAATCTGAACCAGCTCCTCCTCAAAAGTTAAGTCTGGCCTAACCTCAATTTCCTTAATGGGCACAACGTGTGAAGGATCAGGGCAGTAGTGCCTCAACATCGAGACGTGGAACAATCATGTATACTATTCAACTTCGAAAATAGCTCCAACTGATAAGCAACCGGTCTCACTCGTTTCAAAAATCGGTACGGCCTAATAAACCTAGGGCTCAACTTGCTGTTGCGACCGAACCATAGAAACTTTCTCCATGGTGAGACCTTAAAAAATATGAAGTCCCCCACAGATTACTCAATCTCATGGCTCTTCAGATCCGCATACAATCTCTACCTATCAGAAGCCACCTTAACACGATCCCAAATCAATCTGACCTTACCCTCAGTCTCAGAAACCAACTCAGGACCTAAAACCTGTCGTTCACCCAACTTAG
This sequence comes from Gossypium stocksii, assembly GCA_020496765.1. Lineage (NCBI taxonomy): Eukaryota > Viridiplantae > Streptophyta > Magnoliopsida > Malvales > Malvaceae > Gossypium > Gossypium stocksii. The sequence continues at coordinate 29,293,044 of CM035626.1, read as the reverse complement.
TCCAACATAAGGGAGTGCAACACTTACAACCATACAGAGCCTCATAAGGTGCCATCTGAATGCTAGACTGGAAGCTATTATTGTAGGCGAACTCAGCTAGCGGTAGATAATCCTCCCAAGTACCTCGAAAATTGATCACACAACTCCGTAACATATCCTCCAGTATCTGAATCATCCTCTCAGATTAACCATCAGTCTAAGGATGGAACGCAGTACTGAAGTCTAACCTTAAACCTAGAGCCTCATGTAACTTTTTCTAGAACCGAGACATGAAGCGAGGATCCATATAAAAAATGATCGAGACTGGTACCCCATGCAGTTTTACAATCTCGATACGAAGAGCTTTGCCAACTTCTGAAGGGAATAGTCTGTCCTAACCGGTATGAAGTGTGCAGACTTGGTTAATTGATCCACGATGACCCAAATAGAATCCTTCTTAGTGGGTGTCAAGGGCAACCCAATAACGAAGTGTATTGTCACTCGTTCCCATTTCCATAAGGGAATCATAATTGGTTGCAACAAACCCGAAGGTAACTAATGCTTGGCCTTAACTTGCTGACATGTTAGGCAACGAACCATGAAGTCAATAACCTCACGCTTCAACCCTGGCCACCAGTATAACTCGTGAAGGTCATGATACATCTTGTTCCTACCGGGGTGCAAAGCACAAGGACTACTATGTGCCTCCTTTAGAATAGATTGCCTTAGATCAGTATCATTTGAAACACAAATCCGTTCATGGAAACAGAGTACCCTATCACTGTTCAGTCCAAAATCAGAAGTGCTGCCATTCTCAACCTGACGGAACCAAAGACCCAAAGATTTATCCCCTAACTACTTATCCCGAATCTGCTCAATCCGAGTTGGCTTAACTTGCAACTCAGCCAACAAACTCCCATCATCAAATAGGTTAAGGCAAGCAAACATTACCCTCAGTTCGATCATTGCCCTACGGCTTAACGTATCAGCCACCACATTAGCCTTCCCAGGATGGTACTCAATGGTACAGTTATAGTCCTTAAGTAGCTCAATTCATCTACATTGCCTAAGATTCAGCTCCTTCTAAGTAAGGAGATACTTGATGTTCTTGTGATCCATATAGATAACACACTTATCATCGTACAGATAGTGCCTTTAGATTTCAGTGCAAACACTACTGTAGCTAGCTCGAGGTCATGCGTCGAATAGTTTACCTCGTGTGTCTTAAGCTGACGAGACGCATATGCTGCAACCTTACCATCCTACATCAGAACACAACCCAGACCTGCATGTGATGCATTACAATAAACCATAATCTCCTTTCCTGGTTTAGGTTGCATCAGAACTGGAGCCTGAGTCAAAACAGTCTTGAGCTTCTCGAAGCTTGTTTGCTGCACATTGGTCCAGACAAATGGAACACCCTTACATAGCAACTTAGTTAAGGGCGCTGTAATCAGTGAGAAACCTTCTACAAACCACCGATAATAACCCGTTAGACCTAGAAAATTGCAGATCTCAGACAAATTCTTAGGCTACTTCCAATCCAATACAACTTCAATCTTTCGATGACCGACTCGGATCCCCTCAGCTGAAACCATATGTCCCAGAAATGTTACCTCTCATAACCAAAATTCGCACTTGCTAATTTAGCATAGAGATGCTTTTCCCTTAAATTTTGAAGAACCACCCTAAGGTGCTTATCATGCTCATCCTCAGTCTTAGAATAAACCAGTATGTCGTCGATGAACACCATAACAAACTAATCCAGATAGGGTTAAAACACTCGGTTCATCAGATCCATAAACGCTGTCAGCGTATTAGTCAGTCCAAAAGGCATCACTAGGAACTCGTAGTGACCATAACTAGTCGTAAATGCCATCTTATGTACATCAGCTTCCTTAACCCTTAACTAATGATACCCACAGTGCAACTCAATCTTGGAGAACATAGAAGCCCCTTGAAACTGGCCAAACAGATCATCATTCCTTGAAAGTGGATACTTGTTCTTAATAGTCAACTTGTTTAGTTGCTGGTAGTCAATACACAGACTCATGGATCCATCCTTTTTCTTGACAACCAGCACAAGTGCTCCTCATGGAGACACACTAGGACGAATCCACGATCCAACAATTCTTGAATCTCAGTCTTAAGCTTTGTAAGCTCCTTCGGAGCTGTACCAGGAAGAAGCTCAATCCTAGATTCCACTTCCCAATTCAAAGGCAAACCTAGTAGCTCCTCAGGAAAGACGTCTAGAAAATCACATACAGTTCTAATGTCCTTTACAGTAGAGTCCCCAGAAGCAGAAACATTAACATAGGCCAAGTATCCCTTGTGAACCAGTTTCTCAACCATCAATGCAGAAATCATGTTAGCCAAATAATTCCAACGTTCTTCAATCATGACTACCTTATTATCCTCCTCAATTCTCAAGATGACTCTCTTAGTCGCATAGTCCAGACATACTCGGTGCTTGACCAACCAGTCTATTCCCAGAATTAGGTCAAACTCCCCAAATGAAAGCTCTATTAGGTTAGCTAGAAATACCATCCCTTGAACCTCTAGTGGAACATCTCTATACAGTTTGCTAACTCGAACAGATTGCCTCAGCGGACTCAGTATAGTAACCTGACTCATAGTGCTCTCAACGGAAATCCCTAAGTTTTTAGATACAGTGCTAGCTATATAGAAATGTATGGAACCTATGACTATCAAAGCAAGATAAGGTACATCTTAAATAAAAAATGTACCGGTAATGAAGTCCGAAGCATCTCTATCCTCTCAGTGATGTATAGCATATACAAGGGCAGGCTGCCTCGCCTTAGCCTGTCCAGCACCTTTTCCAAGTGCTCTTTGGCCTCGACTTAAACCATTTCCACCCTTAGTCTAACCACGACCCCTAGGTGGCTACTGAACTACTCTATGTGGCTGCAAAGTACTGGAACTCGAAACTTGCACCTGATCGACCCTCAGCGGACACTCTCGAATGCAGTGCTCCAAGGACCCATATCTCAAACATTCCCCAGTCCTCCTCCAACACTCGCCCTGATGGCGTGTACCATAATCTCCACTAGGCTGTAATCCAATAGAAGTAATAGGGGGCCCAAATTTAAACTGCTCATCAGATTTGCCCTTTTTCTTAGGCCTCTATACTGAACTCGAGGGCTTCGGATCCCTCCTTTTCTTACCCCTCTCGTAGTCTCTATTTTGGCACTTAGTGCACTTAACCTCTTCGGCGATCTTTTCCTTCTCTACCAGAACGGAGAACTCTCGCTCCCTCTACGGAGCTATCAATACCCTTAGATTATCCCTTACCTCATCCTCAAACTGAACACACCTTTCGTATTCAGATGCCACCATACCTCGCACATAGTGACCCGATATTAGAAATTTAGCCTCATACTCGGCCACTAATTGGTCTCCCTGGGTGAGGTTTAGAAACTCACGCCTACGAGCGTCGATGTAACTCACTCCTACATACTTCCCTTAGAAGGCAGACTTAAAGAACTCTCAAGACAGACGATAGGGTTGAATGCCCTCCTTAATTGTCATCCACTACTGATAGGCCTCATCATGAAGGAGGAGACTTCACCCTTCAATATCTGCTCAAGGGTATAGTCCAGGTCATCCATTATCCTCTCAGTAGCCTCCATCCAGTACTTGGCCACATTAGGGGCGACTCTAGTGACACCCCTAAATAATTCAGCTCCATTGGACCGGAGTCATTCTGTAACCGACCTTCGACCCCTAGATCTAGTGTTGGGCCCAGCAACCCTCTCTAATATCCTTAGCATAGCCTGGGACAATGTGTTGTCCCCAGCCATGTGATCTTAAGACTCAGTCTCAGTAGCAAGTGACACTAACGTCTCACTCTTATCCAGATTTGGCATGCTGCCCAAAGAAGATGACTCAGCTCGAGCCCCTCTACGGCTTCTACCTCGGCCTCGAGTACCACAACCACGGATACCTCGTGTACTCATTGTAGTTTCAGAAGTTTATCAACATTAAGAATTTTATGTATCAGTTACAGTTTCAGTTTTTATTAGCATATGTTTTAAACAGTTTCAGAAAATTTAGAGTTTGTTTTTGTGAGTCGCGGTCTCTATCAATTTTACTATAGTCTCAGAGTACACTAACTAAAGTGTTTTCAGTTATATCTATGCATAGTATCAAATCAGTTTATCAAAATTCAGAAAAATTACAGGATTAGCGCTGGGGGCTCAATGTACCACATACTCAATAAAAATATTTCAAATCATTTGAAAATTATTTTTTTAGAAAAAATAAATTTTGAACCCAAAATCCATAGCCGAGTTTTGCAACCTGACTCTGATACCACTAAATGTAACACCCCAAACCCAGCCTAGACGTTATTACCGAATCTAACGATGTCACATGGAATGGGATTTGAAATCGAATTTGGCAAGTTTAAAACTGTTTTAGTTTATTAGCTTTTGTTTAACTTGAAAAATGCTTACTAGTTGATTTGTCTTAAATTGTATCTTTTTAGAGGAAGTTTAAGTAACCCATTATTTTAAGGAAACCGTTTATGTTTAGGAAAATCGTAGTTTTTAGAAAAACTGCATTTCATGGGATTTTGCAGTTTAAAAGTCCAAAAAAATGTTTAAAATCTAAAATGAAAGCAAACAGTCCCAAATTACATCAAAATACCCAATAATTTAAAATATAATCATAAAACAAGAAATTGTAAAACTCCCTAGATCTTTTAGTTTGTTGGGTAGCTTATTCTGTAAAATAGCTGAGCACACTTCATTTAGTTCCACATGAGATGTCTCATCTAGCTTTTGTTTGCTCGTCAGAAGCTCTCTTAAAAACTTAACAGCATTTGGCATCCACGACAGAGCTTCAGTAAATGGTAAGTTAATATGTAATTTCTTTAAGAGTTTAAGGAATTTACTGAATTGCTCATCTGTGCAGTCTTTCCTTATCGCGTTAGGATATAGGACACTAAGTTTATATTCTTTGACAATTGGTTCTTTGTGACTTACCTCATTGATAAATGATAAATTATACATATTTTTACCTCATGTTTAGCCTAATTTCTAGATGAATTATTATTAATTTTGTGAGAATTGGTGCTCTTAACCCTTCTATTTCATGTTTTATACTCAGGAGAGCATAGGAAAGAGAAAAGAACAAAAAACGGATCGAAAACGAAGAAAATGGGCCAAAGTATGAAAACGACACGGCCCAAGGAATCACCACACGGTCGTGGCACATGGCCATGCCACATGAGGTCCAACACAGCCTAGCCCCAACAAGCACGACCAGGCTACACGGCCGTGCCACCTCAACAGGCCAGAACATGACCTTTATTGAAACCACATGGGTGTGGCACACAGGCGTGTCCCTGTCGTGAGGAAGTGCAATTTCACTCGGATTTGGATACTTAGAGGCTAAGAAAGGCATCCCAAAGCTCTATATAAAGACTCTAGGAGGAAACTCTAAAGGTGTACTCTTTTCTCCCAAAAAGGAGCGCCATATTTCTGCCAACACAAGGAGTGAAAGCAAGGAATTACTCCAAGGGAAGCTGATTGATTCATCCCAGAAGCCAGAATTCTACATCAAGACAGAGGATCTCCCATGTCGATTTGTCAGTAGCCCGTGTTTTTGGGAAAATTTATGCTCTGTTTACACACGGCCTGGGTGCACGACCGTGTCTTTGCTTTAAGTGTTCACACGGCCTTGGACACGCCCGTGGGCATGGCCGTGTGGTTCTAAATTTCTACATTTAAAGGAGTTAGTTGATGCATAAAAATACTAAAATCAAAAATAAAGGAAAAGTTACTAAGTTAGTTCTCGGGTTGCCTCCCAAGAAGCGCTTATTTAGAGTCTAAGCTCGACTCTACTTGGATGTATCACAAAGGGATTTCGTGGAGCTGAAGCTCCTCCCTGTTATCTTTAAAATTCTCGCCTCTATAGTGTTTAAGCCTATGTCCGTTTACCTTGAACGTACTGTAGTTGGGGTGAGTTACCTCAATTGTGCCGTATGGAAAGACAGTTTGAACAGTGAATGGACCTGACCACCTTGACTTGAGTTTTCCAGGAAATAGTCTCAGCCTTGAGTTGTAGAGTAAGACAAGATCACCTGTTTTGAAGTGCTTAGGTTGTTTCAGTCGTTTGTCATGGCGTCGCTTCATGGCTTCCTTATATAGTCGTGAGCTTTCGTAGGCATTGCAACGCCATTCATCTAGTTCATTTAACTGCATTAATCTTTTCTCACCTGCAAGCTTAAAATCAAGGTTTAAAAATTTGATAGCCCAAAATGCTTTATGTTCAAATTCAAATGGCAGATGAGAACTTTTTCCGTAGACAAGTTTATAGGGAGATGTACCTATGGGTGTTTTAAAAGCAGTTCTATAGGCCCATAAAGCATCGTCTATCTTTCTTGACCAATCTTTTCTATTTGTTTCTATTGTTTTCACTAAGATGCATTTTAGTTCCCTATTTGTTACTTCGACTTGGCCACTGGTTTGTGGATGATAAGGGGTAGCTATTCTATGGTGTACCCCATACCTTTTTAAAACTTTTCCAAATTGGGCATTGCAAAAATAGGTGCCCCTATCACTAATAATTATTCTACGTATTCCAAATCGAGAGAAAAGTTTCTTCAAAAATCGTACTACCATTCTAGCATCATTAGTAGGTAAGGCTTGGGCTTCCACCCATTTTGACATATAATCTACTGCTACTAGGATGTACTTATTCCCAAATGAAGTAGGGAATGGACCCATGAAATCAATACCCCATACATCAAATATTTCGCATGAAAGTATATAGCTCTGAGGCATTTCATTATGTTGAGAAATATTACCTGTTCTCCGGCATTTATCACACGAGGTGCTCTTAACCCTTCTATTTCATGTTGTATACTCAGGAGAGCATAGGGAAGAGAAAAGAACGAAAAACAGACCGAAAACGAAGAAAATGGGCCAAAGTGTGAAAACGACACGACCCAAGGAATCACCACACAACCGTGGCACACGGTCGTGCCACATGAGGTCCAACACGGCCCAGCCCTGACAAGCACGGCCAGGCTACACGATCGTGCCACCTCAACAGGCACAAACACAGCCTTTATCGAAACCACACGGGCGTGGCACACGGGCATGTCCCTGTCATGAGGAAGTGTAATTTCACTCGGATTTGGATACTTTGAGGCTAAGAAAGGCATCCAAAAGCTCTATATAAAGACCCTAAGAGGCAACTCTAAGGGTGTACTCTTTTCTCCCAAAAAGGAGCGCCATATTTCTGTCATCACAAGGAGTGAAAGCAAGGAATTACTCCAAGGAAAGCCGATTGATTCATCCCAGAAGCCAGAATTCTACATCAAGACAGAGGATCTCCCTAAATTCCTTCAGGGGTTTTTGGGTTCTTTATGTTTTGTTATCTTATCTCATCTCCTCTGAGATGTTTTCTTTATTAATTATGAACTAAAGCTCTCAAATACTTGAGGGGGATGAAACCTAAGATAGATCTTGTTATTATTTATTCTTGAATTATATGATAAATACTTGAATTGTTCTTAATTATGTGTTCTTCATTCTTGATTTAATAGTCCTTGGTATTACTTCAAGAAACTGATGTGCTTAGGCAGAGGAGCAAAAGTCCCTATTTTAAGAGTAGATCTACTATAATTAAGCGGAGTTGCATGCAACCCTAGACATAGGGCGACATAAATCTGCCGGATTAGGGTCAAACCTAATAGAGGGATCCATAGATCGAATTAATGCAACCTAGGGGTGTTAATTAATAAAGAAACTTTAGTTAACCACCTAGTATTAGTTGTTCTTATCCTCGACAGAGGTATTAACATAGGTTAGGGATATCTATGGATCAAGTCAAGTGAAGAAATTGTCTAGTTCAAGAAGGTAATAACAAGTGAAGTCTAGGTGGATTCTCCTTTGAGTATTGCCCATATCAATTAGGTTTTCCAAAATTTTTTCCCAATTTACTTTTTGTGCATTCTTAGTTTAGTTTTAGAGTTAGTTTCAAACAACCCTCTTTTATTTTTAGGCTAGATAATAGAAAGGAAGTAAGTACTAGTACTTTTTGGTTCCCTTGGCTACGATAACTCGGTCTTGCTGCTAAACTATACTACTGCTCAATAGGTGCGCTTGCCTTTAAATCGTGATATTAGTTAGTTTTTGGTGTGATCAGTTTTTACAAAATTTATTACTTAATATCGCGAGTATCACTCATCCTTACCTCTACTTACCATAGTCTCATCACTTTGCTCTACTGTGGTTTTGGCTAACCCTTCTTCATCAATTGTGTCGATGGCATGGAGTTGCTTCTTAGGGTTAGTCTCGGTGTTGCTTGGTAAACCACCTTGTGGTCTTTCAGAGATTAGCTTAGCGAGCTAGCCTATTTGAGTCTCGAGTCCTTGGATGGATGCTTGCTAGTTCTTAGGTGTCATCTCGGTGTTTTGGAAACAAGTTTCTGACACGGAGATAAATTTCGTGAGCTTCTTCTCTAGGTTCGACTTTTTCTCTTGTTCGTACGGTGGTTGCTGAAATCCCGGAGGAGGTGGTGGTCTCTAATTTCCTTGTCCTCCCCATAAGAAATTTGGGTGATTCCTCTAACCTGCATTGTAAATGTTACTATAAGGGTTATTTTGAGATCTAGGATTATTACCCATATAGTTGGCTTGCTCGTTTTCCATGCCATATCCATAGGTGGGGTACTCAGAATTGCTCATGTCAAACTGCATCATTGGGTGTACCTACGTAGAACCAACTAAACCGTCAATCTTTTTATTTAAGAGTTCTACCTGATTAGAAAGCATGGTGTCCGGATCAACATTAAAAACCCTGTAGCTTTTTGTGGCTTTGTTCTCATGACTTGCCATTGATAGTTGTTCAGTGACATCTCTTCTGTAAATTCGTAAGCTGCTTCTGGAGTTTTGTTACTAATTGTTCCACCGGCGGCTACTTCGATCATTTGTCTCGTTGAGGGGTTCAAACTATTGTGAAAAGTTTGAACTTGTAACCATAGGGGTAACCCATGGTGAGGGCACCTTCTTAATAGATCCTTGTATCTCTCCCAAGCATCGTAAAGTGTTTTTAAATCCATCTGCACAAAAGAAGAGATATCATTCCTTAATTTAGTCATTTTAATATTTGAGTAAAAATTTTTTGGTCATTTGTTCCCATGTAGTAATAGATCCTCGCGGTAAAGAATTTAACAATTGTTTAGCTTTATTCCTCAAGGAAAATGGGAATAGCCAAAGACGAATGGCATCATCAGAAACACCATTTATTTTAAATGTGTCGTATAATTCCAAAAAGTTGGCTAAATGAGCGTTAGGATCCTTATCCTGCAAACTATCAAACTGAACAAACTATTGTATCATCTGAATAGTGTTAGGTTTCAGTTTAAAATTGTTTGCAGCAATAATAGGCCTAACAATACTAGATTCAGTACCAGCCAAATTAGGTTTAGCATAATCATACATAGTACGAGGAACAGGATTTTGCTCGACAGGATTTGCGGCTACTACAGAAGGTAGCTGATTATCTTGATTTGCCTCCATCTCTTCAGTAGGTTTAGGTTCTTCTTGTCTTTGTTCTGGGTATCGTAAGCTTATTCTTATCTCTCTGCGAGTTTTACGAACCGTGGCTTCTAAATCATCGTCAAACAAGAATGGTCCTTCTGGGTTTCTTCTAGTCATAAACTATAGACACCTAGAAGAGAAAAATAAAAGGAAATTTTTGTAAATAAAAACCTAAAATAAAAATAGAAAATAAATTGAATAAAAGTAAAGATGGCTAAAGTAATAGGAATCGAGTGTTCCTAATATCTTGGTTCCCTGGCAACAGCACCAAAAACTTGATCTCGTGATTGTGATGAAGTAATAAATTGATCGTACCTAAAAACTAACTATTATCATGATAAAAGGCAAGCGCACCTATCGAATAGTAGTATAGTTAGTGGCAAGACCGGAATATCGAATCCAAGGAACTAAAAGTACTAGTAATGACTTTCTTCCTATTATCTAGCCTAAAAATAAAGAGGGGGTTTGGTTGTAAACTATTCTAAATTAAACTAAAGACACGAAAAAGAGTAAATTGGGAAAATTACTTTGGGAATACTGAATGATAAGGGACAATACCTAAGGAAGAATCCACCTAGACTTCACTTGTTATCTAACTCTGAACTAGACGATTTCTTCATTTGACTTGATCCGTAGAGATCCCTAAATTATGTTAATATCTCCGTTAAGAATAAGAACAACTAATCCTAGGTTCATTAATTGAAATTTTTTTCTAATTAAAACCCATAGTCTTGCATTAACTCGATCTATGGATCCCCATATTAGATTTTACTCTAATTCGGCAGATTTTCGTTGTCCTATGTCTAGGATTGCGATCAACTCCGCTTAATTGTGTTGGATCTACTCTTAAACAAGGACTTTTGCTCCCCTGCCTAAGCACATTCGACTTAAATTAACATCCCAGAAATATCAATTCAAGAATTAAAAACACAATTAAGAACAAGTCAAATATTTATCATATAGTTCAGATAACAATAACAAGATTCATCTTAGGTTTCATCCCCCTTAGATATTTAGGGTTTTAGTTCATGTTTATAAAAAGAAACATCTCAAAATAAAGAAAATAACAAAACATAAGAAAACCCAAAACTCTTGAAAGGATTGAAGGGAGATCTTCTATCTTGATGTAGATCCTGGCTTCTGAGATGGATCAATCAGTTTTCTTTCGAGTAATTCCCTGCCTTTAGCTCTTCGTCTTGGCGAGAGGACTGTACACCTTGTAGTTGCCTCCTAGGGTCTTTATATAGAGTTTGGAATGTCTTTCTTAGCCCCTATGTAGCTTTTTCTTCGTGAAATTGAACTTCATCACGACAGGGACATGCCCAGGTGGCACGTCCGTGTGAATTGATGTTGGAATATGCTCAAGCCTATTGATATGGCACGGTCGTGTGACACGCCCGTGTGGTGAACTCCAGGCCGTGTTGTTTTCACACCTTGGCCTATTTTCTCTATTTTCGGCCCGTTTCTTGTTCTTTTCACTCCCCTATGCTCACCTGAGTATAAAACATGAAATTAAGGGTTTAGGAGCATCAAATTCCACAAATCAAGGAATAATTTATCCAAAAATAGGCTAAGCATGAGGGACAAATATGTATAATTTACGGTTTATCAAATACCCCCACACTTAAGCATTTGCTTGTCCTCAAGCAAAATCTCCACTTACAATTAAAAATCATTCCCCTCAACATATAATCCTTATCAATAATATTTCAAACTAATCCACAAGTAATCATACATTGAAAATTCAACTAAAAGAAAATCAAAGTCTCAAACAATCTAAGTTGGGAATTTTATCACAGAAACATAGGTTTCCTCCCTTCTTCTAGGTAATTACCTTGAACTCAAAATCAACAAGAGTGGACCTCCTTACTAAGTATTCATTCTATCCACTCGAAGTGTTTAGGGTTCAAAAATTAAGCACTCATTAGTCAACATGAAAAGGTATTACCATAAGCTTGCAGGAAAATCAAATCTCCACCACTATGTATTGATATGATACATCGATCAAAAGGTCTTTCAAGGGTTGTAATGTGGCCTTGGTTAGGGGTGTGGTCACAAGCTGAAAAAGAGGGATAGAATCGAGGTTGAATTGAAAAATCATCTAACTAGAAAAATCTTTATCACTGAAACATATTCCTAGGGAAAAGCCTTTTTCTTTTGGATAACATCGTTTAAGAACAGAAGCTCAAAAATTACATGGAAATATGCAAAACATTGAATTACAATTGAAATATAAATATGGTTTTTTTTTTTGAAGAACAAATCAAATATTTATAAACTTTACAAGCTAAAAGGGAGAACAAAACTAGATAATTATTCAACTCAAATCTCGACAAAAATAGGGATCAAAATAATTGAAGGGAATTCAACAAAAAATGGGTTATAGGTTAATATTGAAGGTAAGTCAATGAATGAGATGTTAGGCTCAATACGGTTCACTAGGGGTTAATTTTGAAGGTAAACTTTTATGGAGTGAGTGGGTTAAAACCTAGGTGCCTTTATCATTTCGGTATAAAAAATCAATGATGTGGTCTCGACATGTATAATCGAAGCAAGTTCTAGAATAACAGATCAATATTGACTCACTCAAAGTAACAATAAAAGTGAGCACAAAAGGATGTATGCTCAAAAGGCTGAAAAATGTCACTAGAATTGTGGCTTTTGATGTCAATCCTGCAAATTTCAAATTTCAAGGTAACACTTAAAATTGGGGAAAACAACCTAGAAAAATTTAAATTCTCAGAAAGTTTAACTTATCATGCTTGATTCTCTAATGTCTTAAAGTTTGAATAATTAAAGCATAAGTACCTATGTCTTAATTCTCAACATATCAATAAACATCATAAATCAATCAGAATTTATTTTATTTGTTAAAGCCAAGATTCAGGGATTTAAGAATAATGCAAAAAGTTAGTGGCAAAAATTTTCAAGGGTTCGAGGACAATGCAAAGAATGAAAGTGAACTCCTCCCCCCCTCACACTTAAGATGTACATTGCCCTCAAGGTACAAAGATAAAGTTAGTGAAAATAGAAGCATAAAATCATAAGATAGGGAGAGAAGTGAAACTCCCTGAATATTGGATGAATTCCTTGAGTTGGAGGTGTGAAGATTTGGAGAAAGGATTACTTGAAGTTCATGATTCTGGGTGACTGAAGAGAATAAGCACAACTGTGTGTAAAATTCAAGTATTACTCGATAAGAATCTAAGTGCAAAATAAAAGGAAAAAGAGAAATATAAAGTAAAGAAAATGAAAATGAAACTTAAAAATTAAGTAACAGGGATTTGGCCACACAGCCTTGGTGCACGCCCGTGTGCCCTTGGGTTGGCCCGTGTGTTTCGTGGTCTTATCGGTGTGGCCACGGTTGGTCTGCACGGGCATGTCCTATGCCCGTGTTGATTTTTGAGTTTCGCCCACGGCTTATTGGTACGGGTGTGTTGGGACACATGGCCATATAACACAGTCGTGTCTTTTGGTGTTCGCTTCTCCCACGGTCGTGTTTAGGATCACACGCCCATGTATAAATCGACAGGTTTGGCCACGGTAGTATTGCACGGCCGTGGCGATTTGTCAGACCCCGTGTTTTGGGGAAAATTTGGCTCTGTTTTTAAACGGTCGTGTTGCACGGCCGAGTTTCTAACCGTGGGGTGTCCACGGCCTTAGGCACGCCTGTGGGCATGGCCGTGTGGCTTGAAAAAGCTATATTCAGGAGGTTAGTTAATGAATTAGAGAGCTTAAATAAAAGAACTTTATTATGTCAGTGCTCAGGTTGCCTCTCGAGAAGTGCTTGTTTGTATTCTAAGCTCGACTTCCTTCAAGCTTGCATGGTCACGGTGGTTTGAGGAGTTCGAACTCCTCTCTCTTGCTATTAGTCTCATTATCAAAATAAGGTTCAAGTAGAGTATAATTTACCTTGAAAGTGCCAAATGTCTTATGTGTTATCTCGACTACACCATAAGGAAAAATTTTCATTATCGTGAAGGGAGGTGTGTCACCTGTATGAACTTTTGAATTCGAAATTCGAGGATCTTCCTCCTCTAAGTATACCTTATCCCCTACCTTAAATTGATTCATTTTTAGCTTAGGGTCATCATGGTGATGCTCTGGTTCGATGTGGCATATTTTGGGTTTCTCTTGTCGATAGTTCAGCCACTCGTCCAATTCTTCAATCTGTAGCATTCGTTTTTCATGGGGGTCCCCTTGGTTGGACTCGTCTGTTGTTTGATCGTACTTATGTGAAGAGTATCCTGCAAAGAAGGTTAGGCGGTGAGATCATTTTTAGTATCAGGACTCGTAATAATATCTTTATTATTGACAGTCTTATTAGAGTTACGAGCTTGCAAAGTAATTTTGTCATCACCGACACGAAGTGTGAGCTCGCCTGTGCCTACATCAATTATGGTTCTAGCAGTTGCTAAAAAGGGTCACCGTAGAATTAAGGGTACATTGCTATCCTCATCTATGTCTAGAACAACAAAGTCGACTGGGAATATAAATTTATCAATTTTGACAAGCACATCTTCGATTATACCCCTAGGGAATCTAATGGTTTTATCAGCCAATTTGATGCTCATATTAGTTTGTTTAGGTTTCTCAAGACCTAGTTATTTAAACAATTTATAGGGCATTACATTAATACTCGCTCCTAAATCAGTTAAAGCATTTTTAACATTTAAACTACCAAGTAAACAAGGAATTGTAAAACTCCCTAGATCTTTTAATTTGTTGGGTAGCTTATTCTGCAAAATAGCTGAGCACACTTCATTTAGTTCCACATGAGATGTCTCATTTAGCTTTCCGTTTTTCGTCAGAAACTCTCTTAAAAACTTAACAGCGTTTGGCATCTGCGGCAAAGCTTCAATAAATGGTAAGTTAATATGTAATTTCTTTAAGAGTTTAAGGAATTTACCGAATTGCTTGTCTGTGCGGTCTTTCCTTATTGCGTTAGGATATGGGACACGAAGTTTATATTCTTTGACAACTGGTTCTTTGTGACTTATCTCATCCTTACCTCTACTTACCATAGTCTCTTTACTTTACTCTGCTGTGGTTTTGGCTAACCTTTCTTCATCAATTGTGTCGTTGGCATGGAGTTGCTCCTTAGGGTTAGTCTCAATGTTGCTTGGTAAACCACCTTGTGGTCTTTCAGAGATTAGCTTAACGAGCTGGCCTATTTGAGTCTCGAGTCCTTGGATGGATGCTTACTAGTTCTTAAGTGTCGTCTTGGTGTTTTGGAAACGGGTTTTTAACAAGGAGATAAATCTCTTGAGCATCTCCTCAAAGTTCGGCATTTTCTCTTATTGGTACGGTGGTTGCTAAAATCCCAGAGGAGGTGGTGGTCTCTGATTTCCTTGTCCTCCCCATGAGAAATTTGGGTGATTCTTCCAACCTGCATTGTAAGTGTTACTATAAGGGTTATTTTGAGATCTAGGATTATTACCCATATAGTTGGCTTGCTTGTTTTCCATGCCATATCCATAGGTGGGGTACTCAGAATTGCTCATGTCACACTGCATCACTGGGTGTACCTACGTAGAACCAACTAAATCGTCAATCTTTTTATTTAAGAGTTCTACTTGATTAGAAAGCATGGTGTCCGCATCAACATTAGAAACCCTTGTAGCTTTTTGTGGCTTTGTTCTAATGACTTGCCATTGATAGTTGTTCAGTGGCATCTCCTCTATAAACTCGTAAGCTACTGCTGGTGTTTTGTTACTAATTGTTCCACCGGCAGCTGTATCGATCATTTGTCTCGTTGAGGGGTTCAAACCATTGTGAAAAATTTGAACTTGTAACCATAGGGGTAACCCATGGTGAGGGCACATTCTTAATAGATCCTTGTATCTCTCCCAAGCATCGTAAAATGTTTCTAAATCCATTTGCACAAAAAGAAGAGATATCGTTCCTTAATTTAGCCGTTTTAGCCGCGAAAAATATTTGAGTAAAAATTTTTTGGTCATTTGTTCCCATGTAGTGATAGACTGTAACATCTCGAACTAGGACCTAGTCGGAACAGTGGTTTCGAGGCCACAAATCTGACGAGAAAAATATTATTTTTATTATAATTTTTATAATCTACAATTTCAAGGAAAAATTTTGTGAAAATTTCGTTTGAAAATTTCGACGTTTGGGCACTCAATTTGATAAAAAGGACTAAATTATAAATAGTACAAAAGTTGAGTTCCATACGTTAGAAGTGTTTAATTGGTATGAAGTTTTAAATTGAAGGTCCTTAAAAGGTAATTAGACCATTGGATAATTTGATGGACAAAAATAGGCATGAATAGGACAAAATTGAAAGAAAAGCCTTAAGGGTATTTTAGTCATTTAGTGTTTTAATTGAGTAAAAGACAAAATAAAATAAAAAAATCTGCTCACTCTTCTTGCTATGGCTGAATGTTTCATGGGAGAAGCCATGGCTAGGGTTTTAAGCTTTCGAAGCTCAATAGTAAGTAATTCCTAGCCCTGTTTTTAATGTTTTTCGTATTTTTGAAATCCTTGCATCATAATCTACCTATTTCTACCATTATTTTGAGCTAGGGTTCATGTTTAAAAATTGACCCATGCTGAATAATTGTGTATTTTGATGGATTATGGTAGATTATGCATGTTTAAGGTTAGGGAAACAATTTTTACCGAGTGATTTTTGATGAAAGCGTTCGAAAGGACTAAATTGCAAAATTATAAAATTGGTCATGAGTGTGTGTTTTAATGAGAATTGTGGGCTACTGTATGCATGAAATGATTCGGTTAGGCCTAAAATGCAAAGAAATTAAATAAAAGTTTATCTACGAGACTAGGGGCAAAATCGTAATTTTGACAAACTTTAGGGGTAAAATTGTAAAAATGTAAAAGTGTGATTTTTGGACTAATTTGAATAAGGTGATCATTACGTGAGTGTTATTTGATATGTTAGATCGGGAAAACAAGAAATTCGAACCTAGAACGAGGTTTTGGGCTAAGTCGAAAAAGTTAGCCATTTTTGCATTCGAGGTAAGTTCATGTGTAAATGTGGTAACATAATTGTCATTTTAAGTAATTTAATGTTATTTATATGATATGATGACTATTACCATGAAATATTATACTTTTTGAATTATTAGTTAGTAATATGCAAATTATTTGAGCTACTTGATAAATATGAAATGCTACCAAGTAATTGTTCCGACATTCCAAGGAAGATGACAAAGATGTGTGATTGAAGCAAATCCATTTGAACCTTGGGAATAGATTAGGATACAAGTGACATGTCACTAGGATAGTTGAGTTCCAAACTTGTTGAGTTGAGTCCGAGTTCGTGAGATGTAACTAGGCATTCGAGCTCGTTGAGTTGAGTCTGAGTTCACTTATGGATGCGAATGCCCGAGCTCGTTGAGTTGAGACCGAGTTCGCTTATGGGCAGGTTACATGGTAGCTTCAGCTACATATCAGTGGTAGCTTCGGCTACAATATATGAGTGGCACTTTTGTGCATCTTTCCGAGTATCCTTTAGAGTTTCGCATGGTTCAACGGGTAGCAAAATGATATGATTAAGTGAAATAGAAAGTGATTATGACCATGTGTATGATGAAATAATATGTTCCTTGCTATGATGCATTTATATGTGTAAGTGTGAAAGTGAAATCTTATGAATAAGTGCAGGTACGTATGTGTATAAGTTAAGAGCAATATGCTCGTTATATGATCGAATTTAGGTAAGATCAATAAGAGGTAAGTGTTACCATTAATGCTATATCAATGAAAGCTTGAAAGAGTGAAAATGAAATAAAACAGACTTGGACAGCAGTAGTGTAGTGACTTTGAAAATTTGCCATAAATAGTTGAAATTGAATTAGAAATTGAATTAAATATGAAATTGAAGCCCAATGAGTATATTTTCACATGAAAGAAGTAGAGTAAGCAAATGATTCTCAATTTGTAAGATATTTGAATTGTTGTGAGGCAAGGTCAGGTGGATTACGGGATCCTCTGTTCCGACTTTGGAAAATCCCTAGAAATTTTATAAAAATGTATATGCTGTGTAATTGATATTTCTGAATTCCAGTGAGTCTACTTTCCAAAAAAAAAAACCAAACGAGAACCTAATCCAAGTTCTGTACAGTGAGATAATCGACTTTTAGTGGAGAAAGGTTAGAACTGTTAAATAGTGAAACAAGGGAAACTTTAATGAATAAAGTGTACTAATTGGCCCAACCAAAAATTCTAAAAATTTTATGGCAAGAAGATATATGAGTCTAGTTTCAGGTAAAATTGACGGAACTTATTTTTGAGTTCTGTAGCTTAAGATATAATTAATTTAGTGACTGTGACTCAGGAAACAGCATAAACTGAACATGAGTAAAAAGTGAAATTAAGTAAATAATACCTTTACTTTCTTAAGGATACTCCATAAGGAATGGAAACATGTTTTCTTTTAAGTTGCTCATTATTATATGCTGACTTACTAAGCCTTAAAGCTTACACCCCCTCTTCCATTTCTTTAGTGTTGTCAGGTTGGCTCGGGGTGGAGATCGTCAGAGGCAGCACCACACTATCAATTTGTCAAGATGGAGTAATAACCATTCCTATTTGCTTCTGAGTGAGTGGCATGTATTAAGATTTATTTATTGATAGTTGAATTCTTGTGAATTAGCCAAATGTATTGGCTTGGGTCATTAATTTGTATAAGGTCATGAAATGTGGTCCTTACTGTTTATGGATTTATAAGCCTATTCTTATGCATGTATTGTGGAAAATGTTTAATGAGGTTAGGTATATTTCATGTGTTTGATGGTCAAGATAGGAGTAGTTAAAGGTATGATATACGTTTATGTATAGTATACGAGTGTGAAGAGCTAAGAGTACACTAAGGGCTTAGGAAATAGCATAAGTGATCAGTCACATGGGCAGAGACACGGCCGTGTGTCTCAACTGCGTGAAGGATACGGCCTTCCTACACGGGCATGTCCTATGTCACACGGGTGTGTGACACTATTTTGAATCAAATTTTCATAAATGTTCGAAAAGTTCCGGTTTGGTCCCAGATAGTACCCAATATATCATTTGGGCCTCGTAGGCCCATAATGTGAAAGTTATGTGTATTAATGAAAGAGTTTTAAATTTTACACGAAAATTATGTTTCGAAATCAAATGATCAAGCAAGTGTTTGTTCGGTAACACCTCGTACTCATATCTGGTGACGGTTCTGGGTGAGGGGTGTTACATAGACCCTTGTGGTAAAGAATTTAACCACTGTTTAGCTTTATTCCTCAAGGAAAATGGGAATAGCCGAAGACGAATGGCATCGTCAGAAACACCATTTATTTTAAATGTGTCACATAATTCCAAAAAGTTGGCTAAATGAGCGTTAGGATTTTCATCCTGCAAACTATCAAACTGAACAAACTGTTGTATCATCTGAATAGTGTTAGGTTTCAGTTCAAAATTGTTTGCAGCAATAATAGGCCTAACAATACTAGATTCAGTACCAGCCAAATTAGGTTTAGCATAATCATACATAGTACGAGGAATAGGATTTTGCTCGACAGGATTTACGGCTACTACAGAAGGTAGCTGATTATCTTGATTTGCCTCTACCTCTTCGTAGGTTCAGGTTCTTCTTCTTGTCTTTGTTCTGGGTATTGCAAGCTTCTTCTTATCTCTCTGTGAGTTCTACGAACTATGGCTTCTAAATCGTCGTCAAACAATAATGGTCTTCCTGGGTTTCTTCTAGTCATAAACTAGAGACACCTGGAAGAGAAAAATAAAAGGAAAATTTTAGTAAATAAAAACCTAAAATAAAAATAGAAAATAAATTGCAATAAAAGTAAAGATGGCTAAAGTAATAGGAATCGAGTGTTCCTAATATCTTGGCTCCCTAGCAACGGCGCCAAAAACTTGATCTCGTGATTGTGATGAAGTAATAAATTGATCGTACCTAAAAACTAACTATTATCACGATAAAAGGCAAGCGTACCTATCGAATATTAGTATAGTTAGTGGCAAGACCGGAATATCAAATCCAAGGAACTAAAAGTACTAGTAATGACTTTCTTCCTATTATCTAGCCTAAAAATAAAGAGGGGGTATGGTTGTAAACTATTCTAAATTAAACTAAAGACACAAAAAAGAGTAAATTGGGAAAATTACTTTGGGAATACTAAATGATAAGGACAATACCTAAGGAAGAATCCACCTAGACTTCACTTGTTATCTAACTCGAAGTAGACCATTTCTTCATTCGACTTGATCCGTAGAGATCCCTAAATTATGTTAATATTTTCGTCGAGAATAAGAACAACTAATCCTAGGTTGATTAATTGAAATCTCTTTCTAATTGAAACCCCTAGTCTTGCATTAACTCGATCTATGGATCCCCATATTAGATTTGACTCTAATCCGGTAGATTTTCGTCGTCCTATGTCTAGGATTGCGATCAACTCCACTTAATTGTGTTGGATCTACTCTTAAATAGGGACTTTTGCTTCTCTGCCTAAGTATATTCGACTTAAATTAATATCCCGAAAATATCAATTCAAGAATTAAAAACACAATTAAGAACAAGTCAAATATTTATCATATAGTTCAAATAACAATAACAAGATTCATCCTAGGTTTCATCCCCCTTAGATATTTGGGGTTTTAGTTCATGTTTATAAAAAGAAACATCTCAGAATAAAGAAAACAAGAAAACATAAGAAAACCCAGAACTCCTGAAAGGATTGAAGGGAGACCTTCTTTTTTGATGTAGATCCTGGCTTCTAAGATGGATCAATCCACTTTCCTTCGAGTAATTCCCTGCCTTTAGCTCTCCGTCTTGGCAGGAGGACTGTACACCCTTGTAGTTGCCTCCTAGGGTCTTTATATAGAGTTTGGAATGTCTTTCTGAACTCTTAAGTAGCTTTTTCTTCGTGAAATTGAACTTCATCACGACAGGGACACGCCCATGTGAATTGATGTTAGACCATGCTCAAGCTTGTTGATTTGACACGGCTGTGTGACATGCCCATGTGGTGAACTCCAAGCTGTGTTGTTTTCACACCTTGGCCCATTTTCTCTATTTTTGGCCCATTTCTTGTTCTTTTCACTCCCCTATGCTCACCTGAGTATAAAACATGAAATTAAAGGTTTAGGAGAATCAAATTCCACAAATCAAGGAATAATTTATCCAAAAATAGGCTAAGCATGAGGTAAAAATATGTATAATTTACGGTTTATCAATATTACATACAACTGTTATAAGTTATGCATATCATCTAAGGCAGGCAATGTATCAAGGAAAATTCAGAAGATAATATTGTCAAAGTAAGTTCAAAAAGGAAAAATCTAAAGTCATAACAAAATCTAATTACACAAAACTCATGAAACACATTCTCTAATAGGTTAGCAACTAATATTTCAATAATCATCAATTATTCAAGCTTACATACTTTAGTACTTCGCAAGCATGTTAAAATCTCAAGAGTACTAGGTGTAACACCCCTAACTCGAATCTATTGCTGGAATAGGGTTACGAAGCATTACTGGAGTTTACAAATCAAATAGACATATAAGGGACACACGACAGTGTCACCTGGCCGTGTGTCACACACAGATGAGACACACACCCGTGCCTCTACCCGTGTGGATAGAAATAGGCCAATTTACAAGCCATATTTCTCACCCAATTTGGTGTCAACCTACAATCAACATTATGCATATCAACAAGCCATAATAAGGAATCTAAAACAAGCCAAAATAAGTGTAACATCCCAAATTAGGGCCTAGTCGTAATAGTAGCTTCGAGACCACAAATCTGAAGTAGAAATAATTATTTTATGATTATTATAAGGTATATGATATGTTGGTATGCTTGTGTGAAAATTTCATGAAGAAATTTTATGTGAAAAGTGTCCAATTTGATTTTAAGGACCAAATTGAATAAGTTGTAAAAGTTGAGTTCTGGAAGCTTTTAGTATGAAATTGAATTGGAATATTAATTAAAGGTCCTTAAATAGAAATTTTACCAAACTATAAAATTTTGGACAAAAATGGACATGGAAGGGTAAAATATCAAAGTTTTAAGTGAAGGGCATTTTGGTCATTTGGCATTTAAATGAACTAAAAGACAAAATGAAAGCCAAAAAGTGTTCATCTTCTTCATGTGTTGGCTAAAACTTGCATGGGAGCCATGGCTAGGGTTTTGTTCAAGCTTCCAAGCTCTATAGTAAGTGCAATCTAGCCCCGTTTTTAATGTTCTTCGTATTTTTGAAATCCTCGCAGCTTAATCTACCTATTTCTACCATTTATTTGAGAGATGGTGAAGGTCTAAGTTTTGGCCCATGTTAGAAATTTGTGCATTTTGATGAGTTATGGTAGATTATGCATGTTTATGGTTAGAGAAACGATTTTTACTAAGTGATTTTTGGTAAAAAAATATTTAAAAGGGCTAAATTGTAAAAGTTATAAAATTGGTCATAAGTATGTGATTTAATGAGAAATATGGACTACTATAGTTATGAAAATGGTTTGGCTAAGTCCAAAATACAAGGAAATTGAATAAAAATCATTTTACGATCTTAGGGGCAAAAGTGCTATTATGTAAAGTGTAGGGGAAAAACATAAATTTTCCATAATATGATTTTTGGGTCACATTGAATAATGTGACTAATAAATGAGCTAAATGTGATATTATAGATCATAAAAATGAAATTCGGGCTTAGATCGGGGAAGATCGAGGTTATGGACCAAGTCGAAAATATTAGCCACTTTCGTGTCCGAGGTAAGTTGGTGTGATAATAATATAATGTTATTGTTGTGTATGCTCGAAACCTAAATTGATATGTTAATTCGACTATGTTGGATTAATTAATTATGATGATATGTAATGAATTGAAGTTTTGTGTTGAAAAGTCCTTATCATGACTAATGTCATTATGTGATACCATGAGCTTAGTTACCATTATGAAATGTGTGATTTGGACTTAAGGACAAGTTCAACGAAAAATGTATTCGAAGAAATCTCGGTTGAACCTTAGGAATAGATAGGATACAAAGGTTATGACCTTAGAACTATTGCGATCCTGCATAAGACCATGTCTGAGACGTGGCATCGGCATCGATGTGAGATCCTGTATAAGACAATATCTAGGATATGGCATTAGAATCGACATGAGATCCCATATAAGACCGTGTCTGGGACATGGCATCAGCATCGAGATGAGATCCCTTGTATGACCATGTCTGGGACATGGCATTGGCATCGCATGATATGTATGAGATCCCATATAAGACCATGTCTGGGACATGGCATTGGCATCGACATATGGTCCCGAATAAAACCATGTCTGGGACATGGCATCGACACCAAGATGAGATTTAGATCCCCTGTAAGACCATGTCTGGGACATGGCATTGGCATTTAAAAGTGATCCCGTATAAGACCATGTCTGGGACATGGCATCGACATCGATTTGAGATCCCATGTAAGACCATATCTGGGATATGGCATTGGCATCGTATGATACATGTGAGGTTTCCCTGAGTATCCTTAGTATTCCAAATAGTTCAACAAGCAATACAATGAGTAAGCCATTGAGTAGACCAAAGATTAAAATGTATGTGAATGTGAAGTGTTATGAGACAATACAGGTATGTACTCAAACTCATGTGCAATGCGCTCGATATGTGAACGAATTTTGGTGAGAATATAAACAAGTAATGCATATGAAGATGATCTTATGATGACCTTGTGATTATAGGTCGATACCTATGATGTATGAGAATGTGATAAATTCGATTGATGATATGTGTGTTTAAAAAGAAACTAAAACAAAGAAATCATGAAAGAGTAAAATTAACAGTTAAACAGTATTGGACAACAACAGTTACATGACTTTTAAAAATCACCAAAAATGGTGTGAATTGAACCAGAGGCTGACTGAGATATGAAATTAAAGCTTATTGACTCTATTTTTACATAAAAGAAGCAGAGTAAGAAAAAGAATCTTATTTCGTGAGATATCTATAATGATGTTAGACAGGGTCAGATGGATTTCGAAGTCCCCTATTCTGACTTTGGAAAATCACTAAAAATTGCATTAAAATAATTATGGGTTATAATTTATATGTTTAAAATGCTTGATGAGTCTTCTTTAAAAAGAAACAAATGTGAACATTATCCGAATTCAGTATGATGAGAAAATTGATTTTTAGTGAAGAGGGGTTAGAGCCGCCGGATAGCAAAATAGGGGAGAAATTAAAGAATAAACTGCAAAACCAAAAATTCTCGAAATTTTATGGCAAGAAGATATGTGAGTCTAGTTTTAGGGAAAAAATTACAGAACTTAATTTGGAGCTCCATAGCTTAAGATATAATTAATTTAGTGACTGTGACTCAAGAAGACAGCCTAAGATGAACATGAATAAAAAAGTACAAACATGTGAAACAATGTTTGTATTTTCCTAAGAATACATTGTGAGGATTAGAAAAATCATATTAATTAACTGCTTATTATTTACATGTCAACTTACTAAGCTATAAAGCTTACTCCCTCCTTTCCATTTCTCTTAGCGTTGTCAGGTTAGCTCAAGTTTGGAGTTTGTAACATCCCGGAATAGGGCCTAAACGGAATAGTGGTTGCAAAACCACGAATCTGAGATAGAAATATTTATTCCAATTAATTTTTATGATTTACAGAGTGATTAGATGCATGTATTAGAATAGTGATAGAAAATTTCATGAATTGCATGTTTAATTTGCCTATTAGGGCTTAATTACAAAAGTTGATAGATATGAGTTCTAGATAGGAAAAGATTAAATTAAAGAGCATAATTGAAGTAGAGGTCCTTAAATGGCAATTATACCATTAGGTTTTCATGGACAAAAATGGACATACATAGGTAGAAATAACTAAAGTTTTAATGAAGGGCATTTTAGGCATTTTGTAATTCAAAAGATTAAAAAGGGAAAAAGATGGCAAAATGTTATCACCTTCTTCATTAGGCCGAATGTCAAGGGTTATACATAGCTAGGGTTTGTTTCAAGCTTCCAATGTAACACCCCTATATCGTAACCGTCACCGGAATAGGTAAGGGGTATTACCAGACTTGTAACTCAGATCAGATCAGTAAAATTTTGAACTAAACATTAATCAATATAGTTCTATAAACATTTATCAAAACATGCTTTGAAAACTCATATAACGATACATACATTCATTGGGGATCAAATTGAAAACATGTGAAAGATCTAAGAAACTTTGAGAAAATTTTCAAGTTAGGGAGACACGGCCGTGTCCCTAGCCCGTGCACCTCACACGACTGTGCTCCAAACTTACCTTAGCTGTGGGCAACACTGCCAAACATCACACGGTCACCAGACACGCACGTGTGTCTAGACCGTGGGCAAAACTGCCATATACCACACGGCTACCAGACACGCCCGTGTGTCTTGGCCATGCACAAGACTACCCAAAAATATTTTAGATGTAGGGTTTACACGGTCGAGTAACACGCCCGTGTGCTCTAACCGTGTGGCACAATGCAGGCTTGGTTTAAGCCAATTTGCCACCCAAATGGGTCATCCCTACAAGCATCACATAACCATACCATTTTATAGACAATTTGGCAACCAAAATAAGCATTTCAAACATCATATGGATCATTCCATAGCTAACTAATTCAAACATAAAACCCACCATTTTCATTAACACCATTCATACCAATTCATATCAATGCTCACACTTGCATCACAAACTTTACCATATAAAACAAATCATATAATACATTCAAAATGATTTAAACATTTACAAAACAAGCCATATCTTATAGCTTGAATAAGTACCAAAACATACCACATTCATTAGCAAAGCTAACCATAAACATTAACTTAACAACTAGCCTATACATGCCATGACCATCTCCTTTACAAAGATTTAAAAGTACCAAAAGCTTGATGGATAGTGTGATAGCAAGTCTCCGACTCGTCCGAAAATCGAGCTAGCTTCTGAATCTATAAAACATAGAAAAGTAAACAGAGTAAGCTTTAAAAGCTTAGCAAGCCCGTATAACATAGAATTTATCTTACCGAATCTATAGAAATAAGCATACCATATTTACCAACTCAAGTCACATGCTCATATTGCCTAATTAACAAGTCCACATATGTTAGTCTTTGTAACCACATGAACCATTCATTCTTCCAGTATATCATTCACATATTATAAGCATAAAGCCAATACATATGACATATAATTCATGTAGTTCATATAAACCTCATAAGTCATGTAACTTATAATTCATATACTCCTTGATCATCATGTAACATGTATTGAGAATTGCCCGTTGAATCTTTAAGAACATCGAGGGATACTCAGGTGGTACACACACAGTGTATATACGTATAACCTATAACTCCGTCAATGCCTTATATATTCTCTTTCGAGCCTATAACGGTAAGCCCAGAGGCTGAACATGTAATCCTGAAGGATGAACGGTAAGCCCGTAGGCTGAACATGTAATCCCTAAGAATAAACGATAAGTTCGAAGACTAAACATGTAGCTCATAAGCTGTGGTGAGTCTGCAACAAATGCAGGAGCTCAACCACCCTGTAGCCCTAGTGACATGTCATTTGTATCCTACGACTTTTATGGTGCAAACGGGACTCGGTAATCAGCTCGTTCTTATAACCTTTATACAATTCCATACTAATTCACATATATCCAAGAGGCAAATTCATTCCACAAAAATTTTCACAGTCATAAGGCATTAATACAACTATTATAAACATAATACAAGGTAAATTCTAATTATATGAACTTACCTCGACTTCCCGATATTTACTTGTCTACCTTCCGTTTACCCCGATCAAGTTCTGAGATTTGTTGTCTTGATCTATATTAATGCAAATTCAGCTATTTAATCACCAAGATATTCAATTTAGTCCACAACATGTATTTTGGCCAATTTTACAAATTAGCCCTTATACTTTCAACCACTTTACAAATTAGTCCTTAATTCACAAATACATCAAATACACAAAATTTCAATACATATGTATATGGCCGAACACCCCTATACCACATACAAGCATATAACTTTCATTTAATCACATTTCTAACCATATAATTTCTATTTATTTTTGATTTAATCCTTAAAACTCATTTTCATCAAAAATCACTTTATAAAACTTGTATATTTCAAAACATCTATCCATAATTCATCAAAAACCATTAAAATAACCATGTATTCAACAATGGTATCTTTCAAAAACATAATCAACTTCAGAAATTAAGGTACGAGTCAGCTATATCGAGCTGCAATGATCTCAAAAACATAAAAATCATTAAAAACCGAGACAAAATCGTACCTTAATTGCTAAATGAAGCTTGGCCAAATGAAAAGCTTCAAACCCTTTTTGTTTCCTTTGAAAAATAGGGGGAAGAAGGAAATAAAATGAAGAAATTTTATGTTTTATTTCAATTAAAACATATAATAAACCAAATGACCATTTTAACCTTAAAATAAAACCATTTAAAATCATATGAATTATGGACATAGATGACCACTATCTTTTAAAATGGTAAAATAACCATTTAAGGACTTCCACAATTAAAGACAAAGTCATATAAGTCATTTATACAGTAGAACTCAAGTTTATCGCTTTATACGATTTAGTCCTTTTTACCAAATTAGCAAATCAAACGGTAAAATTTCTATATGAAACTTTTACACAAGGAATCTATCATGCTATAAAACATGTTAGAATACTAAAAATAATATTTCTACCCAGTTAAGTGGTCCCGAAACCACTCGTTTCGACTAGGGTCTCAAATGGGCTGTTACAACTCTCCCCCCTTTAAGGATTTTCGTCCCTGAAAATCTTACCGGTGAATAGGTTTGGGTATTGTTTTTGCAAAGCTTCCTCGGGTTCCCACGTAGCTTCCTCTATCCCATGTTTACACCAAAGAACTTTTACAAGTGCTATACTTTTATTTCTTAATTCTTTAATTTCTCGAGCCAGAATTCTGATCGGTTATTCAGTATAAGACAAATCAGACTGTATTTCCACATCAATGGGAGAGATAACATGAGACAGATTGGATCGATATTGACGAAGCATTGATACGTGAAATACATTATGAATCTTTTCAAGATCAGACGGTAACGATAGTCGACAAGCTACAGGTCATATTCTTTTCACAACTTCATACGGCCCGATAAACCGAGGACTTAACTTTCCTTTCCGACCAAAACGAAGAATTTTCCTCTATGGTGACACTTTCAGAAATACTCTATCTCCGACCTGAAACTCTATTTCTTTTCGTCTCAAATCGGCATAAGATTTTTGTCTATCAGATGCTACTTTCAAATTGTCATGAATCACTTTTACTTTCTCTTCTGTTTCTCGAATCAAATCAACCCCGTGTAACTTTTTCTCACTCAATTCAGTCCAGTATAACGGTGTTCGACATTTACGATCGTATAATGCTTTGTACGGAGTCATTTTCAAACTCGTCTGAAAATTATTGTTATATGCAAACTCAATCAAGGGTAAATATTTCTCCCAGGCACTTTCAAATTCAGAATACAACATCTTAACATATCTTCCAAAACCTGTATAACTCTTTCAAACTGACCATCGGTCTGAGGATGAAAGGCTGTACTGAAATTCAATTTCACTCCCAGATCTTCTTGTAATTTTTTCTAGAATCTCGAAGTAAATCTCGGATCTCAATCAGAAATAATAGACGACGGGTACACCGTGTATTCGCACAATCTCTAATAAATATAATTCAGCTAATCTATCCAGAGAAAAGTCTATACATACTGGTATAAAATGAGCAGATTTCATCAATCTATCAACGATGACCCAGATTGCATTTTTCTTCTTCGAAGTCAGGGGTAATCCTGATACAAAATCCATAGTAATTCTGTCCCATTTCCATTTCGAAATTAGAATAAGCTGTAATAAACCTGACGATACGTAATGTTCAGCCTTTACTTGCTGACAGATTAAACATTTTGATACAAACTCAGATATATCCCGTTTCATTCTCGACCACCAATATAATTGCTTTAAATCATTATACATTTTAGTGCTACCCACATGAACTGAAAAATGACTATTATGTGCTTCATGTAAAACTTTCTGAATAAGTTCACTATCTTTCGGTATACAAATTCTATTTCGGAACATTAAACAATCATCCATCCCAATAGAAAATTCAGAATGAGAATTTAACTCACAGTAAAGTCGTTTAGCTTACAAATCATGATCATTCTTCTGAGCCTCACAGATTTGTTGTAGAATTATCGGTTCAGCCTTTAGCTCAGCTATAATAGATCCATCATCACATAGCTTCATATGAGTATTCAAAACCCGTAAAGCAAATAAAGATTTTCGACTTAATGCATCAGCTACAACATTAGCTTTTCCAGATGGTAATCAATCACAAACTCGTAGTCTTTTAATAATTTGAGCTATCTCCTTTGTCGCATATTCAAATCTTTTTATGACATCAAATATTTCAAACTTTTATGACCTGTAAAGATTCGACACTTCTCTCCGTATAAATAATGTCGCCAAATCTTTAAAGCGAAAACTATAGCAGCTAACTCATGTGTCGAGTAATTCTTCTCACGCGGTTTCAATTGCCGGGAGGCATAAGCTATAACTTCCCTCTTGCATCAATACACAACCTAGTCCGATTATCGATGCGTCATTATAAATCACGAATTCTTTACCCGATTCAGGTTGAACTAAAACTGGTGCCTCTGTTAATAAAGCTTTCAACTGTTCGAAACTCTACTGACATTTATCTGTCCACTCAAATTTCACATCTTTTGGAGCATTCGAGTCAACGGTACTGCAATAATCGAGAATCCTTTTACAAATCTTCGGTAATATCCCGCTAATCCTAGAAAACTTCTAATCTCAGATACATTTTTCGGTGGTTTCCAATCTATAATTGCAGAAATTTTACTCAGATCAACTCTGATGCCTTTCGCAGAAACAATGTGACCTAGAAGTTCGACTTCTCGAAGCCAAAATTCACATTTGCTAAATTTGGCGAATAACTATTTATCTCTCAAAGTCTGCAACACGATTCTCAAATGTTCGGTATGCTCCATTTCATCATGTGAATAGATCATGATGTCATCAATAAATACAACAACAAATCTGTCTAGATACGGCTTGAAAATACGGTTCATCAAGTCCATAAACACTATCGGGCGTTAGTTAACCCAAAAGGTATAAATAAAAATTCATAATGACCGTACCGTGTTCTGAAGGCAGTCTTTGGTATGTCTGAGTCTTTAACTCGTAACTGGTAATAACCCGATCTCAGATCGATCTTTAAAAATACAATAGCTCCTTTTAACTGATCAAACAAATCATCAATTCGCGGAAGAGGGTATTTATTCTTTGCTGTCATTTTATTCAACTCCCGATAATCAATACGTATTCTCATTGACCCGTCTTTCTTTTTCACAAACAATATCGGAGCACCCTAAGGTGAAAAGCTCGGTCTCGCGGAACCTCTATCTGTTAATTCTTGTAACTGTGCTTTCAACTCTTTCAGTTCAGTTGGTGCCATTCTATACAGAGCTATCGATATCAGTGTAGTACCCGGTAATAACTTAATACTAAATTCAACTTCTCTGATCGGTGGTAAACCCGGTAACTCTTCAGAAAATACATCTGGAAACTCGCAAACACCTGGTACAGATTCAATCTTCAATTCCGACACTTTAGTATCTAACACATATGCTAAATACGCATTACACTCCTGTCTCAAACACTTCTAAGCTCGTATAGCAGATATTACTATTGGTACCTCATTCAAATCATTTGGCTCAATTTAAAGAATTCCACCATTCTGATATTTCAACTCTATACTCTTCCGTCTACAATTGACAATAGCCTCATGTACATTTAACCAGTCCATGCCCAGTATCACATCAAATGCATCAAATGGGAGGAGCATCAAGTCAGCCAAAAAACAATATCCCCGAATTATCAATGGGCAATTCTTACATATTTTATCAATTAACACTTATTTGCCTAACGGATTCGATACTTTAACTACAAACTCTGTAGACTCAACATGTAAACTCTTTTTAAACACTAATTCCATACAGATATATGAATGAGTTGATCCAGGATCTATCAACACAACAATATCAGTGTTATAAAGAGAAAAAGTACCGGTAATAACATCAGGGGACAAGGTTTCCTCATGTGTACATATTACATAGGCTCTAGCAGGAGTACGTGTCTCGGATCTCACATTAGCATCTTGTGAAGCATTGTGATTTCCACTCTGATTCCCGGTATTACGGGACGGTCTACCTCTGGTTACAGTATTATTTGCTTTAGTTGACTATTCTTTATCAGCTATAGATCTTTCAGGACAATCCCTCAAACAGTGATCCAGCGATCCGCATCTGAAACAAGCTCCGCTCTTCAATCGACATTCACCAAAATGCTTCCGGTTATAGTGCTTACAATCAGGCCCGGGAGTTCTCACACTATCCGCACTAGCCACAGAGGTTGTCTAAGGTCTCGAATGATAAGATCTAACATTTCTTTCTCTGATAGATATGCCCGTAGAAGCAGTAGAACGAAGATGGAAGTCTTTTGATCTCTTGGATCCAGACTAGTGCGACTTACTCGCAATTCTCTTTCTGAATTCTCTGGACTCAAAATCAACTTTTCGCTTTTCTTTAGCAAGTTCTTCAGCTTTACAAGCCCGATCAACTAGAACTACGAACTCTTTCAGCTCAAGTATCCCAACTAATAGTCGAATCTCTTCATTTAATCCATCTTCAAACTGTTTACACATTATTGCTTCAGTAGAAATACATTCACGAGCATATTTACTGAGTCGCACAAACTCTCTTTCATACTTGGCCACTGACATTCCACCCTGTTTCAGCTCTAGAAACTCTTTTCTTTTCTGGTCAATAAATCTTTGCCTAATGTATTTCTTTCTGAATTTTGTCCGAAAGAAGTCCCAATTAACTCGTTCTCATGGAACAACCGATATCAAAGTATTCCACCACTGGTATGCCAAATCCCGTAGCAAAGAAATAGCACATCTCAAACATTCATCAGGCGTACAAGCTAATTCATTAAAAACCCTGATCGTATTCTCAAGCCAGAACTCGGCCCTCTCAGCATCATCACTCGCTAAAGCTCTAAATTCTTCGGCCCTCTCAGAGGATCCATAACTCATACATTTTTAGGGTTAGGATGTGAGACTTGAGGGGGTGGAGGTTATGGAGCAGCCGGGTTTGCTCGCACAAACTCATTATACCATTCAGATATCATTTGGAAGAAATCTTGCGTAGATTCTTCCTGATTGCCCATAGCAGGGCCCGATTCAGAAGGCATAGCCCCTTGAGCAGGTGCTGGCGCAATACTTTCAACATCTTCGGCTATTGCTAGATTCGGATCCATTACTATATAAAACAGATTTCAGAGGATGTCAGGAGATATCACACTATCGTATTTCATATACATGGCATGTATAGCTAGACTCGTACTGACTACGGTAGTCCTAGAATCGACTAAACCGTAGCTCTGATACCAAATAAAATTGTAACACCCCTATCCCGAAACCATCGCTGGAATAGGTAAGGGGTATTACCAGACTTGTAACTCAGATCAGATCAGTAAAATTTTGAACTAAGCATTCATCAATATAGTTCTATAAACATTTATCAAAACATGCTTTGAAAACTCATATAACGATACATACATTCATTGGGGATCAAGTTGAAAACATGTGAAAGATCTAAGAAACTTTGAGAAAATTTTCAAGTTAGGGGCACACGGCCGTGCCCCTAGCCCGTGCACCTCACACGGTTGTGCTCCAAACTTACCTTAGCCGTGAGCAACACTGCCAAACATCACACAGTCACCAGACATGCCCGTGTGTCTAGACCGTGGGAAAAACTGCCATATACCACACGGCTACTAGACACGCCCGTGTGTTTTGGCCGTGCACAAGACTACCCAAAAATATTTTAGATGCAGGGTTTACATGGTCGAGTAACACGCCCATGTGCTCTAACCGTGTGGCACAATGCGGGCTTGGTTTAAGCCAATTTGCCAACCAAATGGGTTATCCCTACAAGCATCACATAACCATACCATTTTATAGACAATTTGGCAACCAAAACAAGCATTTCAAACATCATATGGATCATTCCATAGCTAACTAATTCAAGCATAAAACCCACCATTTTCATTAACACCATTCATACCAATTCATATCAATGCTCACACTTTCATCACAAACTTTACCATATACAACACATCATATAAGACATTTAAAAGGATTTAAACATTTACAAAACAAGCCATATCTCATAGCTTGAATAAGTACCAAAACATACCATATTCATTAGTAAAGCTAACCATAAACAGTAAATTAACAACTAGCCTATACATGCCATGACCATCTCCTTTACAAAGATTTAAAAGTACCAAAAGCTTGATGGATAGTGTGATAGCAAGTCTCCAGCTCATTCAAAAATCGAGCTAGCTTTTGAATCTATAAAGCACAGAAAAGTAAACAGAGTAAGCTTTAAAAGCTTAGTAAGCCTGTATAACATAGAATTTAACTTACCGAATCCATAGAAATAAGCATACCATATTTACCAACTCAAGTCACATGCTCATATTGCCTAATTAACAAGTCCACATAAGTTAGTCTTTGTAACCACATGAACCATTCATTCTTCCAGTATAACATTCACATATCATAAGCATAAAGCCAATACATATAACATATAAGTCATGTAGTTCATATAATCCTCATAAGTCATGTAACTTATAATTCATATACTCATTGATCATCATGTAACATGTATTGATAATTGCCCGTTGAACCTTTAAGAACATCGAGGGATACTCGGGTGATACACACAAGTGTGTATACGTATAACCTGTAACTCCGTCAATGCCTCATATATGCTCTTTCGAGCCTGTAACGGTGAGCTTAGAAGCTGAACATGTAATCTCGAAGGATGAACGGTAAGCCTATAGGCTGAACATGTAATCCCGAAGGATAAACGGTAAGTTTGACGACTAAACATGTAGCTCATGAGCTATGGTGAGTCCGTAACAAATGCAGGAGCTCAACCACCCTGTAGCCCTAGTGACATGTCACTTGTATCCTACGACTTCTATGGTTCAAACGGGATTCGGTAATCAGATCGTTCTATTTATTTTCAATTTAATCCTTAAAACTCATTTTCATCAAAAATCACTTTCTAAAACTTGTATATTTCAAAACATCTATCCATAATTCATCAAAAACCATTAAATAACCATGTATTCAACAATGGTATCTTTCAAAAACATAACCAACTTCAGAAATTGAGGTATGGGCCAGCTGTATCGAGCTACAACGATCTCAAAAACATAAAAATCAGTAAAAACCGAGACAAAACTGTACCTTAATTGCTAAATGAAGCTTGGCCGAACGAAAAGCTTCAAACCCTTTTTGTTTCCTCTGAAAAATCGGTGGAAGAAGGAAATAAAATGAAGAAATTTTATGTTTTGTTTTAATTAAAACATATAATAAACCAAATGACCATTTTAACCTTAAAATAAAACCATTTAAAATCATATGAATTATGGACATAGATGACCACTATCTTTTAAAATGGTAAAATAACCATTTAAAGACTTCCACAATTAAAGACAAAGTCATATAAGTTATTTATACAGTAGAACTCAGGTTTATCACTTTATGCGATTTAGTCCTTTTTACCAAATTAGCAAATTAAACGGTAAAATTTCTATACGAAACTTTCGCACAAGGAATCTACCATGCTATAAAACATGTTAGAATACTAAAAATAATATTTCTACCTGGTTAAGTGGTCCCGAAACCACTCTTTCTGACTAGGGTCTAAAATGGGCTGTTACATCCAAGCTCTATAGTAAGTGATTCCAAGCCTCGTTTTTAAAGTTCTTTACGTTTTTAGAGTCTTAGTAACTTGATTTAACTTATTCTAGCAATAATTTAACCAAGGGTTCATATTTGGAAAAATACCCATAGGTGAAATGTGTTTATTTTGATGTTTTATGATAGAATATGAGGTTTTAAATTATGTTAAACAACTTGTGCTACCCGGTTTTAAGTAAAAAAGAGTAAAACAACATAATCGGTAAAAAACCTAATGTTCATAAGTACATGTTAGAGTGAGAATTTGATGTTGCCATTGCGGGAAAATGACCAGCATGTCATAAAATATAAGAATTAGGGAAAATTTTTAATTTTCGAGCTTTGGGGCAAAAGTATAAATATGTAAAAGTTTAGGGGCAAAATTGTAATTTTTCCAAAGTTAGAGTTAAGGACTGTTTTGATAAATGTGAGTATTAAATAAGCTAAATTTGCTAATTATAGATCAAGAAGAACGAAATTTGGGGATAGACCGTGGAAAGAAAAAGGTAGAAGATTAAGTTGTCAAGGTGATCGTATTTTGCACCAAGGTAAGTTTACGGTAAATAAATGCAATATTTTGATATTTCATATTAGTGTTGTTAATTTCCAACATATGTACATTTATTTTATGAGAATATTCCAAGTTGAATCAAAGTTGAGGTAACAGAGAAAAAGTATTAGAAAGCCTATTTTAACCTTAGGGATGTATGGGATACGGAATGTCATGACATTTTGGGTTGAGACAGTTGAGGAACATCCCATGTAAGTCCATATCAGACATATGGCATTGGCAGGCTATTATCAGGTAGGAAAACCCAAGTATTTTGAGTATTCTAAACGGTTTATTAGGCTAATACACAGGTTATGTTACAAGAAAGTTCAGGTAAGGGAATGATAAACAAGAAGGTTAAAGAGTAAGTGGAGAAGTAAAATAAAGATTTTGTTAGTTGATAGTATAATATGAGTATATTTATACTTGGTGAATGTTGTCATTTATTTATTTGTAAACTTGCTAAGCATTGTAGCCTACTCATTTTCCTTTCTCTCTTTTATAGTGTAGCCAAGCCAATTCGGGGATCGTAAGGATGTCAGAGTTCATCTCACACTATCAAAGGCTATCTCGGTATTTTGTAATTTTAAATGTTTTGAGTTATGGCATGTATAGGGACTTGGTCATTTTGTGTGTATGGCCTTATGATACAATTAAAGAATGGCATGTGAATACTTGATAGTGATTAGCTATTGAATGGCTAATTAAGAACATGATTTGATGTTATGTATGCCTAAATGGTAGTTTATGCAAAGAAATTATTAAAGAGTAAAAGTTGGCCAGGAAACAGTTTTGGAACAGCAGTAGTGGTGTGAATTTGAAAAATCACTAAAAATTGTAGAAATGGAATTAAATGGTGAATAAGATGTATAATTAAAGCTTATTGAGTCTATTTTCATAGGAAAGAAACAAAGCAAACAAAGAAAGTCTGTATTTTGAGATATTTAAATTATTACGAGACTAGTTCATAGGGATTTCATGATCCCCTGTTCTGATTTTAGAAATTCACTAAAACTTATACAAAAAGAATTATGAGTCATAATTTATATGTATAGATTCCTTAGAGTCTATTTTTTTGAGAAATAAGTGGAAACTCTAATTGAAAACTGTACTATGAGATAATTGATTTTTAGTGAAGAGAGGTCAGGTCCACTGGGCTGTGAAAGAGGGGAACATTTAACTAATAAACTGTACTAATTGGCCGTAGCAAAAATTCTAGAAAATTTATCGTAAGAAGATATATGAGTATAGTTTTAGGGAAAATTTATGTATTTGAATTTTGAGTTTCGTAACTTGAGTTATAATTAATTTAGTGACTATTATGCAGGTGGACAGTTTTATTATAAATAGTAAAATAAATTGTTTTAATTTGCGTAAGTAATTGGAAAACTTTTAAATGTTCTTGGTTTGGTCCTGAACCGTTCCAATTTCATGTTTTAGGGCCTCGAGAGCCCTTTTAGGGATATATTGGATGGATGTGAATGAATTAATTTTAAAAGCAAATTTTATACCCCGAACTAGTAAAGTAAGTCTAGTAGCGCCTCGTGCTCAACTCCAGCGACAGTCTTGGGTAAGGAGTGTTACATTTATTAGTATCAGAGCAAGGGTTCAGTCAGTTCTCAAAATATTCAGTATGAGTAAGAGTCTAGCTATACATGTCATACTTATATTTTGATAGTGTGACGACTCCTTACGATTTTAAAATGTTTTTCTTTTATAGCTATGGATCCTGAAGTAGTTGGTGCAGATGATGTAGAAAGTAATGCACCCGCTCCTGCAGAAGGGATAGTGCCACCTGATAGTAGTGAAAGGCTCGTTATAGTTAGTCAGGGAGGAGGGGCTCGAAAAGCCTTCTTCCAATCTATGAATGAATAGTTTACCGAGTTCGTTCGTACGAATTCAGCCGTTAGACCTCTACCCCCTCGTGATCCTCAGACTACCCATGTAGCTTCCCCAGTCACAGATACAATCAAAAAAGAGAAGCCACCAGTTAATAAAATTAAAAAATAATGGGCCGAAGAGTTTCGGGCTACTAAAGATGATGATGCAGAGAAAGCTAAATTTTGGCTCGAGAATATTATCAGAGTTTTTGATGAGTTATCTTGCACACCAGAAGAGTGTATAAAGTGTGTGGTGTCACTTCTTAAGGATTCAGCTTACCATTGGTGGAAGACACTTGTGTTAGTAGTATCGAAAGAAAGAGTTACCTGGGATTTCTTTTAGGAAGAGTTCCGTAAGAAGTACATGAGTCAGGGGTTCATCGACCAGAAAAGAAAGGAATTTCTTGAACTAAAGTAGGGTAAGATGACAGTAACTGAGTATGAGCGTGAATTTGTCAGACTCAGCAATTATGCTAGAGAGTGTGTATCAACTAAAGCTATTATGTGCAAGAGATTTGATGTGGGCTCAATGATGATATTTGACTGTCCGTTGGTGTTCTAAAGATAAAAGAGTTTGTTTTTTTAGTTGACAGAGCCTGTAAGGTAGAGGAGTTGTTGAAAGAAAAAGAAAAAGGCAAAGCTAGAATTGAGACACAAGATACAAAGAAAAGACAGATAAGCAGATCGTTTCAGTCTACATCTAAGAGGCCTAGAGAGTTCTCTACTAGATCAAATTATTCAGCTCAGTATTCGAACAAAAATAGAGATAACATAAATATGGGTTCGAAAGCTCAGGCTACCTCGATTGTAAGTGTAGGTAGTGTCTGACCGGGCAGACCAGAGTGTTCACGGTACGGTAGATGTCATTTTAGCCAGTGTCGAGTAGATGAGAGTGGTTGTTACAAGTGTGGTGCTCCAAATCATTTTATGCGAAAGTGTCTAGAAGGGGTTAAAAAGGAAGAATTACAAAGTGCTAGGTCCGGGAATATTCCACTCCGAGGTAGACCACAGAGAAACTCGGGAACATGGGCAGGTAATAGATGTGTGTCTAGAGATTTAGCAATGAGACCAGATGTTGGAGCACCTGCAAGGACCTATGCCATCCGTTCTCGTGAAGAGGCATCCTCCCCTAACGTAATTACAGGTACATTTTCTCTTCATGATGTTAATGTTATTGTTTTGATTGATCCGGGTTCGACCCATTCCTATGTTTGCATGAAATTGATGCCTAGTATGAACATGTCCATAGAGCCTACGAGATTTGTGATTAAAGTATCAAATCCATTGGGTCAATATGTATTAGTAGACAAAGTATGTAAAAATTACCCTTTGATGATTAAAGGTTACTATTTTCCGGCCGATCTCATGCTATTGCCATTTGATGAGTTTGATGTGATTCTTGGTATGGATTGGTTAGCTACGCATGATGTGATAGTGAATTATGGAAAGAAATTCATTGAGTTGAAATGTGAAAATGGTGAAATTCTTTAGGTTAATTTAGATGAGTCAGATAGTTCAATTGCCATGATTTCTGTTATGTCTGCTCAGAAATGCTTGAGGAAAGGATATGAAGCTTATCTTGTTTTTGTGTTGAATACTAAAGGTCCAGAGTTGAAAATTGAATCAGTGCCTCTGGTATGTGAATTTTCTGATGTGTTTCTAGAAGAACTACCAGTTGCAGGAATTAACAGATAAAGGCTTTGCAAGACCAAGTTATTCACCATTGGGTGCACCAGTACTTTTCGTGAAAAAGAAAGATGGTTCGATGAGATTGTGCATAAATTATTGGTAGCTTAACAAGGTAACTATTAAGAACAAGTATCCACTGCCTAGAATTGACGATATTTTTGATCAATTGAAGGGAGCTACTGTGTGATCCAAGACAGATTTGAGATCAGGATATTATCAGTTGTGATTTAGAGAGTCAGATGTTCCGAAGACTGCTTTCTAGACTAGGTATGGCCATTATGAGTTTCTTGTGATGCCATTTGGCTTAACTAATGCTTCTGCCATTTTTATGGACTTAATGAACCGAATTTTTAGACCTTACTTGGATAAATTTGTAGTGGTGTTCATCGATGATATCTTGATTTATTCTTATGAGAGACGGAGCATTCAGAGCATTTGAGAATAGTTTTACAGACTTTGAGAGATAATAAGCTTTATGCCAAGTTTAGCAAAAATGAGTTTTGGTTATGGGAAGTCAGTTTTCTTGGACATATAGTCTCAGGTGAAGGTATTAGAGTGGATCCAAGCAAGATTTCAGCCATTATTGATTGGCAGCCTCCTAAGAATGTATCAGAGGTTAGAAGTTTTCTTGGTCTCACCGGTTATTATAGACGATTTGTAGAGGGATTTTCCATGATAGCTACCCCATTGATAAGACTACTATAGAAAGATGTCAAGTTTGAATGGACTGAAAAGTGTCAGCAGGGTTTTGACAAGTTAAAGGCATTGTTGACTGAAGCTCCTGTCTTAGTACAACCAGAACCGGGAAAAGAGTTTGTGATTTACAGTGATGTGTCCTTGAATGGACTAGGCTGTGTACTTATGCAGGAAGGAAAGGTAATTGCTTATGCCTCTAGACAGCTGAAGCCGCATGAGAAAAATTATCCGACACATGATTTAGAACTAGCTGCCATTGTATTTGCTTTGAAAATCTAGAGACATCACTTGTATGGTGAAAAATGCCAAATATTTACTGATCATAAAAGTTTGAAATACCTGATGACTCAGAAAGATTTGAACTTGAGGCAAAAAAGATTGCTAGAGTTGATTAAATATTATAAACTAGTGATCGATTATCACCCGGGTAAGGCAAATGTAGTTGCTGATGCTTTGAGTAGAAAATTTTTATTTGCATTAAGAGCTTTGAACACTAGTTTAACCTTATCAGATGATGGTTCTATCTTAGCCGAATTAAGAGCTAAGCCAATGTTTCTTGAAGAAATTTATGAAGTTCAGAAAGATGATAGTGAATTGCAAGCTAAAAGAGCTTAGTGTGAGTCAAGTGTAGAGTCAGATTTTTAGATTAGTCCTGACGGTTGTTTGATGTTCAAAAATCAGATAAGTGTACCAAAGAATGATGAGCTTATTTGAAAGATCTTAGAGGAAGCACATAGCAGTTCCTTGTCTATTCATCCAGGTAGTACAAAGATGTATAATGATTTGAAGAAAATGTATTGATGGGTAGGAATGAAGAGAGATATCTCAGAGTTTGTTTCTAGATGCTTGATCTATCAGCAAGTAAAAGCTAAACATCAAGTACTTTCAGGTTTATTGCAGCCTGTGTTAGTTCCTGAGTGGAAATGGGACCGAGTTGCCATGGATTTTGTGACAGGATTGCCTTTGATAAGCTAATGAAGTCGGCCCATTTTATTCCAGTTCGTATGGATTATTCACTTGATAAGTTTGTCGAGTTGTATACCGTTATCGATTATCTCAGATAGAGACCCGAGATTCACTTCGTGATTTTGGAAGAAGTTACAGGAAGCTTTGGGCACAAAGTTGAGTTTTAGTACAGCTTTCCATCCTCAGACCGATGGTCAGTCAGAGAGAGTTATTCAGATACTTGAGGATATGCTTAGATGTTGTGTCTTAGAATTTCAAGGTAGTTGGGAGAAATATTTTTTGTTGTTAGAGTTTGCCTATAATAATAGTTATCAGTTGAGTTTGAAGATGGCACCTTATGAAGCTTTGTATGGACGTAAATGTCACACACCTTTGTATTGGATAGATCTTAAAGAAAATCAAATTTACGGGGTTGATTTAGTTAAAGAAACTGAAGAGAAAGTGAAAGTTATCAGAGATTGCTTGAAAACAGCTTCAGATAGACAGAAGTCTTATGCAAACTTGAAAAAAAAAAGAGATTGAGTATCAGGTTGGTGACAAAGTGTTCTTGAAAGTATCCCCATGGAAGAAAGTCTTTAGATTTGGCAAGAAAGGTAAGCTAAGTCCACGTTTTATTGGACTGTTTGAGGTGATTGAAAGAGTTGGGCCATTATCATATAGGTTAGCTTTGCCGACAAAGTTAGAGAAGATTCATGATGTGTTTCATGTGTCCATGTTACGTTGTTACCGTTCTGATCTGTCACATGTGATTTCACAGACAGAGGTTGAGATTCAGCCAGATATGACTTACAGTGAAGAACCGGTAAAGATTTTAGCTCAAGAGGTCAAGCAACTAAGGAACAAAAGTATTGCACTTGTGAAAGTATTATGGAATAGACATGGGGTAGACGAGGCTACATGGGAGCCCAAAGAGGCTATGTGAAAACAGTATCCAAACCTATTCACAAGTAAGATTTTCGGGGACGAAAATCCTTAAAGGGGGAGAAATGTAACATCCTGAAATAGGGCCTAAACGGAACAGTGGTTGCGAAACCATGAATTTGAGATAGAAAAATTTATTCTGATTAATTTTTATGATTTACCGAGTGATTAGATGCGTGTGTTAGAATATTGATAGAAAATTTCATGAATTGCATGTTTAATTTGCCTATCAGGGCTTAGTTACAAAAGTTGATAAATATGAGTACTAGATAGGAAAGGATTAAATTGAGTAGCATAATTGAAGTAGAGATCCTTAAATGGAAATTATACCATTAGGTTTTCATTGACAAAAATGGACATACATAGGTAGAAATAACCAAAGTTTTAATTAAGGGCATTTTAGTCATTTTGTAATTAAAAAGATTAAAAAGGGAAAAAGATGGCAAAATGTTATCATCTTCTTCATTAGGCCGAATTTCAAGGGTTCTCCATAGCTAGGGTTTGTTTCAAGCTTCCAAGCTCCATAGTAAGTGATTCCAAGTCCCGTTTTTAATGTTCTTTACGTTTTTGGAGTCCTGGTCACTTGATTTAGCTTATTCTAGCAATAATTTAACCCAGGGTTCATATTTGGAAAAATACTGATAGGTGAAATGTGTTTATTTTGATGTTTTATGATAGAATATGAGGTTTTAAATTATGTTAAACAACTTGTGCTACTCAGTTTAAAGTAAAAATGAGTAAAACGGCAAAATCGATAAAAATACCTAATGTTCATAAGTACATGTTAGAGTGAGAATTTGATGTTGCCATTAAGGGAATGATCAGCATGTCATAAAACATAAGAATTAGGGAAAAATTTTAATTTCTAAGTTTTGGGGAAAAGTGTAAATATGCAAAAGTTTAGGGGAAAAATTGTAATGTTGCCAAAGTTAGAGTTAAGGACTATTTTGATAAATGTGAGTATTAAATAAGCTAAATTTGCTAATTATAGATCAAGAAGAATGAAATTTGGGGATAGATTGAGAAAAGAAAAAGGTAGAAGATTAAGTTGTCAAGTTGACCGTATTTTGCACGAGGTAAGTTTACAGTAAATAAATGTAATATTTTGATATTTTATATTAATGTTGTTAATTTCCAGCATATATACATTTATTTTATGAGATCAAAGATGAGGTAATAGAGAAAAAGTATTAGAAAGCCAGTTTGAACCTTTGGGATGTATGGGATATGGAATGTCATGACATTTTGGGTTGAGACAGTTGAGGAACATCCCATGTAAGTCCATATCAGACATATGGCATTGGCAGGTTGAGACAGTTCAATAACATCCCATATAAATTCATATCAAATATATGGCTTTGGCAGCACAGGGAACATCCCATGTAAGATCATGCCTAGAGCATGGCATTGGCAGGCTATTATTAGGCATGAAAACCCAAGTATCCTGAGTATTCCAAACGGTTCATTACGCTAATATACAGGTTATGTTGCAAGAAAGTCCAGGTAAAAGAATGATAAAGAGTAAGTAGAGAAGTAAATTAAAGATTTTGTTAGTTGATAGTATAATATAAGTATATTTATACTTGGAGAATGTTGTCATTTATTTAATTGTAAACTTACTAAGCATTGTAGCTTACTCCTTTTCCTTTCTCTCTTTTATAGTGTAGCCAAGCCAATTTGGGGATCGTAAGGACGTCGGGGTTCGTCTCACACTATCAAAGGCTATCTCGGTATTTTGTAATTTCAAATGTTTTGAGTTATGGCATGTATAGAGACTTGGTCATTTTGTGTGTATGGCCTTATGATACAATTAAAGAATGGCATGTGAATACTTGATAGTGATTAGCTATTGAATGGCTAATTAAGAACATGATTTGATGTTATGTCTGCCTAAATGATAGTTTATGCAAAGAAATTATGAAAGAGTAAAAGTTGGCCATGAAATAGTTTTGGAAAACAGTAGTGACGTGAATTTGAAAATTCACTAAAAATTGTATAAATGGAATTAAAAGGTGAATGAGATATAAAATTAAAGCTTACCGAGTCTATTTTCATAGGAAAGAAAAATAGCAAGTAAAGGAAGTCTATATTTTGAGATAGTTAAATTATTGCGAGACTAGTTCATAGGGATTTCGTGATCCCCTGTTCTGATTTATAAATTCACTAAAAATTGTACAAAAAGAATTATGAGTCACAATTTATATGTATAGATTCCTTAGTGAGTCTATTTTCATTAGAAAAAAGTGGAAACACTAAATGAAAATTGTACTTTAAGATAATTTATTTTTAGTGAAAAGAGTTTAGGTCTGCTAGGCTACGAAACATGGGAACATTTAACTAATAAACTGTACTAATTGGCCACACCAAAAATTCTAGAAAAATTATTATGGATTTAAATTTTGAGTTCCGTAACTCAATTTATAATTAATTTAGTGACTGTTACACAGGTGGATAGTTTTATTATAAATAGTAAAATAAATTTTTTTAATTTGTGTAAGTAATAGGAAAATTTTTAAATGTTCCCGGTTTGGTACTGAATCGTTCCAATTGCATGTTTTAGGACCTCGAGAGACCTTTTTAGGGATATATTTGATGAATGTGAATGAATTAATTTTAAAAGCAATTTTTTATGCCCCGAACTAGTAAGGTAAGTCTAGTAACGCCTCGTGCTTGACTCCGGCAACAGTCTCGGGTAAGGGGTGTTACGGAGTTTGTCGAATGTAGCATCACACTATCCAATTGTCAATTCGAGGTAATGATAAACTTTAAGTGCATTTAAGTGAGTGGCATGTATAGAGACTTAGCTATTAGTGAAATGTATTCTTGTGATTGGGCCAAGTGTATTGGCTTATATTACTTCTTTGTTTATGACCATGAGTTGTGGCTCGTTTTAGCTATAAATACGTAAAACTATTTCTGCGTACAAGTGCTAAAAGTCTTGTGTGATGTAACCATATTGGTTGTCATGAATGACTAGTGATATATTATATGTGCCTATGAATTGTACAAGAGTATAAAAAATTAAAGGCAACAAAAAGGGCTTGGAAAATAGCCTAAGTGTTGGCCACACAGGCAGAGACACGACCGTGTGTCTCAGCCGTGTGGAGGACACGGCCTAGCACATGGGGGTGTGACTCGGCCGTGTGCCCCTAAGTGTTTGATTACATCATAAATAAAGAGTTACATGGGTGGGGGACACGGACGTGTGAGATCACACGGCCTGCCCACATAGGTGTGTGACTCTCCAAAATATGGAAGTTTTCTTAGTGTCTCAAAAGTTTCAAGAGTTTACTGTTTAGTCCCGAACTATTACCAGTGTATGTTTTGGGCCTCATAGGCTTATATAAGGGACTTTAAGATGGAAATTGAAAGGTTTTAAATCTGAACGAAAATTCATGACTTGATTTTGCATGTTCATGTAT
The DNA here is from genome assembly GCA_020496765.1 of Gossypium stocksii. Taxonomy (NCBI): domain Eukaryota; kingdom Viridiplantae; phylum Streptophyta; class Magnoliopsida; order Malvales; family Malvaceae; genus Gossypium; species Gossypium stocksii. The sequence continues at coordinate 29,248,443 of CM035626.1, read as the reverse complement.
GATTAAGCCCAGTAATGCCTCGTACCCTATTCCGACGTCAAACTCGGGTAAGGGGTGTTACAATAAGTGGCTAATCTCAACAAATTACATATAGGAGAACATTAAACAAAATAACTATACATGCCATTATAACCAAAATCAAAACATCTGAAAGTACCATAGAACCGATGGATAGTGTGATATAACTCTAACAATCTTCCAACCCAATCGAGCTTCCGATAATCTGAAAAGTAAAGAAAAAAACAAATACGTAAGCAATAAATGCTTAGTAAGCTCGTATAAACTTTAACCCTATCCATTCATTTCAAATATGAAATTTATAAATATCAAGAATAATCTAATATTGATACCACAATACTCATGTGGCTATATTCATCAACTCACAAGGTAAATAAATTCACAGCATCACTTATACATATTATCCCTAGCATAGTAGGATTTTAAACAACCTTTAACTCTTCCAAATTTCTTTATTTTCATTTGCATTTCTTTACTTTCTACACTCATTCCATATGCATAACACACCAGTCATAAACATATCATTCAACCGTAGCCACAAGCTAATGCATTTAAACATAACCTTTTTCAAATTAATCATATAATAAGTCATTTCTTAAGAAATTGCATAACTTAAAACTTATCACTCTTCTATGAACACAAGCATATTTTCATTTGAGCACTTACCATTAAAATGCATCTTATAATTAAACATATTACCATTCAACCAATAGCTTGGCACTTGCCTAAGCAGCAAACAACAACACTTGTTAGCGTACTTGAACATATTTCATATAATTTCAACATTGATAACCTTACTATCTCAACATGTTAGACTTAAGTTTCTTACTCATCTCAACTTACATAATTTCCATGTATCAACATATCAAGATATTGATATATATATATATACATATCATAATACATATCATTCTCTTACCATTTCTTCATATACATATATCATTCAAGACAACTTCAGATATTTTACCTTTCAAAGAACGACATACGAATTTTAGTACATCATTAACAAAGCTTAAAAGCTGAACAGAAGTTCACGAGAGCTAAACAGAAACCCATAAGGGTTGAACAGAAGCTCGTAAAAGCTGAACAGAAACTCATATGAGTTAAACAAAAGCTCATAAGAGCTGAAAAGAAACTCATAAGAGTTGAACAGAAGCTCGAAAGAGCTTAATAGAAACTCATATGAGTTAAACAGAAGCTCATAAGAGATGAACAGAAACTCACAAGAGTTAAACAGAAGCTTGAAAGAGTTGAACGAAAACTCATATGAGTTAAACAGAAGCTCGTGAGAGCTAAACAGAAAGTAAAACATGAGATTTCGTAAAAAATTCTAAAATTTGGTTTACTTGAGTAATTTGTCGTTATTTTCCTCCAATGCCGTCAATTCCCCAAATCACGAATGTACTCAAATCATGCGTTCAATCCAAATTGAGCATTAATTTCGACAATATTTTTCCAACAACAAAACATATATATTACCAATCACCAATTAACATTCACTTTAATCAAAATTATACAAAATACAGTTCATACGAACTTACTTGACTAAATTGCAAAAATGTCAAAGTACAAGGGTATTTTGGTAATTTTTTCATTCTCATCGATTTTCCACTCGACCTTGATCTAAAGTAATAATTTCATTCAATATATTAATTTAGAAAATAAAAAAATCATTTCATGCAATTTAGTCATTTTTAACATTTTACAAAATTACCCCTAAAGTTTTACTTTTATTCAATTTAGTTCCTAAGCCTAAAACATGCAAATCAACCATTTTTAATGCAAACCTAAGCTAACTGAATGTTCATGATATTCAGAACATCTCATTACAATTTCACATTAAATCCTTGTACTTTTACTAATTTAACAAATTAATCCCTAATCAAAAAATTGATCAAAATCACTTAACAAAATACTTTTAAATAAAAACTAATATCTCAAATTCATCATTTAGCATCAAAAATCATATAGATTCATCAATGGAAACATCCAAAATCTTTAACAATTTCAAAATCGAAGGTATGGGTTAGCTAGACCTAGTTGAAACGATCTCAAAAACATAAAAATTAAAAGAAACAGGTGAAAGATGGCTTATTATGCAAGAATTAAAGCATGGCCAAACCTTAGTTCTTCTTGCCATGGTGTTTCGGTGGTTTGGAGAAGATGATAAGTACCAAAATATTTTTCTTCCTTTTTATTTTACTTATTTTAATTTAATTCATCAAATTACCATATTACCATTGGTTAATAATAAATTTAAAGCACCAAATCTATGCTCATATTTGTCCATTACATAAATATATGGCACAATTACCATCAAAGGAAGGCTTAATTTCACAATTGGTCCTTCAATTTAATTAAATTATAACTAAATAAACTTATTTACAATTTAATCCCAAACTTATTTACAATTTAATCCCAAACTTATTAAGATTAAAAGAACAATTAATCCAAAAGCTAGTGGAATCAATCATAACACCACCGCTTGGAAACTTTGTGTAACGCCCCAAATTTTCCTTAATTCTAGCTTTTGTGAATTTGTAAGCATGAAAAATGTCTAAATATGTTTCTGCATTAATATGACACAATTATCTATTTGCTTTAGTGGTTATGTGCTCTGGGTGTGTTGGGAAGGTCCCAAGTTCAAGCCATTTGTTTGGCAAAATTTTAGGTTTTTAATGAATAAAGCCCAATCCTTGGTAAATAGGCTTATAAGTATTAATTTGTAAAAGCATAATAGAATGGGTTTGCTAGTCTGGTGGTTAAGTGGTGTATTAGTAAGTGGGAGGTCGCATGTTCGAGCCATTGTTGAGGCATTATTTTTGCTGTTAAGACATGAGAGAGTTTGAGTTGGATTGAACTATTGAAAGTGGAGTGCTTGTGGAGAAATAAGGGATTTGGGGAGTGACCTAAATTTTTTGCACATTTTCTCTCTGCGGAAATTTCACTACAAAATCTCCCTTCACCTTCTTTTCCTTCCTTTTCAGCCGAAAAATCCCCTATTTGCTGCCGATTTTCATCTTCTTTCCCCCATCTCTACTGCCTAATTTTTGTTGTTGCCCTTTTATTTCGATTTTTTTCCTTGTGATCGGTTCTAGTTTTCTTCGGGGTGACGTTGGTAAGTATTTCTTCTTAAGGATAGCGATATTTCTTTGATTAAGTGATTAATGGAGGAATTGTTATATTCATGTTTAGGTACTATTTGAAGGCTTTAATTGAGTTCTCAGATTACGAGAACGTGGTTTCGTGCTCGATGGTAAGTTGGTCGCTTGATGGATGGGATTTCCATTTTGGGGTTTAATTGTGATACAATCGTTTAAGCGACTAATTAAGTGTCATACTGATCAATATTAGGTTTTGGAGTGTTCGTGGGTGCGTTAGCTTCGAAATGATACTAGGTGTGTACTCCGATTGCACAGAAATTGAAATTCAGTGAAAGCTAAAAAGCATTCTGTCGACGCCACACGGGCATGTGGACAACCCGTGTGGTAGGCCATGTGGCGATACACGGGCGTGTGGACGACGAAGCAGGCCATGTGTACGCGACACGAGCGCGACGGACACGGCTGTGTGAGGCTGGCGAGGCCATGTGCAAGACAGGGCTCAGCCAATTGGGCTGTGTGGGCCCACAAGGGTGAACCACACAAGCGTGTGGGGTTTTGGGCCAGACTGTGTGATCTACACAGCCAAGACCAATTTGGGCCGTATGGGCCACACGGGCAGGCCACATAGGCGTGTGAGCCTATTTTTTTATTTAAACTGTAAGGTTGCACGGGTCGCCCAAGTCGGCTTTGACCTGATGTAGGGTCGGTAACGATATTTTTGACCCCTATTTCCCTGATCTGATATTGGGATGTATGTACTTAGCATGTATGACTTGCTTATCTGCATTACAGCATGTCATTTATGTATGTTGCATTGCATTGGGGTGGGATTATTAATGAAGTGAAGGAAGATTCTGAAAGGTTTCTATGCCCGTTATTTGGCAGATATGCTGCATATTTCTGATATGTGTCGTATCATGGTACCTTATGGTGTGTAAGGTTGGATGGGTTGATTTTATCCCCATATTTGGTGTGTAGGGCTGAGTGGGCTAAATTTATGCCCACATGGTGTGTAGGGTTGGACGGAGATGGTGTGCAGGGTTGGTAGGCATGTCTCTGATATTCTGATCTAATATGCATGCGATATTTATGATAGGCTACTGCCCTAAGTCTATTTCTGAGTGGGCTAAGGTCCACACCATTTCTGTAAAGGGCTAAGGCCCGAACTATCTATTATCTGTTATATGTTTGTAGGCATGCTGTCTGCGTGGATTACACACTGAGTTTGCAAAAACTCACCCCTTATTTGTTTAAACTGTTCAGGTAACCCCCAGCAGTAGGTGGATCGGTGCAGAGGAGGACTCAATAGTGATCACTGCCACTTTCATTTGGTTTAAGACTTTATTGTTTTACTGCTTTATTTACTGCCTTTGGGAATTTTTGATGTAATTTTCTGGACTTGGGACTGTTTTGATTTTAATTTGGGATTTTAAATTGTTACTATTATTGGTTTATAAACTGCGACACCACAAATGCATTTTTCCTAAACTAAATTAAAGGTTTTCGTATGGATGAACGGTTTTTCAAAGCTTCCGCGTACAAGAAAGATTTTCAAAGCAAATCAGTTAGTTCATGATTTTCTGACCTAAGTAAAGATAATAACTGGTATGATTTTTAGTATACCAATACGGTTTCAAAAGCACTCTTATGTGACACCGCCAGAGTCGATCATTACATCTAGGCTGAGATTGGGGTGTTACACTTTGACCATGGTTTAATTACCATTTAAGTCCATTTTTCCTTCCTCAATTACTCACTTAATCAAATAGTGATTAAATTTTACATCTTTTACAATTTAGTCCTTTTTAGTTAATTAACTATCAAAACGTTAAAATTTTTCAACAAAACTTTAATACCATCTTAACGCCACTCCATAAATATTTATAAAAGTATTTACGGCTCAGTTTATAGAAACAAGGTCTCGATACCTCACTTTCTAAAACCACTTGACCTAGGATTTTACCACTTGAACCTAATAATTCATTATAAAATATAAATTACCCATTCAAAAATTCTTTTAAAACTATATTTGACTTGTAAATATTAAATAATAAAATTTACGAGCTTACTTGTCAAATTTGGTGGCCTCGAACCACTGTTTTCGACACCACTAAAAATCAAGCTATTACACTAGATATCTTAAATGATCATGCAAAAACATTTATTGACATCACACATAAAAAAAAAACTGACAAAGAATTTTTTTTAAAGAGAAAATAATGAAAAATAGTTGTCAAGATTACTCATTATCCTCCATTTCAACATAAAATGATGCAATTCAAGAATGCTGTTCACTCCTTACTTGCATTTTACAAAATATATATTTAATAATAATAATAATAATAATAATAATAATAATAATAATAATAAGAATAAGGGTAGATATTTTAATGAGGTGCAATCTCAAGATTATTTTCCATACTCTATCACTTTGATTACAATAACAACCCCTATTTTGTTTTTTAAAAAAGAGACTTAGGATTTTCACAAAAATATTCCCTACCCCTCTGCCAAATTAGGACATTGTCTTCAATTTCAAAATCATGAGTGAAGTTTAGAGGATATCTACTTGTGATAGTTGGTCGAGATTGCTACAACTGAAACACGATAATGTCTATATATATATATATATATATAAATGTAAATATAAGTTAAACCCAAAACTTGGATAATTCTAAAAAGACAAAGTTAAATTCATTTCTTGCTTATCAAAACCTCTTTTCCTATTCTTAATTCAACAATCTGTTGAGTGATTAGATCTGGATGGTACTCAAGACATTCCTTGCCTCTAAAATCACAAATCCACTTTCCATAACATTATCTAAAAATGAGAGGAAATTGTTATAATAACCATTAACATTTTGAAGAAAGATGACCAAAAGGTTATGCAAAATACTTCATCTAATGTACGAAAACTTCCAAGTAAGGCAATGAATGCATTAGTAGTGTCAAACATAATCGCTAACCATTCAGGAATACTCCAAATTGGTAATTCTTTACCGATGGTTGGTCCACACAGTGCATTTTCTTTGAATGCTCTTGGGATTATTTCTAAAATTGAAATATCTTTAACATATGCCAATGTAGCCACTGATCCCATTAAACTCATGCTTCCCCTTCATAAATTAACTTAATTTTTTCATTGGCTAGCACTTTGCCCAATTTTATAGCTATATCTATAAAAGTTTTATCTTTTCCTGGATAAGATCCACAAAAAAACACAAATCTTTTCATACTTTTGAGTTGAAGTACTTGCCATGTTTTTTTTAGTGTTCGAATGTGAATAAGGGAGTAGTGAATTATATAAGGTTTGGACCTCACATAGAGTAATAATAAAATAGAAAAAGAAAATAAAATGTCAGGAAAAAAATCAAATAAGTCAGAGGCAAATATTTCGTGAGATGAAAAATTCAAAAATGAACAAAAAGGAACATGCCGCAATTAATTATCAGGTACGATAAAAACAAGAATCTCGAGACAATAATACGAAAGAGAAAAAAATCATCACACGCGACAGAAAATCTAAAAACAGACAATAATAAAAAATTGATAATAACAACCACTTTTTCATTTTTTTTATTTTTTTCAAATGGTTGAGATCAATATAAATAACATAGATCAAACATCATGTAAAATGTATGAAGCATATTATTATTGCAAATAAAGATTAAAGGTTGAGAATTATTTACAGTAGTTCTGATTATGGCTTACATCTTCCTTTAGTTTTAAGTCTAGTAATGGCTTAAATGCCTTCTATGAGTCAAGGATTAGCTTCCCATCCTATTTTCTTATAAATTAGCAAACAATTTCGTTTATCGTCAGATTCCCAAGACGATTCCATTTGGCACAACTTTACTAAGATGGGTCTCAAGAGAAATTTGAATATCTCCAAAATTATCCTTACACAATTTGTCCTTAATGAATATTATTTTATCTTCTCGATTTACAAATGCCATCCCAATAGATCGACACTAACTGCTACACATCCATTTGGCACGCTTGTGACAAATAACTCCAAGGCGCTTTGGTCTTCACTTTCTTGCATAACTACTCCTACCTATGCCAAGTAAATGCAAAGAAGAAAGATAATCCTCAAATTGTACCTTTCCTTCAATGATCACTTGAATGTTTGTAGGCATGCCCTTATGCATGAGCATCCTTAATCTCTCGCATCTAACCTTGTAAAGCTTCACTATCATATTTCTAGGGAGACAATAAAATTGTTTATGCAACTTTGAAACAACATTATCCATTTTGAAAACAAAGAAAGTTTGAGAAAAAGATTAGAGTACTTTGAAAGCAAAGAAAACGATATGGGAAAGAAGAGTAAAATGATAGAAAATTTAAAAGTAAGAATATACAGTATCAGTTTTATGGGTAGTTGATAGGACCGACTATAAACCCACGAAGTATCGTTATCCGCCATTTAACCAAGGGAAACAAAAAAGAGAATTGACATAAATAGTAACAATAACAACGATAATAATATTTATAATAATATGAACTCCTAATTAGTAAAATATATATTTACATCTAAACATTCTTGTAACAAGGATCAGAAAGATAAAGAATTTCATTTTAAGCAAATTGATTTTCTAGGAACAATTTGAGTCTTTGTCCATTTACCTTGAATACGTTACCATTCTTTGGATTCTCAATGTTGACTGCCCCATGAGGGTACACATTCTTTATAACAAATGAACCACTCCACCTTGATCTTACTTTTCAGGAAATAAGTGAAGTCTGGAGTCATAGAGCAAAACCTTTTGTCCAACATCAAATGTCTTTCTTAACACTATCTTGTCATGAAAAGCTTTGGTTCTTTCTTTCTTTATTTTTGAATTCTCATAAGAATCATTTTTAAGTTCTTCATATGCATTAATTTGCAACTTTCGCAACTTAGAAGCATCATCAAGATTGGAGTTAAGCAATTTAATTACCCAATATGCCTTATGTTCAATTTCCACAGGGAAATGACATGTTTTCCATAAAATAATTGATAGGGAGACATGTCTAATGATATTTTGAAAGTAGTTCGGTAAGCCCATAATGCATTATTAAGTCTCAGAGACCAATCTTTGCGAGTTGGGTTAACTATTTTTTCCATAATGTTCTTAATCTCAAATCGATTTAAAATATTTTATTTTACAAACTTAATCATTGTTTTGTGATCATTATTTCGACATGGAATTGTCTTTATCCATTTTGCAACATAATCTATTGGAACCAAAATGTATAAGAAACCAAACGATGATGGAAAAGGTCCTATGAAGTTGATACCCCAACAGTAAAAAATTTCAATCACCAAAATCAGATTCATAGGCATCATGTTTCGTTTTGAAATGGATCCATATTTTTGGCAATTCTCACATACTTTGCAAAAATTACAAGTGTCCTTAAATAAGGTTGGCCAATAAAATCCACATTGTAAAATTTTTGCAACAATTTTCTTGGATGAAAAATGACCACCACATGCCTCAGAATGACAAAAATTAATGATACTATGTACCTCATTGTCAGGTATGCTTCTTTGAAAAATTTGAACAGGCCAATATTTGAACAAATATGAATCATCCCACTATTTTTTTTAGCTTGGAAAAAGATTTCCTTTTATCTTGTAAACTCCAGTTAGAATGAATTTTTCCTATCACAAGAAAATTAGCAATGTTAGCAAACCATGGTACAACAGAGATATTTAAAAGTTGTTCATCAGGAAAACTATCATTAATTGGGGAAGATTCAAAAGATTCATCACAAACAAGTCTTAACAAATGGTCAGCCACAACATTTTCTACTCATTTCTTATCTCAAATGATGGTGTTGAATTCTTGAAGAAGAAGAATCCACCTAATCAACCTAGGTTTGGCATCCATTTTGGAGAGAAGATATTTTAAAGCTACATGATCACTAAAGACAACAATAAACTATCTAACAAGGTAAGATCTGAATTTTTCCAATGTAAAAACTACTGCAAGTAATTCTTTTTTAGTAGTAGAATAATTCATTCGAGCACTATTTAAACTTTTACTTGCATAATAAATAACATATGGTTTCTTATCTTTCTTTTATCCTAACACAGCACCAACATCGTAATCACTAGCATCACACATTATTTCAAATGGTAAAGACCAATCAGGGGGTTTCATAATAGGTGCAGAAGTAAGCATACTTTAAAGTTTTCCAAAAGCTATTTCACACTCTTTACTCCATTCAAACACACTATCCTTTAATAAGAGATTACACAAAGGCCTAGATATAACACTAAATTTTTTTATGAATCTCTTATAAAATATTGCATGTCCTAAAAATGACCTAATGTCCTTTACAATTATTGTTGGTAAATTGGAAATTAACTTAATTTTTGACTTGTTTACCTCAATCCCTTTTGAAGAAATTATGTGTCCCAAAACAATTCCTTTAGTGACTATGAAATGACATTTTTCCCAATTAAGAATATGATTTTTTTTCTTTACATCTAATTAAAACCTTTTCTAAATTGGATAAGCAATAATCAAATGAATCGCCAAAAATAGAAAAATCATCCATGAAGACTTCTAAAATGCATTCAACCATTTCACTAAAAATACTAAGCATGCATCTCTGAAACATGGCTGGTGCATTACATAATCCAAAAGGCATCCTTTGAAATGTAAAAGTGCTAAAAGAACATGTGACAGTTGATAAACGACAAATTATACATGTTTTTACCTCATACTTAGCTTAATTTCTAGATAAATTATCATTGAATTTGTGGAAATTAGTGCTCTTAATCCTTCTATTTCATGTTTTCTACTCAGGAGAGCATAGGGAAGAGGGGCCAAAAATGGAGAAAATAGGCCAAAGTATGCAAACAACATGGCCTGATGATTCACCACATGGTCGTATCACACGGTCGTGCCACATAAAGTCCAAGATGACCCAACCCCGACAAGCATGGCCAGACCACACGGCCGAGCCACCATCAACAGACCCGACCACAGCCTAGGCCTCGATCCACACGGGCGTGTCCTTGTCGTGAGGAAGTTCAATTTCACTCGAAAAAGGATACTTAGGGGCTAAGAAAGGCATTCCAAAACTCTATATAAAGACCCTAGGAGGCAACTTCAAGGGTGTGCTTATTTTCCGCTAAGGGAATACTTTTCTCTCCCCAAAACGGTAATTTTTCTCCCACAAAAGAGTGCCTTATTTCTGCAACACAGAGAGTGGAAGCAAGGGATTACTCCAAGGGAAGCCAATTGATTCATCCCAGAAGCCGAATTCTACTTCAAGACAGAGGATCTCCCTTCAATCCTTTAGGTATTTTTGGGTTCTTTATATTTTGTTATTTTAATTCTTCTGAGATGCTTTCTTTATTAATTATGAACTAAATCCCCCAAATACTTGAGGGGGATTAAACCTAAGACAGATCTTGTTATTATTTTATCTTGAGTTATGTGATAAATACCTAATTTGTTCTTAATTATGTGTTCTTAATTCTTGTTTTAATATTCTTATGTATTAATTCAAGTATTGATGTGCTTATTTAGAGGAGCAAAAGTCCCTATTTAAGAGTAGATCTAGCATAATTAAGCGGAGTTGCATGCAACCCTAGACATAGGGCGACATAAATCTGTCACATTAGGGTCAAACCTAATAAGAGAATCCATAGATCGAGTTAATGCAAGACTAAGGGGTTTACCTAGAAAGAGATTTCAGTTAATCAACCTAGGATTAGTTGTTTTTATCCTCGACGGAGGTATTAACATAGATCAAGGATTTCTACGGATCAAGTCAAGTGAATAAATCATCTAGCTCAAGAATTGATAACAAGTGAAGTCTAGGTGGATTCTCCCTTGAGTATTGTCTAAATCAATCAGTTTTTCCAAAGAGTTTCTTCCCCAATTTACTTTCTGTGCATTCTTAGTTTAGTCTTAGAATTAGTTTAGTTTCATAAAAACCCTTTTTTTTTATTTCTAGGTTAAATAATAGAAAGAAAGTTAGTACTAGTACTTTTAGTTCCCTTGGGTACGATATCTCGATCGTGCCACTAAGCTATACCATTGTTCGATAGGTGCGCTTGCCTTAAAGTGGTGATAATAGTTAGTTTTTGGTGCAATCATTATTATAAATTTCATTACTGCATATCATGCATATCATGCATATCAAGTTTTTGGCGTCGTTGCCGGGGAACTGAGATATTAAGAACGCTCGATTTCTATTACTTTAGCCATATTTATTTTTATTTATTTTTAGCTTATTTTTATTTTTATTTTTATTTTACTAAAATTTTCTTTTCCTCTAGGTATCTCTAGTTTATGACTAGAAGAAACCCAGGAGGACCATTACTTTTTGACGAGGATTTAGAAGCCATAGTTCGCAAAAATTGTAGAGAAATCAGACGAAGCCTTCATTATCTGGAGCAAAGACAAGAACAAAAGCTAGAACCTACGGAAGAGATGGAAGCAAATCAGGATGATCTACCACCTCTCGCGGTAGCCGCACAACTGGTGAACCAAAATGATTCTCCTCGTACTATGTATGATTATGCTAAACCTAATTTGGCCGGTACTCAATCTAGTATTATTAGACCTGCTATTGCTGCAAATAATTTTGAATTAAAACCTAACACTATTCAGATGATTCAACAATTTGTGCAGTTTGATGGTTTACAGGATGAGGATCCCAATTCACATTTAGCCAACTTTCTGGAATTTTGTGATACCTTTAAAATCAATGGTGTTTCTGATGATGCCATTCGCCTCCGACTATTTCCTTTTCCCCTAAGGAGTAAAGCTAAGCAATGGTTGAATTCTCTACCACGAGGCTCAATCACTACATGGGAACAAATAACCGAGAAGTTTTTACTTAAATATTTTCCTCCAGCCAAAACAGCTAAATTGCGAGACGATATCTCTTCTTTTGTACAGATGGATTTAGAGACACTTTATGACGCCTGGGAAAGATACAAGGACCTATTGAGAAGGTGCCCTCACCATGGATTGCCTTTGTGGTTACAAGTTGAAACCTTTCACAATGGTTTGAATCCATCAACAAGGCAAATGATCGATGCAACCGCAGGAGGAACAATCAACAATAAAACACCTGAAGCAGCTTATGAGTTTATAGAAGAGATGTCATTGAATAACTATCAGTGGCAAGTCATGAGGACAAAGTCGATAAAAGCTGCAGGAGTTTTTAATATCGATGCCGTCACCATGCTTTCCAATCAGGTAGAACTTTTAAACAAAAAGTTTGATAATTTTGTTGGTTCTACGCAGGCACACCTAGTGATGCAGTGTGACACAACCCAGGGAAATATGTTCAATTCAGATTACTCCTCCTATGGACATAGCATGGAAACTGAGCCAGCCAACTATATGGGTAACAATTCTAGACCACAAAATAATCCTTATAGTAACACTTACAATGCAGGTTGGCAGAACCACCCCAATTTTTCATGGGGAGGACAAGAAAATCAAAGACAACCACCTCCTCCGGGATTTCAACAACAACCACCACAACAAGAGGAAAAGTCGAACCTTGAAGAGATGTTCACCAAATTTATGGCCGCATCAGAAACCCGTTTCCAAAATACCGAAACGACACTAAAGAATCAGCAAGCATCCATTCAAGGGCTCGAGAATCAAATTGGTCAGCTTGCCAAGTTAATTTCAGAAAGACCACAAGGTGGACTACCCAGTAATACTGAACCGAATGCTAGAGAACATGTCAAAGCAATTACTCGAAGGGATGGGAAAGTACTGGCTGAACCAGAGAAGAAGCCTGTTCAAGAATCCAAAAAGGACAAGGTAGAGGAGGCAGAACCTAAAGGAAGTCCTCCACCAGCAATTAAAAAGTATCAACCACCTATACCATATCCAGCAAAGTTAAAGAAAGACCGTACAGATGCTCAATTCGGTAAATGTCTTGAACTTTTTAAACAGTTACATATTAACTTACCTTTTGTTGAAGCAATTTCGCAGATGCCGAAGTATGCAAAGTTTTTAAAAGAACTTCTCACAACTAAAAAGAAGTTGGAAGAATTAGCCACAGTGGAATTCAACGAGGAATGTTCAGCTATTCTCCAAAATAAACTGCCAGCCAAGCTGAAAGACCTAGGGAGTTTTACTATTTCTTACTTAATTGGTAGTTTAATTATTGAAAAAGCCTTAGCTGATCTAGGTGCTAGTATTAACCTGATGCCCTACAAAATGTTCAAGCAACTAGGTCTAGGGGAACCAAAACCCACTAGGATGAGTATACAATTAGCTGATAGATCTGTTAAATATCCTAGGGGAATCATTGAAGATGTGCTAGTAAAAGTAGATAAATTTATATTCCCTGTTGATTTTGTTGTGCTTGACATGGATGAGGGTATTGATGTGCCTTTAATTCTGGGACGCCCATTTATAGCTACTGCTAGAGCTGTTATTGACGTAGGGGATGGTAAATTAGTGCTTAAAGTTGGTGAAGAAGAAGTCGTCTTTAAAATCTATGACACTATGAGATTTTCTGGAGAACAAGATGATTCCTGTTATTTTGTTGATGTTATTGATTATTTTATTCAAGATAATTTTCAGGAAATTTCTCTTAAAGACACATTGGAACTGTGTCTTGTTCAAGGTGGGGGGAAGATGAAGCCACCCCTGAAGTTAAAGAAGTAATGAAGGAGTTAAACTCTAATGAACTTATCACAAGGCACATAAATTATGAAGGCCTTAAGTTAAATGACAAACTAAGACAAAAACCTTATATTGATGAACCTCCTAAATTGGAATTAAAGCAACTGCCAGACCATTTAGAATATGCATTTTTAGAAGATGGTTCTACATTACCAGTAATTATCGCATCAGATTTAAATGCTGAAAAGAAAGAGGAATTACTTCAAGTGTTAAATGAACACAATAAGGCTATAACTTGGAAGATTTCTGACATTAAAGGAATTAGTCCTTCTTTTTGTACCCATAAAATTCTAATGGAAGATGAATATAAGCCGTCAGTGCAAGCTCAGAGACGATTGAATCCCAACATGAAGGAAGTCGTAAAAGCCGAGGTAATTAAATTTTTAGACGTAGGCATTATTTATCCTATTTCTGACAGTTCTTGGATAAGTCCTGTGCAGCTTGTTCCTAAAAAGGGAGGTATGACTGGAGTGTCTAATAACAAAAAGGAGTCAATAGCTACAAGAACAGTCACTGGATAGAGAGTTTGCATTGATTATAGAAAGCTGAATGATGCAACTCGAAAAGATCATTTTTCCCTTACCCTTTATTGATCAAATGTTGGAAAGATTATCAGGACATATGTATTACTGTTTCCTAGATGGCCTCTCTGGTTACTTCCAAATCCCGATAGCTCTAGAAGATCAGGAAAAGACGACATTCAGATGCCCATATGGTACGTTTGCTTATCGTAGAATGCCTTTTGGATTATGTAATGCTCTTGCTACTTTTCAGTGATGTATGTTAGCTATCTTTGACTAACTTGTGGAAAACATCATGGAGGTATTTATGGATGATTTTTTGATTTTTGGCAATTCTTTCCAACTTTGTCTTAATAATTTAAAATGCGCTCTGATAAGATGTAAAAAGACAAATTTAGTGCTTAAATGGGAAAAATGTCACTTTATGGTTCAAGAAAGTATTGTCCTAGGACATAAAATTTCTAGTAAAAGGATAGAGGTAGATAAAGCAAAAATTGAAACCGTCAAAAAATTACCTCCCCCAAATTCGGTTAAGGCTATAAGAAGCTTTTTAGGACATGCTGGTTTTTATCGCAGATTCATTAAAGATTTTTCTAAAATAGCTAAGCCTTTAACAAAATTACTAGAAAAAGATGTGTTTTTCAACTTTGACCAGGAATGTTTAGAGTCTTTTAACACTCTCAAAGAAAAGTTTGTTAATGCTCCGATTATGATTTTACCTGATTGGAATCTACCTTTTGAACTAATGTGTGATGCGAGTGATTTTACAGTAGGTGTAGTTTTGGGGCAACGAAGAGACAAGTACTTCCAACCGATTTATTATGCTAGCAAAACTTTGACAGATGCACAAGCAAATTACACTACCACAGAAAAAGAATTGCTAGCCATTGTTTTTGCGTTTGACAAATTTAGATCATATCTAATATTATCTAAAGTCATCGTTTATACTGATCACTCTGCTCTTCATTATCTTTTAACTAAAACTGATGCACAACCTTGATTAATAAGATGGATTCTATTGTTATAGGAATTCGACTTAGAAATAAAAGACAAGAAAGGAGCTGAAAATTTGGCAACAGATCACCTTTCAAGATTGGGAAATCCACACCCCAAGGACCTCGATAAAATAAACGACTTGTTTCCTAAAGAACAACTCCTAGCCATAGCAAAAACTGCAGCTCCTTGGTTTGCTAATTTTGCAAATTATTTAGCAGCTAACATAATCCCAAAAGGGTTGACCCATCAGCAAAAGAAGCAATTCTTTGCTGACGTGAAAATTATTTTTGGGAAGATCCTTTCCTTTTTCGTATTTGTGCAGATGAAGTCATTCGAAGATGCATTATAGAGACAGAAGCATATAAAATTTTAGAACACTGTCATTTGGGACCAACAGGAGGACACCACAGAGGAGCTAGAACTGCTCACAAGGTGCTCGAATCAGGTTTTTACTGGCCTGCCCTTTTCAAAGATGCCAACAGGTATGTGACCTCTTGTGATAAATGCCAGAGAACAGGTAACATTTCTCAGCACAATGAAATGCCTCAAAACTATATACTCTCATGTGAAATATTTGATGTACGGGGTATCGATTTTATGGGTCCATTCCCTACTTCGTTTGGGAATAAGTATATACTAGTAGCAGTGGATTACATGTCAAAATGGGTGGAAGCACAAGCTTTAGCTACTGATGATGCTAGAATGGTAGTACGCTTTTTGAAAAAACTTTTCTCTCGATTCGAAACACCTAGGATACTTATTAGTGATAGGGGTACTCATTTTTGCAATGCCCAATTTGACAAAGTGTTAAAAAGATATGGAGTAAGCTATAGAACAGCCACCCCTTATCATCCACAAACAAGTGGTCAAGTTGAAGTGACAAATAGAGAACTAAAATGCATTTTAGAGAAAACAGTAGAAGCAAATAGGAGAGATTGGTCAAGGAAAGTAGATGATACTTTATGGGCTTATAGAATTGCATTCAAAACACCCATAGGAACATCTCCTTATAAACTTGTTTACAGAAAAAGTTGTCATCTGCCATTTAAACTCGAACATAAAGCATTTTGGGCTATTAAATTCTTAAATCTTGATTTTAACCTTGTAGGTGAGAAACATCTAATGCAACTAAATGAGCTAGATGAATGGCGCTGCAATGCCTACGAAAACTCACGATTATATAAAAAAGCCACAAAGTGACGCCGTGACAATTGATTGAGACAACATAAGCATTTCAAAACTGGTGATTTTGTCTTACTTTTCAACTCAAGGCTTAAACTATTCCCTGAAAAACTTAAATCAAGATGGTCAGGTCCATTCACTGTTCAAACTATTTTTCCATATGGCACAGTCGAGGTAACTCATCCAAACCACGACACTTTCAAGGTAAATGGAAATCTGCTTAAACATTATAGAGGTGAGAACTTCAAAGATAATATGGAGGAGCTTCGGCTCCACGAACTCTCGTCATGATACATACGGGCAGAGTCGAGCTTAGACTCTAAATAAGTGCTTCTCGGGAGGCAACCCGAGCACTAACTTAGTAACTCTTTTTATTTCAGTCTCCTAATACATCGACTAACCCTTTTGAATGCAGGATTTTTGGACCACACAGCCATGCCCACAAGCCTGCCTGAGGCCGTATGGACATTATGAGCATAGACACGGCCGTGCAATCTGGCCGTGCATAAACAGGGTAAAAATTTTTCCAAAGACATGGCTACGACAAAGTGCCACGGCCGTGCGATATGGCCATGGCCAACACTGTCAATTCAGACACGGGCTTCAACCAAACGACATGACCGCGCGATATGGCCGTGTTGATTAAAACACGAGCGTGCGATATGCCCATGCCCCAAGACTGTGGTCAACACTGTCAATTCAGACACGGGCGTGTGACCTACTACACGGCCGTGGGAGAAGTGAACATCGAAGGACACGGCCGTGCGACACAGCCATGTGCCTCAACACTCCCTAGGTACATGAGAGTGTGTCCCGAACTAGGTACGCCAAAATCTCTGATTTTCGAACCACACGGGTAAAACCCAAGACACACGAGCGTGTGACACGCCCGTGTGACCCAAAAATCTATATAAATAGGCCACTATTCACCTTCTTCCCCAAATCAAACCCTAAATTCACTCTCCCAAAACCCACTCAGAGCCTCCTTAGCGCAGCCGCTGGACTCCAAAGCTCCTCCACGACCGTGCCACCTGTACCACGACCGTGCCCCGCCTCATTAATCATCCATTTCATTTTATTTTCTTGGTTTTCTCTTTAATTTTTAATGCTTTTGTGTTTATAACATGTTTTATTCAGTTTTTACATTATTTTAGGGCATAAAATCTATTTTTGGCATGAATAATCTAGAATGTATAGGAAATTTCATGATATCATGCCACTTATACTCCCATTGGCTTGCCACTTTGTCTTATCTAGATTATTATTCATTTAGTATAAATATATACCTAGTTCTCCATATTTGATACCATGCTTAGGATGAATAAATTATACTATTTAGGTTAGTAAAATCCACATTCTATTTCAAAATGTTTTGTTTTGTTTAAAGCTTAAGAACTTTTTACTATTTTCTTTTTACAATTTTAGTTCCAATTATTAGGACTAATGCCTCTCGTTTTAATTTTTAGGAACCATGTCATCATCACACGGTAAAAGAGCTGCCGCCCCTACGTCAAAGAAGCGCAAGGGGCCCGGTGGTTCATCCTCACGACCCATTGCTAAAAACCACCATTCGTTCCTCTATTTTCCACAAGCCTCCCAAGAGGAATTATTCCAATTATTATGGGCACAACCCCTCGGAATGAGAAGGTGCATTGATTGGGCCACACTCGAGCAAGTACACTTAGCAGACGAGGTTTAGGCCTTACTGACGACAGATCCCTGGGATTAGTTTTTCTAGATTGTGGAGCCCACCTACCTTGAACTCACCCTCAAGTTCTGCTCTACTTTCCACCTTCAGACGGTGATGACCCGACATGACGATCCGGGGACTATTCAATTCCGTCTAGGAGGCCTCGTCCGACAACTTAGTGTACCGGAGTTCGGTACAGCACTCAGTTTCTACACCGAGGAATTCATGGAGGAAGGGAACCTCTCCGAGCTCAATCGCAGCATCCACGTCTCTCCAGTTCAGTGCTAGCGCACCTTTGTAACACCCCAAACCCGGCCTGGACGTTATGACCAGATCTAGTGTGTCACATGAACCTATAACTAAGTTTACGACCTTTTTCTTGTTGTGACTTAGGTGATATTAAAATAGCAAGTTTGTGAAAAGTCATATTGTTAAGCCTTTAGATTATCCATATTTTGAACTAGTTGAGTTTTGAAAACGTTCTTAAGAATTTGAAAACCCGCGCAGCCTATGACTAGCAGTTTCGATAAAGTATGAATCAAACCATTATTAAAAATGAAACCAATAAAGAAATTTAAATAGCGGCCTTATTACAATTAAAACCCCAAAAATAGCATAATAAAATACTTAAAATGAAAAGAAAACCGAATTTGCAGATGCTGTGGCCACTCCGAATCTCTCACAGCTCCAAGCCCACTATGGTTGAGGGTTACCTGTAGAGATGAAATTAAAGGGGGTGAGTTTGATAACTCAATGTGCAACATAATCTCAACCATAGGCCAAAACAGATCAAGCCTCAGAATCAGATTAATTGGGCCTTGGCCCATTACAGAAATCAGGTTAAGCCCATAGGCCCATAACAGATACAGACCAGCTATATTATGCAGACAGAAAACCCAACCCAGATCCATCCATAACACCCCCGTACCAGCCTTACACCATGTGGGGAGACTACTCGACCCACCCAACCGCTACACGCCACAGAAATTTGCAGCGAGGCTGCCAGATATTGTGACGAGGTCACCAGATACAGATATTGTGGCGAGGCCACCAGAACAGATATATATATGGCAAGGCCACCAGATTGCAGCGAGGCTGCCAGAACAGATATAAATATATATGGTGAGGCCACCAGTTTGCAGCGAGGCTGCCAGAACAGATATATATGTGGCAAGGCCACCAGATTGCAGCGAGGCTGCCAGAACGCTTCCTCCATCATAAACCCAAACCCCATGCAACAGATATCATGATATGGCATATAACACACAAAATCTCATGCATCAGATATATTCATATATTATGAGATAAGATATACAGAAACAAATAATCATACATTTCATACAGAGTTTGCCCTAGGGGTATAAAGGTCATTTGCACCTAGGGGTAAAATGGTAATTTTCCATACTTAGGGGTGTTTTAGTCTTTTTCCAGATTTTTCGAGAATTTTATGCATGTCCAAGTAATTACTAGTCAAATTATGCCTACGGAAGTCCATTTAACCTTAGTTCCCTATTTTACCCTTTTTAGCCCAAAACCCTAATGGGCCTTACTAAATCCATTGAGTCCGTTAAACCTTAATTCTTATGCTCAGATTACCATTTAACTGACTTATTAGTATTATTCCACTAGAATACCTTTAACGATACTTTTACCATTTTGGGCACGGAAGCCCATTGGGCCCATCTTGGCCCATCGAAGCCCAACTTACCAAAACGTTCAGAATTGCACCTTCTGCAATTCCTCCACCACCGAATTCATGGTTAATCCTAACGGAGTAAACGATTACTCTTAAGTATTGCACAAATGCGTTTTCGGTCACTTTCAACTAGTTGTCGGTCACTTTACGGTCATTACGGCTTTTACCACTTCAGTCTAAAAGTTGGGATTAGTTACACACCTGTTAACTGTCGAAACTGTTGACGAAATCCACGAACGAAAACCTATCGTTAATCACCTTAATGTTAGTTTAATAATCTTCAACCATTAAACCAAAATCTCATTACTATAATCGGCTAACATGGCCCAACATTGAAATCTTACCCCTTTTTATCGATTAGAAAAATAGACTAAGTCTATGAGCCCAACTGTGCCACCCTTTGAATCCTTGCAAGGTGCCCCTTTTGTCTACGCTAGCACAACAACATCAAAGCAAGAGACCACAAGTGTCTTAGTCCAACGATAGCCACCTCACAAGGGTTTCAACTTAAACCTTAATTAGAGATTTAACGGAAGAACTAGATTGAGTACTTACCAAAGTGCTAATCAGTTCAAGAAGTGTCTCTAAGTGCCCTCTTAATCACGATCTAAGTAAAAGAAAGAAAGAATTGAGAGTAGAGAGGATTCGGCCAAGCACAATGAGGGTTTCGGCTTATGGAAGGGTTTAGAAGAAAAAGAATGAGAGTAATCGGTTTTGACAAAGAGAAATCGGCATGGAGATTTCGGTCAAGAGTCTGTCGACAGAGGGTTGAAGAAGAGAAGTAAAAGAAAGCTTTGTTTGCTTCGGCAAGGATAGGAGACAACAGTGTAGGTTTCGGTTTACGAGTGCGAGATGAGAAGGAGATGAAAATAGGAGAAGAAGAAGAATAACAAAAGTATTTTCGGTCTGAAGAAAGAAATCGGCAGGGGGTCTTTTGAGGTGTGAGATTCGGCTACTTGATTAGAAAAGTAGAAAAAATAACAGAAGGGTGCCCTAATGTACCTACTAGAAATGGCACGAGAAGAGAGAATGCAAAAACCTAAGAAAAATTGGCACATAAGCTCCTAATTGCCGAAAAATGCCTTACCCAACTTGAATTGCTGATTCTTCACCATGGAGAGTCCCTTGGCTGGCCACTTTCATTCAAATTCAAAAGTCCTTAATTTGCTCCTTGATTCACTCCTATGACCGATTCAAATTTCACCCCAAGCAGAGTTCAACTCTGCTTCAAACTCTTACCTGTTCAAACACAAAAATTAAACACCACACATGCTCACTCTAGGACTTGAACCTTGGACCTCCAAGCTCACTTAGGCGCCACTTTTGTAGTTCCTAAGTGGCGTTATATTGCCACTCCACCACTAGCCAGTTTATGCCTTATTTCACAGATATTTTCTTATAACACCTACCTTCCAGAGACCCCTATCTCCTAAGTAAAAAATACAAAATTTCGCCGAGTTTTTAACCAACACCTGGGCCTCCCATAGGCCCATTAATACTCCCCAAACAAGCATTACACAACCAAATACCCAAGTTCAAACATTTTGTCAGATGAATAATAACCCCAAGAAAGACCTGAAATTTAGGGCGTTACAACTCTACCCTCCTTAAAGAAATTTCGTCCTCGAAATTTACCTTATCCAAACAAATGGGGATATTGCTGACGCATTGCCTCCTCTGGTTCCCAAGTAGCTTCCTCTCTGCCATGATTACGCCAAAGTACCTTTACCAATGGAACCGACTTTCTCCTTAGAACCTTCACGTCTCGATCCAGAATCTGCACAGGCTCCTCCTCGAAAGTCAAATCAGGCTGTACTTCCACTTCTGCAACTGGTAGGATATGGGTAGGGTCAGAACAATATCGTCTTAGCATGGATACGTGAAACACATCATGGATTCTATTTAGCTCTGGAGGTAATTCCAACTGATACGCTACCGGACCTACTCGCTTAAGAACTCGATAAGGCCCAATAAACCGCGGACTTAGCTTGCCTTTCCTACCAAATCTTAGTATCTTCTTCCAAGGTGAAACCTTCAGAAAGACCATGTCACCCACTGAGTACTCAATCTCCTTACGCTTCAAATCTGCGTAAGACTTCTGCTAATCAGATGCCTCTTTTAACCAATCCCTAATCACCTTGACCTTCTCTTCAGTCTCTGCTACCAATTCCGGTCCAAGAACTTGCCGCTCGCCCAGCTCAGTCCAACAACTAGGTGAACAACACTTGCGCCCATACAGTGCCTCATAAGGTGCCATACGGATGCTAGCCTGGTAACTGTTATTATACGCAAACTCTGCTAATGGTAGATAATCCTCCCAACTGCCTCGAAAGTCGAAAACTCATCCCCTCAACATATCCTCCAGAATCTGAATAACCCTTTCTGACTGACCATCAGTCTGAGGATGAAAAGCCGTGCTAAAGTTCAGTTGCGTTCCCAATGCCTCATGCAACTTTTTCCAGAACCGAGATGTGAATCTAGGATCTCGATCTGAAATGATGGACACTGGCACCCCATGCAGTCGTACAATCTCTGCTACATATAATTTGGCTAACTTCTGAAGAGGATAATCAGTACGTACAGGGATAAAATGAGCAGATTTAGTCAACCTATCCACAATCACCCAAATTGAGTCCTTCTTCGACAGCGTAAAGGGCAGCCCACTCACAAAATCCATGGTCACCATCTCCCATTTCCACAGTGGTACTTTCACTGGTTGCAGAAGTCCAGAAGGTAACTGATGTTCAGCTTTCACCTGCTGACAAGTCGACATTTCCCTACGAATTCTGTTACCTCTCGTTTTAGCCCAGGCCACCAATATAGTTCCTTTAAGTCATGATACATCTTATTACCTCCAGGATGCATAGCACACAGTTCTCTATGGGCCTCAGTTAAAATTGCTTGCCTCAACTCAGAGTCTTTAGGAATACAAACTCTACCTCGAAAACATAGAACTCCTTCATTGTTAAGTCCAAACTCAGAAGTATTCCTATCCTTAATCTGCTGAAATCAAGAACCCAGAGACTCATCCCTCAACTACTTTTCTTTAATCTCCTCCATCCAGGTTGGCCTTACTTGCAGTTCTGCTAACAGACTACCGTCATCATACAGACTCAATCGGGCAAACATCGCTCTCAGATCAGATACAGTTCTACGACTTAGGGCATCAGCCACCATATTAGCTTTACCTGGATGATACTCGATCGCACAATCATAATCCTTAAGCAACTCTAACTATCTCCGTTGCCTAAGGTTCAGCTCCTTCTGAGTCAGCAAGTACTTAAGACTCTTATGATCTGTGTATATAATACACCTTTCTCCATACAGGTAATGTCTCCAAATCTTAAGGGCAAAGATTACTGCCGCCAACTCCAGATCATGGGTAGGATAGTTCACTTCATGAGGTTTAAGCTGCCGCGATGCATATGCAACCACTTTACCTTCTTGCATCAGCACACAGCCTAACCTAACATGTGATGCGTCACTGTACATGGTAAAATCCCTTCCAGACTCTGGCTGAATCAATACAGGTGCCTTGGTTAGAACCTTCTTCAGTTTCTTAAAAGCTTCCTGCTGCTGCTCGGTCCAAATAAATGGTACTCCTTTCCTTATGAGTTTTGTCAACGGCGCTGCCATCACGGAAAATCCTTCCACGAACCTTCTATAGTACCCAGCTAAACCCAGAAAACTTTGAATTTCCGCCACTGATTTTGGTGGTTTCCATCCCAGAATTGCTTCAATCTTTCGAGGGTCCACCTTCATCCCCTCAGCAGAAACAACATGCCCCAAGAAAGTTACCTCTCTCAACCAGAACTCACACTTACTGAATTTCGCATAAAGTTCCTTTTCCGTTAACACTTGCAGCACCACACGGAGATGCTCATCATGCTTCTCCTCAGATTCAGAATAGACCAAAATATCGTCGATAAATACGACTACAAAATGATCCAAGTATGGCTGAAACACTCGATTCATCAGATCCATAACTGCTGCAGGTGCATTGGTTAGCCCAAATGGCATAACCAAGAACTCATAATGACCATACCGAGTTCTAAATGCTGTCTTGTGGATATCCACCTCTTTCACTCTTAACTGATGGTACCCAGATCGAAGGTCAATTTTAGAAAATACTGAACTCCTCGAAGCTGATCAAATAAGTCATCAATCCTTGGCAACGGGTACTTATTCTTAATCGTCAATTTGTTCAACTGCCGATAATCGATGCACATTCGCATTGACCCATCTTTCTTCTTGACGAACAACACTGTTGCTCCCCACGGAGACACACTTGGCCTAATAAAGCCTCTATTCAACAGTTCTTGAATTTGAGCTTTTAGCTCAACCAACTCCTTCGGTGCCATCCTATAAGGTGCAATGGACAGTAGTGCCGTACCAGGCAACAAGTCGATCCCAAACTCAACCTCTCGATTCGAAGGTAATCCTGGAAGCTCTTCAGGAAACACATCTTGAAAATCACTAACAGTCCTAACTTTGTTCACAGTCAGTTCCTCAGTTTCTGCTTGACTTATGAATGCCAAATAAGCCTCGCATCCTTTTTGAATCCATTTCTCGGCTCTTAATGTCGACACCACATTGGACAAATAATCTCTACGTTCACCTATCACTATAACCTCATCATCCTCTGCGGTCTTTAATCTCATTCGCTTAGCAGCACAATCCAGAGTAGCCCTATGCTTAACAAGCCAATCCATTCCCAAGATAAGATCAAATTCTCCGAAAGGTAGCTCCATCAAGTCTCCAGAAAAGATTTTTCCTTGAGTCTCTATAGGCACATCTCTATACAGTTTGTCTACCCTAACCGAGTGACCCAAAGGACTTAGTACAGATACACCACTTACTGTTTCCTCAGAGCGCACACCCAGCAACCCAGATATAGCACATGCAACATAAGAATGGGTAGATCCAACATCTATCAACGCAGTGTATGGGATACCAGAAATCAAGAACGTACCGGTTATGACGTCAGAAGCATCACCCTCCTCTCGGCGACGAGCTGCATACACCAACGCTGGCTGACGAGCCTCAGCAAAACCAGCACCTCTGCCAGGTGCTCCTCGTCCCCGACCATTACCATTTCTACATCTGCCTTGTCCACGACCCCTCGGAGCTGGTGGTCCACCCCTCACTGGTTGAGCAACCCTCTGATCCATAACTTGTCCCTGATCTGGTTCTTCAGGACAATCCTTGACCCTATGCTCCATCGATCCACATCAAAAACAAGCTCCAGAACGTTTCCGACACTCGCCCATATGTATCTTACCACAACTCCTACAACCCTGCGGTCGAACAGTGTTCATGGGTACTGCTCGCACTGGCTCTGCCACTCGTGCTCTCTTAATATTCCGGTTGGCCCCACCTGATGGTCTAGAATCCCTCCGGAAGCGGTTCCTATCCTTTTCGCGATTCTGTCTTTCTGTCCGTTTTACTTCTTCAGCTATTTTAGCTTTCTCAACCAAAGCAGCAAAGTTACGCTCCTTCTGCGGAGCAATCAGCACCCTCAGTTCATCCCTCAGACCATCCTCGAAGCGCACGCTACGCTCATACTCAGTAGCAACTATCCCAGAAGCATACCAGCTCAGCCTCAAAAACTCAGCCTCGTACTCAGATACTGTCCTACCTCCCTGAACCAAATTCAAGAATTCCTTCCGGCGGGTGTCTACATAGCTAGCCCCAACATATTTCCCTTTAAAGGCTGTCTTAAATAGCTCCCAAGTTACCTCACCAGCTGAAGTTCCATCTCTCACTGTGAGCCACCACTGATAGGCTTCATCTCTAAGTAACGATACAGCTCCCTTCAGCTTCTGCTCCATGGAGCAGTCCAGATCATCCATGATTCACTCTGTGGCCTCCAACCAATATTCGGCCACATTTGGGGCCACTCCAGATACGCCCCTAAAGAATTTTGCTCTATTAGCCCGGAGTCGTTTAGAGATAGATCCCCAGAATCCATTACTGGTACTTGCCCCAGCAACCCTTTCCAAAACTCGTAGCATTGCTTGCGATAGGGCGTCATCCCCTACACCCCGATCATGAGACTCCACCTCCGTTACCGGTGGTATCGGTACGTCAGCTGCTGGCGCATGACCCGAAGATAAAGATTCAGCTCGTGTACTACCTCGACTATGTCCACGGCCCTTACCACGAGCTGCTCGCGTACTCATTTCGTATTATCTGTTTTTAAAAATTTTATGAGTTAGATTAATATTCCAGTGTTTATTACAGATGTCTTATGAATAAGTAGGATTTCAGAGTTTGTTTTCTTTCACGGTCGCCTAGCTACAATCTCAGTCTACTTATCAAGGTTTCTATTGTTTCAGTAATATCCTAACTAAAGTATCATAACAGAGTCTTAGTCAGGTATATAATTAGAATTACAGAATTATTTAGAAAAGTTCAGAAAACTTACAGGCTTGGGCCGGAGATTCGGTGTGCCACTCTTTTGAAAGATTACAAAGGAAACTTAATTTATTGTTTGAAAATAAATCAGTTATGCATGAAAGAAGTTCATCAAAACAAATTTCAATTAATTTTGAAAACACTTGTTAAAAACATGATCTTTCGAAAATCTTTGTTTTGATTGTTTGAAAAGTTCCATTTTTAGACCCGATCCACAGCCGAGTTGTTGCAACTGGGCTCTGATACCACTAAATGTAACACCCCAAACCTGGCCTGGACGTTATGACCAGATCTGATGTGTCACATGAACCTATAACTAAGTTTACGACCTTTTTCTTGTTGTGACTTAGGTGATATTAAAATAGCAAGTTTGTGAAAAGTCATATTGTTAAGCCTTTAGATTATCCATATTTTGAACTAGTTGAGTTTTGAAAATGTTCTTAAGAATTTGAAAACCCGCGCAGCCTATGACTAGCAGTTTCGGTAAAGTATGAATCAAACCATTATTAAAAATGAAACCAATAAAGAAATTTAAATAGCGGCCTTATTACAATTAAAACCCCAAAAATAGCATAATAAAATACTTAAAATTAAAAGAAAACCGAATTTGCAGATGCTGTGGCCACTCCGAATCTCTCACAGCTCCAAGCCCACTATGGTTGAGGGTTACCTGCAGAGATGAAATTAAAGGGGGTGAGTTTGATAACTCAGTGTGCAACATAATCTCAACTATAGGCCAAAACAGATCAAGACTCAGAATCAGATTAATTGGGCCTTGGCCCATTACAGAAATTAGGTTAAGCCTATTGGCCCATAACAGATACAGACCAGCTATATTATGCAGACAGAAAACCCAACCTAGATCCATCCATAACACCCCCGTACCAGCCTTACACCATGTGGGGAGACTACTCGACCCACCCAACCGCTACACACCACAGAAATTTGCAGCGAGGCTGCCAGATATTGTGACGACGTCACCAGATACAGATATTGTGGCGAGGCCACCAGAACAGATCGCCACCAGATTGCAGCGAGGCTGCCAGAACGCTTCCTCCATCATAAACCCAAACCCCATGCAACAGATATCATGATATGGCATATAACATACAAAATCTCATGCATCAGATATATTCATATATTATGAGATAAGATATACAGAAACAGATAGTCATACATTTCATACAAAGTTTGCCCTAGGGGTATAAAGGTCATTTTGCACCTAGGGGTAAAATGGTAATTTTCCATACTTAGGGGTGTTTTAGTCTTTTTCTAGATTTTTCAAGAATTTTATGCATTTCCAAGTAATTACTAGTCAAATTATGCCTACGGAAGTCCATTTAACCTTAGTTCCCTATTTTACCCTTTTTAGCCCAAAACCCTAATGGGCCTTACTAAATCTATTGAGTCCGTTAAACCTTAATTCTTATGCTCAGATTACCATTTAACTGACTTATTAGTATTATTCCACCAGAATACCTTTAACGATACTTTTACCATTTTGGGCTCGGAAGCCTATTGGGCCCATCTTGGCCCATCAAAGCCCAACTTACCAAAATGTTCAGAATTGCACCTTCTGCAATTCCTCCACCACCGAATTCATGGTTAACCCTAACGGAGTAAACGATTACTCTTAAGTATTGCACGAATGCATTTTTGGTCACTTTCAACCAGTTGTCGGTCACTTTACGGTCATTACGGCTTTTACCACTTCAGTCTAAAAGTTAGGATTAGTTACACACCTGTTAATTGTCGAAACCGTTGATGAAATCCACGAACGAAAACCTATCGTTAATCACCTTAATGTTAGTTTAATAATCTTCAACCATTAAACCAAAATCTCATTACTATAATCGGCTAACATGGCCCAACATTGAAATCTTACCCCTTTTTGTCGATTAGAAAAATAGACTAAGTCTATGAGCCCAACTATGCCACCCTTTGAATCCTTGCAAGGTGCCCCTTTTGTCTACGCTAGCACAACAACATCAAAGCAAGAGACCACAAGTGTCTTAGTCCAACGATAGCCACCCTCACAAGGGTTTCAACTTAAACCTTAATTAGAGATTTAACGGAAGAACTAGATTGAGTACTTACCAAAGTGCTAATCGGTTCAAGAAGTGTCTCTAAGTGCCCTCTTAATCACGATCTAAGTAAAAGAAAGAAAGAATTAAGAGTAGAGAGGATTCGGCCAAGCACAATGAGGGTTTCGGCTTATGGAAGGGTTTAGAAGAAAAAGAATGAGAGTAATCGGTTTTGACAAAGAGAAATCGGCATGGAGATTTCGGTCAAGAGTCTGTCGACAGAGGGTTGAAGAAGAGAAGTAAAAGAAAGCTTTGTTTGCTTCGGCAAGGATAGGAGACAACAGTGTAGGTTTCGGTTTACGAGTGCGAGATGAGAAGGAGATGAAAATAGGAGAAGAAGAAGAATAACAAAAGTATTTTCGGTCTAAAGAAAGAAATCGGTAGGGGGTCTTTTGAGGTGTGAGATTCGGCTACTTGATTAGAAAAGTAGAAAAAATAACAGAAGGGTGCCCTAATGTACCTACTAGAAATGGCACGAGAAGAGAGAATGCAAAAACCTAAGGAAAATCGGCACATAAGCTCCCAATTGCCGAAAAATGCCTTACCCAACTTGAATTGCCGATTCTTCACCATGGAGAGTCCCTTGGCCGGCCACTTTCATTCAAATTCAAAAGTCCTCAAGTTGCTCCTTGATTCACTCCTATGACCGATTCAAATTTCACCCCAAGCAGAGTTCAACTCTGCTTCAAACTCTTACCAGTTCAAACATAAAAATTAAACACCACACATGCTCACTCTAGGACTTGAACCTTGGACCTCCAAGCTCACTTAGGCGCCACTTTTGTAGCTCCTAAGTGGCGTCATATTGCCACTCCACCACTAGCCAGTTTATGCCTTATTTCACAGATATTTTCTTATAACACCTACCTTCCAGAGACCCCTATCTCCTAAGTCAAAAATACAAAATTTCGCCGAGTTTTTAACCAACACCTGGGCCTTCCATAGGCCCATTAATACTCCCCAAACAAGAATTACACAACCAAATACCCAAGTTCAAACATTTTTTCAGATGAACAATAACCCCAAGAAAGACCCGAAATTTAGGGCGTTACAACCTTATCCCTTCAATAACACACATATGACCCCAGTCGCTCCAAAGCGACTGCCCTTGTCCCATCTCTGAGGTACCTTCACTCCTTACTCACGCATACATTGAAGGGACGACGCGAGAGCACGGGTGTCGTAAACACCCATGATGTCTATTTCTTATGATGCATGGTGAACGCACATGTTATCGACCTTACTTATTTCATCACCCATGCAATCCAACATCAGACAGAGAGGCATCGGCGATGCATGATTTCTATGGGCCCGTACATCACGAGATTGGGCTGCTACTTTGGCCTATTCAACACCGTAGCCCAGACGTCCTCGTATACTTTAGCTGGCCAGATGTCCCTACAGGGCATCCAGAGCATGCTTCACATGAGGATGATCCATCACCGACGTGGGACAAATCCTCCACAGTACCAGCTACTTAGAGATTCTGAGCAGGAGGATCTCGAGGACATTCCTGATGATGTCCCACCACCGGAGGAGGATGCACCCACTGAGCCACCACCCCATCGTCGACCAGTTCATGCGGCAGCTTCTCACGCTGACGTAGCTGAGCGCTTCACACTATTTGAGCAACAATATTTTCAAAGATTTGATCACATTGATGCCACTTTAGCACAGATTTGTCAGCATCTTCATATCGCACCACCCTCCCTACCTCACAGACCATCTGAGGATTAGAGATTTCTATTCCTCTTATCTTTATTTATATCTTTATTTTTATTTTTATTCTTGATCTCTATTTTTACCTTCTCTTTTCTTCTCTTTTATTTTCCTTTTTACTTTTACTTTATTTTAGTTCATCTTATCTTTTTCATTATTTGAATTCTAGTATTTTTAGAACCTAATTTTTTTTCTTTCTTTATTATTAATTATTTCATATCGGCTATCCCTTAACAAACATATTCTATTAATCCAAATTTCCCACGACTGATAAATGCTTTCGTAGTTTCAAAGGAGCTCTACAGCTCATATCCATATGTAAATGGGACAACCTTGCCACAACTACCAGTTCTTCCAATTCCAATCTCTGTCTCACAAATTCATCCAAAATTTAGGGAGTTTCATGCCTTTCCTTATCTTATGATCTTATGCTTCTATTGCTACTAATGTTATCTTTATACATTAAGGGCAATGTACATCTTAAGTGTGGGGGGGAAACTTACTTTCAGTCATTACATTCTCCTTGAAATCCCTGAAAATTTTTAAACTAACATTTTGCATTGTTCTAAAAATTTCGAATTCTCACTTTCACTCTTTGCATTATCTTCAATCTCCTGTTAGGAATTAATTCTGATTGATTTATGATTTTCATTGATATGTTGAGAATTAAGACATAGGTGCTTGTACTTTGATTATTCAAACTTTAAAACACTAGGGAATCAAGCATGATATGTTGAAATTTTTGAGAATATAATTTTTTTATATAGGATATTTTCCCTAATTTTAAAGTGTTATCTTGAGATTTGAAATTCGCAGGATTGACATCAAAAAGCCATAATTCTAGTGAGATTTTTTAGCCTTTTGAGCATACATTCTTTCGTGCTCACTTTTATTGTTGCTTTAAGTGAGTCAATACTGATTTGTTATTCTAGAACTTGCTTCGATTATACATGTCAAGACCACATCATTGATTTGATACACTGAGATGATAAAGGCACCTAGGTTTTAACCCACTTACTCCATAAAAGCCTACCTCCACAAATTAACCTCTAGTGAACCCCATTGAGCCTAACAACCTATTCTTTGACTCACCTTTAATATTAACCCATAACCCGTTTTGGTTGAATTACCATTCAATTACGTTTGACCCCTATTTTTGTCGAGATTTGAGTTGAATTGTTATCTAGATTTATTCTCTTTTCCAGATTGTAAAGTTTTCAAGTGGTCAAAGTATTGTATTTGATTTGTTCTTAAAAAAATTATACACAATTAATTCAGTTGTAATTTGTAATAGCTCAATAGTTTTTTTTTCATATTTTTACAAGCTTCCAAATCCAGAACGATGTCATAATAAGACTTAGCTCTAAGGAATATGTTTCAGTGATAGAGATTTTTCTAGCTAGATGATTTTTAAATTCAATCTCAATTCTAACCCTCTCTTTTTTAGCATGTGACAACACCCCTAACCAAAGCCCCATTACAACAATTGAAAGACCTTTTGATCTATGTATCATATCAATCTATAGTGGTGGAGATTTGACTTTCCTGCAAGCCTATGGTAATAACTTTTTAGGTTGACTATAGAGTACTTAATTCTTGAACCCTAAACACCTTGAGTGGATAGAGTGAATCTTTAGTGAGGATGTTAACTCTTGTTAATTTTGATTGAGAGATAATTACTCAGGAGAAGGCAGAAAACCTATGTTTTTGTGATAAAATTCTCAACTTAGAGTGATTGAATCCTTAATGTTCTTCTGATTGAATTTTCATTGTATGACTACTTATGAATTAGTTTGAAACAGTATTAATAAAGATTGTAAATTAAAAAGAATGATTCTTAATTGTGGGTTGAGATTTTGCTTGAGGACAAGCAAAGGCATAAGTGTGGGGGTATTTGATAAACGACAAATTATACATGTTTTTACCTCATGCTTAGCATATTTTTTGGATATATTATCATTGAATTTATGGAAATTGGTGCTCTTAATCCTTCTATTTCATGTTTTATACTCAGGAGAGCATAGGAAAGAGAAAAGAACGAGAAACGAGCCAAAAACGGAGAAAATGGGCCAAAGTATGAAAACAACACGGCCCAGTGATTCACCACACGATCGTATCACACGACTGTGCCACATAAAGTCCAACATGGCCCAACCCCGACAAGCACGGCTAGACCACACGACCGTGCCACCATCAACAGGCCCGACCATAGCCTAGGCCTCGATCCACACGGGCGTGGCACACGGGCGTGTCCTTATTGTGAGGAAGTTCAATTTAACTCGGAAAAGGATACTTAGAGGTTAAGAAAGGCATTTCAAAACTCTATATAAAGACCCTAGGAGGCAACTTCAAGGGTGTGCTTATTTCCTGCTAAGGGAATACTTTTCTCTCCCCAAAAGGGTGCTTTTTCTCCCACAAAAGAGTGCTTTATTTCTGCCAATACATAGAGTGGAAGCAAGGAATTACTCCAAGCAAAGCAGATTGATTCATCCCAGATACCGAATTCTACTTCAAGATAGAGGATCTCCCTTCAATCCTTCAGGGGTTTTTGGGTTCTTTATGTTTTGTTATTTTAATTCTTCCGAGATACTTTCTTTATTACTTATGAACTAAATCCCTCAAATACTTGAGGGGGATGAAACCTAAGACAGATCTTGTTATTATTTTATCTTGAGTTATGTGATAAATACCTGATTTGTTCTTAATTATGTGTTCTTTATTCTTGTTTTAATATTCCTAGGTATTAATTCAAGTATTCATATGCTTATTCAGAGGAGTAAAAGTCTCTGTTTAAGAGTAGATCTAGCATAATTAAGCGGAGTTGCATGCAACCCTAGACATAGGGCAACATAAATCTGCCGGATAAGGGTCAAACCTAATAAGGGAATCCATAGATCGAGTTAATGCAAGACTAGAGGTTTTAACTAGAAAAAGATTTTAGTTAATCAACCTAGGATTAGTTGTTTTTATCCTCGATGGAGGTATTAACATAAATCAGGGATTTCTACGGATCAAGTCAAGTGAATAAATCCTCTAACTCAAGAATTGATAATAAGTGAAGTCTAGGTGGATTCTCCCTTGAGGATTATCCAAATCAATCAGTTTTTCCAAAGAGTTTCTTCCCTAATTTACTTTCTGTGCATTCTTAGTTTAGTCTTAGAATTAGTTTAGTTTTATAAAAACCCCTTTTTTATTTCTAGGTTAAATAATAGAAAGAAAGTTAGTACTAGTACTTTTAGTTCTCTTGGGTACGATATCTCGGTCTTGCCACTAAGCTATACTATCGTTCGATAGGTGGGCTTGCCTTAAAGTCATGATAATAGTTAGTTTTTGGTGTGATCATTATTATAAATTTGTTACTTCATATCATGCATATCAACAGTGGTTTTCTCTTGAACCTCAAGTGAAATTGCAATTTAGTTATACCCAGAATATCCATCTAGAAAACAATAAAATTCATGCCTTACAACTCTTTCTAAGATTTGATCCATGAAAGGTAAAGGGAAATGATCTTTTTTGGTCACTGAATTAAGTTCTATGTAGTCAATGCATATGCATCAACCAGTAACAGTCCTAGTTGGTTAGCTTATGTAGATTCATCTACAAGATTATCTCCAAAGTGCTGGCCAATTAACTCAAAATTGTCATCCCAACTTGTATAAGTCCTAATCAGGGTGCATTTGTCCCTAAAAGTATGATTCATGATAATATCCTAATAGCTCATGAATTACTTCACTACCTGCAAAGTTCCAAAAATGGTCCCAAGAAAGGCCTCGTCGTTAAGCTTGACATGAGTAAAGCTTACGACCGAGTGGAGTGGGATT
The DNA here is from genome assembly GCA_020496765.1 of Gossypium stocksii. Classification (NCBI taxonomy): domain Eukaryota; kingdom Viridiplantae; phylum Streptophyta; class Magnoliopsida; order Malvales; family Malvaceae; genus Gossypium; species Gossypium stocksii. The sequence goes on along the minus strand of CM035626.1, from coordinate 29,214,531 downwards.
TTCTGGAAGCGATAATGTTGAAGATGGGCTTTGATAATAAATGAGTAAACAAAGTTATGAATTGTGTTTGAACCATTCGTTATATTATTAAGTGTAACAATTTGCTATCAGATGTTATTATTCCCGAAAGGGGCTTCATTAAGGAGACCCCCTTCCCCCTTACTTATTCTTATTTTGTATGGAAGCACTATCGAGTATGCTTTTTCATGCATATAATAACAATATTTTACGGGGTATTAGGGCTAGTATCAATGGCCCTAGAATTAACCACCTTTTCTTTATTGATGATGCCCTTATTTTTGTGAAAAATAAAAGCAGTGATGTTATTGCTTTACTTAATATTTTAAAGGATTTTACTAATGTTTCTAGACAGGAGATTAATTTTAGTAAATCCATGGTTCTCTTTAGTGAAAATACTTCAAATGCTCAAAGGCAGAGTATTGGTGACTTATTAAGAATAGAAGTGGTGGAGAAATTGGATAACTATCTTGGCCTCCCTCTTCCTATTGGTAAGAAAAAATCATTGGCATTTTAGGATATTAATAATCGCTTGTCTTGTAGAATAAATAGCTAGACAAAGAGGATGTTATACTTTGGAGGCAAAGAAATTTTCATTAAGGCAATTCTTCAGTCTTTACCAACATATGCAATATCGGTGTTCCTTGCCCTCAAAGATGTTGTTAAAGAAATGCAAACTAAGATCAATAGAGTTTGGTGGTCTGACAAAGATCGGGGTAGATTTTGGTCTATGCTCTTTTGGAAAAAATTGTGTTATCCAAAGGGTATAAGAGGGCTCAATTTTAGAGATTTTCATTTTTTTAATCTGGCGTTTCTCGGAAGACAAGTTTGGAGGCTTATTAACAATAAAGATACTTTTTGCTATCAAGTTTTTTAAGCCAATTATTTTCCAGATGGTAATATTTTCAACTTCAAAAAAGTCAACAGAGCTTCGTTTACTTAGAGAAGTATTGCTGCTCAGCTAGTGTCCTCAAGAGTGGTTTTAGATGGCAAGTCGGATGTGGTGATTGCATTAATATCCATACTAATAATTAGCGGATGGAAGGCTTAAATGGGGAAGCTATCAAGCCTCATATGATAAATCCCAATTGAAATAGTGTTAGAGATCTTTGGCATTGAGAAAGTAGACGATGGAATACGTGAAGAGTCTGGGAAATTTATGGCCAAGATCTTAGGGAGAAAATTTGCAATTTACCAATCGGGGATAAGAGCGGTTTGGAAACCTTACACTCTCCCTAAGATTTGTGTTTTCACTTGGAGAGTGGGTAATGATATTTTTCCTACTAATGTCAAACTTGCTTCTATTCACCATGGCTTTGGTTATAATTGTCCAAGATGTGGTGTTGATTATGAAGCCCTCGTTCACACTTTTAAAGATTGTCTGAGCTCAAGGGCCACCTTAATGCTAGGAAGCTTGGAGAGCAATGTTATTTCCAATGAGTACAATAGATGTATGGATTGGCTTGAAGATATGATGAGAGTGCTTGATAAAAACGCCATGGCAGACTTTATGTGTAACACCCCTATCCCGTAACCGTCGCCGGAGTAGGTAAGGGGCATTACCAAACTTGTAACATTTATCGGAACAGTAAAAAAATTTAAAACTTTTTAATCAAGAACCATCACGTATCATCTTTCATTAGAGCATGCTTCAATTGATCATACAAGGATGCATATAACTATTGGAAATCTAATTGGAAACATGCTAAAAGAAAGGAGATTATTTGCAAAATTTCAAAGTTAGGGACACACGACCGTGTCCCTTGCCCGTGTTCTTCACACACGGCCGTGTCCCTCCAGACACGCCCAAACCTTTCAGCCCGTGGTCGAAACTGTCAAATATCACATGGCTGATAGACACGCCCGTGTACAAAACAGAGCAGACCGTGTGACTATACTGCCAAATTTCACACGGCTTCAAATTACCAGACACGCCCGTGTGTCTAGGCCGTGTACCAAAACTGACCAAAACATTAAGGTGCAGGGAACACACGGTCGAAGCGCACGCCCGTGTTCCCTGGCCGTGTGGCACGTTATAGGCTCGGTTTAAGCCAAATTTGCCACCCAATATGGGTCATTTCTACTAGCCAATAACCAACAACATTTCATGCCATTCTACCAACCTAAAACATACCAATTTCAAGCACAAAATGGACCCAAAATCATCTCAATTTATTCACAAATCAAGCACACCAACTCAAAGGCCTAAATGACCATTTCTATGCACTCATCCACACATATATATATATCAATTATGTGAGCTTATGGTCTCATCAAAACCACATATTTTTCCATAAAAACATATAGCCAAAGAACAACTCTAATACATGATTATAAACACATATGACCCAAGCCACATTTCATAGCTTGATCATTTACCAAAACATATCATGTTCACAAAAGTACTAGCCTATACATGCCATGACCATTTCATTTACAAAAGGTTTAAAAGTACCAATGTTTGATAGATAGTGTGATGGCGATCTCCGACTCGTCCGATTATCGAGCTAGCTTCCGAATCTATAAGACAGTGAAAGAAATGAACAGAGTAAGCTTCTAAAGCTTAGTAAGTCCGTATAATATAGAAATTAAACCTTACCGAATCAATGCGATAATTACAGCAACAATGCCAATTCAATTCATATACTCAAATTGCCTATTTCATAAGCATACACTTGTTAGTTCATGTAACATATAAATTCATTCATGTACCAACCACAACATTCATGTATCATCTCATTGCTCAAATACTTGTACATGTATTTCATATAACTTATACCATATAATCCATGAAATTCTTATATCTCATATAACATGTAATACATATATCATTCAATCTTCACGTAACATGTATCGGTAATTGCCCGTTGAACCTATAAGAACATCGAAAGATACTCGGGTGATACACACACAGTGTATATACATATAACCTGTAATCCGTCAATGCATCATATATGCTCTTTCGAGCCTGTACGGTAAGCCCGGAGGCTGAACATATAATCCCGAAGGATAATCGGTAAGCCCGTAGGCTGAACATGTAATCCCGAAGGATAAACCTGTAGCTCATGAGCACGTGGTGAGTCCGCAACAAATGCAGGAGCTCGAACCACCCTGTAGCCCTAGTGACATGTCACTTGTATCCTATCGACTTCTACGGTTCTAACGGGGCTCGGTATTTATTTCTCACTTGTAACAATTTCATTTCAATTTCATATGTATACGTCCAAATAGGCTATTCAATCAACTATTACTTCATACATTCAATTAACAACAATTATAAACATATACACATTAAATTCCATTATACAGACTTACCTCGAAATTCCGATATCTACTCGTCTATTTTTCTTTTTCCCCGATCAAGTTCCGGAATTCGGTCGTCTTTATCTATATTAATACAAATTTAGCTATTTAATCACTAACTTGTTCAATTTAGCCCAAAACATGTATTTTGGCATATTAGCAATTTAGCCCCTATATTTTCAACACATTGCAATTTAGCCCTTTTATCACAAAATTGACAAATTTCACAACAAATCCCTCAATTCACCTTAGCTGAACATGTAGGGGACTTATACAAGCATATATAATTCATCTTATCACAAATTTAACTTCAAAAAAAATTCTACCTTTTTACAAATAAATCCTTAAAACTCATTTTCTTCAAAAACTACTTCAAAATTCTTGTATATTCTCACATAATATACAATAATTCATCAAAATCTATCAATATATCAAGGATTCATCAATGGCACATTTCAAAGACATGTTCAAAATCAGAAATTGAAGTATGGGTTAGCTAGTATTCGAAGCAACGATCTCAAAAACGTAAAAATTATCGAAAACGGAACAAAAACGAACCTCCAATTGAAGCTCAAATGGCCGAATGAAGCAAAGCATGAAAACCCTTCTTTTTCTTTTGTAGAATCGGTGAAGAAGAAGATAAAAATGGGTGTTTTCATGTTTTATTTTGATATAAAACATATAATAAACCAAATGACCCTTTTGCCCTTTTAATAAAATCATTTAAAAACATGTATCATTAAGGACATGAATGTCCACTAGCTTTAGAAAAGGTAAAATAACCATTTAAGGGCCCTTATTTAAAAAGCCAAGGTCAAATAAGCCATTTACCAAATAGAACCCTAATTTATCGCTTTATGCGATTTAATCCTTTTTCTCAAATTAACCAGTCAAACGATAAAATTTCTAAACGAAACTTTCACACGGTGATTCTATCATACAGTAAAACATATTAAAGCATTTAAAATAATATTTTGACTCGGTTAAGTGGTCCCGAAACCACTCGTTCCGACTAGGGTATAAAATAGGCTGTTACAACTCTCCCCCCTTTAGGGATTTTCGTCCCCGAAAATCTTACCGGTAAACAGGTTAGGGTATTGCTTTCACATAGTTTCCTCGAGTTCCCACGTAGCTTCCTTTATTCCGTGTTTACACCAAAGAACTTTTACGAGTGCTATACGCTTATTTCTCAACTCTTTGATTTCTCGAGCCAGAATCTTAATCGGTTCTTCACTGTACGATAGATCAGACTGTATCTCCACATCAGTGGGAGAAATGACATGAGATGGATCAGATCGGTATCGTCGAAGCATTGAAACATGAAATACATTGTGAATCTTTTCAAACTCAGACAGTAACGATAATCGATAAGCTATAGGTCCAATTCATTCCACAATTTCATACGGCCCGATAAAACGAGGACTTAGCTTCCCTTTTCTGCCAAAATGAAGAATTTTCTTCCACGGTGATACTTTCAAAAATACCCTGTCTCCAACCTGAAACTCTATTTCTTTCCATTTCAAATCTGCGTATGATTTCTGTCTATCTGAAGCTGCTTTTAAACTATCGCGTATCACTTTTACTTTTTCTTCTGTATCTCGGATTAGATCAACCCCGTATAACTTTCTCTCACTCAATTCTGTCCAGTATAGCGGTGTTCGACATTTACGACCATATAATGCTTCATATGGAGCCATCTTTAAACTCATCTGAAAACTGTTATTGTATGCAAACTCTATCAGAGGTAAGTATTTCTCCCAATTACTTTCGAATTCAAGAATACAACACCGTAACATGTCTTCTAGAATTTGAATAACTTTTTCAGACTGACCATCGGTCTGGGGATGAAATGCTGTATTGAAATACAATTTCATTCCCAAAGCCTCTTGAAACTTTTTCTAGAATCTCGAGGTAAACCTCGGATCTCTATCAGACACAATGGATAATGGTATACCATGTAATCACACAATTTCAGATACATATAGTTCCGCTAATTTATCCATAGAATAATCAGTACATCCCGGTATAAAATGTGCAGATTTCGTCAATCTGTCAATGATAACCCATATTGCATTTTTCTTCTTCAGAGTCAGAGGTAATCCAGATACGAAATCCATAGTGACTCTGTCCCATTTCCATTCCAGAATCATAATAGGCTGTAATAAACCTGACGGTACCTGATGCTCAGCTTTGACTTGTTGATAGATTAAACATTTCGATACGAATTCTGATATGTCACGTTTCATTCCTGACTACCAGTATTGCTGTTTCAAATCGTTATACATCTTAGTGCTACCCGAATGAACTGAAAATCGACTATCATGTGCCTCGTGCAGAACGTTCTGAATGAGTTCACTATTTTTCGGTATACAGATTCTATTTCAGAACATTAAAGAATCATCATTCCCTATAGAAAAGTCAGAATCAGAATTAGACTCACAGTGAAGTCGTTTAGCTTGCAGATCAGAATCAGTCCTTTGAGCTTTGAAAATTTGCTGCAGAATCAACGGTTTAGCCTTTAGATCAGCTAAAACAGATCCATCATCAGATAACGTCATTTGAGCATTCAGAGCTGGCAAAGCAAATAGAGACTTTCGACTTAACGCATCAGCTACAACATTAGCTTTCCCTGGATGATAATCAATTACCAATTCATAGTCTTTTAGTAGTTCAAGCCATCTTCGCTGTCGCATATTCAAATCCTTCTGTGACATCAGATACTTCAGACTTTTATGATCGGTAAAAATTCTACATTTCTCACCATATAAGTAATGCCGCCAAATCTTTAATGCAAATACTATAGCAGCTAACTCAAGATCATGCGTCGGGTAATTCTTCTCATGCGGCTTTAACTGTCGAGAGGCATAAGCTATGACTTTCCCGTCTTGCATCAATACACAGCCCAGTCTGATAATAGATGCATCACTGTATATAACAAATTCTTTCCTCGATTCAGGTTGAACTAAAACCGGAGCTTCTGTTAACAGGGCTTTCAACTGTTCAAAACTCTACTGACATTTATCAGTCCACTCGAATTTCACATCTTTTTGTAACAATCGAGTCAACGGCACTGCAATCATCGAGAATCCTTTAACAAATCTTCGGTAATATCCCGCTAATCCCAGAAAACTTCTAATCTCAGATATGTTTCTCGGGGGTTTCCAGTCTATAATAGTAGATATTTTACTCGGATCTACTCTGATGCCTTCCGCAGAAACAATGTGACCCAAAAATCCAACTTCTCGAAGCCAAAATTCACATTTGTTGAATTTGGCAAACAACTACTTATCTCTCAGAATTTGTAACACAGTTCTCAAATGTTCAGTATGCTCTTCCTCATCATGTGAATAGATCAGAATGTCGTCAATGAATACTACAACAAATCTGTCTAAATACGGTCTGAATATACGGTTCATCAGGTCCATAAACACTGCCGGAGCATTTGTTAAACCGAAAGGCCTGACCAGAAACTCAAAATGTCTGTATCGTGTCCTGAAAGCAGTCTTTGGTATATCTGAATCTTTAACTCACAACTGGGTAACAACCAGATCTCAAATCAATCTTTGAAAATACAGTAGCTCCTTTCAACTGATCGAATAAATCATCAATCCGCGGAAGAGGGTATTTATTCTTCACTGTCACCTTGTTCAACTGTCGGTAATCAATACACATTCTCATCGTTCCATCTTTCTTTTTCACAAATAATACGGGAGCACCCCAAGGTGAAAAGCTCGGTCTCGCGAAACCTCTATCCGTCAATTCTTGTAACTGTGCTTTCAACTCTTTTAATTCCGTCGGTGCCATTCTGTATGGAGCTATCAATATCGGAGTAGTACCCGGTAACAATTCAATACCGAATTCAACTTCTCTAATCGACGGTAAACCCGGTAATTCTTCCGGAAAAACATTGGAAAACTCACAAACAACTGGTACAGACTCAATTTTTAATTCTGTCTTGCTAGAATTCATCACATACGCTAAATACGCATCATAGCCTTTTCTGACATATTTCTGAGCCCTCATGGCAGAAATCATTATCGGTAATTCATTCGAATCATTTGATTCAATCCAAAGAACCTCACTATTCTGACATTTCAATTTTATACTCTTACTTCGACAATTCACAATAGCTTCATGCACATTTAGCCAGTCCATGCCCAGTATTACATCGAATTCGTTAAAAGGGAGGAGCATCAGATCAGCCGGAAAACAATATCCCCGAGTCATCAATGGACATTTCTTACATATCTTATCAACTAACACAGACTTTCCTAACGGATTTGATACTTTAACTATATATCCAGTAGACTTAACATGTAAATTCTTTTCAAACACTAATTTCATACAGATATATGAATGAGTTGATCCAGGATCTATCAACGCAACAATATCAGTGTTATAGAGAGAAAAAGTACCGGTAATAACATCAGGCGATGAGGCTTCCTCGCGTGCACATATTGCATAAGCTCTCGCAAGAGTACGCATCTCAGATCTCACATTAGCATCTCTCGCCACACTACGATTTCCACTTTGATTTCTAGTATTCCGAGGCGGTCTACCCCTAGATGCAACACTATGCGTCTTAGTCGATTGTTCCTTGTCAGCTACAGATCTTTCAAGACAATCACGTAAGTAGTGATCTAACGATCCACATTGAAAACAAGCTCCACTTTTCAATCGGTATTCACCAAAATGTTTACTATTACAATACTTGCATTCAGGTCCAGGAGTTCTCACACTATCAGCACTAGTTACCGAGGTTGCTTGAGGTCTCGAATGGGAAGATATAACATTTTTGTCTCGGATAGATATGCCCGTAGAAGTAGCAGAACGAGGATGAAAATCTTTTGATCTCTTGGATCCAGATTGATACGATTTACCCGCAAACCTCTTTCGAGCCTCTCTGAATTCAGAATCCGTTTTTCTCTTTTCTTTAGCAAGCTCTTTGGCTTTACAGGCCCGATCAACAAGAACTACAAACTCTCTCAACTCAAGTTTCCCGACTAATAGTCGAATTTCTTCATTTAGCCCATCTTTGAACCTTTTGCACATTGTTGCTTCGGTAGAAACACATTCGCGAGCATATTTGCTGAGTCGAACGAACTCTCTCTCGTATTCAGTTACAGACATTCGACCCTGTTTCAGCTCTAAAAACTCTTTTCTTTTCTGATCGATGAATCGTTGACTGATGTATTTCTTTCTGAATTCCGTCTGGAAGAAATCCCAATCGACTCGTTCTCGTGGTACAACCGAGGTCAATGTATTCCACCATTGATATGCTGAATCCCGAAGCAAAGAAATAGCACATCTCAGGCACTCATCAGGAGTACAAGCCAGTTCATTAAAAACTCTGATCGTATTCTCAAGCCAAAATTCAGCCCTCTTAGTATCATCACTTGCTGAAGCTCAGAATTCCACAGCACCATACTTTCGTATCTTATCGACAGGAGGTCTGTTCAATCTCAAAGGATCCACAACTCGTACATTATCAGGGTTAGGTTGTGGGACGGGAGGGGGTGGGGGTTGCGGAGCAGCCGGGTTTGCTCGCACAAACTCACTAAACCAACCAGACATCATTTGGAAGAAAGCTTGTTTAATTTCTTCCTGATTGGCCACAGCAGGGCCCGATTCAGAAGGCACAGCCCCTTGAGCAGGTGCTAGTGTAACATCATCAGCTAAAGCTCGATTCGAATCCATTACTATATAAAACAGATTTTCAGAGGATGTCAGGAGATATCACACTATCACATTTCATGTACATGGCATGTATAGCTAGACTAATACTCACTACGGTAGTCCTGGAATTGACTAAACCGTAGCTCTGATACCAACCAAATGTAACACCCCTATCCCGTAATCGTCGCCAGAGTAGGTAAGGGTATTACCAGACTTGTAACATTTATCGGAACAGTAAAAAAATTTAAAACTTTTTAATCAAGAACCATCACGTATCATCTGTCATTAGAGCATGCTTCAATTGATCATAAAAGGATGCATATAACTATTGGAAATCTAATTGGAAACATGCTAAAAGAAAGGAGATTATTTGCAAAATTTCAAAGTTAGGGACACACGGCCGTGTCCCTTGCCCGTGTTCTTCACACACGGCCGTGTCCCTCCAGACACGCCAAAACCTTTCAGCCCGTAGTCGAAACTGTCAAATATCACACGGCTGACAGACACGCCCGTGTACAAAACAGAGCAGACCGTGTGACTATACTGCCAAATTTCACACGGCTTCAAATTACCAGACACGCCCGTGTGTCTAGGCCGTGTACCAAAACTGACCAAAACATTAAGGTGCAAGGGACACACGGTCGAAGTGCACGCCTATGTTCCCTGGCCGTGTGGCACGTTATAGGCTCGATTTAAGCCAAATTTGCCACCCAATATGGGTCATTTCTACTAGCCAATAACCAACAACATTTCATGCCATTCTACCAACCTAAAACATACCAATTTCAAGCACAAAATGGACCCAAAATCATCTCAATTTATTCACAAATCAAGCACACCAACTCAAAGGCCTAAATGACCATTTCCATGCACTCATCCACACATATATATATATATCAATTATGTGAGCTTATGGTCTCATCAAAACCACATATTTTTCCATAAACACATATAGCCAAAGAACAATTCTAATACATGATTATAAACACATATGACCCAAGCCACATTTCATAGCTTGATCATTTACCAAAACATATCATGTTCACAAAAGTACTAGCCTATACATGCCATGACCATTTCATTTACAAAAGGTTTAAAAGTACCAAAGTTTGATAGATAGTGTAATGGCAATCTCCGACTCGTCCGATTATCGAGCTAGCTTCCGAATCTATAAGACAGTGAAAGAAATGAACAGAGTAAGCTTCTAAAGCTTAGTAAGTCCGTATAATATAGAAATTAAACCTTACCGAATCAATGAGATAATTACAACAACAATGCCAATTCAATTCATATACTCAAATTGCCTATTTTACAAGCATACACTTGTTAGTTCATGTAACATATAAATTCATTCATGTACCAACCACAACATTCATGTATCATCTCATTGCTCAAATACTTGTACATGTATTTCATATAACTTATACCATATAATCCATGAAATTCTCATATCTCATATAACATGTAATACATATATCATTCAATCTTCACGTAACATGTATCGGTAATTGCCCGTTGAACCTATAAGACCATCGAAAGATACTCGGGTGATACACACACAGTGTATATACATATAACCTGTAATCCGTCAATGCGTCATATATGCTCTTTCGAGCCTGTACGGTAAGCCCGGAGGTTGAACATATAATCTCGAAGGAAAATCGGTAAGCCTGTAGGCTGAACATATAATCCCGAAGGATAAACCTGTAGCTCATGAGCACGTGGTGAGTCCGCAACAAATGCAAGAGCTTGAACCACCCTATAGCCCTAGTGACATGTCACTTGTATCCTATCAACTTCTACGGTTCTAACGGGGCTCGGTATTTATTTCTCACTTGTAACAATTTCATTTCAATTTCATATGTATACGTCCAAATAGGCTATTCAATCAACTATTACTTCATACATTCAATTAACAACAATTATAAACATATACACATTAAATTCCATTGTACGGACTTACCTCAAAATTCCGATATCTACTCGTCTATTTTTCTTTTTCCCCGATCAAGTTCCAGAATTCGGTCGTCTTTATCTATATTAATACAAATTTAGCTATTTAATCACTAACTTGTTCAATTTAGCCCAAAACATGTATTTTGGCATATTAGCAATTTAGCCCCTATATTTTCAACACATTGCAATTTAGCCCTTTTATCACAAAATTGACAAATTTCACAACAAATCCCTCAATTCACCTTAGCCGAACATGTAGGGGACTTATACAAGCATATATAATTCATCTTATCACAAATTTAACTTCAAAAAAAATTCTACCTTTTTACAAATAAATCCTTAAAACTCATTTTCTTCAAAAACTACTTCAAAATTCTTGTATATTCTCACATAATATACAATAATTCATCAAAATCTATCAATATATCAAGGATTCATCAATGGCACTTTTCAAAGACATGTTCAAAATCAGAAATTGAAGTATGGGTTAGCTAGTATTCGAAGCAACGATCTCAAAAACGTAAAAATTATCAAAAACGGAACAAAAACGAACCTCTAATTGAAGCTCAAATGGCCGAATGAAGCAAAGCATGAAAACCCTTCTTTTTCTTTTGTAGAATCGGTGAAGAAGAAGATAAAAATGGGTGTTTTCATGTTTTATTTTGATATAAAACATATAATAAACCAAATGACCCTTTTGCCCTTTTAATAAAATCATTTAAAAACATGTATCATTAAGGACATGAATGTCCACTAGCTTTAGAAAAGGTAAAATAACCATTTAAGGGCCCTTATTTAAAAAGCCAAGGTCAAATAAGCCATTTACCAAATAGAACCCTAATTTATCACTTTATGCGATTTAATCCTTTTTCTCAAATTAACCAGTCAAACGATAAAATTTCTAAACGAAACTTTCACACGGTGATTCTATCATACAGTAAAACATATTAAAGCATTTAAAATAATATTTTGACTCGGTTCAGTGGTCCCGAAACCACTCGTTTCGACTAGGGTATAAAATGGGCTGTTACATTATGACTCTTTTGTAGAATTGTTGGAATAGTAGAAACAGTTGTGTCTTCAATGGTAAGAAAGAGGAGCAAAAAGATATTTGGAGTAAGGCCAGTATGCTCAGCAAAGACTTTTGTATCCATAATTGCTTAAAGATGCCTATGCTATCAACCCAGCTCGATGGAAGAAAATGGGTTAAACCTCCAAAAGACTGCATTAAGATTAACTTTGATGCTTCTGTTAACAGTAACAGAACCGAATATGGGGTAATTATAAGGGATGAGGATGCTTTTGCTTAGGCGGTGGTGGAGGGTTTAAAGATGGGCAACTATCGACTGAGGAGGGTAAATGGCATGCTTTTGATGAAAACATTAAGATTTCTTGTCGTCTCAATATTAAAGGTAATGTGATTTTTTAGTCAGATTGTGCAGGGCTGGTTAACAAAATAAATGGGCAAAATAGGGACCTAAAAATAATTGGTGAAAGGATTAAGGATAGTCTTAAGACCTTTGTTAATTTTCAGTCTACTACTTGTGTCTAGACTAGTCGACATTGCAACACTGTGGCTAATTTTATTTGTAAAAAAATGTGTGCGGATGCTTGTTACTGTTTTTTGATATGGATTATCTGATAGAAATCCATAATGTTGTAATCTGTGATACTATTTGAATAAATTCTGATATGACTCTTTTAGTCATTTTTCCTTAAAAAAATAGTCCTAGTTAGGATTAATTCATTATTTTCTTTTTTAATACAGTAACCCCAAATTTCTTAGGTACAACTTGGGTAGGACTTGCCCATTTGCTATTAGAAATAAGATAAATGATTCTATTATCCAAGAGTTTAATGACTTCATTTCTCACAACTTCTTTTATAATAGCCTTCGTTGCATTTGTCTAGAGGATTGAGCATTTTCCTCTAAATAAATGTTGCGAGTAAATCAATGGGTTAATTTCTTTCTATGTCAACAATGGTCCATCCTAATGCATTTTTGTAACAACCAGTCTTTTAGTGGTGTCGAAAACAGTGACCACAACAGTCAAGTGGTTATTGAAAACGAGGTATTAGGACCATGGTGAATTGAAGTTTGGTCTAGTAATTTTGATGATTGATTGCTTAATTTAGTCAAAAGGACTAAATTGTAAGAGAGGTAAAAGTTGATCACTATAGATATAAAATACGAAAGGGACCAGAATTGTAATTAGACCTTGGTCAAAAAGTCCAAGTGGTGGTGGATATGATTAATCCACTAGCTTTTGGGCTATTTACTCTTTTAATCCTAATTAGTTTAAGATTAAATAGTAATTAAGTTTATTTAGTTGGAATTTAATTTAATTGAAGGACCAATTGTGCAATTAAACTTTCCTTAGATGGTAATTTTACCATATTTTCACTTTATGGACAAATATGGACATGTTTTATCTATTTTTATAGGTATATTGTAAAGGTTAAATTTGTAAATTAAGAAAATAAAAGGTTAAAATTAATATAATGTTAAATTAAAGCTATCATCTTCTTATTTCTTTCTTTCAAAACATGTATAGCCATGGGAGGAGAAGGAAGAAACCTTCAGCCAACTAGGGTTCTTCAATTTAGGAGGTAAACCTCGCTCGTTTTTAGTAATTTTTATGTTTTTGAACTCGTATTAGCTTAACATAGCTAACCGGAGATTAATTTGTAAAACTGTTAAATGTTATGGGTTGTGCCCGTTGATGAACTTGAGATGTTCTCAATTTTTTATGGTAGAATATTAAGCTTGGTTGCTACATAGGACTATTTTATAAAGTAAATTTTTGTAATTTTAATGTTTAAGGACTAAAATGTGAAATTAGTAAAAGTACAAGGACTTGATGTGAAATAAAAGAAAATATGGGCTGTAATAGGGTTCCAAACAATTCTTCTAAACTTGAAATTGAATAAAAATGGTTACATTGCATGTTTTGGGCTTAGGGACTAAATTGTATAAAAGTAAAACGTTAAGGGTAATTTTGTAAAAATGTCAAAAAAGACTTAATTACATAAAATGATTTAATTCTTTCTATTAGAATTCATGAATTGAATGGAATTATTATTTTAGATCCTAAATAAGTGGGAAATCGAGAAAAAGGAAAATTACCAAATAGCCCATGTACTTTGTCGTTGTTGCAGTTTAGTCTGGTAAGTTCATACGGCTTAATTTTAGTACATTTTTAAATGTATTATATGAACCTAATTGCATAATGTTGGATTATGTTGATCTATATAATTGAAAATGGAAATAATGAATTGACATGTTGATCACTAACTAAGCTACTCTGGACCTGCAAATCAGTCTTGTAAGTTTGTTCGATTTCATTCTAATGCATTTAAATGTGTATTGAATAAATTAAATTGTTTTGGATTGAAAATTGTAATGACGTTAAGTATATGAGTAATGAAGTAATAGATTGTTATAACATTGAGCACTAATGAGATATTCTAAGCCGATGAATGTTTGGTTGATGAACTAATGCCTGTATATGGAATATGAGATAGTGAATTATTCATCCATTGATTTGTGTTGGAATACTCTAACCGTATGAACGTAGGATAGAGTACGATTTGCATGTCGATAGGTATTGGTGCGCAGTATGGGGTTGATCTGAGTAATGGAGATAATTTTTGTATTTTCTCATTTTGTTGGATAAGCTGAGGTCCTGTATTTGTTGTGGACTATCATGTTATATTATAATGTTATTCGGTGTGTTGATTGGTTTGGCTCATACGAGCATTTGGTGTGTTGGTTGGTTTGGCTTACATGAGCATTTGGTGTGTTGGTTGGTTTGGCTCATACGAGCTTCTGGTGTGCTGGATGGTTAACCGCATACTTGTATCCATTTATCGTTAATCTAGTTATGTTTTAATGATCTCTAAATATTATTGAAATGTGGAAATTAATGTGTACTGAACTATGATTGATAGGAACTTTATTAAGAACCTTAGCGCCAAGAACTCTGTTAAGTTCTTTATTGTGGATCGAATTAGTATCTTTTGGATGTTCTTGTGTGTGTTTGAAGCCTTGTGATCACTTGTTATGTATTAGTTTAGGTACCTATGCAAATGGGTGAAATTTGAGCTTGAAGCAGGACCTTTTTGGGTTCACACAGCTTGGGACATGGCCTATCACAGGGCATTGTAAAGCACACAAGCAGCCTACATGGGCGTGTGTTCGGAGCATGTTTAAAAATAGTACAGGTGTTGTTTTCACACAGGCAAACACATGACCTATGACACAACCATGTGAGGGTAATTTGAATGTTACATAGGCTAGCACATGGCCTGCAACATAGCCGTGTGATCCAGAGAGTTACATGGTCCATGCACATGGGCGTGTGAGGTTGTACACGAACATGTGGGATAGCCATATGGCCATGTTTGGAGTCACATGGGTTGGGCTCTGTCATACGATCGTGTGACCCTTAACTTGTAATTTTTTTGAATTTTTCCTAAAGGTTTTGATTTGTTTCGATATGGTCCCTGAATGTCTGTAACTTATTTTTAAGGTTTTGAAAGCTTGATTTAAATCAATAATTGGATACTATTTGTTTTGAAATGTTTTGAATTTTACAATAATACTGAGTAACCCTATTTTGACTATGGAAACGAGTTTTGGGTGTTACAATTTTTATGCATTTTCAAAATTTTTACTAGCTTACCTTATTGGTGTGCATCAAGTTTTGAGGAAATTATGACTAGAAAAGTCTCATTCTCACCCCCAAAATGAATATTTCAGATCACATGGTAGTTGTTTCAAATCAAGCTTGGGTGGTTGATCAACTGATGGTGCTAAAGCATCTATAGTTGTTGGAAGTTCCCAAAACTTTTGTTTCCAATAAAAGTTTTTATCTTGTCCCTGAAAAAATTTAACACAGAATTAATGCATGGATTTTTTGTTTTGTCATCAATTTTAAATTCAGTTAAATAATTTTCCAAAGGATTGAATAATTTGGAATTGATGAACTGTTCATAGACAAGTTGTTCAATGAAGACCACTTCATGTACATCAGAATCTTCAACAGGTTGCTTACAAATGTTAAGAACATTCAATTCTAATGTCATGTTTCCAAAAGACAAGTTTAGAACACTGTTCCTGCAATTAATCAAATCATTAGAAGTTGCAATGAATGGACGACCTAAAATAACAAGGATTTGTACAATAGAATCTGAGATAGGATGTGTGTCCAAAACAATAAAATCAATTGAAAAATAAAATTTGTCAAATTGGGCCAACACATCTTATACTATCGTTGGAGGAATTTTGGCAGATCAAACAACTACCTAAAGTGTGATGAACCAAACTGTTGATTAATAAAGAAAGGCAAAATATTAACCCTATCACCAAGGTCAGGCAAAGCACGCTCTGTTATAGTGTTCCCAATGATGCATGAAATTGTAGGGCAACCAATATCTTTATATTTAGGTGGAGTGATATGCTGAATGATTGAACTCACATGTTTAGTTAAAAAGGCTTTCTTTTGCACATTATGTTTCCTTTTAACTGTACACATATCTTTCAAAAACATAGCATATGACGGAACTTGTTTAATCACATCCAGTAAAGGAATATTAATCTTGACTTGTTTGAGAATTTCTAAAATTTTAGCATTTTGATTCAAATTCCTTATTGGTTGTAATCTTTAAGGGAAAGGAGCGAAAATCCCATGTTTTTCCTTGTCTAGGTTGTTAGAACTTTTAGGCTTACCATCATTCTTACCATTTCTTTGCGGAGGAAAATAGGGATCTTGAGCTTTGGAATGAATGCTCTTGTCGATGTCCTTCCCACTTTGAAGAGTTGTGATAGAATTCACATCTTCCTTTTGGATTTATTTAGGACAAGAAACATGACATTGAGTAGAAGGATTAGGTTGAGGTTGAGCAGGAAACTTACCTCTTTCTTGAATGTGCAATGAGGTTGTAAACAAAGAAAGTGTGCTCTTGATTTCATTGATATCTTGCGAAGTCTGATTGTTTTAACATTTTTTTTGTGTCTACATGAATTCTTGCAATGTCTACTCTAAACTTTTAACATGCGAAGATGGTTGGGTTAGAGTTTTGGGAGGTTTTAGACGCTGGGGGAAAGGAGCACGATTATTATCCTGCCAGCTGAAGCTAGGGTGGTTTCTCTATTGAAGGTTGTAAGTGCTTGAGTATGGAGAATGAAAGGGTTTTTTTGAATGTTTCCACAACGTTTGCTTTATCATGCAACATTTCTTGGAAAAGTGAAATGTTTGGGCATTCCACAATAGAATGTCCCATGATTTCACAAATCCCACAAATTTTTTCAGTTTTTCCTGGTTTAATTTCTTATACTTTCCTAAGCTCCATGTGTAACACCCTTAACCTGTCTCCATCGCTGGATTAGGGTTTCAAAGCATTACTGATCAAGCAGAAATCATTTAACATTATAACATAAATTAAATCAATTTATTATAAACCATTCATTTATATGTTTTTTTCCCTAATCTGAGCCCTCCAGGTCTTAAAAATAGCTTAGAAGCATTTCGAGACTAAATTGAAACAAAATAGAAGATTTAAAAAAATGAAAAAAAAAAGTGAAAACATGGGTCACATAGCTGTGTGACATAGCCCAGGCCATGTAACATTTGAACTAAAGGACACACGGTTGTGTCTTATCCCGTGTCCTTACTCGTGTAACTCACTAGGTAGAGTCACGCGGCCGTGTCACAGGCCGTGTGCCAGACCGTGTAACTCTCGGAGTTGCCACACAAGGCCGTGTGCCAAGCCGTATGTTAGGTCGTGTAACTCACTTGGAACTCTAAGAAATTTCAAAAGACACACGACCGTGTGACAGCCTGTGTACCAGGCCATGTGAACCCAAAAACTTACCTAAAATCAAGCCATTTCAAGACCATTTCATACCTAACCATTCAAATCATTTGGGCATAAATTCAAGGGGTCTAAACATCATTCAAATACACCTAAGCATGTCATTTCAACATCGTAATTCATCTAACCACTATGCCATTCACAAGCACCACCATTGTATCAAACATTATTGTAAAATCACATATTTACAACCTATTCCAACAACTAACCAATGTACCCTCATTGGTACCACATGTAAATGATTAAACAACCTAAATACCAACACAATCGAAATCTCAACTACTTCAAATATTATATAAATATGCATCACTTATCATATTTACATGCATAAACACAAAATATCAAGCCTTTCATAAAAACATCAAAATGATCATTTATAACATCTAGTTCCACCATAAAATATCATAATACCACAAGACTCTTCTTATTACATGTCACTCTTAGCCAATTTCAAAACAAGCACAAAATGACTACCAAGATAGAGATGATAGTGTTTAAGCTTAAAAAGTTGATCCAATCGATGCTATGATTCCAAGAGTCCTACAATAATCAAATTAAACGAGTAAGCATAAAGAAGCTTAGTAAGTTATCATTTACTACACCGGCTCATGGCCTGCTAGGCATTAAGTCTGATTAACATCGGCATTGAGCCTGCTAGCCACTAAGCCTAAATAACACTGACACTAAGCCTGTTAGGCACTAAGCCTGAATAACACGAACACTAAGTCTACTAGGCACTAAGCCTGAATAACACCTTATTTGAATATACAGTACGATTCAACATCCAAGGAACAATACAAAATAGAATTAATAGATTAAATCATTAACAAGGAAATGAATATAGCCATGCATATACATAAACGAACTTACCAAACTAGTTTGCAGTAATCGGGAAAACATCAGAACTGCTCTGCAATCTTTTTTTTTCCATGATCATCAACATGCTCGTGATCCAAAACAATAGTATCATTCAGTTAAGTACTTCTAGAATTCAATTTAATCTATAATTAATATTTATGCTGATGCGGTCATTGAGAGCACCAAAAATATCCTATCCCTAATAAATAATGAAAAAGAATAGTATAAGGTAAGTATGGTCAAATCCTTAGAGACTGGATTTGTACAATGCTTGTTCCTCGAAATCTTAGACAAAATCGTGCCCAAGAAATCCTGTGTACCTAGGAAAAACAAAAAGACAGAATTAAAAGAAAACATAATTCAAAGTTGATTGAAATTCTAAAATTGAATAAATTGTGAAAATTAAAATAGAGAAAAATAAAAAGAGTTTGAGAGAAAAGAAATTATCCTAATATAATTGGAATTAAAATAGAGTCTTGTGATACAAAATCTCTTCTTTTGCACTTTAATCCTTGTGTATTCCATGTTTGCATTTTCGGTAGCACATTTTTCCCTATGTTGCATGTTGGCCCACTTTATCTCCAAATTTTCGCTTTTTGCCCTTAAATTTACTTTTGCCTCTAATTTAATCCCTACAAGATAAAAAAAACCATAAATAGCTCAAATTAGTAGGATCGTACTCAAAATAATCCTGCAATTAATACATAAAAACATGTCATTTTAGAGTATTATCAGATTCCCCCTACTTAGCCCATGCTTGCCATCAAGTATGGTTCCAATCTATTGTGAAAATTAGATTTTACCATGAAAGAATATCACTCCAAAGTTTTATAAAAAGCAGTCAAAAATGCATATGAAAAATAAAGGAAACCCTTGCTTCAAGTAAAACAGAAAAAGTATCCCAATTAATACACACAAAAATTAAAATCGACTTGAATTATTTCATGAAAATTAGGTAAATTACCAAACCTACCACAACACCCTATTTGTTTCCTCCTTTAGTCCCCAAATGCAACTTTTTTTTCTCTTTCTTCTCTTTTTATTTATTTAATTATTATTATTTATTTTGGTTATTATTATTTATTTACTTAGGAATATATTGAACCTTTTGACGCGAATAGAGATGACAGCCAAGCACCCGAGCCCAGTTACTCAACCCAACATACTCCTAATTTATTATATTTTTCTTAAGAACATATCGAACCTTTTGACGCGAAGAGAAATGATAGCCAAACACCCCACCCTGGTTACTCAGTCCAACACATTCTTAAGTAGTTTAATTCTGGTTAGCAGAGTTTTACCTAACACATCACACAACCTTTTGACGTGAAATAGGATGACAACCCAAGCACCCTACCTTGGTTACTCAGTCAATCACGCTTTTAAGCTGCACTCATAACCCCAGAAACATTATTATCATTAAACAAAATTTTAATTATGGAGGACTTAGGAAAAACAATCAAGCATCAAAAATAAGTTCCAGTAACCACCTTAATAGTCATGAACATATTTTAAGCATGCAATTGTATTAGATGTCCGCTTTACATTAAACTTGATTAATTTTACAAAAAGTAAGATAGAGTTAACTCTATTAATCACAATTATTTTATCCTAATAGAAATAAAACAGTGGAGATGAAATCAAATATGCAAAACCATAACTAACTCAGTAGACAAGAATCATGCATGTGGGTCAAACAGTGGGCTAGTCGTGGTCAAATTCTTGGGCATGAAAAAAGGCAGAATATTGTTAAAAAAAATAAATGGGCAGAAATGAGCACAAAGCAGCGACAACAATATGACAGCAAAAATAATAGATAAAATGACAGTAATAACGAAGAATGCCTCCCTCTACTTAAAGCACATTGTCTTCGATGTGGAAGAAAATAAATAAGTAGGTGGAAAAGTTTAGAAGAACCCCCGTGTAATTACTGTCATTCGCACATAATAGCAATAAGTTTAGTTAGTTGCTGGCCAAAAGTGTCAAGTCGAGGCTCAATGTGCTCTAAGCATTGCTCGACGGTCATCAGAGGCTGGGCTTGATTGGGTGCTTCATTCTGATTTTGCTGTCCAAATACTCGTTCAGCAGGTGCGGAGCGAACGCTCAGAGGGACAAAACAAAAGGATGACGGGGTGCTAAGAAGTAGTCTTATTGAGTCTAAGCATCGAGCATCCAAAGGATCTGTCTGACAAGCAACATGTAAATCTGAAATGGGAGTGTTAGAACCATGTAGAGAAAATAACAGTTGTGTAACAAAAGAGCCTAAAATTAGAGGACGGTTTGCTTTTATAACATGTTCAAATTGAAGTGCATACCAATAGCCCAAATTAACCAAACGACCAGTATACATACACAATAAGAAGAATAATTATGTTTTTGAGATGGTAGCCAGAGTATCTTGACAGCCTGAAAAATTGTAAGCTAGATAACGGTGTATGTAACACAAGGTAGGGTTATGAAACCACAAATCCTTTGATGTTTTAGGGCTATACGTGGTCTCGACGTTATCTGTTAATAAACCAAAAGCCTCGACAGTTTTAAAATCCGTAGGAAAAACACACAAATTGTTCTCATAAGCAGTGGTCATAGCATACTCTTCTGATATAAAAGCTAACGCAATATTAAAATCAATAATGGATAAATTATGCATGGTACCAAGCAATCAGAATTTTACAACACCCAGTGTGTATAATGAAACATAACCACGGCGCTGAAAATAAAAGGTAGAATAGAACTCCAAAACTAGTTCGTAATAAGTACAGTAAGTAATATCAGATTTATCAACCCAACCAACATTTCTAAAATAATCTGCAACAGTAGTTTCAGTATTCAAAGCAGCCAAAATAGAGATCGATAAACATTTGCAAGGAACTATCTGTTTGTGTCTAAGATTATCATACATTTTTTTATCGATAGTAGAAGTTAAGGTGAGATTATCGTGTAAATGGACTTCTGATGGTAAGATAGTGGCTCGAGAACGTACGTTCGGTCGTGGTTGGGTAAGGGCTGCTGATCGTCGTGACTTTTAGAGGTACTGGAGTGTGTGGACTGTTCGAGGACGTTTTTGCCGGAGTTGTGTAAAGAATGCCTCTGTTGGTTGGGCAGAGCGACGTAGTGGCTGACGAAGGCACCGGTCTTGTGAGGGCTCGGGGTTGGAGGGGAGCCACGGCTGATGGTGTTGGTTAGGCCAAAGGCCGTGATGGCCGTCAACGAGACCGGTGGTGCAATTGCTTGGGCATCGTGCATCGTGGTGGCTTTTGGGTATGCAGTGAGCGACGATGGTGGGAAGAGGGGGAGAACGAGTTCGGCATGTGAAGGAGAGGAGAATGAGGGTGTGTGGCCGTCGTGTTAAGAAGAGCAGGCAGACAAGAAGGAGGGGTCGGCTTCGGCGCTTATAGAAGAAGGAGAGCCGCACAGTGGAGATGGTGACGGGGACGCCAAAAAAGAGGAAGAGGGCGAGTCGAGCGGCGGTGATGGAGAGGTGTGCGACGGAGAGGGAGAAGAGGAAGATGCGGTGGCTAAGTCAATGTTTTGAGGTGCTAAAAAACGGCGCCAGCATGGGTTGACGGTTAAGGAGGGCTCAGTGGCGGCGCGACTGCGGGACCGTACCATGGTGGTTTAGAAATCGGCAGTAGGGGGTTTAGGGAGAGTTTTCGGTGGTTGGTAGGTGAAGAAAGAAAAAAATATTTAGGGTTTTGGCGGTTATTTTGGCTAAAAGGTGGGCATTTGGTTGTAGGAATAGGGTAGTTATGCACAGGGTTATGGTATCCTAGGCTAGAATAGAGATTGTATAAGGCTGTTTGGTACCATTTTTCTAGTTGTTCTCCTTTTTCGTTGTATTTTCGCTCCATTTTACCTAGGCAGGAGAGGAGAAATTTATCAAAATAAAGTAGCAAAGTAATAATAAAATAGAAAGAATAACCACTTTAGATCCCAATAAATAGGGTCAAAATTTATCTAAAGCAAATACAACAGCTAAAAGTTCTTTTTCCATAGTAGTGTAGTTGATCTGTACAACATCTAAGGTTTTTGAGGCATTACAAATGACATGGGGTTCTTTTTCTATCCTTTGCCCCAACACGGCCCCTATGCTGCATTCGCTTGCATCGCACATAATTTCAAATCGGTATTTCCAATCTGGCGCTTGCACTATAGGAGTGGAAACCAACTTCTGCTTAAGTGTGTTAAAAGCCTCCTTACATATTGGGCCAAACTCAAATTTCTTATCCTTCTGTAACAATTCACACAGTGGTTCAACTACTTTCGAGAAGTTTTTTATAAAACACCTGTAGAATCCTACATGGACAAGGAAAGAACAAATTTCCCTTACAGTAGAGGGATATGGCAAAGAATTTATAATGTTAATTTTGGCCTTATCGACCTTAATTCCTTTAGTGAAACTACATGACCCAGAATTAAACCATTGTCTACCATAAAATGACACTTTTCATAATTCAAGACAAGATTAAATTCTATGCACCTACTCAAAATTATCGTGAGATTTTAAGGCATTCATCAAAACAGTTTCCATATACAGTAAAATCGTCCATGAAAACTTCGATGATTTTTTCCACATATTTAGAAAATATACTTATCATGCATCTTTAGAAGGTGGCCAACACATTGCAAAGGCCGAACGGCATCTTTCTATATGCAAATGTACCGAATGGGCATGTAAAAGTGGTCTTCTCCTGGTCCTCTGGTACGACTAGAATTTGGAAGAAACCTGAGTATCCATCAAGACAGCAAAAGTGAGTTTTTCTAGCTAATTGTTCAAGCATTGGATCTATAAAAGGAAGAGGGAAATGGTCTTTTCTAGTGTAAGAGTTCAACTTCCTGTAATCAATGCAGACACGCCACCCATTTTGTCTCGGGTTGGTACCAAGTCACATTCAGCATTTTTCTTTACTGTCACGCCCGTTTTATTGGGCACAACTTACACCAGACTTACCCATCTACTGTCAGAAATGGGGTAGATTACGTTAGCATCCAGCGCTTGATTATTTCCTTTTTTACTACCTCCATCATATTTAGATTCAGCCGTCTTTTTGCCTCTCGCCTTGGTTTCGTGTTTTCCTCCAAGTAAATCCTGTGTGTGCATGTTAAAGGGCTTATTCCTTTTGAGTTGGCAATGGTCCAACCAATCGCCTTCTTATGACTTTTTAGTACCTGGACCAAACTTTCCTCTTCGTGTGTGGAGAATTTATTTGAGACTATGACTGGTAGGGTATTATCATTCCCCAAAAATGCATATTTCAAATGCTCAGGAAGCAGTTTCAACTCCAATTCTGGTGCCTGTACAACAGAAGGTAAAAGTTTTGTATTTGGAGACAATAACTCAATAAAAAATTCATAATCATCAAATTCATATTTATCTTCATAAATTGAGTCAAAATTTTCTTCCACTAAAGAGTCGATTATGTCAACACGATTTACGCTCAAGATTTCACTTGGATGGCTAATGGCGTCGTAGACATTAAACTTCCTGATCTCCCCATCAAACTTCATCGTGAGGGTTCCACTTTGAACGTCGATTTTAGTGCTAGCTATATTAAGGAAAGGTCGACCCAATAAGAGGTTTAAAGATCCAAGAGTGCTATCCTCCTCTATTTCAATCACATAAAATCTACAAGGAAAATAAGCACGTTAATTTTTACCAATATGTCCTTGAGGTCTCCTTCTGGATGCACAAAAGTCCTATCTGCCAACTAAATGATAACACTTATTTTCATTAAAAAAACTTGCGTTAAGTTATTCATAAATAAAATATGGCATTACATTTATGGAGGCCCTTAGATCACACATAGCCTTCTTAATTCCCAAATGGCCTATTTTACATGGTATCGCAAACATGCCCCTATCTTTACATTTCACTGACATTTTCCATTGTAACACTGCGGATACATTTTCACCAACATTTACCCTTTCATTACCTGTTAATTTTGCTTGTTGGTGTAGAGCTCTTCAAGAAATTTAGCATACACTACACCAAAACAGACTTTTAGCGGCGTTTTTAGTGGCGTTTTAATAAAAAACGCCGCAAATAGTAGACATTAGCGGCGTTTGGAGTAAAACGCCGCAAAAAGTTAAGTAACAACGGCGTTTTTTACATAAACGCCGCTAAAAAGGAGCATTAGCGGCGTCTTTCACACAAACGCCGCTATAGGTCGGAGCATTAGCGGCGCTATTGTAAAAACGCCGCTATATGTGGGAGCATTAGCGGCGCTTTTGTAAAAACGCTGCTATATGACGGAGCATTAGCGGCGCTTTTGTCCAAACGCCGCTATATGTGGGAGAATTAGCGGCGCTTTTGTAAAAACGCCGCTATATGTCGGAGCATTAGCGGCGCTTTCGTCCAAACGCCGCTATATGTCGGAGCATTAGCGGCGCTTTCGTCCAAACGCCGCTGTATGTGGGAGAATTAGCGGCGTTTTTGTGAAAACGCCGCTATATGTTGGAGCATTAGCGGCGCTTTTGTGAAAACGCCGCTATATGTGGGAGCATTAGCGGCGTTTTTACAAAAACGCCGCCATAAGTCAGAGCATTAGCGGCGCTTTTTGTAAAAACGCCGCTAATGCTTGTATTCCATGTAAAATTTATTTTTACATCATAAAAAATTATAAATTAAATATAAAATAAAATATTGTTCAAATTTAATAATTGTAAATTTTTAACTTGTATTCCACAAATCATCCAATCACGTTGTGATAGTGTCCATGGTTCAAGTTAGATAAAATTTAGGTCGATTCTATTTATATATACTTCTCCTCTTATTAAAAATTTAAACAGAAGCAATTTAATTTTTAATATTTAATTTATCGTATTGTATAAATATTTTTCGTAAAATATAAAAATACATAATGTATAAAAAAAATAAACTAATCTCAAGTCATAAATATCGAAATCCAAATTCAATTCATATTTTAAATGATCGTAATCATTTTACTCGATCAATTTCACCAGAATAATGTTTTGTTGATCATACCCTCCAAATTTCATACATGTTTTTAAGCATGAATAGCTCAACCATTGTACATGGTGGGACCATTATATTTTCATTTCAAACCCTTAATTTTATAAGAATTGATGTCATGCTATTGAAGAATAATAATGGTTTGTGATGTGTTTCCGAATGAATGCAATCAACCCTTCAAATATTAAGAAATTAAAGGGATAAATTAGGTAACATTTGGCCCCTGAATTTCAGAAAACTTCTGAATTTTAATTATAAATTAGATAAAAGGGATAAAAAAGGCCCAAAAAAACCATTTTAATTTAAGAACAAAACGGCGCCGTTTTTGTGTGAATATAAAAATTGAAAAAAAAACTCATGCAGTTGTGAGTTTATAATTTTATTTTTGGGTTTGTGTTTAGGGTTTATAAGTTAATGTTAAAGGTTTAGTGTTTACGGCGTATGGTTTAGGCCGGTTTAGGGTTTAGTGTTTACAAATTAGTGGTTTAGTATTTTGGGTTTAGACTGTAGGTGTACTATTTATGGTTAATTTAGGGGTACGGTTTTTGGTTTAAGGTGTAGATCGATGTAGAGTGTGTAGGGTTATGGGGTAGGGTTTAGGGTGTAATGTTTACGTTTTAGTGGTTTACTGGTTTAGAGTTTAGGGTTTAGAGTACTGTAGGGTTTAAGGTTTAGTGTTTATGGTTGCAGTGTTTAGGGATTTAGTGTCTAGGGTTTAGGGATTAAAGTTTATAAGTTTAGAAGGTTAAGGGTTTAGGGTTTAGATCAGTTTAGTGTTAAAGGTTTAGGGTTTATGATTTATGATTTAGGGTTTAATGTTTAGGGGTTAGTGGTTAGGGTTTAGGACTCATTTCGATTTGATTCGATTTAATTTCCATATTTTTTATTCTTGTTTTTAAATATATTTTATTTTCATACATTCACTTATAAGTAATGAAAATTTTTCATTTTAGTTAGTTAATTACGAAAAGTTACAAATTGCTAACTAAACGAGTTAGAAGTTTTCATTCAAGTTACAAAGCTGTTAAAATTGATTTAGGGTTTAATGTTTAGTAATTAATATTTACGAAATAAAATGTTATTTATTGATTAATTTTTTTCTCAGGTGTGAGTTATATTACTCATACACTCATGATAAAGATGTATATATATCCTACACGTATACACTACGTTTAAAAGAAGTTGTTCAAATAAAAATTTAGTACTATTCTTTTAAAAGTTCGTACATAAGTGGATTTTAAAATTAATAATTTTTAATTACCGAACGAATTACAAGAGCTTAATTTAAGTTATTGATTAATGTCCTCGCATGAAACTTATTTAATTTAACTATGATCTGTATAATTAATTCTATTTTTGATTTATTTGAGCTTAATTTTAAATGATATATGGATTTGAATTGAATTATAATATATAATATTTATATGTCGTGCAATAGAATTAAATTGTTGAGGATTTTTTTAATTATTGTGTGATATCTTGGAGATACTTGTTATTGGCATTGTCGGATTTAAAATTTGACCCTTTTTAAATTTAATTAGTTTATGTTTGATTTGCAATGCCCTTGCATGAAGCTTTAATTTATTGTATAATTTATTTGACTATGTTTTGTATAATTGATTCTAATTTTATTTTATTTGAGTTGAATTCTAACATATATGTCATGCAATAGAATTAAATTGTTTTTTTTTTTTAACTCATTCAGTAGAATTTTTAAATTTTAATTACATTTCTTTAAAGTTAAATTGGCTAGGCGTTTGTTAAGTTTTTTAAATCAAATGTAAATTAACTTATTTAAATATACTAATAAATCAATAAAGTAATTAAAAAACAAAATAAATTAAAATTTAAATAATTTAATTCATAAATATATAAAAAACTTAATTCAAAATAATGAAACAATTAATTAAATAATTATTTAAAAATTAAATTTAAACCTTAATCAATTTAATAAATTAAAAACACTTTGTTATGCATGATAATTTTAAAAACATATAAAAAATAAAATTTTGGGTTGTGCTAATGGATTTAATAATCAATTTAAGATTAAAAAAGTTAAATTTTACAAATTTAATAATAAAAATTTTAAAAATTAAAATTAAAAATTTATTATTTAATATTTTAGATAAAAATGTTCAATACTCAAAAGATAATAAAAATAAAAATTCAAAAAAATATAGGTAAAAATGTTCAATACTCAAAATATATTTTGAAAGAAAAAACATAGAAAAATACAGGTAAAACTGGAAAAAAAAATTTATGTAATAGTGACGCCACAAAAAATTTAGTGGCGTTTTAAGTAAAAACGCCACAAAAAATGGAACTATAGTGGCGTTTTTAGTAAAAACGCCGCAAAAAATGGTGGTAAAATAATAAGCTATGAGATTCGAACCCATGCACACTTGCATTTGAAACTCTTAAGTCTTCCCCCTTAACCGCTCGGGCAAACCTGCTGTTGGGTCTAAGGGATCTATGATGTTTATTTGACTTGATTTTAAAAAATATTATCTTGTCCAAAGCTGTACCAACAAACCTTAAGATTGAATAATCCTATAACCCCGATTTTTATTTCCCCAAACCTTAAGTTCCCAGAGTCTCCAAAATCCCCAACCCAAAATCCCCCAATTCGGTTTCCCCCACTGATTTTCGTCCATATCGTCCAAAATCCCCCAAATCCCACTCCTTTCAGCACCTTCTTGGTTCACGAAGAATCCCCATTTACCCTCAAGTCAGTGCCCCTTTTTCACGAATACAAACAAGCAAGGAAAGCCTTACAAGCTGTTTTGCCCATCTCTATCTGTACTAAACTGGTACACCCTTTAATTTATACACCATCTTCTTTTTTAATTCTCCTGCTTCAAGTATTGAAATTTTCATTTCTTTTTGATTTATTGTAGGTTGGATTCTCTGTTGATGGAGTTCCGATACTGGTATTTTTATGGGTTTTAAAGGCATTTCTTGAGGTAATTCGTCATTTTAATCTCCCATTTGCTTTCTATTTTATGTAGTTTTCTATTCCAATCACATTCGGCTATAATAACATAAATGATTTGAAGTTTTAATTGTGCTTCCTCCTGAATTTTCTCAGCAACTAAATGGAGTAGAAAAGGGGAAGTTCGGAAAGATAGCAGGTCAAATGTTGATCATGACGTGGTCACAAAGGTTATCAAAGAATAGTTACTGTTATTTGTCTTTGTTTGTTGTCACTATTTTACACATTTTTTAAGGACTTGACAAAATTTGACAGTGTTTGTCTTGTGAGACTGAGGCTAACAATTGACTTGCAAAAACACATACTTTATTATTCTAAGATCGGAGTTGAATTTCCTTTTAATAAATCATTGTGCCATACCACTCTTAAGAAAGTGGAAAAACTGCGGAATAAGTTAGTTGTTTGTGTATTTTTTTCTGCTATAAATGCAATTCTCAAACTGTATTTGTATTTTTTTTTTATGTATGTTGCATGTATGGTGATAACTATCCTGAGGTAGGTACATTGTCTCGGTTGCTAATGTGCTCAGATGTGTTATGAAAAATGGCTCGTTGTTTCAGCATTGACAGAAATCTTTCAGGGACCAAAATCAAGGTTATCCCTTTTAATTATCTTCTCTCTGCAGACTCTTTGCTGAATGTTTATCATCAATGCTGGTTCTGGTTGTAAGATGGCCTGGAAAGCTGTCAAATCTTGTCTTGATTCCAGGACAGCTAATTCATCGTTTATGTTACTTAAATTCAGGGCTCTCATCCACTATGAATGTCCGCATTGTATATATGGATATCATGAAACCATTTGCTGAAGTTGTTCTAGGGTGAGTCCATCTTAAAATTTACAAGGTCAAGTTTATGAAACAAATTCTCATCTTTGATTGTGTGGAATTACATTGTCAGAAACATTAATGCACAGTGGATCTACAACACACCGGTACATTCTGATGTAGAGGCCAAGCTGAGGCAGCTCTTAGTTGAGTTGGGAAATAATGATAAAATACCGGTACAATTGGCTGGTAGACAATGGGTAAAGTTTAATGTTAAAAATGTCTTTGGATGCATTATCCTGCAAAATCCAGAAATTAGCATGTCTGCAAAATATGTCGTATATGAAGGAATAAGTGGTTCAAAATTTTGCAAATAACATGCAGCTTTTTTCGTATAAGAAACTTAGAAAAAGTCAAAAGTTATGCAAATTTTTTGGTCTCTAACAAATGGTAACTTGTCTTGCAGAAAACTCAAACTTGATGAAAATGTTGCAAATATTTTGCCAGAATTTAGGGGAAATGGAAAGGAGCACATAAAGGTTACAATCATGTGCTTAGAAAACCTATTAAGTTTGGATAACCACCGTTTAGAATTCATAATAGTTCTTCGAGTGTTTTCCTTTCAGGTTCATCATATACTTAACCATACATCTAGTTTGCACAATGCATTGGCTGACCTTAGAGGAGAAAATGCTCTCCTAATGACCGAGTGGGATGTATGTTTGAAAGTGATTGAAGGATCACAACCTGAGACTGAACCTGGAAAGCAGCAGTTGTATCATTATCTATCTTTTGGCTGGCTATGTGGCGGAATAATTGAGGTAATTTCTCATGCTCACTCATTGGGTTATATCACTATACCTCAGTGTTTTTAAGATGAAAATGGAAAAGAAAAATAGGGTGCTAATGTTGAAGTTTGAGACACAAGCAGTATTTTCCTTCCCTTTCCCATATACTTATTGAGCCTTAATATTTGATATCATGCTACATTATTATATATGGTTTTATTTCAATAATTGCTATCAAACATTTGCATAATAATTGATAACGTCCTAATACCACATTGCCTTGTCTTTTACATCTGTGTATTTGCTGGCCTTCTCTTATCACTTTGTTCATTTTTATACTTTTATACACTAGTTGGTGCTTGTATCATTATTAAACCAGTTTAAATGAAAATAAAAATATTATTTTTGAAAAATAAATTTTGATAATTTATATATATAAATGTTATGCCAACGTGATTCATTTTAGGTAAGAGATTGAAAAGGGACAAGTTTTTCTTTATCTATTAAATGATTTGAAATTTCATAGTTAGGAAACTGAATTGAGTCAAATCTACTAAAAAGTTTAACGTTCACATTCCCAATGGTTATGATTGTTTTTCAGTGCTTTTTAGTTTTCTCTATTTTTTGTCAGTTTTAATAAATTAGACTAAAAATTTGTGGTAGATTATAGAGTAGTACTATTGTGGGTTTTAATAAATTAGACTGAAAATTTTGGTAGATTATAGAGTGGTAAATTGGAATCAGATTTTAGTGAATTATGTACTTGCTGCCATTTTTATAAGCATTATGTACTTACTGCCATTTTTATAATTTTTATGAGGTGTTGATGAAAATAATCAAAATGCAAGCATTTGCCGAAATCTGTTAGTATAAATCTTTCTATTGTTTTGGAAGAGCTAAAAAGGCTCCTCACTGATCCTAATCTATATTTGACAGATTCTCTTATAGAGTTGCTTTTCAAGGATGGCAGGTTCAGGCATGTATTTCCTAACCAACTTATTTATGCATCATATTTTCTCTGTGCATTTGAGTTCCTGAAATCTAGCTACTTGGAATCTGTTGGATATATGTACATGTCTGACAGAGTATGTCCTTAAGAAAGTTCATGCTGCTATCCGAGCTGATCCAACTGCAAAGAAGACTGAAAAGGAGCCTCCTAAGCAGCACAAAAGGTCAGTGTTCAGTGCAGTGCAACATGTGTGAATGCCATTAAAACTTGTATTGAAGTTTATGAATCTCTTACCATTTTTGTGTTCTCTGTTGCAGGTTCAACTTGAAGAAGCTAACATACGAGGAAAGGAAAGCTAAGTTGATTGAACGGTTACACACCCTTAATGCCGCTGCGGGTGCTGATTCAGAGGAAGATGATTGAATGTAGGAATGCTCATTTCAAAGCACTAAAATTATTCCATGCTTTTCTTTATTATACATTGCTGTTGACTGCATTTTTGTCCAGAACTGAGTTGCATTTTGCAAGGGGTTGAACTTATTTCACATTTTGTTTCAATTTTGTTTAGAATTTTTGTTTTTTTTGTCTTTGCAATTCGAGTGTAATTGAATTATTAGAATTTTGGATATTTAGTTGAATGTGAAATGCAATTTTAGCAGTCACAGGCTAGCATGATGATTTTTAAGATGCAGGGAAAGAAAAACCATGATGAGATTTGCATTTGTATTTATTTATAAATTTTTAATTTTTTTTTTAATTTTCATGACCTTTAGCGGCGTTTTTAAAAAAAACGCCGCTAAATTTAAAAACACCGCTAAAGATCATGACTTTTAGTGGCGATTGTGAGAAAAACGCTGCTAAAAGTACGGATATTTAGCGGCGTTTGTGTAAAAACGCCGCTAAAAGTCCTAATCTTTAGCGGCGATTATTAGTAAAACGCCGCTAAAAGTCTTGATCTTTAGCGGCGTTTCACCAACAAACGCCGCTAAAAGTCCTGATCTTTAGCGGCGTTTGTTGTAAAAACGCCGCTAAAGTCCTGATCTTTCGCGACGTTTTTTTACATATAAACGCCACAAATTTTTGCGGCATCGCTTTTAGCGGCGTTTTTTGTGGCGTTTGTAAAAGCGCCGCTAATACTAATAGCGGCGCTTATAAGCGCCGCTAAAGGCCAAAAAAAACGCCGCTAAAAGTCTGTTTTGGTGTAGTGATACCGTGGAATTTGTTTGATAGTGTCCAATAGTGGAATGTTGATCTCAACATTTCTGAATGTTTCGAGGATCTCATTGTCCTCTTTACCTTTTCGACACTAGTTGAATCGTTCTAGAAATGAAGGTTAAATTTTAGGTAATGGGGCCTGTTCATCTTTCTCGAGTTTTTCTTGGGCTATTTCTTAGCCAAGATTTCTACCAAGAATTGGTTCCAGCACCTTTCCACTTTGTAGCGTCACCGCATTCGTGTTTTGTCTCGGGTTTGGTTCTGTTTGTGACGGTAGCTTCCTTTGAGAGTTCAATTTCTCACTTGATATGGTCAACTCTCTTATGGATGCCTCAGTTTTCTATTGAAAATCAAGAACATTAGCTGTTAATTTATTAACCAGAGCTTCCAGAGAATTACCTGAACCTTGCGGCTATTGCGGGAACTGATTTTGGTTTGGCTGTTTATCTCGTGGATTGGCCCCATAACTCAAGTTAGGATGGTCCCTCCATCTTGGGTTGTAGGTATTAGAGTAGGGGTCATGTCGCTTCTGTGGTGGCCTAAGGAAATTTCCCACAGCATCTAAATAAGCCATAGTATCATCATACAAACTGGTACATGCATCAGTTGTATGTTCAGGTGTAGCACATATTCTACATAACCGGGTTGTTTTTGCTTTTTCTACAATAAGAGAATTCATTATATTAGTAAGCCTATCAATTTTATACTCTAAGGTTGAATTACTTAGCTAGTGAACCCTTCTAGGGGGTTCAGCATTGGCTTGAAATTGCTGAGAATTTGCAACCATTGTGGAGATCAAGTCTCTTGCTTGTTAGGGAGTCATGTTGACCAACGCTCCTCCACTAACGCCATGCACCATATCCATCTCCATGGGCTTTAAGCCTTCATAAAAGTATTAGAGTAGAGATTATTCTGTAATACCATGTTGTGGGCAACTTGCACACAACTTCTTAAATAGCTCCTAATAGTTGCAAAGCGACTCCGCTTCTTTTTTCCTTATCCCAACGATTTCTCTTCTAAACTTAGCTACTTGCAATGCTGGAAAAAAACTGTTTAGAAATAAACGAGATAAATCAGCCCAAGTTGTAATAGATCCAAGGGGTAAATAAAATAACCATTCCCTAGTAGAATCTGCTAAGTAAAAAGGGAAAGCACACAATTTGATTTGATCCTCAGTTACGCCTTGAGGTTTCATACTAAGACAAATCATATGAAACTCTTTCAGATGTTTGTGGGGGTTCTCATTTTGCAACCCACGAAAAATTGGCAGTATCTGAATTAAACCTGGCTATTATTAGAAATCAATATCCATATTAGGATACGCAATGCACAAAGGCGGTAGTTCTATCAGAGCTTCGGCCAGTTGCCAAATTGTTTGAGCCATTGGTCGATGTGTTGGATTTGGGTTTTCGTTAACCCTGGTGTCAAGCACTTCTTCAAGTGAGTCAACTTCTATTTTTTTTGCTTTCAAGTGTTTGAGTAGGGATTTCATTAACCCTAGACTCGGTTTCGTCGTCGACTTCGATTTCTGGTGGTGGGTTACTTTGAGTTCCAACCACCGCTGACTACTTTTTCCTTAGCTTTGTTTCCTTGCGATTAGCTCTCGCAGTCTTCTCTATTTTGGAATCAAATGCAAGAGTACCTGGAGCAGATCTGGTCAGAATAAACAAAAAACAAGATTAGTATGTTGCCAGTCCCCGACGACGACTCCAAAATTTGATGCGGTCGTTGAGAGCACCAAAAATATCCTATCCTTAATAAATAATGAAAAAGAATAGTATAAGGAAAGTAGGGTCAAATCTTTAGGGACTAGATTTGCACAATACTTGTTCCTCGAAATCCTGGACCAAATCGTGCCCAAGAAATCCTATGTACCTAGGAAAAACAACAAGACAGA
The DNA here is from genome assembly GCA_020496765.1 of Gossypium stocksii. Taxonomy (NCBI): domain Eukaryota; kingdom Viridiplantae; phylum Streptophyta; class Magnoliopsida; order Malvales; family Malvaceae; genus Gossypium; species Gossypium stocksii. The sequence continues at coordinate 29,180,267 of CM035626.1, read as the reverse complement.
ATTAAAGGAAAACAGAATCCAAAGTTGATTGAAATTCTGAAATTGAATAAATTGCGAAAATTAAAATAAAGAAAAATAAAAAGAGTTTGAGAGAAAAGAAATTCTTATGGAGAGATTCCAACCTCAGGTTGTCTCGATTTACCTTGGGTTCAATCATCGGCTTTTAGATGATCCTTCTCAAACAGAATAAGCCAGTTATAGTGGAAGAGGATGCCTACGACCATTAGTTCTAAGAATTTAGACTTACGATTTGGTGGAACCTGACTCTAGCCAACAATCACTTCTGTGGGATCATCTTATGCTAGATCATCACTTTTCAATGGTGAATCTCACACCATTTTGTCTCTTGGGCTCGCCAACCTCTGACGCAGTAAGCTAATGAACCGACTGTGCAATGTTCCCAAAACATACAAAGCGGGCGCCTTTGCACACATTGAAAAGATCACCTTTTAAGGGACATGGATAGAAGCATTAGCCCCATAATGCGAAGAAATAATGAATACTCATTGAGAAGGCTAAGTACGAATTCTAAGCCTCAAGAACCTTTTTTTAGGGATTTTTGACAACCTTTGGCCAGATAGATTTAGTGGCTCATGCTTTTGGGAAAAGAAATAGAATAAATAAAAAAATGGAATTTTATTGAAATAAGAAAAGAACAAAGACTAGGCTTTTTGGGAGAGGGAGTAATTACAGAAAAGATAATATAAATTTGAGTCACTCCATCCCCTATTTATAGTGCTAGGAAAGATAGTCTAGTCCTACTTAAATTCTAAAAAATAAATACAAATAAATAAAGATAAATAAAATTAAATCCTAAAATTAAATCTAAATAATAATCCTTAATAATTATCCTAATATAATTGGAATTAAAATAGAGTCTTGTGATATAAAATCTCTTCTTTTGCACTTTAATCCTTGTGTATTCCATGCTTGCATTTTTGGCACCACCTTTTTCCTTATGTTGCATGTTGGCCCAGTTTATCTCCAAATTTCTTCTTTTTGCCCTTAAATTTACTTTTGCCTCCAATTTAATCCCTACGAGATAAAAAACCATAAATAGCTCAAATTAATAGGATCATACTTCAAATAATAATGCAATTAATACATAAAAACATGTGATTTTAGAGTATTATCATATGCAAAATTATGAAATTACCCCTAACATATTAACTTTTCACAATTTAGTCCTTAAGCTCATAACTTGAAATTTAACCATTTTAACCAAAATCCAATTTCACCAATGTTACAAGGGACCTTGAAATAGCCCATTATTACCAGCATTTCACAACCAAACCCATGGTTTTATACTTTTAACAATTTAATATATTATTTCAAAATTCATCAAAATATTTAACAAAACATGTTTATTTAACAACCAAGATTACTAATCCATTAAATATCTTCAAAACACATTCAAAAACATCCATAAAAAGTCCCCCAATATTTAATATTTTTACAATTTAACCCCAAGGCTAGCTAGAGTAAGCTAAAATGAACTCAAAAAACATAAAAATCATTAAAAACGGGGCTTGAATACATACCATGCAAGGGAGAAATAAAGCTTGAATAAAAATCTATATAAGCTTCAATGAAGAATTAGTTTTGAAGAAAACAAAATGAAAAAGATGATGATTTTTAGCTTATTTGATTTTATGCTTATTTACTATTTTACCATTTTTCCCTTATTACTAATCAAAATTTTCAATAAAACCTTGTCCATAACTACCCAATAATTCTTAAAATGGTATAATTACTATCTTAGTCCATTAGCTTTCCTTTTCATAGCCATTTAGCCCTTTTAACTAATAAAATTCAACTTTTACAGTTTTTACGATTTAGTCCTTTTTACCTAAATAACTATTTAAACTCCAAAATTTCTTAACGAAACTTTTACACGACCTTAATATAATCTCATATGCATTAATTAAATGATAAAATAATAATTTACTCGTTAGAATTATGGTCCCAAAATCATTGTTTCTGACACCACTGAAAACGAACTATTACACCATGGCTTCAACCTTTCTAATTAAACTGGCCATCCTAGCACTTAGATCATCATCTTTTTGACTAAGGTGATATTTTCTTTTATTATTAGCAAGAATCAATCTAATGGAACCTTCAGAAGGGTTAACTATGTGCCAAGATTATGAATTTTCTACCAAATAATCTAGGTAGTCGAAGGCCTCTTCAAGTTCTTTATCAAGGAACTCTTCGTTGCATATTGTCTCAACAAATTGTTTAGTTTCGGGTGTTAAACCTTCATAAAAGAAAATTAAAGCCCACCAATCTTCAAAATCATGATGTGGACAAGAACTTAACAAATCTTTGAAATGTTCCCAACATTGAAAAATAGTTCATTTGAATTTTGCAAGAAATTTTGAATCTGTTTTTTTTTAAGTATTGGTCTTTTGTGTTGGAAAAAAATTCTTTAAAAATTCAGTTTGCATTTCTTGCAAAGTACCAATTGGTCTTGGTTTTAAATTGTTAAACCAAATTTTCACCTTATCTTTTGAAGATAAAGGAAATAATTTGAGTTTATCAATTTCATTAGCATAAGCTGGATCATTAAAGGAGGCACATACTTCATCAAAACCTTTAAGATGCAAGTAAGGACTTTTAGACTTTAAGCCAAGAAAATTAGGAAGTAAAGTTATCATACCAAGTTTGAACCGAAAGTTATTTACATTCAAAAGTAAAACAAAGCAAGAGGGTGTTGAGTTTCAAGAAGTGATAAACCATAATATATAGATATTTTTACCCCATGCTTGGCATATTTATGGATAATTTATCATTAGAAATATGGAATATGATGCTCCTAATCCTTTAATTTCATGTTTTATACTTAGGTGAGCATAAGGAAGAGAAAATAGAAAGGAACGGGCCAAAAAACGGACAAAATGGACCAAACTCAATAATCAACATGGCCTAGACCTTCGCACACGGGTAACCCACACGCCCATGTGTGATACACAATATCGAACACGGCCTGAGCAACCACACACAAGTGTGTCCCTGTCGAAGACCTGTTTAGTTTCACGCGAAAAAGGCTAATTTTTAGGTATTTTGGGCTAAGAAATGTGTTCCAAAGCTTATAAAAAGACCCAATGGGAGGAGTAAGAGGACACACAGAGTAAAAAGCAAGGAATTACTCGAAGAACGCCGATTGATTCATCTCGGAAGCAAGGATCTACATCAAGACTGAAGATCTCCTTTTAATTTCTTTCAAATTTTTTGGGTTCTTTATGTTTTGTTGTTTTCCCAATTTTGAGATGTTTTCTTTTACAATTATGAACTAAATCCCCTAAATACCTGAAGGGGATGAAACCTAAGACGAATCTTGTTATTATTTTATGAATCATATGATAAATACTTGATTTGTTCTTAATTGTATTATTTATTCTTGTGTTAATATTTCAAGATATTAATACAAGTTGAATGTGTTTATTTAGTGGAGCGACAGTCCCTGTCTAAGAGTACATCCACACAATTAAGTGGAGTTGATTGCAATCCTAGACATAGGACGACGAAAATCTGCCAGATTAGAGTCAAATCTAATAAGGGAATCCATAGATCGAGTTAATGCAACGCTAGGGGTTTTAATTAGAAAGAAATTTCAATTAATCAACCTAGGGTTAGTTATTCTTAGTCTTGAAAGAGATATTAACATAACTTAGGGATTTCTACGGATCAAGTCAAGTGAATAAATCGTCTACTTCAGAATTGGATATCAAGTAAAGTCTAGGTGGATTCTTCCTTAGGTATTGTCTTAATCAATCAGTTTTCCAAAAGCATTTTCCCCAATTTACTGTCTGTCATGTTCTTAGTTAATTAATTAGTCTAGTTTAATTAGTTAAAACAAATCCCCTTTTATTTACGCTACATAATAAAAAGAAAGTTAATACTAGTACTTTGTCTCTGTGGGTTCGACATCAAGGTCTTGCCATAAGCTATACTACTGTTCGATAGGTGCGCTTGCCTTTATCGTGATAATAGTTAGTTTTACAGGTTTGACCATCATAAATATCACACATCAAGAAGGTTGCAAGTAATCATGCATGGTGTGCACTTTTCAAATATCATTTTCATCAGGAGCTCTTTCAATTTTATCCATGACTAGTGAATGTAGAGGTGTCTTAATCAAATTACCAACAAAATTTTCACAATTTTTTCTAACTAAAGGAAGAGAACTAAAATCACGATGCCAAATATGCATAAACAAATTAGGTGGTAGAACCAACCAAATATATGTACAAAAAAAAGAATACTTATAAACTTGTAATCTAAATCTTACCTTCCTCGGCAACGACGCCAAAAACTTGATAGTAACTTTCTAGGTCTACAACCTAAGTGCAGGTTATATTCAAGTAATAAAATCTCGGGAGTCTGAGGTCGATCCACAAAAAAGTTTATTAGAACTTACAAGATTACAAGTATTATGCTAGAACATAAATTCAACACTTAACTTTGGAATAAGCATTGATAATGCAAATAGTAGCTAGAAACACTATAAATAAAAATTCAACGCAAGAAATTAACTAAAAATAGTAAAAAGAAAATACTTGGAAAGAAATATGCTGAGGTTAGAGGATCAACTATTGGTGTCATATTAAGATTTAATTTTAATATTTAATGAAAGATCTCAATCGGATGATCTAGCAATGTACATCCACCAATTAAGCATATGAATCCATGAGCAAAGGTATGTCCATCAATGGAGTGTCCAAAATGATTGTACAATAAGTCCAAGAGTTCAGCAAATGAATCCATAAGCAAAGGATGGTGCAATATGACAGTTCAACTATTCAAGTTCAGTCCAACCATATGGTATTATAACCACATGATAACTTCAAGACCTATTAAAAGATTTCAACTATTTATTATGTCAATTTTTATGTCTGCAACAAAATTAAGGTTAATTTATCCAAGCATTCATTATGCCATATACTGTCTATAACAAATAAAATATTTTACTTTACAAGTATGATTATAACAAGTGATTGATAATTAATTTTAGCAAAAAAGATAAGTATGGAATTTACCTTAATATTTCCCAAGAGTTTTGCCATTTCACTTCAACATTGAAACCTAAAATAATATAGCAAAAGTGAACAACTCAAACTTAAATGGAATAGACATTTTAGAAATAAGAAACTTAAAATTTTACACGAATAATGAAACAAACAAAAACTTAACAAGAAAATGATCTTGAAATCAACTTCAAGATGCCTCATATGCTAAAACCAAAGGCTATTTATAGAGATTTTTGAAGAGGAAAATGACAATACAAAGGACTTGATAATAATAAATTTCTAGGCCTACTTCTTTTTTATCTTTTGAGTCATTTTTCACATGTTAAAAGATGAATCATATTATCCATGTTAACATCTATCAATGGGAAAATTCCAAAAGAGTTGATTGATGGTATGCATCTTGTCTATATGCTGTAAAATTTTTCAACTCCAAACTCCAATTGTGTTAAGAGATATGAGGCAACCATGAAAATGCATCAAAATTGTCCATCAATGTGAAACTTGTAAATTTATCTTTACTTTTGGATATATTACTAATGCATTTTGGTGTTGATGTTCCAATATTTGAATAGGTCTTCAAATCCCCTTTCTGATGATATAAGATACACCCAAAATGGAATCCTGAAGCTCGAGACATGATCGAAACACTGAGAATTTTTCTAACTAAAAGTTCTGAATGTGTTTGAATTACAAATTCTTAATCTTTGGGCTTTGAAATTTCACTCACCATCTTGGATCAACTTTAGGCTTAGTTCATTTAATCACATGGTTCCATGTATTGACATTTTCTTCCCAAACCTATTTTACTTGCAAATTCCACATGGAATATTTTATTAAAACTAAATGCATGAAAAACACTAAAAATACACAACATTTACAATACAAACAAAAAAAAGTCAAATCACTAAATGAATTTAAAATATATAAAAATGCTCAAGAAACCAATCAAATGTAAGTAAGATATAGTCCAAAATAATCATATGTTGATGACTCATCAGGAAGCATTTCCCCATTGCCTATCACTTAGATAAATTGAGTGAGTATTGTCAAGGAACAACATAAAAGGAAAAATTAATTTTGGACATTTGTCTCTTGTTTTTGAATCAAACGAATCCTTAATATCTTAACCTTAAATCCTAACCAATTAGATAATTTCATAACAAATCAAATGTGGGTTATATATATAGGGCAATTACTTAATAAGTCGCCTACCACAGAGGTGGCCTCATAGTATAAAACTCAAAAATTGGGTGCGGTACTAAGGGGGTTGGCAAGGTCAAGGGCCTTCCTAAATGGAAAAATATTACATTGGTTATGCAACCTTGACCAAGGTTGTTGCTGCCGAACCCATTAGGCTTCCCATAGGGCTGATTACTTATGCTCAAGCCAATAATTTTAAAGAAGCTATCTCGTGCCTCATTGACCGAGTTTGGGAAGAAGTAGTTGTTGATTGATCGTGGACAAGCTCTTCTTGTGCACCATACAACATGCAGCTTGCTCAAAGTTGAATTTTAATTTTCACTTTGCCATGATCAGTTGCTGGAATAAAGACAATGATTTATTTCTTTAAGTTATTTTAGTTAATTATAGTTGAGTCTTTAATGTGTCCTAAGTTTATTAAATGTGTCTTCATTAGTACAACATTTTAATGTGTCTTAAATTTATTTATTTAGTATAGCGCTTTAATATGTCTTTGTTCAGACATTATAAATGTGTCTAAAGTGTAGACCCATTAAATGGAGTCTAAAGTATGTTTTATTATTGAATTTAAGCCGAATTTTAATGTGTTTGTAGTATGTTCACACTAGCTGATTAACATACAAGTTCAAGGGACGATAATTAAAGAAAAGCATGCATTTTGACTTGCTTCAAGAAAGAGGCTGCTGATTGCTTTTCTCCAAGCATCTCTTCGTGGAGAGCAATGGCCTTAAGCATTTTCACACCTGACCATTCAGCTAGAAATTGAGTTTACAACAAGGTGTCCAACCGAATCCATTTGTTCACATTAGGAGGTTGTTTGTGCGACACAAACAACAATAAAAGGTAGTTGCACATTCGGCTTCCCAAGATGGAATCCAACCATGTTCACACTTCTTTGGTCGATCAACTACTTATAAGATTCAGCTCAGCTAATTAAATCCACTTGGCTGACTGATAAGGAATGTTAATAGCCAAGGCTGTTGGCGTCACCTAGGCCTAGGAATTTCCAAGAGACTTATTGAGTATTTCAATAGCCATTTGAGCTCAATTAAGCTGAACACAACTTGTCCATTCGGTTGGACCTTGTACAGCCTATAAATACTTGGATTAATTCATGTAGAAAGAACTTTTAATCCTTTTTTATGAATTTTATCATATTTGTGAGTGTTCAACTCCCTTTGTTCTCTCTTGACTCAATTGACTTATCAAGACTCTCTTGTGGCGTCAATTCTATCTTCTTTTAAACTTATTACTTCAATTGAAGTGTGGTGTTCAACCATACTGTTTTAGTTCCTATCTTAACATAGATAGTGGGTAACGGTTAGCACCAATCACACCATTCTCAATTTAGGTGCTACTATAAGATTTGGGTCAATATTACCTTATAATATTGGTTCTTCCTTTAGCCTTAAAATCGCACCTATCCTGACACCCTTAAACACTTAAACCTTTGTTTTCAAACCCAACCTGCCCAATTTTCAGCCTACTTCTGGTTAGAACGAATACTCCTTAATTTTACGATCAAGAACAAAAGCGACTTAATTCCATCAATGAGTACGAGATCGCATCATTTGGTATTAGAGCTAATTAAAATTGAGAGGTATTGACGTTCTAGTGAGCTGGAAAATAAAATTTTAAAAAATTCGTTAAAAAAATTTAGCATCAATTGTAAATTTCAAGTTTGAAAGCATTATAGAAAGTTTTTGAGCTTGTTAAAAAAAAAAAGAAGCTAGCTTGGAAGTTTTCTTACTACCCGATTCCATTTCACCCTATTACCATAATTAACTTCGACCACACTTCAAGTATTTTCCATTTTGTTCTAGCCTACCCTTTTTCCTAATCTCATCTTCCACCCTTACCTTACTTTTGAAGTCGACTCACAAGATTGCTGCTAATCCTTAGTAGTCAACAAAGAACTTAGGGAAGTAAACTAGAGTGGAAAAAGGCAAGAGAGCGTAAGGCCATTAGAGTGGTAAAAGCCAAATATTGAGTGAAACACGAGTGAAATGTAAACTTTCTTTATGAGCGAAATCGTGAAGATTGCTGTAAGGTAACATCATGTCTCGTAGTCCCGAAAGAAATCCTATGGAAGGTGGTGGCGTATGTCTTGTAAGAAATATAGCTCCCGGTGGTGGCATACCCAACTTAACATATCAAGCTCTCATCTGTGAGATGGATTGAATGCTCTAATGAAGACTAGAACTTGTACAAGAGTAATTGGAGTAGTTGGAAGAACGAGTCCAACATAAAAGGACTCTACAAGACCCAAGGAGGGAGCGGGGTCATCCTAGGCTAAACCAAAATGACTTTTACGAGCTTAGTGACATGGAAAGTGACCAAGCTTTAGTTTATAGTGAAAGACGACGAGGCCAAAGGAATCAAGGTTTGAGAGAAAGAAATCGGGTGGACGATAATATCAAGAACATCAATATGGCAATTTCCCCATTTCAAGGGAAAACTGACCCTAAAGCATACTTGGAGTAGGAGAAAAAGATAGAGCTTGTCTTCGAGTACCATAAGTACTCGGAGAGCAAGAAACTCAAACTAGCTACCATAGAATTCTCTATTATGCTATCATTTTGTGGAACCAGCTTGCTATGAGCCGAAGGAGGAATGGTGAGTAACCCGTGTCTGCATGGGCCAAAATAAAGGCAACAATGAGGAAGCAATTTATTCCTACTTATTATCATCGAGAATTGTACCAAAAACTACAAAATCTAATGCAAGGCAACTGAAGTGTGAGGACTACTGATCGTGATTATGATGAAGTAATAATAATGATCGTACCTAGAAACTAACTATTATCACGATGAAAAGCAAACGCACCTATCAAATAGTAGTATAGTTAGTGGCAAGACCAAAATGTCGAATCCAAGGAACTAAAAGTACTAGTAATAACTTTCTTCCTATTATCTAGCCTAGAAATAAAGAAGGGGTTTGTTTAAAGTAATTAAGTCTAAACTAAACTAATGCCATGATAAAGAGTAAATTGGGGAACTACTTTGGGAAAAACTGAATGATAAAGGCAATACCCAAGGAAGAATCCACCTAGACTTCACTTGTTATTTAACTCTGAATTAGACGATTTCTTCATTCAACTTGGTCCGTAGAGATCCCTAAATTATGTTAATACCTCTGTCGAGAATAAGAACAACTAACCCTAGGTTGATTAATTGAAATCTCTTTCTAATTAAAACCCCTAGTTTTGCATTAACTCGATCTATGGATCCCTTAATCTCATGTCTTTGATTTAAAAAATGTTTAAGTTTGTGAGTTTTACCATTGTTGATTAAGTGTGTATTTGACCGTTGATGATGGAAAATAAATCATTATTGTTAGATTTACAAGTTTTGCAAAGTGATTTTTGACAAAAATGACAATTAAGGACTAAATTGAGAAATGTAATAAATTGTGTGATAAAAGTGTGAATATGTGAAATTTATAAGTATGATAAATATTTAGCTAGGCTTGGGTTGTGTTACAATTGAATGAATTTTGTTTTACGAGCCTAAGGACTAAATTGTAAAAATGTAAAATAGTAGGGGTAAAAGTGTAATTTTGCCAAAATATGTAAATTGTCTTAAATTAAATGAATTGATGATTAAATAAGTAAATTTTGATATTATATAGATTGATAAAAACAAGAATTGGATCCAGAACGGGCGAATACAAAGTTTCATATTAGTCGACCTAATTTATTGTTACAGCGAACGAGGTAAGTTCGTATGTTTAATAATCATTAAATTATATATGTCCAAATTCTTAATTTATATAATTGTGGTAAATATTATATTATTGAAATGAAATATGAATGTTAGAGTATGAGACTCCAGTCGTGTTTGATGACGATTCTATTAATTATGGGCACTTAGTGTGCGAAATTATGGATAAATTGTTATAATGATGTTTTAAAATGCTTTGATATTGCATAAATTGTGGATATGAGATTATAGACATGTTTGACAACGATTCGATTATGTATTGGCACTAAGTGTGCGAGATTCAAATAGCTTCAGCGATACATGTATATATATGTACATTGGCACTAAGTGTGCGAGATCAAGATAGCTTCGACAATATATTTGCACTTAGTGTGCGAGATCGAGATAGCTTTGGCTATGTGTGTGTATATATATATATATATATATATATATATTTATTTATTTAGCACTAAGTATGCAAGGTTGATATAGCTTCGGCTATTTATTTAGCACTAAGTGTACAAGTTTTCTGAGTATCCAAACATATTCCAAACGGTTCAATGGATATATCAAAGATGTGAATGAGTATGAAATTGAAATGAGATGGTACAGGTATGTACATGAATTATATGAGCATTGAATCAAAGAAACTTGTGAAATTCATATCAAATTTTGTGAATGAACTTGTGAAAGGTTTATGAATCAAAAAGATTTATCAATATTGAGTTAAGATAATGTGTTTTCATCATTGTTTAAACGAGTTAACGGGAAAAGATGATGTTACAAGAAAATATAAACGATAATGTGAATCAGTTTAGGTACTCGTACAGAAATCAACAAGTAAGTGATAATTGTGAAATTCATATGAGTAAGTGGAAATTTATGAGATTTCATATGGTTCATTTGGCTTTATAAATGTGATAGCTATTGGATTGAATGTAGTATATCTCTATTTGCTTATGCATATGAAATTGTGAATGAATTGATAAGATTTACGCAAATCATACGAGCTATATTATATTTTGAGTAATTACTTAAAATGTGGTTATTTGGTTATATGAGTTTTATTATCCATACAAGCTTACTAAGCTTTATAGTTTACTTTGTTTCCTTTTCTATGTTTCATAGTGTTTCGGATGCTTGCATGGGTTGGAAGTCATCAGAGATCGCATCACACTATCCAGCTATCAGTTTGGTACTTATAAGCTTTGTGACTTTGGTTTATATGGCATGTATAGGCTTGTAATTATTTGATAAGTATAAGTAATTTTGGTAATTGATGCCTATGTGTCAAATGTGTTCAAGCCATTTGATTTGGCTTAATTTGGGACAAGTTTTGGTTGTGTATATGTCCTGATTATGTGGTATGTGATGTATATATATATATAGCCTTGTGGCTTGACAAGTTTGGTATGGTTGTTGTGATGGTTAATAAATCATGATAATTTGGTTTATGAAGTGGTTGGTTATATAGCTTGAATGTGAGGAATATGATGATTGCAAAATAAAGTTAATGAAGCATGTGGTTTTTGGTACATTTTGGTTGGACAAATAGATATATTAAGTAGGTGAATTATGATTGATTAAATTGATGAGTTGGTATGTTTTTGGATGATTATATGGTATTGGAATTAGTATTGAAATGATTTGAATTGAAATGATATGCTTGGTGCATGAAATGATAGTGATTGGATGCTTATTAATGCATAAAATTAGTATTGTATGACTTGTGTAGGTATACTTGAATTAAGGTGGCAAAATGGCCTCGTAAATGGCCTATTTTTGTCTACACGGGCAGAGACACCGGTGTGTGTCTCAACCGTGTGTGACACACAGTCATGGTACACGGCCGTGTGTCCCTTGAAGCTTAATTAAAAACCAAGTCAGTGAGTTACAAGGTCTAGACACATAGGCGTGTGGTTAGCCATGTGATGCAAGAGAGTATGTATGCCTTGTTTCAACATGGCCTGTGACACGGGCATGTCTAGTGGCCGTGTGAGGCATGCGACCTGTTAACACGGGCGTGTGACCCTTGATTTCTTGAAAAATTTCTAAGTTTTCCAAAGTTTTCGTATGTTATTAGTTTAGTCCCAAACCACTTCTAAAGCATGTTTAAGGCCTCGTAGGCTCTTGTAAGGGACAATGTGATTGTTGATGATTAGTGTTTATTTGAAATTTCTTAATGTATGAGAAATGTATGTTTTTTTTATGATGTGATGATTTGATAATACCTCGTAACCCTATTCTAGCAACGAATACGGGTTAGGGGTGTTACAAAAAGGCACGCCAAGTGCGTGTAATTTCTTGAGTCGTTTCTCTATGTGATCAAGTATAAGAAAGGTAAAGAGAATATTGTAGCCGATGCGTTGTCAAGAAAGTACTCACTTCTTAACCATTTAGACTCTAAATTGCTTGGTTTTGCGTACTTGAAATATCTATATGAAAATGATGTTAACTTTAGTAAAATTTATAAGACATATGCGCAAGGGGATTTTGAAAGGTTTTATAGGCATGAAGGCTACCTATTTCAAGAAGGTAAGTTGTGCATACCCCAAGGATCCGTTCGGGAAGTGCTTGAAAACGAGGCACATAATGGAGGCCTCATGGGTCATTTTGGAGTAGCTAAGACTTTGGCTACACTCTATGAACATTTCTATTGGCCGAAGATGAAGCACGATGTGGCAAGAGTGTGTAACCGTTGTGTTGCCTGCAAGAAGGCCAAGTCACAAATAAAGCCCTATGGATTGTACACACCGCTGCCCATACCCAAAGAACCTTAGGTGGACATATCTATGGATTTCGTTCTAGGGCTTCTTAAAACCAAAAGTGGGAAAGACACCATTTTTGTAGTTGTAGATTGATTTTCTAGGATGGCTCATTTTATTGCGTGTCGTAAGACTAACGATGGCTTGAATATAGCTAATTTGTTTTTCAGGGAAGTAGTTTAGTTACATAGAGTCCAAAGGACTATTGTGTCTGATCGGGATGCAAAGTTCCTTAGCTATTTTTAGAGGATATTGTGGGGCAAACTTGGCACTAAGCTATCGTTTTCTACAACGTGCCACCCACAAACGAATGGCCAAACAGAGGTTGTGAACCGAGTTCTGTCTACTCTGCTAAGAGCAATCATTATGAAGAATTTGAAGACATGGGAAGAATGTTTGCTAGACATCGAATTTGCCTACAATCGTTCAGTCCATTCGACCACCAAGCATTCTCCATTTGAAGTTGTGTATGGGTTCAATCCTCTAACTCCTCTATATTTAATTCCTTTACCTACTAACCAACTTGTGAATGTAGATGGCAAACGGGAGGTTGAGTACGTGAAACAGCTACATCAAAGAGTAAGGGAAAATATAGAGAAGAGGACTAATAAATATGCGAGTAAAGCCAACAAGGGATGCAAGCGAGTAGTCTTCGAACCCAGAGATTGGGTTTGGATACATATGAAAAGAGAGGTTTCTAGCATAAAGAAAGTCCAAATTACTGCCACGGGGCGGTAGTACTTTTCAAGTGTAAGAAAGGATCAACGAAAATTCATACAAGTTAGACCTTCCAAGTGAGTATAGTGTTAGTGCTAGCTTTAACGTGTTTGATCTTTCCTCTTATGATGTAAGTGACAATTTGGGGACAAATCGCTTCGAAGAGAGAGGGGATGATGCGACCATGGCCAAGGCTGCTGCTGCCGAACCCATTGAGCTTCTCGTAGGGCCGATCACTCGTACTCGAGCCAAGAAATTTAAAAAAGCTACCTCGTGCCTCATTGATCGAGTTTGGGGAGAAATAGTTGCGGGCTTCATTGATCGATCGTGGATAAGCTCTTCATGTGCACCATGCAGCTTGCTTAAAGCTAAATTTTAATTTTCACTTTGCCATGATCGATTACTGGAATAAGGACAATGATTTATTTCTTTAAGTTATTTTAGTTAATTATAGTTGAGTCTTTAATGTGTCCTAAGTATTAAATGTGTCTTAATTAGTACAACATTTTTAATGTGTCTTAAATTTATTTATTTAGTACAATGTTTTAATATGTCTTTGTTTAGATATTATAAATGTGTCTAAAGTGTAGACCAATTAAATGAATTCTAAAGTATGTTTTATTATTGAATTTAAGCCGAATTTTAATTTGTTTGTAGGATGTTCACACTAGCTGATCAGCATGCAAGTTTAAGGGACGGTAATTAAAGAAAAGCATGCATTTTGACTTACATTCTAGAAAGAGGCTGCTGATTGCTTTTCTCCAAGCATTTTTTCATGGAGAGCAATGGCCTTAAGCATTTTCACACCTGACCATTCAGTTAGAAATTGAGTTCACACCAAGGTGTCCAACTGAATCCGTTTGTTCAAATTAGGAGGCTGTTTGTGTGCCACAAACAGCAATAAAAGGCAGCTGCACATTCAGCTTCCCAAGATGGAATCCAACCATGTTCACACTTCTTTGGCGGATCAACTACTTGCAAGATTCAACTCAACTAATTAAATCCACTTGGCTGACTGATAAGAAATGTTAATAGCCAAGGCTGTTGGCGTCACCTAGGCCTAGGAATTTCCAAGAGACTTATTGAGTATTTCAATAGCCATTTGAGCTCAATTAAGCTAAACGCAACTTGTTCATTCGGTTGGACCTTGAATAGCTTATAAATACTTAGCTTAATTCATGTAGAAAAAACTTTTGATCCTTTTATGAATTTTATCGTATTTGTGAGTGTTCAACTCCCTTTGTTCTCTCTTAACTCAATTGACTCATCAAGACTCCCTTGTGGTGTCAAGTCTATCTTCTTTTGAACTTATCACTTCAATTGAAATGTGACATTCAACCATACCGTTTTGGTTCCTATCTTAACATAAATAGTGGGTCACGGTTAGCACCAATCACACCATTCTCAATTTAAGTTCTACTATAAGATTTGGGTTAATATTACCTTATAATATTGGTTCTTTCTTTAGCCTTAAAATCGCACCTATCCTGACACCTTTAGACACTTAAACTTTTGTTCTCAAACCCAACCTGCCCAATTTTTAACCTACTTCAAGTTGGAACGAATACTCCTTAATTTTACGTTCGGGAGCAAAAGTGACTCAATCCATCAACGAGTATGAGATCGCATCAATTAGTCCCTTTATATTTTATAAAATTATAAACAAGTAAATGGTCAAATTTGATCTCAAAAATGATAAAAATTAATTTAATCCCTTTAGAACTGTAAAGCTATAAGCAAATGCAATGATGAAATTGCATTTTAGCTCTTCAAAAAAATACATAACTCAATTCCACCCTCTTCCCCTAAAAAATAATTTCTAGCTTCACCCCCTATTAACAACTATGATTGTCAAGTTTACTGTAATTGATCCTCCAATCCAACAATTAATCCGTTAGGAATCTCTGCAACAAACTAATATATGACATGCAATAATATTGAACTCGACAAATGTAGTTGTTAATTTTAAATTTTGTATAGGTTGCCGCCTATAGTTGGTGACTTAGTGTGCCTTGTTGACACCAATTGATTTCGACTTATAGGCTAAAAATCTTATAAATATGACTATTGGCACCTCATTGCCCCACACCCAAAGTTCATTTCCAATCCTTAAATTCGTTCTTTTTTCCGATCCCTTTAATTTCTAATCATTTAAATGTTTTGGGTTTAAGGGTTAAGATTAGAGTTTAGGATTTAGTGTTTTAAGACTTTAGTTTATGATTTTTGAAATAGCAAAATGCAATTTAAACATATATTAATTTATAATTTCATTATTTATAAGAGAACTGAAATAACAATTTTTTATTTTTGGAAAGCCAAGGCTTCTGCCTACCCCTTTTATCACGCCCCTATTCACTCAAAAGTCTATACTTGTATTTTATTTTTTAGAATTTTTTTATATTCGCTTCAACATTACCATCTTCAACATTTTTATTACCTTAACTTCAATAAGAAATGGGAAAACATCATTGAGTGTGGTACCACTATTTAGCCCTAAGAAGTTTTTTTAGAGGAAAAAGTTGACTTGACAATTAAAAATTTAAAGCCATTGACGTGATAAGTCATATGACAGTTTATTTTTACTTCATAAAAGTTCAAAAAATAAAAAAAGTTCATAAAAGGTTAAAAAAAGCTATTCACATTAATAATTAAGTACATGTAAATTGTCATACACGCTGCCACATTAGTATCTTTAAAATTTTAATAATTTAGTCAATTTTTTTTATAAAAAAAGTAAATTAACTAAATTTCGAAGATTAAGAGTCAAAGTAAAAAAATAGAGTCAAAATAACAAAATGAATAAATATTAAGGTAGTGTTGGTATGATGGAAAGTGGCCACTTTCTTGAAAATTTAAGTCAGAAAGCGATTCCAATATTTGATATGTCAATTTTTATTTACTTTCCTTGAAATTTAACTTTTTTTTGGAAGTTACTTTCCCTTAAACATGGTACTGTAATTCCCATAATAAAAGGTGGGAATGTTTTTTCCCATGTAGATTGGAAAGTTAAAAGAATAAACAAGACTAAATTAACCTATTTTATATTAGTTTAGGGTATTAGTCTATCAATAAATGTAAAAGAAGAAGAAAAAGAAGCTATTGCCTCCTTCCTCCTTTCTATTACTTGATTTTCTTTACTATTTCTATGAATTCTTGAAAAGTAAGTTTTTTTCCTTAATCTTATTTTTTATATGCATATTTAATCATCTATATATTATATCATTTTCATATTATATTTATTTTCCATTATTTTGTTCTCTTTTTTTGATATAGTAGTTGAAAATTTAATTTTATTATAATATTTGTGAATCTTTACAAGGAAAAAGAAAAAAATTAAGGCTTTAAGGCTTATGTTTAGCTCTAACACTGATTTGATCATAATCTTTTTGCATGATTTACTTTTGGATTATGGTTTATTGTATGTGATTGAAAATTCTACTAGAATGATTTTCAAGAATGAACAAATGATTGGCAGCCCATTTAGAAGTAGAATAGGTAAGACAAGTGATTAATCAAATTTCAAAACGATTATGTATTATATTCAAGTAAATTATATTTTTCAATACTCAAACTAAATTATATATATAAATAATCAATTAAAATTTAATATTTAATATTTAATTTAAATATTTGATAACAAGAAAGTTTATTATAAAAATTAAATATATAAATATTTATTTTATTTAATAAAAATAAATTCATAAATCATCATTATATTTTAAAAAAATATTTAATCAACCAATTGTGATAATATAATATTTGACATTTGATTGAAACGAGAGAAGATGAAGCGCTGGCAAAGGGTTAAATTGAAGTTGAAAGAGAGTAAATTTTTGTAATTTTCTCTCTTCCATTGAAATAAAGCAAATGCCCGATTTATATTATAAAATCCAAATATCCAAACATACATATAGACGTGAAGACTGGTCTAGGTTATTAATTTTATATGTTAGCCGAAAAAGGAAGGGCCCAAGCAAAATCAAAAACTTCTCTCTAAAGTCTCGATGAAAAAGCTCTTTGTCAGATCAACAACATCAAAGCCAAGTAAAAGATCTTCCAGGTATCGCTTCTCACTCACTTTCTTCACTTTTAATAATAATTTCGCTTTTATTTTTTGTCCTTTAATTGCTCTCTTAGCTCTGCTTATCTCCTTAATTATGTTCATTTGGCTTCTGCTGTTTAATTAATGTTGCTTTTCTCTCTCTTGAGTTTGTTTGCTGTTTTCGGTTTCCTCTTTTTACGAGTGGTACCTGTTTTTTAGTTAATTCTTTTAGATATTCATTAGGTTTTTATGCGCTTACAATGTGTTTGGTTGCCGAGAAAATGAATAGGGGAAAGTCAAAAGAAAACTTGAAAAAAGTAAAAAAAAAAAAAAAAGGAATGAAACCCCTTCCTTTTTAATTTGCGATTTCGAATTATTAAATTCTGTACTTCTGAATACTGGAAAAAGAAAATAAAAGGAATCGATGTGAAATTGGGTGCTTTGGAGGTCAGGCGAATTCTGATATTAAGTTTGAGTTTTATTTTTAGATTTTTGAAATTTTGGAAGATTAACATTATTTTTGAAAAAGAAATCTCGATATCTCAAGGTAAATTTCGTAAGTGAACCCATCTCAAGTCACTCTTGAACCGTGAATAGTCTTTGAAGCATTTATGGACGTATAATTTTGGTATTAGTAACTTTGTTTCAGGCTTTCGCCATTCTATGTTGTTAGGGTAATTATTTGTGTTCTTTTAAATGGTTTTTTGGTAATATTGTATATCTGGCTGCAGTGTGAGAAGTGGGGGAATTTCAAGTTAAATGGACCGAGGAAAGAAGCTGACTAACTTCTATGGTAACAAAAACAGCAAGATTTACATGGATCTAAAAGACATAGTAAGGGAGAATGCACTTCGTTACCTTCCTGCTAAATCACTTTTCCGGTGCTTTGGAGTCTGTCGGGATTGGAAGCATCTAATATCAACACCTTTCTTTGCGCACAATCAATCAAATTCTTTCCATTCTGTCTCGGGTTTCTTTTACCAATCACAAGCAGGCGTGCCGTCATTCATGTCTCTTGACCCTGTGGCTTATGGTGTTCCAGACCCATCTTTAAAGTTTCTGCCGGAACCTGTTGATATTAGGTCCTCTTGTAATGGGCTGCTTTGTTGCCAGGGGCGTACTGGTTACAAGCCTTACTACATCTGCAATCCTGTTACCAAGCAGTGGAAGAAACTTCCAAAACCAGATGCTGATCATGGGTCTGACCCTGCTGTAGTGCTCGTATTTGAACCATCATTGCTGAACTTCACTGCTGATTATAAGTTGGTTTGTGCTTTTCCATCCGAGCTTGATGGATATGAGTTTGAGATATATTCCTCTGAGAAAAGATCATGGATAATTTCTCGTGAGATTTGTTTTTCTGAGAGGAAGCTCATGCCTAAGTCAGGTATTCATGTGAATGGCACTGTTTATTGGCAGACGATGGGCTTTGGAATTACCGCATTCGATCTCAATTCAGAACGGTTTCAGCTCCTCGATAGTGCAGTTGGGACCTTAGGAATGAGGAATGGGAAGCTTTGTTCGGCATACGTACATGCTCAAAACTTGGTCGTGAATATGCTATCTAATACTCACTCCAATACCATGCAAATGAACAGCCATGCCAAGATGTGGGAAGAAATGCAACCCAAGATTCATGTTGATATTTCATTACCCGCATCATCTAATAATAATGCTTCCGGTAGGTATGGATATGGGCATGGAGGAGTAGTGTTTATTGGTGGGGATGTAGTGTTGCTTAGTAATGGGAACAAGTTTTATTCTTATGACATGAAGAAGAGGGCCTCTAAAGATTTGGGTGAACTTGATATTGATACCAAGGCTGGAATTGTTGGGTATGTGAATAGCATTGTTGAGCTCTAAGACCATGCGCTGCTGTCTGTACGGATCGGCCTTGACAAGAGCACCCTACACAATCTCCCTCTTCTATTCTCATTATCGGGCAAAATATTTCGATAGTCCATCCGACATTTGTAAATATGTTTTTATTGTGTCTTTTATTTTATTTTGTTATTAAATCTTTTTTTGGTCCATTTGTGGTAAGGATCTATGATACAAAGTTGGTTTAATAGTTAACTATTGGGATTTTTTTTCGTGTTTTAGAAAGGTAAAGTTTGTAATGTGATAACTACTATGAGGTGTGATAGTTGTTCATTATGGGATTGGGAGTTAAATCTTTACTCAATTAATTATTTACTTCCTCGAGAATAACCAAAAAGGGGTTTGTAATTTCATGATTACTTTTCTAGCAAAACTATAAAATATTGTTAGATTTAACACCTTTTTCCTTTTTCAATGATTATTTTTGTTCCAATGAAGTTCATATACAGGCAATGACATATCTTAGAACCGTTTTGCACATAATCTATAAAACAAATTTATTAAAATACAATGGTTCTAGAATATTGTGATTGTTTGTATATATTTTTTAAATATTTTATTTTTTATATTAATAAAATTAAAATATGAAAATATTTTATATTTTTTAATATTT
This sequence comes from Gossypium stocksii, assembly GCA_020496765.1. NCBI lineage: Eukaryota > Viridiplantae > Streptophyta > Magnoliopsida > Malvales > Malvaceae > Gossypium > Gossypium stocksii. Next base: position 29,160,315 of record CM035626.1, on the reverse strand, counting down.
TTAAATTTTATATAATTTTAAAAATATAATTTAAATGAATCTAGATAGGCTTATTTTCTGAATTATCATATGTTTATATTTGTTATGAATTTTAAAAAAATAAAAAAAATAATTTTAAAGTTAAACTTTTTCAATTTTACTTAACTTTTCTATAAATTTATAATTTTGTAAAAATTTTAATACAATTAAGTTTGAAACGAAGGTGGAGGATCATTTGTGCATGTTTATTATAGAATAAAAATTTTAGATATTTTTAAAAATTTTTATTTTGTTAACATTACAGTTGATAGTGAGGATAAAATAAACTTATGAGAAATTAATAAAGGCTTCAACGTGTATATCAATGCCACTTTCTTTAAAATTCTCACATATATTATGATATGCAAAAGAATTACTAACAAATGAACCTTGAGGATACTTTTTTGCACTGACAGAAATAGTTCACTAAGCAAAGCATAGCAAGGATATCATTTTCTATAAAAAAAATATATGCAATTATTCTTTATAAAACAATCTAGAAATATAAAAGATTGTGAGGGAATAGAAAAAAAAATTTTGATGTGTTTTTCTAGTGTGTCATATAAATGAAAGTTCACATAAGAAGCCTTATGTCTCTTCATAAGAACATAACTATCTAGATGGATAATCATATCTTTAGCAATGAATATAATTATTCATTAGATATCTACTAGAATAATTATGACAATTTTTTAATAATCAACTGATATAACTTTTAAATTTAAGAGATATAACTTATCAGTATAAATATTGACAACTTTTAGTTAATAACTAAGTGAGATAACTTTTGATTACTTATAATTTTTCATTTGCAACTATTGAAACATTATATATATTTTGAAAATATTTCAACAGATGGTAGCAACAATTACTGGCATGGACAAAGACGGAAACCGTTGACAAAAAAAACTTAATTAAATGCATTTTTTTAAAGGAATTTAATTGATTTTTTCATGAAAGTTAAAAGAGTTATATACCTTTTAACCTTCTCTTTTTAACCCACACAGTAGTGTGCTATAACTTAATATATATGTCTTGATAACAAAAATAAAAAAATGAATTTAAAAATTTCATACAAATAAATATTATAAAAAAAAGTTTCACAAATGAAAGATAAGGAGGGTTAAAAATGATATTAAAACCTTTGAAAATTCAATCATGAGTGAATAATGTACCATAATTAAAAAGTGGGCATCGAGGCAGCCAATCATATATGTTTAACCTAAGAAATCTTATCGACCAAGTAAGTTATTGCGTTAGTCGTAAGCCCGAAAAGGAAGTTCAATGTTATAAACTGTCTCAAACTCTTTGAAGCATCTTTGAGGATCAAATCTTTTTCATTTTCAGGGTTTTGCCTCGCTCGTACTCACTGCTTCCTTCAGTACGCTTTGGGTTAGCTTTGTTTTCTTGATCTCTTTCTGTTTGTTTGCTAAGAACATTAAGGATAAAATGAAAAAACCTTTCGACAATAGGATTTCCGTGTAGTATCCAAAAAACCAAGAATTGTAAAGTGTTAAACTTGATGCTTCAGTGTCTTTTTCTGTTTGACATGTCCATTTCCGGGGACCGATCAACTGTGTTGACTTGACTTAAGTCGTTTAGTGTTTTCTAAATTTCTTTTTAAGGCTTTCGTGTGCTTTTTTCAACCCCCTTTTTTTGGGATTTATTTTCTTGGTTCTTTCTGTTTGTTTGCTCAGAAATAAAAATCCAACAAGAAAGAAAATGGGGCTAAGGAAAGAATTTTCTTCGACTGAATTTCCATGTAGTTTCTTGAAGGCGTAAATTTCGTGCCAAGCTTCGTACGTGTTCAGTTTTCTTGTCTGGGTCCCAAACAATTGCTTTTTTTACTTCGATTTTCCTTTTTTCTTTTTTCTACTTTTAAGCATTCTATTTCTATCAAGCATTTCTCTCAACTCTTGACTAACCTTTCCTTGAATCAAGAAAGGTTTGTTTCATAGGATTGATTAGTTTGGCTTCATTTTGTTTCTATCTTATCAGCTGTTAATTGTAAATTCCTTGCTACTTCTTTCTTAATGTCTATAATCATATTTCAACTCTGTTTTTGTTCATATTCTTTGTTACATGCTTTTCAATGTTAACCATGCCATTTTAAGGTTTGACTTTGGTTGCATTATTAATATTTGTGTGTGTACAGCAATCAAAGGGTGTTAACAAGCTTACCAAGGCATTTTTTGTCATTTACTGACTAAATCAAACATATGCCTGCAGGTTTATGGCCGATTTCGAGGGCAATAATCGAGAAACATTGGAAGATGACTTTTGTTTACTTGAAGATTCAGATTTAGAGGGGGATGTTGATGAACGTTTATATGAGGTATGCAACGTCTTTAGTTTTTTTTCTTTTTGTCACTCTTAATTCTAAGCGTGAGAACATGTCCATGTGGAGTTGCCCATATAGATTTTTGTGCTATTGTCTTCTTTAAGCTTTGTTTTGTAAGTTAGAAGGTCTAGAATAGTTTGAACTAGGATCTGTTTGATCTCTTTCTTGTTTTATCTCTTATGGAAATGACTTCTTAGTCTTTTCTGCATTTGTGAAACAAACAATAATGGAGATTGAAGTTATTTACTTCTCTGTCTTCAATCACCACATCACCTTTTTAAACTTCCTGATTATCAATATGATGAGGTTTGCTTATATTTCAGCTTCCAATCCTCTCACCCAAGGCTAAAGCTAAGATTCCGGTGGATTACAATAAAGCCCTCAAATATGTAGACAGGAAGGAAGCAGGGTTAGAAGATGTCTTGAGGGACCATGCTCTTCATTTACTCCCTGCAAAAACACTCTTTAGGTTCAAAACTGTTTCCAGAAGATGGGGTCAGTGGATAAGCAGCCCGTTGTTTGCCCACCGGCAAACTACTTACTTCAAAAACGTATCTGGTCTCTTTTGTCAAGTTGCTGATCACAGTCCTTCCTTCTTATCATTCAATCAAGATGCTTATGGCATGCCTGACCCGTCTTTAAGCTTCTTGCCCGAGCCTGTCAAAGTCAGAAGCTCTTGCAACGGTCTGGTTTGTTGCCAGGGTATTGAGGATGATACCTACTACATTTGCAGCCCTGTGACCAAGGAATGGAAAAAGCTTCCTAGGCCAAACTTGTATCATGGAGCCAAGGCAGCCGTTGTACTTGCTTTTGAACCCTATCTACTCAATTTTAATGAATCTTATGAGCTTGTCTGTGCTGTCACATTTCCGGACTATCCAGTTGTCTATTTTGAGATTTACTCATCAAGGTCAAGCTCCTGGAGAGTCTCTGACACTATATGCTATGAGCTTGATGGTTCGGGATTGCATGATGGTGGGTACTACATGAAGGGAGTTGTCTATTGGGAATACTCTTCCGGGGTCATTCTAGCGTTTGGTTTGAGGGATGAGCAATACGGATTTCTGCCACTTCCTGCCAATGATGAAGGATATGGAAATGGTGCTTTAGCCATGAAGCATGACGAGTTGTGTTACATTCAACCTCGTTGTCAAGATAATGTTTGCACTATAAACATTCATGGGAATATGGATATGAGCCTGAAGTCAGTAATCAATCTTCCTTATGATGCGGGGAGCACATTTGGTGTTTGCAGGGCTTTGGGGTTCTTTAATGGTGACATTCTGATACTTGGACTGGGGACTAGGGTGATTTCTTATCATGTTAAAAAACAGAAGGTGGAACTGATAAGCCAACATGAAGGTGGTGCATGTACAAGGTACATTCCGTATGTGAACAGCCTTGTGTCGGTGAGGCATCCGTTGATTAGAGACAAGGGCCTAATTGTGTAGACAGACACTCTCAAACTGTCTTGTAAAACCGATCCTCATTCACCTTTGTTGGTATCTCTGGTCTTCTCTTTAAACTAGATGCTTGGTTTTAGGATAATACTTTTTCTGAGTTTGGTGAAACTGGAAACTTCTGGTGTTTTAGGTCTGTATTGAACGTCAATTTTTGGAGCTATAGTAATATATGGTTTGCTACATGAATGATTATGTGGATTCCCCTTTTATGACATGCAGAAATGGTTTGAATCATACAAGACTAGAAGTGTTGGTTGTTCCAAGCTTGGTACAACTCAACATTCATATCATCCAAAAATTGTTATCTTCAATCATCTTTAGGTGAACCAAACCTAACGATGTTCCTAACAAAATAATTAAAGCTGACACGCCCAAGACTTAGTTTTAACCGGTTCATGCAATGAAACAAAAGAAAAAACAAATAAAATGGTAAATGATTCTGTTGATGTGTGGGAGGCATTCTTTGATACAGGTGTTGAAAAAAGAGGGGATTTAGGAGATTTTGCAGCTGAAAATGATAATCTATGCAGTTTAAGCCTATTCTAGAACCAAGGGAGGGAAAAGAATGGCACCTGGCAGAAATTTAGCAAAGGGGCTGGCAATGCAGGAAATAGTAAAAAACTAAAAAAGAAAATAACCAACAAAAACGAATCAATGGTGTGTGTGAGTGAGAGAAGAAGGGGTTGAGGAGAGGAAAAAAATAAATAAATAAAAAGAAAATAAAGCCCAAAATTCCTGCTTTGTAGGAAGCCACAGCTGGGAGGCAACGACAGAGTCCCCTTTCTAGAATGATGGCAATTTTGCCCACATTTTCTCTCTCTTTCCTTTGAGAACCCTTTCTTTCTTCTTCATTCAGGTACGTACCCCTTTTCTCTTTTCTCTTTCAATTTATTTTTTTAAATATTTTTATTTTGTATTTGTATAGAGGCATTCATCATCAACAGTGTAACATATCCTAAGATCAAATGAATGAGTTTCATCATATAATAATATATCAATGCTTTTTAACATGTAGTTTTGTGTCATAAAGAAATAATAATAGCAGGTCTTGCATTGCATGGCCTGGGTTTTATAAGAAGAAAAAAAAAAGAAAAAAGAATAGGCTGCATTTAACCTGGCAATTTTGTTCAGGGATCTTCAGTTGTTTGAGCCAAGCAAATAAGGGAGTGGGTGGAGTTTCTTGGCGGGAAAGCTTGTAAGCTAACTCAAAAATGGGTTCATCCCCTGAGAATTCTCCATCTGAAGATTCCCCACCTGCTCCATCAGCCTCAAATTCATCACAGGACTCCCCATCTAGAACAGATTCATCATCATCATCCTCATCCTCGCCCCGACCGTCGTCGTCTTCGTCGTCGTCTTCGTCGTCGTCTTCGTCTTCCTCTTCGTCTTCGTCCCCACCACCTCCGGCAAAATCATCATCATCTGACAGCAAACAAGATTCTTCTTCTTCCTCTTCTTCTTCTCCTCCTTCAACTCGGCACACTTACCACTCTCCCTCTCCTTCTAATTCTTCTCATTCCCACAAAAGCAGTGGTTCCAAGCAAGTTTCCTCTTCTAAAAATACACCATCCTCAGATTCCTCCGACAAAATTGCCGGCGTAGATATAAAAATCATTGTAGGAGCAGCTGTGGCCGTGGGATTGGTGCTCCTTCTTTTGATCATCTGTTGTATAGTATGTTGCTGTCGGAAGAAGAAGAAGAAAGCCCAGAGGCAAGTGATGTACTATGATGATGCTAAAGGTATTATTAAACAACACCCTTTTTTGCCTGTAAACTTCTCATCCTTTATCAACAAACATGAAGGCTTGTGTTTTATATTTATTACAGTAGAGTTAATTACCTTATAATCCAATGAAACTGAAGAAAATTCAATATATTATTATATATTTATCTTCTATTCAATCTTGTACATATATAGTATGATTCGAGAAGTGATACAGGGGTTATATTGATCATAAGCTATATTTATATTGTATGTTTTGCGCATAGGTGAAGGTAAAGACTATTATAACAACTATCAGAACGCACAGTGGGGTAATGGTCCCAACGGGCCAGAGCATGTTGTAAAAGTACCCCCACCATCAGGAGGTGCTAACTACAGTGGCGGCTGGGGTTCTCAAGCACCACCGGTTTTTAGTGGTCAAGCAAGCTCCAACTTCTCAGGCCTACATCCTCCTCCTTTGCCACCTCCGTCACCAAACCTTGCTCTTGGATTCAATAAGAGCACTTTCAGTTATGAGGAGCTGCTTGCTGCAACCAACGGATTTTCCCAGGCCAATCTGATTGGTCAAGGCGGCTTCGGATACGTGCATAAGGGCGTCTTTCCAAATGGAAAGGAGGTTGCGGTTAAGAGTTTAAAAAGTGGTAGTGGACAAGGAGAAAGAGAATTCCAATCTGAAGTTGAAATCATTAGCCGTGTTCATCATCGCCATCTTGTGTCACTGGTTGGGTATTGCATTGCTGGCGGGCAGCGGATGTTGGTGTATGAATTTGTTGCAAATAAAACCTTGGAACATCATCTCCATGGTAACACTATTCCTTCTCCTTTTCCTTTTCCTTTTCCTTTTCCTTTTGGTATTTGCTTCATGTCATATTTTCATTGTCAAAAATCAGCATGAAACATTGGAATTGTTCCGAGAATATACCGGAGTTTGGTCAAGGATGATAATATACCAGCAAAACTACTTATAGCAATGCTTTTGATCATAAATTCTGGAGGCCTGAAATCATTACAAATGTTGCATTGCAGGAAAGGATCGTCCTGTTATGGATTTCCCCACTAGACTTCGTATTGCATTAGGCTCCGCGAAAGGGCTTGCTTATCTCCATGAAGACTGTAAGGAGTTCCCTGCCTCTTTCTTTTTCTTCTGCTACTCCATTTCTCCCCAAAGGTTTTCATTTCTTTATTGAATTATATATGCAGGCCATCCTCGCATTATTCATCGTGATATCAAATCAGCTAATATTCTACTTGATAACAACTTTGAGGCGATGGTATCTTCTCTTAAAATTGAATCAGTGTCTACTATACACCAAGGATAATAGCTCAGGATATCTATGTTAGCCAAACTAACCAAGCCTATTTTATAGGTTGCCGATTTTGGATTGGCTAAGTTGTCAACTGATAACTACACTCATGTCTCGACTCGGGTGATGGGAACATTTGGGTAAGGACTGAATATATAAGCAGAAATGAAGGAGAAGAAAGACTGAAACTGCAAAATCTATAGTGTTTATTCATGCATCATCTCATAACACGGAAGTACTTGCTAATGGCTTTGATTTCTTTTAATCCAATATAGGTACTTGGCTCCGGAGTACGCCTCAAGTGGCAAGTTAACAGATAGATCCGATGTTTTCTCATTTGGGGTCATGCTTTTAGAGCTCATAACTGGGAAGCAACCTATTGATATTTCAATGGACGACAGCTTAGTAGATTGGGTGCGTACCTATTCGTCCCCTGTATAGTCTCCAAATTTCTTACTTGCAAGTAGATTCATTTATCAACTAAACCGACAGATCTTACCAATATGATTTAGCCGAGTGGTGTATAATGAATAAATAGCATATAGAATTATACAAGGTATATATTAATTGGTGTATTTTTATGAGCAGGCTCGACCACTTCTGACTCGTGCACTAGAAGGGGGCAATTTGGATGAGCTGGTTGATCCACGCTTAGAGAAGAACTACAATCAGAACGAAATGCAACGCATGATAGCCTGCGCTGCTGCAAGCATCCGACATTCCGCAAGAAAGCGTCCAAAAATGAGCCAGGTCCAAACTTCGATAACTTGCCTTGTTACAATAGCTTCTTTATATGTGATAAATATATGATGAAATGATGATGGAAAGCAGATAGCGCGTATCCTGGAAGGAGACTCTTCCCTGGATGACCTGAATGAGAACGGCTCAAAGCCAGGACAAAGCACAATATTTGGTGCCAGTGGAGAGTACACCAACAGTTCATACAATGCTGACATGGAGAGGTTCAGGCAGTTGGCACTTGGCAGCCAGGAGTTCACGAGCAGCGATTACGGAACGTCCAGCTGTGAGAACTCGACAGAGATGGGACCTGGAGGGGCAAGAAAGTAGACCACGTAAAACCAAAACCGATACCCAAGAGCTTTTGAATGACAAAAGCAAAACAAAGCAAAGGAAAGGAAAGGAAAGGAAAGGAAAACAGTGATCTGTTTGCAAAATGATATTGGTTTATAGGTTGGATCAAATATTGTTTCCGTTCCAGGTCATTTTAGACTCTCAACTTGGGTTCTTTTTGCCTTCAAGTGTTTTGTCTTTAAATATCGGGATATATATATATGTATATGTATATATATATTTTCTTTGATGCCTTAGACTTGACTTGATCAAGTATAGTAGCACATCTAGCTTCTGTTGTTTATGTGTGTGTTAATTGTATTCTACTTAATACTTATTATAATGACAATAACAATAATAATGGTAATATGTATGGTATAATCTATATGAAGCTTTTCTAAAATTAAAATTAATAATAAGAGTGGTTATATTTAATTATTTTGCATAAGAAAACAAAATTTGAATTGCTTATGTTTGTCACAAGGTTAAAAAAAATTATAAAGATTTTCTAAAAGAAAATGAAAATAAAAAAGTTTAATATATCTAATTGATTTAATAATCCAGGCATCAACATCATATTTAAGTTGTTTGAATGAAGAAAGAATGAATGGAATGGGAATGAAATCCGACCTGAAATGAAAAAAAAAAAACTAAGTGAACAATAGGGCAATTGACAAGAAGTTAACACCATCAAATTAGGAATTAAAAAACTAATAGATATCCGGCCAAAAAAAAACAATAGATAGGCACTTAAAGAGATTAAAGTATAGGAAGATCGACTCTTGATGATTTCTTGATCTAAAATAATGAATAATAAGAATTCGTTAAATCTAATAAAACTGAATTTAAAAAAAAAAAAGAGGACATAAAATATATGTTTTATGAAGCCCTTTGAAGAACAACTTCAACAAACATTATAAACAACTTTAATCTACCCTCTAAGGCGAAACTCTAGCAAATGGAAGTGTAAAAAACTTCCCACGACTTCAAAAAGAAAAACAAGAAAGGAATGTCACAAAGAGAGAAAAAAAAAAACTTATTTTATTAACAAAATTTAAAATCAAGTGATTCAAAATACGTTTTTAAATTAAGAAATAATTCTTCGAACATCATAAAAGCATCTCAACTCAAAAATATTTGAATCTCATCAAAAAAACTCTTCGCAAGTAGACTGATTTTTTAGTTTGAAAAATAATTTATCTTATTCATATATTTTGAGCTTATAAAATGTGTCCTATAAAAGGTTAAACTTAACATGTTTTTAGATTAGAATGTGAGCCTACACTCGTATCAATTACTTTTTGAGACTTATTTTGATACTTAAACTTGAAAATTTTAAACATATTATCACTAAAAATGGTTATTACCTCTTAAAATATTAAGAATTTGAGAGTTGTATTATAGTTTTATTATTATTTAAAAATGTCAATTTTAAAAGTGGTTTGCAAGTTTTAAAGTAATTTTACAATTGTAAATTTTAAAATTTCATATTTATAAATAAATACATTTCAATATTTTAATTTTTTAAAATTTCAAATTTTAAGTTCTTATAATATTTTTTTAATTTTAATTAAAAATATAGTTTAAATAATTAATATACTATTTTAAATATAATTTTAAAATAAAAAACCACATTAAAAATTTGATAAACTTTAGTGAAAATTTACAATGTTATTTTATTTTCAAATTTAGAGTGTTTATTTGAATTGAGTCTTGAGATGTCGACTTTAGTTCACTTGAGAAAGTCTTCAAATTGAGAAGATAAATTTCTTAAGGTTTTTTTATTATCAAAGTTCAACGGCATTGATTTGCAAATCATGCAAAGAAAAGAGTAGGGGGTGTAAATGAATCTGGTTCAAATGAATAATTTCATGTTGGTGTCGAATTTGTGTTTGTTTAAAAATTAAACATTGGTTCAAATTCGATTTGTTTATTAATATTGATGTTTGGTGTAATATTTTCATAGTCAACTCGATCGTCGAGTCAAGACATCAGGATGTCACATTTGTTGCCGAAACAACTACTGAAAATTTCAGATTAATTTATCATATTATTTAATTAATGTAGATCATTAACTCATTTTAGTAATAATTGAATTTATGATAGAACTAATAATGAGATGAAGGAGCTCATTAAAACATCTACAATTGATCAAAGGCCAAACTATAAAATTCATAAAAATTTATGAACTGTTGTCGCGACGTTGGGGTTTCCACGTCGTGACATGGTGAACTTGTCATCGTGACATCATCTCCATTTTCTTACAAGTTCCACGCTTTATTTTTATTTATTTATTTTTATATATCATTACCTGAATATATATTCAGATGTCATAACCGTCACTTCATTTTACATATCACCCACTTACATCTATTTCTAATATCAAGTCCTCATAAAAATATGATATTCAATCAAAGATAACAAAGTATATAAAATTAGCACAAATATTAAAGTTTTACAAATAAGACTATTAGAGGACTTGCACTTTCAAAAGTAGTTTACCATCTTTACGTATATTTCATATTTATTTCTAAATTGTACCAATCAATTTAATTCTTCATAAAATTTTAATAAAGAATTCAGTATCACATCAATTAACAGTTATTCACTTATTATTTTATCAATTCATTTAAACATACTCACATGTATTAATCATTCCATCACTTACAACCATTTTGAAATATTTCAAATTCATCTACTATATGTATATATTTGTTAAAATCTTTAACTTTTAGTATATAATATGCTTATATGTAACATTATCTATAATTCCACTATTTACTTATGTGTTCATATCAAAGTTGTCTAGTTGAGTCATAATCACTAAATTATTTATATCTTTAGTCACAGAATTCGAAATTAAGATCCGCTTGATGTTTTTAAAACTAGACTTAAATATCTTTTTACCATAAAAATTTCAAAATTTATGACTCAGCCAATAAGTACAGTAAATTCTTCAAATTTGTCATTATTTTACTATTTGACAGCTTCGACCTTTCTTTACAAAAAATTAATTATATCTTAGTATGGGGTTTGGATGATGTTTCCTTTTATTTCTCTTAAAAATAAACTCATTAAAAATTTAAATATATAAATTTAAAACCCTAATAATTTTTTTTACATTTTTTTATGATTTTCCAAAGGCAAAATGGGGAAATCCGAATCACTCCAACCTTGTTTCACAAAAATTAATATATCTAAAACTATAAAACTCCGTTTCTTTCATCGTTTCTTCCATATGAAACTAAACTCAATAAGCTTTGATTACATATTTAATTCAATCTCTAAGTAAATTTCTATAATTTTTGGTGAATTTTCAAATTTAAGTCACTGCTGTTGTCCAAACTGTTTTAAGGAAAAAGTATTTTCTTTTCTATGGTTCTTTGCACTATCTTTCATTCATTCACACATAATTGTCGTACTTTTGATTACTATACAATTTAAATACTTATGTTTATGTGTAGGTTACATATTCATTTCTTAATCTTAGTACTTTTCACCATACAAATCACATTCTCTTTTACCAATTTAGTGTTTTAAGTCTCTATTCTTCATCAAATACTTTCTATTTCTAGTATTTAGATTAAATACATGTTTCATACATCTCACTCAAAACATCTTTAACTCAATCTATTGAAATACAAGTAGGTTTAGTATGAAACTTACCTCCTTTGTCAAGAATTTCTTCATTTCCATGCATTTCTCATCTTCACCACTTTCCTTCCTATTTCTTCTCATTTTCTACACTTTCATCTACTATTTTCTTACTTCTAAATTGATGAATATATTCTCTAGAATCTTTACTTCATCTTCTCTCTTTAATATCTAAGGAAATTTTCAAAAATTTTGGAAAAAATGTAAGTTTTCATGGCAAAGGATTAAATTATAGAGAAAAGAAAACTTCTTTTCTCACCTTTCACTCACATTGGAAGGATGATTCATTTCCTTCATCCTTTCTCTCTTTTTATACTACCATTTTTCTAAATAAAATAATAATAAATATCTAAGGAAAATATTAATAAAATAATATTTAACTAATTAATTAATTTAAAAAATAACCAAAACATCATCAACATCATCATTACATTCTAGAACACTCCCTCTTGCTAATTGACCATTTTGCCCTTCATGATCTTTCAAAATTTCATCATTGAATCATCACTTAATTTGGTAAAATTGTGATTTATTCCCTTACAATTCTTCACCTATTCAACTTGGTCCCTGCATGTCAATTCCATATCTTAGTAAATTAGATTATTTTTGTAACAACCCGGTTTAGATCCTAATCGGAATAGTGGTTTGGGACCACAAATCTGAGTCATAAAAATATTTTAATATTATTTTCTATGCTTTAAATGTGTGAATTAGCATGTGTGAAAATTTCGTATAAAAATGTGTCCGTTTGAGTGCTTAATTTGCAAAAAGGACTAAATCGCAAAAAATGTAAAAGTGGCCTTCTATTTAATTAAGGGCCAAATTGATGTGTCTTCTTAAGTATGAAGTATTTATGATGAAATTAGATCATGATTGTTATTAAATGTCAAAGATGGACATGAGTTAGCGGAAATGAAATAATTTTATAAAGGCTAAATTGGTAAATGAATTAATAAACCTTATTAATTAATCAAAACATTATTTTCATTCATCTTTTCATCATTCTTGCTGAAACTTCAGAAAGAAAATAAGGTTTACATGCTTTCAAACATTCGGCTTTGAGCAAGCTTGATTCAATGTGAGTTTTAGCTCAATTTTTTATAATTTTTACATTTTTGAGATTGTTGCTTAGTCTATTATCAAGCCCATGTTTCAGTTTAAGAGTTTGATAATGTTTTCGGGAAATGATATTGATGAATTTGTGAGTTTGATGTTGATAATTGGTGATGAATGAAAGATATGTATTTGATAGACATGTTTAGTTTTTGGATTTTTGATGAATTTAGTTATTTTGGGTTAAATTATGAAAATGATATTTTGAGAGACTAAAATGTGAAATTTATGAAATATGTGGGCTTGATTAGACTAGGGGAAGATTCGGCCCAACTATGTTAATATGAAATTATATGTATTTGATGGTTTTATAAAATAGGGACTAAAGTGTTAAAATGTGAAAATTTGAGGGCTATTTTGAAAAATGCACTAAATATGTATTCATGGATTGTTTTGAATGAGTGTGAGATTGAATGAGTTAATTTTATTTCATATAGATCAAGAAAAGCGAAATTTGGATTTGGATCGCGGGATATTGAAAGTCGACGAATAATCGACTCAATTCGACATATCACACTCGAGGTAAGTTTATGAGGAGTAAGTTCAATATAAATTATTGTTAAATGCTTTGATATCGTGTTAATTGTGATGAATGAAATCTTGGAGGAGATGGAAATAGTGAATGTGAGATTATGAATGTGAACATTGATGGAAATGAAATGTAAGAAAGCTCGGTTGAACCGTAGGATTAGTTTCGGAATGTTAATGACATGTCATTAGGTTGTGAATTGGCTTTGTGCCATGATATAGGGACTACGAGTTCGAGAAATACTTTGATTTAGCTACGGGCCATGGTATAGGTATTGTATAGGAGCTACCTTGAGTTGGCTACGGGCCATGGTATAAGTGCTCTGAGATAAGTTACCTTGATTTGGCTACGGGCCATGGTATAGGTACTTATCGATCGAAATATTCATGTATCTAATTCTACCTTTGAATGGTTCAACGAGCGAGCGAAGGCTGTAAATGAGTAAAAGAGGTTAGTACGAATTGAACAGGTATGTACGATATCTATACGAGAATTATTGAGATGAAATAATGAGATTCATTGAGAAAAGCTTTTTAAGTTAAATAAACCATGTTATGAGACATAGATAAAGGTTTGTGACATCATGTATTTGGCTTGAGTTGTGAAAATGGTTTATTTACAATTGGAATTGCTTAATGAATTACTTACTTGTGAACTTACTAAGCTATAAAGCTTACTTGGTGTGTTTATTTTTATTTTATAGATCATCGAAGCTACTGAAGGCTCGGGAATTGTCGAGGATCATCATTGCACTATCTGATCATACTTGGTACATTTTAGTGGTTGTAAATAGCTAAGTATGACATGTATAAGCTAGCAGTATTTTGAATACATTTTGAAATTGTATATATGTTAAGCTAAGTGATTTGGCTAACTAATAGGTTGTGATCAGACTTGAGTTGATATGTGCTATGAGTTGCAAATTTGGTATGATTTATGGTGTATATATGGCCTATTATGAAATGGTCATTTTGGTATTACATGTGTTGTGATTTTATTAAAGATTAGATATGAAATGGAATGGTTTTAATGGGATATGAAGTATGTGTTTTGACATGATTTATGGTTTATATTGTGGCATGAATTGGTAGGGAAATTGAGTTTGATTTTAGATGAGAAATATATGGCATGAATTATGCATATTTTGGTTGTGAATTGGCTGAGAATGTATGGTATGAAACTTGATGATTTTGGCCTGTAGGGATGACCCAAAAAGGGTGGCAAAGTTGGCCTTTCGAATGGCTTATTTTTGTCCACACGGGTGTGTGTCTCAACCGTGTGTGACACACAGTCATAGTACACAGCCGTGTGTCCCTTATGGTACCCTTCCGAATTAAGTCAGTATACTCTACAGTTTTGACACGGCCTAGGCACACGGGCGTGTCTAGTGGCCGTGAGTGGCCCACAAGCTGGCACACGGGTGTGTGGTCGGCCGTGTGACCCATAGCCTCCCTAATTTTCACACGGCCTGGCATACGGGTGTGTCCTTGACTGTGTCGTACAAGTCAGTATGTATCCCTGTTTTGCCACGGCTCAGACACACAAGCGTGTGACCTTTGTACCTTTGAAAAATGTTAAGTTTCGAAAAAATTTTGTATGTGCTCGGTTTAGTCCCGACCTTCTTCTAATGCATGTTTAAGGTCTCGTAGACCTTCATAAAGGACTCATTAATGATGTATGATTATGTTATGGTAATAATGATTGTGAAATGTTCATGAATATTTTAAATTGTTCGGTAATGCTCATAACCCTAATCCGGTAATAGATAAGGGATAGGGGTGTTACATTTTGATTGGTATCAGCGCTATAGTTTAGTCGATTCTAGGACTAACATAGCATGTTCGAGTCTAGCTATACATGCCATATTTATAAACTACGATAGTGTGATGAATCCTGGCAATTTGAACTGTGTTTTCGTTTAGTAAATGGATCTTGAAAGAGCCGTAGCTAATGATGTTGAAAGTAACGCACCCGTTCCTACTCAAGGGGCAGTGCCACCTGAATCTAGAATGGCTACGAGTAGCCACGAGAGAGAGGCCAAGCAAGCCTTCTTTCAAATGATGAATGAATGGTTCACGAAATTTGTTCGTATGAACCTGGCTGTACAACAACCTCCACCCCCACCTGTTCCTCAACAAATACCTGTTGTTCCTCAAGTTATAGATCCGATACGATCGAGTAAGCCTCCAATAGATAAGATTAAAAAATATAGGGCTGAGGAGTTTCGGGCTACTGTTGATGATAATGTAGAAAGAGCTGAGTTTTGGCTCGAAAACACAATCCGAGTATTTAAAGAATTGTCTTCTACTCCCGATGAATGTATCAAGTGTGTGGTATCCTTGCTTAGTGATAATGCATATCATTGGTGAAAAACATTGATATCTGTGATTATGAGAGAACGAGTTACTTGGGAGTTCTTTCAATTTGAATTTCAAAAGAAATATATCAACCAGCGATTTCTCGATCAGAAACATAAAGAATTTCTGGAGCTAAAACAGGGTAGAATGACGGTGACAGTACAAAAGAGAGTTTGTATGATTGAGCAAGTATGCTCGAGAATGTGTTGCTATTGAAGAAATTATGTGTAAACGGTTCGTTGAGGGGTTGAATGAGGATATAAAAATTTTGGTTAGAATTCTAGAGCTGAAAGAATTCGTTGTTTTACTCAAGAGGGCTTGTAAAGCCGAGGATCCCAGTAAAGAAAAGAAAAAAGTTGATTCAAAAGCTCATGACTCGAGAAAAAGATCGATGATTAAACAACACCAATCTTCCTCAAAGAAATTCAGAGATTCGTATACTCACCCAAATGCTTCGACGGGATATTCAAACAAAGATCGTGCGAAACAATACTCCGGTTCAAAAGCTCGAGCTACTTTCGTGTCGAGTGTTGGTAGTGTTCAAAATAATAAACGCGAGTGTCAGCAGTGTGGGAGAAGACATTTTGGTGAATGTTGGAACAAAAGTAATAAAGCTTGTTATAAATGTGGATCGTTAGATCATTTTAAGCGAGATTGTCCCGAGTTGATTGAACAAGAAACGATACAAAATGTGAGGCCGAATACTGCTGTGACTAGAGGGAGACCACCCATAGATGCTAGGAATGTAAGTGGTAGTCGAGGGGCTACGAAAGATACAGCTGTGAGGTCTGAGGCCAGAGCACCCGCACGGTCTTACGCTATTCGCGCCTGCGAAGAAGCATCATCACCAGATATCATTACTGGTACTTTCACTCTT
The DNA here is from genome assembly GCA_020496765.1 of Gossypium stocksii. NCBI lineage: Eukaryota > Viridiplantae > Streptophyta > Magnoliopsida > Malvales > Malvaceae > Gossypium > Gossypium stocksii. Next base: position 29,143,865 of record CM035626.1, on the reverse strand, counting down.
TACAATACTTCTGTGATTGCATTGATAGATCCAAAATCAACGCATTTGTATATATGTATGAATTTAGTTCCCTATACGACTTTTCCTGTAAAGTCTATTGAATTTGTGATTAGAGTATCGAACCATTTAGGTAAAAGTGTTCTGGTAGATAAAGCGTGCAATAATTGTCCGTTGATTATTCGAGATATTTGTTTTCCAGTTGATCTGATGCTATTACCTTTTGATGAATTTGATATAATCTAGGTATGGATTGGCTAACTTTGCACGATGTTATTGTGAATTGTAAGCGAAAGACTATTGACTTGACATGCAAGAATGATGAGATTATTCAGATTGAATCTAATGATCTGAATGGTTTACCAGCAGTAATTTCTTCGATGTTAGCTCAGAAATATGTGAGAAAGGGTTGTGAAGCTTATTTCACCTATGTTCTCGATATTAAAGTGATCAAAAAGAAAATTAAATCAGTACCAGTTGTGTACGAATATCCAGATGTGTTTCCTGAAGAATTACCAGGTTTGCCACCTATCCGAGAGGTAGAGTTTGGTATTGAGTTAGTGCCGGGGACGACTCCGATTTCGATAGCTCCGTACAGAATGGTACCAACCAAATTAAAAGAATTGAAAGCTCAGTTGTAAGAGTTGATAGATAGAGGTTTCACATGACCGAGTTTTTCTCCCTGGGATGCACCGGTTTTGTTTATGAAAAAGAAATATGGAACTATGAGAATGTGCATCGACTACTGGCAACTCAATAAAGTGACCATAAAGAATAAATATCATCTACCATGTATAGATGATTTGTTCGATCAGTTGAAAGGGGCAATATTATTTTCAAAAATTGATTTGAGATTGGGTTACTATCAGCTACTAGTGAAAGATTTTGATATACCGAAAACAACTTTCCAAACGAGGTAAGAACATTATGAGTTCCTCATTATGCCTTTTGGACTAACAAATGCACCTTCTGTTTTTATGGATTTAATGAATCAGATCTTTAGACAGTATTTAGATCGATTTGTGGTTGTGTTTATAGATGACATATTGATCTATTCACATCATGGTCCGAGCATGCTGAACATTTGAGATTAGTGTTGCAGACTTTGCGCGATAAGTAATTGTATGCGAAGTTTAGTAAATGTGAGTTCTGGTTACGAGAAGTCAGTTTTCTAGGACATGTTGTATCAGCATCAGGTATTCGGGTTGATCAGAGCAAGATTTCAGCAATATTAGATTGGAAGCCTCCGAGAAATGTATCTAAAGTTCGAAGTTTTCTAGGACTTGTTGGTTATTACAGACGCTTCGTAAAAGGCTTCTCTATGATTGTGACTCTAATGACGGGATTACTTTAGAAAGACGTTAAGTTCAAGTGGTCAAACAGATATTAGAAAAGTTTTGATCAGCTGAAAGCTTTGTTGACCGAGGCTCTGGTTCTAGTTTAGCCAAAATCAGGTAAAGAATTCGTTGTTTATAGTGATGCATCTTTAAATGGATTGGGCTGTGTTTTGATGCAGGAAGGCAAAGTCATAGCTTATGCCTCGAGACAGTTAAAGCCTCACGAAAAGAACTATCCGACTCATGATTTAGAATTGGCAGCTATTGTGTTTACATTAAAGATTTGGCGCCATTATTTATTCGGTGAGAAATGTCACGTTTATTCTGATCACAAAAGCTTAAAATATTTGATGACTCAAAAAGATCTGAATTTGAGACAGTGACAATGGTTAGAATTGCTAAAAGATTACGAGCTTGTGATTGATTATCATCTGGGAAAAGCAAATGTTGTAGTTGATGCTTTGAGTCAAAAATCATTGTTTGTATTACGAGCAATGAATACACAATTGACTATATCAGATGATGGTTCTGTTTTAGCTGAATTGAAAGCAAGATCGTTGTTTATTCAATAGATTTGCGAAGCTCAAAAAGTTGATAATGAATTGATAGCCAAACAAGCTCAGTGTAGTTCTGATTTTGATTCTGAATTTCGAGTTGATCATGATGATTGTTTGAGATTCTGAAATAGACAGTGTGTTCCGAGAAATCCAGAGTTAATTCAGATGATTTGGAAAGAAGCTCATAGTAGCCATTTATCTGTACATCCGAGAAGTACGAAAATGTATAACGACTTGAAACAACTATACTGGTGGCCGAGAATGAAAAGAGATATCTCTGACTACATTTTGAAATGTTTGATATGTCAACAAGTCAAAGCTAAACATCAGGTGTCATTTGGTTTGTTACAACCAATTATGATTCTCAAGTGGAAATGGGATTGAGTGACGATGGATTTTGTTTCGGGTTTGCCCCTATCTCTGAGAAAGAAAGATGCGATCTGGGTTATAGTTGATAGATTGACAAAATCAGCTCACTTTATTCCAGTACGATCTGATTACTCACTTGAAAAGTTAGCTGAGCTTTATATTTCTTATATTGTAAGATTGCACGGGGTGCCATTATTTATTGTGTCAGATAGAGATCCGAGATTCACTTCGCGATTTTAGAAGAAATTGCAAGAAGCTTTAGGTACAAAATTACATTTCAGTACTGCTTTTCACCCGCAAACGGATGGTCAATTTGAGCGGATCATTCAGATACTCGAGGATTTGTTGAGATATTGCATTCTTGATTTTGAAGGTACGTGGGAACAATATTTTCCATTGATTGAATTCGCTTATAATAATAGTTTTCAATCGAGCATTAAAATGGCACCGTACGAAGCTTTATATGGTAGAAAATACAGTACTCTGTTATATTGGTCTGAGCTCAGTGAAAACAAGATATATGGGTTGAAGAAATTATGTGGGAGCTCGAAGATACTATGATAGAACGTTACCCAAACTTATTCATCAATAAGATTTTCGAGGACGAAAATCCCTAAGGGGGAGAGTTGTAACAGCCTAGTTTAGACCCTAATCAGAATAGTGGTTTTGGGACCACAAATTCAAGTCAGAAAAATATTTTAATATTATTTTCTATGCTTTACATATGTGAATTAGCATGTGTGAAAATTTCGTATAAAAATTTGTCCGTTTAAGTGCTTAATTAGCAAAAAGGACTAAATCGCAGAAAAAGAAAAAGTGACCTTCTATTTAATTAAGGGCCAAATTGCTATGACTTCTTATGTATGAAGTATTTATGATGCAATTAGACCATGGTTGTTATTAAATGACAAAGATGGACATGAGTTAGTGGAAATGAAATAATTTTATAAAGCCTAAATTTGTTAATGAATTAATAAACCTTATTAATTAATCAAAACATTATTCTCATTCATCTTTTCATCATTCTTGCCGAAACTTAAGACAAAAAATAAGGTTTACATGCTTTCAAACATTCGGCTTTGAGCAAGCTTGATTCAAGGTGAATTTTAGCTCGGTTTTTGATAATTTTTACGTTTTTTGAGATTTTTGCTTAGTCTATTATCAAGCCCATGTTTCAATTTAAGAGTTTGATAATGTTTTCGTGAAATGATATTAATGAATTTGTGAGTTTTATGTTGATAATTGGTGATGAATGAAAGATATGTATTTGATAGACATGTTTAGTGGAACGACGAAAAATGTGCAAGTGTACACAATCGCAACAAGTAATAAAGTGACAAGTAAATGTCGAATTATCGTACCCACAGGGACTGTTAAAAACAATTATTTATGAAAATAATTGTAAAACACTTTGGTAATGAAAAGAATATTTTGGTTTTAAAAAGATGTTTAAAAACTAAGAATTTAAACTAAGTAAAATAATTAAAATAAAAAAAGGAATTCTAGTGCACGATTTTAAGTACGATTTGATCAAGATGACATAATTGTGTTGGATAAATCACATTTCTTAATTTAGAATTATTAAACTTATGCTTATACTTGTTACGGATAAATTCACGGCAACTTGGTAATTTGCTAACTTATGAACATATTTATATATCAAAAATCTATTCGTCTCTTGTACATATTCTTATGCCAATTCGATCGATTAAACAAATTTATAAAGATAAACATGTTATTGCACATACATACTTATTAAATTAAATAATCTCTCGCATATTCCTATGTCAATTCAAACAAATAATTAAACCTAATAAGCATATAAAAGACTATGTAAGGTAACAAAGTAGCCTTACCTTGGAACAGTTTAATCACAATAACCTTGCAAGTTATGCAAGGCATATGTATCGCCAAATACAATGCTAATTTAATCTTTAGCTACCTTAGAAGAATTAAACATGCACGAATTAAGTATTGTGTCCATTAATTACAATTTCAATGCTCTTAAATAATTAATTCTTTAGTTATCTAAACAATTATAATGCCAGAATAACTTAGGCATGATTTTACTTAACCAAGTATTTTACCGAGGCCTATAACAGCATAAACACAAATTTAACAAATCAAGAGAACGAAATGCAATCAACCCAACACGAATTAAATTCAAGCTAAATTGTTTAAAATAACCATTTCAAAGACATGAGTATTCATAGATATGTTCATCATAAAAACAACAGGAATTAAAAAGATAGGGAACAAGAAGCAAATCCGGTAGTTCTCCGTGGCTTGACTAGTTGCTCCGTTCTTCGTCTCTGTTGTCCTTGCCGGTCAAGGATTCTACAAACACTTGCTTGCTACCCAAAATGGCTAGGAAAACACCTCTTTTTCAAAAGGGGAAATCGGCACAAGAAGGCTTAGTTTTTGAAAGGGAAAGAGAGAATGGAGAGGAGAGAAATGAATGAGAGAATTAAAGAATTGTTGAATGATGAGGGATGATTAAAATGGGCAGCAAAGGAGGGTTTATATAGCTGAGGGTGGCTGCTAAAAATAGCAATTTTCAACAGCCAAGAAGCCCCCTCATGGCTGGCCATCCTACATGGCAAAATTGAGACTTTCAACTTTACAAAAATTAGCTTGGGGCAAATCCATAAAGCCTTAGTTTAAGGTGGGGTTTGAACGTAGTTTGGGGGTCTTTCAAGGGCTTGTTTGTAGCTTAATTTGTAACAACCCACTTTATACCCTAGTCGGAACGAGTGGTTTCGGGACCACTTAACCGAGTCAAATTATTATTTTTATTGCTTTAATATGTTTTACAGCATGACAGAAATTACCGTGTGACAGTTTCGTTTAGAAATTTTATTGTTTGACCGGTTAATTTGACAAAAAGGATTAAATCGCGTAAAGCGATAAATTAGAGTTCTATTTCATAAATGGCTCATTTGAGCATGGCTTTATAAATTGAGGTACTTGTATGGTAATTATACCATCTTTAGTTGGGATGGTTGGTGGTGGACAATTATGTCCATATTTTATAAGGCTTTATAATTATTTTTTTAAGGGCAAAATGGTCCTTTAATTATTATATGTTATATAAGATAAATATAACATGAAAACACCCATTTTTATCTTCTTCTTCACCGATTCTACAAAAGAAAAAGAAGGGTTTTTTTGCTTTGCTTCATTCGGCTACTTGAGCTTCATTTGGAGGTTCGTTTTTGTTCCGTTTTCGATAATTTTTACGTTTTTGAGGTCGTTGCTTCGAATAGTAGTCAACCCATACCTCAATTTCTGATTTTGAACATGTCTTTGAAAAGTGCCATTGATGAATCCTTGATATATTGATAGATTTTGATGAATTATTGTATATTATGTGGAAATATACAAGAATTTTGAAGTGATTTTTTTGAAGAAAATGGGTTTTGAGGATTTATTTGTAAAAAGGTAGAATTTTTGAAGTTAAATTTGTGATTAATTGAAAGATATATGCTTGTATAAATCCCTTGAATATTCGGCTATGGTGAATTGGGGGATTTATTGTGCAATTTGTCATTTTGTGATAAAAGGACTAAATTGCAATGTGTTGAAAATATAAGAGTTAAATTGCTAATATGCCAAAATACATGTTTTGGATTAAATTGAATGAGCTAGTGATTAAATAGCTAAATTTGTATTAATATAGATAAAGACGATCAAATCCTGAAACTTGATCGGGGAAAACGGAAAATAGACGAGTAGATACGGGATTACGAGGTAAGCCCGTATAATGAAATTTAATGTGTATATGCTTATATTTGTTGTTAATTGAATGTATGAAGTACTATTTGATTGAATAGCCTATTTGGATGCATACATGTGAAATTGAAATGAAATTGTTACAAGAGAGGAATGAATACCGAGCCCCGTTAGAACCGTAGAAGTCGATAGGATACAAGTGACATGTCACTAGGGCTACAGGGTGGTTCGAGCTCCTGCATTTGTTGCGGACTCACCACGTGCTCATGAGCTACAGGTTTATCCTTTGGGATTACATGTTTAGTCTTCGGACTCTCTGTTCAGCCTTTGGGCTTACCGTTCATCCTTCGGGATTACATGTTCAGCCTTCGGGCTTACCGATACAGGCTCGAAAGAGCATACATGACGCATTGACAGATTACAGGTTACATGTATGTACACTGTGTGTGTATCACCCGAGTATCCCTCGATGTTCTTAAAAGTTCAACGGGCAACTACCGATACATGTTATATGAGATATGAGAATTACATGGATTATATGGTATAAGTTATATGAATGCTTAAAGATACATGAATTACATGTTGTACAAGGTTCACATGGATTTTATAAGTTGATTTACATGAATTACATGTTATAAGTATTACATGTTAAATGAGATATATGATTTACATGGAGTATATTATATGCAAATACATGTAGAAATGATTGAATTATGATATGATACATGAATGATGTGGTTGGTACATGAATGATTTACGAGATTACATGGACTAACAAGTTTATACTTGTGAAATAGGCAACTTGAGTATATGAATTGAATTGGCATTGTTGTTGTAATTACCGCATTGATTCGGTAAGGTTTAATTTCTGTATTACGGACTTACTAAGCTTTAAAAGCTTACTCCGTTTATTTCTGTCAACGTCTTATAGATTCGGAAGCTAGCTCGATCATCGGACGTGTCAGAGATTGCCATCACACTATCCATCAAGCTTTGGTATTTTTGAATCTTTTATAAATGAAATGGTCATGGCATGTATAGGCTAGATGTTTTGTGAATATGATGTATTTTGGTAAATGATCAAGCTATGAGATGTGGCTTGAGTCATATTTGTGTATAATCAAGATTTTGAGTTGTTCTTTGGCTATATGTGCTCATGGAAAGATATGTGATTTTGATGATGAAATTGGGGTTCATTATATGCTTGAATTGGTATGTTTGTAGATGGTAAATTGGCTTGAAATGTTGCATGCTCTTAGCTTGTAGGAATGACCCTTGTTAGGTGGCAATTTGGCTTAAACCAAGCCTATATTATGCCACACGGCCAGGGGACACGGGCGTGTGCTTCGACCGTGTGTCCCCTGCACCTTAAATAATTTGACAGTTTCGACCACGGGGTAAGCACACGGGCGTGCCTTAGCCGTGGGAAACACACGGCCCTACTCCACAGGCGTGTGAAATTAACTTGTGACCGTGTTGAGTAAGTCAGAATGTTCCACAGGTGCCTAACACGGGCGTGTGAAAGCCACACGGTTTAACAACACGGCCGTGCTTCGAGTCATATGGGCGTGTGACGTTGTTTCAAAAATGAAAATTTTTCTGAGCTTCCGATGCAGTAGGATTCGAATCCTAACTATTCGAGATGAATGTTTTTAATCCGAAAATATCTCCTATGAACTTTTTTGTGATTATTGACATGAAATTTCTTAATTGGGGCCGATTAAGTTCTGTAAAGGTCCGTTAAGTCCGGTAACGCTCTGTACTTGATTCCGGTGACGGTCTCGGGTATAGGGTGTTACATTTTAATTGGTATCAGAGTTACAGTTTAGCTGATTCTAGGACTACCGTAGTGAGTACGAGTCTAGCTGTACATGCCATGTACATGAAATGTGATAGTGTGATATCTCCTGACATTTTTTGAAAATCTGTTTTATATGGTAATGGATCCGAATCGAGATTTAGCTGATGATGGTGAAAGTATTGCACCAGCACCCGCTCAAGGGGCTGTGCCTTCTGAATCGGGCCCTGCTGTGGCCAATCAGGAAGAAATTAAACAAGCTTTCTTCCAAATGATGTCTGGATGGTTTAGTGAGTTTGTGCGAGCAAACCCGGCTCCTCCGCAACCTCCACCCCCTCCCGTCCCACAACCTAACCCTAATAATGTACGAGTTATGGATCCTCTGAGATTGGACAGACCTCCTGTTGATAAGATACGGAAGTATGGTGCTGAAGAATTTCGAGCTTCAGCAAGTGATGATGCTGAGAGGGCCGAATTTTGGCTTGAGAATACGATCAGAGTTTTTAATGAACTGGCCTGTACTCCTGATGAGTGTCTGAGATGTGCTATTTCTTTGCTTCGGGATTCAGCATATCAATGGTGGAATACATTGACCTCGGTTGTACCACGAGAACGAGTCGATTGGGATTTCTTCCAGACGGAATTCAGGAAGAAATACATTAGTCAACGATTCATCGACCAGAAAAGAAAAGAATTTCTAGAGTTAAAACAGGGTCGAATGTCTGTAACTGAATATGAGCGAGAGTTTGTACGACTCAGTAAATATGCTCGCGAATGTGTTTCTACCGAAGCCATAATGTGTAAAAAGTTCGAAGATGGGCTAAACGAAGAAATTCGACTGTTAGTCGGAATACTTGAGCTGAAAGAGTTTGTAGTTCTCGTTGATCGGGCCTGTAAAGCCGAAGAGCTTGCTAAAGAAAAGAGAAAAGCAAATTCTAAATTCAGAGAGGCTCGAAAGAGGTTTGCGGGTAAATCGTATCAATCTGGATCCAAGAGATCAAAAGATTTTCATCCTCGTTCTGCTACTTCTACGGGCATATCTATCTGAGACAAAAATGTTAAATCTTCCCATTCTAGACCTCAAGCAACCTCGGTAGCTAGTGCCGATAGTCTGAGAACTCCCGGCCCTGAATGCAAGTATTGTAATAGGAAACATTTTGGTGAATGCCGATTGAAAAGTGGAGCTTGTTTTCGATGTGGATCGTTAGACCACTACTTACGAGATTGTCCTGAAAGATCTGTAGCTGAAAAGGAACAATCGACTAAGACGCATAGTGTTGCATCGAGAGGTAGACCGCCTCGGAATACTGGAAATCAAAGTGGAAATCGCAGTGTGGCGAGAGATGCTAATGTGAAATCTAATATGCGTACTCCTGCGAGAGCTTACGCAATACGTACACGCGAGGAAGCTTCGTCGTCTGATGTTATTACCGGTACTTTTTCTCTCTATAACACTGATATCGTTGCGTTGATAGATCCTGGATCAACTCATTCATATATCTGTATGGAATTAGTGTTTGAAAAGAATTTGCATGTTGAGTCTACTGAATATGTAGTTAAAGTATCAAATCGGTTAGGAAAGTCTATGTTAATTGATAAGATATGTAAGAAATGTCCATTAATGACTCGAGGATATTGTTTTATGGCTGATCTGATGCTTCTCCCTTTTGATGAGTTCGATGTAATACTGGGCATGGATTGACTAAATGTGCATGAGGCTATTGTGAATTGTCGAAGTAAAAGTATAGAATTGAAATGTCAAAATGGTGAAATTCTTCGGATTGGATCAAATGATTCGAATGAATTACCGATAGTGATTTCTGCTATGAGGGCTCAGAAATATGTTAAAAAAGGCTATGATGCGTACCTAGCGTATGTGATGAATTCTAGCAAGACAGAATTGAAAATTGAGTCTGTACCAGTTGTTTGTGAGTTTTCAGATGTTTTTCCGGAAGAATTACCTGGTTTACCGCCGATTAGGGAAGTTGAATTCGGTATTGAATTGTTACCGGGCACTACTCCGATATCGATAGCTCCGTACAGAATGGCACCGACTGAATTAAAAGAGTTGAAAGCACGGTTACAAGAATTGACAGATAGAGGTTTTACGAGACCGAGCTTTTAACCTTGGGGTGCTCCAGTATTATTTGTGAAAAAGAAAGACAGAACGATGAGAATGTGTATTGATTACCGACAGTTGAACAAGGTAACAGTGAAGAATAAATACCCTCTCCCGCGGATTGATGATTTATTCGATCAGTTGAAAGGAGCTACAGTATTTTCGAAGATTGATCTGAGATCGGGTTACTACCAGCTACGAGTTAAAGATTCAGATATACCGAAGACTGCTTTCAGAACGCGATACGGACATTATGAGTTTCTGGTCATGCCTTTCGGTTTAACAAATGCTCCGGCAGTGTTTATGGACTTGATGAACCGTATATTCAGACCGTATTTAGACAGATTTGTTGTAGTATTTATTGACGACATTCTGATTTATTCACGTGATGAGACAGAGCATACTGAGCATCTGAGAATTGTGTTACAAATTCTGAGAGATAAGCAGTTATTTGCCAAATTTAGCAAATGTGAATTTTGGCTTCGAGAAGTCAGATTTTTGGGTCATATTGTTTCTGCGGAAGGCATCCGAGTAGATCCGAGTAAAATATCTGCTATTATTGACTGGAAACCCCCGAGAAATGTATCTAAGATTAGAAGTTTTCTGGGATTAGCGGGATATTACCGAAGATTTGTTAAAGGATTCTCGATGATTGCAGTACTGTTGACTCGAATGTTACAAAAAGATGTGAAATTCGAGTGGACTGATAAATGTCAGCAGAGTTTCGAATAGTTGAAAGCCCTGTTAACAGAAGCTCCGGTTTTAGTTCAACCCAAATCGGGGAAAGAATTTGTTATATACAGTGATGCATCTATTGTCGGACTTGGCTGTGTATTGATGCAAGACGAGAAAGTTATAGCTTATGGCTCCCGACAGTTAAAACCGCATGAGAAGAATTACCCGACACATGATCTTGAGTTAGTTGCTATAGTCTTTGCATTAAATATTTGGCGGCATTACTTATATGGTGAGAAATGTAAAATTTTTACCGATCATAAAAGTCTGAAGTATCTGATGTCACAGAAAGATTTGAATATGCGACAGTGGAGATGGCTCGAACTACTAAAGGATTATGAATTTGTGATTGATTATCATCTGGGGAAAGCAAATGTTATAGCTGATGCGTTAAGTCGAAAGTCTCTATTTGCTTTGCAAGCTCTGAATGCTCAAATGACGTTATCTGATGATGGATCTGTTTTAGCTAAGCTAAAGGCTAAATCGTTGATTCTGCAGCAAATTTTAGAAGCTCAAAGGACTGATCCCGATCTGCAAGCTAAACGACTTCACTGTGAGTCTAATTCTGATTCTGACTTTTCTATAGGGAATGATGATTGTTTAATGTTCCGAAATAGAATCTGTATACTGAAAAATAGTGAACTCATTCAGAAAGTTCTACACGAGGCACATGATTGTCGATTTTCAGTTCATCCGGGTAGCACTAAGATGTATAACGATTTGAAACAGCAATACTGGTGGCCAGGAATGAAACGTGACATATCTGAATTCGTATCAAAATGTTTGATCTGTCAGCAAGTTAAAGCTGAACATCAGGTACCGTCTGGTTTATTATAGCCTATTATGATTCCGGAATGGAAATGGGACAGAGTCACTATGGATTTTGTATCTGGACTACCGCTATCTCCGAAGAAGAAAAATGCAATCTGGGTTATCGTTGACAGATTGACAAAGTCTACACATTTTATACCGGTACGTACTGATTATTCTCTGGATAAATTAGCGGAATTATATGTATCTGAGATTGTGCGATTACATGGCATACCGTTATCCATTGTGTCTGATAGAGATCCGAGGTTTACCTCGAGATTCTGGAAAAGGTTTCAGGAGGCTTTGGGAACGAAATTGAGTTTTAGTATGGCATTTCATCCCCAGACCGACAGTCAGTCTGAAAGAGTTATTCAGATTCTGGAAGACATGTTACGGTGTTGTATTCTTGAATTTGAAAGTAATTGGGAGAAATATTTACCTCTGATAGAGTTTGTATACAACAATAGTTTTCAGACAAGTTCGAAAATGGCTCCATATGAAGCATTATACGGTCGTAAATGTCGAACACCGCTATATTGGATAGAATTGAGTGAGAGAAAGTTATACGGGGTTGATTTAATCCGAGATACAGAAGAAAAAGTGAAAGTGATACGTGACAGCTTGAAAATAGCTTCAGACAGACAGAAATCATATGCCGATTTGAAACGGAAAGAAATAGAGTTTCAGGTCGGAGATAGAGTTTTTTTGAAAGTATCACCGTGGAAGAAAATTCTTCGTTTCGATAAAAAGGGAAAGCTAAGTCCTCGTTTTATCGGGCCGTATGAAATTGTGGAACGAATTGGACCTGTAGCTTACCGATTATCATTACCGTCTGAGTTTGAAAAGATTCACAACGTATTTCATGTTTCAATGCTTCGTCGATATCGATCTGATCCGTCTCATGTCATTTCTCCCACTGATGTGGAGATACAGTCTGATCTATCGTACAGTGAAGAACCGATTAAGATTCTGGCTCGAGAAATCAAAGAGTTGAGAAATAAGCGAATAGCACTTGTAAAAGTTCTCTGGTGTAAACACGAAATAGAGGAAGCTACGTGGGAACTCGAGGAAACTATGCGAAAGCAATACCCTAACATGTTTATCGGTAAGATTTTCGAGGACGAAAATCCTTAAGCGGGGAGAGTTGTAACAGCCCACTTTATACCCTAGTAGGAACGAGTGGTTTCGGGACCACTTAACCGAGTCAAATTATTATTTTTATTGCTTTAATATGTTTTACAGCATGATAGAAATTACCGTGTGACAGTTTCGTTTAGAAATTTTATTGTTTGACCGGTTAATTTGATAAAAAGGATTAAATCGCGTAAAACGATAAATTAGAGTTCTATTTCATAAATGGCTCATTTGAGCATGGCTTTATAAATTGAGGTACTTGTATGGTAATTATACCATCTTTAGTTGGAGTGGTTGGTGGTGGACAATTATGTCCATATTTTATAAGGCTTTATAATTATTTTTTTAAGGGCAAAATGGTCCTTTAATTATTATATGTTATATTAGATAAATATAACATGAAAACACCCATTTTTATCTTCTTCTTCACTGATTCTACAAAAGAAAAAGAAAGGTTTTTATGCTTTGCTTCATTCGGCTACTTGAGCTTCATTTGGAGGTTCGTTTTTGTTCCGTTTTCGATAATTTTTATGTTTTTGAGGTCGTTGCTTCGAATAGTAGTCAACCCATACCTCAATTTCTGATTTTGAACATGTCTTTGAAAAGTGCCATTGATGAATCCTTGATATATTGATAGATTTTGATGAATTATTGTATATTATGTGGAAATATACAAGAATTTTGAAGTGATTTTTTGAAGAAAATGGGTTTTGAGGATTTATTTGTAAAAAGGTAGAATTTTTGAAGTTAAATTTGTGATTAATTGAAAGATATATGCTTGTATAAATCCCTTGAATATTCGGCTATGGTGAATTGGGGGATTTATTGTGCAATTTGTCATTTTGTGATAAAAGGACTAAATTGCAATGTGTTGAAAATATAAGAATTAAATTGCTAATATGCCAAAATACATGTTTTGGACTAAATTGAATGAGCTAGTGATTAAATAGCTAAATTTGTATTAATATAGATAAAGACGATCAAATCCTGGAACTTGATCGGGGAAAACGAAAAATAGACGAGTAGATACGGGATTACGAGGTAAGTCCGTATAATGAAATTTAATGTGTATATGCTTATATTTGTTGTTAATTGAATGTCTGAAGTACTATTTGATTGAATAGCCTATTTGGATGCATACATGTGAAATTGAAATGAAATTGTTACAAGAGAGGAATGAATTCCGAGCCCCGTTAGAACCGTAGAAGTCGATAGGATACAAGTGACATGTCACTAGGGCTACAGGGTGGTTCGAGCTCCTGCATTTGTTGCGGACTCACCACGTGCCCATGAGCTACATGTTTATCCTTCGGGATTACATGTTTAGTCTTCAGACTCTCTGTTCAGCCTTCGGGCTTACCGTTCATCCTTCGGGATTACATGTTCAGCCTTCGGGCTTACCGATACAGGCTCGAAAGAGCATACATGACGCATTGACGGATTACAGGTTACATGTATGTACACTGTGTGTGTATCACCCGAGTATCCCTCGATGTTCTTAAAGGTTCAACGGGCAACTACCGATACATGTTATATGAGATATGAGAATTACATGGATTATATGGTATAAGTTATATGAATGCTTAAAGATACATGAATTACATGTTGTACAAGGTTCACATGGATTTTATAAGTTGATTTACATGAATTACATGTTATAAGTATTACATGTTAAATGAGATATATGATTTACATGGAGTATATTATATGCAAATACATGTAGAAATGATTGAATTATGATATGATACATGAATGATGTGGTTGGTACATGAATGATTTACGAGATTACATGGACTAACAAGTTTATACTTGTGAAATAGGCAACTTGAGTATATGAATTGAATTGGCATTGTTGTTGTAATTACCGCATTGATTCGGTAAGGTTTAATTTCTGTATTACGGACTTGCTAAGCTTTAGAAGCTTACTCCGTTTATTTCTATCAATGTCTTATAGATTCGGAAGCTAGCTCGATCATCGGACGTGTCGGAGATTGCCATCACACTATCCATCAAGCTTTGGTATTTTTGAATCTTTTATAAATGAAATGGTCATGGCATGTATAGGCTAGATGTTTTGTGAATATGATGTATTTTGGTAAATGATCAAGCTATGAGATGTGGCTTGAGTCATATTTGTGTATAATCAAGATTTTGAGTTGTTCTTTGGCTATATGTGCTCATGGAAAGATATGTGATTTTGATGATGAAATTGGGGTTCATTATATGCTTGAATTGGTATGTTTGTAGATGGTAAATTGGCTTGAAATGTTGCATGCTCTTAGCTTGTAGGAATGACCCTTGTTAGGTGGCAATTTGGCTTAAACCAAGCCTATATTGTGCCACACGGCCAGGGGACACGGGCGTGTGCTTCGACCGTGTGTCCCCTGCACCTTAAATAATTTGACAGTTTCGACCACGGGGTAAGCACACGGGCGTGCCTTAGCCGTGGGAAGCACACGGCCCTACTCCACGGGCGTGTGAAATTAACTTGTGACTGTGTTGAGTAAGTCAGAACGTTCCACGGGTGCCTAACACGGGCGTGTGAAAGCCACACGGTTTAACAACACAGCCGTGCTTCGAGTCACACGGGCGTGTGACGTTGTTTCAAAAATGAAAATTTTTCTGAGCTTCCGATGCAGTAGGATTCGAATCCTAACTATCCGAGATGAATGTTTTTAATCCGAAAATATCTCCTATGAACTTTTTTGTGATTATTGACATGAAATTTCTTAATTGGGGCCGATTAAGTACTGTAAAGGTCCGTTAAGTCTGGTAACGCTCTGTACTTGATTCCGATGACGGTCTTGGGTATAGGGTGTTACATAATTAATCAGCTAAAATGCTGATTTGGGTCAGCATTTAAACGGTTCTAGGCTGCCCAATTGGTAGCTGGTTCGGGTCGCTCAATTTGGTTCAGTTAGTGCGGTTCAACTGGGCCCTTTTTTCATAATCAATTAAAATTAATTTATCTAGCCCAAATTAAATTGGGAATAAATTAAAATTAATTATATTATGAATTAATACACATTTTTTTTACTGTCTTAGGTTGAAAATTATTTCCCCTTGGTACTTCAATTTGCTTCTCAGTTTTGTTCTTCTAACGGTGTCTGCCAGGTCAATTTTCACCCTTTGTGCGAATCTGTCAAAAATAATCAAAATTCACTAAAAATAATTGTAAAATTAACTAAAAATTAACATGTTCAAAATTTTAATACAATTTAATTATTTTATAAAAATTAATTATTTTATGACAAAAATTCCATCGAAAATGTATGAATTTAAGTAGAAAAGGGTATGAAAAAGTCTATAAATTTTTGTGTTTCCATTTAGTCTTTGGATTTTTGATGAATTTAGCTATTTTGGGCTAAATTGTGAAAATGATATTTTGAGGGACTAAAATGTAAAATTTATGAAATATGTGAGCTTGATTAGACTAGGGGAAGATTCGGCCTAGCTATGGTAATATGAAATTATGTGTATTTGATGGTTTTATGAAATAGGGACTAAAGTGTTAAAATGTGAAAATGTGAGGGCCATTTTGAAAAATGCCCTAAATATGTATTCATGTATTATTTTGAATAAGTGTGAGATTAAATGAGTTAATTTTAATTCATATAGATCAAGAAAAGTGAAATCCGGATTTGGATCGCGAGAAATCAAAAGTCAACAATAATCGACTCAATTCGACATATCACACTCGAGGTAAGTTCATGAGGAGTAATTTCAATATAAATGATTGTTAAATGTTTTAATATCGTATTAATTGTGATGAATGAAATCTCGAAGGAGATGGAAATAGTGAATGTGAGATTATGAATGTGAACATTGATAGAAATGAAATGTGAGAAAGCTCAGCTGAATCGTAGGATTAGTTTCGGAATGTTAATGACATGTCATTAGGTTGTGAATTGGCTTTGGGCCATGATATAGGCACTATGGGTGCGAGAAATACCTTGATTTGGCTATGAGCCATGGTATAGATATTGTATGGGAGCTACCTTGAGTTGGTTACGGGCCATGGTATAGGTGCTCCGGGATAAGTTACCTTGATTTGGCTACGGGCCATGGTATAGGTACTTATCGATCGAAATGTTCATGTATCTAATTCCAACTTTGAATGGTTTAACAAGCAAGTGAAGGTTGTAAATGAGTAAAAGAGGTTAGTACGAATTGAACAGGTACGTACGATATCTATACGAGAATTATTGAGATGAAATAATGAGATTCATTGAGAAAAGCTTTTTGAGTTAAATAAACCATGTTATGAGACATGGATAAAGGTTTGTGGCATCATGTATTTGGCTTGAGTTGTGAAAATGGTTTGTTTACAATTGGAATTGCTTAATGAATTACTTACTTGTGAACTTATTAAGCTTATAAAGCTTTCTTGGTGTGTTTATTTCTATTTTATAGATCATCGAAGCTACTGAAGGCTCGAGAATTGTCGAGGATCATCATCGCACTATCGGATCATACTTGGTACCTTTTTGTGGTTGTAAATAGCTAAGTATGACATGTATAAGCTACGGTTATTTTGAATACATTTTGAAATTGTATATATGTTAAGCTAAGTGATTTGGCTAACTAATAGGTTGTGATCATGCTTGAGTTGATATGTACTATGAGTTGCAAATTTGGTATGATTTATGGTGTATATATGGTCTATTATGAAATGGTCATTTTGGTATTACATGTGTTGTGATTTTGGTAAGGATTAGATATGAAATGGAATGGTTTTAATGGGATATGAAGTATGTGTTTTGACATGATTTATGGTTTATATTGTGGCATGAATTGGTAGGGAAATTGAGTTTGATTTTAGATGAGAAATATATGGCATGAATTGTGCATATTTTGGTTTTGAATTGGCTGAGAATGTATGATATGAAACTTGATGATTTTGGCTTGTAGGGATGACCCAAAAAGGGTGGCAAAGGTGGCCATTCAAATGGCCTATTTTTGTCCACACGGGCGTGTGTCTCGGCCGTGTGTGACACACAATAATAGTACACGGCCGTGTGTCCCTTGGTGTACCCTTCCAAATTAAGTCAGTATACCCTATAGTTTTGACACAGCCTAGGCAGACGGGCGTGTCTAGTGGCCGTGGGTGGCACACGGGCTGGCACATGGGTGTGTGGTCGGCCGTGTGACCCATAGCCTCCCTAATTTTCACACGGACTGGCATATGGGCGTGTCCTCGGTCGTGTGGTACAAGTCAGTATGTATGCCCTGTTTTGCCATGGCTTAGACACACAGGCGTGTCTATGACCGTGTGAGGCACACAGCCTGTCCACACAGGCGTGTGACCTCTGTACCTTTGAAAAATGTTAAGTTTTGAAAAAATTTTATATGTGCTCGGTTTAGTCTCGACCTTCTTCTAATGCACATTTAAGGTCTCGTAGACCTTTATAAGGGACTCATTGATGATGTATGATTATGTTATGATGATAATGATTGTGAAATGTTCATGAATATTCTGAATTGTCTGGTAATACTCCTAACCCAAATCTGGTGACGGGTAAGGGATACGGGTGTTACAATTTTCACTTTGGTCCTTCAACTTTCTTATTTTTGCACTTCAATCCCCTAAATTTTTAATATTTATACTTGAGCCACAAACTTTCCACATATTTATGATTTAGCCTTTACTTTAAATCAATATACTAAAACCTACTTATTATTATTATTATCTTTTTAATATTCCTCAATATTCTCTTTTATCAGCTTTATATCATTTTTTCATTTTACCGAAAAATCAATTATACAGTATTTAATTTATTACTACTTTTATTCTATATCAATTCTAGGGATGTTACATTTATGCTTGTGCCATAGAACTTTTTGCATATTTGCAATTTAGTCCATTCCTTAATACATCATGTCATGCTTTTTGATTTAACTCTCTTTTGATATATTGTAACTTTTATTTTCTTTGATCTTATACCTTATTTGCTAAAATTTTATCTCATATTATTTACGCCCAAGAGGGTTTTGAGGATGCTACATTTGAGTTCAATTTTGACTCAATTCAATTAATTGTTCAGGAACACTAAACAAACATATCTGTGAACACTCAATAAAAATGTTCCTAAAACACTAAATGAATCGTTCGCGAACGCTAAACAAACATGTTCGCAAACACTAAACAAATAGATAATCAAACATGCATACAAACATTAAATAAACATGCTCACAAACAAACAAACAATAAGCAAATTGAAGTTTTATAGTTGTTACTGCAATATAGGCTAAGTGCTAGGAAGAAGTGATAGGGACAAAAGGAATGGTTGGCGGAAGTTCAATTTCTCGGTGTTGTCAAGCACCTGAATCTCATCAAACTCATTGGACACTGTGCAGTGAATGGTAAAAGAGAGATCCCGCGTCTTCTGGTGTACGAGTTTATGCAAAATAAGAGCTTAGATTATCATCTTTTCCAAAGCGCATTCCCACCTCTTCCCTGGAAAACAAGATTACAAATAATACTTGGAGCAGCACAAGGATTAGCATATCTGCAAGAGGGATTGGCAGTTCAGGTTCCTTTCTGAAAGACTAACGTTGCTTCTTCTTCTTCTTCTTTTTTTTTTTTTTTTTTTCAGATTATGGTTATCTAAATCCTTGGTTTGATAATAATGCAAGGTAATATATCGAGACTTCAAACCCACCAACGTGTTATTGGATGACAAGTTCAATCCAAAGCTTTCAGGCTTTGGGCTGGCAACAGAAGGGCCAATGGCAGGGGATACACATGTTTCAACAGATGTTAGTATTGTCTTCTCTGTACTTGGAGTAACGTGATACGTCGTTTTACTTTGTTGTTTGATGATGATGATGATGACAACAAGGTTTTATCACTTGTGATCAGGTTGTCGGGTCCTACGGTTATGCTGATCCTTGTTACTTAAGGACAGGACATCTTACAGTTAAGGGTGATGTATGGGGTTTCGATGTGGTGTTATATGAGATTCTTTCAGGCAGGCGGTCAATAGACAGGGAGCTTCCTCAAGCGAAGGAACTTCTCTTGCATTGGGTGAAACGGTCCCCTGCTGGTAGTAAAAAGTTCATCTCGAAAATGGATCCTGGACTTGGAAACCAGTATTCGATTGGTGCAGCTCGGGAAATTGCTAAGTTAGCAGATGCTTGTTTATTAACAACTCCCGAAGGGCGGCCCAAGATGAGTGAGGTGGTGGAGAGATTGAAGCAGATTATTCAAGTTTCAGAGGAAGAAAGCGCGGACAAAATGGAAAGTCATCCTGAGGCATCTGAATCCGAAATCAAAGCAGGTGAACCAGAAACGAACTCAAACACAGCTGAGTTAGTGGCAATTAAATATGCAATGGAGAGCTTCTTAAAAGCTGCAAGGAAGAGGGAGGCTTTATTGATTATTGAATCTGACTCGACTACTGCTGTTCAGTGGATACAGGATTATGACTTCAGACCCATGAAGTTGTGGCCTATGCTCCAAGAGATTGATACTCTTATTGCTCAAATTGGGACTGTTGTGTTCAATATTACTCCACTTTGAGGAGTTTTTTAGCTCTTTCTTTTCTAATGCTTTTCTGTTTCTGGTTGTTTCCGATAGTTTTTATTCTTGGATACAGTAAAGCATCATTTGGTTCGTTGAATGATTTATTTGGTGGAGGTTAAGAATAGCAATAAAAAGTATCACGAATGTCTCAATAATATATTAGAAAAAAAATTATATTAATTTTTTTATTAAAAATTTCAGCTTATTAAAAACTAGTTATTATTTGTCGCGAGGTCTAATTGTCTAATTATTCTATTAGTTACACTATTTTTTAATAGTAAAAATAACTTACATAGATTAACTTATTTTTTTTGAGTAAAAGTGACTAAATGCGATCTAATTCGTAGTACAAAAACTTTCATGATACTCTTATTATTATTTTTAGTCTTCTCCATGAAATAACTCATTTTATGAACCAAAATCAAATTTTACTATATTTAAGAATAAAGAGAAAATGATCTTTCCATTCCTCTCAATTAAACATACTGTAATGACACGTTTGGTTTATTGAAATGAAATAGAGCAAGATTGTAATAGCTATGCGATAAGAATGAAATAGAGAAGTAATAGGAATTATATTGTTTGATTGAATATGATATTAATACCATAACATTGTTTGGTTGGTTGGAATTGTGTTAAGTAATATGTAAAAAATAGGTACAAAACCACAATTTTACCTTTTAATTACATAATATTATTTATAAAATTAATCTTATATATTTTTAAAAATATAAATTATTATTTCAATATTTTAAATTAATATTATATTTTAAAAATGAAAATGAAAATGAAAATAATATTTAATATGATATATTTATAAACATATACTAAAATATATTTTAAATTAGAATTAACAGTATAATAGAAAGTTAAAATAAAAATATATTAATAAATAACAGTATATTTTAAATATCATTTAAGAGAAATAGTTAATAAAAAAGAAAAGAGGATAAATATTTAATATACTGATGTACTTATCTTCACTGTCCTTCTCTGCCTCTTATCTTTTTCTTCCATTAGGTTTCAGTTTAAACATTCAATGAGAAAAATCAAGCAACACGTTGTTTCCGATCACTCTCACTGCATCTCCGGCCGGCGGCCACTGATATTCTGACCCAGGATTTTTTGAAGATTCATCAAGATGTTCCTTGAAATCTTCTCTTCCATATTTTCTAGTTTATTTTATTGAAATTTATAATAATAATAATAATAAAATCATAGATCTACAAGAACAAGTTGTGAGGTTCCTCTCCATTTCGGTCATCCTCCTCACTAATTTGTGATCTTTAAATTTCTATATAATAGATTAACCCAAAATTGAGATAGAAAATGCTCTCTCCTTTCTTTTTCTTTTTTTTTTTTTAACACAAAATTAATGAAGAATAATAGTAAAAAATGATGGCCATAATTAAGAATAAAAAAAAGTGCTATTACTTACTTTGTTGAATTGTCTATTTTAACCCCTCACACCATCGAATATGGATGGAATGGCTTATTTAGTGTTTTAATATTCAACAAAGAAAAAGGATGGAATGGAATAGTCCCTCCAACCAAACGAGTGTAGGAAAAGGTTAATTTTTGAATCCCTTCATGGATATCCACATTCATCTCGCTTCGCCATGACTTGGTAATGAACAAGTGAAAGAACAATTTAAAGCCGTGAGTAATTAAATTTTATTTTTCGTGGAAATTATGTATTTTTTAGATTTTCTGAAATTGTGACGTTTTCAAAGTTTCAATTCCGATGATTGGAGTTGTGATTAAAATATTTAAGAGCCTTCGTCGTTAAGAATCATACTGTGATTAGAGAACTCGAAAGGACTACTTTTTATCTTTAATTTTTCTGTTTAATTTATTTCTTTAATTCCTTTCTATTTTATTAATTCTAATTTTGGTCTTTTTTCTTTTTCTTTTTCTTTTTCTTTTTTTGCTAGGTTTGCCCGTCCATTTAAAATCCTTAAGTTAATATTAAATTGTCTATTTTATTAATTCTAATTTTGGATTTTTTAAATTATTATTGTTTTTGATGAATAAACAAAGAACATAGTGAACTAAACCAATAATGCAGAAAGCACAGTTAGTTTTATCACTATTAAGGGTTTCAAGTAATTCCATAAGAACTGTTGCCAAAACATGTACCCCTCCATATCCGCAAAAACTATCTTCGCAATTCAATTAGCAATATGATTAGCCTCCTTAGGGATGTGTCTTAAGACCCAATGTTCTTTGTTTTGTAACAACTTCTGATTCGCATGATCAAGGTTGAATTTGGGTTTTCTAAAGTTTTCCTTTAGATTGCTTGGACTATCTCTATGCTATCAGTTTGGATCAATATCTTATCCAAACCTCAATCTTGCAATAGGGTTAGTCCATCCAAAATGCACCATAACTCGGCTTCAAAAACTTAGAATACCCCCAAAAATTTATTAAACCCCATAATCCATTCCCTTAAATGATTTTGCACCACTCCCCCTGCACGCACAAAATGTAACACCCTTAACCCATCTCCGTTGCCAGATTAGGGTTACGGAGCATTACTGTACAATTATAGACATTTAACTTCGTGATATTTAAATAAACTAAAACATATCATAATCTATTCAATTGCATGTATTTTATCCCTAATTCGAGCCCTCGAGGCTCTAAAATTAGCTTTGAGACAATTCGAGACTAATTTGAAACAAAACATAAAGTTTAAGAAAAAATAGCAAAAATTAAAAATAGGGGTCACACAGCCATGTGGCTAGGCTGTGTGACATAGCCCCAAGTCGTGTAACTTTCAAACAAGGGACACACGACCATGTCCCAGCCCATGTCCTCACCCGTTTAACTCACTAAGTAGGGTCACACGGGCCGTGTCACAAGCCTGTGTGCCTGGCCGTGTAACTCTTTGAGTTGCCACACACGCTCATGTGCCAGGCCGTGTGCTAAGTCGTGTAACTCACTAACTTGGAACCCTAAGAAATCTCAAATGACATACGGCTGTATTGTCAGGCTGTGTGTGTTACATGGTAGTATAACAGCTCGTGTCTAAGGCTGTGTGAACCCAAAATTTACCTAAAATCAAGCCATTTCATAATTAAATTATGCAAGAATATACAATCCAATTGTGCACACTTTCAAGGGACCGAAACATCATCCAAGCACACATAAAAATGCCATTTCAAATGCCTTAATTTAACTAACCAATATGCCATTCAAAGGCACCACAATTAAATCAAAACAACTATCAAAACATGCCAATGTTGCCTCATTTCATGCATGATAACCTATTTCAACTATGTACTAAAACATACCACAAATAACCATTTCCAAGCCAACATATGACCATTCACATCAATTACATAAAAGAGATACAAAGGGACTTGACTTAATAAACATTACACGTCCATCAATCACATATAAATATCAAGGCACAAACATACTAAATTACCATTTACACATTCATTAAATACCATTACAAAATAACCTATAGATGCCATTATAAACCTTGGCCAAAATACTCAAAAACTACCGAATTAATTGCTGGATAGTGTGATAGGTCTCAGACGAGCTTCCAACCAAATTGAGCTTTCGATGATCTATAAAACAAAGGAAAATAACTACGTAACCAACAAGTGCTTAATAAGCTCGTATAAACTTAAACATAACTTACCACTTCAATAACACAATTCATAGAATAAGAATAAACCATTACCGAAGCCATGAGCTTAGAATAAGCCCATTCAATCATCATCAATCTCACATGTTAGTTGGTTCATCAACATTAAATATAAGCTCATTTATACCATAAATGGAGTTCACAAGATACATTAAATATGCATCAACTTTTTCATAAATCATGAATATTTCCAGTAACTTACTTACCAATCCATTCCTTTTATTACCTGTTGAACCATCTAGAATTACATTGGATACTCGGGAGAGCTCACACACAGTATGCCTTTACATCTAACCGTAACCTTTCCTTTACATCAATGCTCACACGAGTTGTGAAATAGGCCTGCTCACATGAGTTGTGGGTCGGAATATAAGCTACACTATGCTGCTCACACAAGCTGTGGAGAATCCACAACAAATGCAAGACCTCAACCATCAGTAGGACATTCAAGACCAACACTCGAAACATAAAATCCTAATGACATGTCATTTGTATCCTAAGAATTCTTAAGGTTCAACACGGACTCGTTATCCGTCAATTCATCATAGCATTGATACATTTATATATTGATTCATTTATATTAAAACAACATAATCAACATTCAATTTAGATAACACTAAAATGATTATAGTTCATACGAACTTACCTAGATAACTAGGGCATAATAATATAATCGAACTAATCTGAAGCTTTAGCTTTTCCTCGATCTAAGTCCAAACATGGTTTATCTTGATCTAAATAGGAAATTTCAATCAATTAAGTACTTCTAGAATTCAATTTAATCCATAGTTCATATTTACGCAAAATTACCAATTTGCCCCTAACATTTTAACTTTTCACAATTTAGTCCTTAAGCTCATAACTTAAAATCTAACCATTTTAACTTAAATCCGTGTTAACCATAGATGCAAGAGACCTTGAAACAACCCATATTTACCATAATTTCACAATAAAACCCATAGATTTACACCTTTAACAATTTAATCCCTAATTATAAAATTTATCAAAAATCACTTAACAAAACTTGTTTATTTTTCAACAAGGATTCATAATCTATCAACTAACATAAAAAATATTCAAAAAATTCATGGCAAGTCCCTCAACCTTTAACAATTTTGTAAATTAATCCCCGAGCTAGCTAGATTAAGCTAAAATGATCTCAAAAACATAAAAATCACTAAAAACGAGATAATTATACATATCATGCACAAGAACAAAGCCAACCGATTGCTCCAATCTTTCTTTAATGGTGTTTTAGGTTTTAGAATGAAATAATGAGAAAGATGATAGTTTTTCTCATATTTTCATTAACTAATATTTTAACTTAATTATCAAATTTCTTAATTAACCTTTTAAAACCATTAATATTTCATTTAAACCATGTCCATGACTATCCACTAACCCATTAAATGGTATATTTACCATTCAAGTCCATTTTCTTTCCTTTCTATAGCCATTTAACCCTTTTAACTAATAGAACACAACTTTAACACCTTTTACGATCCAGTCCTTTATACTTAATTAACTATGTAAACTTTAAATTTCTATTATACGATCTTAACATAATCCCGTTGACACTAAATAAATAATAAAATAATAATTCACTCGTTAGAATTGTGGTCCCAAAACCACTGTTTCTGACACTACTAAAATTAAGCTGTTACACAAATCTCGTATTTAAATTAACTACACCATCAGTATGCAAGTGAACCCAATTAACTAATAAAAGACCCTCAATGAAAAAACATCTTCGATTCAAATCTTCCTTATGTGTGGACCAAAATTGTCTTGCCCAAGTAATAGAAGCTTTAACAATCTCATCTGCTTTTCATGTCAAACCTTGGAAAACAAATAAGTTTCTATTCTTCCAAATGCACCACATAATGAGGCCAAATAAACTTGCCCAACTAACTTCTACAAAATCCATCAGTTTATCATACTATAAATTGGCTACTAACTACTTAGAGAGGTTGGAAGTGAAAAACCTACTTCCTTGGCTCGTAGGCATCACTTGTCCCTACACCTTTTTTGCTATAGGACAGTATCTAAGAACATGAAGAATATCTTCTGTAACATGTCCACAAAAATCGACAAGACCCTTCTAGTCCAATGCCTTATGTTACTTGTTCCATGTTAGTGAGGAGACGTTGCTTGAAAGTAAGCCATAGAAAGAAATGAACTATTTGAGGACCCTTAAATTTCCAAGGATTTTTCCATATTACTTCCCTAGAATTCCATTGATTTCCTCTAAGCAAACAATAAGCACTCTTAATCAAGAAAGCCCCTATCGAATTTAGTAACCAAGAAATTATATCCAACCTCGCTTTAGGATGTGGGGGTGGAACATGTTAGAGTATGCCCAAAGATTAATCATGAGATGATTGTAATAACATACTTGTTTTACCTCGTTTATTAATATAAGGCATTACCATTATTATTTTAGTTTTTTTTTTGTGTATATAAATAAACTATTTTATAATAATGTCCTAAGAATAATATAATTATTCTTAAAAGGTCCTTAGTTGAGTATTATTGTAGCTTTGGACAACAATAATGCATTAAGACTAACATGTAGTTTATTGATGACAAAGTGTTGTCATTGACATAGGATGTCAAAATCAATACATGAGTATGTGTGTTAGAGAACAACATATTGAACTGACCTGCTATAAGTATGTTTCTTGGATTATTATGTAATAGTCACAACATTACTCATAGTGATTACTATGTATACAATTCTCAGACTTGAGATCATCATTATCCCAGCATCGTGAGTCGTATATTTTGATACAGTCAAATGTCCACCGTAATTGGTTGTTTTATAAAGGCTGATGTTGGATATACCACAATCTATGTAGTGGGATATAGTTGATCAATATAGGATTTGTCCCTCTTACATAATGGGAGAAATATCTTAGGCCACTTGATTGAATAATACTAGAAATGCATGGCCACGCTTGAATAAGTTGATATAAGATATCATACTTATTTGTTTATCATAGTCTACTCAGGATATCAAGAAACATTAGATGGACTATGCAAGTGTGACTATTCCATGACTTGTGTTCATTCTAAATATAAAAGACAAAAGGATTTAATACATGAAGGGTTAATCATAGAGAGCTTATATCGAATCATGACTTCTTGTAACTTAGGAAGCAATGATGCATTGCTAGATGCCACTCATTGTTTGTAATATTAGAATCGCTCTAGTATTATTGCTAACCTTACAAGAACTTATAGGGTCACACTCTATGGTTAAAACAAACGAAATCCAAACATAGTTGGCATTGTTTTTAGCTATCACATGAATTAAATTGATTATAGAATTAATTTAATTGGGAAATTAAATATCAAATGAATTATATGTACAAATATGTTGTACACATAATGAGAACAAGGTTAAATTAATATATATGAATTTTATTCGTATAAAATTAAACTATACATAATTTACTAAATCCTTGTTATAATTATTGTAGTTGTAATTTTTCGATCAAACATTATTATAATTATTATATTCGATTAATTATTATAATGAATTTTGATACATATTAAAATATTAACTATTCTTGAATTAGGAAATTTAGGATTTTTAAGAAAACCTAATATACTGGAAATAAAGAGAGTGAGGTCTAGCAGCCGTTATATAGTGAATTCTCTCTGAAAAGTTTACGAGAGTTCTTATCATTTGTTGTCACACCGGGTGGATTACATAGAGGCTGGAACTTTTCGTAGCGTTTTGGATTAACAAACAATTGCGTAATCAGTTTCACAATAGTTATCTTTAGTTTTCCAGACAATTAAAGGTAATTGCTCATACCCTTCTCACCCCGATTCGTTCCTTGCACATGAATCATTGGATGTGATCACCGGATTTAATTTTTTTGCTGCGCTATAGGGTGTACCGGTGTTCTTACAGAACACTCACTATGCGCCTAATAATATTTTTCAAAATCCAACCTGATTTTGACCTTATTCGGAACGGTGGTTTCGGGACCATGGATCCGAGTTAGAAAAATATTTTAATATTATTTTCTATGTTTATTATGTGTGAATTTAGGTGTGTGAAATTTTCCTATAAAAATTTGAACATTTGGATGTTTAATTGTGAAAAAGGGCTTAATCACATAAAATAAAAATTTGTGGTCAAATGTGTAAGTGCCAAATTGTTGATGTTCTTATAATTTGGAGCATTTAAGATGCAATTTGCCCATAAATGAGAGTAGTGGCCGATTGGTAAGCATGTAATAGTGAAATGAATTGTTTATTATTATATTAATGGTATTTTGGTGAATTATAATATATGATTAATGATATATGTTATAATATATTAAAACACATAAAACCATGCTTTCATATTTTCTTTATAAAGAAGAAAAAAATAAGGTTTTAGAGTTTCGGCTTTGTTCAAGGTTGATTCAAGGTGAGTTTAGTTTCGGTTTTTGATAATTTTTACGTTTTTGAGATCGTTGCTTCGAGTAGTACCTGACCCATGCTTGAATTTTTTATTTTGATGAATATTTTAATATATTCCATTGATGAATAATTTTGTTTTGTGGTGTTTGAAATGAAATATGGAAGATAAGTTTTGGGTTAATATGTATTTTATTGGAAATTTTGATAAATATGAGTAATTAGGGCTTAATTGCAAAAATAATAAATTGAGGGACTAAATGAAAAATAAATAAAATGTGTGTATTTGTATGTACTAGAGGAACATTTGGCCTAAGCATGTTGCATGGGGATTTTGTGAATTTTGTGTTTTACGCAATTAGGTCTAATTTGTAAAAGTGTGAAATATCAGGGGTAAAATGGTAATTTGCTCATTTATGTGTTGTTGGATTAAATTGAATGAAATTGTGTTTGAATGAGATTAATTTGAAATTGTATAGATCAAGAACAAAAGAAATTGGACTTGGATCGGGGAAAAGGAAAAATAGTCAAATAGTCTATTTACATCATTCGTCGATATCCGAGGTAAGTTTATAAGCAAATAAACGTCATTAATTTTGAATATAAATTAACTTGATATGTTGATTTTGAATATTATGTATTTATAATTGAGATGATCAAATGTGATTATGTATAGAAATAATGTGTTCGAGGTTAATTCGATCGAGTTATGACATTTGAAAGTCAGTATGAATTTTAAGGAATAGCTAGGATTTTTGATATATGAATTATGTGTAAGATCGACTTTGTATCAGTGATATTCAGGCTTTAAGCCTAGCAGGCTTTGTGTTGATGAAATATATTAGGCTTTGAGCCTAGCAGGCTTTGTACCGGTGTATTATATCAGGCTTATTGCCTAGTAGGCTTTATGTCGTTGTATTAGATCAGGCTTATTGTTAGCAGGCTTTGTGCCGGTGTATTATACTAGACCTTATGCCTAGCAAATTTTATGTGAGCAACGGTAAAAGTAATCAAATGTGTTAAATAAGCTAAAGTGACTAGGTATGTGAATGTGGTTTACTGATTTGAAATGAAGGTAAATTGACTGAAAGATATGTGATAAAAGTGATATGTGATGCTATTGAAAATATATGTAATTATAAGTAATGTATTCGGTCTTGTGATAGGTATAAGTATGTGTATATGAATGCATATGTATAATCGGTTATATATGATAATATGACTTTGAAATTGGGATATATATTGATAATTTATATATGTATATATTCGGCCATGGTATATTTTGAGTATAAATATATGTTTGTTATGGTTTTTTTTGTAAAAATGGAAATGTCTATATATTTATGAATTTGATAGTATGATTCAGTTTTACTTTATTGATCTATCGAGGTCATTAATGTGTTTAAATTGCTTATAACTTACTAAGCTACAATAACTTACTGTGTGTATGTTTATTCTTTGGTCTTATAGATTTTGGAAGTTAGTTACGGGCTCAAGGATCATCAGCAAAGTCTATCATATTATCGACTGTTTTCGATACTTTTATAAGCTAAATTTGAAACCTATGGCATGTATAGGCTATACTACTTTTTGAATATGTTTGAAGTTGTATATATATGTGTGTGTGTGTGTGTGTGTGTGTGTGAATAAGCCATGCGAAAATGGCTTGTCCATTTTGTTAATCTTGGAATTTATGCTTTGGCTTGATGATTATTTTTAGTCGTGGCTTTGGTTGATTTGGTTTTAGTATATACATAAGTATTATCATGGGTCTAATGATTTAAATATGTTTTATATTTGGTAATATGTTTTAATTTGGTTGATGGTGTGTATTCGAATTAATGTTGGATTTTTGGTAGTGAATATATTCGGTTGATATTTGGTTATGCTTTGTATATTTATATGTAAATCTTGTTGGTATATTATGTTAAGATATGGTTATGAGTTTCAGTAATATTGTTACTTTGGAAGCTTGCTTAATTATGTTAACTTATGTTTTAGTTATGTGATATGCTTTTATATGTAAGATATGCATGATTTCGAGACAATTGTATTTACAGATTTTATGGAAGAATTTATGTACAAATTTTGGTATGTTTTTTAATTGACTTAAAAAAACATTTATAATATGGTTAATTATTTATTAATAGGTTCGATTAAGAGGTCAGTAAAAGAAAATATGACTTGGATACTTGTTGTGAATTTTCAAATTATGCTAGTTTATCACTAATTTTTGCCACACAAGAAGTGTATGTTTAAGACGTGATATGTTTATTTTTGCTTGCGTATAAAAGTGAAATATATTTACTAAAAATTCACAGAATGTTCAGTCTTAATGTTTAATAATCAAAGTGGCTTTTATATGTGATCACTCAATGTTGATAATATGTGCTCATACTTAGATTATGAAATGCTATGATTGGAAATCAGTACATGAAAATAACTGCTATATGTTTGATTTATACTTATTACAAATTCAGTAAAATTTTGAGATATGATTTGTATTGCTATGTAGTTAAATTTTATTATCTTTGTATAAATGGCAATATTAAATATTTTTATTTGTTAGAAGGTGACTCTAATGAATAATTGAATGCATGAAAGATGTGTTTCATCTGGTAATGCCCATAACCCTATTCCGGTGGCGAATACGGGTTAGGGGTGTTACATTATGCAAAAAAATAAAGGTTTCAATTAGCTTTCGATGTAACCATTTCTTCAAGTAAACAGTCCACTTTTAGATTCCCATGCGAAAGTATCCACTTAATTAAAGGGCCAATCTATGGCACCCATTAGTCCTTCCAACACCTAACAGCCCTCCCATCCTCAATCGACCACACTAGATTTTCTTTAAACAATGGCCATATCTTTGATAGGCCTTTCTAAATAAAAGAGCTGTAACTTCTCAAAATACTTTCCGACGTGCTATCCTTCATACTATACTTCGATTGAAGAACCCTTACCCATAAGACATTGACATTTACTACCAAATTGAAACACAATTTCATCATAAAAGAAACATTTTGATCCTCCAACCTTTGCAAACCAAGACCCCCACAGGAGTGTGATTGACAGACTGAGCCTTAATTTACTAGAACCATCTTTCTCTTCCCATTAGAAAAGCCCCTAATGAACTGTCCAGCCAAGCACTCAACCTCCTCACAAATCCCTTTCGGAATCATCATTGATTGCATAAAATAGTTAGGTATGAATAAAAGCATAGACTATGCTAGCGTAGCTCTTCTTACAAGTGACAACTATCTAGCATCCCATTTAGAAGTTTACTACATGCCTTGTCCACCACGAATCTTAAGGTACTTTTAGAAACTTTTTCATGGAATAAAGGAACCCCCAAATAAGAAATAAGATCAAAAACCTTTTGGAGTACCCAACAAACTACTAATTTGATCTCCAAGAGCCTTATCAACATAATGGGAAAAGACAATATTAGTCTTTTGTGTGTTTACCTAAAGACCAGGGTAGTTGCAGAAATGAGTCAAAACTTCCTTGATGGTTTATGCAGGCATCAAATCTATTTTACTAAAAAGAACTAAATCATCAGCAAAAAAAAAAAAAGGAAACAGATTCAAACTTGACCCGGATAGTTTGATTGGGCACCATTGACCATTCGAAATCATTGAATATATCATGTCCAAGCCACTCCATACACAACACGAACAAATATGGGGACAAAGGACACCCCTGACGAATCCCCTTTGTAGGCTTAAACTTTTATTTTGAGATCCAAAATATCTACATGGTAGAATTTGAAATGACAGACATGATGACATTCTTCGAAAAATTTGAAATACCAACGACCTGGAGGTATGCATTGATTAATTCCCACCTCACCCTATCATAAGCTTTCTCTAGATCAATTTTAATTATCATCCATGCCTTCTTATTCTTCCTACCTTTCATGAAATGAATAAATTCTTGTGCAATGAAAATATTATCAGTGATATTTCTTCCAATTATGAAAGTTGATTATTCTTCCATAATAATTTTAGGAAAGACAATCCTAAACTGATTCACTATAACTTTCATCACAAACTTATATAGTGCAGAACTCAAGTTGAAGGGTCGAAATTGCTGAAAGCTTTCTAGATTAGAAATTTTAGGAATAAGAGCGTTATTCAAATTGAGATCGATTAGCTCACCATAAAAAATCCTTTTGACCCATTCGCAAACAACACCCCTACTACATTCCATTGATTCTAAAAGAAGAGTGCATGATAACTATCGTTGCTTAACGCCTTTAAGGAAGCTTAAGGGGCCTTTATATAGAGCTTTGGAATGCCTTTCTTAGCCTCTAAGTATCCAAATCCGAGTGAAATTACACTTCCTCATGATAGGGACACGCCCTTGTGCCACGCTCATGTGGATCAACAGAAGGCCGTGTGCGAGACTGTTGATGGAGGCATGGTCGTGTGATCAGGCCGTGCTTGTCGAAGTTGGGCCGTGTTCGACCTTATGTGGCATGGTCGTGTGCCACGGCCGTGTGGTGAATCCTTGGGCCGTGTCGTTTTTACACTTTGGCCTATTTTCTTCGTTTTCGGCCCATTTTTTATTCTTTTCTCTTCCCTGTGCTCTCCTGAGTATAAAACATGAAATAGAAGGGTTACGAGCACCAATTCTCACAAATTTAATGATAATTCATCCAGAATATAGGCTAAGCATGAGGTAAAAACATGTATAAATTAGTGTTTATCAATGCCAGAATGATCTATCCCATTTCCGACAGTAATTGGGTTAGCCCAGTCCATGTGGTTCCGAAAAAGACTGGCGTAACCGTAATCGAGAATTCAGTAGGTGAGATGGTTTCTACTCGAGTCCAAAACAAGTGGAGAGTCTGCATCGATTACAGGAAATTGAATTTACTAACTCAGAAAGATCACTTTCCACTTCCTTTTATTGATCAAATGTTAGAATGTTTAGCTGGGAAATCTCATTATTGTTATCTTGATGGTTACTCAAGGTTTTTCCAGAATCCGGTAGCACCAGAGGATCAGGAGAAGACGATGTTTACGTGCCCTTTTGGTACGTTCACGTACAGACGGATGCCGTTCGGACTCTGTAACGCACCGGCCACGTTTCAAAGGTGCATGGTAAGTATATTCTCAGACTACGTCGAGAAAATAATCGAGGTGTTCATGGACGACTTTATTGTATATGGTGAGTCATTCGAGGTATGTCTGACGAACCTTGCAAAAATTTTGGAAAGATGCTTAGAATTTAATCTTGTTTTAAATTATGAAAAATGCCATTTTATGATAGACAAAGGATTACTTCTAGGTCATATTATTTCTGCCGAGGGAATTTCTGTCGATAAAGTGAAAATTGACGTTATTAACTCACCACCATACCCCACAACTGTGAGGGAGATTCGATCTTTCCTTGGTCATACAGGTTTCTACAGGCGATTCATTAAAAACTTTTCAAAAATTACGCAACCACTTTGCAACCTCTTACAAAAGGACAAGGAGTTCGAGTTCGACCAATCATGTAGAGATGCATTTGACACGCTCAAACATAAGCTCGTTTCAGCCCCTATCGTTCAACCACCAATCTGGAGTTATCCTTTTGAGATAATGTGTGACGCTAGTGACCATAGCTAGGAGTAGTCCTCAGACAAATGATCGAGAAGGAGCCACACATCATCTTCTATGCTTCCAAAACTTTGGATGCTGCCCAAATCAATTATTCGACCACAGAAAAAGAGTTTCTAGCTATAGTCTCTGCCTTAGAAAAATTTTGTTCATATTTGTTAGGAACTAAAATTGTGGTTTTTTCTGATCATGCAGCTCTAAAATATTTAATCGGGAAGAAGGAAGTAAAACTGAGACTTATAAGGTGGATACTACTTTTGCAAGAATTCGATCTCGAAATAAAGGATAAAAAGGGACGTGAAAATTTAGTAACTGACCATTTGAGCCGAATTCCTCCTTCGAAGGATGCGAGACCTCTTCAAGACGAATTTCCAGATGAAAACTTGCTTGTAGCTCAGACGATTTTTCCTTGGTACGCAGATATGGTGAATTATCTTGCTACAGGTATAATCTCTTCTAACTTATCATGATCTGAAAAAGAGAAGATTAAACGTGAGTCGTGATATTATATTTGGGATGACCCCTACCTTTGGAAATATTGTTCCGACCAGGTAATTCGTCGATGTGTTGCTGAAACCAAGGTAAATTCAATTCTATCCTTTTATCATTCTTATGCATGTGGTGGACATTTTTGCCCCAAATGAACTGCGCATAAAGTCCTTGAATATGGGCTATATTGGCCTCATATTTTTCGAGTTGCATATTTATTCTGTAAAACATGCGGAAAATGTCAAAGGGTAGGTAACTTGAGTCGAAAAAATGAAATACCTCTAACCCCTGTTCATGTTTGTGAAATATTCGATATATGGGGCATTGATTTTATGGGACCTTTTGTCTTATCATTCGGTAACATTTATATTTTACTTGCAGTTGACTACGTATCAAGTGGGTGGAAGCAAAAGCCACTCATAGTGCTGACGCCAAAACAGTGGTGGATTTTCTAAAAAATTATATTTTTTTCCAGGTTTGGCACAACGCGAGCTTTGATCAGTGAACGAGTACACATTTTTGTAACAAGGTAATTGACACGCTTTTGAAAAAATATGGAGTGGTGCAACGAGTCGCTACAGCCTATCACCCCCAATCGAACGGTCAAGCTAAAGTGTCAAATCGGGAAATCAAGTTGTTTTTGGGGAAGACCGTTAAACCGGATAGAAAAGATTGGAGTTTACGACTCAACAATGCACTGTGGGCGTACCAAACTGCTTATAAAGGACCCATAGGTATGTCTCCTTATCGACTAATTTTTGGTAAACCGTGCCATCTTCCTGTTGAGTTAGAACATAAAGCGTATTGGGCGGTTAAGCAATGCAACATGGAATTGGAAGCTGCACGTAAGCATTGTAAATTACACATCCAAGAACTCAAAGAAATTCGATGAGAAGTGTATGCGAGTGCCCAAATTTACAAAGATAAGGTCAAAGCATACCATGACCAGAAGATAACTCGTAAACAATTTACTGTAGGACAGAAAGTATTACTTTATGACCCTATAGTAAGAATTTTTGTAGGTAAGCTTCGGACTAAGTGGTTAGGACCTTTTATTGTTACTCACGTATTTCCACATGGTGCAGTCGAGATTAAAAGTGAAGTATCCGAAAAAATTTTCAAAGTTAACGGACAGCGACTAAAGCCTTTTTATGAAAACTTTCAAGTCCATTTGGTTGAGGAATTGGTCCTCAAAGAGCCGACTGAATAAATTTCCAGGTCATCGAGCTAACGACGTTAAAAAAGCGCTTTTGGGAGGCATCCCAAATTTATTTCCGTCTATTTTTATCTGTTTAAATTTTTAATAAAATTTTGGTTGTAAATAAATAAATTAATTCCTATTTTAACTCAGTCAATTTTATGTTTTTAGGGACACTATAAGGTCATAAATTTTCAAAAGGACGGGCAATGATGGTGGCGTGGGCACGACATGCTTCAAATAAAAAAAAACCCTCAAAATTCCTACCTTCATAGAATTTCTAAACCCAAATCCATTAAAAACCCATTTAACCATAAAACAAACCCAATACCCAAAAAGAAAATAAAAACCCAACTTAACCCCAAAACCCAAATAACACCCATTTACCCATTTAACCCAATACCCAAACAACCAAAATAACCCAATAAGCCCAACTGAAAAAAAAAAAGAAAAAGAAAAAAAAAAGAGAAAATCAAAACACCCAAAATCCCTAATTTCCCAATTTCTTCTCCATCTTCTCCAACTTCTTCAAAAACAAGACCCAACCCTCAAACAATACCCCCACGCCGCCGACCTTCATCGCCGACCACCCGTGCGCTGTCGCCACCACTGCTGCTACCATCGCCATTCGTCGGATACGCGAACCACCGCGAAGCCTCAACCATCGACCTCCCTCACCAACGACGTCACTCTTCCATCTCGATGCATCTCTATTTTTTCTTTTCTTCCCCTCTATTCTTTCCCTTCTCCCCTCCCTCCGTTCATCGCCCGATGCCAAATCCCAACGTCGGCCTCCAATCGACCACCCTTGTGCCACCACTTTCTTCCATATTTTTCTTTCTTTTCTCCAACACCAAATGTAAAACCACCCTTTTACCCCCACCTTAACTGACCACGAAACCAAAAAAACCCTACCTTCACCCTTTCGAAAATCGGCCCAAAACTTTATCACCGCCGTGCACTGCCATTGCCACCACCACCATACGCCACCGTACACCGCCTCTATCGAACAAGCCTAGAACCACCCATTTTTAACGCCAGGACAGCACCATGTTCCGAACTTGAAACCAAACAGCCAATAACTTTTCGGTCTCACTCAACCGAAATCGGCACCGGTTTTCTGCACCTCCCGTTGTCGATATAGCCGACGATGAACCTTCTCCTCCTCCTCCACGATGAACGGCCGCACATAGGAGAGCCCGTCGCCAACGAAGCCCGACCCCGGTCGAACCACAACATTCAGACAGTAGCTCCTCTATTCTTGAAAGGTCGACCTCAAACCCTCCATCTACATTACCTTTACTAATATATTATGCAGGTAATTCGGACGAAGCCTGAACGTCTAGTGACCATGTCGAGGCTTCCTCACTTGTGAATGAACATGTTCTTTGACGCTAAAGTCAATCATCTACTCGAAGCCACTGACAATAGACACGTGAGCCGCCGACACCAACGTACAGCAGTACTGACACTGTTGAAAGTTTGAATCCACCTGACTCGCCCCAAGAATTCGTTCAACAAACACAGAACAGTCAACGTAATAGACGAGGGCGTGCAAACACTATTCCTACGGAAGCACGTTTGCGAGGGTTGTTAAATTTTTTGACCCCGGAGCATCGCACGCGGTATGACGACATTCGACAACGTCCAATCCCGGTCTGTAAGCAAATCAATCTCACCACTCTTGACATGTTAAATATCCATGCTACTGTAATTGATTATTTTGATGCTATTGGTTGGAGTTCTTTTGCAAATATATCCTGTGATGCACATTATGAGTTGATATATGAATTTTACACCACTTTTAGCTTCAATGTTAATGAATTACAAATTGTTGAAACACAAAATATTATTTGTTTTCGTTTGCTTGGTAGGGACTTTCGTATGTCAATCTCGAATTTTAACGTTGCCATTGGTTTCGTTGACGCTGACAATATTCAGTCCGACTCATATCATACTCCTCTATTAGATATTCTGAGTAACTTTAATGCTCAAGATGCCTATCATGTTTTAACCCATTCTAATCAACTTTATAATCCGAAAACCACAAAAGACTTATTGGTGCATTTAGTTTTTCAAGATGAAACGATTCGTCTTTTGTCTTAACTAAAACTGAATTGTTTTTCTTGTGGTAAATGCATTCTGGATTAAAAGTTAATTTAGGATATTGGTTTGCTTGAAACTTTCATACTGTTTTTCGATGTAATCATCTGTTAATACTTGGGTCATATATTACGCACTTAACCTCTACACTTTTTCCTTCTGAAATCGACTTCTCGTCCTTAACATGTGCATATTGTATGGACAGCCTAGATAAATATTGTTTGGATTCTATGGGTTTGCTTGCCGGCACCCCTACTGTGTTTTATTTTGTTCCTCCAGGTATACGAGCTGCTTGTAGGAATATGGTCTTTCGCCAACGACCACAATTCGCTACTCAAGAACAAGAGGAACAACCTCTGACTGTGGAGGCCCGTTTAAGCCGAATCGAAGCTCGACTTGAAATAATGGAGACACAAGTCGCCACAAGCCTCGATCTCCTGCAAAGTCGCCACTCGCAACACCAACGACGTCATTAAAATACATGGGGAGTGTTCTTTACTTTTTCCTTTTTTTTTAATTTATTTGGGTTGCTGGCTTTTAATTCACATACTTGAGGACAAGAATAGTTTAAGTGGGGGGGTTGGACTGAAAAGTAAATATGCATGATTTCTACTGCATGTCTCTCTTTTGCATGTGTTCAATCTTACGATAAAATTGATTCGATAATTTAACATTGAGCCTTTAACCTCATACTTAGTCAATTTAGGCAATTGGGCAATTTTTGAATTAAATGTTCAAGTATATAGATTGGTCGACATTTATGTTTTAAAGTTGGTATATGTAGCTAGAATTTTTCATATGAATTGATTGAATAAAATATATTTGCTTGTGCATAAATAATTAAATAAATTAAGGAATAAATAAATAAAGGTTCAAGCTATGAATGAAGTTTCGAAAACGTGACCGAATTGAGTAACCGAGGCAAGGTGCTTGGGTTGTCATTTTGTCTCGCGTAAAAAGGTCCGAATGACAAGTTGATAACTTACAAACATTCCGCTAACTGAACCTCCCAAAATTTAAAAAAAAAGGAAGAAAATATATATTTATAAATAAAAGACTGTTTGAACTGAGTAACCGGGATAGGGTGCTTGGGTTGTCATCCTAGTTCGCGTAAAAAGGTTTGATCATGTCTACTAATTTTCTGATGCATAGTTAAATAATAATGCCGTGCAAATTATTGGATTCAAGCTCAATTTAATGAAATTGTTTAGTTGACATATTTCAATTTTATGACACCTGTTAATCAAAATATATATTTTGAACATTTATTTATTTTTGCCTATGTTGTTTACATTGATTGAGGATGTAGAAAAGAGGCTCGATTTGTTAATTTTAGAATGAGTTCTAATATTGGAAGAACAACATGCTTGAGGGCAAGCATGAGCTAAGTGGGGGGGATTTGATAAACATGTTATAATGCATATTTTTTTGTATTTAATTTGGCTTATTGTTGAATTGAACCCTGCTAATTAAGTGTTTTTATGATTTAATATTTGTCAGGGATGTAATTGGACGAAAATAGGCAAAAAGGGGCCAAATCGTAAGACAAATTATTGGAATGGGGCCAAAGCAAAAAGATGGAGCAAGTCAAGGACTCAACATCAATTTTGACTTTGTAAAAAGACTAAAAATAGGAAGATATTTTTATTTTAGTTTTAATTTTATTTTTTATTTATTTTTATTTATTTTATTAATTTAGTTAGGCTATTTTTAGTAAATTTATATATATAAATAGGGGTGTTTGTCTCTTTGAAAATCATTCATTAATTAAGTTTTCCTACTTCTCTTTGGAAATCCATTATCCTGTTTGTCTTGTTTTTCCTATTTCAATTGAGAATTGGAATACTTTTGTCTTGCTTTTTACAAAGTTATTCTAATTCTCTTTTCAAATATTTTTCCCTATCCATTTCCATCATTTTCCATACAATTTCCATCATTTCCCATAACCTTCAAGCATAAATAAATTCATGCTTAACTAAATTTTACCTTAGTTTTAGGCCGGTGTTCTTTCCGGTCGAAAATCGTGAGAAATGAATCCAAGCTACAAATCCTTCCAAGAGGTATTTATCTTTTTCCTAAGTATCGAGATTGACAACTCATCCCTTAAGGTTAACTCGATTCCAAGTCAAAAAGAGCTCGTTGGGTTGGAGGCGTGTTTTACTGACAGTTGGAGAAAAGAGTCGGCCGTGCTGTATTCAATTCTCTGAGAACAAATCAAGGAAGAGGTGATCGGGTTTAAACGACCCACGCGGTTGAGGCCATTAACTCGAGTTAGGTTCTTCAGAACGCAAGGCTACCAAGATCTTCAACCGGGAACACGTGTATCTCGGTTAGATAATCGATAAGGGTTGGTTTGCAGGACGTACCGGGACCAGCTACGAGAGGAAGAATTGGTGATTAGGGCATTCTTAATCACTATAACCAACTTATCGTTTGAAGGAGAAGATCAATTTTCGAGGATCGATTCTTAACACGGAATTTACCGAGACTAAGGCTAAGGCTTACCAATTCTGTTTATAAAATTCTAAATTTATTTTCGATTTACATTTATATTAATTGTTCATTTTATATTATTTACTACCTTAAACATTCTTAAACCCCTAGCTTTATGTATTTATTTTATTTTTCGCAGGCACGTTTAGAGTCGTGGGCAGACACTTGCCATGACCTCTTAACACAACGACATTCTGTTCATAAGTGAACAAAGAAGTTGATTACAAATCCAATCTCTGTGGATTCGACCCTACTACCACCCTTACTACAGTTTAAAGTTATTTAGTAGGAATTAATTTTGGTGGATTCGACGCCCATCACCTTCCCAAGTCTGTACTTTATCACCTTTTCATTGTATCTCTTTTCCCTTGGAATAAAGGAGCCACTTCCCGAATAGTCATCACCACTACTTGTAATAGCCTATTTTTTAGTGGTATCGAAACAGTGATTTTGAGGCCACTAAATTCGACGAGTAGGTTCGTAATTATTATTTAATATTTACAAGTCAAATATGATTTTTAAAAAGGCTTTTGATTTGATAAATTATTATTTATAAGCGATTTATTAAGTTTAAGTGTTATAACCCTAAGGTCAAGTGGTCTTAGAAAATGAGGTATCAGGACCTCATTTCTATAAACCAAGTTGTAAATATTTTTATAAATATTTTCGAAGTGTCATTAAGGTGGTATTAAAGTTTTGTTGAAAAATTTTAGCATTTCGATAGTTAATTAATTAAAAAGGACTAAATTGTAAAAGATGTAAACATTAATCACTATTTGATTTGAGTGATTAAATGGTTAATTGGATAAAAGAAAATGGACTTAAATGGTAATTAGACCATTTAAAAATTTAGTGGATGGTTTTGGCAATTAAAAGCATGAAATTTTGGATGATAATTAAAGGGGCAAAATGGTAATTTGATAATTAAATTAAATAAAATAAAACCAATATGTTTTGTTATCATTTAAAGGTCTTTTTCACCGAATTTGAAAGAAGAAACCTCCATCGAAATGAAGCTAGGTTTGTCCATGCATGTAAATTCATTTTAGTCCCATTTCTTTTAATTTTTATGTTTTTGAGATCATTGTAACTAGGTTATGCTAGCCCATACCTTCGATTTTGAAACTGTTGCCATTGATGAACCTTGTGATTTAAGATGTTAAATGATGAATTTAAAATGTTGGTTGATATTTAAAAGTATTTTATTAAGTGATTTTTTATGAATTTTTTGATTAGGGACTAAATTGTTAAATTAATAAAATTAAAAGGATTTAATGTGAAATTGTTGCATAAATGGGCTGTTTTGGATACCATGAACATTTGGCTAAGCTCAATTTTTCGTAAAAATGGTTAATTTGCATGTTTTGGGCTCATCGACTAAATTGAATAAAAGTAAAACTTTAGGGACAATTTTATAAAAATGTCAAAATGACTAAATTGCATAAAATGAATTTTTTTATTTTCTAAATTAATATATTGAATGAAACTATTAATTTAAATCAAGATCGGGTGAAAAATAAGGAAAATAGAAAATTACCAAAATGCCCCTAAGCTTTGGTATTTTTACAATTTAGCCAAGTAAGTTCATATGAATATGAACTGTATTATATATAATTTTGATTAAATTTAATGTTAATATGTGATTATATTGTAATTAAATTAATATATATATATATATATGCAATTTACTGTGTTATGAAATCACGTAAATCTAACGACGTATGACGATTATTGAGCCCCGTTTGAACCTTAGGAATTTATGGATACAAATGACATGTCATTAGGGTTTACATGATTTGGGTGCTAGTCCTGAACATCCTACCAATGGCTAAAGTCCGGCATGTGTTGCAGATACTTCATAGCTCGTGTGAGCAACATTATGTACCTATGTTTCGACCCACAGCTCGTGTGAGTAGGCCCATTTTCATAGCTCATGTGAGCATACATGTACAAGAATTGACGGATTACAGTTATATGAGTTAGCACGCTATCTGTGAACTATCCCGGGTATCCAATGATATTTTAAATGGTTCAACGGGTATTATTCAAATAAGAAACAATAAGGAATGATGTGTATTATGACATGTACATATATGAACATCCTTGATATGATGATACATGAAAATTATGTAGGTTGAGATGAGTAATAAACTCAAGTGTTACATGTTGAGAATAAATGGTTATCCATATTGAATTTTTATGAAATATGTTCAAGTATGCTAACATGTTTTGTTGTTTGATGCTTAAGCATGTGCTAAGCTATTGGTTGAATGGTATTATGTTTACTTATATATTGCATTGAAATGGTAAGAGCCCAAATGGAAATGTGCTTGTGTTCATGAAAAAGTGGTAAGGTTTTAATTATGAAATTTCTTATGAAATGATTTATCATGTGGTTAATTCCAAAAGAGCTATGTTTAAATGCACTAGCTTGTAGCTATGGTTGGTGATATGCTTATGTTTTGTGTGTTCTATATATGAAATAGGTGTGAAAAGGTAATGGCATAGTAAGTTCATACTTGAAGTGTAAAATGATGAAAAAGGAAATGATAAGTTGAATTGATGTTGTTGTTTTTCTTTTTAAGCTAAAGAAAGTAAATGCAATGGAAAGTAATGAAATGCAAATGAAATTAAGAAAATTTGGAAAGGGTTTAAAGTTTTATAAAATCATAAGATGCTAGAGATGATATATATATGTGATGTTGTGGATTCATTCACTTTGTGAGTTATTGAATATGATTTCATGAATCTTGCGATATTGGTATATGATTATTCTTGATATGTATAAATTTCATATTTGAAATAGATTGATATGACTAAAGTTTATACGAGCTTACTAAGCATTCATTACTTACATAGTTTTTCTATTACTTTTCAAATTATCGGAAGCTCGATCGAGTGGGAAGCTCATCGAAGATCTATCACACTATCCAATAGTTTTCGATGTCTTGGTTAAGGATATAATGGCATGTATAGGTGGACTTATGGTTGATGATAGTTGAATGTTAGTTAATGAGTTTGGCATGTATATGTCATTTTGGGTGATGTGGCCTTGGTGCCTTGTTGATATGTGTTAATTTGATAATGTGTTAAAGCATGTTTGAATGGTCAAAGTGATATATGATGAATTGACCTC
Organism: Gossypium stocksii; assembly: GCA_020496765.1. NCBI lineage: Eukaryota > Viridiplantae > Streptophyta > Magnoliopsida > Malvales > Malvaceae > Gossypium > Gossypium stocksii. The sequence goes on along the minus strand of CM035626.1, from coordinate 29,100,647 downwards.
AACATGGTCAAAATATGGTATGCTTTTGAAAGGTTTTGAACTAGATATGGCATGAATCTAATATGGCATGGTGATTATGTAGTAATTATGTTATGTTTTGGCATGGAAACAAGTCAATTGATAATTGAATAAATATGCACATGTATAGGTGTTTTTGGTTGATGTTTTAGCCATTATGTTTTGACTTGTGAATTTGGTATTTTGAATGATTGAAATGGTTGATATGTGGATATATGTCTATGGCCTTTTGATAGATGACTATATAGTCTTTATGATGCATAGATGATGGAAGTTGAACATGGTCATTTTGGTATTAAAAATGTAGTTGGTATTTATGGCTTATGATGTTAAATGTTAAATGGTAAATTAAGTACATATGAGTGTGGATTTGATGTGTGTACAAAATGGTAAGTTTTGGCTAAACTAAGAATTTAGTTATACATTTTAATTGTTGTGATTGATGTGCTTTCAGGCATTTTGTTTGTATGAATATGTACCTATTTGGATAGCTTGTTGTTGTATGGTTTGCTGTACTTTGGGATGCTTGATCACATGTGGTAAATTGGTTATAGGTGTGTGCACGAATGGGTGAGAAAAATGGCTTGAAAATGACCTATTTTTCGTCCACCTGGTTAGAGACACGAGCGTGTGTCTCAGCCGTGTGTGAAACACGGCCATGCGACACAATCGTGTGTCCCCTGTAGGTTTTTAAAGGTTGCATTTCGAGAGTTACATGGCTTGGCACACGGGTATGTGGCTTGGCCGTGTAACCCAAGTCAGTGAGTTACACAAGCACAGACATGGGCTGAGACACGGCTGTGTGTCCTTACTTCGAATGTCTACATGGCTTGAGACACGGGCATGTCTCTCAGCCATGTAAGTCACACAGCCGTGTGACCCCTGCAGTTTTGAAAATTTTTACTTTTTCCTGAAAAATTCTATTTGTTTCCAATTTAGTCTCAACTTGTTTCTAATGTGTTTTTAGGGCCACGAGGGCTCGTATAAGGGACAATATGTATGTTATTGATTGATTTTGCTATGATTGATGTAGGGAATTGAATGTTTTAAAATTTTTGTTTTGAAATGTAAACTCTGGTAATGCTCCGTAACCCTATTTCGACGATAAATACAGGTTAGGGGTGTTGCACTACCAGTAATAGAAACAACAAGAATCGAGTCTCAATTCTCTTTGAAAACTACCGTAATATGTTTTCCAAGATCAAACAGTCCATCTTTAACCCTTACCTCCATTTCAATAGGTCCTTCAAAGGTTGGATTATAATGTGAAAAATTCATACTTGGAACATTGGAAGAAGGGTCTCCACCATTCGCATTTATAGAAACTCCCAAACGAAAACTCCCCTACAATCTATAATATGATTAAGAGTACCTTGTCCTAAATTCAAATGGTCTTTCTCTAAATTATTCAACCCATCAGAATCCATCCCATCCAAAAAATCTCTATTTTCTTTTTGGGAAATCGACGGCTTGAAGAGCGTATTTTCCCAATACCATTCAGTTGGATGGGCCTTTTTAACTTGGGCTTTAGCTAATAGACCAGCCCTTCCACGCTGTTATAAACTTGTCCCCCAAAAAAACTTCCTTTCAGCGCAACTATCCCACCATTTTTACTTTTGTCCAGAAAGCCATTGGACCCTAGCTCCAGCCCAACTTTCCTACCCTTATTAATGATCCCAAATATTTCTTTATCCAAATCTTTTATCCTCTGTCCCTTAAGTTTCTCCCTAGCCTCTTCGCTTTCACCATTTCCCTTAATCTCGATAGATAGGACTTTGAAATGAGATCCACTAGATCTATCCCTCAATTTTTGGCTCTAAAACCCCGATCTTCCCTGGATTTTTTCCGTGATTTCTTCTCCACCAACATCCAAGGGCTATAATTCATCGAATCAACCTCCCTATCTGTTGACTCCGTTGACATATCGGATTCTCTGATTCTAACTCCAACAGATTGCTCTCCTTCTTCCACCACAACCATTTTAGCAGTTGGACACAACTTCTTTCCATGGTTCTACCGATCGCAAGTAAAGCACACCACCGGAAAAGATTCGTATTCAATGCGTTAGAGAATGCCATTGATCATAATATAGGAAATCAGGGGTTTATCTAGATTGACAGACATAGCCATCCGAGCGAACCTACCCCTAGCCCTATTATCAGTATTAAAATCTAACCTCACAACTTTCCCTACTAATTCTCCAATCTCCAATAGGATTTTCTAGTTATACAAGTGACCCGGAAGACCAGAGAGGCGAATCCAAAACTTACCAGGCTCAGGTATGGTTTTACAGGGTCAAAGTTCGTTGATCAAGGTTGGATCGTTAGGTATTAGCCAAGAACAATCCAAGGCCCCTGGGATAAAACTCTATCATAATCGTCGTTGCTTTGGAATTTAACTAACTAATATCTATTTTCAATGTCCATTAGGTGAAAAAGCATCTGTTTTGGAGAGTTGTAAACCCAATATTTCGACAAGTAGCTTAATCACGACCGTCAAAGCCATATCCTTAACTAGTATCTGATTACCATTTTTAGAAAAATCAATTGATGGAATTCCGTTAATATCCAATTTCTTGATATCTCCCTCAACAAATTCCAGATCAGACTCCCTATCCAACTCTAGTATTTCAGTCACCCCTCCCTTGGTTGATGACCCTCCCAAGAGCTTATCTTTCCAAGTCACTGTTGGTGTAGGATCTAAATCAACCACAATTAACAAGTTTGAAGCCATCCGTTGCTCCTTAAGATGGACCTTTTTCGTAGAAAGATCTTCAGGCATGCCACCATCATCTTCCTCACCAATGATCTCAACAGAGGAATCCACAACCTTTGCCATTCAAGATGTCGTTGCATTTTTTTAAATTTATCTTAAGAGAGGTTAATTGATTTTTTTAAAAACCATTTGGAAGCATTTTTTAGCATAAAATTTATAAAAATTAGAGAAATTATAGAAATTTATAAAACTATAAAAAAAAGTTATAGAAAATTATATTTAAATTGTTAAAATAATAAATTAATAAAAATTATTGAAATTTTACAAAATAAAATTATTAAAATTTTATAAAATGATAAGTAATTTATAATTTTGATTTTTTTAAAAAAAATCTATACATTATAAATTTCTAACAATTTTTGAAATTTTAAAATTTTCTATAAGGTTCATAATTTTTATAATATTTTTATAATTTCTAATAGTTTTTAAAACTTTTAATAATTTTTATTTTTCTATAATTATTATAAAAATATATAAAGTATATAGAAAAATTATAAAACTAAAATAAAATTTATTAAATATTATAAATAAAAATAAAAATTATTATTACTTTTTTTTTATTTGCTTTCCTTCACATTTCCTTGTATCATATCTCCATCCATCCTTGTCATTTATTAACTCCACTTACATTGCATCTCCTCAACCTAAACCATTACCTATCACTCTAGTAACTCAACACTCGATGCCCCATATAAGTTTTACCACCATCACATTTTAAACTCCTCATTCCTTATTACCAAAATAAAAATGAAAATAATTTCTATATTTTTTTATCATTTTAATAATTTTAATATAATTTTCTACAACTTTTTTACCTTTTATAATAAATTTTCTAATATTTTTCATATTTCTCAAAATATTTTTCTAATATTTTTCATTTTTTTTGGTTTTTTCTATAATTTTGTAATTATTTAAAAATTATAGTTTTGTTAATATTTTTAGACTTAAAACCCCTCATAATATAATTTTAAAAACAATTAAATTGTCACATTAACTACCACATCATCACTTAATGACTCATTAAGGGCTTTGATGAAAAATTACTTTTTAGGGACTCAATTAATTGTTTTAATTGAGTGTAATTTTTTATTACAAGCTAAATTGATTTATTAATTATTTTGCAAAGGCTTTTTAAAATTTTAAGGCTAAAAAATATTATATTAATAAGTCTAAAATTTGTAAAATAAATCATTTTAATAGGTTAAATTTTATGACTATGTATTGAAATAAATAATTTTTTATAGGCTAAATTTTTAAAATATTATATTTATCAACGACATAGGAAAATAATGATTAAGACATTTTATTTATACTTCAATGATCAAGGTTCAAACTTTGTTGATGTAATTCTCTCTTCCCCAATTTATAACTTGACATTGTACCATCAAAAGTCTATTTACTTTTATTTATTCAAAATTCGTTATTTTACTTTTTGAATTGCTATTTTCAATATTTTGATTAACATTTTTCGTCAAATCCATTTATAAATTTAATATAGTTATAAATTGAACCTTCAATTTTCACTGCTTGACAGGATGGCAATCACTCTGGACTGGCAAATGGGAAAATCCTGAATTGTTGTTACTTCATTTAATTCTCATTTGAAAAACTCAAGTATTGTTTCATCCTCGTTTAGAAAATTCAAGTAAATTGGGTGGTTTGTTGAAAAGAGAAATTCAACTCACTTTTTCGGGCACCAAATGTTGGCCAAACATAGAAGGGATGTGTATCGAAATGTATGATGACATTTTTAGTTGAATTGTTTGTTAGTAATATTGTAATAGCCCGTTTTCAATAAAATCGAAATAGTAGTTTTGGTATCATAAATTCGAATTCGAGAAAATTTATTATTATTTTATGTTCTACTGTATGATAGAAATACAATATAAAATTTTCGTTAAGAAATTTTACCGTTTACGTACCTAATTTGATGAAAAGGACTAAATTGCATTAAGTGCAAAAGTTGAGTTCTAATAGCTAAAGGTATTAAATAGCTATAGAATTTTAAATTAGAGGTCCTTATATAGTAAATAGATCATTAAAATGCTTAGTGGTTAAGCATGAATTGTCATCATTGGAAATTTCATGAAACATTAAGGTTAATTTTGGAAATTATCAATTAAAGTGATATTAAATAAAATAAAAAATCTATTATCATCATTAGCAAGCTTGTTTTGCTTAATTAGGTATGTATTCTTTTCCCGTTTTGATTATTTCTATGTTTTCGATATCGTAGTAGTTTAATCTAGCTAGCTCGGGATTAATTTGCAAAACCAATAAAGTATTAGGGTTCTTCCATTGATGAGTATGCTTGAATTTTGAACCTTTAAGATAAACAAATGAAAGGTTGTTGTTAGATAAACAACTTTTGTAAAGAGAATTTTGATAAAATTATCAATTAGGGATTAAATTGAAAAAGATGATAAATTTATAGTAAAATCGTGAAATTGTGAATTATGTGAGATGCTATTAATATCTATAAAAATTGACTAGGCTTGAGTAAGGATTAAATTGCATGAAAGTCATTTTCCGAGCCTAAGAACTGAATTGTAATAAATTAAAAGTATAGGGACAAAATAGTAATTTTGCCAAAAATGTGTGTTGGACTAAATTGAATATGAATTATATTGAATTGAGTTAAATTCATTCGTATAGATCCGATTAGACCTAGTACGGAGTTAGATCGAGGCAAAGGAAAAATATTAGATTAGTCGCATTCGTATCTACATAAACTCGTCGAGATAAGTTGGTGTAATTAAATTGTACATTAATATGTGTTAAATTGAATTATTTTTTGTGGCTTTACAATTGCCATGAATAAATATCGGTTGAATATTCGACGATTACCGAGTCTCATGTGAATCTTATGAAGTTAATAGGATACAAATGACATGTCATTAGGGTTGCCAATTGGGGTCCTGCATGTGTTGCGGACACACCACAGCTCGTATGAACTTCTTGTTATATAGCTCGCATGAGCTTCCCATTATACAGCTCACATGAACTTCCTATTATTTAGCTCGCATGAGCTTATCATTATTCAGCTCAGAGGAGTTTCCCATTTACAGCTCGTATGAGCGTACATGAATATGAATTAACGGATTACAGTTCAGTACACCTCGTGTGTACTACCCGTGTATCCAATGATATTCTAAATAGTTCAACGGGTACAATTCTGTTATGAAATAATATGAGTTTGATATGAATTATTACCGGTATATACATGAAATATGATTATTTGATGAATTCAACCATGGGGTTGGATTTTATATGTGATTTTTATGGCTAATATGTTGGTGATCATGTGTTTAGGCTTTTGGCCAAATTGATTGAGATATGCTATGTTTACTTACCTATTTTGTGGAAATATGGTAAGTTAAATTCTGTATTATATGAACTTACTAAGCTTAAGTGCTTACTCTGTATTATTTTCCATGTTTTATAGTAATTCGGAAGCTCATTTAGGTTGGAAGTTGGTCGGAGCTATTTCACACTATCCATCGGCTCTTTTGGTACTTTCAGTAAATAAATTTTGGTTATAATGGCATGTATAGGATATTTTGGCCAATGTTGGCATATAAATGTTTTGTTGAGACAAGCCATTTGAATGGCTTGTGCTTGATGTATTTTAATGTGTTTATATATGTGGCCTTAACATATTGAATATGTGTTTGATATGGTTGAATGATGGAAAAATTATAGGTATATGGATGATTGGTTTGAAATGATATATTTGGTGTAATTATGCATATATGCATTTGGTTATCTAGGTAAATATGAATATTTGGTTGACATGTTATTAATTTGTCATTTGAGGTGCCTAAGGGCATATTGGTTGTATATTGTGATAATACATGTTTAAGACTTGATTTTAGCTTGATTTGAATACCCTGTTGTGGCTTGTTGATATGCAATTTTCTGTGTTTAGGTTGGTACCAAATTGGGTGAGAAATGTAGCTTACAAATGGCCTATTTTGGTCCACACAGGCAGAGACACGAGCGTGTGTCTTAGCCATGTGTGACACACGGCTAGGTGACACGGTCGTATGTCCCCTCTATCTTTAAAATTGTGCGAGTCAGTATGCTCAACACGGCCTAGCACACGGGCGTGTGACTTGGCCGTGTGACCCAAGTCAAAGAGTTACACGGGCATGTACACTAGCTGAGACACGGCTTTGTGTCCCTATTTCAAATGCTCGCATGGCCGTGTGTCCCCTACAACTTTAAAAATTTTCATGTTTTCTGAAAAAAAATTTGAGTATTTGATTTAGTCCCGACTTATTTCTAATGCGTATTTTAGGCTTCGAAGGCTTATATAAGGGACAATATTTTTGTTTTCGATTGGTTTATGATATGAATATTATATGATGTGAAATGTTTGAAATTTCTGTCTATTTGTTCTGCAAACTCTGGCAATGCTCTATAACCCTGTTCCAGTGACGAATTTGGGTTAGGGGTGTTACAAATATTGTGTATCTCGGTTAAGTTAAATGACGACTTGTATGGATGTTCAAGGTTATGTAAATTTGAAATTTTGGACTCGTTTGATATTTTAGATTTTAATTTAGAATAATATATGTTGCTTTGTATGCTTATGGGATTTGTCTCATGAGTATATGTGTTGTTATGTTCCAAATCCTTGAGTTTGGGAGTCTGGAACTAAATCATATTATGAACACTATAAGTGAAGTGAAGTAATTCATAAATGAATCTAAGATTATCACAATTTAAATCCAATAAAATATATTATCAATCTAGGTAATCTGAAAGTGAGTAATATAATGACAAATTTATGAGTTGTTAGTTAGTAATATTGTGCATCTTTCATTAAGTTGTATATGGATATTCAAGGTTTGGTGAATTTGAAGTTCTAGAGATATTTGGTATTTCGGATTTTGATTTAGTATAGTAATGTTGCCTTCATGCTTGTGGGTAGAGGTGTGCATGGGCCGGGCCGGGTTCGGGTCAGGCTCAACTAAAAGTTTAGGTCTGTTTGCTAGGCCAGGGCTCGAAAAATGGGCCTAAAATTTTGCCCAAGCTCGACTCAGATAAAAATGTTAAAACCCAGGCTCGACCCAGCTCGCCCATATTAATTTTTATATAATTTTAAAAAAATATATAATACATCAAAAATACTAAAAACATCAAAATAAATATCTCCCAACAAATTGAAAATAAATTTTAAAAAACATGTATACTCAAATAACACTAAGATAGATGCAACTTAACAAGCAAATGCCTTTGAAATAATAAGAAAATTAACAAATGTCTTTAAAATAATAACAAAATTTACAATAAAATAAGTTTTATACAATATCCAAACAATAACAACAAAATAGAAGCAGCATAATAGTAAAATTGTAGCAAAATAGGGAGAAAACTATAAGAAAATAATATTAAAAAATAAAAAAAAAAGATTTTTTATCCTTTAGTGAATTCGGGCTGGGCTGAGCCCAGACAAAAAATGTCTTACCGGAGGCGCAGTCCGTTTTTTAAACGGGCCTTATTTTTTTATCCAAGCCTATTTTTTGGGCCTATATTTTTGCCCAAACCTTTTCGCATTTCGAGCGGGCATTCGGGCTGAGTCGGGTGGCCCGACCCATGAGTAGTTCTACTTGTGGGATTCATCTCATAAGTATGTGGCATTGTTATACTCCAAATTCTTAAATTTTGGAACATGAAAGTAGGTCACCCAATGAACATCACATGTAAATTATCTATAAATAGATCTAAAATTATTTTAACTTAGGTTCAATCTAATATATTGTCAATGTAAACAACTACATCTTAAGTCCTAATATGGAAGTTAATCTAACTTCAATACCCAAGGACTTGTAGACAAAATAGTTTTAACACGATACATTTGCTCATTTATGACTTGGTGAGTTACGTATGAATTATTACTAATATAACTGTCTTCTGCATTATATACACTCTCAATATAGCTTAATATTAGTTAAATTTTAAGTAATCATTAAATCAATATTTATTTAATCATTTACTTTACATGCAAAACTGATAAAATTATTACACTTATGCCACGAATAGCAAAGGGTGAAACAAACCAACGAAACTATTAAAACTAATAATTAACAAAATTTCCAAACATCGGAACTGCAAGGATGCCGTCAGATATTTCAACATTGGGGAATTGTTTGATATAGAAATTACTTTTACAAATTTGTTTTTTTAAATAAATATTTTTTATTAAAAAACACTATATATTGAGCTTAGGGGTGTGCAAAATTCGAGTAAAATCGAAAAAATTCGATTAACCGACCAAATTCGGTTAATCGGTCGGTTAACCAAATTTTTTCGGTTGGGGGTCAGTTAATAATTTTTTGAATTTTTAGTTAACGGTTAATTCGGTTCGAAACCGGTCGGTTAACTGAATTTTTTCAGTTTAACCGAAAAAATTAATAAATAAAATTATAATATATAAATAGCTCACTATTCACTCAAACTCAATCCAATATAAACCCAATCAAACTGAAACTAATTACACAACCCAATTACCCAACCCAATTACCCAACCCAATCATAAAAATTACAAATAATTTAATAAATAAAAACAAAAATAAAAATAATTCGGTTAATTTGATTAATTCGGTTAATTCGGGTAATTCGATTAATTTGGGTAAATCAGATAATTCGGTTAATTTTATACTTATTTTAACCAAAAATAAAAAAAATATAATTTTCGGTTAATTCGGTTAACCGACTAAATTAACCGAAAAAATCTCGGTTCGGTTAACAGTTAAAATTTTTAAAAGGTCAATTAATTCAATTAATGGTATTTCAGGTCGGTTAACCGATTGAATACCTCTAATTGAACTATTCTACGGAGTAGAAAACATGTAAACTGTAAAAAATATCAACTAAATCTTTAAAATTGTATTATATTCAAGAAAAGTTTTAGATATTGTTGATATACTACTGTATGTATTGATTCTATGACCATGATGATTTGTTCAATCAATTTATAGCATAATAAATTTATTCGTTTTTTTATAATAAAAGAAAACTTAAAAAAAATCTTAGAATCACTCAATTTATTTTCTTATAACGTGTAAGTTTGTGCAAGTATATACAGTCGTTATCGAGTAATAAGTAATAAGAGTAATTGTCTTCACATGAACTGTATTTAAATCGATACTTATAAAAATTACTATTCACAAATTGGTTAAGAAAACACAATAACTTTGACTGATAGGTGTTAAATTAAATTAATTAACTAAATGCAAGTTAATCTAAATACAAATAAAATTTAATGCAAGGTGATGGTTTAGCAGTGGTTTTCACGAATTAACAACAAGAACATGAATAAGCTAGAATAACTACAATATTTGACTCAATTCATTTTCCATCATACTTAACAATGTTCGGAAAATATTTCATGGCAACTCGATCCTTCATTAACTAGGAATCTCATATAAGTTCAACTGAATTTTTTACTTAGAAAAATATGCATAAACCAATGTCATAATTTAACTAAGAATTCCTTAGAATTTATGTGAAGTAATATGGACGTATTAGGTTTGAAACAATTTAATCACATAAACCTAACGTTATGCAATGTAATAAGCTCTTTTAGTCTATACGAACCTCTAATTTATTCTGATTAGGATATAAATTAAGCATGCATCTTCCAATTATTGTGTCCATTAGTTATCATTTGATCAGGATTGACTAATTCTAATGCATTCAAACATATTTTAATGCATGAAATACATAATGGATTTAATTGGAAGCATGAACAATTGAGGCACAAAACATCATAAGCATGAATCAAATGAACTTTATCAAATTAATATAATCATTCTAGCTAGAACAATATTACGTCACCATTGTCAATGGAAAAACATCAAAAAAATTTGCAAACATTTTGAATAAAATAAGTTTAAGGCAGAAGAAACTCTTGATGATTTTGGCGGTTCTTCAAATACCGATCGTGGTGGCTTCCTTTGATTCTTGTGATTGCAAAATGCTCCTCAAGTTGGTCGACCAAGAGTGGTTTTCCTCAAGGGAAAATGCTAGCTAAAGGAGATGGGGAAATGGGAAGGCTTATGCGCGTTAGAAAGGGAAGAAAAGATGAGAGGAATGTGAATTGAGAAAAGAATGAGTGATGAGGGATGATGGAATGAGAAGTGAGGGTTGATATTTATAGTAGAGGGATGGCATAGGAGATTGCTAAAAATAGCTTGAAGATCTCTTGGTTCTCTCATTTGCTTGGCCGGCCTTGATGGGGATAGGGAGGTTGATGGTTGCTTGATTCATGCTTGATTTCATGTGTGAATCATGCAAAGGGTTGGACGGTTCCTTAGGTATTAGTTGGGAGCTGATTTTTTATTCTTTCACAAGTGCAAGGACTTCCAAATTAATTTTCCCAAAGCTGATTTGAACTGCTCTTGATAGCTTTGCCGAATTTGGGTCATTTTCCCCCTTATTGGATGGTTTTGACAACCCAATTGAGAGCAGACTTCAGTCTTTTCTGCAACTATCTTTCAAATTGGGTTGAATTGGATTTGTGAATCCAATTTAATGAGCTTGTCATCCAGGTGGAGTAAAAATTAACTTGTGTCCATGTGATATTAATTAGCTCCCATACTTGTTAATTCAATGGTCCCACTATAACAATTTGAGCACAGATATTAGCATGCAGCTTAAGATAGTTAAATTATGCAAAATTAATACATAAATTCAAAAAATTACATACTTTACTAAAATTATGCCCACTGTTTCAATATGACAAAAACCACCCAATTAAATATCTAAATACTCGCGATTAATATAAATTCTAAGTAAAAAGATAATATAAACAACTATAAAAAAATCTATATAATTTAGAGTTTAAACTTTGAACAATAGTTTTCTAACTTGAAACTTAGGAAAATCAATAATCTTGAGCTCAAAATCCCCTTTCAGACAAGTTTTATTTATCCAATCAGCAATCATATTCCCTTCTCTTGGAATGAACTAAAACTTCACCATTTGAAAGCACCTCTTAACTACAGTAATCTTTTGTACCAATGTCATCGAATGACTGTCCTTAGATCTATTCGTAAGACATTCCACTGCCTCTAAACAACCACTTTCCATGATGACTTTCCTATAATTTCTTAGCCTAACAACCTCAAGTCCACAAAGAATAGCCTATAATTCAGCATTGAAAATAGAACATCTACCAAATTGTTTCCTGAAGCCTTCCTTCCAATATCCCAGCAAGTCTCGTATAACTCCTCCAATTGCCGACCAATTATCAATCATACTTGTGGACACATCAATATTAATCTTTACCAAACCATGACTCGGAGAACTCCATTTGAACCCCTCTTCACGCCTCCCATTCACTAAATCAACTTTTGTCATTGTAACACCCCTAACCCTTATCCGTCGTCAGAATAGAGTTACAGGACATTACTGGACCATACGGAATAAATACGATTATTTTATAACATTCAATAAACATATCAGAAACCAATCAAAATTCACTTATATTGTCCCTTATATAGGCCCTTGAGGCCCAAAATACGCGTTAGAAATAAATCGGGACCAAACTGGAAACTCAGAGATTTTTTCCCAAAATTCTAAAAAATTTTCCTAAGTGCAGAGGACACACGCCCCTATGGCCAGCCCATGTGACTCACACGGCCACCGTGCCTTAGTCCGTGTAGGTATTTGATATGAGGCACACGGCTGTGTCCCAACCCGTGTCCATACCCTTGTAACTCTCTGACTTGGGTCACATCGCCAAGACACATGCCTGTGTTCTAGACCGTGTGTAAGGTACAAGGGTTACACAGCCAAGCCACACGCTCGTGTGCTAAGCCGTGTGCAAAAATCTGGGCATTCTGTTTTAAAGTTTTAAGATGTAGAGGACACACAACTGAGACACATGCCCGTGTCTTTGCCCGTGTGGATTAAATTAGACCATTTTATGGCCACTTTTCTCACCCAACCTTGGTAACAACCTAGACTCAACCATATGCACATTCACAAACCACAACAAAACCTTCAATTCAAGCCAAAATCAAATTGTTATACCTATATTATCATCACATATACCCAAATATCCTAACATGCCAAATTAACCACATACATCTATATACATATTTTACTAATTTACTAATTCAAATCATGCTTCAATATACCTATTAATTAATCATCATCTAACTAGTCCAAACATACCTTATGCATGATTAATCCATACCCATATAAGTTGATTAGAAATATAATCAAAGTATAACTCTTAATATTTACACAAACCATTATAGCACTATACATGCCATATAAACCTAAGTACATGTTGCAAAAGTTACCAGAGTGAGTTAGATACAGTGGCTTGATGTGTTGATCCGATCTCCTGACCTCACGTTAATCTACAAGAACATTAAACAACACAAGTAAACTTAATAAAGCTTAGTAAGTTCGATAAGTTAAACATAGATATTTTCGAATTTAATATAAATTAAATAGTAAATTAATCATTCAATCTCCTTGTCAAACATAACATAAATCAATGAACCTACTTCCTTCAATTCAATATCAATAATAATCAATAAAACTTTCAATTTCATTCACATAAGTCTTTTACCAAATCTTATCGAGTTGGAGAACGGCTTACGGATATGAGTACATCGTATTTAGAAGGCCGAAGGCTACACAAAAGCACATAAGTGTTAAACAGAAACCCATAAGGGTTGAACGGAAGCTCATATAAGTTAATAGAAGCTTGTGAGAGCTAAACAGAAAGTAAACACGAAAGTTCGCAACAAATGCTGAACCTCGGTTTACTTGGGTAATAAACCGTTAATTCATCCTTTGCATTTACCATCAATTCATCATTTGCCACAGAACGATTGTACTCAATCTAGCGTTCCACTCATTTTGAACATTTAATTCAATTTCATAATTTAACAATAATTTTATTTTCATCAATAGATATGAATAAGTACTTAATAACATTGATCAAGTTAATAAATAAATATTAAATTTTAACCATACAAACTTACCTAGGTTAAATTGTAAGATTTGTAGTAGTTTAGAGACTAATTTGCTAATTTCCCCTTTTCACGATTATCTATGGGCTCTTGATCTAAAATATAAAATTATCCATTCATTAGCACATATTTCAGTTCCAATTCACTTCACCATTAATACTCCTCAATTTTTTAAATTACACAATTACCCTAACTTTTTACAACTTTTGCAATTTAGTCCCTTTACTAATTAGTATATCAAATGAACTAATTTTTCTCAATTGATACTGCATCTATATATTCTAGGCTATCTTACAGCCCTTGATACATAGAAATTTAATACCAAGCCCCAATTCTTTAATTCTTCACAATTTAGTCCTAAAATTAATATCTATCAAAATCACTTTAAAAAATCATTATACAATAGAATTAAAGATCTAAATACATGTTAATTCATCAAAAATATTTGGTATTAATCAATGGTAATTTCAAAATTACCAATAAAATCAAAAACTAATGAAATAGATAGTTGGACCTATTTGTAAAAGTCTAAAAAACACAAAAATTTCGAGAAAAGAGCAAGAATTGAACTCACATGATGTAAAAATATGAAAATCTAGCTTTATGAGCTCTCCTATGGTTGTTTTTGGCTGAAGATTGAAGAAGAAATGTCTAGAAAATCTTTTAATTGATATTTTATTTATTTAATTTTACAAAATTTACAATTTTGCCCTTAAATAACCTAATTTCATTTTTTTCTACTTATGCCGCCTCAGCCTTCTATTTTAGGCTTATTTGCTCTTTAAGTCCTCCCTCATTTAACATCTAATTCCTTTAATCACTATTTCTTTAATTATCAATTTTTGCACCTTTTTAAATTTAGTCCTTTTTAATTAATTAACTATCAAAACATTAAAATTTTCTAATGAAACTTTAATAATATCTTAATAACACTCCGTAAATATTTGTAAAAATATTTACGGCTCAGTTTATAAAATCGAGGTCTCGATTCCGCATTTTCTAAACCACTTAACTTAATAAATCCTTATTAAACACAAATTACTAATTCAAAAATTTTTCTAAAATCAAATTTGACTCGTAAATATCAAATAATAAAATTTATGAGCTTACTCATCGAATTTGGTTGTCTCGAACCACTGTTTTCGACGCCACTAAAAATCGGGCTATTACAACTCTCCCCCTTTAGGAAATTTAGTGTTTGAAATTTGTTACCTGAGAATAGATTCGGATATTATGATCTCATCAGCTCTTCTGTTTCCCAAGTAGCCTCCACCAAACCGTGATGATGCCATAATAATTTTACTAATGGTACTCGTTTATTTCACAATTCCTTAACCTCTCGAGCTAAAATCTTCACCTGTTCTTCCGAGTACGTCATCCTATTCTTCCGAGTTTGTCATATCCTGTTGTAACTCAATTTCACTATGAGGAATCACATGTGAAGGATCAAATTTGTATCGTCTCAGCATTGATACATGGAACACATTATGAATTTTCTCAAGTTAAGGAGGTAAAGCTAATCTATAAGCCACAGGGCCGATTCTTTCAATAATTTCATACGGTCCAATAAATCTGGGACTCAGTTTTCCTTTTCTACTAAACCGTAATACTTTTTTCTATGGTGAAACTTTAAGAATACCCAATCACCCACATTGAATTCTATATCTCTTCTTTCCAAATATGCATATGATTTTTAACGGTCAGAAGCAGCTTTTAAACTGTCCCGGATAATCTAAAATTTTTCTTTAGTTTCCCGAATCAAGTCGACTCCTACTAGCTTGGATTCACTCAATTTAGATCAATACAATGGAGTCTTACATTTCCTCCCGTAAAGAGCTCCAAATGGTGCTATTTTGATACTAGATTGATAACTATTGTTATATGTAAATTTAGCCAAGGGTAAATACCTTTCTCAACTATCTCCAAACTCGAGTATATAACATCTCAACATATCTTCCAGAATCTGAATCACTTGTTCTGATTCAGTTTGAGGATGAAATGAAGTGCTGAAATTTAGCTTTGTACCCAGAGTTTCTTGCAATTTACTCTAAACTCTTGATATAAACCTCAGATCTCGAACTGAAATAATAGATGTTAGGACCCGATGTAGCCTCATAATCTCTGATATATACAATTCCGCTAACTTCTCAAGTGAAAAGTTTATTCTGATAGGGATAAAATGTGCTGACTTAGTCAATCTATCAACAATCACCCAGGTCGAATCTTTCTTTCTCGGTGTCATAGGTAATTTAGATACAAAATCCATCGTGATATACTCCCACTTCCATTCAGGTATCATGATAGGTTGTAATAAACCCATTGGTACCTGATGCTCTACCTTCACTTGCTGACAAATCAAACACTTTACTACAAATCCACATTTTTCCCGTTTCATACCCGGCCACCAATACATCCGTTTCAAATCACAATACACCTTTGTACTACCTGAATGAATGGGGTACGTACTACTGTAAGCTTTAGAAAGAATATCATTTTTCAAATCTGAATTATTTGTAACACAAATTCTATTACAATAACGCAACATACCGCTATCATCAATGCTATACTCTGAACTCAGGTTATCTTGAACCATCTGTCCTTTCAGCACCAATTTTGGATCATCATCTTGCAACTCCCGTATCCGTTGAAGGAACAAAAGTTTCGTTCTTAACTCCGCTAATACAGAACCATCCTCGTTAAGAGTTAATTGAGCGTTCATAGCTCGAAGCACGAACAAAGATGACTTTCGACTGAGTGCATCTACAACCACATTAGCCTTTACTGGATGGTAGTCAATAACCAAATCATACAGTAATTCTAGCCACCATCTCTATCTCAAATTTAGCTCTTTCTGAGCTATCAAATATTTCAAACTTTTGTGATCCGTAAACACATAGCATTTCTCGCCGTATAAATAATCTCTCCAAATCTTCAAAGCAAATACAATTGCAGCCAATTCAAGATCATGTGTAGGATAGTTCTTCTTGTGCAGTTTTAATTGTCGAGAAGCATAAGCCACTACATTACCTAACTGCATTAGTACACAACCCAAACCATTCAAAGATGCGTCACTATAAACAACATACGGTACGCCCGATTCTGGTTGAGTCAAAACTGGAGCTCCTGTCAACATTTTCTTCAAATGATCGAAACTTCTCTGACACTCTTCAGACCAAAAAAATTCCATATTTTTTTGTAACAATTGGGTCAACGGCGAAGCAATCATCGAAAAGTTCTTAACATAACGTCGGTAATAACCTGCTAGACCCAAAAAACTTCGCACTTCTGAAACATTCTTCGAAGTTTTCCAATTCACCACCGTAAATACTTTGCTCGGATTAATTCGAATTCCATCGACTGATACAATGTGACCCAAAAATCTAACCTCGTGAAGCTAGAATTTACATTTGCTAAACTTTGCGTACAACCACTTTTCTCTCAAAGTCTGTAGCACAATCTTCAAGTGTTGTGCATACTCAGATTTTGACTTGGAATAGATCAATATATCATCAATAAACACAACCACAAATCTATCTAAATAAAGTTGAAAATTTTGATTCATTAAATCCATAAAAGCAACAGGAGTATTAGTTAAGCCAAATGGCATTGCCAGAAATTCATAATGACCATACCGAGTTCGAAAAGTAGTTTTCGACACATCACACTATTTAACCTTCAACTGATAATACCCAGATCTAAGGTCTATTTTCAAAAACATTGTGGTGCCTTTCAGTTGACCAAATAATTCGTCGATACGGGCAAAGGGTATTTGTTTTTAATTGTGACCTTATTCAATTGTCTATAGTCTATACACAGTCTCAAAGAACCGTCTTTCTTTTTCACAAATAAAATAGGTGCACTCCAGGAAGACGTGCTTGGCCTAATGAACCCTTTGTCTAATAACTCTTGCAACTTGCCTTTAATTCCTTTAACTCAGTCAGTGCTATACGGTATGGTGTTACCGATATCGGATCTGTTCTCAGAACCACATCAATCACAAACTCAACTTCACGATTAGGTGATAAACCTGGTAATTCCTCAAGAAATACATCAGCAAACTCACTAACAACAGGTAACTATTTTAGCTTTGATTTAGAATCTCGAGTATCAAGAATGTAGGCTAGAAATGCCTTATTACCTTTTCGCATCAATCTTTGTACTAAAAAAGCTGAAATAATTCTATCAATTTCTTTTGAATTCTTAGACTCAACTGCAATTACATCTTCTGTCTGACATTTCAACTTAATCCGTTTCTCTCTACAATTTACCACAGCATCATGCTTTGTTAACAAATTCATTCCCAAAATAACATCAAATTCTTGAAAAGGTAGTAACATCAAACCAGCAGGGAATTCATAGCCTTTTACGTTCAGTGGACAGTCACAACAGACTAAATTAACTATTACACTTTGGCCTAATGGATTAATGACTTGAATATCATAATCGGTAGGTTCAACAGACAACTTCTTTTCTAATACTAACACAATGCAAATAGAAGAATATGTAGACCCAAGATCAATCAATACATATACAGTAACATCAAAGAAATAGAATGTACTAGCAATCACGTCTAGATCCGTAGCTTCTTCTCTCGCTCGGATGACATAAGTACGTGTAGGTACCCTAGCTTCTGATCGGGCAGCAGAATCTCTCAAACCCGAACGAGTAGTCCCAGTAGCATTGTATTGACTTGAACGTTTACTTCTTTAGGAAATGAGGAACTATTTCTCTTTCCACTCTTCCTCCTCTCTTTGTAATTTAGGACAATTTCTAATAAAATGATCAGTGGCTCCACATTTGTAACAAGCCCCCTTTTAATTCTACATTCATCGAGGTGGTTTTTCCCACAATATTTGTATTTGGGCTTAGGAGCATTCTGTACACTGCCCACACTAACAGCGAGTCTAGTAGATACCCTGTAATCTTGTTGAATCATTTTGTTCTTCTTTGATCGTTCAGGCATTGGGGTTGTAACAGCCCATTTTATACCCTAGTCAGAACGAGTGGTTTCGGGACCACTTAACCGAGTCAAAATATTATTTTAAATGCTTTAATATGTTTTACTGTATGATAGATATATGGTGTGAAAGTTTCGTATTGAAATTTTACTGTCTGATCGGTTAATTTGATAAAAAGGATTAAATCGCATAAAGCGATAAATTAGAGTTCTATTTTATAAATGGCTTATTTGAGCATGGCTTTATAAAAGGAGGTACTTGCATGGCAATTAAACCATTTTTATTGTGAGTGGTTGGTAATGGACATACATGTCCATATTACTAATGATTTTTAATGATTTTAGTAAAGGTTAAAATAGTCTTTTTGGTATATTATATGTTTTATAATAAAATAAAACATGAAAATGCCTTACTTTCATGGTTCTTCCATCGATTCTTCAAACAAAATAAAGGGTTTTAATGTTTTCAAACATTCGATTACTTTGATCTTCAATTAAGGTATGTTTTGTAATCGGTTTTTGATAATTTTTACGTTTTTGATATCGTTGCTTCGTATATTAGTCAACCCGTACCTCAATTTCTGATTTTGATTATGTTTTTGAAAAATGCCATCGATGAATCCTTGATATATTGATAGATTTTGATGAATTATTGTATATTATGTGAGAAAATACAAGAATTTTAAAGTAAATTTTGATGAAAATGAGTTTAAGGATTTAATTGCAAAAAGATAGAATTTTTGAGGTTAAATTTGTGATTAATTAAAAGATATGTACTTGTACAAGTCCCTTGAATATTCGGCCAATGGAAATTTAGGGATTAATTGTGTAATTTGCTATTTTATGTTAAAAGGGCTAAATTGCAAAGTGTTGAAAGTATAGGGGCTAAATTGCAAATATGTCAAAATATATGTTTTTGGATTGAATTGAATATGTGAGTTAGTAAATAGCTGAATTTTGCATTAATTTAGATAAAGACGATCGAATCCCGGAACTTGATCGGGGAAAAAAGAAAATAGACGAGTAGATACGGGATTACGAGGTAAGTTCGTATAATGAAATTTAATGTGTTTATGTTTATAATTGTTGTTAATGGAATATATGACATATTAGTTGATTGAATAGCCTATTTGGATGTATACATATGAAATTGAAATGAAATTGTTACAAGTGAGAATTGAATACCGAGCCCCGTTAGAACCGTAGAAGTCGATAGGATACGAGTGACATGTCACTAGGGCTACAGGGTGGTTTGAGCTCCTGCATTTGTTGTGGACTCACCACGTGCTCATGAGCTACAGATTTATCCTTCGAGATTACATGTTCAGCCTACGGGCTTACCGATTATCCTTCGAGATTATATGTTCAGCCTCCGGGCTTACCGTACAGGCTCGAAAGAGCATATATGACGCATTAACGGATTACAGGTTATATGTATATACACTGTGTGTGTATCACCCGAGTATCTTTCGATGTTCTTATAGGTTCAACGGGCAATTACCGATACATGTTACATGAAGATTGAATGATATATGTATTACATGTTATATGAGCCATGAGAATTTCATGGATTATATGGTATAAGTTATATGAAATACATGTACAAGTATTTGAGTAATGAGATGATACATGAATGTTGTGGTTGGTACATGAATGAATTTATATGTTACATGAACTAACAAGTGTATGCTTGTGAAATAGGCAATTTGAGTATATGAATTGAATTGGCATTGTTGTTGTAATTATCGCATTGATTCGGTAAGGTTTAATTTCTATATTATACGGACTTACTAAGCTTTAGAAGCTTACTCTGTTCATTTCTTTCACTGTCTTATAGATTCGAAAGCTAGCTCGATAATCGGACGAGTCGGAGATCGCCATCACACTATCTATCAAACTTTGGTACTTTTAAACCTTTTGTAAATGAAATGGTCATGGCATGTATAGGCTAGTACTTTTGTGAACATGATATGTTTTGGTAAATGATCAAGCTATGAAATGTGGCTTGGGTCATATGTGTTTATAATCATGTATTAGAGTTGTTCTTTGGCTATATGTGCTTATGGAAAAATATGTGGTTTGATGAGACTATAAGCTTACATAATTGATATATATATATATATATTGTGGATGAGTGCATGGAAATGGTCATTTAAGCCTTTGAGTTGGTGTGCTTGATTTGTGAATAAATTGAGATGATTTTGGGTCCATTTTGTGCTTGAAATTGGTATGTTTTAGGTTGGTAGAATGGCATGAAATGTTGTTGGTTAATGGCTAGTAGAAATGACCCATATTGGGTGGCAAATTTGGCTTAAACCGAGCCTATAACGTGCCACACGGCCAGGGAACACGGGCGTACACTTCGACCGTGTGTCCCCTGCACCTTAATGTTTTGGTCAGTTTTGGTACACGGCCTAGATACACGGGCGTGTCTGGTAAATTGAAGCCGTGTGAAATTTGGCAGTATAGTCACACGGCCTGCTCTGTTTTGTACACGGGCGTGTCTGGCAGCCGTGTGATATTTGACAGTTTCGACCACGGGGTAAGGGCACAGGCGTGCCTAGACCGTGGACGACACACGGCCTAACCCCATGGGCGTGTTGGACAGCCGTGTAGGATAAGTCAGTTTCGACCACGGGCTGAAAGGTTTGGGCGTGTTTGGAGGGACACGGCCATGTGTGAAGAACACGGGCAAGGGACACGGCCGTGTGTCCCTAACTTTGAAATTTTGCAAATAATCTCCTTTCTTTTAGCATGTTTCCAATTAGATTTCCAATAGTTATATGCATCCTTTTATGATCAATTGAAGCATGCTCTAATGACAGATGATACGTGATGGTTCTTGATTAAAAAAAATTTTAAATTTTTACTGTTCCAATAAATGTTACAAGTTTGGTAATGCCCCTTACCTACTCCGGCGACGGTTACGGGATAGGGGTGTTACAGGGGTGGCTTGACTAAAATCATCTCTAGATTTTTTCGCAGGTAAAGCTGAAAACGACTTGGAAGAACTTCTTTTATAAAACTCTTTATTTCGTCTATCTCGTTGTATTTTTCTGTTGTACACCTTTTTCATTTTCTAAGCATGAACTAATAGAACGACAAAATCCTGTATTTTTGTGCCTCAAATCATAATTTTGATTTCATCATTTAACCCTTCTCCAAACCGAATACACATTTCTTCTTCAGTTTGCACAATTTTTCGGGCATATCTGCTGAGGTATACAAATTTTCTTTCGTACTCGGCTACCGATCTGTTGCCTTGGCACAGGTCAAGAAATTCCCTCTTCTTTTTGTCTAGATACCTCTTGCCAACATATTTCTTTTTAAATTCACATTGAAAGAATTCTCAAGTGATTTTCTATTTTGACACTACAGTTACTATAATCAACCACCAATTATAAGCTTCTTCTTTTAGTAGTGACATAGCACATCTTAAATAATCTTCGGGAGAACAGGTTATTTCTTCAAAAACTCTTATCGTATTTTTAAAGCAATACTCGGCTTTGACTAGATTATCATCTGACCTACCCTAAAATTCTTTGGCCCCACACTTTCTGAGTTTTTTTATTGTAGTACGTTTACTTGATTCAGTCACTAGAGGAGGTGGAGGTCCAATTGGAGGCTCTACAGATGGGATAGTAGGGGGAAGAGGTTGCTAAGTCAAGTTTCTTTCTTGCATAAACTTACTAAACCATTGGTTAGTAAATCCAAAAAACATATTTTTAAGTTCTTGCTCGTCAGCCGGAGGAATTGGGACGTTACTATTTGTCCTATGTTCAGATGTTTGTGCTCTACTATTAACTTCATCATTATCAGCATGTTCAGATCTTTCTGACATCTTTACAATCTATAAGAAAACAAAGGTTAGATCGAATCATACACATCATACTATCACTGATTTATACGGCATGTATTTCTAAACATTTCACACTTTATGTTTGTTCTAAGAATCGGCTAAACTGGGCTCTGATACCACTAAATATAACACCCCTAATCTTTATCCGTCGCCAAAATAAAGTTGCAAGACATTACTGACCTTACGAAATAAATACGAACATTTTATAACATTTAATAAACATATCAGAAACCAATCACAATTCACTCATATTGTCCCTTATATGGGCCCTCGAGGCCCAAAATACACGTTAGAAATAAATTGAGACCAAACTGGAAACTCAAAGAATTTTTCCCAAAATTCTAATTTTTCCTAAGTGTAGGGGACACACGCCCGTGTGGCCAGTCCGTGTGACTCACGCGGCCAATAGACATGTCTATGTTTTAGGCCGTGTGGGTATTCGATGTGAGGCACACGACCATGTCCCAACCCTTGTCCATACCCTTGTAACTCTCTGACTTAGGTCACACGACCAAGACACATGACTGTGTTCTAGGCCGTGTGTAAGGTGTAGGGGTTACACGGCCAAGCCACACGCCCGTGTGCTAGGCCGTGTGTACAAATATGGGCATTTTGTTTCAAATTTTTAAGATACAAGGGACACACGGCCAGACCACACGCCCATGTTCTAGACCGTGTGTCACACAGCTGAGACACACGCTCGTGTCTTTGCCCGTGTGGACGAAATTAGACCATTTTATGGCCACTTTTCTCACCCAAGCTTGGTATCAACCTAGACACAACCATATGCACATTCATAAACCACAACAAAACCTTCAATTCAAGCCAAAATCAAGTTGTTATACTTATATTATCATCACGTATACCCAAATATCCTAACGTACCAAATTAACCACATACTTCTATATGCATATTTTACTAATTTAATAATTCAAATCATGCTTCAATATACCTATTAATTAATCATCATTTAACCAGTCCAAACATACCTCATGCATGATTAATCCATACCTATATAAGTTTATTAGAAATATAGTCAAAGTATAACTCTTAATATTTACACAAACCATTATAGCCCTGTACATGCCATATAAACTTAAGTACATGTTGCAAAAGCTACCAGAGTGAGTTGGAAACAGTGGCTTGATGTGTTGATCCGATCTCCTGACCTCACGTTAATCTACAAGAACATTAAACAACACAAGTAAACTTAATGAAGCTTAGTAAGTTCGATAAGTTAAACATAGATCTTTTCAAATTTAATATAAATTAAATAGTAAATTAATCATTCAATCTCCCTGTCAAACACAACATAAATCAATGAACCCACTTCCTTCAATTCAATATCAATAATAATCAATAAAACTTTCAATTTCATTCATATCAATCTTTTAGCAAATCTTATCGAGTTGGAGAACAGCTTACGGTTATGAGTACATCGTATTTAGAAGCCCGAACGCTGTACAATTACGGATATGAGTACATCATATTTAGAAGCCCGAAGGCTGTGCAAAAGCACATAAGTGCTAAATGGAAACCATAAGGGTTGAATGGAAGCTTATATGAGTTAATAGAAGCTCGTGAACGCTAAACAGAAAGTAAACATGAAAGTTCGCAACAAATGCTGAACCTCGGTGTACTTGGGTAATATGCCATCAATTCATCCTTTGCATTTACTATCAATTCATCCTTTGCACTTACTGCCAATTCATCCTTTGCCACAGAACAATTGTACTCAATCCAGCATTCCACTCGTTTTGAACATTTAATTCAATTTCATAATTTAACAATAATTTTATTTTCATCAATAGATATGAATAAATACTTAATAACATTGATCAAGTTAATAAATAAATATTAAATTTTAACCATCAAACTTACCTGGGTTAAATTGTAAGATTTGTAGTAGTTCAGGGACTAATATGCTAATTTCCCCTTTTCACGATTATCTACAGGATCTTGATCTAAAATATAAAATTATCCATTCATTAGCACATATTTCAGTTCCAATTCACTTAACCATTAATACTCCTCAATTTTTGAAATTACACAATTACCCTAAATTTTTTACAAGTTTTGCAATTTAGTCTCCTTACTAATTAGTATATCAAATGAACTAATTTTTTCTCAATTAATACTTTATCTATATATTCTAGGCTATCTTACAGCCCTTGACACATAAAAATTTAATATCAAACTCTAATTCTTTAATTCTTCATAATTTAGTCCTAAAATCAATATCTATCAAAATCACTTTATAAAATCATCATACAATAAAATTAAAGCTCTAAATTCATGTTAATTCATCAAAAACATTCAGTATTCATCAATGGTAATTTTCAAAATTACCAATAAATTAAAAACTAATGAAATAGATAGTTGGACCTATTTGTAAAAGTCTTAAAAACACAAAAAATTCAAGAAAAGAGCAAGAATTGAACTCACATGATGTAAAAATATGAAAAAACCAGCTTGATGAGCTCTCCTATGGCTGTTTTTGGCTGAAGATTGAAGAAGAAATGTCTAGAAAATCTTTTAATTGATATTTTATTTGTTTAATTTTATAAAATTTACAATTTTGCCCTTAAATCACCTAATTTCATTGTTTTTTTCTACTTATGCAGCCTCAGCCTTCTATTTTAGGCTTATTTACTCTTTAAGTCCTCCCTCATTTAACATCTAATTCATTTAATCACTATTTCTTTAATTATCAAGTTTTGCACATTTTTCAATTTAGTCTTTTTTAATTAATTAACTATCAAAACATTAAAATTTTCTAACGAAACTTTAATACTATTTTAATAACACTCCATAAATATCTATAAAAATATTTACAACTCAGTTTATAAAATCGAGGTCTCGATACCTCGTTTTCTAAACCACTTAACTTAATAAATCCTTATTAAACACAAATTACTAATTCAAAAATATTTCTAAAATCACATTTGACTTGTAAATATCAAATAATAAAATTTACAAGCTTATTCGTCGGATTTGGTGGTCTCAAACCACTGTTTTCGTCACCACAAAAAATTAAATTGTTACAGTCATAGCCTCTCTAATATTAGGGACAAAACAATCTGCCCTCCTTATAATCTCCTTATGGCTACTTGTGATTTGCTGAAAAATAAAACAATTTCTATTCTTCCATAATATCCAACACAAGACAATAAATTTTGGAACATTAAATTCATTATCACCAAATTCCAAATTCACCACTCAAATTTGCAATCACCCAATTCAACAAATCAACATAAAAAAAAAAAAAAAAAAAAAAAAAAGAAGAAGCAAATGTGGTGAAATAACCATTCTCTATACCTTGGTCGCAAAGGAGCAGTCACGGAAAACATGAAGAATTGTCGCTTGACCACCCCCACGCAACAAACAACCATTAGTGGCTGTTGGGTTCTTCCTCACCCTCTCATATTAATTACATTTATTTGATTTTTATTCGATTTTAATAATTCAGATTTACTATTATAAAATAACGTTATACTTAAGAAATGCATTATTATATTTAACATGTACTTTTAGAGTCAATTACACCAAACATCCTAAAACAAAAAAGAGAGAGTAGACAATAAAGCTTTTGCAAAAATTTCGAAAATTTTATAACTAAAATTTTTACAACATCCATTTTTTTCAATATTTATTTCTTTTAACTCTTCATTTTAAACTATACCATATAAAATTTGATATCTTATTTAACAGTAAAATTGATGATTTTAGTAATGGAAGGACCATATTGATATAATCTCAATAGTTTAGAGATGTAATTAAAATATTTTAAAATTTAGGGATCACTTTAGAATAAAAATTATAGTTTGAGATGTATAATGCAATTAACTTTTAATTTTACTAATATAAAATTAGGTTTATAATATAAATTCAATGTTTATAACATTCATTTTAACCCTATTTTTTTTATTTTATCAAATAACATTATAGCTTCTGTTTGTATTTGTTCTTTTTTTTTTTTTTTTTTTACTTTTAATCATCTATCTAAAATATATTTTATATTTTTATTATAGTTTTTCTTTTTTAAAAATTTAATGTTTTAGAAACTATAAATAATTTATATTTTTAACTTTTAAATATTTGATAACTAATTTTCTTTTCCATCCACGAGTTTCATGTGTATAAATTTATTAATACATTTAAAACTTTAATAAAATAATTAATCACTAATTACAACCATATGAAAAACAATTCAAACATAAAAATATAGATAGATAGATAAACATAACTGAATTTAAAAAAAATCCAGGAAGTATAAATTGAATGAAATTAAGATAAAATTGGATTATAAAATATTAAATTGAAGCAAATGAGGACTAAAGCATAAGACTATCAAATTATGAAGGACCTAAATCGAAATTAATCTGTGACCTAAAAAATCTAATTCCAATCCACATGATTGGTCAGCCTATGCGGCAAACTTCCCATGCAATTTCTTAATCTTTATATTATATACAACCAACTCTTAAAACAACTTTAAGAGTTAAGAGAAGTATTTTAGATAATATAAAAAATATTTTATAACTTAATAATCATAATTTAAATATTTTGTGAAAAAATATTCTATATATTTACTATCTATATCTATATTTATATATAATAGTAAAAATTTACAATAAATATTAAATATAGGCAATCAATTGTAAAAGTCATAATTATGGATAATATGAAAAAATGCATTAAATATTGGTAGGTAATCAAGAAAAAAAATCGCTGTTATCAATAATATGAAAGATTAATAAATGTAATTTTAGTAATAACAATTACTCTAAAAAGATATTAACTTTGGCTACTCATATATACTTTTGAAGAAACTTTAATACCAACCTCTTCATAATAAAGCAAACATCAATTTACAAATGAAAAACAATTTTCAATCACATGCAAACATTCATGTAAAAATTATCATATTCTTAACCTTTTCGAAACTACGGTTGAAATCGCCGATGTCAATATTCACACATGGGTTACCAACATCTTGGCGTCTCAGCTATCACCAACCCACACTTGCTTTTCCCTCCAGATCCAAAGCAGTTAGTTTTGTCGCATCAATCATCATCTATTCTAGCACATCTTATATTGTTGTGCGTATGGAGTCATCTATTCTACCAGATTTTATATCTATTTTGCGTATGGAGTAGAAGAGAGTAAATTATTGTACTAAAAATTTCAAGTTTTAATTTCCAAAAAACATTGAAGGGATTTAAGTTCAACAAATTACGCCTATACAGACACAATTAAATATATATATCACTACAAAAAAATGAAAATGGTCTTAAAAATTAGACAATTTTTAGAACGATTTAAAAGTAGAGAAATCACATCTATTTATAATAGTACAAACACTTTACAATCTTATATTTTTTATATGCGAAAAAACAACGAGCAAACTTTTGAAATCATATCCTTGTGGGTTGCAAGTCCAAAGTGATGCAATTCATTTTGTTGCTCTAAGTGATGTTATAATAACAATTAATTTTGTTAATCTGTTAAGTCAGTTAGTTAACTGTTAGCTTTTAATTAACTATTAGTTAATCTGTTAACTAGAAGTTATAGTTAGTCTGCTCTACTATATATAAGCATGAACAACATTTATACGAGAAATATATAGTTTTTCCAACAATGAATTCTTCTTAATTAATACAGTTTTTCTTCAGTTTATCTTCTTTTCTTTATAAGTTTAACATGGTATTAGATGTTCATTTCTTTTTGGGGTTCTCTACTTGACCTACTATGTTTCTCATGGCTCATCCTTCTAGCCCGTCTGTTGTGCAATCTACTACACCAGTGATAGCGTCCAATCTCACTGATGGAGTCGTTGACAGCTGCTTCTTTTCTACCAAGAAAATCAATGTGCTTCTTGATGACAATAATTACTTATTGTGGCGTCAACAGGTTCTCTTGGCGATCAAGACGTATAAGCTTCAAAACTTTCTTGACTCTCGTACTGCTCGTCCCTCTCAACTAGTTATAGATGATACTAGGGTGTCGCAAGAGAATCCTGAGTTTGCTCGGTTTGAACAACAAGACAGTGCCCTTGCATCTTGGCTACTATCGTCGGTGAGTCCTGCGATTCTTCCTTATCTCATTGGCTTAGATACTAGTGCCCAAATCTGGAATGCGTTTATTAATCTGTATGGCAGTAAAACCACCTCTCATTTGATGTTCTATAGAATGGCATTACACTCTCAACGCAAAGTTGATCTTTCCATGAAAGATTTGTTAATGAAAATCAAGGGCTATTGTGATAGTCTTGCCAGTTGTGGAGAAGTTATTAGCGAACTTGAGCATGTTACTACCATTCTCAATGGCTTGTCACCTGACTATGAGTCTATCATTACAATTATCACTACAAGCCAAGTACCTTATAGTGTCTAGGGTGTCACTACCATGCTTCTTGATGTTGAAGCATGCCAACAACTCACAATATTTGAGGCTTTTAGCTCAGCTAATATGGTCTTCATCAACTTGCGGTTCCTGAAGTCAATAGTGCGCATATACCAGCTTATCGGCCCTCCTCAACTGTTCGAGGTCGTAAGCGTGGTTGCTCCTCTAGCTCTCGTATTCAATGCAAGTTGTGTCGAAAACCAAGCCATCTTGTTGATCGGTGTTACTCTCAGTTTGATGCCTTCTATAAGAGTGTAGGCTATAGACCTCCTCCATCTCCACAAGCAAATGTCTACATGTTTGGAAATAGATTTCCTCTTCCACATTGGGTATCACCTTCCATGTCTGTTGCACCCCCAAGCTCACAACTAGTTTGGTTATTTCCACATGCTCCAGTTCCTACCTACACTAATCCATTTATTGTCAGCTCTCCACAGCAGCCCCACACTTTTAGGCTTATATTGCAACCCCTGAAACAATTGGTGACAATATGTGGTATCTTGACTCAGGCACAACACATCATCTCACAAACTCATCTACTTCACTAGGTGAAAGTACCTCCTACAATAGTCCAGGTAAAGTGTATATTGGTAATGGTACTGCACTTCCTGTCATGTCTATTGGTCAGTCATCTTTCCTTACTCGTTCACGACCATTATTCATGAGGTCATTGTTGTTTGTACCTGGTATAACAAAAAACCTCTAGTTTGTGTCCAATTTTACAAAAGACAATCAGGTAATGTTTAAGTTTTTTCCTACACAGTGTCAGGTTCATGATCTACAAACTAGGGGGTCCTTCTTTGAGGATCAGTGCATGATAGATTGTACAAACTTTCCTTACATGGCTCTTCCAAGACTGTTTTGCCTTCTGACCAAGCTCAGTGTTTTGTTGCTACTGCTACAGTGCCTTTAAGTATATGGCATTCTAGATTAAGGCATCCTTGTAATGCCACACTTACAAAGGCTCTACATCACTGTAATATATCTTTTGGTACAAATATCCTGTTAATTGTGTTAATTGTCACTTAGGGAAAGAACATAAGCTGCAATTTCCTAAGTCCTTATCTGAGTATACTAAGCCACTTCAGCTAATGGTTGTTGATGTTTAGAGCCCAGCTCCAGTTTCTTTTAATGGTTTTCGTTACGATGTTCCATTCAGTGATGCATATACCAGATACACTTGGCTTTACTTCTTGTAAAAAAAGTCAAAAGTGCTTGTTGTTTTTCTACTGTTTCATAGACAAGCTGAAAGAACTCTTGGATGCAAACTTCATGCCTTACTAATAGACGGGAGAGGAGAATTTCAAGTGTTGAAATGCTACTTATCTCATCAAGGCATTATGTAGCATGTTACATGTCCATACAGTTCTGAACAAAATGGCCAAATTGAACACAAACACAAACAGATTGTTGAAGCCGGTCTCTCCATGATGGCTCATACGTCCATGCCCTTAACCTACTGGAATGATGCCTTCAGCAGTGCAATATACTTGATAAATAGGTTGCCTTCTTCTCCTTTAGACAATATATCACCATATGAAAAACTCTTTTAGGTCCAACCGAACTATTCATCCATTTGAGTCTTTGGCTGCTTGTGTTTCCCTAATCTTAGACCATATAACACCTACAAGCTTCAGTTTTGATCAACACCTTTCACATTCTTAGGGTACTCCCCACTACACAAAGGATATTGCTGTCAGGATAGAAATGGTAGAATATACATTTCTCGCCATGTCACGTTTCATGGTTTTAAAACCATCAGCTCAAAACCTGTTCCCTCTATACACCCTCCACAGTCTAGTTCTAAGTTGCTTGTCTTGTTCCCAGGTCGTCTAGCTCGTGCTACTCCAATAAATATTGATTCGTCTAACCCTCAATTCAACTCCTTGAATAATACTCCTCTGTCCAACTCATTTAGTGCACTCCAGTCTCTTTGTGGTCACTCTACATCTAGAATACCTAGTACCGGTCTACTAGATCCAACACCTTCTCAAACTTCTGTTCCAATCAACTCTCATGCTAAGGTTACACGTAGCAAAGTTGAAATCTTTAAACCTAAGGCATACCTGAGCAAAACAACGTATTTCTCAAGTAATACTCCTGCTAACATCCATGAAGCAATGTACAATGAATGTTGGAAAGCAGTAGTGCATAGTGAGTTACAGGCTCTTCTTCAAAATAACACATGGAGCCTTTGTTCACTTCTTGATAATCGAAGAGCCATCAAATGCAAATGGATGTTTAAGGTGAAAAAAAAGGCTGATGGGACTGTGGAAAGGTATAAAACTCGGTTGGTGGCCAAAGGGTTTTCACAACATGCTAGACTTGATTTTCGAGATACCTGCAGCCCAGTGGTTTGAGCAGCAACCATTTGGATTGTTTTTGCTATTACTGTCATGATAGGGTGGTCATTATGTAACACCCCAAACCCGGCCTAGATGTTATGGCTGAATCTAGTGCCGTCACATGAAAGTGTTTTTGGAAAACCTATTCGATTGTCAAAAAACGTGTTCAGATTATTATTATCTTTAACGTGGAAGTCTTGTAACCCGTTCATTAATATTAAAAACTATAATTAAGTTTTAAAACACGTTTGTAATGTCACAGTTTATGAGTCAATAAAATAATAATTAGAAATCCCAAGTATAAAATAAAACAGTCTAAAGGTCCATTATACATAAAACTCCCAAAATAATAAGGCACAGTAAAAATAGTAAATAACCAGTAATAAAACATGAAGTCCAATATATTATCTAACAGTGGTCACCCTCGAGCCCTCCGCAGTACCAATCCATCTACTGTTGGGGATTACCTGTCAGACAAATAAATTAAAGATGTGAGTTTTCGCAAACTCAGTGTGTACATCCCCATAGTAAAGAATACATGTAAACAAATATCAATCAATCAGTCATAATCGAGCTTGAGCTTTCAGCATAATCAGTGTAGGCCTTAGCCCACTCAGAGCACCATCAGATACATTCGGGCCTTAGCCCATACAGATACATATGCATCTCAATCAGTACAGTGTATGCCCACCAACCCTGCACACCATCCCGTCCACTTTACACACCATGTGGGGATAAAAGTAACCCACCCAGCCCTACACACCAAGTATGGGGATGAAATCAACCCATCCAACCCTACACACCATGAGGTATCGTAAAACGGCACATAACAAATAAAGGTAGTACAGCTGTCAGTCAATGGCTAAGAGCCTCACAGTCTTCCTTCTCTTCAATAATCATCCCAACCCCATGCAATGCAGACA
This sequence comes from Gossypium stocksii, assembly GCA_020496765.1. Classification (NCBI taxonomy): domain Eukaryota; kingdom Viridiplantae; phylum Streptophyta; class Magnoliopsida; order Malvales; family Malvaceae; genus Gossypium; species Gossypium stocksii. The sequence goes on along the minus strand of CM035626.1, from coordinate 29,068,365 downwards.
TAATATTATGGCATGCTTAAATGTAGAAAACAGATAGTACGTATCATACTCAGAACAGATCAGAACAGTATTAATACACATGCTAAGTATAACATGCTAGTATACATCTCAAAATCATATCACAGAACAAGGCCTAAATACGCTTACCGACCTTTTAACAGGTCACAGTCGACTAGGGCGACCTATGCAACCTTTCATAACCATTCAGATTAATGGGCTCACACGCCCATGCGGCCTGCCCATGTCAGTCCACACGGCCGTGTGGCCGACACGGCCCAATTTTCCTTTGCTTGTGTGGATCACACGGCCTGTCCCAAACCCCACACACCTATGTGGTTTCACCCGTGTGGGCCCACACGGCCCAATTGGCTTAGCCCGTGCCTCGCACACGGTCTAGCCAACCTCACACATATGTTTTCGTCGTATCCGTATGGTATGCGTATAACTTGGCTCGTCGATCACACGACCATGTCTCGCCACACGGTCTCTACACGGGCAGTCCACACGCCCGTGTGGCGTCAACAGTTTCATTTTCGGCTTCCGCCGAATCGCGTTCTCAGTGCGTTTAGAGTACACACCTTATTCCGATTGAAGCCCAAATGACCCCCAAGCACTCCAGAACCCCTAATGAATAATGGCAATTCTTCGCTGAATAAAATGTCAGTTAGCAGTCCACAGAACCTCGATTATCTCCAACTGATAGAAACCCCAAATATGCACAAAAATAAATTGAATGCGAAGAAAATGGAGAAGAGAGGATTGGTAGATGCAAAATTTCGGCAGTAAAGTTTTGGGAAGAGAAAAATCGATAGTACAGAAGCAAAAAGAAAAGAATTTAGCAGGAGTTGGGAATATGGGAGGAATGTGGGAATACTGAACAACTAACCAGATAACCCTTAGTTCACTCCACTACTCGGTATCACACTGCAACTCAAACTCCTACTGGCTATTAGCAGCAACAATACATCACTCTCGCACGAACAATGACTCGAACTCAAGACCCCTAGCACTCCCAAGCACCACCTACCCACCAGACCAGTAGGCCCATTCTGTTATGTTTTTACCAACTTTTACTTGAAAGCTTGATTACCAAGAGTTAGACTTTATTCAATAAAAACCAAATTTTAACCTAAGCCTTAGCTTGAACTTGGGATCTCCCCAAACACACCTAGAGCACATATTCACTTAAGCAGACAATTATTTGTGCCAAATAATCGCAACAACAATTTTAGAAATTTTCATGCACAACAAATCACAAATGCTGAAATTTTGGGGCGTTACAACTCCACCCCACTTAAAGAAAATTTCATCCTCGAAATTTTACCTAATTAGAAGAGATTAGGATACTGTTATCGCATCGAATCCTCAGCTCCCAAGTAGCCTCCTCAGTGCTATGATTCCGCCACAGCACCTTCACCAAAGGAATAGACTTTCTCTGTAGAACCTTCATGTTGCGATCTAAAATCTAAACTAGCTCCTCCTCGAATGTCAAATTTGATCTAATCTCAAAATCCTCCACAGGCACAATGTGCATGGGATCAGAACGGTAACGTCTCAGCATCGAGACATGGAATACATCGTGAATGCGATCAGACTCTAAATGTAGCTCTAACTGATATGCGACTGGCCCTACTCGTCTCAGAATCCGGTACGGCCCAATAAACTGAAGACTCAGCTTACCCTTGCGACCGAATCGCAGAACTTTCTTTCATGGTGAGACCTTAAGAAAAACTATGTCCCCCACAGAATACTCAATGCCCTTCCTCTTCAGATCAGCATAGGACTTCTGCCTATTAGAAGCCGCTTTCAGATGCTTCCAAATCAGATGGACCTTGTCCTCAGTCTCTGATACCAATTCTAGCCCAGCACACGTCGCTTACCCAACTCAGTCCAGCACAAGGGAGTGCGACACTTACGACCATACAGTGCCTCGTAAGGCGCCATCTGAATACTGGACTGGTAACTATTGTTGTAGGCGAACTCTGCTAGAGGCAGTAACTTCTCCCAACTACCTCAGAACTCGATGACGCACCACTTAGCATGTCCTCCAATATTTAAATCACCCTCTTCGACTTCTGTCTGAGGATGAAAAGTAGTACTGAAATTTAACTGAGAACCCAAAGCCTCATGAAGCTTTTGTCAGAATCGAGATGTAAACCGAGAATCCCTATCGGAGATGATCGACACAGGAACCCTATGTAGCATCACTATTTCAAGGATGTATAACTTAGCCAGTTTCTGAAAGGAGTAGTATGTCTTGACCAGAATGAAGTAAGCAGTCTTGGTCAATCGATCCATGATGACCTACACAGAATCCTTCGTAATGGGTGTTAGAGGCAACCCACTAACGAAGTCCATCGTCACTCGCTCCCATTTCCATATCGGTATCTGAACTGGCTGTAGCAATCTCGAAGGCAACTGATGCTCAACCTTAACCTGCTAACAAGTCAAACAGTGAGCCATGAAATCGGTCACCTCACGCTTCAACCACGGCCACCAGTACAACTCTCGAAGATCCTTATACATCTTGCTCCCACCGAGATGCATAGCATAAGGGCTACTATGCGCTTCCTTCAAAATCGAATGTCTCAAATTCTCGCCATTCAGCACACAGATGCGACCTCTGAAGCAAAAAACCCCATCACCATTAAGTCTAAAATCTGAAGTAACCCCAGTCTCAACTTGACAGAACTGTAACTCTAGAGACTTATCTCCCATCTACTTATCCTTAATCTGCCCAATCCACGTCGATTTTACTTAGAGCTCGGCCAACAAACTCCCATCATCATAGAGACTTAGTCGAGTGAACAACGCTCTCAGATCAGCCACTGCCCTACGGCTCAACGTGTCAGGCACCACGTTGGCCTTACCAGGGTAATACTCAATGCTGCAATCATAATCCTTAAGCAGGTCAACCCATCGACGCTGCCTAAGATTTAACACATTCTAAGTAAGGAGATATTTAAGGCTCTTATGATCAATGTAGATGGTACACTTCTCACCGTACAAGTAATGCCTCTAAATCTTAAGAGCAAAAACCACTGCAGCAAACTCCAAGTCGTGCGTCGGATAGTTAACCTCGTAAGTCTTAAACTGTCGAGACGCATAAGTAATGACTTTACCGTCTTGCATCAGAACACAACCCAAACCCACGTGTGACGCATTACTGTAGACAACAAAGTCCTTCCCAGGATCAAGCTGTACCAGAACTAGTGCCTGAGTCAAAACTGACTTAAGCTTCTCAAAACTCTCTTGCTGAGCATCAGTCTAAATAAAAGGAACTCCCTCACGCAGTAGCTTAGTCAATGGAGCTGCGATCAAAGAAAACCCCTTCACAAATCGTCTATAATATCCTACTAGACCTAGAAAGCTACGAATTTCTGACACATTCTTTGACTGTTTCCAATACAACACAGCCTCAATCTTACTAGGATCCACATGAATCCCCTCAGCAGATACCATATGCCCCAAAAAGTAACCTCTTAAAACCAGAACTCACACTTGGAGAACTTCACATAAACTGTTTCTCTCGAAAAGTCTACAAAACAACTCTAAGATGCTCATCGTGCTCATCTTCGGTCTTAGAATACACCAGAATGTCGTTGATTAACACTACTACGAACCGATCCAAATAGGGTTAGAACAC